>OY728126.1:1959286912-1960653162 GCA_963277665.1 Viscum album
GCGAGCCCTCGCTCCTCCGAGGGCAGACGTAGTAGGTTGAGGCTGACCTCAGGGTGCTCCTCATGGACCTCGACCCGGGCATGGTCAGGGAGGTGGCCGACAGCCGAGGTGCAGGGGAGCTAGGCATGGATAGTTACACGTCGTATAGGCAATAGTTCCAGTAGGGCCGGAGGTTGTTCGAGGTACGATCTGTTTGTTTAGTACTCTTTCTTATGCCTTGTTCGATACTAGAGCTTTGCACTCCTTTATTGCACCCAGTCTAGCCCGTGCCTTGGGTCGAGATGCCGAGAGAAATCTGGTTCCCCTGGTGTTGAGCACACCAGTCAGTGGTCAGACCGACTTGTTGTTTGTTTTTCGAGGATGTAGACTGATGATAGGGCCACATCAGTCAGTTAGGGATCTTCTCCTGCTACAGATTCAGCCATACGATGTCATCCTAGGCATTGACTATCTATTTCTGTGTGTGCCATCATCGACTATTTCCTAAGAAGGGTTGTGTTCTCGAACATGGGCGATCGGCGTGTTACATTCACCGGAGAGCGGAGCAGTCAGAAGGGCAGCAGGCGAGAGGAACCACTCCTCTACTTGTTGGCCGAGCTGTCAGTAGGGTTGGTAGATGCTGAAATGGTGGATGTGCTAGAGATTGTCTGTGGGATTATGTACGTATTCCCTAAAGAGGTGATGAATCTACCCCCTCGACGTGATATCGTGTTCGGGATAGAACTATAGCCCGATGCTCGTCTGATCTTGATGGCTCCTTACCAGATGGCACCTTCAGAGCTATGGGAGTTACGGATCCAGATTGACGATCTGATGAAGAGGGGTTATGTTCGCCCGAGTGCATCACTGTGGGGCGCTCTAGTATTGTTCACAAAGAAGGCTGATGGTGGTCTCAGGTTGTGCATAGACTACAGGAGGCTGAATCATGTGATGATCAAGAATCACTTCCCTCTTCCGAGGGTAGACGATCTTTTTGACCAGCCGAAGGGGGCGGGATGGTTCTCGAAGATCGACCTACGGTTTGGGTACCACTAGCCGAGAGTGAAGGAGGGAGACATCCCGAAGACGACATTTAGATGAAGATATGGACCTCCGAGTTTGTGGTTATGCCCTTCGGCGTTACGAACGCCCCAACTATGTTCATGGGTATAATGAACTACATCTTTCGGGAATACTTGGATCGGTTTGTGGTTGTCTTCATCGACGATATCCTGATCTATTCGAGGTTAGAAGAGGACCATACAGAGCACATGAGGAAGGTTTTGGAGGTCCTCTGACATCATCAGCTCTATGGGAAGTTGTCGAAATGCATGTTTTGGACACGAGAAGTGCACTTCCTCGGGCACGTGTTGTCCAAGAAGGGGGTAGCGGTGGACCCATCAAAAGTTGAGGCGGTTGTTTCTTGGGTAGCACCCAAGAATTTGGCAGAGGTCCGTAGTTTCCATGGGCTGGTAGGTTACTATCGGAGGTTCATACCCAAAATCTCCCGAGTAGCAGCCCCTTTAACAGACCTTACCATGAAAGACCAGGTTTTCGGGTGGAGCAGGTAGTGCGAGTCATCCATCAGCTATCTCAAGTAGAAGTTGGTTAGTGCCCCAGTGCTGAGATTACCAGAAGAAGGGGTGGATTATGAGGTGATCTGTGATGCTTTAGTACAGGGCCTGGGATGTGTATTGATGCAACGACAAGGGGTGATCTCTTATGGGTATAGGCAGCTACGCCCCCATGAGCATAATTACGCTACCCACGACCTGGAGCTTGCAGCGGTTGTTTTTTGCGCTAAAGTTATGGCGGCACTACCTCATAGGAGAAAGCTTTGTGCTCTTCATAAATCAAAAAACCATGAGGTATATATTCTCCCAGCGGGACCTAAACCTGCGACAACGGAGATGGGTGGAGTTCCTCCAGGATTATGACTTCAATATGTCTTATACTGAGGGAAAGGGCAATGAAGTGGTCGATACCTTGAGTAGGAGGAAGCAGAAGAATGCGGTCTGAGAGTCGGCAGATGCTTGGAAGGTGATGGAGGAGTTGGCTGCTTTACAGCTGGATGCGAAGATGGATAGTGGTAGAGGCTGCCTATATCAGATGACGGTGTAGTCATCTCTGTTTCAGCAAGTGGAGGAGTCTCAGTGGGGAGTCCCAGAGTGCGAAGTTATGCGTGATCGAGTCGATGAGGGCAATGCTCCGGAAGGAAGGACAAAGGATGGTTAGAACCAGACGCTTTTCTAGGGGAAGATGTTTGTTCCAGAGGCGATGCGTAACAAGGTTCTCAGTGACTTCCACAACTCACCCCTGGCGGTACACCCAGTAGTTTCCAAGATGTACCAGGGACTGAAGAGGCAGTTTTGGTGGCCCGGAGTTAAGCGAGCGGTGGCAGTGCTTGTGGACAAGTGCTTAGTATGTCAGTAAGTGAAGGCTGAACACCTAGTTCCAGGCGGCCTACTACAGCCTCTAGATTTCCCAGAGTGGAAGTGGGAAGACATCTCTATGGATTTTGTCATGGGACTACCCAAGGATCAAGGGGGATATGACGCCATCTGGTTGGTAGTGGACATGTTGAAAAAATCGGCTCACTTTCTGGCGATTTGGGAGTCGAGTGGAGTAGATTTTTTGGCACGAAGGTAGGTGGATGAGGTTGTATGGTTTCATGGGAATCCGAGGTATATAGTCTGAGATAGGGATGCACGATTTACCTCGCGATTCTTGGGAGGATTAAAGCATGCTTTTGGCACCCAGCTACACCTTAGAACTGCTTTCCACCCCCACACAGATGGACAGACAGAGCGCACCATCTAGACCTTGGAAGATATGCTGTGGGCATGTGTTCTGGACTCAGGGGTGGATCATTGGTGTGATACATGCCTCTGGTAGAGTTTTCCTACAATAATAGCTACCACTCTTCCATCAGTATGGCCCCGTTTGAAGCCTTGTACGAGAGGCCATGCCGTTCACCTGTGTGTTGGACCGAAGTAGGAGAGGCAGACATCCTTTTCCTAGAAGTGGTGCAGAGCACGACATAGAAGGTTCAGCTCATACGGGAAAGGATGAAGGTGGCCTAGGACCGACAGAAGTCGTATGCTGATACTAGGAGTAGGCCCTTGGAGTTTGAGGTCGGAGACCACATGTTCTTGAAGGTCTCCCCTCAGCGTGGGTAGTGGAGGTTCGGCAAGGGGAGTAAGCTTTCTCCCAGGTTCATCAGACCCTTCAAAGTGTTGCATTGGGTCGGCGAAGTGGCTTATCAACTAGCATTACCACCGCCGCTACTGAGGATACATGATGTCTTCCATGTGTCCCAGCTCCGCTGGTATCTGCGCGATGATTCACATGTCCTTGATTGGGTTGAGATGGACATCGAGGACGACGTGACTTTTGTGGAGAGACCAGCGATGATCGAGGATTGCAAGGAGAAGGTGCTTTGTGGGCGAACCATTCCCTTGGTTCGTGTGTTGTGGAGACATGGTGGGCTTGAGGAGAGTACGTGGGAGAGAGAAGCCCGGATACGAACCCAGTACCCAGAGTTATTTTGAGATTTGTTCTTTGTTGTACCTATTTAGTAGAACATTTTGTCTTTTTGGCTATGGAATGTCCTAGTTTTCTTTCCTCTGGATGTGTGTGAAAAGCCCTGGATATGGGGGAGGAGAGGACCCAAACCCTAATCAAGACGCATTAAGGTGCATGCGATTAAACCCGTGCGGGCGAGTCAATGCCGCCCAAAGTGGATAATATCTTGACGTGGGGGAGGAGACTCCACAACCCACATGCCAGGGCAGTTTGGCATGGTATGTTGCTTTGTTCTTGATAGGGAAGTGTTTTTTGTTAGCATGGGTTCACTTCTAAGAGGTTACTTTCGAGGTGGTTGTTCGGACCCTCTCTTTCCTTTTTGGGTTGTTTTGATTCTCGAGGACGAGAATAGTATAAGAGGTATCTAAGGCAATGGCCCATACCCTCCTGGCCCATTACTTTGCCAAACGTGAGGCTCCACCAAAACAGTGGAACTGTGAGGGAGAGACTGTGACGACGACACCTTGATGGGGGAACCGTGAGGGTGGCACCGAGAGGCTGACACCCTGACGGTGACACCGTGATGGGGACACTGTGACGGTGACACCGTGACGGTGACACCGTGAAGGTGACGCTGTGAGGGTGACGCCGTGAGGGTGACGCCGTGAGGGTGCCACTGTGACGGTGGCACCGTGTCCCCTCACAGAGCCATTCATTCTTTTTACAGTACCTGACTTTTCTACTCCTGAAACGTAATTTTTGACGTAAATTAATTCTTTTACTCCTTTTAAAACAATTTAAATCCCATAATTAATTCATTAAAATCCCGAGAAACCTCCCCTATGAGGAATATTTAAATAACACCTTAATATCATCATGTGTAACTGCCCAACTGTGTGTTCAAACCATGAACTCCGCTCACGCGGTTTCGCATTCTTATCTCAACCGTCCACGACCCTTATAACTAAAAAGGGTTTGCCCTAGGTTTCTTCTTTTCTCGATCACCCTCAGCGAGTACCTTCGTCCAGAAGAGCCGGTTTTCGTGCATCGGGTGAGCCGCATCGTTATGCGTAATGTTCCACGCCCAGCCTGAGCGTTGATAGACGGGGCGATTTTTCGTTCAGGCGAACCGCATTGCTATCCGTGAAGTTCCACCCTAGACCTAAGCGTCGATCGTCGATCAACAAGTAGTGAATTTCTCATTCATCTCTCTCCTTTGTTTATCATGCGGGGTGGGCGTGCTTTTGATTCTGTAGAATTGGATAAACCATACCTAATAAATATAATGAACGGATTCTATAAAGAAAGAAGAGGGGCTGTGATCATTGGTGTTGTTTTATATTATGATCTTCTTTCTGAATTGTACGGGCGTACAACTACTGAAAATCATGGCCGTCGGTGGTCTTTCTCTGTTCATTAATGAAACCCTGGTGATGTTTTAAGTGTCTTCCTTGTGGTTGTGAACTCCTGTCGTAAAAATTAAATTGGTTAATCACGTGTACCCGGCTAAATAAATTCAAAGCACCAGGATCAACCCTTCTGTGAGAACTCTCGGTTAAACCCACGGAATTGAAATCATGGAGTGGGTTAAATCTTATAAATCTGAAAATACAGGCATGGTGCTACATTGTGTCAGTGGTAGTGGGTTGGTTGTTTCCTTTTACGGGTTGATCGCTGGAGATGTGGGAGGGATGAGATTCCCTAATTTTTATACTCTCGGTGGTTGTGGAATTGGGGATGGGATCCCCTGTTGTTATGGATTCAGTGTTTGCGAGTCTTAAGACCGTGTGGTTACCTTGTTATATCACCAATTAGAGTGGGATCATCTGTTGATGAAAAACCATTTTGGGGGAGGGGGCACGGGGCAGTGTCTCGGGGTTTTCTGGTTCCAGTACTTCGAGGGTTCTCACTATTCCTTTGTTGTTGTGACTTTACAAGATAACCGGGTGTGGATGCTTAGTTGATGTTTGTCTGGTTTCTTTTCCTTGGTTATGCTTATGGTTTAGATGCCCAGTAGTGCGTAAACCTTTTTGAACATTATTACTGAACATGAAAAAATAATTGGACAAATGGGTTTTGTTGGCGATAGTCATGACTCGGACATGGGTGTTGGTTGTGTCCTTTAGGCTGACAGAAGAAAAACCTAAAATTTGGGTGAGTGCTTGTTACCTATACTTATATACTTTTAGTTTTGTGTTTCTTATTCGCGCCCCACCCAAGTTGATCACATAGTGAAGAACACCCCCATTCCACGGGGGAGGGTGTTTTTCCCAACACTATTATTAGTGGCTGGTTATTAGCTCCCTTTCTATTCCCTTTCCCGGATAGCCCAAGTATCTTCAGGCAGACTGTGATGGCCTGAGGTCCATTATTATCCCAAGAACCTTCGGGCGGGGTAGTGTGGTGGCTGTCCAGGTGTGTGCGGCAAGTGGTTTCCCATGTGACTTCGGGAAGAGGCTTAGGTGTCTTCGGGCGTGGCAGTGGATCTTCTAGCCCAGGTGTCTTCGGGCATGGTGGTGGTTGTTCTGGCATAGGTGTTTGCAGGCGTGGTTACATGTGACAATGGTGGCCTAGGTGTTTGCGGGTAGGATTCGGCAGTGGGACTGCGTGTGGGTGTGGCCCAGGTGTGTGCGGGCGGGTGTGGTAGTGGGACTGCGGTGAGAATGACGGGATTGGTTCGATGCGTAGGATGTCTCAATAACCAGTGGGGAAGTGGAGCGGGGTACCCAATCATCAATGTTCTCTTATTATATATAATAACTGACTTTCGTTATTTGGGGAGTGTGCCTTGGTGAGGCTTGGGTGGATAGTTTACCTTGTTAGGTGTTTGGTTTACTCCTTTTCTCATGGGACAATAGTACGTTCCCCCACTTGTGTATGAGAGTCTTTGTTTTTCCCTACTGAGTGTACTTGTATGCTCACCATACGTATATAAAACTACTTTCAGGTTTCCAGGAGGACTTCAGGGATCGCGCAAGACCATACTAGCTCAGACCTTTGGGGCAGTCGCAGTTGCTTTTTTCTTTCTTTAGTACTTACCTTTGTAGTCACCTTCTGTACTTTGTGGCTTTAACTTTTGAAACATGCATGTGGGAATGGTTTACTTTTTTCTTTACTTTTCTTTTACCTTGGTGTTGTTGGGTTTCATCTTCTTATCTCTCGATCCTTTAAAACAAAAAAGGGTAATGCCTTCCATTTGTGTGTGATTTCTATACCCTTCGTGCTAGTCTCCACTCTGGGACCTATTGAAGGCGGGTCTTGGGGGTCATTATCTATAATTCAACTTAAAGAAGGAAGGACCTGGCAATCTTCTGACCCTTCCCTCCTTTTGGTGAAGGCGGTTCGTGACATCCCATTTATGTATTGTTCTATTTATAATATGTAAAACAATATCAATATCATTTTAATGGTACAAATTTATAGTATAATTGTTCCGTAATTATTATTTTTTTATGTTATAAGTAACATATCATTAAAAATAATAATAATTTAATTTTTAATGATACTGTTACATTTCCATGAATCTTCAATTATTATCAGGTTTTTTATGAATTAAAATAACCACTAGTGTTTTATTTTTGTTCCATTATTGTAGTATATATATCATTATTATAGAATTTATAAAACATTTTAATTTTAAAATTATTATATAATACATCGATAATTTATTTTTCATTTATCATTCATGGAATAAAAATTACATCATAATTCATAAAACCAATAAAACCAAACTAAAATGAACATGATATAATGACCAAATGAGTAAGAATATTTTTTATAGTGATATTATCACATATTCAGAAGTATTATTTATGTTAACAAATTTTATAATCGTATTAAATTATTTTATGAAAATTAAGATGATTTATCAAAATTAAAAATATATATTAGAGATTATTTCCTACAACGTGTCATATTAATCTTGACGGAGGATGTTACATATTACAATGACCAATTATTATTAATAATATAAATCTAATACATAATAGGCCTTTAAAAAATAAAAAAAATCCTTTATTAGTGTTATAGGATCACTGACAACAAGAGAATCATTAAAATACCATATCGTTTATCAGTGAAAACAATAATTATAACAAGGCCATTCATCATTGATTTTATTCAGCATCGACAAATAGTACCTTTACCCGTAGATTGAAAAGTAATGATAATGGACTCATTTATTAGGGATTTCAGAATTACTAATAAAATAAGTATTTATTAGTGCTTTCAAAAGTAGTTATAAGGGACCCATCTATCTATTATTTTAAAAGAACTAATAAAAGGGAATACTATAGTGTGATGTAACATCATAATTTAGCACTAAAAAAATGTTCTGTAACAACACACTACAAAAATAGAAATACCAAAACATTAACAAACTCAAATTAGAAGAAAACATTAGACAAATTGAAATTAAAAACATAAATACTAGAAAAAAACTATATTATAAACATTTCAAAAAATGTATTATAGAATTAAATACGTAAAATTTAATACATACATTCTAAAAATCATTCTCTTTTGTTATTAGATTGAGACCCTCAATAATATTATTACTAAAGAAACCACCCTTATTGTGTAAAATAACACACCTGTATAAGAAAAAAATTATAATGTATGTAATAATTTACAGAAATAAATTAATCGAATATGTTAATTTTAAACTGAACTAAGAGGCATACGAGGATCATTGTGTACTGGATTGATTTGTTGTTGATTATTTTGAATATCACCATTTCTTGTTTATATTCAATAACATTATATGTGAAAATTAATTCAATATATATTGGTTAAACCATTAATGTGTTTGATCGAATTTAAGTGACTGAAACTTTTTGAACTAAAATGTCTATTTAAACTGACAACAGACACATTTACACATACCATGAATATAAAATATCTGATTGAGGTAATTATACTACCTACTGATGAAAAATGGCTTTTGAAATATATTTTTTAAATTATTGAATCAATCCATATGTGTTTCCTTAGTTTTGAGTAGGCCAATTTCGCATTTTACTAAATTTGATTTTAATTTTAATTTAAAATATTCACTTCAAGTCGTACTGGTCACACTGTGCGTCCCATTATGGATAAGATAATTCCTACAAGTCTCAAAGGACTTATGTATCATTTTTATAAAGTATCAAAACAATACAAATATGTTTTCTCAATTATGAGTACATTACTTTTCTTTTTTAATAATAAGAAAATTTAAACTAAAAACACACACATTGACTAATTCTGATCACCTCTCATATTAGTTTGTTGTGAAACTGATTTTTACACATTTAATATGGTATGTGTATTGTTTTCCTCAAAATTATTGAAAATAATAGGGAATTTTATTGGTTTATAGTGATTAAAACATTTTGAACTAAAATGTTAATTTTAAAATGATTACAGAGAATTGGAGTCATATCAGGCACATTATTTATCATATTGAATTTAGTCTAATTACAAAACATAATAAATGTCTTATGGATAATTTTCATAATATATAAAAACAATATATCTTCATTTATATCATTTTTTTAGTTGGTCAATTGTATATTTTACCAAAATTATTATCATTTTTTAATAAAAAGACACAGTTAGAGTCATGTAGGTCACACTGTACATTGGATTATGGTGAGGGTGATTCATACATGTCTCAAATGACATATGGATAATTTTTATAATGTATCAAAACAATATGAATACATTTTAATAGTTTTGAGTACATCATTTTTATTTTTTTACTAAAATTTCATTTTAAACTAGAAAACACACATTGACTCAATTTGGTCACATCATGAATCGGTGGGACATAAAACTGATTCCTACATGTCAAAAATTAATTATATATCCTTTAACTAAATTACCATGAAAAAACAGGAAAGTTTGATTTATTTTCACGAGTGTCACTTTTTTAATTGAAATGTTGATTATAGACTATTAATGGAAACTTTGAGTTATACTGGGTATATAGTGTGTTAGATTAATGTATGGATGATTACTAGATATCAATAATGACTTAAGGATTGTTTTTATAATGTATCAGAAAAATAAATATGTGTTTTCTAGGAGTTGAGTTGGTTAGTTTTCTATTTTACTAAAATAGATGTTAATTATAAATAAAAAGTCACACATGGAGTTATACCTGTCACACAGTTCGTCAGATTTATGTTATGATGATTCCTACAGATCTCAATTTAAATCAAGACAATATTACTAATTTATCAATAAAATCCCAATGGTTTTACTTAGATTTCAGTTTTTCACTTATTTTTTTTATTAAAATTCCATTTTAACATGGAAACATGCAATTTAATTAATTTTTACCACATCGTGTATTTGAATGATGTGAAAATAATTCCTACATAACAAAAATGAATTAAGAATCATTATTCTAAATTGTTAATAAACCCTATTAATTTTTCTTTAGTTTCCTGTGAATGACACTTTTTGAACTGAAATATTGATTTTAAATTGATAATGGAGGCTTTAGGGCATACCAGGATCATCATGTATTGTATTGAGTTGAATGTGATTCATACACATAACAATTGACCTAAGGGTTGTTTTTTGTAAAGTATAAATACAATCCAAATGTGTTTTATTTGTTATGTGTGGGCCAATTTTCTATTTTATTAAAATTGACGTCAATTTTAAATAAAGAGATGCATATTGAGTCTTATTTCGAAAACCGTGTATCATATTGTTGTGAGGTTGATTACTGTATGTCTTATATATCTTTCTGACTATTTTACAAAATAATTAAGAGCATATAAATTATTTTTTAATGTTTTGATTATATAAATATTATTTCTTAATAAAAATTCATTTTAAACTAGAAACATTCACTTTTACACATTATGATCACATAGTGTATTTTCTAACCTGAAACAAATTTTTAGACCTTGAAAATATCTTATGAATTATTTTTTAAAAAAATCAATAAAATAAATGTTTGTTTATTGTTTTAATATTTGTGACATTTCATTGACTAAAATGATTATTTTAATCTAATTGCTGACATTTTGATTCATACCAGGAACATTATGTATTAGGCTGAGGTGTAGATAATTCCTACAAGTCACAAATGACATATAGATCATTTATTAAAGTATTAATAAAATATGAAGACTTTTTCTTAGTTTTGAGTAGGCTAGTTGTCTGTTTTTCCAAAAATGATTCCAATATTAAATAAGAAGTCACATCTGGAGTCACACCTATCACACCATGGATCAGAGTGAGGTGCAGCTAATTCATACTTGTCTAAAAATATTTATGTAACATAGTTATAATGTATCAAAATTGTTTGAATTTGTTTTCCTGTTTTTGATTATGTCACTTATATTATATACTAAAATTTCAATTTAAACTGGAAACACACACTTTCCCTCTTTCTGATCATGTTGTGTATAGATTTGACATGAAACCTATTCCGATACGTCATAAAAGAAAAATGAATTTTTGTTTGAATATTTCAAGGAAATATGAGAATATTTGATCATTTTTCAGTGAGTTTAACATCCCGACCCGGCTCACCACTAAACCGATGGCTAAACCAGTCGTCATATGACCTCAAACGTCTCTCCCCATACTCCAGAGGCAGTAGACTAGCAGGGAGGGTCTATGGATAGTCAGTGAGGATAATATACCGTAAGATCATAGTTCAATAGTAAATAATGGCAATAAATAGTGGAAGTAGTCTAATAAATGATAAAGTAGTATAAGAAAATAGTACTCATTTTTTAAAAGTGGCTAACACAAATTATTCAGAAGATGTATGCATGACATGAAAATGAAACAAAATGGGAAACATTGAACAAAATAACATGCTATACATTCCAATATAGAAGTAAATAAACAATCACTCAATGCCCCGAGGGTGGTCTCCATGAGCATCCCAAGCTTCTGCTCGGTCCTCTGCTCCTATATCCCAAGTTAATGGAAATAGCACAATCCATCAACCTAATAGAATCAACTCAGGTACCCAAAAGAAATGGCAGCCCGAGAAGGTAGTGAGATATAAGTCTCAGTAGGTTGGGACCACCTGTGTGTTCCCCAAATCCATACATTTAAAAAATAATTTAAACTGAGTGAAATAAGGCATAAATAATGTAAATAGTACAAAGCAACTATATACCCAAGTACCTACTTCAGCCCTCAGCTAGTGCCTCAAACAGAATTATACATTTTTCTTGCATTCTCAACAAAAATTACTCAATAATTTTTATTTATCAAATATTCAAACCTCATTAAATTATGAAAGTCTCAAGACTCAGCCTAAGCCTGACATCACACGTTTAAGTCACACACCACAAAGGTCTCTAAAAACCTTATTTGTAATCAATTTAAGGACTAAATCCATGCTCAAGGTTTTTCTTGGATAACGTGTGATAAGATATTAAATTTAATCTTTCATTTATAATAGCTGATCCCATCTACTAAAAACAGTTATTATTTCATGGGTACGTCCACTAATAGTGATTCACCTAATTCACTAATAAACATGAACCCTTTCTATAATTCAATTCACAAATCATTATGTCACAACAATTTTCATAAACAATTAATTAATTTGATGTCCGACCAGTTGGACCCACAATCCAATTTCAATTAAAGGGTCTCAAACATCATGTCTAGCACCCATGTGAGTATTTGAAGCATCTTTTCTTAACTGAAAACCCATAGGTATTTGAAGCATCAATCCCTGTCCTATAAAAGAATATGTTTATGCGAGATGGGTGTAGACCACCATGACTATAACCCTATGAGAATTTGGTGCTTCAGCCCTTGTCTCACAACCCATTTATCACTCAGAAATATATATTTATCATTAGTGTAGAACAACATGTCTAGCACCCCGTGAGTATTTGGAGCTTCCATACTTATCTCACAACCCATTTATCAATTATGAATATATATTTATCATTGGTGTATAACACCATGTCTAACACCACAAAAACTAACATTTATTAATTTATAAATTAATTAATCCAATATGTTAATTATTTCAATGACTAATTAATAACATAATTCTCTTCTAAATTAATTCGACAATCAATTAAACATTTAACATCTCAATAGTTAATAATTTATTATCAGTTAATTATTCTTAATTTAATTTCCCAAATTATTAAGAAGTATCAACCCATCCACTAAAACAGTGTTTCATCCAGGACTTTAACAATTAACATTCACATCGTAAATATCTCAAGTTAAACGTGCTGAAGAAGGCCCACATATTTAACAACCATCTCATATAGTATATCATATTTTTAAACCACTCCATCCTAAAAACATAAGGAATGTAAAATAAACACGAAATCAAAGGTATTATTGGGAAAAAGTCATAATAATCAAATCTATTCATAATCTTAAATTAATACATGAAAATTATTTAATTTAATGTCATCTATTAAACTATGTTATTAATAAATTAACCATTTATCATTTATCATGTAATAATTAATCCATCCATTAATTATTACCAAATTCCAAATTATATTCTGAACATGTCAAAATATTCTATATTCTCAATTATAAGTAAATGCCATAATTTTTCTGACTCATGAATATATAATTAATTCTTTAATTAATTACCTTATGACTCAACCATCTCCATTCAAATCATTTAACTAATTAACGATACAACTTCAACCCAATTTTTAATACATTCTTTAAAACAACACCTGACAAATTCCTCATTTATCTAACATGGAGGAATCATTTAATAACATCAATAATGTCATGCATCAACATATCATATATCAGCACAAGTAAGAAGTCATATAAAAATCCAAACCAGAGCATGCATGATATTACATTAATGGTAACCAAAATTTTATCATTCATCATCATTTAAAGAAAGTTTATCAGTTCCAAAATCAATGAAACTCATACTCTCTAATAATTTAAAAATGAAAATAATTCTTAAATAAATTGATAGAGATTTTGGACCCTACCCTAGGGTGGAAAATTTTTTATTCCAAAACTCTTTAGTGTATTAGCCGCAACCATTCCACAACTAGTCTGCAGTCGCATGTGCGCACACCATCATATATATATATATATATATATATATATATATATATTTGTGTGTGTTTTTTCGTTATCTATATTGATAAAAAAAATCAATAAATTAAACTGGTACCGATAAAAGAAGTAGTAATGAACAAAAAACCTCTAACATGGTGCTGTGGACTCATAAAAAATTAATAGGCCTTAATATAATTGGTTCAAAATAATACAACGGGTTTGGAATCTTACCCAAACCACTGGTGGAAAAAAAATTCAAGACAATCCGCTTCACCCTTGGAGGTGGATGTAGGATTATGGACCAGAGGACATGAGTCAACATTCACATAACATAATAATATGGGAACATAATGATTGTATTAAACTCGAACCATAGGGTTTCAGCAGAGGATACCAGGAAAGTGATAGGTGTTAAACAGAAAATGTGAATTAGGAGTGATATGAAAATAGGCTCACCATGATGAGGTAGACACGACTCATGCAGAATCTAAGAGTAATTGTCCCACGCAATGTGGAGTCTGGGAGAGGGGGTGGTTCACCTCTTGGTACTTCCCAGAGGGGGGTCATGCCATGGGGGTTTTCTGCTATAGGAACTCTACCCGGGTGTCACGTTGATGTAGGAATGGATCACCTAGGGGTTGCGTGTTGTTGGAGGTCCCAAAGAGGAGTGTCGTATAGAGGGAGGAGGAAGAAGTTTCTTCTACGTCGTGCATGGAGGAGGAGAAACATGCAGGGCCACGCCACATGAAGGTCACACCCTCCCTTTTAATATTCTTTTCCCCCTTAAATTAAACCATTTAATTTACGGGAATAATTAAGATAATAATACACATTTTATTATTATTATTATTATACACATTAAACACTTATCTAATAAGTGAAAAATTCCCGATTTAATTAAAAAAACTTTTTCGTTTATAATTCTCTTAATAAAATTACATAATTAAATATGAAACTATCTAAATATCACTAGATTATGTTAAAATTTATTTAACTAAATAACAAAATAAATAATAATAAAATAATTATTATTATTTTTCCAAATTTCAATTTTTTAACCCAAACCCCCTATCTATTACAATATCCTTAACATGATAAAATTATAACCTTTAACCCCTAATTTAATTTCCATAAAAATAAAAATTATTACATTCTTAAAAAAATGTCATTATTATTATTTTTGAAACCTTTGATAAACCCAACACCACTATTTAATAATTGTGCTTCTTTAAATCTGAAAATCCTTATTTTATTAAATGTTTCTTTGAGAAGATCAAAATCCACAATAAATTCTCATAAATGATACACTCCTTTTAAATGAAATTAAAATCTCAAATCATCCAAATAATTTATGACACCATAATAATAATAATAACATTATCATTATTAAAACATTCCGCAATTTAGTAATAAATGGATCTTTAAATAATTCGAATATCATTATTAAATAAAAACGATTCTTCGATAAACCCAAAAGAGAAATTAATTTCTTCAACCATCATTTAATTAATTCATTATCATCTATTTAATTAAACAACCATAGAAATAATAATAACATTATTATTATTTTTATTATTAAAACATCATTTCAATTAAACACACACCCTCATATAATTTTATTAAATTAAATTAAATAATTTATTAAGAAGTTTAAGCATGATATTTTGGAACGCAAATGTTTGTTCCCCGTGAAGATCCATTAAAATGAACTTTTCCAGATATAGTGCTCCAGAGACTCAGTGGAACACAAGCTAAAAGAATCGGATAAATGTGCAAGTCCAAAAATGAAACCTTTAGGAGTTCCAACACTCAAAGTAATATTCCGGAGCTTGATTTAAAAAAATGACACATTAATAAATCCAAATAAATTTGAAAACCATTGTATTTTAACCCATTTAAAAAACACGGGACATGACAATCATCCGACCTTAAAAAATCCTTTTCTCTTAGAAGCCATCGTGAACCACAACTATGACAACCGACCTACCAAGGTCATTTAATCTCGTTAGAACTAACATGTTTCATTCCCAATGCCAAACACACCTTTAACCCTTCACAACACTAATCACTGTGTCTTTTAAAAACAATTTCCAAATCCCACTTTATATCTTAAACATCAAGACAAAGATTATATATGAGGTCATTATAGGGACCTTGATGATGAAAATAGTTGAATCTTGTTGAACCAATAGAATAGGTTGTGCATGATTCCCTCAAAAGATGTCGTAGTCCCAAAAATCACATTCATCATTTTTCTAACGACAAGCTTTTAAAAATATTCAAAAACCATACACTTGAATAAAAAAGTCCTTAGTCGACCTCTGGTGAAATTTTATGTGAAGCTATCATTAAACTATTTAAAAAAACAATCGTTCCCCCACAGGAATAAAGGAGTATCCCAATAAAACCACGCATCCCACGTACTACCCAGATAACGACTACTCAACAATCCCAATAGCATTTAAACTGTAGCGCAGTGTAATACCAATGCAATATTAGTGTCTCCTGGATGAGGTCAAGATAGGGTACATTCTCTTTGTATCAGGATGAGTGCACTAAGAGAAAACAAATATCATCAAGAAGATTAATCGAACTACTACCGAAAATGTCTGTACTAAAAACTCAGCATCTCTTGCTGACATGTTTACCTAAAATATTGTGAAACTACTCGCCTTAGGATTGACCATGGCTTCAAAATAAATGATCATCTTCTCACCAGCATGCTATTTTGATACATTTAACACATGTGTGTGACCTTCCTCAAACCTTGATAACCATTCCAAACAATGATCATAAAATTTATAGCATAAACCTATCGAAGTTCCATAACACCCATGTACTAATAAGTACTCTAGAGAAGTGGGTCAAACTTACTTTAATGGAATAAGAAATTATAAGGGTACTTCCTACCATGGGTTAGTTCCTTATGAAACATAAACGTTGAACCTCTCTCTTGGTTACAGAAAACTGAATTAGTGAGGTTTAAAAGACCTTTTTTTAGAATTTTAATATATTCATTTCAAATTTTTAACACAAAATCACTTTTTCACAACATGTTACATGGTTTTTAAAACAATTCCCTACGTCAATATAGGCATGCTATAACAAAAATCCATGTTAATCATTTAACATTTAGTGTTATTCAAATATAAATAGAAAAATTTTCATTTAAATTCCTTTTAGAAATAAAATGACCTACAAGGGTCCCATTTATTCAATCCATGTTCTTCAAAAAGAAACCCAACAATAATTCATTTCAATAAAAACACATCATTTATACATTTATATCCATTTTCAATCATACCTTGGTTATATAATGTTCTAACACATGGGTGGCCATCTACTAATCGATAAGTCTCCCATACACATTATTAGAGGAATTCGGCTCCCATTTATAACAAGCAATATTCAGTTAACATTTTTAACATTAGAAACCCTTTCACACATCAAAACATCTCTAGCATGTTATCATAAGAAGTAACACAACATCATGATATAACATTGATGTATGAAATAACAACAAAACATGTTAATAAGTAAAGAATATAATAACTCAAGCATGTTATATCTATCACTAAATCATGCTATCAATAGAGGAAAGATAAAGTATCTCAAAACATGGAATTTCACCTAAGGAACAATGTTCAAATTAGCAGGAATCCTACTAATGGAACTACATGGTATGTTATATGCATGACGTGTGAATCTATAAGTGCCTTAGATGATGCATGTATGAAACATCCTTGCAAAATATGGCCAAGGAATTTTTTTTCAAAATACTGAAAATCAATAATTTGTAGAAAATAAACCAGTCAGTCAAGGTGAAATCATATCAATTGAAACCTCAAATACTACAAACTTCAATTCCCATATTTAGCAACATGGTTATTCCTCGTACGTGGTGTTATTAGTCCCAAACATGACTATTAACCCATGTGCCAACACATTCCGAGTCTCTTGTCTTCCAAACCCAAAAAATGTAAGGCAATGGAAAAGAACCTCCTTTGATACCACTTTGTAACGTCCCGAACCAGATCACCACTAAACCAGTGGTCGGACCGGTCGTCACATTACCTCAAGTGTGTTTCCCCTAATGCCAAAGGATGTCGACTAACAACGAGGGTCTATGGATTGTCAATGAGGACACTATACCCTCATATCTGTGTTCAGTAGTGGATAATTGAAATAAATAGTGGAATTAGTCAAATTAATGATAATGTAGTGGATGAAAAATAGTACTCATTTTATAATAGTGGCCAACACCAATTATGCAGAAGATGCATGCATGAAATTATAATGAAACAAAATGGAAAACAATGAACAAACTAGAATGCCTTAAAATACAATATAGAAATAAATAAACAATGATTCAATTCCCCGAGGGTGGTCTCCTAGAGCATCTTGAGCTTCTTCTCGGTCCTCTGCTCCTATCTCCCATGTAAATGAAAACATCACAATCTTGCAACCAAATAGAATTGACTCGGGTACCCCAATTCAATAGTGTCCGAAGTAGGTTGTGAGATATAAATCATTGTAGGTTGAGACCACCAGGGTCTATCCCAAATCCTTACATTTAATATATAATTTAAAATTAGTGAAAGCATGCATAAATAAAATAAGCATTACAATGTAACTATATACCCAAGTCATGATTCATCCCTCTGCTAGTTTCTAAACATGAATTACACATTTTGCATGAATTCTCAACAATCATTACAAAATCATTTCTATTTAGGAATTTTTCAAACCCCATTAAATTATGAATAGCTCAAGATTCATCATAATCCTGACATCCCCCGTATATGTCACTCACCAAAAATGTCTCTAAAGTCTATCTTAGTACTAAAAGTAATGGTCAAATCCAAGAATGTGATTTGTCTTGGATAATGTGTCATAAGTTATTCAATTTAATCTTCCATATATTATAACTGATTCCATCCACTAAAGCAGTGATTCACTCTTGGGTTTGTCCATAACAATGATTCACCAAATTCGTAAATAAGTCTGAACCCTTTCTCTAATTCAATTCACAAATCATTATGCCACAATAGTTTTCATTATCCACTAACTCATTTGATGTACAACCAACTTGACTCACAATACAATTTCAATTATTGGGTGTTGAACATCATGTCTAGTACCCTCGTGAGTATTTGAAGTGTTAGTCCTTGTCTCACATCCCAAGGGTATTTGGAGCATCATTCTCTGGCCAATAAAAGAATAGTTTCATGCAATATAGGTGAAAATGCCATGTATAGAACCCCTTGAGTATTTAAAGAATCAATCCTTGTCTCAAAACATGTTTATCACTCAGGAATATATATTTATCATTGGGGTCGAAAACATGTCTAGCATCCCGTGAGTATTTTGAGATTTAGTCCTTCTCTTAGAAACTGTTTATCAATCATACATATATATTTATCATTGGTGTAAGACACCATGTCAAACACCCCAATTCCATCCATTAATTAATTTATATATTAATTAATCCAATATGTTAATTAATTCAACAACTAATTAAAAACATAAATTTCTCGTAAAATAATTCTTCAATCAATTAACCATTTAAAATCTAAATAGTTAGTAATTAATTATCAAAAAGTTATTCTTATTTTTATATCCCAAATTATTAACAAGTCTAATCCTGCTCACCAAAATAGTGTTTCATCCTGGAAATTAACTACTAACACGCACATCGTAAAAATATAAAGTTATACATGCTGAATAAGGCCCACATATTTAACAACCATCTAACATAGTAAATCATATTTTTTAACCACTCCATCATAAACACCTTAATTCTTGGAAAATAAAAACGTAACCAATGTTATTATTGGCCAACAATCATAATAATCAAATCATTTCACAATCTTAAATTAATTCATGAAAATTAATTAATTAATTCATATCTCTTAAAATAGTTCATTAATTAATTAATTTTTGATCATTTATCATGTAATAATTAAGCTATCCATTAATTAATACCAAATTACAATTTATATTCTGTATATTTCAATATATTGTATATTCTCAATAATTAATAAACGAAAAACACATTCTGACTCATGACTAGATAATTAATTCTTCAATTAATTACCCTATTAATCAACCATCTCCATTCAAATCATTAAACTAATTAATCATATCCCTTCAACCAAATTTTCAATACATGATTAAAACCAACACATGATCATGTCCTCATTTATCTAACAAGGAGGAATCATTTAATAACATCAATAATTTTATGCATCGACATATCTTATATCAGCACTAGTTATAAGTTAAATAAAAATCCAAACCATAGTAAGCATGATATTATATTACTACTAACCAACAGTTTATCTTTAATAATTATTTAACAAAAATTTAGCAGTTCCAAAGTAATGGAAACTCATGCTATCTAATTATTTAAAGGTGAAAATAATTCTTAAATAAATGGATAGAGATTTGGGACCCTACCTTATGGTGGACCATTTTTATTCCACAACTCATTAATGTACATTGTGGCATCCAGCCTACAACTCGTCCGCAGTCGCTTGTGCTCACACCTTCATATATATATATATATAGACACACACACACAAACACAGATATATATATATATATATATATATATATATATATATATTTATATATTTCTGTCTGTGTGTGCGTTATCTACATTTATTAAAAAAATCAATATATTAAACTGGTACCCAGAAACAAAGTATTAATGTACAATTCACCTCTAATATGATACCGTGGACTCGTTAAAAATTAACATGCCTTAATTTAATCGTTTAAAAACAAAACAGCGGGTTTGGAAGCATACCCAAACCCATGGCAGAAAAAAAATTTGAGACCATCTGCCTTTCCCTTGGTGGCGGATGAAGGATTGTGTACCAATGGTCCCGAGTCTACATTCACATAACCTAAAAATAGAGGAACAAAATGTGAAGAGTCTGATAGGAAATAGACTCGCCTTGACCAGGCGGAAATGATTCATGATGAGTCAGAGAGGAATTGTCTCACACAATGTGAAGTCCGAGCGAGTGGGTGGTGCATCTCTGGGTAATTCCTAGAGGGGGGTTGTGCCATAGGGGTCGCCGGCTATACCAGCTATGCATGTGTGTCACGTTGTTATAGGAAGGGTCACCCAGGGTTTGCGCATTGCAGGAGGCCCTGAGGAGGAGGGTCGTATGGAGGAGGAGTCCAATGATTCTTCTACATCGTGCATGGAGGAGGAGAAACAAGGGGGGTCATGCCACCTGAAGGTCCCAAACCCCCTTTTAATTTTCTTTTCCACCATAAATTAATCCATTTAATTGAATGAAATAATTTAAATAATAATACTCACATTATTATTATTATTATACACATTAAACACTTATCTAATAAGTTAAATACACCCCATTTAATTAAAAACTCATATTAATTTATTATTCTCATAATAAACGCTTCGTAATTAAATATGAAACTCACTATTCATCATTAAATTATGTTAACTTTTATTTAACTTAATAATAAAAAAATAATAATATAATTGTTTTTAATATTATTCCAAATTTCATTTATTTTAATCCCAAACCCCCAATTTATTACAATGTCATTAATATGATAAAAACTCCAACCCATAACCCCTAATTTAATTTCCATAAGAATAAAAATTATTACATTCATAAAAATGAAATAATAATAATCTCATTGTTATTATTTTTGAAAACATTGATATACCCAACACCAATATTTAATAACTGTGCTTTATTAAATCTAAAACTCTTCATTTTATTAAAATTTTCTTTGAGAATCTCAAAATCGATATTAAATTATAATTAATGATACACTCCTTTGACATACAATTAAAATCTCAAAGCATAAAAATAATTTATGACACCATAATAATAATAATAACATTATTATTTTTATAATATTACTCTATTTAATAATAATTGTTCCTTTAATAAATCTGAAAATCATTATTTAATTAAAATGGTTCTTAGATAACCCCAAAATCCACATTAATTTCATCAACCATCATATAATAAATTCATTATCATTCATTTAATTAAAAACAAAAATAATAAGAATTACAAATTCATTATTATTATTATTAAATATTTATTTTAATTAAACAATATCTCTCATAAAAAATAATTTAATTAAATTAATTAATTTATTGAGCAGTGTATACTACATGGTTTGTAACGCAACTGCTCGTTGCCCGTGCGAATCCATTAAAAAGTACATTTCCAGATCCGATGCTCTAGAGACTCAAGGGAACATCTAGTAAAATTATTAGATAAATACACAAGTCCAAAAATGACACCTTTAGGTGTTCCAGGACTCATAATAAAATTCTGGAGCACAATTTAAAAAAACAAAAAATTGAAAAACAAAAAAAAATTAAAAACCTTCTTAATTTGTTCCAATTCAAAAACCTGGGACTTTATAGTGAGTGGCCCATTTTTAACTAAAAATTACTATTTTAAACAAATAATAGACACTTTTGTTCATATCGGGAACCTTTTATATCATATTGACTTTTGGTTGACTCTAATACATTATAAATGACTTATGGATCATTTTAATAAAGTATCCAGACAATATAAATACATTTCCACTATTTTGATTTTTTCAGTTGTCTTTTTAACTAAAATTAATTTGAATTATAAATAAAAAACCAATTAGTATCACACCAGTCATGTCGTGCATAGTATTGTTGTGTGGATGATTCCTAAACATCCAAAAGTTTTAAAACAATCATAACTGCAAATTATACAATGATTTCCATTTATTTTATTTATTCACCATCAAAACACTACATATTGACTATATGTTATTAGGAAAAAAACTCCTTTCACATTTTTGAAATCTAGAAAATAAGATGTATCTCATGTGCCCATTATATCACGATATGTCATCACAATGACTGCATGAGATTCTTGTGCTCTTCTGGCTATCCAAAATAATGGTTTTTCTGCTATGAACATCAAATCAATCTGAATTCCGAAAATATGTGTCAAAAAAATATTATATAAAATTGATAAGGGAAGTAACATACAAATATTAGATTAAATGGGGACAAAATTATTTAAATAAGTTATAAGGATTCATCTTTTCATGATGGTTGTATTCATTCTGGACACAATTCCTTGTTGTCATTATCTCAATTGTAGGATCTAAGTTCAATCTTTTTCAATCATGACCAACTTCGAACAAACAACTCGAAATAAAACAAATAATTCACCTACATAAGAAAAAAATTATTATATGAGTAATAATTAACGGAAGAAAATAAAACATAAAAATTTTCTATAGATGAAGATTTTATTATTATAACATCAATATTACCTCTATGATTGAGTAGTGTGGTGAACATGAAGGAAAGTGATAAATTTTAACACTATTGGGGTTAATAGTTTTTGAAGGATAATTCTATGGAATTTTTTTGTGTAGGAAGGTATAGATTATAGACATACCACCGAAACATGGTAAAATAATCCAACAATATAAGAAATAAATTATTATTTGAGTAATAATAAAAATTAAATTGTAAACAAGTAACAATAAAATAATTCCATGGAAAATGATTTTACAATGAAAACATTAGTATTACCTATATGTTTGATCATTGTGAATACTTTATGGAAAGTGATAATATTGAACATCGTAGGGGTGAAATGGTTTTGAGGGTGATGGGTTTTTCATGTTTTATTATAGAATTGAATGAAA
The DNA here is from genome assembly GCA_963277665.1 of Viscum album. Taxonomy (NCBI): domain Eukaryota; kingdom Viridiplantae; phylum Streptophyta; class Magnoliopsida; order Santalales; family Viscaceae; genus Viscum; species Viscum album. Next base: position 1,959,310,157 of record OY728126.1, read on the forward strand.
TATGGATAGACCACCCCAAATTGAACCAAAGAATCCACATGTATAAGAAAAAAAAATAATGTAAGTAATAAAAAATAAAAAATATTCATAAATATGAAACAATGCATTAATTTCATGGATAATGATTTTATTAGTGAAAACATCAAGATTACCTTTTTTATTTTAGTAGTGAAAATATCATTTCTCTTCCTACAATGTACTAAATGATGTAATGAAATATTCTAAAATAAATGAACTCATCGTGGAATAATGGAAATAAAATCAAAATTCCATTGTATATATTTTTTTGGTGAAATAGAGAGTGTATATCATAACATTACCTATATATCATCCCAAAGGGATTCATTCATTGTAGTTTGTTCTTATGGTGGATTTAAAACAAAATCTTTTTAAGAATACATATTTTCTATTGTAGAAAAAAATTTAATTGAGATTATGATATATAGTAGAGAATATATAATTTTATGAGGAAACTGTAGTATATTTAAAACACTTTTACATTCTCACTAAACATTTTTTGTTTTTTAAAGGTTTTATAGATTCTGTTTTTCTTTTGAGACTCCAAATCCTATATTTGTGGTCCCCTATAATGTATAAGATATTTTCTAAATTTGTTCCTAGATGAAATGATTCTGATATCCCAATTAAAGGTTAATCAATTATTGATATTTTCTTCTGACCTGATACTTATGTTTGTTTCCAAGAGGAAAATCGACCAAATATTTTTTTTATAACTAAGACAAAAAATATATCCACTAGTTATGTTGAAATTTTGATCAGATCGCCTTTTTCCTCTTCCACACTGAAATGCACATTCACGAACCCCATTTCATCAATTTCCACTGCACTCTAATTTCATCCCATTTTCGAACATGAAATTTTTTATAATTCAACTTGTATATCTATTCAATAATTCCCAAATAGGAAATATTTTTATAAATTGTATTTTTGTCCTTGGAAACAAGTATGTGCCTTGTTTTAGGTCTAAATTTGATACCATTAGTCTATATCATACAACTTTAATCGTGTTCTTTTTTATAGAACATATAAGTATTGATTACAAAAACCAGTGTCAGATATAAATATATCATTTTGTCCCATATCTTTCCATTGATGTCAGTATTTTATTGAATTTATATTATCTAATAACTCATTAAAAATCTGATATCAGAACCATCCTAAATGTTGTGGATTATGTTTATATAATATTCACCCTTCATCTCTTGATCTATTAATATCTCTATGAATTTATTTGTGGGATTAAATTTATGGATAAATATGTTCACTATTATTTATAACCTAATTGAGGGCACTCTCTCACTCTATCGCGGAAAATAAAACAAAATCAATTCCCAAATCACTTTTCTAATAAGGATAACAGTATTATAAAACTTTGGGAGACTGATGCTATCAATATTTGATTGGTAATTAATGTAGAATTCAATTTTTTGTTTAAAATAATATAATTCTACAATACAGTTGTCTATTATTCCTTCCATACACTTTCAAAATATTCATATATTGTTCAGTGGGGTAAATCCATTTGTAATAGATTGGACCACATAGTTGAACCTATATAACCAACTGAGACATCATCTAAACCATTATATCAAATAATTTTGGTGAGAAGAACATATATAATTTATATAATTTGACTACATCCTCCTTATTCATGATTGGATGCTTCACTAGGATTATAAAATTACTAAAGATGACATAGAAAATGTAGTAGAGTCAAATTAATGTATGTCATGTATTTTGAGGCATATTACAATTAAATGAAAGAATCACCACATATTGCAAGAAAACATGATAGTCGGGTGATTTTAGTCCTTGAATATTTGAATTGGTAATTGCCACAACATTATTAATATTTTATGAATTCCCATGTAGAATTTCTACACTATTAAGGAAATGATAAAATTAAAATTTATCTTGATTGGATATAGTGTAACATTCTTGAGGATGAATATTCCACCTTTTACCCTTCAACGGTGCCAACACATCCCTTATCAAACTTTCAATCAATTCCATCCAAGGATTGTTGCAATATTTATGTCTAAAATTAACATTTAGTAATGTGTAAATTAAATTATCAAATACTTATTTTTCTATAGCATGACATCAAAAAAATGTATGAAAAAAAACAATTGTAATATAGTAATTGTAATAAATTTGATCTCTTTTCCAACCTGATTTCATATGGTTTTTAGAAAATGAATTACTGAAAAAAGGGTCAAAATATATTACTTAATCAAATAGTTGATTGCTAATTACTAGAGACGTTATTATACCTTATTCTTTAATCCCATCAAAGGTTATTATCCTGGTTTGGTATTTATGTCTTCAAGTTAAAAAAAATTTATTTCCTAAAAAAAATTCCATTGAGGAATGTTTCGACCAAATTGAGTATGTGAATTTTTCACAAAATGGTCACCCCGACATTCCTTTAATGTTATAGATTGATAAATTTCCATAAGCAGGGTAGTCATTTATCATTCAGTATAATATGGCCCTCAATGTGGATTCATCACTTCAATGATAATCATACAATGTAACACTTATATCCCTTGTAAATCTTAGATCTTTCATCAATACTTCCAAGTAGACATCAATATCATTAATGGGTTTCTTTGGTCTAGATATAAACAGATTCAACATATTGTATTTACACTTCATCCATAACCATGGCAGAATATTATAATTTAACAACATGATAGGACATGTACTATGAGTACAACTCTATACACAAGAAGTATTCAATCCACATATAGATAATGCAAGACAACAGTTTCTGATATCTTATCTATAAGTAGGTTACTCATATTCAATTTTTTCTACTAAGGAGAATCTTCTAGATGATGTAGGTTCCCATCTTTAATTCTAGCATCATCATGCCATTTCAATTTTCTCACAGATTCCTCACATCCCCATAGCCTTCAAAATCATGAAATTATACTAAAGTACCATCAATGTATTGAAGTACTTTATTAATTTTTCTTCTATTGATTTTTTCAACAACTAGGAAATTTTTTCATTGATTTATGGTCCTTGAGAGACAATATGAAATCATTTGAATAGAAAATTATTTTTTTTAGAGATAATCCCCATTAAACATGGAATTTTTTTCATTGTCATATTGTATACATGGTAATTAATTTTATTCTAGTATCATATCATTTAGGATACCAATTTGTTTTGTAAAGATAGTGTTACTCCATCCACTGCCATGTTTAAAATTATATAGCTTCAATACAACTGAAAATTTTGTTTATCTAGTACATCAGGTAAACAATGTTCTCTTGTCATAACTATTTATATTCTCAATCATCTTCGGACAATCATGAAAGTCTTTTTCAATTTCAAGTATCAATTTATCCATGTGATAGCCATCATCATTTACCTTGGAATTCATATCATATGATTTATAAATTATATTATCATCCCAAATCTATGTTCATCTTAATTTTTTCACAGTGATTATTCCAAAATTTATAGATCAAATATATTCTGTGAAAAATTAAATTTTCATATAAATATTTTAGAATAATTATTCATAAATAAAAAAATATTAACAAAAACAATGGATTTGAGAATGGTTGTGTGTATTCCCTCTTATGAAATTGTTGAACTCTTTAACTCCATCATCACACACATTTGTCAAACAATTAGCGTGAATCCATTTTAGGATTCATATCCATCCTATTGGTTTCATAAAATATTAATTTTTTCTAATAAATAATTAAATACCCATATGTTAATCATTTTCAAAGGGGAAATTTATAGGAATTATAATAAGGGTAACCTGAAATTTTATTATTTTAGTGAAATTCCGTAAAGACACGAATTTTCCATTTAAGATTTTTAAGTATATAGAATTATTTTGAGAGCCTGAAATCTAATGGCACATGATTTTGAGGCCCGAAGTTCCCAGAATGATACGTAGAGGCTTTGTTAAGCTTCAATTAGTGTGCATAAGAAGTTTCTTGAAAAAGTGTAATAACTCTTATATGGTTTCCTAGATCCGAAATTTGAGGGCACTGTTGCATTCAGGATGTCGAATTTACCCTAGGCACTACTTAAGTTTAGTCGGCGCAGGCCTCCGGTGAGAAAACCTAAAAATGGCATAACCATAAATAACATAATTATATAAAGTTATTTTAATTTTAAAATTCTTATCACACACGAATGGTGACTCAAATTAAAAATATGAAACCACCACTGAACTCTTGAGGGTATGATTTCTTAAGAAAAATACTAAGATTTTCTGGAGCTGGCCCCCAGTGAAAGTTAGTTTTTGGCCTTAAATAAAATAATTAACTACAAATTACATTATAGTTAAATCCACAACTTCTTAATTGTAACTATTCTTGGAAATACAACAGTACTGTTGAGTTATTTGGGGCATGTTCTCCTTTGGTGGAGCCTAACCCTGACCAGTGCAGGTCGAGGGTGAATGTTATTATTTTATTGAAATATTTTAGGTATGTTTAGTAAACGTGCGAGCTATGTTTTCTAAATATTGAATCGTTGCTTGGATAAAAAATATGAGGGCACTGTAGAATCCTCTATGCCAAGACTCACATAAGGGATACATTACATTGACCACAACAGGTTTGGATAAAAAACATATGTTTTGTGACCTTTTAAAAGAATTAAAAGTAAATTATTTTATTATTTTATTTTTCTTGCTTCTCCACCAACTGACTAGATGAGTGTGGGGCCAGCGATGTGTCAAAACAATAAATGGACTGACCTGTCAATCATAAGTAAAGACGTTGTTGGGCAATTAAAAATCTTTCTAAATACTTTTCCCCCATTAATTTGTCACACCGTTCCTTACCCTCCCCCTCTCCTATATAAATGGAGTTTGTGGAGGTATATCAGAAAAACATCACCATGAAACAAGGTTCTATAGGAGTGTCGAGACACCAAAACCTTATAGGACATATCTGATCTCAATGGGAGGTGACTGGTGACACCAATCCACGAACAGAAGGATGACGTACGGGTGACATCGTTGGGAACCAGTTGCAGGAACGAAGAACATGATCCAACTTCAACCATGGGCACTCTTCAATGAGGTTATGAGGTTGGGGGTTTATTCATTTTTTAATTTTAATGTTTTCCTCTTCCCCATTCATTAATATTACGAATAATTCAGACCAACTGACTAACTGGATGATCTGACATTCATTCGTTTTTGCAGGAGGTTGTCGCGGGTTATCATTGTAGGGTTTTGATTGTGGTTTAATTAAATTTATTATTAAACCATTAACCCCCTCATGTTTATGATCTATCATAGAGGTAGTGGTATTAAAGAACCCAGCCCAAACCCACCTCTATTTTTCTATCATTGCGCCTCCTTGGAAGACCGCCAGTGTGGAGACACCAACCTGCTATGTTGGGGATCCAGCCTTGAAGCACCGCACTAGAGGAGGTAGCGACATAATTTTGTTGCAGGCATTGGAGTGGCCAGCAATGGATGGCCATGGAGTAGGAGTGGTGTGTCGTCAAGTGCTTCCAGTGATTAAAGGGGTTCACAGATCGTCAGCCGCAACGACCGGAGGAAGGCGGCCGACACACCGGCCGGCTGTGGGTGGCGGAGCAGCTGTTGTCAAAAGCTGCTGGAGAAGTCGTCTGAAACACTGGCCAACCAATATAGAATTAGAAGAAACTGCTCTAGTGGTCCCTGCATGCCACCTGGAAGCGATATGTGGTGTCGCTACTGTGAATATGTCCGAATGGCTGAAGGCCAATCGAAACACCTGGGTGTCGCTCCCCCGGTGATGGCTAGGGCGGATCCACCTTGTGTGTCGCGCTGCACGCGGCCAGGCCATTGCCCAGTGGGCTGCCATCCCTGCGGGCCGCCCCCTTATGTGCAGACATTGCAAGTGGGTCCAGACCTTGGCCCAATGGGCTAATCCCACCGCGGCCCCACCCTAACAAGGACAGGTAGGTCGGTCTTTCCAGGTTTGACCGGACCTGGGCCAAACGGGCCCACTAATACTTAGAAGGCCATATCATGAGAACCAGAAGTCAGTTTGATGAACCGTATGTTGCATTGGAATCCTTCGATCGAGGCAGTCCATTTTCGTATACTCCTATTGTGTTTCAAGAAATTTTCACTATGTATGGGTGGGGTCGGACTTGAATCCAACCATGCCCTCGGAACAAAAACGCATATAACTCACAGATCGGGCATCCGATTGACGCACAGACATTCATGTTGAACCCTTACGACATGGAAGTTCATTGGGATACTCCATTTTAGATATTAGTGGTGGTCGAGGTACGCCTGATATATCAGGGAAAAATTCTACATAACTCTAGCACCCTAGGTTTGAGGAAACTAGTGTCTGTCAGTGAGGCGGAGGTTTGATACAGATCATACGGATATTAGCATTCAACAATATTGAGTGGTTCAGCACATATCGATCATGTGTATGTCCGATCCTATGTTGTTTTGTTCTCAATGGTCCTCTATGGATCAGTTCAGACCAATCCTGTGTGGGGCAGATCCTTTGTGGGTTAGTGCTCAGTCATCCTATGTGGGTCAGTGCATATAGATTCTATCTGGGTCAAATCCTGTGTGGGTCAGCGGGGGGTAGTTATATATCAACTCTAGGCAGGTGGGATCCTGTATGGATCATTACGGGGGTTAGTACCTATCAATCTTGTGTGGGTCAGACTATGTATGGTCTGAAGAAGTTCTTCATGACAGAATAATATGATCTAGCTTTGCAACTAATCATTTTCACTTCTATACGTCATTGAAAAACCTGTTTTGAGTTGGAACTCTATTTAGATTACGGCTATTACCTATGTGGTACTTTTATCATTTTGGTGATATCTTCTTTGTGATACTTGTGTGGTACTTTTACCATCATGGTGATATCTTCATAGTGATACCTATGAGGTACTGTTAACAACCTGGTGATATCATCGTGGTGTTACATGTGTGGTACTTTTACCTTCGTGGTGTTACCTACCTGGTACTTTTACCTCCTTGGTGTTACCTTTGTGCTATTACCTTTGTTATATTCTTCCCTCATGTATGAGAAGAGCATATCCTGATAACTTAGGTATATGTAAGGGAATATACATAAGTAGAGTTTTTGACTGATTTTTTCTTTGTGAATGAGCCTTTCTTTGTGGATTTTCCCTCATTGAACATTAAGAGACCAATGGGGTCTCTAGGTCTCTACTGAGTGTCATTATACTCACCCCTACATAAGCGTTTCATGTACCTTGTTTTCTCTTGTGCAGATGATTTACGTCATTGATTGAGATTTGAGGTAGTCAGGACCAGGTAGTACGTGGAGGAGACTGGTGGATGTGGAGTACTGTGGAGGCAATCTGTACCTACCCATCAGGTATGATCCTCGAAGGATGACAGAAGATCTATTTTTCATGTTTCAGTAGTATTTTACCTTTCATTTTTACTTTTACTATTATATTTTGGCTTGTATTTTGGCCCCTTTACTTTGATCACTATGTTTACTACATCATTTTACTTCATGGTTTCATCTTGTTGCGTTATACTCTATTTTTCATACAGGTTTAAAGGAAATGACTTCCCATTATATGGATATGCCTTTCTAGGGCTTGTCGCTATCCCCTAGTCTTTGGAAGGAATGCATGGGGTAGTCACGACCCGAGGCCTCGGGGATGGGTCGTGAAAAAGTTTTATAAAAGGAGTCGGTTCTACCAAAGAACTAGGACACTGATTTTTCTATATGGAATCAGAGTAATGAGTTGTGGGTGTGGTTTGTAGTTTGGGGAATTTTATGTTGGTGCAGCGGATGATGTATCTGTTAACTAGGACCCAGACTTCTGATTTCCAACATTGTGCATGAAAACACTGATTGCGTGTGTTATTGGAAATTTTTTTCATTGGTTTCTTTTTGGTCATCTCACAATGTATAACATAATGATCATTGCACACCTATTTCATATCCGGATTCCACCACGTCGATAGCTTTCTAGGATTCCCGAGAGAGTACATGATGACAGACCACCAAGAGATGAGGCTTCGATTAAGGGCTCGCTTACGGTGTTAGCACCTTCGGGTGGTGAACCAATAGCACCCCCACCCATTGGGAAGAAGATGCCTCTAGCTCCACTAGAATAGGGTGCACGCCGGCTGAGTGTGTTCTATGAGTATTAGCAAAATAGAGCTCTAGGGTTCCAAGGTGAGACAGATCCCTAGGCACTTGAGAACTGTCTAGAGGTTATGGTCGAGTTTCTACCTAGTCAGGGAACCATTCGATCAGAAAACGGTCCTAGTAGAGAGACTTTTACATGGCTCATCAGGACGATGACAATGTTAAAATTTCCCTGATAATGCGAAGAGGTGAGTTTTATGTGGATAAGTGTGAGAATATTAATCAGAAAATGTGGTCTCATGCCAAAAAAAAGCTAATGAGTGAATGTTTCCCAGATCTTCTATAGCATCGGCAGGATGACATGTCGGTAGCTGAGTATTCATTGAGGCATATCTACTATACCCGGTACCTGATGAATATAGTAAGGTTAGTGCTTCGGGGCTCATACCTATGCGAAAGGTGTGTTTAGGGACATCTGAACTAGAACATTTACTATATGCATTCCTAATTATGTTATTGTGCTAGAGAGAACCTTTGTGGTTGAATTTTTTTAATTGGCTGAGTGGATGAAGCTAGTGATTGTTAGAAGTGGAAAAGCTAGAAACTGACACTAGTCTTAGAGACATTGGCATGTAAAATGTATCGAGAAGATGAATTGGTAGGGACAGATGAATCTGTGGGGCATCAGACGTGGTAGTGGAGCTTGGAGAAAAGCATGAGGTGGTATACAATTCAACATGTTTCAACCACCACCCTAATGTGGTCCCCACCAAGCTCAGGGATCTGGATGATAGGGGAAGGGAGTAATTGCATGTGGCAAGATGTGTGACCCAAGGGATCTAGGAATGATTCGAGGTAAGGTCTATGTCTACTACTCGTTGTTGTATTACTAGACATAGGTACTAATCATTCATTGTTTCCAAAAACATTGATCATGTCCTAGAGTTTTTGGTTAATCGGTTGACTTAACCCTTACATCTAGAGATTCCTTGGAAGGAGACTCGATAATCACACTTATGCTGATGGTGTGATCTGACCCTTGAGGTGATAGTTTCGGATTGAACCTCTTTGCGGCAGCATCGAGGCCTTACAACGTTAGTTTGGGTATGAACTGGACATCTACAGTTCATACTCAGATTGACTATATTAGGTAAAAAGTTACTGGTTTATCTACAACATTGGAATGGTGATTAAATTGGTTAGTGAAAAATGAATCCTAGGAAGTACAGATAAATCTCGTGTATAGGGAGGGGCAGGTGATCACTCTTGTGTTGGCTAGCCTTACACTCGTGGAAGTAGGAGTTTTTTATTTCAGTTCCAAACAGGAGTGGCAGAATGTGGGACCATCTTCTCAAAATATTTTTCTATGATTACCTCTCCAATTAGAGAGGGAATTATGCTTTGGCTAGGTAATTCTGGATATTGTACCAGACCTCTCCAGGGTAGTGGCACCCTTATCACCTTTTACGAAAAAGGGACATCCTTTCATGTGGATGGAGAAGTGTCAGAAGATATTTTAGGAGCTGAGATAGAGAATGAAAAGATGAACTGTGTTACCCATGACTTGGAGTTAGTAGAAGCGGTATTTGGACGGAAGATGTGGTGGAACTACCAGATGGGTGAATGGTTTACTATTTACTCTGATCACAAGAGTATCAGGTGTATCATCTAACAGAAGCACCAAAACTGAAAAAAACAATAGCAATAGTTCCTCCTGGACTATGACTTGGAGATAGTCTATACTCTAGGTAAGGAAAGCATGGTAGCAGACGCACTCAGCAGGAGGTCTGTTATACAACTGCTGAGTTGGTCATCAAAGAAGCTAATCGCATTATGGATATCCTTCAATGCATAAAGATGGAAAATAATACCTCTAGTATATGAAATCCACTCCCCCAATTCTTCAGTGAGTTCGGGGTGCACATCTTGAGTCATTGACTATGGGTCCTGACGTCCATAGATATCCTCAAGAGGGTATCCTAAAATATTTTATGAAGATGGGGTGAATGTCAACCTATTCAAAGGACACACCGTGGTACCACTAATGCTTCTGGAGGAGGGGTTGGTGGAGATCCGTACATCCCCTTAGCAGTACACCCTAGAGTAGTGAAGGTGTATCGGGACATCCGACATTTGTAATGGTAGCCAAGGAAAATGGAAGCAGTGGTAGATTTTTTATCACGATCCCTCAATCGTCAGCATGTTAAGACTGCACTCAGCCGACATAAGTCTTATGCCGACAGGAGGATGAAGACCATATATTCCAAAGGGTCTCACCACGAAAAGGTTTTTAGTGGTTTGTCTTGGACAGAAATCTATATCTGAGGATCATTGGACGTTTCTGGATTCTCAGCAAAGTGGATGAGGTGGCATACCATCTATCTTTTCCCCCATAGATGCAGTGGGTGCATAATGTTTTCCATGTGTCGTAGCTGAAGACATCAGTTCTTGATTCATCGCATGTTATCGACTAGGGAGAGAAAAACTTTGGTGATGGGGTGACATTTACAGATTTCCCGGTGGTGATAGAGGATCCACATGAGAGATTCCTTAATGGACATTTGATCCCTCTGGTGTGAGTTTGGTGGAAGCATGGGGACCTCCATGAGAGCACATGGGATTGGGAGGATCAGATTTGTGCTCAGAACCCTCTTTCGTTTGATTTGACTTTGTTTTGGCATTCAGGTATGTAATAACCTATGGTGTGGAGAATTTAAAGACCCAAATATTCCATGTAAATTTTTAAAATTAGATTGAATTATTATGAGATTGTAAAATATGACGGTGTGTGATTCCAAGGCCCAGAGTGCCCGCAATGATCTGCCAATGTTTTTTTAAGCATTAATTAGTGCGCGTAAGTAGTTTTCCTAAAAAAGTGGAATGACAATTAAATTGTTTCCTAGATCAGAAATCTAAGGCCATGGTTGCGTTCAGGATTGTGAGTTTACAATTGACACGACTTATGTTTAATTAGTGTAGGAATCTAATGATAAAACAAGCAAATGGAATAACGGTAAATGAAATAATTAAATGAAGTTATTCTATTTTTCAAATTCTTATAAATCACAAATGGTGGATCAGATTAAAAATCCAGGACCACCGCTGATCTCATGAGGGCATGATTTCTTTATCCAGATACTAACATTGGCAGGCACAGGCCACTAATGAAAGTTAGTTTTTTTCGTAAAAATAATAATTAAGTGACAATTATTTTATTTTAATATTTTTTACTTCTAAATGGTAACTCATATTGAAAATACAGGAGTACCATTTAATTTTTTTGGGGCATGTTCTCCTTAGGCGGAGCCTAACCCTAACGAGCATGGACCAATGGTGAATGTTGTTAATTTAATGATGGTTTTTAATGTACGTTTAGTAAATGCATGAGCGATGTTTTTTATCTTTTGAACCAGTGCTTGGATTAAACATCTGAGGCACTATTTAATCCACAGGGCCATGATTCGCTTAAGGGAGACTTTACATTGATCGCATCAGGTGTGGAGGAAATGTAATGTTTTTTGACCTTTTAAAAGAAATAAAATAAAATAATTTTATAATTTTATTTTTCTTCCTTATCCACCAATGATCTTGTTGAGTGTGGGGCCAGTTATGTGTCATGCCAATAAATGGTTTGACATGTCAATCATAAGTAATGTTGTCCATGGGTAATTAGGAAGGGTTATAATTAATTATTCCAATTAATTCCCCACGAAGTTATTTAAACTCCACCACTCATATATATATAGAGTTTGGGTAGGTGTATCGGAAAAAATTCTCAATGAAATGATGTGCTGAAGGAGTGTTGAGACACTGAACCCATAGAGAATAGAGCTGATCCTACTGGGTGGTGACAAGACACATAACCATGAACCGATGGACGATGTACTAGTGGTGTCGTTGTTAACTAGTTGTGATAACGAAGAACACGATCCACCTTCAAGAACAGGTGCTCTTCAATGGGTTTATGAGGTAGATGGTATATTCTTTTACATATTTTAAATGTTTTTCTCTTCCCCGTTCTTGAATAATACCATGACCGCAGACCTAACGACCAAAGGGTTGATCTGCAATTTATTCTTTTTTGTGGAAGGTTGTTGCGGGGTATCTTTGTACGGTTTGATTATTGTTTAATTAAATAGATTATTAAACCCTTAATCCCCATTATTTTTACGAGCTAACGTAGTGGGAGCGGGCCAAATGACCCTGGCCCAAACCCTCTGATATCTTGCTATCCTTACGCCTCCATTGAAGACAGCCAGAAAGGTGACACTGACTGGCTACATTAGGGATAATGCATCAACGTGTGCCGGAAGAGGAGGTCACCTCAAAAAGATGTGGTGTTCATTAAAGTGGTTGGAACCAGCCAACCGCAGAGGAGGAGAGGCATTCCTTCGAGTTACATTGATGAGCAAAGGGGGCTACGGCTCGTTAGACATAGCAACCAGAGCATGGTGGTTGGAAAAATCGGAAGATCGTGGGTGGCGGAGTGGTGTGTCGTCGCGCGTCACTGGAGAAGTAGGCTGGTACACTAGCTGGCCACGACAAAATCGGCAGGCCCCACTCTTTTGGGTCCTGCATGCCTCTTGGTGGCACCACGAGGCGACGCCTCTAGGAAGAAGACCGAACATTCTTCATTAGTTCGGGAAAACCGGGGGTCGTTCAGCTGGTGACGGCTAAAGCGGACCCCCTTTGGTTTTGCGCCGCGCGCTGCCGGGCCGCAGCCCAGCGGGACGCTGACTTGCAGACCACGCCATCTGGGGGCAAGGCCACCCACTTGTGGGATGCACCCTATGCGGGTCGGGCTGTCCCCTTGCAGCAATCCCTTTCGGAGCCTCCCCCTTGGGGGCCACCCTTTGCGGGCCACCCCATTGCGGGACGAGCCACCCTTGTGAGGCGCCTTTGCAGGCCACCCCCTTGTAGGCCAGGACAGACCTCGGCCCAGTAGGCCAGGCCCGCCATGGACCATCCCAGACCAGGTCAAGCTGTGTGGGTCCAACCTGGTCAGATCGGACCCAGGCCAACCGGGCCCAGAAACACATTAATGGCTATATATTGAGAATCAGACATTCGTTTGACGAACTGTCTGTAGTGTTGGGATCCTTGAATCACGATTTTCCTTTTTGGTATAATCATCTTGAGTTTTGATGATATATGGACTATATATGGGTTGGATCAATCATGAATCCAACCGGACCCCAGAACTAAAATGCTTATAACTCACAGACTGGGTGTCTGATTGACGCACCATCTGTCATGTTGTAACTCTTACATTATTGAAGTTCATTGGGTTATTCAATTGAAAATATTAGTGGTGGTCGAGGTATAAATTAAATCTCAATTGAAGATTTTTCGGAACACGAGCACACTGGGTGTGAGGAATCCAGTGGCTGACAGTGAGGCAGAGGCTGGAGACAGTTCATACGGAGGTCAGTGCTCAGTGATCATGTGTGGGCAATGCATACCTATCCTGTGAGGGTTAGATCCAGTGTGGGTCAGTGATCTACGATACTTTGTGGGTCTGTGCATACCGATCCTATGTGGGTCAGATCCTGTGTCGTTCAGTGCTCAATGATCCTATGTGGGTCTGTGCATACCGATCATGTAGAGGTTAGATCTTGTGTGGGTCAGTGGGGGATAGTTACCTATCGACTTTGGATGGCTCATATCATGTGTGGATCATTGCGGGTGTAAGTACCTATGGATCATGTGTGGTTCAGACTTCATATGGTCAGAATCTGTGCCTCTCGATAGAATAAGATGATCTAGATTTGCGACTAACCAAATGTACTTATATACTTCCCTGAAAATCATGGATTGAGATGGGACTCTATTTGAACTATGTCATTTACCATTATGGTACATTTATCATTGGGGTGATATCTTCGTGGTGATACCTGTGTGGTATATTTAACTTCGTGGTGATATCTTCGTAGTGATGCCTATGTGGTACTGTTACCATAGTGGTGATATCTTCATCAGGTTACCTGTGTGGTACTTTTACCTTCGTCGTGTTATCATCGTGGTGTTACCCCTGTGGAACATTTACCTTCGCGGTGTTACCTTCATGTTTTTACCTTTGTGATATTCTTCTCTCAAGTATAAGAAGAGTATATCATGATAACATAGGTATATGTATGGGTATATACCTAAGTAGAGTTGTTCAGTGATTTGTGCTTTGTGATTGAGCCTTTCTTTATGGTTTTTCCTTCCTGGCACTTTAGGAGACCTACAGGGTGTCGGGGTCACTACTGAGTATTGTTTTAATCACACCTACATGGGCTTCTCCCACACCTTTTTGTGTATTGTGAAGATGATGTACCACATTGATTAATATTTGAGGGTGTCGGGACTAGGCGGTACGCAGAGGAGACGGGAAGCCGTGGAGTGTTGTGGAGTCGATCTGTACCTACTCTTCTGGTAGGATCCTCCAAGGGCGACCTGGGAGCTGTTTTCCCTTTTTCAGTTATGTTGCACCTTTAGTTTTACTTTTAATTTTATAGTTGGTCTTGTATTCCAACCTATTTACTTTCAGTACTATTTTTACTACAGGTGTTTACTTCATGGTTGCATCTTGTTTCATTAAACTCTGTGTATTTTTATAGGTTAAAAGGAAATTCCTTCCCGTTAAATGGATATGCCTTTCTAGTGCTAGTCTCAAGCCCCTGGCCTTTGGATGACAGGCTTGGGGTAGTCACAGCACGGGCCCCGGGGGACGGGTCCTGACTATTTCAATATTCATTGATGAAAATGGGTAATTAAATTTAAGATAATAATTACAACACTATGGTGTGTGTTTCCATTTAAATTTAATCATTGGTGAAAGTTATAGAAAACTACCATTCCCATCATATCATCTCTCGAAAATTTATCATTGTAATGTTTTAAACAAATCTTTTATATCTTGTGGAAATCATCTCCCAAACATTTATCATTTTTTTGGACACAAATCCTACGTCTCTTGTGGGAATGTACCTTTGTTGGTTGAAATACTATATGTTGTAGTCATTCAGTGGATGAATATTTCTTATAGTAGTGAAATAAACATAAATATGTTAGGGGATGATTCTCAAGAATAAAATACAGTAACTATTTGGGATTTTAGCTTGATTAGGATGATATTTGTCTATTTGATAGATGGAGGATAAGTTTCAAGAAATAAATTATAATAATTACTATTGTTCGACACACATCATCTACTTAATAAATACCATAATCAAATGAAAATATAATATATGCAATTAAAGTGTTATTAGAACCCAAACTATGATAAAAAATAATAACAAACTCTCATTCAATAAACTATATTATATTGATAATTATTGTTAAAACATTTTAAAAATTAAAGAGTTATATCATATACATAGATGGTAATCAGATATTCCGAGGGGTGGACCCAATAAATACAAACCTAAAATGATGAATACCGAAAAATAATTTCTAATATATAGAATTTGATAACCATCATTATATTTTTTGGAACAAGTTGTGTAATAACCTATGGAATTATTTCATTTAATATTAATGGTATATCAAATACTTGAAAAAAATATAAAGACTCCTTAAATGTAATATTGTCACACCTACCCATCCCATGGATTCTATAATGGTCATCAAATCAGATCTACCCATATAAACTATCCTATAGAGACCATCTAATACATGTTGACCCATCCCTAAGATTCTAGGGAGTTCCATAAATAAGTTGGGATAAATTAATAATACACCTAAATAAGATATATCAGAAGAATTGGAGAAAAACACATTAACCCTTAGAACATATTTTCAATACACACTAGACTCTACTGAGATGCAATGAATCCTATAAGGTCATTTTCTCAAAGGGGACTTCCCTTAATTCACTCAAAAATCTAAGATGAATCACAAATACTAACATATATAAAAAATATCACTCAACATCTAAAGACTGTAATACAAAAATATTAAAATAACTAGTCAGTATAATATGCCAAGAAGCACCCTTATAATCTACCCAACCTCCATTGCGGAAATTGATACATAAAAAATTATATAGATAGGGTAAAAAGTATGGTACCTCTACCATATCGCTATTTCCACTATTTATCAAATAAAAATAAAGAATGACTCATCCACACATTTACATAAATAAAAGATTAGCTCACAAATTCTCCACATTATTTCGCAACTATAGATGATGAAGAACAAGATGTTCATATATATTGGGAGCAATGTTGGGAAGGCTCACAGAATAGGTGTTACACACTCTAAAAATTCCAAGCAACAAAATTGATGATCTCCATGGATGATTCTCTAAATTTGCTAAATCACCAAACTCATAGTTGCAAAATATCCTCCACCACAGCAGGAACCATTAATTGTTTACACCTTTAGTTCCAAAAGATAATGTAGAGAAATTCTTATTTTTGATATAAAGTATAGAAATAATTTTTTTTAGGTTTTGGATTCCTTTTAGCCTTGAAGTGTTTGGGCCTTGGATTTGTGAACTGGATTTGTTCAAGGATTGATTTGTGATTCGATTCACCCTGAATGGGAATTGGAAAATGGTGGATATGCGGAAATCTTTGGATATCAGGATAGGTTAGCCACTGGTTATAAGTTATTAAATATATTAGGACTCTTTTATCAGTGCCTCTAAAAAATTACTAATAATGATCCATATTATCATCAGTAAAATAGGCCTTAAAAATTTCGTCATTATAGTGATACAGTTTTAGCGTGGTTATGCGTTCATTTTATCAACTAATTTTTTGAATTGTTAAATCAATATATTTGTTAGTGATAAAAACTGTTAATGAATATTCCTATTATTAGCACATATTACATAAGCACTGATACAATATTTAAAAATATAATTTCAAATTAAAAATTGAATATAAATATATATATATATATATTATAAATATATATAAGTATAAATATAATAAATTTATTTATTATTTAAATAAATTTATTAATATTTTATAATTATTTTACTATATAATTATTTATTTATATGTATATAATTACTTTTTAAATATAATAAATATATCATTATATATATTTATGTAATTATATATATATATATATATATTCATATTTATATAATGATATATAATATATATATATATATAGTAAATATATAAATTATTTAAATAATTTTATTATAAATTTAATAATTATTTAAATATATATAATTATTTAGATATATATATATAAATTTAAAATATATTTTTTAATTATTTATAATTATAAATGTATAAATGCATAATTATAGTAAATGCACATTTATTAATATATTTTTTATAGACATTTTTTTCAAATATATTTTCTAACATTATTAAAAAATATTTAATCATAAGTTCATCATGTTAAAAATTTGTGAAATTGAAAAAATTAAAAATAGTTACACTTTCAAAAAATATAAATGTTTTGTGTGTGTGTGTGTGTTTTATATAAAAATTTATTAATTAGGTTTGTATGAAATCAATATAACATATGTTTGAACTTAGTTAAATTGAAAAATCAAATGACATTAATCTATAATTTCCATTACTCTATGCCAAAAAAATATTTAATATCATATAAATCATATTTATATACCTTCATATATATGTATATATTTAATATATAATATTAAGTAACATTATCAATAATTTTCAAATTGATTAAATTTTTAATATTTTTCTCAATTTAATTATTTTTAATTGTTTAATTGTTTAATTTTCTTTTTGCATATATCTATATATTTAATATATGCTATTTATTAGTATTTATACTTTATATATTGTATAATCAAATCGTTCATTTTTATAAATAATTACTTAATTAAAAAATCAATGTTTTCTTAATAAACTTATTTATATTTTTTATTTTTTAGTTATTTCTTTTTATTTTGAATATTATCTCCAATAATATAGTACTGATAAATGATCACCCTATGAGGGTTAAAAAAATCACATATAAATGGTAGCCTTTATCAACTATAAAAATAATGAACTTTTATAGGGTACCCTTTATCATTACAAAAAATAATGAGTGGATAAAAGGAAACCTTTATAATCACTTGTTTTAGTTCTAATAAAGGATCCATTTTCTAGTACTTTTGAACATCACTGATAGAGGCCAGAACTGTTAAAGGCCTATTTTTTAATAGTTTAAATAGAATTGAAAAATAAACATTTCATAATCATAATAATGTTTTAAAATTAATATTTATTTATAAAATCTATTCATGAACCCACCCATATAATGATGTAATTATAATCGAAATATTTCATTCATGGAGGTGGTAGCCCACACTTACACATGGGAAATATTTTAACATTTCAATTTATAAAAATAAAATACAACAGGTGATTTTTTCTAATTAAATAATAATAATTATATTATAAATATATTATTTTTTCCTATATAAATATATATAATAATCCTTGTAAGGTACTGATGGAAAATGTAAAATATCGCCTCATTGAGGCATTAGAAAGCACATACACAACAGTGATGTTGACATTTTTCATTAAATGAATTGGTGGTAGAACATGATTATCCCCTAAATATAACAAAATTATCGTATTTCGGAGATATGTTTTTATATTATTATTATTATATAATATTTTTGGATGTTTAATGATGGATGAAACATTAATGAACATGTTAAGATCATATATGTATTCCTTAGATAATGTCCCTTCAAACCCACAATAATTTTTCTTGTATTAGTTTGTTTGGTATACAATAATAACAAGGACATGGATAATGGTGCTGGGAATTGATTTTTGTAGGTATTTGTCAACATTTGTGGCTCATTTTTTGTAAAAAAAGTTATGATAGTAGAGGTTTTTTTATAATTGAGAAGGGTGACACTTTTGTAAGTAATTTTTACATTGAAAATTTCTAAATGTTTTTCTCATGGTAATATGGTTAGAATTTGATTTTTGTTGGAATTTATGATACTTTACAGATGAAAAATATTCATCGAATCAAAATTATAATTTTTTTTGATATTTTTTATACATTTTCCCTTAGGTAAAATGTCTCTTTAACCTGTTAAACCCCAAATGTGCTAACTAACTTTTAATATAGTGACTTAATAATATGTCTATAAACGAAATTAAAATTATCACCTTCTTAGAATCTTTTTATTTGAAATATGGAAAAAAAAATATTCAATTTCCAGATGTTTAAAAATTTCCATTTTATATAAATACAAAAAATCATTAAAATACAGTTTTAAGTAAAAAATTAATTTACAGAAATATCATTCATTAAATTGACCCAAAGGCATTTATATTTCTCTTAAAAATTAAAATAGAGTTATATGACATTAAAAAATCCAAAATAGAGTTTAAAATTGTAAATACTTATTTTATGGAAATGATAAAAAAATTATTTTTTATAATTAAATAATTCATAGTTTTCAAAATTCTAAACAACAGTTTTTATATTGAACATTGTATTTTTTATTTTCTTATTTAACATCACATAATGAAATAGTTTCTATAAAAAAAAATTATATACACTAGTGTAATTATTATTTTAAGATAAATTCATAAAAGTGATTGTGGAGACCATTGGAGATATGATCCTCATGTTTCATGGTATTTTAGAAAATATATCTTGGAAGTTGTGTGTATTTTAATCATTTTACATTTGGTTATTTTTTTACTTATTTTTTAGGGAACTGTCTCCTTTTTTTAAGAATATATACATTTATCTTTTTCTATCAACAATTTTTGTGGAAAAATAATTCCCTCGTTATTCTTTTGTGACGCTAGGTGGTAATTTCCATCCCATGGGATTCATAAATTCCTTTTAGTCAATTTTTTTTGTTTTCGTAGTTATCAGAGTAGTAGGGTATCAAGGAATGTACACGAGAAAGTGTAATAATATCTATATGATAGTTCATGTGGAATTTCATTATGATAATTTATAGTTGTGTTTTCTAGGTTGATTGGAGGAATGATTGGGGGACTTTGGATGTAGTTGGGAGCGAGTTCCTCAACAAATCACATTAAAATTTTCCTTGAATCCCCATTAGGGATTTCGAAAAGGGTCATTAAGAATGTTTTGATATGGTTTCTAGTCTTTTCCCACCTTCTAGTCTATGAATATTGAGATCCGAGTTTTTAATTCCTCATGATGGAATTGATTTTCCAATATATGATGTTGAACTGTATAATCATTCATATGATTTCAGTGGTCTATTTTCATATTGTGTACTATCATTTCTATAATTATTCATTTAAATAGTATATAAAAGGGATATTATACTTAATAATAAGGGGTGAATCCACTAACGAACTAGATGATTGTAGATATTTTTGAGTTCGCTTCCAATGATAAGGGATAGGTACTATTACCCATTCCCATATAGGTTTTAGTAGTGGAACCTTGATTGGATGAATATTGATATCATGATCAATATTTTTTCTCTCATAATACACCAGAATTATAGTCTATAAATTAACCTCAAGAGGTTGAGAATAATTTTAAAAGATATAGGTTCCTTTTGAGTTCTTGGAAACACATGATTCAATTAATGTGAAATGAGTTACCTTCAATCCTGATGGGCTTATCAGGAGATGGTGGGATTTTATTATAATAGTAGAGAAGCAATATGGTTTTTAGTAGAATAATAATATATTTATTTTAAATATTCATATATATATATAGTCTAGTTTCTTATTGAATTTCAAAAATTATCAAAACCTTTAGCAGGGTCATTGGACCGTGACATAGAATGTGATCCATTTTACAAATGTTATTTTGTTCTTGCCTAAGGATTTATCCAATGAGAAAATGTTGTATTGATGGTTCTAGATGGGCCTCTGACCCATTATGTGGTTATAGTTTTTGTGACGAATCCCACTTATTATGTTGATGTTCTAGATAGTATATTGATGGTTTAGAATGACCTTCATATTATGTTATGGTTGATGGGTGATTATTTTTCTCCTAATTGAAGTTCATTGAAATGCATTGATGGAAATAATAAAGTGTTTCTAGTCCTGTGGTTGGATTAAATTTCTCGAGTCGTCCAGATATCTTTTATTTATTAGTATATTCCAATTTAATATTTTTCATTATAGAATTAAAGGTATTAAAAGAATGTTTTTAATATAGAATCAATGATCTGTAGTTATTTTGGTCTCTCAACACACCCACAGATGTTTTGTAATTTATTTTCTTCTGCACTTAGTACAATGATCTATTCAACACACAAAAAAAGTTATAGTTTAGTTAGATATTTAGGGGTTCCAACAATGTGCAACTGAAATATTGATTCTTCATGTAGTGAAACTATCATCATAGAATGATGAAGTAGCACTAGTGATTTTGAGAGGTACAATCACTCTAGATTCATATTTACAGACTACTTTATTTGATACTTGTGAATATCACTCATTTATAACGACCTATGTTACAATATTTATTGAATCTTCCTAAGAATCATTTTTTCTTATGTGATTGATATTAAAATACCCCTATTAATAATGAGTGAAAAGTGTCTTCAGTATCCTACATGTATCTTATCTATATCAATGACTAATAATATTTATAGTTTTACCATTCATGACATGAATCCTCATGAAATCATTCTTAGGATGTATTGTATTATTACACATAATTCCTAGATTGAATGCTATCTTCGAAGCATCACCTTTACTATTATAGATGTTGTGTCTTATGTCTTTCTGATAGAGTGGGACTTGAGGTATACTAGATCCATACCTTATTTATAGGATTTCAGAAGGGTAATATCAATGTTTTATTTTTTTTTACTAGGATCAATAATCCTTTAGTGGTGGCATATCTACTTTATTGTCAAGATTTTCAATATTTTCCCTTAAAAATTCTTTATCATTCAACTGGTAATAGATCTGGAAATTTCTACTGGCTTATTACCTATTACAAATCCAGTGTATACATATCCATACTACATGTTACAATCATAATTGATAGAGTTTATGTCTTAGTTGGAATATTTACTAGTGACTGTTTTCATTCACTCGAGGGTTTCACCATGGGTAGAACATCTCTTATTTATGATAAAATATAATATAAAACATAAAAATTTGGGTATCATGAAAGATTACATGGATTTATTATAATGAATAAATATTCATTACCCTGAATTTATGATCTATTTTACTGCATAAGAGTGTTGAAGTGCTTCTCGAAAATAAATAGTTGATTTGGTAATCACCCATTAGTGTCTAATTTTCAAAAGAAGGCCTTCGATAGTATGTGTATCCATTGTGAATATATTTTTTCCCTTTTGTAAAAAAATGGTCGTTCATTTTTTTATCTCTGATCAATAGGTTATTTCATTAGTAACATGATTATTTCATTGTGCATTTTTATAACATCCTAGTTTAATATCCAAATGATAGAGATCATGTTTTTAATTTTAGCGATGTTCAAGAAATCATAATATTTATTTGAATCTCTCAAAATTTTATTTCATGATTTGCAATATGATGATACAAGAAAAGTTATCTTGAATCATGGTATTTAATTTTATCTTGGGAATATGGATGTTGTTATGTGATGGTTGAAACTACACAATGATTCCGTGATTTATAGATTCTTTTGTTTGGTGGGATATTACCCTAGATTCATTATATATTTCTCGAAGATGGATTCTATGATGATCACTTTCACTAGTAATTGATTGAAGGTCATTTATGAGGAGAAATTTCTTATTTATTTTCTTTATATGGTACATTATTTGACTTTTATACCAGTATTTACTCTCTTAGAATCCGAGAAGGGCTCTATGGAATTCTATGATTCATTATGTTCATGTTTGGGATTTCTCCATAAGGAATGTGATCACTTGGTAACCTTTGGTTGTAAACATCTTAGGACATGTTAGAAAAATTATCTTACCATTAAAATAGAAACCATAATATTGATTCATGATCTTACGAGTTTTTGGTATTACCTTTTTGAAAATGGTAAACTGTTTATTGTGACCATAATATGTTGAGAAAATTATTCTTTCAGAAATATTTAAAACACTTAAAAGGGAGTTTGGAGAGGTACCCAGAATCATATAAATTCCAAATTTCCTGTACCCTTGGTAAGGGTAATGTAGTTTCTGATTCATTGTGCATTAAACATCTAACCAAGACTATTCAATAGTCATAAAAAGAGTGTAATATGAAAACTCGATTTTCTTAAATCCATTTTGAATTTCAGGAGAATGATTTTGAATTAATTTTTCTTAGTGTGAATATTACTTCCTCTCTTTTAGAGGTGGTAATTCAGAACAATCTCTTTAATGAGGAATTTATTTTCATGATGAACTCTCTTTATGTTAGGGAGACCATTTTTTAGTGTTTTTTCTCTTTATAGGACATCATATGTTTCCAAAATGGTATATTGTTTCTTTTACGATGAGAAAGGACATGATGTGGGAATTACATAAATTTTGATGGGTGGTTAAGGTGAATACCAAAAATATGTTTTATGATATATGGAAATGATTCTAGTGGTTGAATATGATATGATCCATTTATATCTTTGTTTCTCACTTATACATTTGCTATCAAGTTAATGTCGAGAATCAATGTCCTTTGGGTTTTCTTCAGCCGCTTCCAGGGTCACCATGGAAGTTGAAAGAGATTTATATTTATTTTGTGGTTGGGCTTCCATTTTCCCATGTATGGAATAATTAAATATTTTTTTATTGATATTCTAACCAAATCATCTCACTTTATACTGATTTGAGATAAAAACAATGTTTAGGACATTGGAAATATCTACATACATGATATTGTTATGTTTCATGGAGTTCCTTCTACAATAGTCTCTGATAAGGAACCTTATTATTCATAAAAATTTTGTGGAGGCCTCCAGGAGGCCATTGGATCACATGTACACTATGACATTTTATTATTATATATAGATCCATAATGTGTGAGGTATGATGATTCTTGAGGATGTAATATATGATTGTGTAATTTTATTTGGTGGTTCATTGGATAACCATTTGGGTGTGGTTGAGTTCTCATATAACAATATTTAATCATCCGCCCTTAGAATTTATCCTTCTAAGGACTTGTTTGTTCATATATCTTGATCCTCGTTCTATTGGTCAGATATTGGTGGTAGTTCATTCCTTGGACTGAGTTTGGTCCAAGATATGATGATAAAGATTTAGTTGATTCTTTATTGAATTTTTATAGGAAGAAGTTGTACTGAGACCTATATTGAATGTCCCCAGTTACCTTTGATGTTCTCTATTATTTACTAGGTGTTTTTGAGAGCTTTACGATGGTCGACTCACCAAAATCATGGAAATGTAGAATGTATTAAATTGAGGTTTTTTTTACATTCTAATATGGTTAAGTGAGTGGTGAAAGTAGTATATTGTTTATAACATCCATTGTAGTTGAAATAGATCCACAATGTGTTTCATGCAACACAAATCTATAGTACCTTTTTTACCCATCCCATGTTATGATAATGTAATATGTTGATGTGGATCCAAATTTATCTATGACTGATATTCTAGTAAGTATTGTTGATTATGAGACAAAGGTTATTCATGAAAAGATTATACCTTTGGTATATGTGCTATCATAGCATGGTTCTGATTTTCATAAGATGTTAGAGTTTGGAAAACTATTGAGACATAAGTGGCATCATCTCTATGATATATATTATACTTGAAAAGCCTTATTGGTGTAAAATGTTTGATAGTGGAGAGGTAATATCATCTTCTTACATTCTCTCATATATTTTTTACATAGTTTTTAAAAAAAATTGGGTAAAAATTGGGATTTTTCATGATTGAGATAATTTATTTTCGAAAATGAAATAATTTTTATGGCTATATATTTGTATGAATTAATAGATGATAGGAATAAATGTTTCCAAAGGTTCAAATGGTCATGTTTTAGAGTCATTTGGATTTTTTATTTCAGTATGGAGACGCGATGTGTTGTTGGGGTAGTGCAATGGAATGTCCCAACAATGTAGTACAACATTAAAATGTTGAATAATGGATATTATGTTTAGATAGTTCGTTTGTTCAGGTCCTCATCTATATCATTGAGCACTAGAGTCTAGTTTCCATAATTCATTTTAAATTTTAGTGCATATTTTCCATGGAGGAATGGTAACACATTAGAGCCATTGTTGGTGAATTTTAATGGTTTTTCCAATTTATGCAGTACTTTTTTTTGGTACTATGGCTATTTTGTATCCTTACCACAGGTTAATCACACATAGGTGAGGTCTTTGTTGTGTTTTCAATAGTCTAGATTAATGGGTACTGTTGTGGTGTCGTTTGGTATGGTTGTGTCATGGTCGTCTTTTTGATTTAACTTTATCACCATGTCCATGTGGTCTATAACATGTTATATATTTTTACATAAATTAATTCCCAAGGACCTAATTTTTATTTCATATATCCTACTCAGTTATCATTCAAATTGTGGGAATTTGATGTCTCTGTAGAGGCATTTTGACTACTCCAAACTGCATTATTCTTAGATAAATGTTTTAATGGAAGCATTTGATTCATATGTTTTATGAAATATCACCCTTTTTTAGTCCTATATTTTTCATTTTCTCCATCTTTAATAATTTTAAATAATTATATTAATTATGTATTGGATCCATGTTTAGTTTGATGGTGTTTTTAGGGATTCCATCGTTAATCTCTTTATCATTCATTCCTCATTTGTGATCTCATTAACGGTGGTGTTTAATTTGATTCTATGATTAATGGAATGTCATTAAAAACTATATCCCCTATAATTAAAACAAAAAATGCATGATTGATTTGAGGTGAGTTTTTATACAATTTAATCATCTGTAGTTGACATGATTGATGTATGATATTTAAAATGGTATAGAAACTGTGAAATCCAAATTTTTAATGGAATAAAAATAATTTAGAAGATTTAGGGAATTTTGATAGATTAATTTGTAAATTAATTTCATGAAATGATTTGAGTTTAAACCTTGAGACAAGTGGATTAAATTTAATGTCTATTTGAAAAACAAATGAATTGTTGAAAACCTATTATTTTGTATTGAAATGAGAAAGGAATGTTCAAATCATAAATTTTCCACTGATATTTTGAATTAATTAGAAATAATTGATTATATATTGATTGATAGATTGAAAAAATAACATGTGACTCTAGGTATTTATTAGGTAATTAGGACAATAACACAATTATTTGAACATATTGAAATGGATTTATGATGAAAACACTAATATAAACATACCATTGCATTATTTTACCTGATGTGTAGTTGAGTGTCGATGAACTCAGTCATGAGACATGTATAAAAATTGACCTGAGATCACTATTGTGTTTTGTAAGGATCTGATTACCAAAACCTATGGTACCATAAGTCATATCACATGGTTCTCATTGATGTTTTATTTTATTATTACACTATTCGTATTTTTGAACTTTTTTATTTATGATAATTGTTATTTATAAATTATTTGAATAAAATTATCGATTAATCCTATTTTGATATAAATTATATTATCTTCATCATGAATTAATGTTATATTGGAAATATTTTAATTCCATTCCATAACATGTTTTATATAAAATTAAATAATTATTTTTTTAAAGGCAATGTATTTGATTATGGATCAGTTAGAGGGACCCTACTAGGTTACATAGTCTACACCATACCTTTATCTCCAAGAAATTGTAGATTATCCCATGCTAGGTCCAAGAAAATGGAATTCACCACTTAGCGGTGGTGGATGGTCTTGATCCATGGGATCCAAAGTGATAGAGGTTACTAGTGGAGATTTGATCCAATTATTTTATTGGATTTATGAGATTTTATCATGGGGGATGTGTTTTATTTGATAATATATTGTTTGGGTATTATTTGAAAAAAATATATTCCATTCTCCCATTAAAGTGTAGATCATAATTACTTTTATCATATATTTTACTTAATTTTGTATAAAAAATTTTGCCTAATCATTCTTGAATAATACATGGTGATAGACACCAACTAAGGGTGATAAGGAAGGCCCTTCAATCAATGTCAGGATCAGATTTTGTATCAGAATTATAGGTTATCATGGAGGGATTATGATTGCAGCCTTACCTATTTATGTAATATTTATTATCACATGGCCTTGACAATAATTTTATGATTTCAAAAATTATGAATTAAATTTTTATGAAATCATTTAGGGGTATCTATGTGATTATTTAAATATTTATGACATCCACAGATATGTTCAAACATCACATGATTATTTATATGGAATGATTTGATGACAATTTATTCTTGTCATATTTTTCATCATGATTAATTATTGATTAATTGGAATTGGTTTTTAGTAATTTACCATTACATAATGATTCTTCATAAATGATTTTATTATAACATCAATTGTATGTTACACATTATGAGCATCTGAGATTAACCTTGGTTCATTCCTTTCATCACGATATGAAAAAGGAATCATTGAATGAGTTTAAGGATGAAAAATATTTTTTCACAATTTTTTATATATAATTTCCAAAATAATATAAGAATCATATATGTATCTATTTTGACAAGATTAATAAACTATATGGTCCTTCATGGTGTGGTAACTTATATCATATGCTAATGTAAAAAATAAACAGCCATCGATGGGCATTTAGAGATTCATTCTATAAAAAAATACCCCCTTTTGGTGACATAAATTTCATATTTACCATCAAAATCCATACTTTATACCTTTAATTTGATGCTATGTTAAAAAATGAAAAAAATAGAATCATAGAGATCGTAGTCTGTACATAGTCAAATTCCCAATTTTTATTATTCATAAGGGAGAGTATATATGTAACGCCTCGACCTCAGCTACCTAGAGTCGGTGCATTACTTCGTAACATTGGCATGATCACAAAAGATCAAGTCTCTAAAGACCGATTAGTTTAGTAGCCTTGGAAACACTAGAAACATTCATAAATATTACATTACATCATAAAGTAATACAAAACTACAACATCTTCTCTTCATATCCCCTTATATTATCCCTGAAGGTCATTCATAATATACTTCTTCACATCCTGGAAAAATTAAAACACTGAAAGGGGTGAGCTCAGATGCTTAGTAAGGATAACAATATAGCAGAAGCTTTCATAAATAAACAATAACATTTTAGGCAATGTATAACTAAAACAAAAGCCTTTTAAAATTGAACTTTATCTTAATATGGCAAAAGTAAAATGAAAAATATGCCATTTACTTACTCACATGGATATTCTACTAGTCGAATATTCACATGAAATATCAATAACCACTTTCATAATGATGTAATGCATAATGCCAGACTATCATAACCACGTAGCCAAGGCCTCATGCCAAGACCTAAAATAAGATTTTGTCAAGGCCTCGTGCCAAGACACTAGATAGTCTCATGAGACCTACCGATGCATCGAGGAGCTATAGCGGGCTCCACCCGTCACTTATTAAGTCCAATGCATTCCTCATATGAACAGGTTTAAACATATCATAAACAATAACATAATTGTATAACATAAAACATGCATAAAGGAATCATAATATTTCCACACTTCCATCACAAGATATCAATACAAAACAGTGATATAATAAAACCTTTATCAAAACCATTTTCAATACCAAAATAAAAGAAAAGTAAAAGATGATATTTATTTTTCTTTTAAAAAAAGTTATTGTTTATAGAGTAAGCCAAAACTCAAATAATAGTCATGGTGGCAGAGAAGTCATTGTCGCTGCATACGTACTACAAAAAAACATTCCTTTTTTCATTTAGTAAAAACGCTTTGTATAAAAAGATTCCTTGTGAATAAACTTAAAAGTCAAAGGGGTTTATACACCGTATAAAAGAAAGTTGTGTATAAAACCAAATATGCCTCAATGAAAGGAGATTGAGACGAAGTCCTTACAAAGATCATTTTTAAAATAAAATAGATCTATTATGTGTATCCAATATAAGTAGACATAAAGAAAGTTCAAATACAAGATATGACATAATAATATCATAACATAATTTGAATGTAGGAGATTAACCCAAAGAATGGAAATTGGGTTAAGAAATTCCCTTACCTTGCGTCCTGTCTTGACTCGACCATTCTTTAAACTCCTGAATAATAAACTAGGGTTAATATCTACCTTATTAAGAAACTTTTTCAATTTCATTATTCCATTTATTTCAATTATTATCATGTCATGAACATTTTGTAATTATTTAAGTTTATAACGGTCGTTTTGTCGATCTTAGGTACTTGAGTCAAAAATAAACTTCTTATAATTACAAGTTGTTCATGTGGTGAAATATCCATTATATCCAGAATTATATTCATGATTTAGATATCATATATATCATATATATCCAGTATATACATTCATTTGTAATATTACATAACATTTAGAGGTAATAAATGAAATGCACCGTTCATGGAGACGGTAAGTCGTACGTACGCATGAATGCTACTTTCATTTCTATTTCATATTAAATGGAATGAAATCATAATGATATAAATGTATAATATAATTCCAGTATAATATAGTGTATAATACCATTTACTCCATCCTTGATACATCCCACATATGGTATTAACGATTCAAATCACTTTGAGGGGGCGGTAGTCTGCACTTCCTAAAATGAAAATATCGCTTTTACCAATAATGGAAACAATAAAGGGATTCCATAAATGAAAAATACAGAACCTTAAGTAAAGCATAAACAGATTATATATCATATATATTGATATAGTGACATCTTAATGGCAAACTTTTACGGTGTTATATGAGTGTTGAACAATCATCGTTTCGTGAGGCAGAAATTCGCCATCCACAAAAACAGTATGTTCTTTAACCATTAAATGTACGTGTGTGTAAGTGCATCTCGAATCCTTCTTGTAACAACATCCTAGTATATTGAGGATACTGGTGTTTTTACAAATTAAATGAATAAAAAGAGTTTAGGGGGTTGGAGAAGAAAAATAAAACAAAACAACATTAGAGAAGACATTACCTTAAAATCGGGTAACTCTTTTTGATTTGAGCCAAAGGCTTCCTTTGGAAGAGTTCGGCCCAAAGTGAGGATTCTAGGAGTAAGAGGGGGAAGTTGGGAGAGTATTTGGGCAGATTTTGGCAGAGCCAAATGGCTTGAAAGTGTGAATAAGGTGGGAGTGGTGGGGGCCTTTTATAAGTGGAGAGGAGGGGGGTTTTGGAAAGTAATGAAATGTTATTTTATTATACAATGATTTTCGGATTCTAAAGGTCCCACAGTTGTATAATTAGAGGCTAAGGTGATAGGGGATCGAAATATACCCATCCAATAGTCTTTGTACAATTTTAAGCCTTGGATTTTACATTATCTTTTCATTTTATTAAAATCGTTTATTAATGAGGTAATCGCTGCATCCTCATGTTGTCATATATAATTTAATTTATTTAATGTCTAAAAATTATAAAAAAAACTATCATGATGTAGGAAATATTTTTATATTTCTAATGAATATTTATAGTAAAAAATATGAGTTTTATAACCCCATTTAAAAATTGTTTTAGTAAAACAACTCTTGTTTGTGACCTTTTTATTTTATCATTAAATAAAAAGTTATTTATGTACTTTTCCTACCAAAGTGGCTGCATGGGGTCTCCAAGATGACCCATGGATTGTCTTGGTTGGCCACGACACATAAAATAGGTGTTTGAAAAGTGTAAAGGTCATTCCATATTTTTTATAATACTATTTTTACCTTAAATTTCACTAATTACCTTTAATCGCGATTAATTAAACTTAAAAGTTACTATTAAAAAAAATTATTTTGATCCCATTGAACCATATTTTACTTCCTAATGACAACCATGTATGTCTGATTTTTGAAAATCAAATCACAGAAGTGGTAATGTTTCATTTAAACGAAAAATCAGTTTTTTAACTACCACTTAATGGTTTCACTATTCATCAAAAATTGAAGTTTTTCAGAACAATGCCAAAATTTCACCCTAAGCTATAATTGATATTCTGAATTCAAAAGTTATTTCTATTTTACAAAATTCCAAACATATAAGTTTCATTAATTAAATTTATAATTAATTCCTACTGTCACAACAAATAGCGTGTTTTTTAGAAACAATATATATCAAAATATTGACAATTGTTTATGTCCAATTTCAAAGTGAAATTTATTCTAATGAACACCATTGGATAAAATGGTAAAAATATATTCTAATTATACTTTAAAACAACTGAATAGTATAATATATCACTATAAATTATTTTGATTAAAAAAGTTGTTATAAGTATTTTTCACTATTCCTAAAAAATTAGAAGTTCTCAGAAAATTACAAAAAATTAAACTTAGGATAATTTCGATATTACGAATACAAAAATGAAGTCCATTTTGAAATATAAGATTTCTATAAATTTAAAAGGTGGTTATTACTATTCATAATGGCTACATTGATTAGTCGCGGTGTGTTAGAATTCGAAGTTGCGTACAACACACGCAACTGTATTATTCAAAGAGAAGTGTACCGTGGAAGCTTGGGGTGTTACATTCTCCCCTACATCAATAAATTGCGTCCTCGCAATTTGAAAATGTTCTTTGAAAATAAAAGGTTGAAAATAGAAAATACCTTTGTGGAAAACCCACATCGGAAATAGGGTTAATAAGAATATAACATTAAAAGAAAGAAAGAGAAGTACAAAGGTCACCCGAGATAGCCCATACTAGGATTCTATGAAAATTTGGATATGGAGGAGAAACAAACCATCAAGGTCTGATGGAGAGTTGTAGAAAACAGGATTAGGAGAAAGTTAACCATAAGAAAATCAAAAACTTTTGATTGGTTAAACGGTCATTGAATCCCCAGTTGGAAAAGTTAACCGACAACGTTTTTGTTTTTAGTAACCTTTTATAAAGATGAGGGATTTATTTAAGAGATTTACTAAGAATGTAAGGAAATATACTTACTTGTCATGTAGGCTTTCATTCATTAATAAATTTTTACCATGAACCCATCTTTCACTCCAAAAAGATAATAGAACTCAAAAATATTATATTTATCTGAATCGTATAAGGTTCCAAATATTAACACATACCATTTAGATTAGTAGAACTATTTTTTTAATAACCAGGGACTTCCTGTAGGCTAGTGGTAGGTAATAAAGGCATGTTGCACTATGGTTTTGGGTTCGATTCCTACAACTTTGTCCGACGCGACGGGTTATGCCCCACCCTGCAGGTTGTCCTTTTCCTAAAACAATAGTATTATAATATTCCAAAAATAATCCTCATAAATGTTTTGACCTTAAACAATACTATCTAAGGTCCAACTTAATCCATTCCATCCTATATAGTTATCCAAAATACCATTGTCCAGACTTTTTCTAAAAGGTCTCTAAATTCCAAAATCAATTGTAACATCAGATTCCCCAAACAAATTAAAGTTTCTCTTTTTGTCACATACTAAAAATATGATTACCTTCATTATATTAAAACATAACTAAAACAACAAGTACTGCAGTACAATACTTATATATATCACATTATTCTTATAACCAGAATATAATCCTTGAGTCCAAAAACACCAATACATTAATTATTCCACTTCAACTGTAGTAAAAACATAATATTGTCCTTGATCCCTTGGCCTTTTCTGAGGTATGTTTATCTGACGCTTAGGACATTCATTTCTATAATGACCCATTTCTCTACAATTGTAGCATTCAATATTGATAGCCTCTTTCTTTCCCTTGCAATCACGCGCCTGGTGACCTTTTTCTCCACATTTATAACAAACTCCCATTCCTTTTTGGCAAGTACCAGGGTGATTCTTCCCACAATTATCACATAATGGAAAATCCTTCTTTCCCTTTTTCCCTTTATTTGTCTCTTGTTCCATAGTTCCCTTCTTCACTTGCTTTACTTTAAAGTCATGAGACTTAGAGAATTCATTTTCCGTCTTGATAGCACATGAGACAATATCTTCGTATGATGAGAAGGTTTGTGAGACTAATGCTCGAAGGAGAAATGGTTTTAACCCATCAAAGAAATGATCAATCTTACTTCTTGGGTTACGTATATAATCTGCTGCATGCCTTGCTAACCTTGTAAAGTTAGCCTCATACTTTGTGACATTCTCAACCTTCTTTTGTCTCAGACCCAAAAATTATCTTTCCATATCTGCTCGATGGTCGCAAGGATAGTATTTTACTAGGAAAATATCTTTGAACTCTCTCCATTCCATACTTGATACTTCTTAACTTCCCTTTGTATTTTGAATCAATGACCACCATTTATCGGCATCTCCAGTGAGGTGGTAAAATGCCATTATAACCTTCTCCCTTTCGCTACACCCCAAGGCCCAGAATATTTTATCTAAAGAGTTTATCCATTTCTCAGCTACTAATGGATTTGTACCCCCATTAAATGTTGGCGGTTGTTGCCTCATGAAGCGTTCTAACATTGATCCCCCCACGTTGCGGATCAGGGTGC
This sequence comes from Viscum album, assembly GCA_963277665.1. NCBI lineage: Eukaryota > Viridiplantae > Streptophyta > Magnoliopsida > Santalales > Viscaceae > Viscum > Viscum album. Next base: position 1,959,343,734 of record OY728126.1, read on the forward strand.
TCCATACGAGTAAGGTTATTATTCATAACCTGAGTGAGTTGTCCCAGTATGGTAATAAGTTGATCATCACCAGTTGTATATCCAGATCCACAATAATTATCTTGAGAAGGAGGGCAATCCATACACGGAGTGCGTGCATTGATACAGTTTACATTCCTTCCACTAGGCGCCATTTCTAAACAATGGCATAAACTAGATTAGTTTATGAATCAAAATAAATAATTCCATACTTTTAAAATACTTAACATAAATTGAACTATTTATGGATATAATCCAAAAAAATGTTTTCTTTGAAGAAGTATATACTCATAACCCTTCATAGTGGTTTGTAAAGAAAATGAGAATTATCCTAAGCATATCCCCTGGGAGTGCCGTAACCAAGAGTGCAGCAAGGCCCGTTGTCGTGCACCATTTCCCGTTCGAGTCTAGCTCAAAGCAGTGTTTTCGGGTTTTATCCCTAGGTACATCTGTGCCAGAGCTGCCACTACCTTCTCGTATCCAGAAAGGGATGTACTGCTCGGAAAACTCACAAAATCTCTACAACAAAAAAATTCTAGGAAGTTATTCTATACTAATCCTCAAAGTCTATCTTTGGGCTATGTGCTCTAATCAGAGTTTATCTAAATCTAGCTTCCAAGGTTAGTACTAAACTGCCTCTAATACCAACTGTAACGCCCCGACCCCAGCTACCCAGAGTCGGTGCATTACTTCGTAACATTGGCATGATCAGAAAAGATCAAGTCTCGAAAGACCGATTAGTTTAGTAGCCTTGGAAACACTAGATACATTCATAAATCTTACATTACATCATAAAGTAAAACAAAACTACAACATCTTCTCTTCATATCCCCTTATATTATCCCTGCAGGTCATTCATAATATACTTCTTCACATCCTGGAAAAATTAAAACATTGAATGGGGTGAGCTCAGAAGCTCTGTAAGGATAACAATATAGCGGAAGCTTTCATATATAAACATTAACATTTAAGTCAATGTATAACTAAAACAAAAGCCTTTTAAACTTGAACTTTAGCATAATATGGCAAAAGTAAAATGAAATAATGCCATTTACTTACTCACATGGATATTCTATTGGTCTAACATTTAAATGAAATATCAATTACCACTTTCATAATGATGGAATGCATAATGCCAGACTATCATAACCACGTAGCCAAGGCCTCGTTCCAAGACCACAAATAAGATTTTTTCAAGGCCTATTGCCAAGACACAGGTTGTCTGATGAGACCTACCAATGCATCGAGGAGCTATATTGGGCTCCACCCGTCACTTATTAAGTCCAATGCATTCCTCATATGAACAGGTTTAAACATATCATAAACCATAACATAATTGTATGACATAAAACATGCATAAAGGAAACATAAGATTTCCACACTTCCATCACAAGATATCAATAAAACACATTGATATAATAAAAACTTTATCAAAACCATTTTCAATACCAAAATAAAAGAAAAGTAAAACATGATATTTATTTTTCTTTTAAAAAAAGTTATGGCTTATAGAGGAAGCCGAAACTCAAATAATAGTCACGGTGGCAGAGAAGTCGTTGTCGCTGCATACGTATGACAAAAAAACATTCCTTTTGTTGTTTAGTAAAAACGCTCATATAAAAATATTCCTTTTGAATAAACGTAAAAGTCAAAGGGGTTTATTCATCGTATAAAAGAAAGTTGTGTATAAAACCAAATATGCCTCAATGAAAGGATATTGAGGCAAAGTCCTTACAAAGATCGTTTTTAAAATAAAATAGATCTATTATGTGTATCCACTATAATTACACAAAAATAAAGTACAAATAAAAGATATTACATAATAATTTCATAACATAATTTGAAAGTATGAGATTAACCCAAAGAACAGAAATTGGGTTAAGAAATTCCCTTACCATGCGTCCTGTCTTGACTCGACCATTCTTTAACCTCCTGAATAATAAACTAGAGTTAATCTATACCTTTTTAAGAACCTTTTTCAATTTAATTATTCTTTTTATATCACTTATTATCATGTCATGAACATTATGTAATTATTTAAGTTTATAACGTTCGTTTTGTCGATCTTAGGTACTTGAGTCAAAAATAAACTTCTTATAATTACAAGTTCTTCATGTGGTGAAATATCCATTATATCCAGAATTATATTCATGATGTAGATATCATATATATCATATATATCATGTACATACATTAATTTATAATATTACATAACATTTAGAGGTAAGAAATGAAATGCACCGTTCATGGAGACGGTAAGTCGTACGTACGCATGAACGCTACTTTCATTTCTATTTCATATTTAATGGAATGAAATCATAATGATATAAATGTATAATATAATTCCAGTATAATATAGTTTATAATACCATTTACTCCATCCTTTATACATCCCACATATGGTATTAACAATTCAAATCACTTTAAGGGGGCAGTAGTCCGCACTTCCTAAAATGAAAATATCGCGTTTACCCATAATGGAAAAAATAAAGGAATGCCATAAATGAAAAATACAGAACCTTAAGTAAAACATAAACATATTATGTATCATATATATAAATATAGTGACATCCTAATGTCCACCATTGAAGGTGTTATATGAGTGTTGAACAATCATCGTTTCGTGAGGCAGAAATTCACCATCTATAGAAAGAGTATGTTCTTTAACCATTAGATGTAGGTGTGTGTAAGTTTAGCTCTAATCCGTATTATAAAAACATCCTAGTATATTGAGGATACTGTTGATGTTACAAATTAGATGAATAAAAAGAGTTTAGGGGGTTGGAGAAGAAAAATAAAACAAAACAACATTAGAGAAGACATTACCTTAAAATCAGGTAACTCTTTTTGATTTGAGCCAAAGGCTTCCTTGGGAAGAGTTATTCCCAAATTGAGGCTTCTAAGAGTAAGCGGTGGAATTTGGGAGAGTATTTGGGCAGATGTTGGCCGAGACAAATGGCTTGAAATTGTGAATAAGGTGGGAGTGTGGGGGCCTTTTATAAGTGGAGAGGAGGGGGACTTTTGGAAAGTAATGAAATATTATTTTATTATACAATTATTTTAGGATTCTAAAGGTCCCACACATGTATAATTCTAGGATAAGGTGATAAGGGTTCGAAATATACCCATACAATAGTCTTTGAGGAAGTGTATGCCTTGAATTGTACATTATCTTTTCATTTTATTAAAATCGTTAATTAATGAGGTAATCGCTTCATCATCATGGTGTCATAAATAATTTAATTTATTTAATGTCTAAAAATTATAAAAAAAATATCATGTTGTAGGAAATCTTTTTATCTTTATAAATAATATTTATAGTAAAAAATATGACATGTATAACCCCATTTAAAAATTGTTTTAGTAAAACAACTCTTGTTTGTGACCTTTTTATTTTAACATTAAATAAAAAGTTATTTATGTCATTTTCCTACCAAAGTGGCTCCATGGGGTCCCCAAGTTGACACATGGATTGTTGTGGTCGTCCATGACACATCCAATAGTGTTTGGACAAGTGTAAAGGTCATTCCATATTTTTATAATACTATTTTTACCTTAAATTTCACTAATTACCTATAATCGCGATTAATTAAACTTAAAAGTTACTATTCACCAAAAAATTATTTTAATCTCATTGAACCACATTTTACTTCCTAATGACAACCATGTATGTCGGATTTTTGAAAATAAAATCACAGAAGTGGTAATGTTTCATTTAAACGAAAATTTGGTTTTTTAACTACCACTTAGTGGTTTCACTATTCATCAAAAATTGATGTTTTTCAGAACAATGCCAAAATTTCACCCTAAGATATAATTGATATTCCGAATTAAAAAATGATTTCTATTTTACAAAATTCCAAACATATAAGTTTCATTAATTAATTTTATAATTAATTCGCGCTGTCACAACAAATAGCGTGTTTTTAAGAAACAATATATATCAAAAGATTGACAGTTGTTTATGTCCAATTTCAAAGTGAAATTTATTCTACTGAACACCATTGGATAAAATGGTAACAATATATTCTAATTATACTTTAAAACCACTGAATATTATAATATATCACTATAAATTATTTTGATTAAAATAGTTGTTATAATTATTTTTCACTATTCATAAAAAATTTGAAGTTCTCAGAAAATTAAAAAAAATTCAACTTAGGATAACTTCGATATTAAGAATATAAAAATGAAGTCCATTTTGCAATATAAAATTTCTATAAATTTAAAAAATGGTTATTACTCTTCATAACGGCTACATTGATTAGTTGCGGTGTGTTAGAATTCAAAGTTGCGTACAACACACGCTACAGTATTATTCAAAGAGAAGTGTACCATGGAAGCTTGGGGTGTTACATTCTCCCATCCTTCAATAAATTGCGTCCTCACAATTTGAAAATGTTCTTCGAAAATAAAAGGTTGAAAATATAAAATACCTTTGTGGAAAACCCACATCGGAAATAGGGTTAATAAGAATATAACATTAAAAGAAAGATAGAGAAGTAAAAAGGTCACCCAAGAAAGCCCATACTAGGATTATATGAAAATATGGATATGGAGGAGAAACAAACCATCAGAGTCTGATAGAGAGTTGTAGAAAATAGTATTAGGAGAAAGTTAACCATAAGAAAATCACAAACTTGTGATTGGTTAAACGGTCATTGAATCCCCAGTTGGAAAAGTTAACCGACAACGTTTTTGTTTTAAGTAACCTTTCATAAAGATGAGGGATTTATTTTAGAGATTTACTAAGAATGTAAGGTAATATACTTACTTGTCATGTATGATTTCATTCTTTAATAAATTTTTACCACGAACCCATCTTTCACTCCAAAAAGATAATAGAACTCAAAAATATTATATTTATCCTAATCGTATAAGGTTCTAAATATTAACACATACCATTTAGATTAGTAGATCTATTTTCTAATAACCAGGGACTTCCTGTAGGCTAGTGGTAGGTAATAAATGTCTGTCGCACTATGGTTGTGGGTTCGATTCCTGCAGGTTTGTCCGACACGACGGGTTATGCCCCACCCTGCAGGTTGTCCTTTTCCTAAAACTATAGTATTATAATATTCCAAAAATACTCTTCATAAATGTTTTAACATTAAACAATACTATCCAAGGTCCAACTTAATCCATTCCATCCTATATATTTATCCAAAATACCTCTGTCCAGACTTTTTCTAAAAGGTCTCTAAATTCCAAAATCAATTGTAAAATCAGATCCCCCAAACAAATTAAAGTTTCTCTTTGTGTCACATACTAAAAATATGATTACCTTCATTATATTAAAACCTTACTAAAACAACAAGTACTGCAGTACAATACTTATATATATCACATTATTCTTATAACCAGAATATAATCCTTGAGTCCAAAAGCACCAATACATTAATTATTCCACATCAACTGTAGTAATAGAATAAGATTGTCCTTGATACCTTGGCCTTTTCTGAGGTATGTTTCCCTGATGCTTAGGACATTCATTTGCATAATGACCCATTTCTCTACAATTGTAGCATTCAACATTGATAGCCTCTTTCTTTCCCTTGCAATCACGCGCCTGGTGACCTTTTTCTCCACATTTATAACAAACTCCCATTCCTTTTAGGAAAGTACCAGGGCGATTCTTCCCACAATTATCACATAATGGAAAATCGTTCATTCCCTTTTTCCCTTTATCTGTCTCTTATTCCACAGTTCTCTTCTTCTCTTGATTTACATTAAAGTCATGAGACTTAGAGAATTTTCTTACCGTCTTGATAGCACATGAGACAATATCTTCGTATGTCGAGAAGGTTTGTAAGACTAATGCTCGACGGAGAAATGGTTTTAACCCATCAAAGAAACGATCAATCTTACTTCTTGGGTTACGTATATAATCTACTGCATGCCATGCTAACCTTGTAAAGTTAGCCTAATACTTTGCGACATTCTCATCCTCCTTTTGTCTCAGACTCAGAAATTGTCTTTTCATATCTGCTAGATGGTGGTGAGGATAGTATTTTCCTAGGAAAAGATCTTTAAACTCTCTCCATTCCATACATGATACTTCTTCATTTTCCTTTGTATTTTGAATCAATGACCACCATTGATCAACATCTCCAGTGAGGCGGTAAATTTCCATGATAACCTTCTCCCTTTCGCTACACCCCAAGGTGAAGAATATTTTCTCTAAGGAGTTTATCCATTGCTCAGCTACTAATGGATTTGTACCCACATTAAATGTTGGAATTTGTTGCCCAATGAAGTGGTCTAACATTGATCCTCCACGTTGCGGATCAGGGTTCTCCATACGAGTAAGGTTATTATTCATAACCTGAGTGAGTTGTCCTAGTATGGTAATAAGATGATCATCAATAGTTGTATCTCCAGATCCACAATAATTATCTTGAGTAGGAGGGCAATCCCAACATGGAGTGCGTGCATTGATACAGTTTCCATTCATTCCACTAGACTCCATTTCTAAACAATGGCATAAACTAGATTAGTTTATGAATCAAAATACATAATTTCATACTTGTAAAATACCTAACATAAAATGAACTATTTATGGATATAATCCATAAAAAAATTTTCTTTGAAGAAGTATTTACTCATAACCCTTCATAGTGGTTTGTAAAGAAAATGAGAATTATCCAAATCATATCCCTCCGGAGTGTCGTAACCAAGAGTGCAGCAAGGCCCGTTGTTGTGCACCAGTTCCCATTCGAGTCTAGATCAAAGCGGTGTTTTCGGGTTTTTCCCCTAGGTACATCTGTGCCAGAGCCGCCTCTACCTGCTCGTATCCAGACAGGGATGTAATGCTCGGAAAACTCACAAAATCTCTACAACAACAAAATTCTAGGAAGTTCTTCTCTACTAATCCTCAAAGTCTATCTTTGGGATATGTGCTCTAATCAGAGTTTATATAAATCTAGATTCCAAGGTTAGTACTAAACTGCCTCTCATACCAACTGTAACGCCCCGACCCCAGCTACCCAGAGTCGGTGCATTAGTTCGTAACATTGGCATGATCACAAAAGATCAAGTCTCGAAAGACCGATTAGTTTAGTAGCCTTGGAAACACTAGATACATTCATAAATATTACATTACATCATAAAGTAATACAAAACTACAATATCTTCTCTTCATATCCCCTTATATTATCCCTGCAGGTCATTCATAATATACTTCTTCACATCCTGGAAAAATTAAAACATTGAAAGGGGTGAGCTCAGATGCTCAGTAAGGATAAGAATATAGAGGAAGCTTTGATAAATAAACATTAACATTTAAGGAAATGTATAACAAAAAAAATCCTTTTAAACTTGACCTTTAGCATAATATGGAAAAAGAAAAATAAAATAATGCCATTTACTTACTCACATGGATATTCTACTGGTCGAATATTCACATGAAATATCAATAACCACTTTCATAATGATGGAATGCATAATGCCAGACTATCATAACCACGTAGATAAGCCCTCATGCCAAGACCACAAATAAGATTTTGTAAAAGGCCTCGTTCCAAGACACTAGTTTGTCTCATGAGACCTACCGATGCATCGAGGAGCTATAGCGGGATCCACCCGTCACTTATTAAGTCCAATTCATTCCTCATATGAATAGGTTTAAACATATAATAAACCATAACATAATTGTATCACATAAAACATGCAAAAAGGAAACATAATATTTCCACACTTACATCACAAGATATCAATACAACACATTCATTTAATAAAAACTTTATCAAATCTATTTTCAATACCAAAATAAAAGAAAAGTAAAACATGATATTTTTTTCCTTTTAAAAAAAGTTATGGCTTATAGAGGAAGCCGAAACTCAAAAAATAGTCACGGCGTTAGAGAAGTCGTTGCCACCACATACGTACGACAAAAAAACATTCCTCTTATCATTTAGTAAAATCCCTTCGTATAAAAATATTCCTTTTGAATAAACGTAAAAGTCAAATGGGTTTATACACCGTATAAAAGAAAGTTGTGTATAAAACCAAATATGCCTCAATGAAAGGAGATTGAGACGAAGTCCTTACAAAGATCATTTTTAAAATAAAATATATCTATTATGTGTATCCACTATAAGTACACATAAAGAAAGTACAAATACAAGATATGACATAATAATATCATAACATAATTTGAATGTAGGAGATTAACCCAAAGAATGGAAATTGGGTTAAGAAATTCCCTTACCTTGCATCCTGTATTGACTCGACCGTTCTTTAACCTCCTGAATAATAAACTAGAGATAATATATACCTTCATAAGAACCTTTTTCAATTTCATTATTCCTTTTATATCACTTATTATCATGTGATTAACATTATGTAATTATTTAATTTTATAACGGTCGTTTTGTCGATCTTAGGTACTTGAGTCAAAAATAAACTTCTTATAATTACAAGTTGTTCATGTGGTGAAATATCCATTATATCCAGAATTATATTCATGATGTAGATATAATATATATAATATATATCCAGTATATACATTCATTTATAATATTACATAACATTTAGAGGTAAGAAATGAAATGCATTCTTCATGGAGACGGTAAGCCGTACGTAACCATGAACGTTACTTTGATTTCTATTTCGTATTTAATGGAATGAAATCATAATTATATAAATGTATAATATAATTCCAGTATAATATAGTTTATAATACCATTTACTCCATCCTTTATACATCCCACATATGGTATTAACGATTCAAATCACTTTGAGGGGGCGGTAGTCCGCACTTCCTAAAATGAAAATATCGCGTTTACCCATAATGGAAACAATAATGGTATGCCATAAATGAAAAATACAGAACCTTAAGTAAAACATAAACATATTATATATCATATATATAAATATAGTGACATCTTTATGGCCTCCTTTGGAGGTGTTATATGAGTGTTGAACAATCATCATTTCGTGAGGCAGAAATTCGCCATCCACAGAAACATTATGTTATTTAACCATTAGATGTAGGTGTGTTTAAGTGTAGCTCTAATAATTATTTTAAGAACATCCTAGTATATTTAGGATACTTGTTTTCTTACAAATTAAATTAATAAAAAGAGTTTAGGGGGTTGGAGAAGAAAAATAAAACAAAACAACATTCGAGAATACATTACCTTAAAATCGGGTAACTCTTTTTGATTTGAGCCAAAGGCTTCCTTGGGAAGAGTTCTCCCAAAAGTGATGCTTCTGGGAGTAATAGGGGGAAGTTGTTATAGTATTTTGGTAGAGTTTGGCTGAGCCAAATGGCCTGAAAGTGTGAATAATGTGGGAGTGGTGGGGGCCTTTTATAAGTGGAGAGGAGGGGGACTTATGGAAAGTAATGAAATGTTATTTTATTATACAATGATTTTCAGATTCTAAAGGTCCCACACTTGTATTAATCGATGATAAGGTGATAAGGGTTCTAAATATACCCATACAATAGTCTTTGGACAAGTTTAATCCTTGGAATTTACATTATCTTATCATTTTATTAAAATCGTTAATTAATGAGGTAATCGCTGCATCATCATGGTGTCATAAATAATTTAATTTATTTAATGTCTAAAAATTATTGAAAAACTATCATGATGTAGGAAATATTTTTATCTTTCTAATGAATATTTATAGTCAAAAAAATGACTTGTATAACCCCATTTAAAAATTGTTTTAGTAAAAAAACTCGTGTTTGTGACCTTTTTATTTTAACATTAAATAAAACGTTATTTATGTCCTTTTCCTACCAAAGTGGATCCATGGGGTCCCCAAGTTGACCCATGGATTTTATTGGTCGGCCATGACACATCCAATAGTGTTTGGACAATTGTAATGGTCATTACATATTTTTATAATACTATTTTTACCATAAATTTCACTAATTACCTTTATTCGCGATTAATTAAACTTAAAAGTTACTAGTCACCAAAAAATTATTTTATTCCCATTAAACCACATTTTACTTCCTAATGACAACCATGTATGTCTTATTTTTGAAAATCAAATCACAGAAGTGGTAATGTTTCATTTAAACGAAAAATTAGTTTTTTAACTACCACTTAGTGGTTTCACTATTCATCAAAAATTGATGTTTTTCAGAACAATGAAATAATTTTTATGGATATATATTTGTATGAATTAATAGATGATAGGAATAAATGTTTCCAAAGGTTCAAATGGTCATGTTTTAGAGTCATTTGAATTTTTTATTTCAGTATGGAGACGCGATGTGTTGTTGGGGTAGTGCAATGGAATGTCCCAGCAATGTAGTACAACATTAAAATGTTGAATAATGGATATTATGTTTAGATAGTTCGTTTGTTCAGGTCCTCATCTATATCATTGAGCACTGGAGTCTAGTTTCCATAATTCATTTTAAATTTTAGTGCATATTTTCCATGGAGGAATGGTAACACATTAGAGCCATTGTTGGTGAATTTTAATGGTTTTTCCAATTTATGCAGTACTTTTTTTTGGTACTACGGCTATTTTGTATCCTTACCACAGGTTAATCACACATAGGTGAGGTCTTTGTTGTGTTTTCAATAGTCTAGATTAATGGGTACTGTTGTGGTGTCGTTTGGTATGGTTGTGTCATGGTCGTCTTTTTAATTTAACTTTATCACCATGGCCATGTGGTCTATAACATGTTATATATTTTTACATAAATTAATTCCCAAGGACCTAATTTTTATTTCATATATCCTACTCAGTTATCATTCAAATTGTGGGAATTTGATGTCTCTGTAGAGGCATTTTGACTACTCCAAACTGCATTATTCTTAGATAAATTCTTTAATGGAAGCATTTGATTCATATGTTTTATGAAATATCACCCTTTTTTAGTCCTATATTTTTCATTTTCTCCATCTTTAATAATTTTAAATAATTATACTAATTATGTATTGGATCCATGTTTAGTTTGATGGTGTTTTTAGGGATTCCATCGTTAATCTCTTTATCATTCATTCCTCATTTGTGATCTCATTAACGGTGGTGTGTAATTTGATTCTATGATTAATGGAATGTCATTAAAAACTATATCCCCTATAATTAAAACAAAAAATGCATGATTGATTTGAGGTGAGTTTTTATACAATTTAATCATCTGTAGTTGACATGATTGATGTATGATATTTAAAATGGTATAGAAACTGTGAAATCCAAATTTTTAATGGAATAAAAATAATTTAGAAGATTTAGGGAATTTTGATAGATTAATTTGTAAATTAATTTCATGAAATGATTTGAGTTTAAACCTTGAGACAAGTGGATTAAATTTAATGTCTATTTGAAAAACAAATGAATTGTTGAAAACCTATTATTTTGTATTGAAATGAGAAAGGAATGTTCAAATCATAAATTTTCCACTGATATTTTGAATTAATTAGAAATAATTGATTATATATTGATTGATAGATTGAAAAAATAACATGTGACTCTAGGTATTTATTAGGTAATTAGGACAATAACACAATTATTTGAACATATTGAAATGGATTTATGATGAAAACACTAATATAAACATACCATTGCATTATTTTACCTGATGTGTAGTTGAGTGTCGACGAACTCAGTCATGAGACATGTATAAAAATGGACCTGAGATCACTGTTGTGTTTTGTAAGGATCTGATTACCAAAACCTATGGTACCATAAGTCATATCACATGGTTCTCATTGATGTTTTATTTTATTATTACACTATTCGTATTGTAGAACTTTTTTATTTATGATAATTGTTATTTATAAATTATTTGAATAAAATTATCGATTAATCCTATTTTGATATAAATTATATTATCTTCATCATGAATTAATGTTATATTGGAAATATTTTAATTCCATTCCATAACATGTTTTATATAAAATTAAATAATTATTTTTTTAAAGGCAATGTATTTGATTATGGATCGGTTAGAGGGACCCTACTAGGTTACATAGTCTACACCATACCTTTATCTCCAAGAAATTGTAGATTATCCCATGCTAGGTCCAAGAAAATGGAATTCACCACTTAGCGGTGGTGGATGGTCTTGATCCATGGGATCCAAAGTGATAGAGGTTACTAGTGGAGATTTGATCCAATTATTTTATTGGATTTATGAGATTTTATCATGGGGGATGTGTTGTATTTGATAATATATTGTTTGGGTATTATTTGAAAAAAATATATTCCATTCTCCCATTAAAGTGTAGATCATAATTACTTTTATCATATATTTTACTTAATTTTGTATAAAAAATTTTGCCTAATCATTCTTGAATAATACATGGTGATAGACACCAAATAAGGGTGATAAGGAAGGCCCTTCAATCTATGTCAGGATCAGATTTTGTATCAGCATTATAGGTTATCATGGAGGGATTATGATTGCAGCCTTACCTATTTATGTAATATTTATTATCACATGGCCTTGACAATAATTTTATGATTTCAAAAATTATGAATTAAATTTTTATGAAATCATTTAGGGGTATCTATGTGATTAGTTAAATATTTATGACATCCACAGATATGTTCAAACATCACATGATTATTTATATGGAATGATTTGATGACAATTTATTCTTGTCATATTTTTCATCATGATTAATTATTGATTAATTGGAATTGGTTTTTAGTAATTTACCATTACATAATGATTCTTCATAAATGATTTTATTATAACATCAATTGTATGTTACACATTATGAGCATCTGAGATTAACCTTGGTTCATTCCTTTCATCACGATATGAAAAAGGAATCATTGAATGAGTTTAAGGATGAAAAATATTTTTTCACAATTTTGTATATATAATTTCCAAAATAATATAAGAATCATATATGTATCTATTTTTACAAGATTAATAAACTATATGGTCCTTCATGGTGTGGTAACTTATATCATATGCTAATGTAAAAAATAAACAGCCATCGATGGGCATTTAGAGATTCATTCTATAAAAAAATACCCCCTTTTGGTGACATAAATTTCATATTTACCATCAAAATCCATACTTTATACCTTTAATTTGAGGCTATGTTAAAAAATGAAAAAAATAGAATCATAGAGATCGTAGTCTGTACATAGTCAAATTCCCAATTTTTATTATTCATAAGGGAGAGTATATATGTAACACCTCGACCCCAGCTACCTAGAGTCGGTGCATTACTTCGTAACATTGGCATGATCACAAAAGATCAAGTCTCTAAAGACCGATTAGTTTAGTAGCCTTGGAAACACTAGAAACATTCATAAATATTACATTACATCATAAAGTAATACAAAACTACAACATCTTCTCTTCATATCCCCTTATATTATCCCTGAAGGTCATTCATAATATACTTCTTCACATCCTGGAAAAATTAAAACACTGAAAGGGGTGAGCTCAGATGCTTAGTAAGGATAACAATATAGCAGAAGCTTTCATAAATAAACAATAACATTTTAGGCAATGTATAACTAAAACAAAAGCCTTTTAAACTTGAACTTTATCTTAATATGGCAAAAGTAAAATGAAAAATATGCCATTTACTTACTCACATGGATATTCTACTAGTCGAATATTCACATGAAATATTAATAACCACTTTCATAATGATGTAATGCATAATGCCAGACTATCATAACCACGTAGCCAAGGCCTCATGCCAAGACCTAAAATAAGATTTTGTTAAGGCCTCGTGCCAAGACACTAGATAGTCTCATGAGACCTACCGATGCATCGAGGAGCTATAGCGGGCTCCACCCGTCACTTATTAAGTCCAATGCATTCCTCATATGAACAGGTTTAAACATATCATAAACAATAACATAATTGTATAACATAAAACATGCATAAAGGAATCATAATATTTCCACACTTCCATCACAAGATATCAATACAAAACAGTGATATAATAAAACCTTTATCAAAACCATTTTCAATACCAAAATAAAAGAAAAGTAAAAGATGATATTTATTTTTCTTTTAAAAAAAGTTATTGTTTATAGAGTAAGCCAAAACTCAAATAATAGTCATGGTGGCAGAGAAGTCATTGTCGCTGCATACGTACTACAAAAAAACATTCCTTTTTTCATTTAGTAAAAATGCTTTGTATAAAAAGATTCCTTGTGAATAAACTTAAAAGTCAAAGGGGTTTATACACCGTATAAAAGAAAGTTGTGTATAAAACCAAATATGCCTCAATGAAAGGAGATTGAGACGAAGTCCTTACAAAGATCATTTTTAAAATAAAATAGATCTATTATGTGTATCCAATATAAGTACACATAAAGAAAGTTCAAATACAAGATATGACATAATAATATCATAACATAATTTGAATGTAGGAGATTAACCCAAAGAATGGAAATTGGGTTAAGAAATTCCCTTACCTTGCGTCCTGTCTTGACTCGACCATTCTTTAACCTCCAGAATAATAAACTAGGGTTAATCTCTACCTTCTTAAGAAACTTTTTCAATTTCATTATTCCATTTATTTCAATTATTATCATGTCATGAACATTTTGTAATTATTTAAGTTTATAACGGTCGTTTTGTCGATCTTAGGTACTTGAGTCAAAAATAAACTTCTTATAATTACAAGTTGTTCATGTGGTGAAATATCCATTATATCCAGAATTATATTCATGATTTAGATATCATATATATCATATATATCCAGTATATACATTCATTTGTAATATTACATAACATTTAGAGGTAATAAATGAAATGCACCGTTCATGGAGACGGTAAGTCGTACGTACGCATGAATGCTACTTTCATTTCTATTTCATATTAAATGGAATGAAATCATAATGATATAAATGTATAATATAATTCCAGTATAATATAGTGTATAATACCATTTACTCCATCCTTGATACATCCCACATATGGTATTAACGATTCAAATCACTTTGAGGGGGCGGTAGTCTGCACTTCCTAAAATGAAAATATCGCTTTTACCAATAATGGAAACAATAAAGGTATTCCATAAATGAAAAATACAGAACCTTAAGTAAAGCATAAACAGATTATATATCATATATATTGATATAGTGACATCTTAATGTCAAACTTTTAAGGTGTTATATGAGTGTTGAACAATCATCGTTTCGTGAGGCAGAAATTCGCCATCCACAAAAACAGTATGTTCTTTAACCATTAAATGTAGGTGTGTGTAAGTGCATCTCGAATCCTTCTTATAACAACATCCTAGTATATTGAGGATACTGGTGTTGTTACAAATTAAATGAATAAAAAGAGTTTAGGGGGTTGGAGAAGAAAAATAAAACAAAACAACATTAGAGAAGACATTACCTTAAAATCGGGTAACTCTTTTTGATTTGAGCCAAATGCTTCCTTTGGAAGAGTTCGGCCCAAAGTGAGGATTCTAGGAGTAAGAGGGGGAAGTTTGGAGAGTATTTGGGCATATTTTGGAAGAGCCAAATGGCTTGAAAGTGTGAATAAGGTGGGAGTGGTGGGGGCCTTTTATAAGTGGAGAGGAGGGGGGTTTTGGAAAGTAATGAAATGTTATTTTATTATACAATGATTTTCGGATTCTAAAGGTCCCACAGTTGTATAATTAGAGGCTAAGGTGATAGGGGTTCGAAATATACCCATCCAATAGTCTTTGTACAATTTTAAGCCTTGGATTTTACATTATCTTTTCATTTTATTAAAATCGTTTATTAATGAGGTAATCGCTGCATCCTCATGTTGTCATATATAATTTAATTTATTTAATGTCTAAAAATTATAAAAAAAACTATCATGATGTAGGAAATATTTTTAGATTTCTAATGAATATTTATAGTAAAAAATATGAGTTTTATAACCCCATTTAAAAATTTTTTTAGTAAAACAACTCTTGTTTGTGACCTTTTTATTTTATCATTAAATAAAAAGTTATTTATGTACTTTTCCTACCAAAGTGGCTGCATGGGGTCTCCAAGATGACCCATGGATTGTCTTGGTCGGCCACGACACATAAAATAGGTGTTTGAAAAGTGTAAAGGTCATTCCATATTTTTTATAATACTATTTTTACCTTAAATTTCACTAATTACCTTTAATCGCGATTAATTAAACTTAAAAGTTACTATTCAAAAAAAATTATTTTGATCCCATTGAACCATATTTTACTTCCTAATGACAACCATGTATGTCTGATTTTTGAAAATCAAATCACAGAAGTGGTAATGTTTCATTTAAACGAAAAATCAGTTTTTTAACTACCACTTAATGGTTTCACTATTCATCAAAAATTGAAGTTTTTCAGAACAATGCCAAAATTTCACCCTAAGCTATAATTGATATTCTGAATTCAAAAATTATTTCTATTTTACAAAATTCCAAACATATAAGTTTCATTAATTAATTTTATAATTAATTCCTGCTGTCACAACAAATAGCGTGTTTTTTAGAAACAATATATATCAAAAGATTGACAATTGTTTATGTCCAATTTCAAAGTGAAATTTATTCTAATGAACACCATTGGATAAAATGGTAAAAATATATTCTAATTATACTTTAAAACAACTGAATAGTATAATATATCACTATAAATTATTTTGATTAAAAAAGTTGTTATAAGTATTTTTCACTATTCCTAAAAAATTAGTTCTCAGAAAATTACAAAAAATTAAACTTAGGATAATTTCGATATTACGAATACAAAAATGAAGTCCATTTTGAAATATAAGATTTATATAAATTTAAAAAGTGGTTATTACTATTCATAATGGCTACATTGATTAGTCGCGGTGTGTTAGAATTCGAAGTTGCGTACAACACACGCTACTGTATTATTCAAAGAGAAGTGTACCGTGGAAGCTTGGGGTGTTACATTCTCCCCTACATCAATAAATTGCGTCCTCGCAATTTGAAAATGTTCTTCGAAAATAAAAGGTTGAAAATAGAAAATACCTTTGGGGAAAACCCACATCGGAAATAGGGTTAATAAGAATATAACATTAAAAGAAAGAAAGAGAAGTACAAAGGTCACCCGAGATAGCCCATACTAGGATTCTATGAAAATTTGGATATGGAGGAGAAACAAACCATCAAGGTCTGATGGAGAGTTGTAGAAAACAGGATTAGAAGAAAGTTAACCATAAGAAAATCAAAAACTTTTGATTGGTTAAACGGTCATTGAATCCCCAGTTGGAAAAGTTAACCGACAACGTTTTTGTTTTTAGTAACCTTTCATAAAGATGAGGGATTTATTTAAGAGATTTACTAAGAATGTAAGGAAGTATACTTACTTGTCATGTAGGCTTTCATTCATTAATAAATTTTTACCACGAACCCATCTTTCACTCCAAAAAGATAATAGAACTCAAAAATATTATATTTATCTGAATCGTATAAGGTTCCAAATATTAACACATACCATTTAGATTAGTAGAACTATTTTTTTAATAACCAGGGACTTCCTGTAGGCTAGTGGTAGGTAATAAAGGCATGTTGCACTATGGTTTTGGGTTCGATTCCTACAACTTTGTCCGACGCGACGGGTTATGCCCCACCCTGCAGGTTGTCCTTTTCCTAAAACAATAGTATTATAATATTCCAAAAATAATCCTCATAAATGATTTGACCTTAAACAATACTATCTAATGTCCAACTTAATCCATTACATCCTATATAGTTATCCAAAATACCATTGTCCAGACTTTTTCTAAAAGGTCTCTAAATTCTAAAATCAATTGTAACATCAGATTCCCCAAACAAATTAAAGTTTCTCTTTTTGTCACATACTAAAAATATGATTACCTTCATTATATTAAAACCTAACTAAAACAACAAGTACTGCAGTACAATCCTTATATATATCACATTATTCTTATAACCAGAATATAATCCTTGAGTCCAAAAACACCAATACATTAATTATTCCACTTCAACTGTAGTAAAAACATAATATTGTCCTTGATCCCTTGGCCTTTTCTGAGGTATGTTTATCTGATGCTTAGGACATTCATTTCTATAATGACCCATTTCTCTACAATTGTAGCATTCAAGATTGATAGCCTCTTTCTTTCCCTTGCAATCACGCGCCTGGTGACCTTTTTCTCCACATTTATAACAAACTCCCATTCCTTTTTGGCAAGTACCAGGGTGATTCTTCCCACAATTATCACATAATGGAAAATCCTTCTTTCCCTTTTTCCCTTTATTTGTCTCTTGTTCCATAGTTCCCTTCTTCTCTTTCTTTACTTTAAAGTCATGAGACTTAGAGAATTCATTTTCCGTCTTGATAGCACATGAGACAATATCTTCGTATGATGAGAAGGTTTGTGAGACTAATGCTCGAAAGAGAAATGGTTTTAACCCATCAAAGAAATGATCAATCTTACTTCTTGGGTTACGTATATAATCTGCTGCATGCCTTGCTAACCTTGTAAAGTTAGCCTCATACTTTGTGACATTCTCAACCTTCTTTTGTCTCAGACCCAAAAATTATCTTTCCATATCTGCTCGATGATCGCAAGGATAGTATTTTACTAGGAAAATATCTTTGAACTCTCTCCATTCCATACTTGATACTTCTTAACTTCCCTTTGTATTTTGAATCAATGACCACCATTTATCGGCATCTCCAGTGAGGTGGTAAACTGCCATTATAACCTTCTCCCTTTCGCTACACCCCAAGGCCCAGAATATTTTATCTAAAGAGTTTATCCATTTCTCAGCTACTAATGGATTTGTACCCCCATTAAATGTTGGCGGTTGTTGCCTCATGAAGCGTTCTAACATTGATCCCCCCACGTTGCGGATCAGGGTGCTCCATACGAGTAAGGTTATTATTCATAACCTGAGTGAGTTGTCCCAGTATGGTAAAAAGTTGATCATCACCAGTTGTATATCCAGATCCACAATAATTATCTTGAGAAGGAGGGCAATCCATACACGGAGTGCGTGCATTGATACAGTTTACATTCCTTCCACTAGGCGCCATTTCTAAACAATGGCATAAACTAGATTAGTATATGAATCAAAATAAATAATTCCATACTTTTAAAATACTTAACATAAATTGAACTATTTATGGATATAATCCAAAAAAATGTTTTCTTTGAAGAAGTATATACTCATAACCCTTCATAGTGGTTTGTAAAGAAAACGAGAATTATCCTAAGCATATCCCCTGGGAGTGTCGTAACCAAGAGTGCAGCAAGGCCCGTTGTCGTGCACCATTTCCCGTTCGAGTCTAGCTCAAAGCAGTGTTTTCGGGTTTTATCCCTAGGTACATCTGTGCCAGAGCCGCCACTACCTTCTCGTATCCAGAAAGGGATGTACTGCTCGGAAAACTCACAAAATCTCTAAACAAAAAAATTCTAGGAAGTTATTCTATACTAATCCTCAAAGTCTATCTTTGGGCTATGTGCTCTAATCAGAGTTTATCTAAATCTAGTTTCCAAGGTTAGTACTAAACTGCCTCTAATACCAACTGTAACGCCCCAACCCCAGCTACCCAGAGTCGGTGCATTACTTCGTAACATTGGCATGATCACAAAAGATCAAGTCTCGAAAGACCGATTAGTTTAGTAGCCTTGGAAACACTAGATACATTCATAAATCTTACATTACCTCATAAAGTAAAACAAAACTACAACATCTTCTCTTCATATCCCCTTATATTATCCCTGCAGGTCATTCATAATATACTTCTTCACATCCTGGAAAAATTAAAACATTGAATGGGGTGAGCTCAGAAGCTCTGTAAGGATATCAATATAGCGGAAGCTTTCATATATAAACATTAACATTTAAGTCAATGTATAACTAAAACAAAAGCCTTTTAAACTTGAACTTTAGCATAATATGGCAAAAGTAAAATGAAATAATGCCATTTACTTACTCACATGGATATTCTATTGGTCTAACATTTAAATGAAATATCAATTACCACTTTCATAATGATGGAATGCATAATGCCAGACTATCATAACCACGTAGCCAAGGCCTCGTTCCAAGACCACAAATAAGATTTTTTCAAGGCCTATTGCCAAGACACAGGTTGTCTGATGAGACCTACCAATGCATCGAGGAGCTATAGTGGGCTCCACCCGTCACTTATTAAGTCCAATGCATTCCTCATATGAACAGGTTTAAACATATCATAAACCATAACATAATTGTATGACATAAAACATGCATAAAGGAAACATAAGATTTCCACACTTCCATCACAAGATATCAATAAAACACATTGATATAATAAAAACTTTATCAAAACCATTTTCAATACCAAAATAAAAGAAAAGTAAAACATGATATTTATTTTTCTTTTAAAAAAAGTTATGGCTTATAGAGGAAGCCGAAACTCAAATAATAGTCACGGCGGCAGAGAAGTCATTGTCGCCGCATACGTATGACAAAAAAACATTCCTTTTGTTGTTTAGTAAAAATGCTCATATAAAAATATTCCTTTTGAATAAACGTAAAAGTCAAAGGGGTTTATACACCGTATAAAAGAAAGTTGTGTATAAAACCAAATATGCTTCAATGAAAGGATATTGAGGCAAAGTCCTTACAAAGATCGTTTTTAAATAAAATAGATCTATTATGTGTATCCACTATAATTACACAAAAAGAAAGTACAAATAAAATATATTACATAATAATTTCATAACATAATTTGAAAGTATGAGATTAACCCAAAGAACAGAAATTGGGTTAAGAAATTCCCTTACCATGCGTCCTGTCTTGACTCGACCGTTCTTTAACCTCCTGAATAATAAACTAGAGTTAATCTCTACCTTTTTAAGAACCTTTTTCAATTTAACTATTCTTTTTATATCACTTATTATCATGTCATGAACATTATGTATTTATTTAAGTTTATAACGTTCGTTTTGTCGATCTTAGGTACTTGAGTCAAAAATAAACTTCTTATAATTACAAGTTCTTCATGTGGTGAAATATCCATTATATCCAGAATTATATTCATGATGTAGATATCATATATATCATATATATCATGTACATATATTAATTTATAATATTACATAACATTTAGAGGTAAGAAATGAAATGCACCGTTCATGGAGACGGTAAGTCGTACGTACGCATGAACGCTACTTTCATTTCTATTTCATATTTAATGGAATGAAATCATAATGATATAAATGTATAATATAATTCCAGTATAATATAGTTTATAATACCATTTACTCCATCCTTTATACATCCCACATATGGTATTAACAATTCAAATCACTTTAAGGGGGCAGTAGTCCGCACTTCCTAAAATGAAAATATCGCGTTTACCCATAATGGAAAAAATAAAGGAATGCCATAAATGAAAAATACAGAACCTTAAGTAAAACATAAACATATTATGTATCATATATATAAATATAGTGACATCCTAATGTCCACCATTGAAGGTGTTATATGAGTGTTGAACAATCGTCGTTTCGTGAGGCAGAAATTCACCATCTATAGAAACAGTATGTTCTTTAACCATTAGATGTAGGTGTGTGTAAGTTTAGCTCTAATCCGTATTATAAAAACATCCTAGTATATTGAGGATACTGTTTATTTTACAAATTAGATGAATAAAAAGAGTTTAGGGGGTTGGAGAAGAAAAATAAAACAAAACAACATTAGAGAAGACATTACCTTAAAATCAGGTAACTCTTTTTGATTTGAGCCAAAGGATTCCTTGGGAAGAGTTATTCCCAAATTGAGGCTTCTAAGAGTAAGCGGTGGAATATGGGAGAGTATTTGGGCAGATGTTGGCCGAGCCAAATGGCTTGAAATTGTGAATAAGGTGGGAGTGTGGGGGCCTTTTATAAGTGGAGAGGAGGGGGACTTTTGGAAAGTAATGAAATGTTATTTTATTATACAATTATTTTAGGATTCTAAAGGTCCCACACATGTATAATTCTAGGATAAGGTGATAAGGGTTCGAAATATACCCATACAATAGTCTTTGAGGAAGTGTATGCCTTGAATTGTACATTATCTTTTCATTTTATTAAAATCGTTAATTAATGAGGTAATCGCTTCATCATCATGGTGTCATAAATAATTTAATTTATTTAATGTCTAAAAATTATAAAAAAAATATCATGTTGTAGGAAATCTTTTTATCTTTATAAATAATATTTATAGTAAAAAATATGACATGTATAACCCCATTTAAAAATTGTTTTAGTAAAACAACTCTTGTTTGTGACCTTTTTATTTTAACATTAAATAAAAAGTTATTTATGTCATTTTCCTACCAAAGTGGCTCCATGGGGTCCCCAAGTTGACACATGGATTGTTGTGGTCGTCCATGACACATCCAATAGTGTTTGGACAAGTGTAAAGGTCATTCCATATTTTTATAATACTATTTTTACCATAAATTTCACTAATTACCTTTAATCGCGATTAATTAAACTTAAAAGTTACTATTCACCAAAAAATTATTTTAATCTCATTGAACCACATTTTACTTCCTAATGACAACCATGTATGTCGGATTTTTGAAAATAAAATCACAGAAGTGGTAATGTTTCATTTAAACGAAAATTCAGTTTTTTAACTACCACTTAGTGGTTTCACTATTCATCAAAAATTGATGTTTTTCAGAACAATGCCAAAATTTCACCCTAAGCTATAATTGATATTCCGAATTAAAAAATGATTTCTATTTTAAAAAATTCCAAACATATAAGTTTCATTAATTAATTTTATAATTAATTCCCGCTGTCACAACAAATAGCGTGTTTTTAAGAAACAATATATATCAAAAGATTGACAATTGTTTATGTCCAATTTCAAAGTGAAATTTATTCTACTGAACACATTGGATAAAATGGTAAAAATATATTCTAATTATACTTTAAAACCACTGAATATTATAATATATCACTATAAATTATTTTGATTAAAATAGTTGTTATAATTATTTTTCACTATTCATAAAAAATTGGAAGTTCTCAGAAAATTAAAAAAAATTCAACTTAGGATAACTTCGATATTAAGAATATAAAAATGAAGTCCATTTTGCAATATAAAATTTCTATAAATTTAAAAAATGGTTATTACTCTTCATAATGGCTACATTGATTAGTCGCGGTGTGTTAGAATTCAAAGTTGCGTACAACACACGCTACAGTATTATTCAAAGAGAAGTGTACCATGGAAGCTTGGGGTGTTACATTCTCCCATCCTTCAATAAATTGCGTCCTCACAATTTGAAAATGTTCTTCAAAAATAAAAGGTTGAAAATATAAAATACCTTTGTGGAAAACCCACATCGGAAATAGGGTTAATAAGAATATAACATTAAAAGAAAGATAGAGAAGTAAAAAGGTCCCCCAAGATATCCCATACTAGGATTATATGAAAATATGGATATGGAGGAGAAACAAACCATCAGGGTCTGATAGAGAGTTGTAGAAAATAGTATTAGGAGAAAGTTAACCATAAGAAAATCACAAACTTGTGATTGGTTAAACGGTCATTGAATCCCCAGTTGGAAAAGTTAACCGACAACGTTTTTGTTTTAAGTAACCTTTCATAAAGATGAGGGATTTATTTTAGAGATTTAATAAGAATGTAAGGTAATATACTTACTTGTCATGTATGATTTCATTCTTTAATAAATTTTTACCACGAACCCATCTTTCACTCCAAAAAGATAATAGAACTCAAAAATATTATATTTATCCTAATCGTATAAGGTTCTAAATATTAACACATACCATTTAGATTACTAGATCTATTTTGTAATAACCAGGGACTTCCTGTAGGCTAGTGGTAGGTAATAAAGGTCTGTCGCACTATGGTTGTGGGTTCGATTCCTGCAGGTTTGTCCGACACGACGGGTTATGCCCCACCCTGCAGGTTGTCCTTTTCTTAAAACTATAGTATTATAATATTCCAAAAATACTATTCATAAATGTTTTAACATTAAACAATACTATCCAAGGTCCAACTTAATCCATTCCATCCTATATATTTATCCAAAATACCTCTGTCCAGACTTTTTCTAAAAGGTCTCTAAATTCCAAAATCAATTGTAAAATCAGATCCCCCAAACAAATTAAAGTTTCTCTTTGTGTCACATACTAAAAATATGATTACCTTCATTATATTAAAACCTTACTAAAACAACAAGTACTGCAGTACAATACTTATATATATCACATTATTCTTATAACCAGAATATAATCCTTGAGTCCAAAAGCACCAATACATTAATTATTCCACATCAACTGTAGTAATAGAATAAGATTGTCCTTGATACCTTGGCCTTTTCTGAGGTATGTTTCCCTGATGCTTAGGACATTCATTTGCATAATGACCCATTTCTCTACAATTGTAGCATTCAACATTGATAGCCTCTTTCTTTCCCTTGCAATCACGCGCCTGGTGACCTTTTTCTCCACATTTATAACAAACTCCCATTCCTTTTAGGCAAGTACCAGGGCGATTCTTCCCACAATTATCATATAATGGAAAATCGTTCATTCCCTTTTTCCCTTTATCTGTCTCTTATTCCACAGTTCTCTTCTTCTCTTGATTTACTTTAATGTCATGAGACTTAGAGAATTTTCTTACCGTCTTGATATCACATGAGACAATATCTTCGTATGTCGAGAAGGTTTGTAAGACTAATGCTCGACGGAGAAATGGTTTTAACCCATCAAAGAAACGATCAATCTTACTTCTTGGGTTACGTATATAATCTGCTGCATGCCATGCTAACCTTGTAAAGTTAGCCTAATACTTTGCGACATTCTCATCCTCCTTTTGTCTCAGACTCAGAAATTGTCTTTTCATATCTGCTAGATGGTGGTGAGGATAGTATTTTCCTAGGAAAAGATCTTTAAACTCTCTCCATTCCATACATGATACTTCTTCATTTTCCTAGTATGGTAATAAGATGATCATCAATAGTTGTATCTCCAGATCCACAATAATTATCTTGAGTAGGAGGGCAATCCCTACATGGAGTGCGTGCATTGATACAGTTTCCATTCCTTCCACTAGACTCCATTTCTAAACAATGGCATAAACTAGATTAGTTTATGAATCAAAATACATAATTTCATACTTGTAAAATACCTAACATAAATTGAACTATTTATGGATATAATCCATAAAAAAAATTTCTTTGAAGAAGTATTTACTCATAACCCTTCATAGTGGTTTGTAAAGAAAATGAGAATTATCCTAATCATATCCCTCGGGAGTGTCGTAACCAAGAGTGCAGCAAGGCCCGTTGTTGTGCACCAGTTCCCATTCGAGTCTAGATCAAAGCGGTGTTTTCGGGTTTTTCCCCTAGGTACATCTGTGCCAGAGCCGCCTCTACCTGCTCGTATCCAGACAGGGATGTAATGCTCGGAAAACTCACAAAATCTCTACAACAACAAAATTCTAGGAAGTTCTTCTCTACTAATCCTCAAAGTCTATCTTTGGGATATGTGCTCTAATCAGAGTTTATATAAATCTAGATTCCAAGGTTAGTACTAAACTGCCTCTCATACCAACTGTAACGCCCCGACCCCAGCTACCCAGAGTCGGTGCATTAGTTCGTAACATTGGCATGATCACAAAAGATCAAGTCTCGAAAGACCGATTAGTTTAGTAGCCTTGGAAACACTAGATACATTCATAAATATTACATTACATCATAAAGTAATACAAAACTACAATATCTTCTCTTCATATCCCCTTATATTATCCCTGCAGGTCATTCATAATATACTTCTTCACATCCTGGAAAAATTAAAACATTGAAAGGGGTGAGCTCAGATGCTCAGTAAGGATAAGAATATAGAGGAAGCTTTGATAAATAAACATTAACATTTAAGGAAATGTATAACAAAAAAAATCCTTTTAAACTTGACCTTTAGCATAATATGGAAAAAGAAAAATAAAATAATGCCATTTACTTACTCACATGGATATTCTACTGGTCGAATATTCACATGAAATATCAATAACCACTTTCACAATGATGGAATGCATAATGCCAGACTATCATAACCACGTAGATAATCCCTCATGCCAAGACCACAAATAAGATTTTGTAAAAGGCCTCGTGCCAAGACACTAGTTTGTCTCATGAGACCTACCGATGCATCGAGGAGCTATAGCGGGATCCACCCGTCACTTATTAAGTCCAATTCATTCCTCATATGAATAGGTTTAAACATATCATAAACCATAACATAATTGTATCACATAAAACATGCAAAAAGGAAACATAATATTTCCACACTTCCATCACAAGATATCAATACAACACATTCATATAATAAAAACTTTATCAAATCCATTTTCAATACCAAAATAAAAGAAAAGTAAAACATGATATTTTTTTTCCTTTTAAAAAAAGTTATGGCTTATAGAGGAAGCCGAAACTCAAAAAATAGTCACGGCGTTAGAGAAGTCGTTGCCACCACATACGTACGACAAAAAAACATTCCTCTTATCATTTAGTAAAATCGCTTCGTATAAAAATATTCCTTTTGAATAAACGTAAAAGTCAAATGGGTTTATACACCGTATAAAAGAAAGTTGTGTATAAAACCAAATATGCCTCGATGAAAGGAGATTGAGACGAAGTCCTTACAAAGATCATTTTTAAAATAAAATATATCTATTATGTGTATCCACTATAAGTACACATAAAGAAAGTACAAATACAAGATATGACATAATAATATCATAACATAATTTGAATGTAGGAGATTAACCCAAAGAATGGAAATTGGGTTAAGAAATTCCCTTACCTTGCATCCTGTCTTGACTCGACCGTTCTTTAACCTCCTGAATAATAAACTAGAGATAATATATACCTTCATAAGAACCTTTTTCAATTTCATTATTCCTTTTATATCACTTATTATCATGTGATTAACATTATGTAATTATTTAAGTTTATAACGGTCGTTTTGTCGATCTTAGGTACTTGAGTCAAAAATAAACTTCTTATAATTACAAGTTGTTCATGTGGTGAAATATCCATTATATCCAGAATTATATTCATGATGTAGATATAATATATATAATATATATCCAGTATATACATTCATTTATAATATTACATAACATTTAGAGGTAAGAAATGAAATGCATTGTTCATGGAGACGGTAAGCCGTACGTAACCATGAACGTTACTTTGATTTCTATTTCGTATTTAATGGAATGAAATCATAATTATATAAATTTATAATATAATTCCAGTATAATATAGTTTATAATACCATTTACTCCATCCTTTATACATCCCACATATGGTATTAACGATTCAAATCACTTTGAGGGGGCGGTAGTCTGCACTTCCTAAAATGAAAATATCGCGTTTACCCATAATGGAAACAATAATGGTATGCCATAAATGAAAAATACAGAACCTTAAGTAAAACATAAACATATTATATATCATATATATAAATATAGTGACATCTTAATGGCCTCCTTTGGAGGTGTTATATGAGTGTTGAACAATCATCATTTCGTGAGGCAGAAATTCGCCATCCACAGAAACATTATGTTATTTAACCATTAGATGTAGGTGTGTTTAAGTGTAGCTCTAATACTTATTATAAGAACATCCTAGTATATTTAGGATACTGGTTTTTTTACAAATTAAATTAATAAAAAGTGTTTAGGGGGTTGGAGAAGAAAAATAAAACAAAACAACATTCGAGAAGACATTACCTTAAAATCGGGTAACTCTTTTTGATTTGAGCCAAAGGCTTCCTTGGGAAGAGTTCTTCCAAAAGTGATGCTTCTGGGAGTAATAGGGGGAAGTTGTTATAGTATTTTGGCAGAGGTTGGCTGAGCCAAATGGCTTGAAAGTGTGAATAATGTGGGAGTGGTGGGGGCCTTTTATAAGTGGAGAGGAGGGGGACTTATGGAAAGTAATGAAATGTTATTTTATTATACAATGATTTTCAGATTCTAAAGGTCCCACACTTGTATTAATCGAGGATAAGGTGATAAGGGTTCTAAATATACCCATACAATAGTCTTTGGACAAGGTTAATCCTTGGATTTTACATTATCTTATCATTTTATTAAAATCGTTAATTAATGAGGTAATCGCTGCATCATCATGGTGTCATAAATAATTTAATTTATTTAATGTCTAAAAATTATTGAAAAACTATCATGATGTAGGAAATATTTTTATCTTTCTAATGAATATTTATAGTCAAAAAAATGACTTGTATAACCCCATTTAAAAATTGTTTTAGTAAAACAACTCGTGTTTGTGACCTTTTTATTTTAACATTAAATAAAACGTTATTTATGTCCTTTTCCTACCAAAGTGGATCCATGGGGTCCCCAAGTTGACCCATGGATTTTATTGGTCGTCCATGACACATCCAATAGTGTTTGGACAATTGTAATGGTCATTACATATTTTTATAATACTATTTTTACCTTAAATTTCACTAATTACCTTTATTCGCGATTAATTAAACTTAAAAGTTACTAGTCACCAAAAAATTATTTTATTCCCATTAAACCACATTTTACTTCCTAATGACAACCATGTATGTCGTATTTTTGAAAATAAAATCACAGAAGTGGTAATGTTTCATTTAAACGAAAAATTATTTTTTTAACTACCACTTAGTGGTTTCACTATTCATCAAAAATTGATGTTTTTCAGAACAATGCCAAAATTTTACCCTAAGCTATAATTGATATTCTAAATTCAAAAATTATGTCTATTTTAAAAAATTACAAACATACAAGTTTCATTAAATAATTTTATAATTAATTTCCGCTGTCACAACAAATAGCGTGTTTTTAAGAAACAATATATATCAAAAGATTGACAATTGTTTATGTCCAATTTCAAAGTGAAATTTATTCTAATGAACACCATTGGATAAAATGGTAAAAATATATTATAATTATACTTTAAAACCACTGAATATTATAATATATCACTATAAATTATTTTCATTAAAAAATTTGTTTTAAGTATTTTTCATTGTTCATAAAAAAATTGGTAGTCCTCAGAAAATTACAAAAACTTCAACTTAGGATAACTTTGATATTACGAATACAAAAATGAAGTCCATTTTGAAATATAAAATTTCGATAAATTTAAAAACTGCTTATTACTATTCATAACGGCTACATTGATTAGTCGGAGTGTGTTAGAATTCGAAGTTGCGTACAACACACACTACTGTATTATTCAAATAGAAGTGTACCGTGGAAGCTTGGGGTGTTACATTCTCCCCTCCTTCAATAAATTGCGTCCTCACAATTTGAAAATGTTTTTCGAAAATAAAAGGTTGAAAATATAAAATAACTTTGTGGAAAACCCACATCGGAAATAGGGTTAATAAGAATATAACATTAAAAGAAAGAAAGAGAAGTACAAAGGTCACCCGAGATAGCCCATACTAGGATTCTTTGAGAATTTGGATATGGAGGAGAAACAAACCATCAAGGTCTGATGGAGAGTTGTAGAAAACAAGATTAGGAGAAAGTTAACCATAAGAAAATCACAAACTTGTGATTGGTTAAACGGTCATTGAATCCCTAGTTGGAAAAGATAACCGACACCGTTTTTGTTTTAAGTAACCTTTCATAAAGATGAGGGATTTATTTAAGAGATTTACTAAGAATGTAAGTAAATATACTTACATTCCATAAAGGCTTTCATTCTTTAATAAATTTTTACCACGAACCCATCTTTCACTCCAAAAAGATAATAGAACTCAAAAATATTATATTTATCCTAATCGTATAAGGTTCCAAATATTAACACATACCATTTAGATTAGCAGAACTATTTTGTAATAACCAGGGACTTCCAGTAGGCTAGTGGTAGGTAATAAAGGCATGTGGCACTATGGTTGTGGGTTCGATTCCTGCAGCTTTGTCCGACGTGACGCGTTATGCCCCACCCTGCAGGTTGTCTTTTTCCTAAAACTATAGTATTATAATATTCCAAAAATAATCTTCATAAATGTTTTAACCATAAACAATACTATCCAAGGTACAACTTAATCCATTCCATCCTATATAGTTATCCAAAATACCTCTGTCCAGACTTTTTCTAAAAGGTCTCTAAATTCTATAATCAATTGTAACATCAGATTCCCCAAACAAATTAATGTTTCTCTTTTTGTCACATACAAAAAATATGATTACCTTCATTATATTAAAACTTTACTAAAACAACAAGTACTGCAGTACAATCCTTATATATATCAAATTATTCTTATAACCAGAATATAATCCTTGAGTCCAAAAGCACCAATACATTAATTATTCCACTTCAACTATAGTAACAGCATAAGATTGTCCTTGATCCCTTGGCCTTTTCTGAGGTACGTTTCCCTGACGCTTAGGACATTCATTTCTATAATGACCCATTTCTCTACAATTGTAGCATTCAACATTGATAGCCTCTTTCTTTCCCATGCAATCACGTGCCTGGTGACCTTTTTCTCCACATTTATAACAAACTCCCATTTCTTTTAGGCAAGTACCAGGGTGATTCTTCCCACAATTATCACATAATGGAAAATCCTTCTTTCCCTTTTTCCCTTTATCTATCTCTTGTTCCACAGTTCTCTTCTTATCTTGCTTTACGTTAAAGTCATGAGACTTAGAGAATTCCTTTTCCGTCTTGATAGCACATGAGAAAATATCTTCGTATGACGAGAAGGTTTGTGAGACTAATGCTCAACGGAGAAATGGTTTTAACCCATCAATGAGACGATCAATCTTACTTATTGGGTTATGTATATAATCTGATACATGCCTTGCTAACCTTGTAAAGTTAGCCTCATACATTGTGACATTCTCATCCTCCTTTTGTTTCAGAATCAGAAATTGTCTTTCCATATCTGCTCGATGGTCGCGAGGATAGTATTTTCCTAGGAAAATATCTTTGAACTCTCTCCATTCCATACTTGATACTTATTCATTTTCCTTTGTATTTTGAATCAATGACCACCATTTATCGGCATCTCCAGTGAGGTGGTAAACAGCCATGATAACCTTCTCCCTATCGCTACACCCCAAGGCCCAGAATATTTTATCTAGGGAGTTTATCCATTGCTCAGCTACTAATGGATTTGCACCCCCATTAAATAGTGGAGGTTGTTGCCTCATGAAGCGGTCTAACATTGATCCCCCACGTTGCGGATCAGGGTGCTCCATACGAGTAAAGTTATTATTCATAACCTGAGTGAGTTGTCCCAGTATGGTAATAAGTTGATCATCACCAGTTGTATATCCAGATCCACAATAATTATCTTGATCAGGAGGGAAATCCGTACACGGAGTGCGTGCATTGATACGGTTTCCATTCCTTCCACAAGGCGGCATTTCTAAACAATGGCATAAACTAGTTTAGTTTATGAATCAAAATAAATAATTCTATACTTGTAAAATACTTAACATAAATTGAACTATTTATGGATATAATCCATAAAAATGTTTTCTTTGAGGAAGTATATACTCATAACCCTTCATAGTGGTTTGTAAATAAAATGAGAATTATCCTAAGCATATCCGCTGGGAGTGTCGTAACCAAGAGTGCAGCAAGGCCCGTTGTCGTGCACCAGTTCCCGTTCGAGTCTAGCTCAAAGTGGTGTTTTCGTGTTTTACCCCTAGGTACATCTGTGCCAGAGCCGCCTCTACCTGCTCGTATCCAGACAGGGATGTACTGCTCTGAAAACACAAAAAATATCTACAACAACAAAATTCTAGGATGTTATTCTATACTAATCCTTAAAGACTATCTTTGGGCTATGTGCTCTAATAAGAGTTTATCTAAATATAGCTTCCAAGGTGAGTACTAAACTATCTCTGATACCAACTATAACGACCCGACCCCAGCTACCCAGAGTCGGTGCATTACTTCGTAACATTGGCATGATCACAAAAGATCAAGTCTCGAAAGACCGATTAGTTTAGTAACCTTGGAAACACTAGATACATTCATAAATCTTACATTACATCATAAAGTAAAACAAAACTACAACATCTTCTCTTCATATCCCCTTATATTATCCCTGCAGTTCATTCATAATATACTTCTTCACATCCTGGAAAAATTAAAACATTGAAAGGGGTGAGCTCAGATGCTCAGTAAGGATAACAATATAGCAGAAGCTTTCATAAATAAACATTAACATTTATGGCAATGTATAACTAAAACAAAATCCTTTTAAACTTGAAATTTAGCATAATATGGAAAAAGTAAAATGAAATAATGCCATTTACTTACTCACATGGATATTATATTGGTCGAATATTCACATGAAATATCAATAACCACTTTCATAATGATGGAATGCATAATGCCAGACTATCATAACCACGTAGCCAAGGCCTCGTGCCAATACCACAAATAAGATTTTGTCAAGGCCTCGTGCCAAGACACTAGTTTGTCTCATGAGACCTACCAATGCATCGAGGAGATATAGTGTGCTCCACCCGTCACTTATTAAGTCCAATGCATTCCTCATATGAACAGGTTTAAACATATCATAAACCATAACATAATTGTATCACATAAAACATGCATAAAGGAAACATAAGATTTCCACACTTCCATCACAAGATATCAATAAAACACATTGATATAATAAAAACATTATCAAAACCATTTTCAATACCAAAATAAAAGAAAAGTAAAACATGATTTTTATTTTTCTTTTAAAAAAAGATATAGCTTATAGAGGAAGCCGAAACTCAAATAATAGTCATGGCGAAAGAGAAGTCATTGTTGCCTCATACACATGACAAAAAAAAATTCCTTTTTTCGTTTAGTAAAAACGATTCGTATAAAAAGATTCCTTCTGAATAAACGTAAAAGTCAAAGGGGTTTATACACCGTATAAAAGAAATTTGTGTACAAAACCAAATATGACTCAATGAAAGGAGATTGAGACGAAGTCCTTACAAAGATCATTTTTAAAATAAAATAGATCTATTATGTGTATCCACTATAAGTACACATAAAGAAAGTACAAATACAAGATATTACATAATAATATCATAACATAATTTGAATGTAGGAGATTAACCCAACGAATGGAAATTGGTTTAAGAAATTCCCTTACCTTGCGTCCTGTCTTGACTCGAACGATCTTTAACCTCTTGAATAATAAACTAGATTTAATCTCTAACTTCTTAAGAACCTTTTTAAATTTCATTATTCCTTTTATATCACTTATTATCATGTCATTAACATTATGTAATTATTTAAGTTTATAACGATCGTTTTGTCGATCTTAGGTACTTGAGTCAAAAATAAACTTCTTATAATTACAAGTTGTTCATGTGTTGAAATATCCATTATATCCAGAATTATATTCATGATGTAGATATCATATATATCATATATATCCATTAAATACATTCATTTATAATATTATATAACATTTAGAGTCAAGAAATGAAATGCACCGTTCATGTAGACGGTAAGTCGTACGTACGCATGAACGCTACTTTCATTTATATTTCATATCTAATGGAATGAAATCATAATTATATAAATGTATAATATAATTCCAGTATAATATAGTGTATAATACGATTTACTCCATCCTTTATACATCCCACATATGTTATTAACGATTCAAATCACTTTGAGGGGGCGGTAGTCCGCACTTCCTAAAATGAAAATATCACGTTTACCTATAATGGAAACAATAAAGTTATGCCATAAATTAAAAATAAAGAACCTTAAGTAAAACATAAACATATTATATATCATATATATAAATATAGTGACATCTTAATGGCCACCTTTGAAGGTGTTATATGAGTGTTGAACAATCATCGTTTCGTGAGGCAGAAATTCGCCATCCACAAAAACAGTATGTTCTTTAACCATTTGATGTAGATGTGTGTAAGTGTAGCTCGAATCCTTCTTATAACAACATCATAGTATATTGAGGATACTGGTTTTGTTACAAATGAAATGAATAAAAAGAGTTTATGGGGTTGGAGAAGAAAAATAAAACAAAACAACATTAGAGAAGACATTACCTTAAAATCGGGTAACTCTTTTTGATTTGAGCCAAAGGATTCCTTGGGAAAAGTTCTGCGCAAATTGAGGCTTCTAAGAGTAAGAGGTGGAATTTGGGAGAGTATTTGGGCAGAGGCTTTACGAGCCAAATGGCTTTATAGTGTGAATAAGGTGGGAGTGGTGGGGGCCTTTTATAAGTGGAGAGGAGGGGGACTTTTGGAAAGTAATGAAATGTTATTTTATTATACAATGATTTTCAGATTATAAAGGTCCGAAACATGTATAAATCGAGGCTAAGGTGATAAGGGTTCTAAATCAACCCATAAAATAGTCTTTGGACAAGTTTAAGCCTTGGATTTTACATTATCTTTTCATTTTACTAAAATCGTTAATTAATGAGGTAATCGTTGCATCATCATGGTGTCATAAATAATTTAATTTATTTAATGTATAAAAATTATAAAAAAATATCATGATGTAGGAAATCATTTTAGTTTTCTAATGAATATTTATAGTCAAAAATATGACTTGTATAACCACATTTAAATTTTTTTAGTAAAAAAACTATTGTTTGTGACCTTTTTATTTTAACATTAAATAAAAAGTTATTTATCTCCTTTTCATACCAAAGTGGCTCCATGGGGTCCCCATGTTGACCCATGGATTTTCTTGGTCGTCCATGACACGTCCAATAGTGGTTGGACAAGTTTAAAGGTCATTCCATATTTTTATAATACTATTTTTAACTTAAATTTCACTAATTACCTTTAATCGCGATTAATTAAACTTAAAAGTTACTATTCAACAAAAAATTATTTTAATCCCATTGAACCACATTTTACTTCCTAATGACAACCATGTATGTTGGATTTTTGAAAATCAAATCACAGAAGTGGTAATG
This sequence comes from Viscum album, assembly GCA_963277665.1. NCBI lineage: Eukaryota > Viridiplantae > Streptophyta > Magnoliopsida > Santalales > Viscaceae > Viscum > Viscum album. The sequence goes on from OY728126.1 coordinate 1,959,378,618, forward strand.
TTTCATTTAAACGAAAAATCAGTTTTTTAACTACCACTTAGTGGTTTCACTATTCATCAAAAATTGAAGTTTTTCAGAACAATGCCAAAATTTCACCCTATGCTATAATTGATATTCCGAATTCAAAAATGTTTTCTATTTTACAAAATTCAAAAAATATAAGTTTCATTAATTAATTTTATAATTAATTCCCGCTGTTACAACAAATAGCGTGTTTTTAAGAAACAATATATATCAAAAGATTGACATTTGTTTATATCCAATTTCAAAGTGAAATTTATTCTAATGAACACCATTGGATAAAATGGTAAAAATATATTATAATTATACTTTTTAACCACTGAATAGTATAATATATCACTATAAATTATTTTGATTAAAAAAGTTGTTTTAAGTATTTTTCACTATTCATAAAAAAAATTGGATCTTCTCAGAAAATTACAAAAAATTCAACTTAGGATAATTTCAATATTATCAAAACAAAAATGAAGTCCATTTTGCAATATAAAATTTCTATAAATTTAAAAATTTGTTATTACTATTCATAACGGCTACTTTGATTAGTCGCGGTGTGTTAGAATTCGAAGTTGCATTCAACACACGCTACATTATTATTCAAAGAGAAGTGTACCGTGGAAGCATGGGGTGTTACAATATATGAGTATAAAATGACAATTAACATAATATAGCATCACTACATAACCTAAATAAAAATAATATTCTTTAATTTGTGTGCATATAATATATTTGTATGGTGATGATCAATATGAAAAACAATATTTATTTGATAAAACTCACATCATTAACTTGAATGTTTCATGAAAGTATCCATTGAAATGAACAAAATTTGATAACTAATGGTTATCAAAAAAATTAACACTATAGAGGCTTAAAATAGGATAATAATTACTTAATTTCAAGGAGTAATTCCAATTAGAGTAGATTATTGATGTTTTGGGAATATTTAACTTTTATAATTGAATGGGAGGATGGTTTTGGGAGAACCCGTAGAATATTCTATAATGTGATTGTTCTATTCTAATTTCAATAGATCCAAAATGGGAAATGGTGTATGGGAAAGTGATTGGGGTAATAATAACCTCAATTACTGTTTTTAGAGACATATTCTAGTGTTCTAATTTTATTAATCTTCATAGTTTTCATTTTACATAATCAAAATTTTACATTAGTAATTTATTTTTTGTTGTTAAATTTATTTTTTTAAAATAAATTAAGTTTTCTGATTTTATATAAAATGATACTTTCATTTTATAATTTAATGAACATTTAAATATATATATATATATGGTTTTGAAATGTCAATTTTATGATTAGCATATAAAAAATGTAAATTTTTATTAAAATATTGTCTTTAGGATGAAAATTTATGCATATGTAATAGTTATTAAAATTTTCAATTACCATGAATTTTTTTTAATCGTGAAAAGGATATGAGGCTTTCATGAAAAACCAAAACTAAATCTCACCCAAAAAATACCTGTTTTCAAGAAAAAAATAAAAAAATATTTTTATTAATTAAACATTTACTCTTTTTACAAATATCTTTTAAATGTGTATTATAATCTCAATGTGTGTTTTATAATTCATAATATTATTCCATATATTCATATTTAATAACCTAAAAGGGATTTTAATATTAAATATCATTTGTATATAATGATAAATTCATTCAAATATACATATTTTTTGTAAACAGAATTTGTGTACTGAAACACCCCCATATTAGGAAAAATATGTTTTAATTTTAATTTTGAAAAAATGAAATAGAATATGTATTTCATTTTATTATTTTAATATTCTAAAATTCATAAATTCAAATATTATCTATTATTATTCTTATTTCATATAATGTACCAACTAAAATGTTTTTATCCAATTATTAACATCGTATATAATTTATTACTAATATTCATATGTTTTGTGAAATAGGAATTCATATTGCAAAAAAAATTAAAAAATACTTTTTTAAACATTAAATGAATTTAATATAGATAATGTTTTTAAAATAATTGAATTTCATTAAAATTTAATGTATCATTTATTTTTATATATATTTAAAATTCATAAAGTACTTACATTTTCTCATTCATGAAACATAAATGGTTAGGTTTTAAATGTTATACATAAATATTTATATTTATTTCTATGTTTATAAAGGTTTTATTTAATTATTGTATTGTGTATGGTGTATATTTTCAAAAATAATGATTTATTTAAAGGTATTCATATATTAATATATCAAGGTGTCATATTCTTTCCCACCCAAATAAATTATTTCATTTTAATTTTTATTATTTCTCATTAATGAATCATTAATGGATTATGACTTATTTGTGACACGTTATTTGTTACGGGGACCCATCGAAAATGCCTCATAGCTAAAAAATGCACTGCAAATACATTTTTTTCAATGATCTATCATAATAAAAATTCAAGATAACCCAATTAGAAAATAGAATAATGATTATATATATACTTAATTTCTATGGGAATGGTTTCCCATCAAAAATAAATTTCTAGGATGGGACACTAATCCCGTCGTAAATAATAAAAATACAAAAACTTGAAAACATGAAAAGACATATAATTTTCTCAATTTTCAATGTATTATTTTAATATTTTATATGAAATTAATATGAGACTATGCTTTATGAAATTGTGATATTATGATGCCTAAAGTTCCCAGAATAAATGTTTGAAATAAAATAAACTTTTAAATAGTGTTTGAGAGTGGTTCTCCTTATAATGTGGAAGAAAATTTAAATGGGTTTCAAGATCATACATTAGAGGTCACCTTTTTATTTAGAGAAATCACTTTACCTTTGGTGAGGCCTAAACCTGACCGTCACAGGTCAGCTAAAAAAGTTAATTTCGGGTTCTTTTAAAGGAAATAAATAATTTTTTTTATTTTAAATGATTTTATGAATCATAATCATGTTTTCTCTTTTTTTAATGAGATATATCCCAGGAGTAGGATCATAACCTAATAAAACCACCCTTGGATGCTTTGGAGCTTTGGATATGGGCCATCCCTTTGAGAAATCTTGACAAATGACAACGAACGATCAACCCATGGATCATTATAATGTATGGTCAGAGAAACTCATCAACGATGGAAGAGGATCCACTACTTAATGATGATCAATGTAGGGGTTTATATTTCGATTATTTTTTCCGTATTCTTGTATTTAAACTATGACTGCAGATTGATCCACGATCATGTTGACCCATAGATCATTCATTATTTCAAGATAGTTTGATGACCGGGTTTTATTTTGGGGAATTGACTTCAAATTTTTTTCCTACTTGATCCTTCTAGTTAGAGAGGATCAATTCTATAATGAGAAATATATGAGGATTGTTCCTCTTCTTATTATATTGGTTTTTCCTCTCCCTTTATCCATGAGTGTTCTTCATTCATTTCGGTTATAGAATGAAGGATCTTCGAACATTATTTTTGTGGTGATATGATATAAAATATGAGATCTGGAAACCATATGACCTAGAGGAGGTGCCATGACGATGGATGTAGAATATTATACATGGTTTGGTAGAACGTTTTCATCATCTTTTCTTCATGTGGATGATCAAAACGAGTTTTCAGGACTGATCGAACACCTGAAACCTATAGATTTTGTGCCACCATGGTGGGGCAACATCAGATCTTCATTTTGTGGTAAATCAATAGTTAGATCCAGAATAAAAGGATCAATTAGAGAACTGGACAAAGAACCAATGATTCTAGAAAATCTCAATGGACAGGGCTTTTATCTCAAAGAACACATCATTTGGGGCCGACTTAATAGTGGCTGGGGTTTGGGATCACAGAAAGGATAATCAAATCTTGTGATATCTATCACTCACCATGTAGGGATTTACCAAGAACATAGCGTGTATCTCAGATGATACATGGTAATGGGGTGGAGTACAGAGAATATGCACCACTACATGGTCAAACCAGACCGGTTACATGGGTTACCCAGTGTACCCAAATATGGATCAGCAGACACGGGTTGAACCCATGTATAAGGACCTAGCCAGCAAACATGGGGCAGTCCTTGGATAGTCGGACACGATGTGTTAGTGTTCAACAAGAAGTGTGTTCCTATTTCTACAAGTCATTCTTTTTTTTACATGGAACATTGTACATAGGTAGTACTCAGGGTCAAGAGAACTGGTGTGTGACTCCTCTACATGCATAGTACATTCCTTTACATGGATTGTTTTCTTTTTTCTATCATACCTTGGACAAGATTCGTTAGAGTTAGTCCCCCCTTTTCTTGTTATCCTAAAGTTCATTTATCTTTTCCATCCACACAAGTATGATCCCTTCAATAAGATTTCTTGATAGAGACGGAGTCCCTCTAGGTGGCTCAGAGCGAGATCCTCTATCCATTAATGACCCATGGTAGAGTCAGGTATCAACATGATTAATCCCAAAGGATGTCAATCCCTATATAGTTGGTGAATCTAGAGGAGTCTTGGTATATTCCATAGACCTTGAAGTGATCCACATCAGTGTATCGTGATCTTTTCCAACATCGGAGTGATTTCTCCCAGAATGAGTTTGTATGATCTCTCTTTATATATATCAGTGCATCTTCCTCTCTTATGACACTTCCTGATGAATAGTACATCTCGGACAAATGTCAACTGAGCTATCTGACTTGTGGAGTGAGTTTTCCCAGATGAGTTCTTCATGAAATCATCGAACTGAATCTCTATCATGTGTAAGCAGTTTGGTGTGGCTTACCTCTAGAAAACGGGTCTAGGTTTCAAGTATATCTGGATATGTTTCTATTTTTAAATGTTTTGTAGACATATACTGTATAGAGATGACTATACCATTACTTTGTATATTTTAGTGTGGTTTTGGGGATCTCCTAATATTTATTGTTATACTAACCCATACATAGTCTTGTCCCGCATGTGTCGTGTCTTGTGAAGATGAGTGGACTTTTGACTTGGTCCATGGTGGTCCAAGACCAGACTATGCTTTGTGAACATCCCTACAGGACGAGGTATTTCTTTTGCTTCATTATGTAGTCGCAATACCTTACCTGGTTATGGTTTGTGCATTATAGTATCTATAATATTTTATTATTTGGGATTCTATTCTAGCACAATTACTTTTCCACACATTACATTGTGTTGTACTCTGTTGGGTGGGATTAGTTTCATTCATGCATTTGTTCCCATAGTGGTTTTTATATTTCAGAATTTCTAGACTTGGAGATGTGTGAGTGTGTATCAGTTCGTGGGAAATGACTCCCAGAATAGTAATATTGAAACATGGTCCTAGTCACCAGCCACTAGCCTATCAGAGGTGGTCATGGTAATCATGGTGCTGGCCCCACTGGGAAGGGTCATGAGTGAACTAAAACAACTAAAAAATATCACAATAATATATAAAAAAGTAATAATAAAATATAAAAAATGATATAATAAAAAAAATTTAAAACTAAAAATTTATGACTAAATGACAATATATTCAATGAAATTATCATTGAATTTTTTTATCAAATTAAATGTATCTAAAATTAACATTAATCTATGTGGACGGGTAGTGTGATATAGAGGAGGTGGCAGTGGTATCTTTAACTATATAGGTTTTTCCCCATGTCGCATATACTCTGTCATATGCTTCTACATGTTCTCATGCGCACGATGATTCTCCACATGTGGCTGGTCATATTGTCGATAAAATGCTCCATTCCCTCCAAATTGGGTCTCTATAACCTCATCCCAATCTTATAGTTTACCCTTATAATCTATTGTTGATGATGATGAATCTCTATGAGATCCCCTGAAGCTAGATGATAACATCACAATGGAGCCATAATAACTTCAATATGTTAATCGAGAGATAATACCAACAAATATCCCTTTCTCTAAAGCATATTGAGGGTCCAACATCAATTTTTCATCATCAAATTATGCTACACTAGTGGAATGACTATCAGTATCTACCTAAAAATCATCATGTTTGTGAGATTACGTGACCTCATATGACTCCTAAAAATGCAATTTTAAATTATAAAAGTTAAAATATTATTTTTTAGATAATTATTAAACTGATAAAATAGTACTTAACATAATCTGGCAATGCCAAACTTATGTAATATCTCCATTAAATGGGTCTATGTACATCTTATTTTAAAAAACAAATTCAATAATATCATGATTCAAAAATTACTATATGAAAAATAAAACAAAAATTTTACCATTTTTAGTTATACGACTATTAAATAAACGTACTTAACTGATGTTGTCGATTAGTGCTGAATATATAACTACTAACTCAATGGGTTGCCTCTTGTCTCCCCTAGTTCAACCGACCTACTGATGGTCTCCTAAAAAACTACTTTCCTTTCGATATGATCACAATACATCCCAAACATGAGAGGAGATGTAATATGGTTCATGGTTGATACAAGACAAAACAAAAACAATGAATCCATCTTTATTCATGGATATATTATATATGTTTCACAAATATATTTGAAATCTCTCCCATATGATGGCACCCCAAGTCTCCTAGACTGTTATCCTCAAGATATCATCAATGGGATTCTAAAATCCCTACAAATAATTAATAATAACATGTTAATAGTTAAATAAATTTAAAAATAACTATTTTATATTTACATACCATCTGATGACAATACATGTTCTATATATCATCATTGTGAATATGATACTATGTCACTTATCCTACAGAAAAATAATTCCATATAATAGAACACCATTTTCCCACACTTACATACAAAAAATAATGGGAAATGATAACAAATAATAAAACTATGTGTACATTAATAAATTATTGAAATTTAATGACAATGAAAATTAATAAAATTACACAATAGAACATACCTCTGCTTTCGTGGATCAAAATCATGATGTGTACGTCACTCTATAATATGGTCAAGAATCATCAATAACACAAGACCATGAACCTTTCGATTTAGTGCACTACTTTCAACCTAGTGGAAAATTGGGGTACTATCAGGCTCATCATCTGGTAGAATATCCTCCTTGAGTCAATAGAATATCTCATCATTTGTGGCATTATCCATATAAAATATCGAGACAAAGTTGTCAGAAAACAATTGAATATTATTATTATATATATATGGACAATAAACAATAAGTTATTATGTCATTATTCACCTTCAAACTCATCTTCATATATAATGGTGTCAATATCTTCATCCACCTCTTCTATATCATCTATTTCCATATGATTTTAATCTTCATCGTCACTTGTGAATTCAAATACATTTGTTTAATCGTCAATACCATCATCACCAATGACCTGTAATTATTGGGATTCATCAATGATATTCATGTCTCTTTATTAAAATGATGTATTTTACATTGTAAATTGAAAATTTTGAATTCCATGCACTTCTATAGAACCAAATTTACTTTTCATCAACATATATTCATGGGATATAATTTTTATAATATTAAATTAATAAATTAACCCACTAGAAGTAGTATAGTAACTTTAATAAAAAAATTGTCTCTTCCATGAGCCAATAAAAGAATTTATTTTTACTAAAAGAAGGATTATATATTTATGGTTGAATATTATACGATGCATCTGAACACGCAATCCCCTATTAGTACCAAAAAATGGAATTTAAACATTATTACGTAATCCTAACTTAGATAAAAATGTAAAATTATTTCATCCATAATTCTGTAAATGAAACTTCACATTCTATATGATGAGATCCTCTCCAGAAAACATTATTATTCATTATTTTTTTATTGAACATATTTATTTGTATAAAATATAATACAAGTCTACAAATATGCATTCTTAGATTTACCAATTTCAGATGGTGGGTTAATGAATACTCATATCCTCTTATCAATTTAATCGGCATGCTCTCATACATTAAAAATTGAAAAAAAAGTAGCAATATAAAAAATAATTTTTTTTAATATGTTAATTAAGAAAAATTATATATTTATATTCGTTGAAACGAGTTGGGAAAAATTTTTAGATGTTTTTTTTTCAAGGGTAGTTGGTGTAATGGTTAGAAACTGTTTCTTGGTATGAACATCAAATAATCTACAAATAATATAATATTAATTTTCTTTTAATAACGTTAAATAATATGTGATACTATATCTCATTATACAAATCATGTCATTTATTTACAGTGGATAAAAATATATATATGATACCAGTGACGTTCATCATCTGAAATCCATCATTAAAGAACTATAGAAAATCCTTGTTAAAGAGGATTAAAAACTAATACTTTAATGGTTAGTGAATCATCATCATTTCCCTCATTATGGATGATTCAATTATGTTTTGAAGGATATCTAGTTTGGAAATAATGGGAATATAAAAAAAGAAATTTCCTCCTATAAATATGCTTACGAAATTAATCCTTAAACTGATGCTTTGTTATGTACGTTTCCCTTTATATTTTCATGAATCTCTTATATGGGTACATCCATTGGAGCTGTAACAGGCCTCCACATTTTCCTTTTTGTGGAAATTTAAATATAAAATGGTCCATGGTGTCAAATAATGTTGTTGCAGATTTTGTTTCAATTTTACATAAATTGAAAAAAGTTACATCTTTTTTTGAGTGAATAATATTATGTTGTCTATAACAAAATGTATCATAACAAATAAGATATTTTGATTAGACCACCCCATATCATAAAATTCAGGAATCTGATAAATCATATCAGTAGAAGTATTTTCAATATGACCTAAAAATCATGAATTTTTCACCCGAAAATATGACTACATATGTTACATCTTTAAAAATTGTAAACAAAACCATCCAGAAGTGTCAAATAATTAATCCAATAAAAATATAAAAACAATTTTCTATGGATAGTTTATAATACACTTTTTTCCTCATTATCTTCTATGATTTTTCATTTTCAGAGAACTCATGTTCTGGTAACCTTCTAATTTGGGAAAGAGTTTATTGTGAAATTAAGTTTACATTGGTCATATAGGGTGTGAAAAAATATATAAAATGTATTCTAAATATATTTTTTTAATATGAATGACATCCAACAAGTGACAAAATAAAAAAATAGACCGATATAGTATATCTCCAAAAATTCATCGTTTAATCCAATTGTGATCATTATCAAATCCATCTATTACATGATGGTTTATTTTCTATCCAATTTCAACAGGAGTTAGTGATGAAACTACCTTATTTAAATGAATACCTTATATCATTCATTGAATTCCATCCCATTCAACTATAGATTTTTTGAAATGATTTCAATTTCTTCTGAAAGGATGATTAATATGAACGACAAATGCATCCCCCTCATCATTAGTGGGGATGGGTGACTTTCATTTTTCCTTCCCTCAGGATATCCAAAATTTCCTATACCCTATCCTTTATTCATATTGTTATATGAAGCATCCTTCAACCTCCCATTTCCTGAAGGTTCTACCCTTATTCGAGGGAGTACCTCAACCTCTCATTCTCATTTGGAGTTCACAGAATTATCGAGCCTTCTGTATCAGACCATAGTAGCTCATTTATGATCACATCAACCACCATATCTCATATTAAAAAGGTTTTTATCCAGTTTTAGGGTTTTACATGTTGATGTTCTTGTGGAACTTCTGGATCAACGACACTTTTTTGTATGATTTTCTTCATCAGAGGACATGATATTAGTTTTTTACAACACCATGGATATCTATAATGGGATATATTTATTCCATATTTTTTATTCCATAAAACAACCATTGGAAATTTGATACTCCTTCATCGGCATTGTGGGTATGATTTTAGGGGCTTTCATTACCCTTTCAAAACCCTGCAATTATCTATGTGTTTAGGAACTTGGACATCCAATTCTTATGCGTAGATAGAAAAATATACTAAGTCACTCATCATATTTCCCCCCCTAAATTTATGTTGAGGTTGACATATCAACAATTCAAGTATAGTGGATTTTTATTGATGCTTGGGAAGAGTTCAGATGTAAATAATCATATTTGTTTGAATCCTAGTTTATTTATTATTGTTACTATAATAATAAATTTCATGATTAATTGAATTATCATCAAGGTTTGCCAAATGGGTTCCTAGTTCTTGTTTTTAGAACTCATGAATCACTCAGTATTCATAATTCAACTACATCAATAGTGGAAAAGGTGGGTAATTGTAGTTCTATTCAAGTCAATTCTTTTTAGAAAGATCCAATTCCCTGAAATGATGACCTGAATGTGGATGATATTTTCAATCATATAAGGAATGATATTATCGATACACAATAATCTGTGAAATAAATTTCAATACCAGTGGAAAATATTTTGGTTTTTTTTCTACTACCATAGACCATATACCAAACAATGTGAATTTGGGACCTTTTGTAGGGGTTGTGGGCCTGCAAGTGAATATTTTTCTAAAGTATGGATTAAATCACCCAAAATGGGTGTTTTGGGGGGGACATATGGATTTTCAAACCACAATTAAAGGTTTTAATGAATGGGTAGAGGTTTTGAAATGATCTAATCTTAGAAAGACATTATCTATTTTGTATCTAATTAATCATCTTGATGGATTATGGATTGATGTGTGTGTTTGTAACCATGGTATGTTGGATGAAACCCTTTTTGATGGGATAGGATGGTCTAGACTATAATCATATGATTGTGAATGTGACCATTTATTTGGAGAAAATTCATATAGATTCATCAATATAGGGATTCATATCATGATAAGGAATAAGATCGTGAAGGGAATCAGGGACACATGGAGTTGTATTCTAGCTATGGGGATGAATTCCAGAATATGGAATGATGATTCCTACCCTATCCAACCAATCAATAGAAGATATTACTTGAAATTGATGACTGATGAGATGTACTATACTACCATACCAAAGGATAATGAAACTAAAGGTGGATTTAATACGAATCATTTCGAAATATTTGGTGTGATGGACATTCTTAATCGAATGAATGGAGACTCTATAGTGGAGGGTCCTTCCATAAATGTAGTTCCAAACATACTGGCCTACCCACACGTACATGTATACAAGGATGATGATCATAACCAACCATCATGGGAGAATATCAACCATTCATATGATGAAATGTTGGAGGTGGAAATTCCTATTAAGGATACTAAAAAGGTTTCTAATTGGATATATGAGACAATAAATCTCTTTGAAAAAAATATGGAGAAACATTAGTATATCAGCATGAAATTACTCATTTAGGAAAGAGGATTCAATGAAATAAAGATAAATGTAGAAAATATCAATTGAATGCGGGAAAATATGGCTTATTTATTTGATGACGTCATCAAGGAAGACCTAGAAACAATGGTCAATGGACTTTATAAGAGAACATAAAATTATTATCATTCTAATAGTATTAATCCCAATTTTAATGGTTTAGATATTTATTTTTTGTATATTATGTTTTTTTGGTATTATGTTGTTTATCAATTTTTCCTTAATAGTGTATGGAAATAATAAAAATTTAATTTAGTGAGAGATGAAAATAAACACATTGTTTTCACTCAAAAATTATAGAAATTATTTTAGACCATATGTACTCTAGAAAAATGGAATTCCATATTTTGGGATTTTAATAATTTCCCAAATTAATTCATCATTTAATAGAAAATTATATTTTTCAATAACTTAATTTTACTCAAACCATTACTCTAAAAATAATTTACCCCATTAATTAATGGATTCAAATCGAAATCTATATAATTTTTTGGATTTCATGGAATTAATAATGTTAATATGATATATGGTATACTCATCATCATCTTATTATGTATGTTTTACAGAGTTATATAGATAGGAAAACAAAAATATTGACACTTATTCAAATAGAATGGAGAGAAACCATTAGTAAAAAACTCTAATCAATTGTTATGGGCTTATATAACAAAATAATGATTTATACAGTCAAATTTATTCCATGAATAACACTCATAGAGTTGATTTATTCTTTTACATATTGAAATATTGGATTTGTTCCTTGTCAGAAATAAAATTATTTCTAATAAATAAATAAACTCCAAAATCAATGTGTAAGTGAGAAATACATCAAATTTTTTACAGGAACCAATCCATAAATTCCTAGTTGAGATTACTAGTACACTTATTTTCCACATGAAGGACAACTATCAGGTGACTCATTTTTACCATAATATAAGATTCAATTTTTGGAATTTGCATGTATCTTCTGATAAACAAGAACCAAATTAAAAACCATCCTCTAGAACTCCTAGAAATCAATAGGTAACACATTTAATTCAATTAATAGTGATTTAACCGATGTGATTATTTGATAAAAACATATATTCAACATTAAATTATAGGATTTAGTAGCCATAAATTTTGTTACCACTTAAAATTTTCATATCCTACAGCCTGGACATAAGAAAACTTCAATATCATCAAATCCTCATAAAATCAAGATAGATCTGACTTAGTTGTTAAATAAATATCATTTTATGTCTCTAATTATATGGAAGATAAACCAAAAACCTCATGTACTGATTTTTGAAACCATGATAGGACTAGAACCAAATTATTAGTATCATCCCATGATCTTCTTTCTCTATTTTGATAATGAAAATATAAACTTTCTTAAAACGAAAATGCAATAGATGACCCCCACATTGGCAAATGTTTCAAATATCCTCATATCACATTTCATACCTATAGCCTTAATTATCCCTTTTAGAAAAAAAAATCTATTTTATATTATGAAATTGGAAAAAAAATGATCAACTCCATTAATAAATACATGATTTATACTGAAACTTTTAGATTGATATGATGATTTTTTTTAAAAGGACATGTAATGAAAACTATTATATACTTCCTTGTTACATTTTTTCTACAAAATTGAAAATAAAAATATTTCTTAATATTAACCTAATTTAAGGAATATAATATTCAAAAAACTACTAAATAAAAAAAAACATGTAAATATTATATATTCTATCAAATTGCCACTAAATTATTCTAACTCCTCAAATTACCTATAATATTATTAATTATCGTTAATTTTTATAATTATAATTATGGGAGATAAAATGATAACGTCGGGACATAATAGAAGCATAAAGTGGAGTGTATGATGGCGAAAATTGTGTGATAGAATTCTAGTTCCCCAAAATTTTAAATAATTTGAAGGATGAACAATCATAAGTAAACATATGATTTTTCCCATGCCTACCTCTCCGTAGAATAGTATGAAAAAAGGGGAACACCAATCTTTTCACACTATCATTACCTTCATCCACATAACTTCTGGCTTCTCTTATGGGAATTAGGGAGTAGAGGGGATAGAGGAGGCAATAGAGAGAAAGCATTTTAGTTGCTGAATTCTTTCACTATACATCCCCCTCCATCCCCTATACTCTATGGTTTCCTCATTCCCCTTAGTCATCCTTCTATTACTAGTTTTTGTTAAATGTAGTTAATAGTGGTTAAAAGTGATTAATATTGTTTATTTATAGTTATTTGTTGATCATTTTCTTTAATTGTTGTTAATTGTAGTGAATTATAGACATTTATAATTAATTATTTTTAATCATTGTTCATTGTGGATAATTTTAATTAACTATGGTAATTTGTGAGTATTTTTTGTATTTTTAACTAATAACCACTCATTTATAGGAATTTTTTAATAAATACCACACATTACTAGTATTTTTACTAAATTTGGATCACATTCAGTATTTATCTATGAACCAATACTAATATCTAGTATTATTTACTAACTACCTCTAAGTTCTTCTTTTTGTTTTTAACTACTACTCAAGTCCCATATATTTAAATAAAATACATCGCATTACCAATACATTTTACTAGATACCACTACTTGTAGTTATTTTTTACTAAATTCCACTCATTACATGTATTATTTAATAATTATCACTCATTATTGGTATATTTTATTAAATACTACTCATTGTAGGTATTTACTAATTATATCACATTATAGGTATTTTTTTACAAATTACCGCTGACTATAATTATTTTATACTAATTATCATTAATTTGTGGTATTTTTTTCTAATTAATGCTCATTACTAATAATTTTCATAATTAAGGCTCATTTCTAGTATTGTTTAAGAAATTATGCTCATTGCTTGTGTATTTTCTTAATATAACTCATTGGTGGTATTTTTAACAAAATTTCATTCATTGACGATATTTATTACTACATACCACTCAATGTTGGAATTTATTGATAATTAACACTCATTGATACTAATTTTAAGTAATTTATTTCATTTTTACTAATTTTTACTAATTAATGCTCATTACTAGTATTGTTTACTAATTACTTCTCAATTCAACAATTTTACTAATTACCACTAATTTCTATAGATTTTAACCAATTAATGCTAATTTTACAAAATTTTAGCTAATTAACACCCATTTATACTGATATTTTTCTTAATTCTCACTCATTACCATAACCTTCTACTAATTCTCTCTCTTTAACACTAATTTCTATAAATTAATGCTATTTTTCTCTATTTTTTCAAATTAATGCTCATTTCTTTTAATTTTTAAAAATTAATGATCATTTCTACTACATTTTAATAAATATTACTCATTATAGATAATTTTTAATATTCCCCTCTCATTAAAGCTATTTATTTATAATTCCTACTCATTTCAACTAATTTCTAAAAATTACTTCTCATTTCCACTAATTCAGTTTTATTAGCGCTAATTATTGCAAATTTTATCTAATTACTATTCACTACCTATAATTTTAATTAATTACCACTCATTTCAATTGTTTTTTAACTAATTAAAGCACATTTTAGCTGTTTTATTATTAATATGAAATTATTACCACTTATCATTACTATTTGACACTAATTATAGCTAATTTGGACTACTTTACTCTAATTACTACTAATTTTAACTAAATAACTCTCATTTTCTGTAGTTTTTTACAATTCTCAATCATTACGATTAATTTTTACTAATAACCAATTGTTACTAATAATATTTTAAAATTAACGCTCATTACTAGTAATTTTTTCAATATACTGCTCAATTCCAGAAATTTTAACTAATTACACATAATATAAATAAATTTTAAATAATTTTGGCCCATTACCACTATTTTTTTAACTAATTAATAATCTTTTTGATAGTTTTACCTCATTAACACTCATTCTCAATAATTAAAACTCACTAAATCTAATTTACGCTAATTTTATATAATTAACACTCGATTAGGATAATATTTACTAATTACAGCTCAATTTTACTAATTTTTAATCATTAGTTCTATTTTAGAGTAATTGAATATAATTTCTAACAATTGTAACTAATTTTTAATAATTACTTCTAATTATACTGATAACCCCTAATTTTTACTAACTAAACATAATTTTTAATAATTTTTTAAAAATAATAATTATTTCAAATTATTTATTAAAAATTCAGTGATATTTAGTACCAATAACTAATTACTCTTAACTATTAGAAATTATGATAAGTTATTATTAATTATTAGTAATATCTATAAATTTTACCTATGTTCCATTAATTAATACTATTTATTTATAATTGAAAAGTATTTAATATTAATCATAACAATGTATTGATAATTAAAACTAATTAATGAAAATAAAAACATTTTTTTTTAAAAAATTACTACTTGTTCAAAATAAATCAATCTAATTTAAAATAATTATAGCTAATTATACATATTTAGTTCATACTAATAGTAATCATGATAGACTAATAATACTAAATTCTAATATATAAAAAATAAATTAATTTTAAATTAAAAAAATTAAATAAATAACTCAAAATTTATGATTTTGTCCCATGCGAAACTAAAAATTGCTTCCCAATAAATATTTAAATTTTTATGAAAAGAATTATAGAGTGGAGGATAGCTAGGTTAGATAGGGGAGTTTATATTAATAATAAATTTCAAAAATGGATGGGGAAATATATATATGTATATATATATAAGTTAGATTAGTAGCGATGAGACTATTTGTGATGGAATTCCCATTGAATGTGTATTATTTCTGACAAGACCCATCATAATTATTACCCACCTAAAATAAATGGGTTTTCAATAAAAAATTTATTTCGGATGGGTCCCATCACAAATACTTATTTTCCACATATTATTTTTGATGAGCAACTAATTTCCATCAAAGATAAAAAAATGATGAAAGGTTTTTATGAAGGGGTAACTACCCATCGCAAATACGTTTTCCTATGGTTTGGTGTGTAAGAACGACAAATGTATTTGTGATGGGAATATTTCCCCATTACAAATAATTTTTTATTTAAGATTATTTGAAATGAAATTCATCTACAATCGCATGTATCCCTCATGTAAAGACTATTTGTGATGGGCGATGGGATCAACACAATTAGTAAATCACATATAAAAAGCTTTTTTCTTACTAAAAGTATGTAATGGTATTCTTAACATATTTATCATTAGGGGTATAACCTCTAATATAATATATATCATACTCTCTATGTCTATTACATATTACTTATCATTATTCTAAAGAAATTATTTTTTCATGCAATAAAATACCCATGTATGAACACACCTAAATAAAATACACCCAAAAATAAACCTTTACCAAATCCATCTGATACTCTAAAACATTTATCCACAATTAGATTAAATATTATTCCCATAAATATACTTAAATCTAACCTTATGATTAATTAGTCACTATTTCATAAATTTAAAAATTATAAAATATATCATAATAAATAAAATTAGATAATCATCACAAAATATATCACAGATAAAATATTTATTAGATCAATAATACATTCTAGGAGAATCAATACTACCAAAATCATATCGTTAAAAATATATAAACCCTTTACTCACTCAATATCAAACTTTTTGTTATCCTAATAAATATCCATACCACCACCATTTGTTCCTCATTCATAATCCCCGATAATATAACATCATCATAAAATTATTTTTCAACGTTACAGATACCATCAAATATTTGTTTTAACTCTTTAAAGTATAACAAATAAAGAAAAATCCATAGATGCATCACATCACCCTTATAAAATTTAGAATATAACAGGATATCATTGATAAATATCAATCATAGTTGAAAATAGATATAATTATCATGAGTTTTTATACATTTAGGCATTACTGTCACTATCATAGGTAATACATAGAAGCTAACTTTATCAATTATAATAGTCATATAATGATATTTTCAATCAGATATACATGATCCATAATATAATTAAAATTCATAACAGTTTCTATATGTATAATATTTTCAATTTTTATTCATGATCTTCTCTCAGTCATATACAAAACCATTTTACAAAATACTCTAAATTTTTGTATAAAAACATTAATAAAAACATGTATTCCCACATGATATAATTTTTTTACATATGATACTTACATCTCATCCCATGACTCTATTGGTTCAAACTATAGTTATCCATTGTAATTTTTGTAATTGGCACTTAAACCCATTTAGTAAACATCATTCATTAATCATTCATAATGTTTTTTTAGGAAAATTGGAATAAATACAGAATATCCTCTGATAGTTTCATGATAGTTGTATAGTTTTAGGCCCAATCATCATGCATTAGCGTATTGATGGAGTCGATGATCTATACTAACTTTTAATTTGGATTACCACTAGGGTTATCTATTCCATAACTTCATCCATGTGGAAGTATCTTGAATGTGATTTATAGCCAAGGAAAACAACATATTCATTATGATTCTAAAAAATATGTATTTTATCTGATAATTATAATTATTTCATAGGTTTTCACTGAGGTTTCCCCATCTCAATCCTCATATAAAGTGCCCATTATTTTCATAACAATAAATTTTATATTTATCCAAAAAATTTATCAAAACCATTGAAATTAGTATAAACATAAAAAATAAACACTTAAATTATCATCAAATGAATTATAATCTTCAAATCTGTCTAACCCATTCTTTTCATACCAACTGTGACACCCCTACCCAAGCTCTCTAGTTCGGTGACATAAAAACTTAATTTAAATAATTTTTTTGAAAAAATATGTACAATGTAAGTTATACCCAACCATAATTAAAAAATCAATAACGATTATATTTAACTATTATATCTAAATGGAATTTTTAGGTTTATAGGTTTAGATAATTATGATACAACATAGACTAATAAATATTGTGTTCCTTGTATCATAGAATCATATTATTTCCTCTATATATGAAAATAAATTATACATAAAGAGTCTTAAACATCTCCCAAAAATTCATCCACACATTTTATCATTCAAAACAAGACATGTCAATAATTTCATTCATAACCCATGGAAATGGAATTATAATAACGGATGAGATGAAAAAATCTATAAGGGAAAAAAATTAAAATATTCATGTATTTAGAATGGTATAAATATTAATAAATGAAATTGATAAAATCATTAATTTATAATTAAAATGAATCCTAGAGAATGCTATATTCTTCAATGTTAATGATTACATGGATATCAATCATTCTAATCTTATAATGATGTAATTAATTTTTTTATAGATTTAAAAAATAGAATTTTAATACCATGTCCCAAGAATATTTATTTTTTAGAAGATTTATACCCCAAAATCCATTATGGTTTGTATCATTAAACATATAAATTTATCAAGGAGAATATATATCTATTAACCCCACTTATATCCAGATTATGTCCAATGTATTCACCATAAGAATTATTAAGAATTTAAATATCATTACCTTTTGAATCTCTTTCTGTATAGAAACATGGATATTTGTATAAGGAATAATACAGAATATCATCATATAATAAACATGTTTTTGTTATAAAAAATCATCATGAATGAAAATAATTTACTCTGTATTAAAAGACATGATAAATTTATCATAACACAATCTCAAAAAAACAAGGATGGTCAAACAATATACATTAGATGAGTAAATAATCCATCTTATTGGAATAACAACATAAAAAGAACAAATATTATTACCCATGTCATCAAAATATAATTTTTTCTAGGTGAAAATCATGTCAATTAAATAAAATTTTATGTATAAATTAAAGTGAGAAATGGGTATCTGGTTTATTCAATAAAAGAATAATATGATCCTAAATAATCCTGATAAGTATTGTGGGTGGATAAAAAAGGAAATAACAAAATGAGTGGGGATTATTTGTCAAAATTATTATGTTCTTGGAATTTTTATCCTTAGTAAATGATTAGATAATACAACATTATACACTTAAATAAACAAATTTAGCCATTTTGTGTAACATAATTTCAATGAACGGTCAGAAGTTCAGGAATGAAAATTAAGTTATCTGAAATAATCACTACAAGAGAAATAACTTAATAAAATGAATCTTTAATAATATAACATGATTTTGATATTAAATCCCAAGAAAAAGAGGGAGTATGATAAAAATATATCGATTTTAATTTAATAAAGCATTCAAAATAAATATGATTTAAAAAATTTGTTTTGTCTCAATGAATCATACTTGAGGCAAAAAAAAACTTGTGCATTAGGAAAAACATTAATCAAAACACCATGAATGAATGGTATAGAAATTTATCATTTAATACCATGAATAAATGAAAATTCATTATCTGATATCTGAAAAAAATAAGTACATAAACCACATAAATGAAACAATGTTTATAATACCAATCATGTTTGAAAGATATTAATTTAAGATGACCACCCTTATATTGTATTCCTGATTAATTAAGAAGGATCCAACATCCAATATATTGAACACAAAAAAGTTATAAACATATATCATAACAATAATATAAAATAATATACATTTATAATTATTTATTATTCATATATTTTAAACATATAAACTGAATATGAATTATTTCCATTATCATGTGTTAGAAATTTTAGTTTTATGTTTCATATAATCTTCATAAAGAAATGGAAAATTCTCACTGATCTATTTCATGTTCATAAGTCACTTATAATTAAAGATAAATTAATCATTTTCCCAAAATATTAATTATGTCCCATTTTCATTAGTTGAAAAACATGAAAACGAATTTTGATAACAGAAAACATATTAAACTTGTTCTGGAATGAATAACAATTGAAGGGTGATATATTAATAAATATTTTATATATTTTTAAAATTTTTATAAAAAATTAAAACATATTAAACTAATTGTAATTACTTGATATTATCATAATATAAAAACCCATAATGTTACAATATATATGCATGATAAAATCATTCACATAGGTGATAAAACCAACCTAAATGGTAATATTTTATAATGTTTTCATTAGCAAGGTGATGTCATAAAATAAATATATTAAGACATATTCAGAGACATGGTCAGGTAATAATTATCTTATATCACTATTAGCATCATTTTCTGAAAAATTATTTGATGGGTGGGGAGGAGAAAGTAAAATCCTTGTTTGTGGAGGTTTTAGTTCATTTTAAGCATGATTGAGGATCATATTTGTTAATAAATGGATGAAATGTTGAAAAATGTTCATTTAAGAATTGAATTTATAAAATATAACTCATATTATACACTATATCAATCCTTGAAAAAATCCTTTAGAATAAGTTTTAAAAACCAAACAACATCATTTATTGGATGATGTAGTCTACAAGTACGCACGATCAAAGATTTTGTTTTTAAATGGAAGGGATATATGAATAGACTATAATTATAACCTTAATATAGTATAATTATATTTTATAATTGATACTAATATTATTATATTATTGTTATTAAAATAAATTTTAATGAATAATGTCTTGATTGTAAGAATATTTTTTAATACTCTAGATAGGAATATAAATTTTCAATGGGAATCTACTTAGTAATGAATTACATATGATAACTAATTTTTCAAAGAATATATATATTTTGGTATAGGGTTAATTTATAGTATAGTTTCCTATTATCCCTTTGATTTGGGACTTTTGGAAGTTGGGGTGTCCTTGGAGGTTCGAGGAAGAAATATATTTTCAGAAGTTTTCCACTATAATTTTTGGAATTGTTTTGTCATGGGGGATTGGGCTGCAACATAATCGTAGTTTTTCAATATTAGAGATCTCGGTTGATAAATATGATAATTGGAGGAGGAATGAAGATAAAATTCAATTCTTTTAAATGTAATTTCATATACAATGGCTATGTTGTTGGCCAGTTCAGTGCTATGACACAGATATGACATTGGGGTTTGATGGTTATTCTAGCTTCTTTGGGGAATATGTTCCATACAGGATGGCTATACCACCCACTCCATTCTAGTATAATTTGATGTATGGCATTCCATTCTTGACTAGAGTATAGTCTATCCCAATTTTCTCTAATATTTCTCATTCAAACCATGCATCAAAAGAGAGCTTTTTCAAGGCCTTTGAATCCCCTTTTAATGAGAGATTTATCAAGGCCTATGAAGAACATTTTAATTTTGCTTAACCCCCACCATATTTTGATTAATCCATGGGGATATTTGGTGATGTATTCATATTATATTATAGTTTCTTCTATATTAAATCTTGTTTCCTTCAATCAATTTTCACCATGTATTGGAATTTGAGATCCATTATTCTAATAATGTTTCTTTTTTATTTTTTCATCATGTTTATTATGTGACAACATAAGAATGCTATATATCATTCTTGGGAAAGGTGATCAAAGATTTTTTTTGTTCAATTATCATCAAATAATGTTGAAGCCTTAAGGAAATTGATTCAATTATTTTCCTTTTTATATTATGGGAAATTGGAAAGTCATCATTCATTAGAACTCTACTTGAAATCAAAATTATCCTTAATAAATATTAATACAGATTAATGAATGAAATGAATTATTTTTTCACTGATCACATGTGTTCATACACCATGATAATGGTTTACACTTGATTTAAAATATATTTTGATATCTTGGTTTATGATTTGTAAGCATGGTTTTTATTCATGGATTTCCTTGTTAATTTAATGGAAAATGGGTAAAGAACATAATGCTGATAATGATTTTATTGTATATACAATTAAAGAGGCATGTTTACTAAACTGGATCAATATTAAAATTTGATATAAATTAATGTTTCTACATTGTGTTTTAATTTATTTTTTCAATCGATTTGATAAAGGAATTAGATAAAGGACATGAATATGGTTATACTTGTTAATTATAATTATAAAAACAATTCATGTTAATGAGATTCTATTCTTTAATATATAACGAATCATTGTGTTTAATTATAATTTTTATTTATATAATTTATAGATTTCATGGCCATCACCTTAGGATACCCATAGCTATTTTATGGGATAACTAAATTGGTTAATTTAAGATAGTATAAATTCTATTTTTTAATGATATCATTTTGGGGTGATGTTTAAATTTCATGAATCATATTCTAAATTCCTTGTGTTTAGGGTTGAGTGATCCTATTTATTTTTGATGCATGAATTCCTTATTTTAGGTCCTAGATTTCTTAATGACTCTACAATGTTGTTCACTTTTTGGCATTACCATGGACATGATCCTTGTTGTGTTATGTCTTATCACCCTAAAATTGATTAGGTTTAGATGAGATGTAAGTGGAGATAACAATATTTTTTTTAAAGTAGTAATGTATATGAATCCATTAATTTTTATGATATACATGATGATATTAGGGATGGATCTAGGATTGATTTTGTGGTTTTAAGATGGTTTACTCATTGTTATGTTCAAAGCTATATGATTCCTTATTAATAATATATTTAATTTTTTGATAGAAATGTTTTTTTATTTTATATATTATTTTCTACACTAATTGATGTTGACAGATGTCATTAGTTATGAATACCATTTATGGTAGATTATAATTTTCCTAATGTACTTATATTTATGGAATTTTAAAATAATAATTACTATTTTAACCTAAGTGATTAGTGATTTAAGGAATAAAAATGATTATATATTTGAAAAATATGGACTTGGTTGAGTTGTTCTTGAATGGATTGAACTTCACGTTGTGGTTAAATAAATGTGAATTGAATAATGATATATATCTCCATGTATTAGAATATGGGTGTTTGGGAGATGATTGACACAATTGAGCTTTAGACTAAGTTAATGCCCATATTTTGGATGTGTTCAATATAAAATCCTATATTTTTTATGATTTAATATTCTAACACACCCATGTTGTAGGGAGATTAACACCCAGAGGACATTGGGAGTGTGGTTTCCCAAATATATAGGTTGAAAAGGGATAGATGGCTGACTTCCCCCTCTGGACCCAATCTCTTCTCCTAGTAGTATTATATTATTTTATACAAAGGTGTTATATTTCACATATAATTTTGTAGAGGGTTATAATGTAATATAGTTATATAAAATACATGTATTTCCAGATATTTTATCGTTTTGATTATTCTAGATATTTTATTTATGTGTATAAATGGTTTTAGAAATATTCTGATATTTATTGGTTGTGATAGCCTGAGATAAAATACATGATGTTTGATACATGAATTTTAGATTATAGTGGATATCATAAACCAAATTGTGAGTATATGGATATGTGTATATGATTATGAGATGATGTGATGAATAATATAAATTTCATAATACTTATACAATGTGTATTTAGGCTACCAATTTGACACATAGATGGATTATGACATATGATGTTAGGGAAGAGAAGAATCCCAATGGGGAAGTAGTAGTTATGTACCCTTATTTTATTTAATTGATATTTGGTCTCTTGTATTATATAGATTGTGAGAGACATAAAAGGTTATACTAAGAACATATAATAACTGATTAGGTGATGAGTTATTTTAACTTTCTCTTCACTGGGATTTAATATGCTTTCATTATTTTTTATATGATATGATTTTGAATGGACCCTTATGTGTATACCTATTATGATCACCCTATTTATATATAAACTATTTTTTACGTCGGTAGGAGATGGTTGGAGATCATACTAGATATTACATTACCATGGATTTTTTTGATATCATTGTTTTTTATGGTCAGTACTGAGTTTATATTTTGGTTCGTGTAGTTACATTTCAACTGTATTAGATTTTAGGAAATTATGTGTATATACCTGGTATATAATTTTGTATCTGAGTAGGATTTGATTTTTTCTCATGTATTATCTATCATTCCTCATATTCATTCAGATGTTACTTCTCCCATTTTTTATATATTTTATACCATCATAACTTTTTTTAACATGTTTCTTATTGGAGGTGAGCCTCATGGTTCATTATATCCCTTATCTCACTAACGTCCCATGAGAGATACCTATTGGAGAATGAGTTCATTAAATAGTGGTATCAATGGTTTGGGATTAGATAAAAGATAAATTTTAGAGATAGTAATATATGGGATTTCATGGGTAGGCAACTAAACATTGTCATATAATCATAGTGTATGTAATGTAATCAAGGGAAACCATACAATACTTGAGTATTTAGGGCCCCATGAGATCTGATGTATAGTCCATTAAGGATTCTGACCCTATTAATAAATGAGATATTGGTTTTGGGATTGAGTCCCAAAAAAGGATCAGACATCATTCTTATTTGTTCTTATGATTGATATCGAGAGACCATGGGTTGAGGTTAATTTTGAGTAAATAAATTTATTAATAAATATTAATTATTAAAATTATATGTATATTATTCTATTAAATTTTGTTCTTATTGAATATATGGATCTAGTTCGATGTCCTCATAAGATTTATGAATAAGATCTTCAGTAGGATTTTCTAGTATATCATTTTATATTAGAGGTTGGAAAAGATTAAATAGAGAGGTGGAAAATCTGAGGGACTCATTGGTAGAGTCAGTACAAGTATGAGGTCTCTCATTTAGAATCAGTGAAATAGGATTGGGTGTTGGTGGTTGATGTATAATTTATTTTTATCAATGAACATAATGATAATTGTGTTTCATTATAAGTGATGATTATTCATTGAGAACTTTTTTTAGTGGTGAAAATTTTTCCTCAAGTATTAGGAGGAGTTAGAGGCCTCATGGGAGAAGATCAGGGAATAGTTCAAGAATATATTATTTACTCATATGTTAAGGTTTCCAGACATGAATGCCTTTGTTCCATTCCATAAGAAATTTGAACTTGCAAAAGATTAGGAACTTTTTATTATACCTTATTTATTATTAATCATAGCTTCTTCAATATTAGGAGTCTATGGGGATTAATTTCAAGGAAAATTATTTCTAGAGATCTGTTTCTTTATTAAATGATTTATGTTGTCCAAATATCTCAACGATATAGTGAGAGTAGGCATCAGTGGGAGTATTTTGGACATAACTAGATCATCATGAGAGGGGTGCCATCAAGAATATCCATAAAGAACCACATCGTACGAGGGTTTGTAGTTTCCTTGATAAAAGATATTTTTGTAAATAAGGGTAGTTATTTTCCCTCGTCATCTAATTTCTCTATGGGTTACTACTCTAATTCCTATTCTAAGTAATTAGGCTAATTGGTTTTGTGGAGGATGAGGTCAATAATAGTGAGACTGCCTGACCTTCTTGAGTAGGAAGAAATTGATGGATGACCTTGATAAAAAATCAATATATAGGAGATAAGGCCTCCAAATGGAATCCCAGAGATGTTCCTTATCCACATAGTGTACATCATGGTCGAATGTGGTCACCATCATGGCCATAGAGGTCACATTTATGGTCATGATCATCTTATTGCCAGGGATTTTTCAATGACTATAAATCCAGAATTTATTCGATCTACGATTTTCTCTATTTCTACTTGGGTCCACACCTTGATTAATTCAGGTGATACATAATAATTTATTTCACATCCCCAATTCATTCGATTAGACATGGAGTGGAGATATTTATAGTTCCCTTGGAATCGACTATACTACATCAAAGTCAAGATTATATGCATGTAGTATCTTGAGATAATGATCTCATGTTGGGTATCACCGATATTGTGGACACATCCTAGGATTATAGATACATCTATATGACATCATCCAAAGTATGGGATGGTTGTATTTAACTAAGGTTGTTGAGGATTTGTTCATGAGACCAATTTAGTATTATAATATTTATGTGGGGTCTTTTGTGTATATTGGGAAGAGATGCCTTTGGATGGGTCAGAGGAGTGTTATATCCTTATTATACATACTAGATGTGTTAAAGTAGTGTTAATAATAGGTTTTATAGATGGTTCTTCCAAAGGTTTTGATAGAGATCCTTGTTTTTTCATGAGGAATTTGTGGTGTTACACCCTCAATTAATGATCATGATTTGGATATTTCTATAATCATTATTTTCTTCATCCTCAATGCCTATATATATAATAGAGACTTATGAGTTTCAAGAGCCATGAGTACTACACAATGATATAGTACAATGGGTTTTTTTGGTTGTGTGTGTCACCTTAGGGTGAACACATTTTATTTTTGGAGAATTACAATCTAATTTTTTGTCTCTGTATCAATTATAATTTCTTCAATCAAGTGATAATGATGATATACTATATTACTTGGTCTATTAATGAATTAATTGTTAATCTGAAATTATAAATTCTTTTCTAAAAATTTGAACAGGGGTCACGATTTTATCAAATGTGGATAAAGGATGATGATTTATTGAAGACCAATTTCTGATGTCAATATGGGTATTATGATTTAATTATAATTTTATTTAGAATAATTCTCCAACTATGTTCATGGGTTATATTAAAATAGTTTTTAGGATGTTTTATGATTTCTTCATTGTGATTTTCATCGATGAAATAAATGTGTACATTGTGTCTGGGAAGGGGAATGTAGAGAGTCTGTATGTCATTTTGGGGGATCATTATCATCAAAATTTATTCAGGAAATTATAAACACTTGAGTTTAGTTGGTATAAATTTCATTTATTATTTCATGGGAAATCCCCTCAAATAGTATAATAGGATCATTAAAATATATAGGTAGTCATTTCCTCATAATTCCCTAAGAGATTCATAGAGTTTCATAGATTCCTTGGCTTTCTAAGATATTATATGATGATTATATAAAATTTCACTCATGTTTCAATCATATGAATTTTTTTATGAGAAATAATCATGTTTTTTTCTTGATTGATAAATGTATGGATGTTATCGAGTACCTAAATGATATTGTGTTTAACGGTTTAATTATTTTTCCTAGAGAAGTGCAAGTATAGTTCCTGGTTTTCTATAAAGCTTCACTTATTATTATTTTTGTTGTATAATTTAGATAATATTAGTAATTTATCTTGGATAATAGTAGCTACACCCCAATGATCAATATTAGGTGTACCATCGTCTTGAGTTGGAAGAAATTTTATTTTCACTAAAACTGTGGAAAAATTACCCTATTGGTGAGCATTTTTGGTTTTTAGTTATCATTAATATCACTTGATATATGTATACCCCTAGATTGACATGATCATTTGATAGTAGTAGTGGAAATTATGGGTTTAAAAATAGAAAAATTTACATCATTTGGATGCATTAGAAGAGAAAACTGAGTAAACAATTTAATATCGACTCACGATCTCATGAAAAGGCTAAGTTTAAACATAGATCCAAGAAACAGAATGATCATGCTCAATAAATATAATGAATTGGGCCAACATATTAAAGATTAATAAATCAATTTTAATCATTTTTTATTATGAATTCATTATCCATTGAATTATATATTTCTTTCTATTCACTACAATTCTATTTTCTTAGATCTATAGTATCATCATCTTCTAATCATGTTCCAAAAATGAGTGGTGGTAAAACTCTCCTCTCAACTACACCAGGGTCATGAGAATTACGCTAGGGATCCTCCATAAATATTCTTATATTGATGGAATTATAATTATTTCCTTTAATAAATTATTTAAATTAACCATTTAATTAATTCACTGATTGTACCATGAATGGTCCCTTTTTTGTGAACTCCATGTGCCAACCCATTTTAGGTCGCACCTACTGTAAAACTCACATTTTGGATTCAACCGTGTTCTCTGATTTTTGATATGTAATAATTTTTAAAATATATAGCATTTTTTTTACAAAACTATAAACAAAATATAAAAAATATATTTATTATTATTATAAAATTTACATTGGGTACACAAGGCCTCGGAATGGCACGTCATTTCAGGGCTTGGATTCAATTTTTTATATATATTTCAAAATCATAAAAATAAAAAAATATGGAATCTAAATTATTTTATCCTATACTATTTCCACACCTGAAAATAAAAACTAAACAAAATTTTGGGATACTGGGACCATATCAGGCTCTCCTGCTCACATGAGATCTCATGCATGCCCTCATGCTTGCAAATCACATGAACCAAGGGAATGGTCCGTCCACAACGGTTACCCTTAGGATGATTTTTAACCCCAACTGGGTTCTCTACTATAGTAGAACCATCATTTATGTATATCTCAACCCATTCAACAATGTTAATGGGTTTATGCATGTATCTATTCATCTATTAAAACTGCAATATGTCATGCACAGTCTCTAAATGTGAAGGTAGGGAGAGGTGGTAAGCAACCATTCCAACCCTACGGATGATCTCAAACATCCAGATAAACCTCAGGGATATCTTCTTTACCTATATGAATCTTCAAAATCCTCATCAGGGTGATATTATTAAGAGTACATGGAATCCATTCAAAAATTATGATGGTTTACAATTTCGATGTGAATTATATTTATACATGATCGAGGTTGTCCTCATCAAATCACGAATGAAATAGAATTTTAAAATCATTACCTTCACCATCTCTGTATCAGTAGGATATTACTCACAAATTTCTATCAAACTCAAGGGATTCATGGGGGGTCTACCATATTTTTAATTAGAAGGTTTAATTCTTATATTATAGTGTAAGATACTTTTTTACATAATCTATGCGAATGGAAGGTGATATTTCTTGCTCTGACCAATTTATAAAATGAAATACCACTACATATTTTCTTCAATATGTATTGTGTGCTCGATCTACCCATATATATGGTGGAGAAAGACTATACTCATTCTTATCTCGGACCCATGTTCCTCTTATAGTTTAACCCACAACCAGGTTGTAATCCCCCCACCATGGTACAAAACAATCATCAAGGGAACCCTAGGAAGGAAAATGATCTTCTGTAAAAAAAACTACACCAAATTTTACACCAAACTCTGAAGCCTTACAGAAAGGAAGTATGGAAACGTCATGAGTCAGAAAACTATCAACAAAATGGAATTATGGACCTTTTTTGTTTGCAGAAGCAATGTTATGAAGCCCATAAGTATTCTAACCAATTTCCACACTGAGATCTCAAGGGGTTGTTACAATCATTCTGAAACCTATTTCTCATCCTTCACCTACTATGTCACGACCCCCTCCCACCAAAATTTTCCCCTCCTAAGCTGGCGATGGTGAAAGGGAGATAATAACCCCCGAGTCCCACCTCCAGTAGGCCCCGGGGTGGCGACTAGCACAAAGGGTATGAGTCTTCACAAATATGGGAGGCATTACCCTTTTTATTATTTAAGATCAGGAAATAGGAAAAGTCAACCACCAAAAAGGAAAATAACAAGTGTATAGAAATAAACCCAAACCAATCCAACATGAATTTTAAGTAGTTCTGAAACAAGGTACAAGTAAAAGAAAGCTCAAAAGTACAATACCAAAAGAAACAAGTGTTCAACAACTACAACAACTCCAAATGTCTTGAATAGTAGGGTCCGGCATGACCCTGGTAGTCCTCCAGGAAACCTGAAAGTAAACGTAAAGTGAGCATACAAGTATACTCAGTAGGGAAACCTAAAGCTCTCGTGCAAAGGTGGGGAGACATCCTAATGTCCCGTGAGAACAACAGAAGACCCCTAACATGGAGATCTGTCCACCTAAACTCAAAAACCACACTCACCAAAAACAAAATCACAATAGGTAGTAGTAGTATATAAGAACAAGGGTATTGGGTACCCCTCACCATTTCCCATTTGTTAGCTTCTCTTCCTAACAGCGAACGTCCTGACGCTGCCACACTCTCCCCGCCCGCACAAACCTGGGCCTCAGAAACCACACATCACGCTCGTACACACCTGGGCCTCACAACCACGTATACCGCCCGCACACACTTGGGGATCACAAACACGTATCCCGCCCGCAAACACCTGGGCCTCACAACCACGTATCCCACCCGCACACACCTGAGCCTCATCCAGAAGATTCATGGGAAACCGTAAAACCTGCCCGAAGAGTCTTGGGCTAAAACCACCCTAATCGAAACCTACCTTAAGGGTCTTAGGTGTATGGTCGCCGCAAGCCATCACAGCCTAGGGAAGAAGGAGCAGGAAGGAGCTAGTAACAAAGGGGAAAACACCCTCTCCCATCAAATGTATGTTTTCGTCACTAAGTGCTCAACATGGGTTTGGTGCGATAAAACACCAAAGATAAAGATACCTATATATATACCAATCACACAGCCCATCCTATGTATTCTAAATAGAGAAACTGAGCCCGTGCCTCGGCACTGCTACCATGAAGCATGCATACAACAACATCCCCAACCCCATTTAGGTTTTCACGTTTTAGCAGAATAAGTTTATTAGTTCCTTAATTACTGGGAAACTATCCACAACCAACCACATCGATCGTTCATAAAACATATCCCAACCATCCACAAATAAAGTTAGGAAAACACATGCAACACAACCAAGTCCTTCTTATTAGCCGACCAACCCCATTTATTATTATTCCCGTTCCATTGCCATGCCCCACCATTCATTAACTCCCTCAGTTTTATTTATTATTCATGACCCATAGTCCGTTCACATTCCAACCCATTCCTGCAGCCTTGCTGCCAACACCCATAACCACAACCACACCGTACATCATCATCCATTGATACAACATATCGCAGACCCACTTCCCAGCACCAACATAGCATTCACACCAACCCACAACCAAGCCAAAACCCACATGTTCATTATTCCATTTTGTTTAACCGGTGTGATCACACAAGGGTTGTAGATTTTAATCAGCCAACTTTACATGATTAACCAGATTCTACAATCCACAAGGTTCCATTAACAAAAACGGTCTAGAAGATAGGGAAACATTAATTGCACAAGCAAAGGCCCCCACCGACCATGATTTTTAGTAGCCATAAGCCTATTCAATTTAGAACATAATATCACAGGATATAAATAATGTAACTGAATTCACAAACTTCCCATCCCCGTTATATAAGCCATTTATTATCTTTATTAAACCAGTTCAAATGTGTTTCACGTGAACAAGAGGACACCCACCCCGCATGATTTAAAATCTATAGAGATGGAGGTAAGATCCCTACCTCCACAGGTTTTGATCACAATGTTCCCCCAGATCAACTTTAGAAGACGTTGGTCGGCGTCCATCACTTCTGTCAAATCCCGACAAAACCTCCTGGGGTGGAAGCTGGAAAGAAAGGATAGAAGGAAAGACAACAGATCTAAGCTCAGAATTTTTTTCTCGTCGTTACAATCCCGTGGCCGCTGACGGATTATAAATCGGATCTTGGACGAAAAAGTTATGGAAGAAAGACCCTTTGAGTCTCTTGGGAGAGCCCTGCTCAGAGGAATGGGGAGGAGAAGAGTGAGTTGAAAATAAGTAGAGCACCCCTCCTTTTATAAGCGTGAAAAAAAGTACACAATGTGTACTTCCTAGTACACGGCGTGTACTCGGCCATTTCACACGGTCACCACGCGGCTTCCAACACATCCTTCAATGCGGAACACAGCCGTTGACTGGTCAACACACGACTTGAAGGTAACGCGTACGTGTGGAGGGACTACACGGCATGTAGTATTGGATACACAGCATGTACTCATTTATTTCACACGGTAAGGACACGACTTCAATGTGGCACACGACCGTTGACTGGTCAACACACGGTTTGAAGGTAACGCGTTTGCGGGGAGGGACTACATGGCGTGTAGTATTGGATACACAGCGTGTACTCATTTATTTCCCACGGTAAGGACACGGCTTCAACAGGGCAACCACCGTTGACTGGTCAACACATGGTTTGAAGGTAACACGTACGTGGGGAGGGACTACACAGCATGTAGTATTGTATACACAGCGTGTACGCATTAATTTCACACGACAAGGACACGACCATCAACACGGGGTACACACAGCAAGGTGGTACATGACGTGTACTCAAACTACACGGCGTGTACTTGCAAAATTCTGGGAAGTATGGGAAAATTCCATTTTACCCTCCAGAACACTTCGTAACCTTGTTTTTGACAATGTAATGGGCCAGAGAGGTCCGGGATATTACATTATATACCTCTTAAAATATTCTCATCCCCGAGAATTCAAAACCACCGAGGGGAACCCAACAAGATACCTCTTAGGGTTCTCATTATAACAGGAACCCAACCAACAACCCTAATCATAGGTGTTTGGAATTACCTCTCCTATGTCGAGATATTCTCCGCTTTAGGCGGCACTGACTCGCCTGCACGGGTTTAATCGAATCCGAATTAATTCATCTCGATTAAGGATTGGGCCTTCCCACTTCCATATATCAGAATTTTCCAACTTACACTGCCCCCAACACTGTACAACCCACAAACTGCCAGAACACATGGCTTGGGGAATTCCTTCTCCCATGTAGATATATTATCCGCTTTAGGAGACACTGAATCTCCCACATGGGTTTAATCGCATCCGCATTAATTTTTCTCGATTAAGGATTGGGTTTCCCCTATTCTCCACATATCTGGACACGTTACACACTTCTAGAGAACAAATAAAACAAAACGCCTCACAACCGACAAGCCAAGCATTCCATATATCAAAGGTACAAAGTATAACATCAACACAATTCTCAGAAGAACAAGGGAAAAACAAGTCAAAACAACTCTGGGTACTGAGCGTGCATCTAGGCCTCCCTCTCCCAAGTGCTCTCCTCGAGGCCTCCATACCTCCAAAACACACGATCCAAGGTGATGGTTCATCCACAGAGCACCTTCTCTTTACGATCCTCGATTCTAACCGGTCGTTCCTCAAAGGTCGTGTCATCTCCCATTTCTATCTCTCCCCAGTCGATAACGTGAGAGTCATCGTGTAAGTACCGACGAAGCTGGGAGACGTGGAAGACATCATGATCCTTCTCCAACTGAGGTGGCAGGGCCAGCTGATATGCCACCTCGCTGACTCGCCTCAGCACCTCCAAAGGCCCGATGAACCTAGGGGAGAGTTTACTCCCCTTCCTGAACCTCTGGTGCCCCCTTCGAGGGGAAACCTTTCAGAACACATGGTCTCCCACCTCGAACTCCAAAGGCCTCCTTCGACGATCAACATAAGACTTCTGTCGGTCCTAAGATGCTTTCATCCTCTCACGCACAAGATGAACTTTTTCTGTGGTGCTCTGTACTAGCGCTGGCCCAAGAGCACCTGTCTCACCAACCTCTGCCCAGCAAATGGGTGAACGACAGGGTCTTGTATACGAAGCCTCAAATGGTGTGATGCCAATAGTAGAGTGTAAACTGTTGTTGTAGGAAAACTCCACTAAAGTCAAGTGTCGTACCCATGATCCTCCGAAATCCAGAACGCATGCTCGTATCATGTCCTACAACGTCTAGATAGTCCTCTCTGTCTTCCCATCGGTCTGGGGGTGGAATGCTGTGCTAAGGAGTAGCGGGGAGCCAAAAGCAAGATTTGACCTCCACCAGACTAGTGAGGTAAACCGAGTATCCCAATATTAGATGATAGTCTTTATAACTCCATGAAAATGCAACACATCGTCTATGTACCTCTGTGCTAAGGTACTCACAGGGCCTGACTCCTTAATTGCAATGATGTGAGCTGATTTCGTCAGTCGATCCACCACTACCCAGATAGCATCAAAACCACCCTGAGCTATGGGTATTCTTGTATCAAAGTCCATTGAGATGTCATCCCACATCCACTCTGGGACATCAAAAGGATGCAACAAACCACTGGGAACATGGTGTTCAACCTTCACTTGTTGACACACTAGGCATTTAGACACAAACTCTGCCACTATTCGTTTCAACCCAGGCCACCAAAATTGTTCCCTCAGGCGTTGGTACATTTTTTAAACTCTTGGATGTACCGCCAAGGATGATCTATGGAACTCACAGAGAACTCCCTCATGTATTGTCTCTGGGACAAACATCCTTCCATGAAAAAGCATCTGATGTCGACTGTCCTCTGACCATCCTTCGGGAGCGTTCCCCTGATCGATACGATCCCGCATCATGTCCGTCTCGGAGTCCCCCCACTGAGACTCTTCCACTTGCTGCAACAATGAGGAATACACCATCATCTAAAACAAAAAACCTCTAACACCTTCTACCCTGGCATCCAAGTACAAGGCAGCCAACTCTCCCATCGCTTTCCAAGAATCAGTGGATTCCCGAACCACATCCTTATGTGACTTCCTGCTCAGGGCATCAACTACAACGTTGCCCTTACCTTTAGGGTAAGAGATCTAGAAGTCATATTCTTGGAGAAACTCGACCCATATTTGATGCCATAAGTTCAGGTCACGCTGGGAGAAGATATAACGCAAGCTCCTATGATCTGAGAAGACCACGAAGCGCTCCCCAAAGAGGTAATGTCGCCACAACTTCAGTGCGAACTCTACTGCTGCAAGCTCTAGGTTATGGGTGGCATAGCTGCACTCGTGAGGGAGCAACTTCTGAGACCCATAACAGATCACTCCCTTCTTATGCATCAGCACACACCCCATACCAAGTCCAGATGCATCCCAAAACACCTCATACAACAACCCTTGCTCTGGAAACCTATGTACGGGAGCACTGAACAACTTCTCCTCCAAGTAGTCGAAAGCTTTCTGGCACTGCTCACTCTATAGGAAGACTTGGTTCTTCCTATTCAAAGCTGTCAATGGAGCAGAAACTCAAGAGAAGTCTGAAACGAACCTACGATAGTAACCTGCCAACCCCAAGAAACTACAAACATCCACCAAACTCTTGGGTGCCTCCCAAGAAACCACTTCCTCCACCTTCGATGGGTCCGCTGACACTTCATGATGAGACACCACGTGCCCAAGAAAGTGTACTTCTTGTGTCAAGAACTTACACTTCGACAATTTCCCATAAAGCTGGTGGTGTCGAAGGACTTCCAAGACTGCTTGGAGATGCTCAACATGATATTCCTATGATTTTGAGTAGATCAGGATGTCATCGATAAACAAAACGACAAACCGGTCCAGAAACTCTCAGAGGAAAAAGTTCATAAGTCCCTTCAGCACAGCTGGTGCATTCATAACTCCAAACGGCATCCCTACAAACTTGAAGTGCCCATACCTGCACCTGAAAGCCATCTTTGAGATGTCACTGTCCTTTTCCCTCAGCTGATGATATCCAGATCGTAGATCAATATTAGAAAACCAACCTACTCCCATCAGTTGGTCGAAGAGATCATCTATCATTGGAAGGGGGTAACAGTTCTTGACAGTTACCTGGTTCAACCTTCGGTAGTCTATGCATAGCCTGAGACCACCATCTTCCTTCTTTACGAACAAAAGTAGAGCACCCCCTGGAGATACACTGGGTCGAACAAAAACCTTCTCCATGAGATTTTCAATCTGATTCCATAACTCCCGAAACTCCGAAGGTGCCATCCGATAAGGGGCCATCGAAATCAGACAGGCACCAGGGGGTAAGTCTATCCCGAACTCAACGTCACGTTGGGGGGGGGAGTCACAACCCCCTCATGAAAAACATCGAGGAACTCTCCAACAATGTCCGAGACATCCATCATTTCTGTATCAGCTAGAACCACAGATAACCCGCCTAACAAGGAAATGAGAGGCTTCACATGCAGGACTCCTACCTGATAACTCCTCTCACCAATAAATGATATGTGCTGCCCATCCACGTCGGAGAACACGAACCTTCTTCGGAAGCAGTCAATAATGGAACTAACACAAAACAACTAGTCGATTCCTAGGATGACTTCGTATGGCTACATCTGTATCAAAAGAATGTCCCCAGTAGATTGATGTGGTCCCACCATCATCCCACATCCCCAGCAAACACAAGATACACTGGTTTGGCCTTCAACTGGTGTATTCAATACCATTGGTATGGAAAGTCTCTCTATGTCTAGACCCAAGGCATGGGCTAGACCAGGCGCAGAAAAGGAGTGTAAATCTCTCGAATCAAACAAAGCAGAAACGAGAGTGCTGAAAAAATATACCTCACACCACCTCTCATCCTACCAGAGCTGCCAACTCTGCTGCGTGCAACTATCCACACCCATATCCTCTCCCTCTCTGAGGTGTACCACCTCCTCGACCACGCCCTGGTCGAGGTCCCTGAGGAGCACCCTGAGGTCGGCCTCCTCCTGCAAAGTCTTCCCTCTGAGGAGCAAGGTCCTGCTGCTGCTGGAAGGGCCTCGCTGACAACTGGTGCTGCTGAGGCGGGCGCTGAACCTTCCCACCTCCACCGTACTGAGCTCGGGTCAGGCACCTACTCTAAATGTGCCTGAAAGCTCCACACACAAAAACAATTCAGTCATGGGCTTGTGAAAAAGGGACGAGGACCCGAAGATCTGAACTGAAACTGCTGGGGCCTGCTCCCCACTGACCTGAACCTAGAAGGTCTTGTCGCCAAAGACATGCTGCTGACTGCCTTCCCCTCGATGAGCCCGGCTGGATCCCCTCTCGTGGTGCACCTCCAAGCGAGTGCATCCTCTCTGCAACCTATTCCATCTTCTGTACTGCCAAGTACATCAGAAGGGTGGAGGGGGTAACAGAATACTGGAGTGAATGACGAAGTGGCTCCTCAAATAGTATCGCACGAGACTCCTCATCTAGAAAGTGATCCGGAGCAAAGCATAGGAGATCCCTGAACTCGATCCCCAACACTCATACTAACATACTCCCCTACTGAGGGGAGATTAACTCCTACTGCTTCTCCACCTTCATCATGGAAGAAAGGAATTCCTCTCGGAATTCCTTCTCAAAGTCATCCCATGAAACCTCTGCCTCTATCCTCTCTCCGAGGTAGAGCGTCCACCACTATCTCGCCACACCTCTCAGCTGACTAACTACTAGGGGAACCCAATACGCCCTCGGAGCACGAATCAATGTAAAAGTGGTCCCTAGCTCCTCAAGACACCCCTGTGTCTCCATATCCGAAGTACTACCCTTGTACTTCTTGAGGGTCTGCCGCTGGAAAGAACGGAGAGTCTTCTGCCACTGGATGTCTTCCTCCTCTCAATCAATCCTCAACTGATCGAACGCCTGAATCTGCTGGGCCTTGGTCGTCTGAGCCACCCGTGGACGACGTCTAGGTACCATAGCTCTACGGTAAAAAATGATTGTTAAACACATGTAGTAAGGAAATTTCTCATGGTTTTATTTTATCATTTTATTTCAATTTCTTTCACAGAACACCCAGATCAAGTAAAACACAATCATGATGATGCATGTACCTTCCCTAGGGTCTCCACCCTACAATCAAGGAAGTCTCACTAGGTCGTTCGGTAGGCTCCGAGTCCTTGTATCAGATCACAGGGGGCCCTAAAATCCTGTTTCCTAGCCAGTCTTCCATGGCCTATGTCACGCACCATGATTAGCCAACATTGTTTCCCTACCATCCCATGAAAGCCTCACTGTGTCTAACTCCAGACTCCATCATATCACTAAACCTCCCTCTGATACCATTCTGTCATGACCCCCTCCCACCAAAGATGCCCCTCCTAAGCTGGAGATGGTGAAAGGGTGATAATGACCCCCCGATTCACTCCTCAAGTAGGCCCCAGGGTGGCGACTAGCACCAAGGGTATGAGTTCTCACAAATATGGGAGGCATTACCATTTTTATTATTTAAGATTGGGAAATAGAACAAGTCAACCACCAAAAAGGAAAAAAACAAGTGTATATAAATAAACCCAAACTAATCCCACATGAATGTTTAAATAGTTTGGAAACAAGGTACAAGTAAAAGAAAGCTCAAAAGTATAATAACAAAAGAAACAAGTGTACAACAATTGTAAAAACTCCAACTTTCCCGACTAGTAGGGTCCCGCACGGCCCTGGTAGTCCTCCTGGAAACCTGAAAGTAAACGTAGGGTGATCATACAAGTATACTCAGTAGGGAAACCTAAAGATCTCATGCACAGTGGGGAGACACCCTAATGTCCTGTGAGAACAACAAAAGAACCCTAGTAGGGAAATCTATCCACCCAACCTCACCAGCCACACTCACCAAAATCACAATCACAACAGGTAGTATTAGTAGTATATATGAACAAGAGTATTGTGTACCCCGCACCATTTCCCATTAGTTAGCTGCTCCTCCTAACAACGAACGTCATGACGTTGCCACACTCTCCCCACCCGCACACACCTGGGCCACACAAACCACACATCCTGCACGTACACACCTGGGCCTCACAACCACATATCCTGCTGGCACACACCTGGGCCTCAAAACCACGTATCTTACCCGCACACACCTGGGCCTCACAACCACATATCCTGCCCGCACACACCAAGGCCTCATCCTGAAGATTCTTTGGAAACAGTAAAACCTGCCCGAAGAGTCTTGGGAAAAAAACGACCCGAATTGAAACCTACCTAAAGGGTCTTAGGTTTAAGGTTGCCTCTAGCAATCACAGCCTTGTGAAGGAGCAGGAAGGAGCTAGTAACTAAGGTGAAAACACCCTCTCCCATGAAATGGGAGTGTTCGGCACTATGTTCTCAACATGGGTGGTGTGCGATAAAACACAAAAGATACAGATACATATATATATATACCAAACACACAGCCCAACCTATGCCTTCTAAACAGAGAAACTGAGCATGTGCCTTTTCACTACTACCACGAAGCATGCATACAACAACAACCCCAACCCCATTTAGGTTTCCACTTTTCAGAAGAATTAGT
Organism: Viscum album; assembly: GCA_963277665.1. Lineage (NCBI taxonomy): Eukaryota > Viridiplantae > Streptophyta > Magnoliopsida > Santalales > Viscaceae > Viscum > Viscum album. The sequence goes on from OY728126.1 coordinate 1,959,417,612, forward strand.
TTATTAGTTCCTTAATTACTGGGCAACTATCCACAACCAACTACATCGATCGTTTGTAAAACATATCCCTACCATCCAAAAATCAAGTTAGGAAAAAACAAGCAACACAACCAAGTCCTTCTTATTATCCAACCAACCCCATTTATTATTATTCTTGTTCCATCACCATGCCTCACCAATCATTAACTCCCCCAGTTTTATTTATTATTCACAACCCATAGTCTGTTCACATTCCAACCCATTCCTGCAACCCCGCTGCAAACCGCTATAACCACAACCAAACCATACATCATCATACCTTGATACAACTTATCGCAGCCCTGCTACACAGCACCAACATAGCATTCACACCAACCCACAATGAAGCCAAAACCCACATGTTCATTATTCCATTTTTTAACCGGGGTGATCACACAAGGGTTCTAGATTTTAATTAGCCAACTTTACGTGATTAACCAGATTCCACATTCCACAAGGTCCATTCACAAAAAACGGTCTAGAAGATAGGGAAACATGTAATTTCGCAATAAAACTCCCCCAATGACCATGATTTTCTGTAGGCATAAGCCTATTCAATTCACTACATAATAGCATATGATATAAATAATGTAACTGCATTCACAAACTTCCCATCCCCGTTATATAAGCCATTTATTTTCTTTATTAAACTGGTTCAAATTTGTTTCACGTAATCAAGAGGTCACCCACCCCGCATGATGCACAATCTAGAGAGACGAATGTATGATCCCTACCTCCACAGGTTCTGATCAAAACGTTCCCCCGGATCAACTTTAGAATACGTCCGTCGACATCCGTCACTTCTATCAAATTCTGGAAAAACCTCTTCGGGTGGATGCTGGAAAGGAAGGACCGATGGAAAAACAATGGATCCAATCTCAGAAGTTCCAACTCGTTATTACGATCATGTAGCCTCTGACGGATCATAAATTGGAGCTCGAACGGATAAGTTATGGAAGAAAGAGCCTTCGAGTCTCTTGGGAGAGCTCTGCTTAGAGGAACGGGGAGGAGAGGAGTGGGTTGAAAAGGAGGATATGAACCCTCCTTTTATAGGTGTGAAAAACAAAATTACACGGCGTGTACTCGGCCTTTTCACACGTTCACCACGCGGCTTCCAACATGGCCTTCAATGCGGAACGCGGCCATTGACTGGTCAACACACGGCTTGAAGGTAACGTGTACGCGGGGAGGGACTACACGACATGTAGTATTGGATACATGGTGTGTACTCATTTATTTCAAATGGAAAGGACACAACTTCAACACGGCACACGGCCATTGACTGGTTAACACACAGTTTGAAGGTAACGCGTACGCGTGGAGGGACTACACGGCGTGTAGTATTGGATACATGGCGTGTACTCATTTATTTCACACAACAAGGACGCGGCTTCAACACGGCACATGGTCGTTGACTGGTCAACACACTATTTGAAGGTAAAGTGTACGCGGGGAGGTACTACATGACATGTAGTATTAGATACATGGTGTGTACTCATTTATTTCACATGGCAAGGACACGACCATCAACATGGGTTATACCCGGCAAGGTGGTACACGATGTGTACTCACACTACACGGCGTGTACTTACAAAATTCTGGGAAGTGCGGGAAAAGTCCATTTTACCCTCCATAACACTACCTGACCTTGTTTTTGACAAAGGAAAGGGCTGGAGAGGTCCGGGCCATTACATACTAGCAGGTGAAGAACCATGAGAAAAACTCATTCATGATCCATCTGATGTTGAACCACCAAGACTACAAATATAGGTATTTTTACATCTTCCCTGCACTATTATTCACATCCAAAAGAGAATTCTAGAACTATATCATCGTATCCTCCCACATTATGAATGAAACCACCACAATTCCTTGGAAATAATGATATGATTCCCTTATATTAAACATAAATCTTTTGAATCTCTCAATGATATCTTGTCATGTAATACGTTACAAGTGATGTATCTCAGCTGTGAATCTCACATACATTTAAAAGTGTAGGATTTAACACCATCGAAAAAAATTGCAACCTCTATCTCAATCTTTGTCAACTATAGGGAATCCAACAACCATATGTCTTCTACACACAACAATATAGGCAATAAAGGTCATGTGATTTTTCTACCATGTTCCTCTTCCAATGAGTATAGACTATATCCATGTCATAGTCCAATATGATCTCTAACCAATGCCTCTTACATAGTATTAGGTCGCTCTACCTTGATAAAATTTTGTTCTGAGTAAACAACAAAGCACTCCCCTGGAGGACAATGCCTCTACATCCTCCAAATTAAGATTACCTCTTCTATATATAGATTATGAATCACATATTTATGCCCATGGTTTTGAAACCTCCTTGGAAAATATGTAATAACATCTAATATTAGAATACTTTTTTCGTGGATCCAAGCTCTTGGGTCATCAAAATACGCATCCGACTCCGTGCCCTTATATATTAGACTCGAAATAGGGGTACTCATCAACATAATCCTAAACTTATAAAAGGATCTATGGAACTTAACATTACAGGAGTTTTTTTCCCTTTTTGATTCAATGAGGTAAAAGGAGCTAAAATTCATGTTAAGTCTTCGAAATACATTTTATAGTACCCCACCAAGCCATGAAACATCCACACATATGAAACTATCTTAGGTGGATCCCAATGAAGAACAGTATCCATCTTATCTGAGTGGATATGTAAACACATATCATAAATGGCATGCCCCAGTAAGATAAACATAAGAATCCAAAAATGAAACATTGAGAACATACCATAATGTTGGTGCTCCTGAAAACATTTATGACTATCCCCAATTTATAGGAATTTTTATCCTCTAATGAAATGTATATTAGTATGTATTGAATTATGAAAACCATAAATACGCCCAAGTAAGGCTAGATAATCTAGTTTATCAATGATCTAAACACATTAGGGGAATTCATCACACCGGTAAGCATCATCAGGAACTCATTGTGTTCATAACAATTTCAGAATGCCATAATCAGAATAGTAGAATCATAAACACTTAAATAGTGGTTGTCAGAATGTAGATCAATATTTTAGAACCATCTCACTCCTCAAAAATGACAAAAGTGGTTTTATATATCCAAAGGGGTAATGTTTCTTTTTCATATCTTTGTTTAGTTGATGGAAATCCACACAAAAAATCATATTTTCTCTTTCATTATTTCTTATGAATAACACTAGGGAATCCCAGTGGACACAATAGGTCTGATAAAACCCTTATCATGAAGGTCCTTAAATTGGAACCACAATGCAATGATCTCATTAGGGTCCATTCAATATCATGTGGATGATATCACACTAGTTCTGGGATGTAGGTCGATGAAAAAATATATCTACAACCAAGGATAATGTATATGATTTTAATCGAGGATAAAATACATAAAATAATCCCTAGAAAAAGTTATATTAATACTCTATGAACCTTATTTTCCAAGGTATGAACTTTCTAAACGATGGGTAATGGGATTTAACCTCCTCAAAAAATCCACTCATAATTCAATGAGGTCTCTGTCAACCATATATTATAATTTCATCCAATCAGTGAAAAGAAAAATGAATCATATACAGTTATTGTATATATATGATCAGCTAGTATGCAACCAATACATACTCATGATGATGGAATAGGGTTCTATAATGATGACATGAAGGCCACACAATAACCTCTATTCCCTATTAAATAGATCACACTATTGGTAGATAAATGTTATAGAAAAATAATTCCACGTAGGCACCTTAAGAAATATATTTTTGGATAAATACTAAACTAGGATCTCCATTTATCACATCAAGAATAAAAAGATGGAGGAATTACATACAACTGTGTCAAACAATACTATATCTAGAGTAGAATGGACATATATCGTACCTCTAATCATCTTGTTTTTTACTTACTCAAACAAATTCCTATCTTGTAGATAATTGGGTCCCCAACCACTAACTTCCAAAGCATAATGTGTGTAGCCTAGTTGTGTTAGTTGTACAAGAATCCCATAAAATCATCCACCACCCATGTCTCCTCTTCCTAGTGTAGCATTGGCTCTTATTCGAGCTCTACTTCCCTATGGGAAACCCTTCCATCACATGGGGGATCAAAGATTAAGACATTGCCTCTACCTTGATGGTTTATTGTCAATATAACTTCCCTCCTTAGTATATTATGTTGGTAAATCACACGACATATGACAACTATCATCACATTAATAGTTCTACCCCTTTTTAGGATTCCATAGTCATCTAGGTAGACCATGTTCCAAATAATAAAAAGCCTCATTATATTCCTAGTAAGGTCTCATGTCCCATGATATAGTTGACTTGAATATGCTAGATAGTGTTGACAAATCATCCCTATCACACCAATTACAATAACATATTTCCTCGTATCCCTATAATATGATGATCTCCATCACCAATTACTAATTCAAAACCCCCAAAAAATGTGGTAAATCAAAAGGGATGTACAACGGAATAGACTTATCCTAGGATACAATTATTAACCATCTATAAAAAGATGTAATTATCATAAAAATGTTGAGGGAGTGTTGTATAATTTATTTGAAGCTTTCATCATACTCAGTCACTATCATCTATCCCTGATGTAGCTCAAAAATCTCCTAAATTTGAACTATGAACATGAATGATCGGTAATACTCCTCATGGAATAGTTGTAGGAAGTAGGTCCAGGTGAGTGTCGTCTCATCATGAATCTATGTGACGAGAATCCACCAATGACTAGTTTCTCCATGGAAAATGATGTCTACCAGTGATACCACCTAGAATTTCAGTGATTGTATAATCTTGAAAATTCATATCACCGACTCTATTCATTCCTTTCCCACCTAGTGATCTCACTCTCCTCAAAAACTCATCCACCTCTTGCACTGCAACTCATAGAGTTTTTTATGATTGTGTGCATCATCACCCAACTTTTCTTGTATCATATACAACTCAAAAGGAGGTCGGTAAAACTTTTTCATCCAAAGGAAGAACCTCACATGATAGCCTCTAAACTGAGGACTTGTCACTTATCAGGGAGTAATGTAGATCTGAAATTAGTTTCTTGTCTAGCATTCATCGTAGAGGCATCTTGAAAATTTAATCACGATGTAACACAATCATCTGAGAATATATATATATATATATAATGTGGATCTAACTCTATTTATATTGTAAAAATAGTCAATTGTATATGATGCAGAAGCAATCAATCCCTAAAACCAATGTCTTGTTATGATGAGTTAACAAAAAGGTAGTCATGGTCATGGTGAATGTATACATCGGCCACCACACCATAAAGAGGTTACCATGCCTAAATGATTAACTTGAAACACTTCGACACGTTTTTCCTAAATCTGATCAGAATTCTCATAACGAGACTACTCCAAAAACAATTTCAACCAATGAACCAACCTCTAATACCAATATTTCACGACCCAACCCAACAAAGCTCAAGCCGTACCTACCCAAAGCCCACATCCATAGGCATGGGGATAGAAACGATCATTGAAATAAATAACTAGAATGTGGTCCTTTTCCTAATGTAACTTTACCCAAACAACTAACTGTATCGGTGGATTAGTGATGATAAATAAAAAAATAATGAAAAAGAATTCAAGTTATTACAATGCATGAGAAATATATAGGGAAAAAAAGGTGTATGAATGTGTAAACTGAAATTATAGGGGAAAAATACACGTATAACTAGAATGATGTTCCAACCAGAAAATACTAAAAAATAAAATAGTGAGAGAGATATGATCTCCCATTCACCAAGATATAATCACCGTACATGGTGAAATAAACTACATATCCCTATGATCATCTATAATCACATCAAACTTTTATATATTCAACTTTAGATAGGACATGTTATAGTAAATCTCATGTAGGGGTGTGTGTATACATACATAGTAAGATGACCTGAATGTTGAGGGGGGGGGGTGAAATAGGAGACCTGATATGAATAAAAAATTCAAACCAAATAATGTGTGAAAAATCCACAAAATGGAAATAGAAATTTATATATTTTCAAAAAGTAATCCCAAATGAGGAAGTGAATATCCAACTCCCAAACTAATCAAGGGGAAGATTTTAATCATTTATAAAGGTTAACATTGATTCCCAATATCTTACATTTTTTCCAAATGAGTAACCATATGGAGATCCTACACCTCATCATTTGGTCGCACAGTATAGGGGGAACAATATCTATGAAGAGGACCTGCAAAATATTGAGATAGGGGGAACCACTTAGTGTAAGGGGAACTTGTTCCATAATATATTAGGTGGTTCCATAAATTTTATGGAGTACCATTATACTAATTCTTTAATTGGCATCCACTCCGTATAAGGGGGACTCGCACCGTATCTGATAGGGAGTAAAACTTGATGGATAGAGGACTTTCACACTAACACCATAGGGGCTACCACTCAGTATATAGTGGACCCACAACCTAATTCTATTTGGGGATGTCACTCATTGGATAGAGGACCCACACCCTAATGCCAAAGGGAGTAACACTGAGTGGATAGATGACCCACACCCGAATTCTATAGGGAGGACACATTATTGATTGGGGACATGTTCCCTAATTATATAGGGGTGTACCAATTAGTAGATAGAAGTTCTAATCCTTAACATCATAAGGGGGTTACACTCATTGGATATATTACCCACACAATAATTCCATATGCGTACCATTTCATATAAAGAGGGCCCATGCCTTAACGACATAAAGGGTTACCACACAATATGTAGAGGAGCCGTACCCATACACCATATGGGGGTAAACCTCAATATATAGAGGTCCTACTCCCAAACAAAAATATTGGCCACTCTAATGATCATTCCCAATCACTACCATTGTTGAGGACCACCTAAAGAATCATCATCCTTGGTTCACCCTACATCATACCTCAAAATCAAATACGAAGGCCACCATCACATTCTACATGGAAAAAACATTTGAGAGGCTATTCAGGGGTCAAAATTTGATTCCAAATGATGGATATATGAAACACTGCATGATATAATGATACATTTCTTTTTAAATAAATTCAATAGCTTGTGATGCACATAACACTGAGTTCTAGCACACTTTGATCCATCAAATTATCCATTTAAAAAAGAAGATATTAATAGTTTGATCCACAATATGATATATAAAAATTTTATTTGTTTTAAAATATACTTTATTATTTATTTCGTACTATAAAAATTATCTTTGGGTGAATTTTATTTAGTTTTCCAAAACATTTACAATTTTTATAAAGATTCAAAAATACTACATTACTGTTAAAAAATCAATTTTTCATTTTAATAAATATTTTGAGATAAATTTATTTTAATGTTAAAATAGTTAAATAATATATATATTAATCCAATATAGGGAATTTAAATCATTTTTAATACATAATTAGTCATAAAAATTTAATGATCATTTGAACGACTCTTTAAACCACCTTCCAGCAACATTTGCAGGATTAGCATTAAATGTAATTTTACCTCTTTAGTGAATTTAATTTATAAAAATAGACATAAATGGTTGTAATTAGTATTCCTTTTTTTATCAAATTGGATCATCTTAATTTTTTTGTGAACAGAAACTTCACTAAATGATTATTTATCTACCACATTTTGTGGTAAATCATGTAATTAATGGTAATAAAATAAAATAATATTATTACACAAACCCTTTTACTAATTTCATTTTATAAGTGTCTTTCTACATAAATCAACCTTTGGTCTAAAATAATATACTTTTTATGAAACATTTTAAAGATTATTACATTTATTATAATTTATTTAAAGAACAATTAAAAAGGCCATATTCAAATTTTAATAAATATACCATTTTTAATATGAGTTTATATAATTGACATTATTGACAATAAATAGTTTTCTAGAAATGTAGAATTTTTATATACACCATAGTAATTTATTTATAATTTTATTATATAAATAATTAAATTATATAGTGACACAATGATGATGCTATAATTGACTTGTTAAAGGAAATATAAAAAATGATATTAAAAAAAATATAAAAAATATAATTTCAATTATTTATGGTGCTACAGGAATTTTATAGCTGACTAAGACACGTTATAATAGTATTTAAATATTTTTTTTAGAGTTTTATTTCTCTTTTTATTTATTTTAATGTCAATGTAATGAATAGTTCAAAATTGAAAATATTGATATTTTTTTTAAAAAAATATTTAATCATTTAAAAATAATATAAATCATTAATAAAGAAAAATATATTCTTATATGGTAAAAAATATCCTAAATTTTATATTTACAGACAATTGACACCATATATGTAAATTTTTTAAAATTATTAAATATTTAAAATGTTATTACCACAATCAAAATTTGACATGTTAATTAAGGGTAATTCCAAATTATAATGTTTTAAATAAAAGATAAACCTGTCCAAAAAATATTGGATGAAGTAAATTCGACCATTATAATGTTGGGATCGACTTTGAGTAGTCTAATGGACATTTTTCCATGAAAATAGATTAAATATTATTTAAATCATTGATACTTACACAATATCACTATCTTGTCTTTAAAATACTTTATGTGTTCACATAGAGCCAAAATAATGATATAAATGATAAAAAATGACTATTTTGATATTAATTTTCTTTATTATATAAGGTACTCTTGAATTTTGAAAATTTATATAATTACTTTAAAATTCACTTAAATTCTAAACCCATATATATTTAATTAAAAAATTGAATAAATGATTTTAATAATATTATATTTGATATATTTTGGATAAAATAAATATTCAAATCACATTAATCAATATATATTATATTTTATTAATTTTTTAAAGTAACATATTTGAAATCCCACTTTGGATTGATGTATTTTAAGTCAAATTAAATGAATAGTATCTAATTTGACAATAATGATATCTTATCGAATTAATTTATTATTAAATTATTTAAAAATAAAACAAAAAATTATATAATATTATAGGGATATCATATAGTATAAAAATTCTTTTAATATTCCATTAGGGTACATTTTTATGTATTTGGATCCAGAATAGTGTTATTAAACTTTATAATTTTTGAATGCTTCCTAAAGTGCCCCACCCTTCTCTTATAGAATGGAACCTCTACTTGTCATTTATTCCCCCAATAATGGAATTCAGATCAGCCAAACCCTATCCATTTCTCTTTCCAAAATTTCTTACTTCATCCTAGAGGACTTACATTGGATAGAAAACAATCCTATGAAGTATATTTCTTCAAATCAAAAGGATATACTTGACGAAGAGGTAATAGTTTTACCAATTCAATATAATTTATTTTCTTTATCAACTAACTATACCTATGATTTTATCATAATATAGAACCAAAAACAGTATGATCCATACACTAAGAGTTTATCAGGATTGTTTAATAACCATATTCTTCTTTTTATCCATCATACGAATAACAGTATCACCATCCGTGCATATGTACGTCCTACTGTCTGCACACTGTGTTGAAAAGTTTTTCAACACAACATTTTTTGATTTGTTATAATGATGAGTAAATATAATATTAATGAACATACTATCATTTTTGATATAAATAAATTATATCCTAGTCATATGAATCTATTCTTATATGATAAAACATGTATATGAAAACGAATCACTTAACAACCAAAACAATGATAATATTGAAATATTATTAACAAAATGATATAAGAGGAAAATATATGATATTTAAAATATGGATATGATCTAGAAATAAATTAATATCATTATTTTAAAATTATATAAGAGTTTAACAGATCCTGGACTAAAATCAATATTAAGGTAAGGGTTAATTTTACGATCTCGTTATTACCCGAGATTCATTGTACGTAAGTATCTACTAGAGAGTCATTATCTTCCAAGTCCATTTTTCCAAAAAAATATATTTTAAAATATTATTACTCTTCATATAAATTATTTTAATTCAATTTTTACCCATGTTTTAATTTTTTAAAACATTTTTAATGGAATCATTTTGTCATTTTCTAAATGATGTACTTCGGGATATTTTCGACAAATTACAGAGTGTGTGTTTTTCTACATTGGTGGCAAGAGATGATTTTTCTACCATCATGAAACCTTAACATTTTGAAAATTACATTATAATATTAAATACATATTTTCAAAATAAATTTTTTATTTTATAATTTCATATAATATAAATTTTTTTATTATAAAAAAGGGGTATTTCTCTCGTAGTGTTTTAATGATTATTTTCAACTATGTCAATATACTTTGTTTGATTTTATTTTTAATTGTTGTTTTTTATGATACAATCCATCATTTATATTTATTTCTTTGTGATATGTTTTTTTGTCAATGTGATAATTTTATATCATTAAGGGTTTATGGATAATGTATTAACTATTCATATTCTTGTTTTAATATAAATGTTTATTTTGGTTTTGATTCATCATTTTTATATGAGGAATGCATTGGACATAGTATGTGATAGAAATATCCTAATATCGCCCCTTGATAAATTGGTATGTCTTATTTGAAAAACTAGTTTGGGTTTTACGTATTTATATTCAGTCTAGGAATGAGTCCTTGACAAAATGTTTATGATGTATGGAATTATGCATTCCAACATTATGAGATTAGTTATTGAGATTAATTGTGATTATTCTACTGGTATAATATCCATGGGTATGTTTAAATTGAATTATTTGATTTATAATTTCCATATTATTCTCAAGACTATGTTTAAAATATTTTTGATTCATTTTTATACATTTTCATAATAGTTTATGCTTAGTTTTGATAGCTTCCGCTATATTATTTACCCTTATTGAGCTTCTGAGAAAACCCATTTCATATGTTTTACTTCCATAGGTTGATAAGATGCATATTATGACTTCTATATAGGGTTATAGGAGACTAATGATAACATCCCATTACCTTAATTAGGTATGTTTTCCTGCTTTTTTATGTTACCTTTCAGTTAAAAATAATTCTTATGTGTTTTTTTCTGGGATTACAACATACTGCAAAATAGGTATATGTCATGTACCTGAAGTCCACATCGTGTACTTGGTGATGATTTCATGTCATGAATGGAGAGATAATTTCATGAGATGGTACATGTTGTGTACCTGAGGTACACAATATGTAGGAGTTAAATAAATGTTTTCCTATTTGAGATGATAGGTATTTTGGCATACCAATCCCGGATGGCCTACACGTCGTGACCCCTAGGTACACGTCATGACTCTGCCCACACCCAACCTAAAGTAATGCATGTTGAATATACATATCTGTCTATTATTCTCAGACCACTTGGAACTCAACCCTAGACTCTTGTTATGTGATTTTTAGAGGTTCCCCACCTTCTGGTTTGATGCAATTGGATTTCGATCATCCTTTTTCATACAGTGTTATTACCAAGTTAGTTCTCCCCCTTGTTCGTCGAGTTTCTCTTCATCTCTTCTCTTTATTTTCAATGTCCATTCTAGGGATTGATTTATCTATTCTATGTGGTGGTTTATCTTGCTTCTAGGTTGAGATTCAAGATATCCTTCACCTTCATTCTCATTGTGGGTGTCGTTGTGAGTGTTATTCTTTGCAAAGAGGTAGGTAGATCCATTCCAATTTTTCAAATTGATTAAATCTGATTTTCTTGGACTATTTCAATTACTATTTTACATTCAACTGCTTAAATGTGCTTTAAAATGCATGAATAACACAAAATTAAAATGAATTATGGGACATGAAATGGGTTTGGAAATGAAATTTGGAAAACATCCATTTCAATTGAATTTGGTAGGGTTTATGGAATGTTGGATGATTAAATTTTTGGGATTTTAATGGTGGATATTGATGGAACTTTTTTCAACTAAATCAATTTATTTAATTGTGAAAGTAAATTTTGAAAAAGGTAGAATTGGTTTTTAATAGATTTCAAACTAATGAAAATGGATTAAAATTATTTGATATAATCTTAGAGGTTTTATATTTTGAAAGGGGAATGTTTTTTTAAAAAAAATTGGTTTTAAATGGAATGAAATTGTAATTTTTATTTTTAAATAGAATAATGGAATTGATCATATTTTAATGAAACTTAACGTAGTTCACCTATCATGTAAGAGCGCATGTGTTATTTAGGAAGTTAGAAAGTAATTTGGATACACTCTATGCTACAACAACATTCTAAAACATACCTACGGCAGGTAACATCCCCAATTGATGGGTGACGAGTCCCCTCTGTCCCATGTTAGGGGCATGGGAGTATACTTATTTTGATGTGGTCACTTAGAAAGTGTATACTCATATAGATTGTTAATAATATCTTAACTTTTTGTAGTGGAAAATGTTGCTCAAATGTTTATTTATATTTCTAATATTAATTTATGCCAATTTTTTTTAACTGCTACACATTCCTACTAAATTTACAAAAAAAGATTATATAAATGTTTTACATAATCCATCATATTAGAAATATTCCATCTTTTGTAAAGTAATTCATTTCCATTGAATTTATTTTACATCATTTGGAAAATTTATAGTATGTTTTTATAAATATGTCTTTAAATTTCAAAACATTTTTGTTGAAAAATTGAAATCTTTTATTTAGATAATATATATTTGGAATTTATTGTGGAATCATCGTTGGTATCTTACTGGGCTTAGGATCACACCCTAATTTTTCCTTTTGGTGTTTATAGACTTTATTCTTCTAGTATCAAGCATTGTGAAGTGATAACATAGAGGTGGATCTAGCTATTGTGCTTTGGCCTTGGTGAGTTTCTTCTTTATGGTCCATGATGCTCTTTTCTGGTTTTGTAATTTGGGTTGTTTTACTTTGGATGTTATTCCTTGTTTTATTCTGGAAGTTTTTATCCCTTTGGAGATTCATTATTGATATTCCTACTATATATTATCTTTTTCATCCATATTCCTATAGAAATTGGTTCCCACATGTATGTTGTATGATGCCAGGTGATATTCATCAACCCGTGGGGACCGGGGATGCCCTTAGGGTCATCTTAGGGCTGGCCCAGTTTTCGATTTACTAGGATTCCCCAGCTAGTTCGTGACAAATTTTTATATGAGGAGGTTGTTGCACTTTTTTCATGAATGCATTATCCATTTTTGAAATCTTATAGGGATATAAGAGGTATTTGTGATTGAGATTCTGGCCAACACTCACCATAGTAAAACAAAAGTCACCTGGGTTGGTTAGGGAATGACATCTTGTAGATTAGTTCTAGCCTTTTTTCTTATATGAATTATGATTGGTAGAAATACAAATCATCCCTTTCCATATATAGAGAATATTTTATCTTGTTACATATTTTGAGTGTTAATCTAATGTTCTCCATTTATCCGAAGAGGTTGTGTTGTATCATGCCTTCGAGAAGATGTGAAAATCAGATATAGGAAGAGGTTGTTGTTGATCCTCAATAGGAAAATCGTTTTGTTAATCCAAATCTAGTTGAGGTAATTTTATGCATTGTCTATGCTCGAGGACAGACACGACCTCCAATTTATGCTCAGGTTCCAGCTGTAGATACTCAAGGGGATGTTCTTCAAAATTGTTCACAAGAGTTCCCTTGACAGAGTCCACCAGTCATCAAAGGCTATACAGACCCTCAACATGGAGAGGAATGGTTGGGCAAGATAGGACATCTATTTGAGTTCTTGGAGACACCTAATACAATAAAGGTGACGTGTTCCACTGTCTTATTGGAGGGGACAAGACGGATATGGTTGGACACGATGGTGAAAATAGGGACGCATGAGGGATTATAGTGGAAGGAATTCATGTTTCTTTTGACTAACATGTTCTATCTCAAGTAAATGGTATTGGACAAGGTTGTGTGACATTTAATCATTTTAAGGATAACAAAACTGTGGTGAAGTATTAAAATTTATTTGGTGAGGAGCTGTAGTTTGCAACAGAGATATTTTCTACTGAGAGGATGTACGATCAACATTTAGAGTTGGGAGTTTGATCAGATATCTAGTGTAATGGCTAGTAAAATTCAAGTAATTTTGATTTTCTTAATTTTCTTGGAAATTTTTCAAGAATTCAGTTTCTGACGGCACCTAATTCTGAGGCCCGGTGTGCCCGGAATCATTTCTCAAAGTTTAGCTCGGGTATGTTCAGTGAACGAATGAGCATGTTTTCCTAACTTTTGAACTGGTGCCCGGAATCGAAAATCGAGGACACCAATGGAATCGCAACGCCAGTAATTGGTTAGAAACACCTTTTCTGGATTTGTGTTTGCTCGGTTGTGGTTATTAAATTTTGGGGTTAAGTGAAGGAATAAAATAAAAGTGGTGCAACCAATTTTATTTTATTTTGATTAACCTAAGATAAGTGGATGAAGTGGGACCCACAATATCCTACCCACTAGGTAGGATAATTGTGAAGTGGGACCCACATGAGACCCACCATTTCTTTTCTTCCTAAACCTCCTCCTTTAATAAGGCAACACACCCGCACCCCCATTAATTGGAAGTCAAGCCTTGCGTTTATCTGTTTATGAAACGCCTCTTTTAATATGGTAGTTTAAACGTTTCTATTAATTCAATTAATTGATTGAATCAATTTTGAATTTCAAGACCTTGGATTGTGTGTTTATAAAATAGGACAAGTCTTATTTTATAAAGAGGTTCGTTGTGCGTGATGTCTTGGGAGATTTTTCTCAAGTTCTTGAAGTTCTTCTTCCTCGATGAAGAACGCGAAGAACGCCGACCTCTGATGATGGATGACGGTGAGAGACACCTTCCTCGTATATCGACGATCCGACGCTCAACCTTTGGTTCCTCCTTCTCACGTCAATGGAAGGGATACATCGTTCCTCCTCAGACGATCTCCGTCAAGTGTGCAGAACCTTCTTCCGCGACGATCAATTCTGCGACGTCCCTTTCCGCAACAAACCTCGTTCGATGACTACGCTCGAGGTAGGGGGATTATTATTTCATTTGTTTCTAATTAATTTTATCGTTGACTTATCATCTTATTTGGGCCGCCTGTTATCACAATAATGGGAGGAGGTTGGACCGCACAAACATGGCCGACCCTCCTCTCCCCTTTGGTTGTTTGATATTGTTTGCGGCTCGAGTAAGGCAATGTGGTGCCGAAGCACGGTGCAGGAAATATTAATGAAAGGACGGAGAAGCGCAGCACCATCGCGCCGCGTCGGAGAACCAAAAAGGCACCGAGGCCAGAGCGGGGCCACGGCGGAGGGGCGCGGCGTCGTCGTGCCGCACCGGACGGATCAAGGCCGCGGCAGAGCAGGGAACGTCAGCCGGTTTCCGACCGCCGCCGTCGGAGTAGGGGGAGGGGACCACCCTAGTCCCGTGGCGGCACCAGCTGGCCGACCGGTCAGGGGGAAGCGCCGGGGGTCGTAACCTCCGGCTGGCCAGCAGGAGCGGCCCCCCACATGGGGGCCGTAGTTTCACAATACGGGGGGCAGCACCCCCCCCCCCCTCATCGCTCGGCCGTTATGGCCGACCCGCATGGCCACGCTGGCCGGGCCGCGCCCATGCCGGGCCGGGCCGCGCCCATGCCGGGTTGGGCCGCACCCATGCCGGGCCGGGCCACGCCCAGGCCGGGCCGGGCCGTGCCCAAGCAGGTCGGACCTGGACCTGGGTCGGGTCGACCCAGTTCGGGCCGACCTAAGGGGTCTCGGGCCCGGTCGGTCTCGGGCCCGAAACCCCCATACCCGGACCTCTTTCGGTCTATTGCCCATAACATGGGCTGCAGACCTCCGATTGATGCACTGTCAGCTGCGAAGTGATCCTTGGATCGAGACGGTCGTTTCAGTATATTACACTCAAGGATTCTGAGAACATTGGGTTCGGCCGGGTTGGTTCGTACACGAAACCAACCGGGCCTTCGAAGCAGAAACACTTATAACATGAGCTCCGGACGTCCGATTGACGTGCCGTCGACTTTGATGGATTCTATTAGTGAGAAGGACATTTTGGAATACTCCTCTCGAGTTTTGGATGCAGTTGGAGTACGTTCGGGTTGGTTTTGAATTAAAAACCAACCAGGCCCCTCAGATGAAAAAAGCCAATAACTCTCAGACCGGGCGTCCGATTGAGGCGCCGTCTATGACGTTGAGTTTCTGTTGACGATACGGAACTGTTGGATACATCAACTTCGGACTACATTTCAGTTGATGTATCAGCCCCTCGACTCGTGGAGCGGACCCTCTCGAATGAGCTTGCTGTGTGCGGGAACCCTAGAGCTGGATGCAACTGCGATGACGATGACGACTGTACAGAGATCCTCCCTCGATTTGACGGCGACGACTACCAGACTCAGCGATCCTGTGTGTATCAGTGCTATCGATCTTCTGTGGGTCAGATCCTGTGTGGGTCAGCCCTCAACGGTCCTATATGGGCTAGCGCCTACAGATCCTGTGTGGGTCATTGCGGGGGTTAGTACCTATCGATCCTTTGTGGTTCATTGCTGGGGTTAGTACCTATCGATCCTTTGTGGGTCATTACGGGGGTTAGTACATATCGATCTTTTGTGGGTCTGATGGCTTAGATGAATTAGTGGCTACATCTGACCATCTATTTTTTCTTACGAAGAAGTATACCTGTGTGAGATGAATCTTGACTTGCTTTACTATGTGGATTGTGTTGTGCTATCCTGTGTGGACGTGATCGAACTTGGGCTCGGATGTTGGAGCCGAACTGGAATTGATGACTTAGGTATATGTATGGGCATATTCCTAAGTAGTGTCGGATGTTACTTTGTTATTGTATCTTTCCTTTGTGGATTATCCTTGTGGATTCTGGGAGACCTCCGGGGGTCTTGGGGTCCCAACTGAGTATCTTATACTCACCCCTGCACAGGCTATGCGTGTGATACATTGTGTTGGTTGCAGATGACAGACATCGCTGACCGTGGTTGAGGCTTGCGAAGCAGGTCGGTACCTGGAGGTGGACCACTGGGCGGGACGTACTCGGAGCGAACGGCAGGACCCGAGGAGCTGTGGAGGCTATCTTTACACACCCTTTAGGTGGGATCTGTGGAGGCTATCTTTACACACCCTTTAAATATATTTTTGTTCACTCTTATAATTTTTATTGGACCAAATAAAATTCTTCTTTAGAATCGGTACATCAAAATGTACTTTGTGTAATGTTTTTGTATTTTTCCGATAAAGTTCATTTTTTTAAATGAATAGTGAAAAATGTTGTATTTTAATTCAAAACCTCTTTTTAATCTAATTTATTTATATGCTCAGATAATCATTTGAATTGGTTTTAAAGTGAAATTTGAATATATTTTTACCATTTCATCCAATAGTGGTAGTTGGAATTAATTTCACTTTGAAATTGGACTTAAACTAGTGTCAATCTTTTGATATATATTGTTTCATAGAAACACGCTATTTGTTCTGACAACGGGAATTAATTATTAAATTAATTAATGTACCTTATATGATTTAAATTTTTTTAAATAGAAATCGTTTTTGAATTCAGAATATCAAATATAGCTTAGGGTGAAGTTTTGGTATTTTTCTGAAAAACTTCAATTTTTGATGAATAGTGAAACCACTAAGTGGCAGTTAAAAAACCGATTTTTCGTTTAAATGAAATTTTACCACATCTGTGTTTTTAATTTCAAAAATCCAACATACATGGTTTTCATTAAGAAGTAAAATATGTTTCAATGAGATTAAAATATTTTTTTGGCGAATAATAACTTTTAAGTTTTTAATCACGATTAGATGTAATTAGTGTAATTTTAGGTAAAAATAATGTTTTAATAATATGAAATGACCTTGACACATGTCCTACCCTTATTGGATAAGTCATGGCAGACCTATAAAATCCATTGGTCAAATTGGGTACCCCATGGAGCCACATTGGTTGGAAAATGACATTAATAACTTTTTATTTAAACTTAAAATTAAAATGTCACAAAGATGTGTTGTTTTACTAAAATAATTTTTAAATGGGGTTATAGAAGTCATATGTTTTAATATAAATATTAATTATAAAGATAAAAATATTTCCTATATCATGAAGCTTTTTTGATAAATTTTAGACATTAAATAAATTAAATTATTTATGACACCATGATGATGCACCGATTACCTCTTTATTTTACGATTTAAATAAAATGAAAAGATTATGTAAAATATAAGACCTACACTTGTCAAAAAACTATTGTATGGAATGATTTATAACTCTTATTACCTTATCCTTCAAATATTTAATTCTTGGACCTTTAAAAACCGAAACTCATTTTATAATAAAGTAACCTTTTATAACTTTCCAAGAGTGCCCCTCCTCTCCTATTATAAAAGTCCCCCACCTCTACCTCTTTACCCACACCTCTAAAGCCTATGGTTCGGCCACTATCTGCACATTTTATCTCTACAAATCCCTCTCATCATCCTTGAAACCTTACCGTGGGTATAAAGCTCTTCAAGTAAACATTTTGGTTCAAACCAAGAAGAGTTACCCGATTTAAAGGTAGTGTTTTCTCTTGTGTTCTTATGTTTTATTTTGATTCTCCAACCCCCTAAACTCTTTTTATTTATTTATTTTGTAACAACACCAGTATATTCAATATACTAGGATGTTTTTATGAGAATTATTAGAGCTAAACCTACACACACCTTCATCTAATGGTTAAATAACGTACTGTTTGTGTGGTTGGCGATTTTCTGCCTCACGAAACGATGATTGTTCAATATTCTTCTAACACCTTTCATGGTGGCCATTAAGATGTCAATATATTTATATATGATATATATTATGTTTATGTTTTCCTTATGCTTCTGAATTTTTAATTTTTGGAATACCTTTATGGTTTCCAATATGGGTAAACATGATAATTTCATTTTAGGATGTGCGGACTACTGCCCCCTTAAAGTGATTTGATTCGTTAATGCCATATGTGGGATGTATAAAGGTTGGAGTTAATGTTATTATATATGATGATATACTGGAATAATAATATACCCTTATATTATTATGATTTCACCACATTAAATATTAAATAGAAATGAAAGTAGTGTTCACGCGTACGTACGACTTACCGTCTCTATGAACGGTGCATTTCATTTCTTACCTATAAATGTTTTGTACTATTATAAGTACATGTATATTCTGGATATATATGATATATATGATATTCAAATCATGAATATCATTCTATATATAATGAACCATTTACCACAAAAACAACATGTAATTGTAAGAAATCCGTTTTTGACTTAAGTACCAAATATCGACAAAATGAACTTTATTAAATTAAATGATTACATAATGTTTATAACATGGAAATAAGTTATATAAAAGTAATAATAAACTTGAAAAGGGTTCTTAAGAAAGTAGAAATTATCTTTATTTTATTATTCAGGAGATTAAAGAGCAATCAAGTCATGTCGGACACGAGGTAGGGGACTTCGTCTCAATCTCCTTTCATTGAGGCCTATATTGTTTTATACACAACTTTATTTTATACAGTGTATAAACCCCTTTGACAATTAATTTTATTCAAAAATAATCTTTTTATATGAAGCATTTTACTAAATGACAAAAAGGAATGTTTCTTTTAACGTACGCGGTGACAACGACGTTTTCCACCGCTGCGAGTATTATTTGGTCTTTGGCTTCCTTAACAAGCCGTAATGTTTTTAAAATCAAATAAATACCATATAATCTTTTATGTTTCTGGGTATTGAAAATGGTTTTTATAATGGATTTGTTGTGCCAACATATTTAAGTGATATATTTTGATCAAAGTGTGGAAATGTTTTCCTTCCATTATATTTGTTTTATATCTTATGATTTTATAAGCGTACTTGGACATTTGACGGGTGGTTACATGATAAACCATATGACAGGTGGTGCTGTGAATACCAGGACGGGTGGTTACGTTATAACCTCCAATGCGTTGGGTATGGAAGTCGGCCGTATGGCTATTCCATTAAGTGATATGTGTGGAAGTCGACCTTATGGTTATTCCATTTAAGTATGTTTATTTCCCAGGTTACCTTTGTATGTTATGTGTTCTTTATATGAGTTTTATGGTAATATTTTGGTTACAAAAAGGTAAGTAATGATCTTTTATTCAGTGAAGAGTTTTTAATACATAATAAAGGTGAAAAGTATTACTTTGATAAAGTATACATGGTTTACTTGTTGTTTTGAAAAACTAACAGTTTTCATTCCTCGTGTATCCCTTACTGAGATTTTTATGCTCACCCTAAGTTTTTTTGATATGTTTTTCACAGGACATAATGTTGAGTAGGTTCATGGATGGGATCAAGGGAAATTAATGCTATATAAAACATGGAACTAGACATGTCTCTTTTTAAGAGTTTTTATATTCTGGAAACTTAGTAAAAGTGTCTACTATGTAATCTTTTGAGATGTAATAGTTATGTCCTAATTCTCTAAAACTCTAAACCATGAGAAGATCCTCAATGTGAATTATTCATTTAATTCAATATTAAGTAAGGTTTAAGGCCGGGGCCTTATAATGAAATGGTTTCTCCATTTTTGGTTCTCACCAACATCTATAATTCAATGATTTTTTGTGGTGTTGGGAATGTTATACTAAACATTCGAGATACAAAAGAATGTGTTACAACAAAATCAAAATGTATATTCTCTATTCTTTATTGAATCACTAGTGTACCTTTCACCACCTCATTGTCAGGGATTCATTTTGTAGTAGTGATGTCAAAAGCTCTCCGTTGATTGCTTGGAGGTTGTTGGTTGCCTCAAAAACCCATTGGGTTTGTGGACTGGTTAGCAAATTGACCAGGTTACTTGTCGTTGAAACAATGAACATTGCATTGGGCGTCGAACAGAATGTTTATATCCTCTGTTGTAGTATCAGGTTTATCATGCCATCAGTTAATAGTCAGGCTCCCTTCCCTTCCACACCTAATGAATTTCCTCAACCCCATAAGGGATTTCCTTGGGCTGATACTTTCTGAACCTTTGGCAAGTTGTGTACTATAATTTCTTAGCACCGTTGGATTTATAGATCAGACTACTAGAATTAATTACCATCTTATGGTACTTATCACCATGATACCCCTGAGATTCTCCAATCTCCATTTCTACTTTGATGTAACATCAGGCAATTTTCACATAGCTCTCAATGTCATAGATCGTTAGGGTTTTCCATAGGCTAGTTTTTATCCCACCATAGAAGTAGTCAACCTTTCATTTAGGGGTAATTAAAAAAGCCAGAGGCATATCGTGCAAGCCTTGTGAGGTTTTCCTCATACGCTTTGATGTATTCTACTTCTATTTTCCTGAGGGTAAGGAAGACTATTTTTTATATTAAGACTGAGGGTGTGAGGGAAATATTTATCAAAAAACAATTTCAAAAAATCCATCATTTCCAATGCCTCGATCTCCTCCTCAGGCCCCATATTTTTTATCCGCATCTATCATTGATGAGTTTCCCCATGCATACAATAAGCTTGCAGAATAACCATCTCTTGTTCATATTATTGATGGTTGGAGAATATCTTTTCAATGAAGTTGATACATTTATCGTTAATTGAGGGATTAGATGATCTATTAAATGTAGAAGGTCTTTGTCTCCTGAAGCTCTCAATTGAAACTTGTTCCTTCTTTGTGGGTGGGGGTTGAACATTCCTTTTGACATATGTTTCTATTCAAAACATGTGTTAACTTTGAGAGTATCATCAAAATGTTTGTGATTCCCACTCCCATCAGATTGTGCATCTATTTAGAACTGTCATCACATTGATCTTTACATTGGTTTTTTTCCAGATTCCTCCTATTACCAGCCATTGGATGGAATATAAGGAACTTAAGGGGTAACACCTAAAGGATAATCCAAGAAAAAGGCAAAAAAAATTATTTTTATTTTCATAACATATAAATTTATAGGATTTAATGTATGTTATCCATGATATACTTTCCAACATATATTCTTAGGGGTTTTTATTCCCTTACAATGGTTCATACTAATCTTATGTATTTACCAAAGCATATCCCACTGGAGTGTCATAAACAAAAGTGAATTAAGGCCCGTTGTCATGCACCAGTTCCTATTCAAGTCTAGATTGAAGCTTTTTTTTGGGTTTTACCCATTGATACATCTGTGTCCGAGCCGCCTCTACCGGCTAATATCCAAACAGGGTTGTATTTTCATGATAGACCACATAATCAATACTCACCAAAATTTAGGGATGTTTTTATTATACATAATCTTATCCCTAACATTTCCTAATCCGAAAATTAAGTAAACATATCCTCTGATAACAACTATAAAAACTATTCTCTATATTACACACATAAACACAATTTATTACATTAACATGAACTTAAGGAAACTATGAAGATTGATAGATCTAGTGTCTTGGGAAATTTGGAACATTAAATAACAACTTATAACATAAAACTCAATATCTTTATTCAATTCTTCTGTCACATGACCACAACATTCCGTCATACACATCATTTCAAGGGATAACCTGAGGACATGAATAAGAAAATGATGATCCATTATGCCTAGTAAGGGAGTAAAAAAGAAATGACATTAATAATAGAGTACATTTTAGGAAATAGGCATATCAATGGATCACAAAATAAACATGAACATAAAGACATGAGATATCATGATTATCATATCATGAAAATGTGGCAACAACATTTAACATGATATTAGCTTGAACCATGGCCCACTGCACATGGAACATGATTAAACAATCATTTCACATGAATTAGAGTGGGTAAACCCTCATTTAACATGCCATATCATGACACTAATCTTTACCCAATGCATTGGAGCTCTATCAATGGGAACCCTTCTTAATCATTTCATTTCATTCATAAATGTTCCACACAGATCATACAACATGGATTCATTAAACATCATCATTTATTCCATGATAACGATATGTAGAATTGATACACAAAACTCTATAATTATTATGTAAATGTGCATAAAGTCTAATACCCTTAATATTGAAAGGGGAATTTTATTCACTATACAATGACATTGGAATAGAGATTCACATTTCAATTTCGGCAGCATAACGACATCACATATAAATTAATAGAAATAGTTGATGAGAGAGAAGGGGGTATCTCATCATATTTACATAAAAGTAAATAAATTATGGTCATATAGACACATTTCCCAACATATGTAATGTAATTCTGGATACATAATATAAATGGATTGCTTGAATGTAAATGTGAAGAGAGAAATTCCTTACCGAATTTAAGCATTGTAACTGGTGTGCATGGGAGGAATTAATGATAAAAAAGTGGTATCTAATCATTAAACCATAAGTAGGTAAGTGTGAAAGAGTTTGGAAATCATACCCCATCATTTTTAATAAAACAAATATGGTATAACAATATAATGAAATTCTCTCAAAAATGTGAATCGAAGAAATCCCTTACTTGGAAGTGTTATTCCAAAATCTTGGGAGAGGCTTGAGAGTGGCTTTTTGGGATAATGTGGTGCCTTAGGAGAAATATAGAGAGATGAGGTCATGGGTTGGTAAAGCTCCAAATTTCTTGAGTGAAGAGGAAAGGGGGACTTAGTGGGTTTATAAAGGAAAGGAGTGGAAATTCTATATTATTTAGGTTTTGGACACCACACATTCAACAAAAAAAACCACAATCCAACTAATGGGTTTTTCTAAATTTTCTTGAAAAAAATTATTTATAAGGAAAATGGTTCAACTTATTAAAATAAAAGGCTTTCTTATGTGAAGTTGAGTAAAACTCTCAAGAAAATAAATTTAAAATGTTAAAATGTTTTATAAGTCATGGAGGATCCACTAAGCCATTGTAAAATAAATCTAACAAACCTAAAATTAGATTATTTTAAAGGTAAAACAGATATTTTCCTAATATTCCATTTATCGTATTTTATTTCATCACTATTGGGTCATTATGATGTTATTAACCACATTATATTTTTAAAAAGTTTGTAATTTTTACCCAAAAAATCAATAGTCTGAGAAAATTATGAAAAATTCACCTTTGGATAATTTTTATGCCCTGATCCAAAAAACAAAATTCATTTTAAATAAATAATTTTCTAAATATGTGAATTTTTTCTTTTAAAATACAAACCAACATTTATAAAAAAATTCATGGGTTTTGACAAAAACATATTTCAAACCGTAATATTAATTACAATTCTGTTGATAAATATTATATGATTATTTATATTTAATAAAAATTAATTTAGTAATTATATTTTATAAGAATAATATTCCATTAAATAATCTATTAAATAATAAAAATTTATTTCTTAATTGAATATTAACTAAAAGTACATTATGTGCTTTAAAAACTGTTTAAAAAATAAATGTATATTCTTTATAAAAAAAATAAAGCACACAATCATGGTGCTAGGGTCTTATTACATATGCCATTATATCTCTTTCATAATACATAACGGAAAGTATTTAGATGGTGACAGACTCTTAGGGTGGCGAGGTAACATCACTTGGGTGACAACCTCTATTAATGTACACTTCTAATGTTGGTGGTTCTGTTCAATCTTAACGTGTTGAAGCTCAGCATGGGCTTGGTCAAGGGAAAATCCAAGTGACTCCACCTCCTTCCAGAGCTCTAACAAATGGTATTCGTATTAATAAATTCTACGGGATGACACCATAAATTCCTTTTTCTCAATAAATTGGATTTGATAAAGCCCTATATTTATCCTAATCATGTGATCAATATTCAATGGCTATATTAACAATTGTAATAATTCATAAATGTATTTCAAAACCCCAAAACATAAAACCAAGTAAGTGAATATTTTTTATACAACCATTTTACATAATAATACTTTTAATAAGATCAAGAAGAATTTTGATTAATTAATGTGTGGGTAATTACATGTTTATTTTAATCGATTAAATATTTTCATTGATAGAGTTGTCTTATTCACAAAATTTATCATGGGAAATGAATTAAATAGAAGTTTATTATCTTTTTCTTAAAATTTTATTTATTTGGTTGGATATTCATATTGTCTTTCTTAATATTTCAATCTATTTATCAAACCCCTAAAATTTTCATTAAATCATTCTGTCAAACATTTTTGAAGAAACACATGAGATAAGATCTATTAATCTAATACCAAATTTTCACATTATAACACGAATTTTTTTATTATAACTTTTTCCTCATAAAAATTTGTGGAAAAATAGTTCACCACTTCTTTTTACCATGATAATCATTCTTCTGTTTTACACATGGTTTCTCTATAGACAAATAATATCACGAATTAATATTCTTTACCTTTTTATTTTCATATCACTTATAATATATTGAATTTGAATAATTATGTTAGTTATTAATTAAACATTACCATGTCCCTACTAAACAGATATTATATATTTTTATTCTAAGAATTTATAACTATTTTGTGCTGGCAGATTAACGGTTGTCTCTATCAAATATTTCATTAATTAAAAGAATGTTATAAATTATAAAATATATTTCACAATTTGTACTTTCCTGTTTTATATTATATTGAAATCATATGAGTAATATTTTTGTGCAAATACCTGATAACACTAGTATAATCCTCTGAACATTGCTTTTTTATAATGATAATAGTTTTTTCCTAATGATTTCTATTACTTCTTTTTTAAAAATATTGTTATAAATTTTAGGGGATAAATGATCTAATTGAAGTATTAATTTCTATCATTATTACAGTAGTGTTTTTCAATCTTGTTTCATATGTCCAATGATATCCTTATTCTGTTTTAAAACCTCCACTATCAGAGATTGTTTTCTATTTTTTTATTTTTACATAAAAGAATTATCATTCTTTTTTGGACACCATCTTGACCAGCTAAAGCTGATTCATCTGAGATATGATCTTGAATTTTTAATTCATATAATATATCCATTTAATAATTTTTAGCTTCAATAAACATTAATTTTTCCTAGGATAAGTATTTATCACTAAGATCAAATTTCCCTTCACAGTGTTTCAATATCTTATATTTCATAGTATGTCTTTGTTTTTATTTCTTGATATCATAATTATATGTTCATTCCTTCTTGAAATAGTTAACTTTTACATAAAACATCTTATAATTTCGCTCATTAACATACTATTATATTTTTTGACAATGTTTTATATTAAATTTAGGTTACTAATTCATTTTAATCACGTAAACCATCCCTATTTGTTAACCATCAATTTTTTCTCTACATGGAGTTTCAAATAAATTTTCAATATGATCTATAGTATTAGACTTTCCATCTAGTTTTAGGATACATGAAAATTCCACAAGTTCTTATATTCTTAACAAATATATTAGTTTTTTACTACTGTACTTTTTATAATTTCCACTATATTTAGATGAATCTTTAATTATTTCCCCTCACATTTAATGTATTAAATATTTTTATATTAATTTGAATAAAATTCATCAGCTTATATTTTTGGAATTTTTATTGAAAAATAATAAATTACATTACATTTATAAAAAATTATTTGGTTGTTGACTCATCATTTTCTCTTTAATTTTTTTAATTAATATAACATAAGAGAGATATTTTTTTGTTAATATTCATGTTCTTCTTTATTATAATATTCGATTGATTCTATGAATCACACTAGTTTTCCTTTTTTGTAATTTGTTATTGTTTAATTACTAATCTTTTTTAGAGATGGTTAATATTGATATTTTATTTTTCTATTTTTAAATAGTATTAATGTGAAAAATCATGTAACAAGTTTTGGAAAACCATGTGACCATGTCAAAAAATTATTCCAGATTCATTAGTGCCTCATACATTCTTGTATCAAGGTTTGAAAATCGATAAAGATTCAAAAGAATCATGTGAGGTAAACTTATATGGGAGTACCTAGATAATTATTAGTTAATTGATATATGAAATTGTGGGGTGAAGAAATTTGACTTTCACCAAGTTCATACATAATTGGTTTCATTAGTGGAACACTGTTTGGTACACCATGTAATCTAACTAAGTGTTTGAAATTAATAAATTGTTATTTTAAACATCTCTTACTTAATCCCATATGAGACATTGTTCTTCCTCATTAATGTGGGGACAATTTAACCAAGTCGTGGGACTGTCAGAACTCTCCTCATCCTTGCATTTAATATTTTTCATTCGGTGTGATGTGATTCTTCATTTTTGGAATATACATATTGTTATATTTTCCTTCTCCCCTTATTTTTTCATCTTCTTATCAATGTGGGGTTACATAGTCGAAAGCCAATAGAAATGGTTTGAATATGTTCATTGAGTTTCCCTATGTCAAGTCTATGTGGCTGGTTCTTTTAGGAAATTTTTTTCATATTTGATTGTTTCATATCATCCATAGCCATTTGAAAGAGGAGTCTCCATGAGACATCTATTTCATAATATTTCATTTTATACATATATGTTCTTAATTTGTTTTCCTTGAAAATAATTAATTTTTTTGAATCATAGTGGGTATATAAAAATCTTTTTTAATCACGTTATTTTGTTATGTCTCAAAATAATATTGTGTATTTTAAATTTTAGTTCCCTTTCCATTGATTTTACTAATAATGTATTCTCACATTTGATAAAATGCATGTCAGGATCTTTATTCTCTTTTTTTATATGAAATTATGTTTTAGGAATATTAAGAATTTTAATGAGGTGTTTGAGGTTTTATTGGTTAAGGTCAAATTGAATTT
Organism: Viscum album; assembly: GCA_963277665.1. NCBI lineage: Eukaryota > Viridiplantae > Streptophyta > Magnoliopsida > Santalales > Viscaceae > Viscum > Viscum album. The sequence goes on from OY728126.1 coordinate 1,959,445,370, forward strand.
ATTTTCTAAATGTTATTCATCAGTCTCATTTATATCATACTATATTTATTTTATGTGTTTTATTTTAATTGGTTTTATTGGAAATAAATATTGTTTTAGGTTTCAATAAAATATATTATCTATAGTATATTTTTGAAATTTATATTATATAATGGTTTGAGGGTGTTTAGTTTTATATAAAACTATTAGAGTCAAATTTGTACCTTTTAATATAAAAAAATTCTCTCAAATGTTGATGAGCTTACCAATAAATATGCCACATTTTTTTATTGTATCTCGTTTTATATGTCTTAAGATGGATTCAAATCTAGATAAATCATATATTATAGAGAAATAGATCTTTTTGTTTATTGGGTATTGGAGGTGGGTTTTGAGTTTTTTAATATGTGTATTTTATTTTGTTTTACGATTGATGATAAGATAAGTAATTCCCACCTCATTTTAATAAATCATCTGAGCCTTAGGTTCTTATTTAGGGACCTATAATAAATACTTCTTCTTTATTGGATATAACCATAAGGATTTATAATACATAACAGTAACAAAATACTCTTATTAGGGACAATGTGACCTTCCATGATAAACTACGAGAATTAAATTTGAATTGGTTTCATCAAAAGATAGGATAATTATATTCTAGAATAGTAACTTTAACTTCTCCAAATATTTCACAAGAAAGTGAGATATAGTTCATTATTCTTCAGCTTATCAAGAAATTATTTTATTATTCTACTATATCATTCCATTACAATTTCCATAGTACATGCATTTTTTTACTTTTATAAATCTTTAAGAATTTTAGGTTGTGTTTATAATTTTATATTTATTCATTGTTTATGTTTATTTATCAATACCTTTAAATTTACTAATATACATTTTATTATGAAAATTATGTTTTTTAAATTATTTTTATATTTATTTATTTTCATTTTTAATTTTTTAAATTTTTTAAATTTTTTTGTAATATATGTTTTATAAATTATTTATAATGTTTGGATAATTTTTTTATAAGAATATAAGGGTTTTCAAGGTGTTTCAAATTTGGTTATGAGTTTATTTCTATAAAACGTAAAATGAATCATCTTTAATTGATATATTTCAAAATATAATACATGTAATGTTTTTTTAAAATAAATTTATAGAAAAATTGGTGAAATACTACTAGGATTTTAATTCCAAAAAATTAATTATAGAAAACTTTGTTTGTAAACATTGTAACTATTTTATGTTCAGTTTATGTTTTTTTAGATTGTCTTCATGCGAAATTTTTCATTCATATCACTCAGGTAGTAGATTATTTGGATCTTTGATGGTTCCCTTGAGTTCATTTCAATACAATGAGTTTTTTTTCATATAATATTTTTAAATTTCCCATTTTGGATTCTTCTAACAATAATGGTTATATTTTAGCTTTATTAATTTTTTTATTTAGTTTAATCTTATTTTATGTTTATTTCCACTGTAGTTTCTTTTCTAATATTTTTATTTAATTTTTCAGGATTTTATAATAAATGGACACAGAATACTAAAATTATGATTAAATTATACAATTTTACTGATGATATTTATTTGATGAAATCATTCCTACTAGGTATATTTTGATTCCCATGAACAAGTTTCTAGACCATTAGAATCATAAATTATAATATGTCTATTAAATAATCCATATTGTGTTCTGATTTAAGGGGTTAAATGTTTTGGTTCATGATAGAATGATATTAGACATCCTCTCACGACCCGTCCCCTGGGGCCCGTGTCGTAACTACCCCAAGCCTGCCTTCCATAGGCCAGGGGTTGGCGATTATAACCAAAGGTGTAAATACCTAAACTTGGAAGGAATTACCTTTATAACTACAATCAAACACAACCAGAGTACAAGAGGAAGCAAACTATAAGTAAAAACTGAATACAGAAGAAGTGCTGGAAAGTACAAGGGCCAGAAATACAAGCCCAAAAGTAATGTACAAGGAATGAACAAACATGTACAACTAAAATGATAAACAGAAGGAAGGTGCCTAGAAGCTCATTAATAATACACCACAGATCCTGCATGAAGGGTAGGTGCAGATAGCATCCTCAGTGCTCCACGTCCGTCTGCCTCCACCGGGTACTGACTCGTCATGAGCTCCACCCCCAGGTTTCGTCTAGTCCTCGTAAACTCCACCTCGGTCAATGCTGTCTGTCGTCTGTATCCAACACAATGAGGTGTAGGCCTAGACTGTGTGTGGGTGATATATTATACTCAATATGGACCCTGATACCCTCAAGGTCTCACAAAATCTTCAAAGGATAAACCACATAAGAAAGATAAAATCACGAAGTATCAACCAACCCTACTTAGGTATATGCCAATACATATATCTATGTTATAAATCAAAGTCCATATCCAACTCTAGATCCCAAGAAAAAACCATTCCAAAATGGAAGTAAAGTAAATTACCATGTTGATAATGGTTGAATGAAATGACTCAGCTCACATAGTTATACAACTCACAAAGATGGGTAGAGATAATTATATATAGCATCTGAATCATCTCCTCTGTCGAACCCACGTAGGATCTTGGAATAATATTAGCACTGTCAAACCCACGTAGGATCCTGGCATAGAAGACGTCACTGTCAAATCCACTTAGGATTTAGGTATAATAGTCATTGATGTCGAACCCACGTAGGATCCTGGTACAGAAGTCACTATTGTCGAACCCACAGAGGTTCCCAGTAAAGAAGACGTTACTTTCAAACCCACATAGGATTCCGATACAGTAGTCATCATTTTCGAATCCACGTAGGATCCTGGTATAGAAGTAATTGCTGTAAAACCTATGGAGAATCTTGGTATTGAATTCATCACTGTCGAACCCACGAAGGATTCCGTCATCTCAGGCGCAACCAACCCTAGGGTTCCTGCACACATCACGCTTGATTCTGGGAGGGTCTGCTTCTCGAGCCTTGTGTCGATACATTAACTATCTCAATTCCCTGAGTTGATGTATCCCATAGTTCCGTCTCATCAAAAGGAACCCAACGTGACATAAGGTGCGTCAATTAAACGCCCGGTCTGAGAGTTATTGTCATTTCTGTTCCAAGGGGCTAGTTGGATTTCGGATACAATCCAACCTGGCCATACTCCAACCTCATCTAAAACCTCTGTGGAGTATTCCAAAAGTAAATTCTCATCAAAAGGAATCCAACTAATTTGATAGCATGTCAATCAGACATTTGGTACTTATGTTATAAGTGTTTACACTCCTATGGCCCGGTTGGTTTCGGGTTCGAACCAATCCGTCCATACACAAACTATGCCAAAACCTTGAGTGTGTTATAACAAAATGACCATCTTGATCCAAGGAATCCTACGCAAATGATGGTGCGTTGATCGGAGGTCCCTAGCTATAATTTTGTGTGAAAAACTAGAAGTGGTATGAAGAGGGGGGTTTGGATCCGGTCCGACCCGACCCATCCTGCACTGGGTTGGCCCAAACCGAGTCGAACCGACCCATATACAGGTCAGGCCTGGTAGGGTGCTGCTCGACCCATGCGAGGGTGGCCCGACCCGCACGGAAAGTGACCTAGCCCGCGAGGCAGGCCTCCCGGCCCGTGAATCGGTGGCCCGACCCGGCGGCGGGAGAGGCCCGCGTGGCACAGCTCTGACCGAACAGCCGGTCGCAGCTTATCCAGCTGACCAAGGGAGTTACGTGGAAGGCACGCAGAGCGGGGGGGGGGGGGGGGGCTGGTGTCTCCTAACGGAGGCACCAGCTGGGGCCGCCTGACCTTCCTGAAACCCGTTGATGCGGGTTCTGCCACGCCGCCACGACCATTGCCTCGGCGGCCTTCATACGGCGGCGCGTGAGGGGTGCTGCCGACCACAGGCAGCTGGATGGTGCCAGCTACCGCCTCTGTTCATCGGTGCCATGCTCCTCTGCGGGCCACAGAAGTCATTCTGGTGGTCCTTTTTTCCTCTCATCTATGCCTACGTCCTCCTCATGTCCTGATCTTCACTGCAATGGCCTCAAATCGGGGTTGCCATTCAGTTCACCCATCGCCCATCAAACTGCGCATCAAGAACGAATTGGTGAAGGGTTCAGATATGTACGTTAGCCCATGCCCTCCGTGTTAGAGGATCAAGCAGTAATCCAGCATATAATTGAACCAGAAACAAACCCCATCTTAATCTCTATCCCATCCGACAATCAACATCTATTCTGTAGATCGACATGTTCGAGGGTCGATCCACGATTGTTGTTGTTTTTATCCAAGTGAAACAAAGAACATAAAAGTAAGGAATTCAAACTGGAATTCAAATACCTTCCTCAATTCTCATTGATAGTTGACAAAGTCGCAGAACGGCGAAGTCATTCAGTTTACGTTAGAAGGAGGTGATGTCATCATGGGAGACATTCTTCACAGGTAGCATCTTCCATTTTGGCTAGGTCGATAGGGAGAAGATGATACTCGTCGTTCTTCGTTGGATGGATGAAGAAAAGTTCTTTGTTTAGGGAAAGAATTTCTCCATAGTTCATCTCTTCCTCCGTTCCACCAAAAGAATCCCACCAAAGTAAAATAATAGTTTGTTAATTAGTATATTTGTTGGAATTAATTCAAAAGAATTCAAATATTTTGAATTAATTAAATTGATGAGCTCAATTAATTATTAATGGGGGGTTGTCACCTTAATGAGAGAAGTTCAAAAGCCTTCTACCACTTAAAGAGAGTTACATTGGGGTTTAAACTCCTGTGGGTCCCACCTAATAATGTGGTGGGCCCCATCTCATAACATCCTCCCAAGGGAGGTTTAGGGCGTTGTGGGACCAACCTCTAACCTCCACTTGGAGGTTTTAACCACCCAACAAATAAAATAACGTAACACCTTTATTTTATATAATTTAATTAGAAACCCCATAACTAACATTCATTTTCGATAAAATGCAACCGTAGTAAAGGTCTCATTAAGCGAATATCGGCGCTGTGAGTTCAACGATGTCCTCAGAATTTAATTCCGAGAAGCTGTTCAAAAGATAGAAAACCCACACGTACGTTCACTGAACGTACCGAAAAAAATTCAGAAATTTTTTATGGCCACACCGAGCCTCAGAATCAGGTGTCGTCAGAAACTGAGGACTCATAAATTTCCCGTCTATTTAAGAAAAAATTTTCCACAGGATTTCTGGGTTTTGACATTCTCCACACCTCAGGGATTTACGTCCCCATAAGCTACAACTCACAATAAGGGAAGAAATGGGGGTACTGAGCACGCATCTGAGCCTCCCGCTCCCATGTTCTCTCCTGGAGGTTCCTGTGCTTCCAGCGAACATGCACTTGAGGAATCTACCATCTTTGCAGGACTCGCTTCTATCGATCAACATTATCCACTTCAACCTCCATGAACCTCTCCCCGTTATTGAGGTCTAGCTCCCCGTGGTCGATAATATAGGACGGGTCGTGCACGTATCTACTTAACTGAGATATGTGGAAGATGTCGTGCACCTAGTGTAACTGATGTGGAAGTGCCAAGCGTTAAGCCACCTCGCCTACCTTGCTGAGGTCCTGAAAAGGTCCGAATAATAGTGGAGATAACTTTCCGCCTCAGCTAAATCTCCAGAGGCCTCATTGAGTTGAGACCCATAGAAAGGCGTGGTCGCCATCCTCAAATTCTAGAGGTATCCGTCTCCTATCAGCATATTACATTGGCAGCTCTACATAGTCTTTATTTTCTCATGGATGACCTTTACCTCCTCCATGGTAGCTCGTACCATCTCTAGTCAGTGAGAAGTTGGCTGACATGGTATGTCGGTCGATGATCACCCAAATCGAGTCGTGTCCCCCACACGTACATGGAAGACCCGTAACAATGTCCATGGATATCTCATCCCTCTTACACATTGGGACCTCTAAAGGTAGAATCAAAACTACTGGTACCTGATGCTCCGCCTTCACTTTCTGACAAGGGAGGCATCGAGAGACAAAATCCGCTACTGCATTCTTCATTCCTGGCCACCAGTGCTGTCATCAAAGGATATAGTACATCTTTACCACTCCGGGATGTACTGCTAATGGGCATGTGTGGAACTCCCGAAACACTTCCTCCTAAAGTGCAACTGGTACCATGGTATGTCCTCTGAAAGGAATGACGTGATCCCCACCTTTAGAAAATCCTTCAGGTGCCTGCCCTGAGGATATCTGATCACGTCATGTCTCACAGTCAGCGTCCCCATTCTACACCTCCCTAAGTCACATAATAAGTGAGGATGTGATTGTGAGAGACTGTAGAAAGGATGCTCCTTCCCGATCCACAATGTATATCTGCAATGTAGCTAGCTGATCTATTGCCTCTCCTAGCAGCTGATTGTCTGATCTCCTACTGAGAGCATCGGCTACAACATTCCTCTTTCTAGGAGTATAGATTATCTCGAGGTTATAGTCTTGGAGGACATCAAGTCATCTCCGTTGTCTCATGTTTTGGTATTTCTGAGAGAAGATATACCTAAGACTCTGGTGGTCAGAGTAGACTGTAAAGAATTTTCCCAACGAACTATGGGTGAGACTATCCAATTTAAAATAACTCATCTACACCCTTCTTCACCTATGTCCTATAAGAGCCACTAATATTTCTCCTTTTTCGAAAAGAGAAATTTGGTCTCATCCCCTAGATGAACCATACCCATTGCCTAATACAGTCTATCTTTACATGAATAGTACTAATTCATTCCATGGACGATGTCGTATGGCATCAAATATACTACCAAGAGATCCAACTGTTACTCTCACCTCCAAGGGTTGAGTCACACTGTCGGCATCAGTGTGTGGTCACTAGGTCTCCTCCAGTAGGAATCTCGAATGTGAGTTTCATGTCAATGGTTTTGTCTATAATCTCATAGTATTATCCACAAAAAAGGTAGGAAATCAAACCTCATATGGACCAGTGTCTTTTATTACTACAGTTCAATGTAGATAGACACAAAGCAACCACAAACAACGACATCAACGAAGCCTGAAGCTTCATGAACAAAGGCCACAATGACGATAACTAGTCCTGATCCTCTCCACCTAATCTCAGAGAACTATGGTTATAGTCCTCAGCTACCTAAAGCTGAGCTCTCTCATGTCCACCAGTTCCCTACGGTCAGGGTGGACCTCCTGGTGGTGGTGGTGGTGGTAGGGCCTCAAAACATCGTCCACCACCTACTACTCGGCCATCTCCTCTTCCACGTATACCTAGTCTCGGAGGACCACCATGGTCGAACCTCTACCTATACCTAGGAGGTTCCTCTACTACCTACTTCTCATCTTCAGGGCGGGTCGGGTAGTCTCGAGCCATGTGACCATGCTCGTCGCATGCATAGCACCACCAGCTCCTCATATGGCTAGCTCTGTCTCATGTGCCCCGTAAAACCTAACCTGAGTCGTGCAGTTGACCAACTGTGGGTCTAGTCCTCTTGGACCCCTACATCATATGTCTACTTCCAGCTGAAGAATATTTTGGTGCATATTGATTAGTGGTGGGTCTCACTGTTGGAGGCTGCTCAGTAAGGAAACTCTCCACTAGGAGGGCTCTCTCCAGTACCCATGTCTACATCAGGATGTTGAGGGAGATCATCGCGACCCTGATCTCATGCCTAAGTCCCTTCTCAAAGGTCTATGACCTGAAGAATGGGTCTCGTACCATATATGTGGAGTAGCGCAAGAGGTCGGTGAACCAAGCTGAGTACTGGGCTACTCTCATGCTTCCCTGATGCAGATGAAGTAACTCTTGAATCTACACAGCACGAAGGGTGGTTGGTACAAACTCTACTCGAAATAGGAACTTGAAGTCTGTCCAACGTAGTGATACCTCTTTATGCACCTGGAGCATCAGGCTCAACCATCTGTCTACTGCTGCCTACAGGAGACTCATGGAAAGAATCACCAGGAGGTTGGCTATTTTCCCTGCCAATATGAAAACTCTCACAACATCCTCCATCCAATCCTCAGCTTCCTATGGGTCTGTATCTCCCTGGAACCTGGGTGGGATCTAACAAATGAACTTGTGAAATACACTCATATAGTGTAAACTCTCTACTACTGGAGCTGGTGGTATCGATGGCCCAGCAGGTAGTGGTACAGCTGGTACCTCTATTGTGATGGGACCCCGCACCGACGCCTCGTCGCTCGGTGGGCTACCATCTCATTCAAAACTCAGATCCCTAGATGGCTACCTTCATGGGGCCATAATGAAAAGAAATAGGTGCGCCACGGTCAAAAAAATATACCTAGTGAGCTGAAACAAAGTAATCACGAAAAAAATTTCAACGGAAACACACACGCAAACACTGTTTTCGTGTATTGAGTTGGAAGTCTGAAGTCAGAGTCTAAGTGTACGGATATGTCAGCCACCACACCAACACCGGTTTACCTAAACTGATAACCACACCAAAAACACATAACACTATTTCTGTTAAAAGAATTAGAGTTCAAGTTCTATGGTTGAACCGACTCCTCTGATACCAATTTTTTACGACCCGTCCCCTGGGGCCTGTGTCGTAACTACCCCAAGTCCAGCTTCCATAGGACAGGGGATGAAGACTATCACCAAAGGCATAAATCCCTAAAAGAGGAAGGCATTGACTTTATACCTGAAATCAAACAAAACTAGAGTACAAGATAAAGAAAACTATATGTAAAAACAGAATACAAAAGAAGTTCTAGAAAGTACAAGGGCCAGAAATACAAGCCCAATAGTAAAGTACAAGGAACGGACAAACATGTACAACTAAAAAGAAAAACCGTTGGATGAATCCTAGAAGCTCTTGGATCATCCACCATAGATCCTACCTGAAGGGTAGGTACAGATAGCCTCCTCAGTGCTCCATGTCTGTCCATCTCCTCTGGGTACCGACTCGTCGTGAGGTCCACCTCTAGGTACCGTCCAGTCCTCGTACACTTCGCCTCGGTCAGCGCTTTCTGTAATCTGCATCCAACACAATGAGGTTCGTGCATATACCATGAAGGGGTGAGTATACGATACTTAGTAGGGACCTCGAGATGCTCAAGGTCTCACAAAATCCTCAAAGGATAAACCACAGAAGAAAGATACAAGCATGAATTATCAACAAACCCAAATTAGGTATATTCCCAAACATATACCTAAGTTATCAATCACAATCTGGATCCAACACTCAATCCCAAGAACAAACCATTATACAAAGGAAGTAAATTCAATTACCACATTGATAATGGTTGAAATACATAACTCACCTCACATAGGTATAAAACTCACGAAGAGGGGTAGAAATGATAAGATGTAGCCTCTAAATCATCTCCTTTGTCGAACCCACATAGGATCCTGGAACAATATCAGTGTTGTTGAACCCACGTAGGATCCTGGCATAGAAGAAATCACTGTTCAACCCACGTAGGGTTCCGGTACAGTATTCTTTGCGGTCGAACCCACATAGGATCCCGGTACAGAAGTCACTACTGTCGAACCCACGGAGGATCCCGGTACAGAAGTCGTTACTATCTAACCCACCTAGGATTCCAGTACAGTAGTTATCAATGTTGAACCCACATAGTATCCTTGTACATAAGTCACTACTGTCAAACCCACAGAGGATCCTCGTACAGAAGTCATCACTGTCGAACCCACGGAGGATTCCGTCATCTCAGTCGCAACCAACCCTAGGGTTCCCACACACAACACGCTCGATTCCGGGAGGGTCCACTCCTCGAGCCAAGTGTTGATCCATTGACTATAAAAATGTCTTGAGTCGATGTATCCCTTAGTTCCACCTCATCATATGGATCCCAACACGACAGACGGTGTGTCAATCCGACACCCGGTCTGAGAGTTCTTGGCATTTCCGTTCCAAGGGGCCGGTTGGATTTCGGGTACAATCCAACCTAGACATACTCCAAAATCATTAGAATTATGTGTGCAGTAGGCCAAAAGTACCATGTCATCAAAATTAATCCAACTTAGTTGATGGAACGTCAATCAGATGTCCGATCCTTAAGTTATAAGCGTTTCCACTCTGAGTGTCTGGTTAGTTTCAGGTTCGAACCAACCCGAAAGTACAAAAAAATTTCCAAAACCTTGAGTTTGATATACCAAAACTACCACCTCAATCCAAGGAATCCTACAAAACAGATGGTGCGTCGATTGGAGGTTCGTAGCTCATGTTATGGGTGAACAACCAAAAGTGGACCAAAGAGGGGGGGTCTGGGTCCGGTCCGACCTGACCCAAACAGCCGTGGGTCGGCTTGAACCGATTCGACCTAACTCGGATCCAGGTCCATCCCTGTAGGACGCGGCCTGGCCTGGAGGCTGCAGTCCAACTCATGTGAGGGTGGCCCGGCCCGCACGGTACGTGGCCTAGCACAGCGGCGGGCGCGGCTCGGCCCGAACGGTCGGTCGCGACTCGGCCAGCTGGTCGAGCGCGTTATGAGCAAGGTGCGTACAGAGGGGGGGGGGGAGTTCGGCCCCCTAGTGTCCTGTAATGGTGGTTCCAGCTCATGCAGCTCGACCTTCCCGAAACCCGCATATGCGGGTTCCGCTCCGCTGTAGTGGCTGGTGCCATGACGGACTTCCGCTGGAGGCGCACGAGGGGAGCTACTGGCCAGCCTGTGCCGGCCGCCACCTCCAGTCGCCGGCACCGCTACACCAGCGGCCCGCACCATCACGCTCCACTGTGGGCCACCAGAGTCATTCCGGTGGTCCGTTTTTCCTCTCTTCTACGCATATGGCCTCCTCGAGTCTGGATCATCACTACGACGACCTCAAATTGGGGTTTCCATTCCATTCACCCATCTCCCATCAAAATGTGCATAAAGAGGGAATTGGCGGATGGTCTGGAATTGATCCTTAGCCTTTGCCCTCCGTGATAGAGGCTCAAACTATAATCCAGCATATAATTGAACGAGAAACAAACATCAGCTTAATCTCTAACCCATCCCGCAATCAACATCCATCCTATGGATTGACATGTTCGGGGTTCGATCCGCGTTTGTTGTTCTTATCCATGGGAAAAGAAGAACTTAAAATAAAGGAATTCAAACTCGATTTCAAAACCCTACCACGATTGTCCTTGATAGTTGACAAAATCACGGGATAGAGGAATCATTCCATTGATGTTAGAAGGAGGTGACGTCATCGTGGGAGACATTCTTTGCAGGCAGCATCTTCCCGTTTGGCTCAGTAGAAAGGTAGAAGATGATTCTCGTCATTCTTCATTAGAAGGATGAAGAAACGTTCTTCATTGAAGGAAATAATTTCTCCTTATTTCTTCTCTTCCTCCGTTCCACCAAAAGAATCCCACCAAAGTAAAATAATAGTTTTTCTATTATTATATTTGTTGGAATGAATTCAAAAGAATTCAAGTAGTTAGAATTAATTAAGTTGATGATCTCTATTAATTATTAATGGGGGTTGGCTCTTTAATGAGATAAGTTCAAAAGCATTCCCCCACTTAAAGAGAGTTACATGGGGGTTTAAACTCGGGTGGGTCCCACCTAATAATGTGGTGGGGCCCATCTCATATCATCTTCCCAAGGGAGGTTAGGGCGTGGTGGGTCCCACCTCTAACCTCCACTTTGAGGTTTTAACCTCCCAAAAAAATAAAATAAAGTTACACCTTTATTTTATCTAATTTAATATGAAACCCTATAACTGACTTTCATTCTCGATAAAACGCAACCACACTAATGGTCACCTTAAGAGAATACCGGTGCTGCGAGTTCAACGGTGTCCTAGGAATTTGATTCCGAGCACCAGTTCACATGATAGAAAACCCACACATATGTTTATTGAATGTACCCAAACAAAATAACATAAATTGATTTCGGGCACACCAGGCCTTGGAATCAGGTGCCGTCAAAAACTGCAGACTTGTAAAATTTCCTTGTATTTAATAAAAAAATTTCCACGGGATTTCCAGGTCTTTATAGATCTATTTTAGATTTTTGGTATAATGGTATATTTGATGTTGGGATGTTATAACCAAATAGTATGGCATATGAATTTCCCATTTATCCCTTTTTCATTCCTAACCACAAGCTACAATGTGATGTTATTATGTACATCTTTTATTTTGATATTTACTCCATAATTTTTGTTTTATTTTGATATAGAATAAATTTATTTTAAATTTATTTTACGTTATGTGGGTTGGTTGGGTGTTTTCATTTTTTATTGTGAAAATGGGATGAAAACTGGATGTGTTTAGTAATATATCATAGACTTTAAATTTTCCTAAAACCCATGAACATGCTTTTATATCAATCTTTGTGGGATTTTTATATTTTTTTCATAATTCACCATATAGTGAAGCCAAACTATGCACAAAAATAAAACCCTTAAAAAATGTTGTTACATACTCTATTAGATTTTGAATTGCTTTATATCTTATGTAATTTTTAATTTTCTTGAATTGAAGTGGATTGTTTTGAGGGTTTTGATGTAAATTTGTGTCATTTTATTGATATTTACAATTTCAAATTTTTTTTAAAAGGTGGTAATGAATGTTTTTAACAATTTTAAAGGGTTCCTTATAAAATGAATGGTTAATATGTTATAATTTGATGAGAATTCAAAAGAAAAATAATGAAAAGGATATCCACAAGGGGTTAGAAATAATTGAACTATGGTTTTTTGATTTTTTTTAAAGATTTCATTTTTAAAAAGTTTTAATGGCAAGTCTTATTATTTTAAAACTACTACATGTTACCCTATGTTTAATTATGATATAATTTCATAGAGGTATTTTTTAAAAAATAATTATAAGGTGAAAATAGTATTTTTAATAGCTGTGGTATAGTTTATGATATTTTTAATTTGATAATTCAAATAATAATTGAGAAAAGTTTACGGTTTAATGTTGTGAAACTAATTTTAGTGATGAACTGGTTCGCATAAAACATTATTTTAGGATATTTTTTGTATTTTAAAAGAGTTTAAAAAAAATCTTTTTACTTTACTTAATGATTACATTAATTGGGTCGTGGTTATGAATTTATATTTTGTTGTTTTTTATCGTCATGTGTTTAATATGGTTTTATGATTTTTTTAATTTATAATTTCATTTGGATGGTTATGTTGTTGAATTTTATTTATACAGTATCACCTTGAAATATCATGGATGATTATGGGATTCCATTGTCATTTTATGTTATTTAGAACTATTTTTTCTATTATTTTTATATATTATTTGTAGTTACAAACATTTCATAGACTCTGGTTGAGTGAAAAAGTTTTCAACATATAATCTTTATAATCATTCTATTCATCTTCTAAATCTTGGGTAATTGAGGTATCATAGCATGGATCAAGAATGTAGCTTCATGGAACCTATTTGCGATGTTTCAAGTCTTATTTTTTCCTTTTATCCTTTCATTCATTCTCCTTTAATTCCAATAACACATTGATTCATGTATTTCTATATGGGTTTATAGATATTTTTTTCTTCTTTATAGAATGTAATTATTATTACCACGTTTGTATTGATGTACCAAATGACAATTTAATCTTTTTAACCCCCTCCTTTGTGGGTTGTCAATGCCTATTCTGCTTTCTTGGGTTACACTATCAAAGTGAAAACATGTAATGGTTTGGAAACATATTTTATCTCTCAAAATTTTGTTATATAGTTTGTATCATTGAACTCATGTATCATCCATGACATGCCTTATGATTTTTGGGTACAAATCTTTTGATATGGGGGGGGGGGGTCCTTAATTTTTTTCTCTTAGTCCATGGTTTATAAGTTGTTTCATACAATGTTTCGTATTTTAATTGGTGAATTATCATGAGTTTTTGTATCCTTATAACACAATTTACATGGTTGTGGTATAATGTTGTATCATAGAGATAATTGTAACATTATGATTTCCATTTGGTGTATTATTGTATGTTTAATTATTGATAACATTAATGTCCATGATTAATGGGGTATAATTTCTCAAATTTTTATGATTTTCCATCAATTCATTTTTGGAAAATTGTTTGGAAAATTTTATGGACTACTCATTTAGCTCTTCCCATTTGATTTAGTTCATCTCAAACAAATAGTTGATACTTGGGAAAACAATGCAGAATTTATAAGGAGTCAGGGAAGCTACCCGTGTTTATGTGTCCCTTCTCGGCAGTGGGAATATAATTAGAGCTATATATTTGAAAAAACTAGGAATAATCTCCTTGGAATATCCAGGACTAGTTTAATTGTTGGAGCATGGTTTGGGAAACCATGAAGCTACACTATGTTTTCTTTCACTTGGGTTTAAAATTTAGAAATTCGTATTCTATAACTATATGAATTAATTATTCAATGAGCCCTATATCCACATATTTTGCTAAAATGTAAATGAAATAATATATAAACATATTTTTGGAACTAAAATTAATATAATGTTTCGTTAAAATAAAATTATTGAATATTTGGTGAAATAGTATGGGGATTGTACTTCTCATACATTACATACACCATGTGGTTTTTATAGACTAGTTAGTATTACACGCTCTATTTATGGTGTGTAGAGTGTATTCATGTGGACTCCTACTATCAAAATATCTTTTAGATTTGGTTCTTCGATAGTTTGACGGTGTCCTTGAGGTCATGTAGATATAATCAATTGAATTTTTGGATTCTTATTATATTATATTGTTCTATTTCCCTATTAGGAATCTCCCTATTATAAGAATACAATTTAGCTTTATTAAATTTCTGATGTTGAATTTTATTTTTTCCCTATTTATTATATTATCATTTTAAATTTTTTTATTTCATTTTTCATTGATTTCCTATGAATGGACACACATTACTATAATTCTGTTAAACTCAACAGTTTAAATTATGATTTTTATTGGCTGAAATCATTCTAACTAAGTATGATATGATTACCTATAACTATTTTCCATACAAAAAGCATCTTGAATTACTATATGATTATTCGATAATCTATCTACAGTTCCCATTTTATTGTTGAAATGGGTTGGTTCAGGATAGACATATATTAGGTATCCCTTCTTTATTTTTTTGGTGTAATGGTATATTATAGATTGGAATATATGGACAAAACTAGTTGGTAGAGGAATTTTTAATCTATCACTTTTCCATTATGAACATCAAGTTTCCTTGGAATTTTATGATGTGTGTACAGAATTTTTAGATTTCATAATTTATGTTTGGTATATTTTGATATAGAATATTTATTAAACATCACTTATGTTGGGTGTCTTGGTTGGGTTTTTTCATGTTTTACACTACAAATGGGATGAAAATGCAGGTGGTTAGTAAAATATCAGGGACTATAAATTTGATTATGACCTGTTAACACAGTTTTTTTAGATCTCAGTTTTAATTTTATGGTTTGTGCATTATTCACAAAACTATTTAGCCATAAATTGTAAGAAAACCCTTTGCAGTTTTTGTTATATGCAACATTTAATTTTTAATTTCATTATAAATTATTAAATTATTATATTTTATGAGATGAGGAGGATTGTTTTTAGTGTATATGTATGAAACCAAACATTCATCATTGGAAATTCATCATGATCTAATAAAATATATTTTTATGGTTATATGAAGCCCATTTATTGATGCTCAGAAAGGAGGTGACATAATTGGGCTTCGCTCTTGAGCAAGCTCAAGCTGATCTTGAACATGCTACGTTTGAGCAGAACCGACTATGGAAGAAGTGGAAGTTAATAGAGATTACCACCTGAGCAATGTTATCAGAGACACCCCAAGAGTCAATCACCATTGCACAACTTATCCTACAGTTCTATGAAGGTGTTATAAGGGGTTATGTAATAGGACTCTAGTACTAATATTATGTACCTTATTCTTGTATAGAGAATATACATTCTTTTTATTATTGTTACTTTGTAAATTTTTTTTGAAGCATAAATAGTATTTTTTGGTTAATATTCAACTAAGAAATATGTTTTGAGGAATTGAGGGATTTTTGAATTAAATAATATTTTAATATATTATTATTATTATTAATAAATTACTATTTATTAAATATAAATTATTTTATAATTTTATGAATGCAATTGTAATTTTTTATTACGTTTTGAATGATGTTTTTGTCAAAACCCATTAATATTTGATAAATTTCTGTTTTTGTTTTTAATGTAAAAATTCCCATATATTGAAAATTATTAAGATAAAATTAATATTATTTTTGGAATTAGGACATTGAAGTAATCCAGTGGTGAATTTTTCATAATTTTTTGAGATAATTGAATTTTTTTATAAAAATTAAATCCCATATAAATATATAATGTGTTTTTTGAAATCATAATGACAAAATAGGGAAGTAATAAAAAACTATAAATTTTATTTTCATCCAATATATGTTTTACATTAAAATAATTTGATTTTGAGATTGTTTGAATTATTTTACAAAGCTTTTGTTGACCCTTCAAGGATTATAAAACATTCTGTCTTTAAAATTGTTTTCTGTCGAGAGTGTGACTCACCTACACATATGCCACCCTATTTTTTAATAATTTTGGACATTTTACATATAAAATATTGTTTTTCCACTCCCATTTGGCATTAACCATGGGCAGAACCCATGAGATGGTTTTTATTTTTTATTAGTTTAATGTGAGGTGTCCCAAACCTAAATAATAAGGAATTACCTCTCCTTCCCTATATAATCCCAGAAAATCTCCCAAATCCTCTTCACTCAAATTCTCTAGAGTTCAAAAAATCCCTGCCCTCTTCTCTCTTTAATCCTCCAATGGTTCCCTATTCTCCCAGGAATCCTCTTTCAAGCCTCTCCCATGCTTTTGAAATCGCACTTCTAAGTAAGGGATTTATTCCTTCCTCATTTTCATCCAATTTTATTTAATAAGTTATGACATTTTTTTATTAAAAATGATTCTTTATAATTTCACACCTCCCCCATACTTCCCAATTTATGTTTGGATTATGGGATACCCCTTTCTCTCTCATTAATGACTCTTATGTACACCCGTAACAATGTGGAAATTATGTGAGAGATTTCTCCCCCCTCTTTTACATCCAAGTAATTATTTTTTATTATGCATCTAAATTCCATTACATTTGTTGGGAAATGTATCTATATAACCACCTTACTATCCATTTCATTTATATATGATGAGACACCCATTTCTTTCTCATCAACCATTTTCATGAATCCTTATGTCACACCCTTATGTTGCCAAAATTGCACTGCTTTTTCCAAGCCAAGATCATTATGTAGTGAATACCATACCCATGTCTCTATCATGATTATTAACCATTATTCACATATACAAGATTCATAATACTTTCTTTTATATATTCCACATTACATAATCACGTAATAACTTATGATGTTGATTGTTTCCATGTTATATGTTCTATGTGGCACGCTTATGCATGAAATGAAATGTTTAAGAATGGTGCACCCTAATATCGCTCCAATGAAATAGGTAATTTCTAATATCATGGTACATCATGTGAACCTGGTGTTGAATCATGCTAATTCATTTAAAATGAGGGTTTACTCATGCCCCATGTGCAATGAACATTAGATCATTCTAATTCCATGTTTAGTGTTATTGCCACACTTCCATGTTATGATTATCATGCTTTATCATTCCTTTTATGTTCACGCTTCCCTTGTGATCTTTTAATATTCATATTTCCTAAAATGTATTGTAATATTCATGTTATTCCTTGTTTATTCCCTTATAGGGCATTATATCTCACCTTTGTCATAGGTATGTCCTCACGTTATCCCATGAAATTCTATGTATGAGGGAATGTAGTGGTCAGGTAAAGTATGATTTCAATAAAGATATTGTATTTCATGTTTTATGTGGTTATATAATGAGCCTAATCCCCAAATACACTATACCTCCCGATATTCTATGTTTTATCATGTGATGTTTATGTAATAAATCATGTTTTAGTGTTTAATAAAGAGCTGGGTAGTCATAGTGGGTATCAGAGGATATGTTTATTATTATTTGGATTAGGATTAGAAAACCCTAGTAAAGCCTTAGAGACAAGACAAAGTATAATAAAAATATCTATAAGTTTTTTTGGGTATGGAGTAAGTGGTTTATCAATAAAATACATCCATGTCTAGATACGAGCAGGTAGAGGTGGCTCTAGCACAGATGTACCTAGGGGTAAAAACCTAGACAAGGATTTCCAGGATTGACCAGGGGTATCCTGGTACACGATAATGGGTCTTTCTACACTCATTGTTATGACACTCTTGGGGGATATGCATTGGTAAATTCACAAGCTTATTATGAACCATTTTTAAGGGAATAAATAAAATTCCCTAATGAATATATGTTAGAAAGCAGATCATGGATAACATAGATTGAAACCTATAGATTCATAATGTAAGAAAATAAAATCTATTTATAAGTCATATGTTTTTTTGTTACAATTTATGTGTTACACCAAACTTTTCCTTTTATTCTAGTCAGTGGCCTATAATAGGAGGACTATGGCTAACATCCAATGAGAATATCAATATGATGATTGTGTTAATGAGATGCCCAATCCGATGGGAGCTGAAATCACGAACTTTTTCATGATACTCTATTAGTAAACTCGATCCTTGAATAGAAACATGGGTCAAGAGGAACATTCAACACCCCCCCCCCCGAAATAACAAGTCGTTATCAAATTCATAATGAGACAAAAGGCCTTGTAATTTTAATGGATCATCTGATCCCTCAATCGCTGAACAATGGATCAACTCCATTGAAATAATATTATTCATTCTTAAATGTTCCGAACATTAAAGGTTCTCCATTATGATTAATATATGGAGGTTGAAGATGATTAATGGTGGTCATTGATACAAAATACGATGCCTGAGGAGGATATCGATGTGTTAGAATGGGAGGACTTTCAGAAGATGTTTTTTGATTAATATTTTCCTTGCACCCTTTGACTTAATATAGAATGGGACTTCCATACTATAAAGAAAAATGATGATGAATCTATCAGAGTGTAAAAGGAAAAATTCACAAGGCCTGCACAATACACCTCCAACATTGTTGTTACCCATGAATGCAAGGTTGACCGCTTGTTTGGTGGGCTAAAACATAGCCTGCAGAAAGCCCTGGAGATCCGTGACATCAACAGCTTTAAAGAAGTAGTCCAATGTTCCAACAAGGTTGAAATGAAGATTAGAAAACCTCAAGGGTATCATGGGGATAATATGCATAAGGTGGTCTTCAATTCTAGCAGTCTGAGGGATAAATACAATTTTTCTATGAAAATATAGTACCCCACATGAAAAATGTGTGGAAAAAAGCACCTCATAAATTTCTTGAAGGGGATGTGGAAATGCTTTAGGTGTGGAAGTGAAGGGAACGTGGTAATTAACTATTGGTATGAATAATCGGTGGCTGAGAAAGAGGATAGACACGATCCGTTATACTCTCAATGTGTTGTTCATTGATTCAACTGCAATGAACATGGGCACCTTGAAAATCAGTGCCCTAATCCAATGGTTTTCAGAGGCAACCAGAAACCTCCAAGGCTGCAATGGTGAGATTTTTCCATCACTACTATTGATGTGTACCTAGACAATGAAGTGGTGATAGGTTCACTAGTTATTCATTCAATAATAGAGAACATACTTTTCTATTCTTTTTCAATGATTTATTTTTAATCCGAAACGTTTAGTAGAACAATCCCAACACCACCAAAAATCATGGAATTAATGATTTCAGTGAGTAAGGAAAATGGGGAAATCATTTCATCCCATGAATATAACTCCTCCCCTATCATAATAAATTGATTGAACATCCCAGCAAACCTCATCATACTCCCTCTAGTGTGATATGATGTAATTATTGGAATGGGTTAGCTTTCCCTATATATAGACAACACAAATTGTTGTAAGTGGGAAATCACTCTCCAATGGGATAATCGATCCAAGATTTTGTACAAGTGCAAGGACAAAGATGAATCTTCATTACCTCTATCATCTCAAGAAAAGATATTACTTCCCTAAGAGCATGCATATCTGGCTCAGATGATTATGTCCAAGGATGGAACCATATGTGATGACATGCCTATTGTGAGGGAATTCACTGATGTGTTTCCCATGAAATTGCATGGTCTTCCTCCTAGAAGAGATGTTGAATTCTCAATTGACCATATACCTAGGTCATTTATAATATCCATGACTTCGTATTAAATGGATATCATGGAGCTTGAGGAGTTGAAGAAACAACTACAGGTGAATCTGGATAATGGATTTGTACATCCATGTGCTTCAACATGGGGTGCACCAGTCCTCCTCATCAAGAAGAAGGATGGGTCAATGCACGTTTTCATTGATTATTGTGAGCTTAAAAAAATAATGATAAAGAACAAGTATCCTCTCCCATGAATTGATGACTTATTCAATCAGCTGTGTGGGGCACAATAAGTCTCCAAAGAGGATTTTTGGCCATGATAATATTGAGTAAGGTTGAATAAGGAAGATATCGCCAAGACTGTTGTTCGTATAAAAATAAGGGCACTATGAATTCATAGTAATGCCTTTCAGACTCACTAATGTTCCATAAATCATCATGGTCTTTATGAATATAGTCTTTATATATTACCTCGTTAAATTTGGGGTAGTATTTATAAATGATATTATAATATACTCCAAAACTATGGAGGATCATGACGACGATCTAAGAACTATACTAGAGACCTTACGGAAGGAGAATATCTCTGAAAAGTATAGCAAGTTTGATTTCTAGTTGGAGGATGTCTCATTCTTGGAAAATATCATCACAAGAATTGAGATATATGTGCATCCCCCCAAGACAGTTGCAATTGAGGTGTTGTTGAGGCCAACATAGGTAACCGAGATCCATAGTTTATTGGGGTTAGATGAAAATTATCGATTATTTGTGAGAAATCACCCACGATTTTCCAACCCTCTTACCAAGATAAATCAGAAGTGATTAAAGTTTTTATGGAGTGATGAATGTGAAGAAAGATTCATGGAGTTGAAAAGGTGGATTATCACTACACCCATCCTTACTTTACCCCCAAGTGGTGAACTTTTTGTGGTATTTTAGTGATGCATAGAAGAAGGGACTGGGATTTGTGTTGATGAAAAATGACAATGTCATTGCCTATGCTTCATGGAAATTGAATGTTCATGAGTATAATTATCCAACACATGATCTGGAGTTGGTTGTAGTTATCTTTGCCTTAAAATTTTGGAGGAATTAACTCTTTGGGGAGAAGCGTGAAATATATATGGACCAAAAACGCCTCATGTATATATTTATATAGAAAGTGTCTAACATGCGCCAACGAAGATGGTTAGAGTTGATCAAATTCTATGACTGCTCAATCAATTAACACCCTGGGGAAGGGTACAAGGTGGAAGATTCTCTAGGTAGAAAGGACCTGTAGATTCTATTATTGATGAGAATTGAGAAGGATCCACACTTTTTAGATATGATAATGATGGACATGGGACTCATAAAGAAGTGAACATCATAAATCATTTTACAAATGATTTCTCAACCGTCTCTTTTGGAATTTTTAAAGGATGCTCAAAAGGATGATGTGGGAATTCAAAAGAATGTGGAAGCTAATAAAAAAAGTAAATACATGGAGTTAAATGTAAATGAATAAGGAATTAGTGGATTTGGGAAAAGTCTATGTGTTCCATCACCATCAGAGCTAAACAAGGAACTTTTGGATGATTCACATAGTTCAAATTTCTCTATTCACCTAGGAAACAAAATGATGTATCGAGATCTCCAAGATCATTATTGGTGGGATAATATGAATAAGGAGAACATTGACTATACATAAATGTTCCTGGTGTATTAGTATGTGAAGAAAGAGAGGAAGAAGTCTAATGGGATGATGCAACCATTTCCAGTAGCAGCATGGAAATAAGAGAACATCTACATGGACATTATCACTGGACGTTCAAGGACATCCAAATGAAATAATGAAATCTGGTTTGTTATGGATCATCATACAATGTTTGTACACATCATTGCAATTCAGGAGGATTTCAAATTGGATGGACTGGAACAAATATATATTAGGGAAGTGGTAAGGCTGTATGGAGTACCCCTATCTATTGTATCTAATCGAGATCAAATATTCACCTCTATGTTTTGGAAGAGTCTTCCATTTGCTCTGGATACAAAAAAGAACATCATTACTTCCAATCATCCTCAAATGGATGGCCAATCTGAGAGAACTAATCAAACACTAGAGGATATGTTAATATAATGTTTTATGGACATCAAAGGAGGGTGGGACCAACATCTTCCACTGGTTGAATTCTCCTACAATAACAGTTTCCACTCGAGCATATGAATGGAACCTTATGAAGACCTGTATTGGATGAGGTGCAGAACACTGGAATGTTGGGATGAAGTCAATGAGAGTAAGCTTCTAGGACCAGAAATGGTCTTTGAAATGGTTGAGAAGATGAAAACCATTCAGCAGCATATCAAGGAAGCCTACAGTTAACAGAAGAGTTGTGCAGATAACAGTTGATGAGACCATGAATTTAAAGATGGAGACATGGTATTTCAATGCATATCTCTATGGAAGATGGTAATTAGGTTTTGAATGAAAGTGATGTTATGTCCTATGTACATCGACCCATTTTAAGTTCTTTATCATGTTGGGGATGTTGACTATCTAATATCACTTACACCTACCATGTCCAAAGTACACGATGTCATTCTAGTATCCCTATTAAGGAAGTACATACCAAACCCTTCACATGTACTCTAATCAGAGGTAGTACAACTAGAGGATGATCTTTATTATGAGGAGAATCTTGTGAAGATCATAGATTGTAGAGAATCATTACTACAAAATATGACAATACCCCTCATGAAGGTGTTGTGGTGAAACCACAAGTTTGAAGAAGCGATGTGGGAATCAAAGGAAGTGATGAAGTAGAGATACCCTCATCTATTTTTTTGTGGGAAATGGGAATTTTGATGCCAAAATTTCTTAAGTCTGGAAGATTGTGATGCCCCAAAATTTCATTATTGAAAATTATTCTATTTATAATTAAATCTCTTATTATGGTAATATAAAATGAGAACATCATTGGTTTTATGATACAAGATTTTAAAATACTATTTTGAATTGTGATTGTTGCTAATATAGTCTTTGAAGAGTGATCCCATGATTATTATAAATATAGGTCTTTTAAAAATCTAATTTTTCCAGACAAACGAAGCAATGGCCTCATCCAGTAGAATTTCCCAGTACGAAGCCCATTTTTCAGAGCTTGGAAAGGAGGTAGTGTCATTGGTATTTTCTCTTGACCATGCCCAAGCTGTGCTTGGAAACGTTATGCCTGAGAATAACCGACTATGAGAGAAGTGTAAGTTAATAAAGATTACCACCCGAGCAATGTTATCCGAGCCACCCCAATAGTCTGTCCATATCAAACACCTTATTCTTCTGTTTTACACGAGTGTTATAAGGGGTTATGTAACAATTCCTTGAAATAAGATAATACACATTATTCTTGTATAAAAAATATACATTATTATTATTATTGTTAATTCATAAATAGAGTTTAAAGCCCAAAGAGTATTTTTAGTTAATATTCAACTAAAAAATCTATTTTAATGAATTGATGGATTTTTGAATTAAATAATATTTTAATCAAAAATTATTATTTTTATAAAATTAATTTTTATTAAAAATAAAGCATTGTATAATTTTATAAATGAAATTGTAAATTTTTATTATGGTTTGAAAACTGTTTTTTTCAAAACCCATGAGTTTTCGATAAAAGTTGGTTTTTATTTTAAAAGTTAAAATTCACAAATTTAGAAAATTATTTAGATAAAATGAATATTATTTTTTCATTCAAGATGTCTAAATTATCAAATTGTGAAGTTCTTCTAAGATAATTGAATTTTTAGGTGAAAATTAAATACCATTTAAATATATAATATGTTTTATGACATCATAATGGACCAATAGTGGTGTCATAAAATAATATAAAAATTATGTTCGGCCTATATATGTTTTTAAATTAATATAATGTGATTTTTGGTTTGTCTGATTTGTTTTAAAAAGATTTATTAGACCCTTCAATGCTTACAAAACATTTTGTCTTTTTAAATTGTTTTCCTTGATAGTGTGACTCACCTCTACATAATAAAGAGTATTATATTAAGATGTTCGGCCATTGGACATATAAAATATTTTTTCCCACTCCCCTTTTTCAAAAACTATTTTGGAAAACCATGGGAGGGTTTGTGGTTTTGATTAGTTTAATGTGAGGTGACCCGAACATAAATAATAAAGAATTACATCTCATTTCCTCTATAAACCAACCCAATCTCCCACTTACTCTTCACTAACAGAATTTTGAGTTCCAAAAACCCCTGAACTCCACTCTCTATAATCCTTCCAAGGTGCCCCAATCTCCCAAGAAGCCTATCTCAATCCTCTCCTATGCTTTTGGGATCTCACTTCTAGGTAAGGGATTTCATCCTTTCCAATTTTTGTCCAATTTTCTTTAAGTTGTTATGACATTTTGTTTCTACAAAAAATGTTGGGGTATGATTTTACACCTCCCTCATACTTCCCTATTTTTGTTTAGATTATGGGAGAACCCTTTCACCCTCATTAATTCCTCCCATGTACACCAGTTACCATGTAGAAATTCCATGAGGTATTTCTCTCTCCTCTTTTACATCCAAATAATTCTTTTGTATTAAGCATCTAAATTCCATTACCTTTTTTAGGACAAGTATATATATTATTACTATACTATACATTTAATTTATATATGATGAGATACACTTTTCTCTCACAACAATCATTTTCATGAATCCATATGTCACTTCGTTATGCTGCCAAAATTGCACAGCATTATTCCAAGCCAAGATCATTGTGTAGTGAATACCATACCCATGTCTCTATGAAGGGTATTAACCATTATGAACATATACATATTGAATGGTACTCTCATGTATTTAGTTCACATTACTTAATCAGGGAATTTATTATGATATTTATTTATTAATTGTTATATGATCCATGTGCCAAACTTATGCATGAAATGAAATGTTTAAGAAGGGTGATCCCTGATATCTCTCCAATGAATTTGGTAAATTATAGTTTCATGATACATCATGAGAAATGATTGTTGACTCATGCTAATTCTAGTGTAATTAGGGTTTAATCATGCTCCATGTGCAATGATCCTTATGTCATTCTAATTCCATGATAAATGTTGTTTCCACATTTAAATGATATGATTACCATGCTTTATCATGCCTTTAAGTTAATGATTCTCTTTTGATCCATTGATATTCATATTTAATGACATGTTTTGTAATATTAACGTTATTCCTTATTTACTGCCTTACTGGGCTTTATATTTCACCCTTTTCTTATGCATGTCCTCAGGTTATCCAATTCAATGCTATATACGAGGGAATATAGTGGTCATGCAATGTTTGTTTAAAATAATGATATGTATTTCATGTTTTATGTTGTTATGAAATGATCTTAAGATACAAATACACTAGGCCTCTCTATCTTCTATGATTTATCAAATGATGATTGAGTAATAAATTATGTTTAAGTATGTAATAAAGATCATGGTTGTTATAGTTTTTATGTTATTTGTTTCCATATTAGTGAAATATTTAAAATTTATAATTGGATTTTTATTTGGTGGGAATGTATGTATTGAACAAATCTCAATGGTGTTTTCTAAAATGAAAATTTAAAATTATTTTAAGATGATGAAAATTTAGGGAAGAGTTATAAGGAAAGGGGTTTCCATAAAAGGTTAGAAATTATTTAATTTTTATAATGTGGTAAATTATTTTAATAATCAAAAAATCAATTTTAAAATAGTATTCATGACGAGTCTTCTTAATTTGAAACTAATATGTGTTAACCTATGATTTTTTAGGAAATAATTTTAAAGGGTGGTTGTTTTATTTGCAATTATTTGGTGGAAATAGGGTTTTAGTAATGGAAATTTAGATTCCCTATTTTTTTAATTGGTCCATTAAACAAAAAATTAAGATTAGATTCTATTTTAAAGATATGTTCCTACCTTTGGTTGTTAACTGGTATGTTTAAAACACTGTTTCAAGTAAATTTCCCTTTTTTGAATGAGTTTAAAATATAAAATTTATCTTTGCATACTATTTTAATTCATTGAGTGATGGCTATGATTTTGTTTATTTTGGGGATTTTTATTATTCTATTGTACATTTGGTTTGGGGAATTGTTTAATTTATTTATTATTTTGGATGGTGATGGTGTTGGATTTTTTTTTAGGTGTACCACCTAGAAATTACTCAATCAATCATATGATTTCAGTGACATTTGAGGTTACTTAGAAATCTTTTTTCCCTATGTTTGAGTATATTATTTGTAGTTAATAACAACACAAAGACACTGGTTATGTGAAAGAGTTGATAACCTATCATAGTTTTAGTCATTTGATTCATATTATTAATAATGGGAAATTTAGGTATTATACAATGGATATGGATTCTAGATTCATGGAACCTATTCGTGGTGTTTCAACTCTAATTTTACCCTTCTATCCTTTCCTTCTTTCTCCATTAATTCTAATAATGAATTGATTCATGTCTTTATCTATGGGACGATAAATTTTTTGTTCTTATTTAAATAATGTAATGATTATTACTATGTCTGTATTTATGTATCATTTGACTGTTTATTAATTTTATCCCCCTTGGTTGAGGCTTGTTTTCTTCCTTTTTATTGCTTACTTGGGTTACACTATCAAATCGAACAGATGAAATGGTTGGTATACACACTTAATTCATTAAAAATTGGTTATATTGTATAGATTTTAGAACTCATGAATTATCCCTAATGTAGCTTGGGATAATTGGGTGTTAATTTTCGATTTAAGGGTTGTCTTGATTTTTGTTTCCATTAGTCTCATGGTTCATGAGTTGTTCCACATTTTATTTCTCATTTTAATAGGTAAATTAAGTTTAGTTTTCATATCCTTATAACATCAGTGACTGGGGGATAAGGTGATATTGTTGATAGAATTGTAACACCCTAATTTTAATAATTTTTATTTTTTATGTTTAATTATTGAGTTTTTTAGAGTTAGTGATTTATGAGATATAAATTTTCAATTATTTTATTTTCCAATTATGCATGCTTGGATAATTTCATGGTAATATTTATTTCCTAGTCATGAATCTCTTACCATGTGTTTATTTTCCTCTCAAATTGTTAGTGTATATTTGGGAAAACTATATGGTTATCATATGGAATCAAGATGGTACCCTTGTTTAGGTGTCACTTGTGGATTGTTGGCAGATAGTTAGAGCTATATAATTTTTCAAAATCTGAGGAATCTCTTTAGATCATCAAGGACTATTATAATGGTTTTCACATTGTTTGGAAAACCATTAATCCATACAATGTTACCTTCACATGTGTATGTAATTATGAAATTCATATTCTATACCTCCCTAAATTAAAACCTTGATAGTTTCTCTATCCATCTCATTATCTAAAACATAAAAGGAATTATCTTTAATTACTATTTTTCAAAATATAATTAATATTATGTTTTGGTTAAATTAAATTTATTTACACTTTAGTGAGATACTACAAGGATTTTAATTCTTAAACATTACTTACACCACATAGTCTATATAGACTGAGTGACTATTTCATGTTCAAGTTATGGTTTGGAACTGTGTATTCATATAGAATCCTACTTTATGATCACTCTTGGAGTTTTTTATTTTGATGTTTGATGGTGTCTTTGAGTTTATGTGGATATAATAATTTCGTAATTTCCTAACATTTTTATATATTATACTTATATTTTACTATTATGCTTCTCCAAATAATAAGGATATATTTTTTCTTTATTCTTATCATATGATGAATGATATTTTATCATTATCTGTTTTAGCTATTTTCTATTTAAAATATTTTTAATTCATTTTTCATGGTTTACAAATGAATATAAACACAATTCTATTATAAACATCCAGGGAAGTGGAACTAAAAAATCAATATATAAACATGTAATCATACACATTGAGGAATTCATGACTCAATCGTGGTCCCTCGTAGAAACTCTAAAATTACCTTAGCCATGTTGCAAGGTCCCAAGAGAAATAGACACACAATTATGGATTTAATATAAAATTACATTATTTGACATATTATATTTATTGGGGGAATTCCTTTTGACTGAATATTTTTTTGATTCCCTATAACTAGTTCTTAGACCCTGAAGATCAATAATTCTCTGAGGTACATTCCATGATCCATCTCCAGTTCCCATTTGAGATGTATAATGGAATGGTTCATGACAGAATGATATTAGGGAACCCTTTTTTGGTGTAATTTTATAGTATATATTAGAATTTCTGGACCACATATATTGGGAGAGGAATTTTCTATCTATTATTTTTCAATTCAGAACCTCATGTTTACTTGGGATTTCATGATATCTATCTTAAATTTTGTGATTTAATCCTGTATTTATGGTATATTTTGATATCCAATAATAGTATTTTAAATTTATTTATTGTGATGTGGGTGGGTTGGGTGTTTTCAAGTATTATGCAGAAAATGGGATGACAACTAGAGGTTCATAGTAAGATATCATGTACTAGAAATTTTTCTAAAACCCATGAACAATGTTTTTTTAGATCTTGGTATAAATTTTATAGTTGTTCTATGATTCAATAATTCATGTAGCCAAACTGTTCACAAAATTAACCCCTTTGAAATCTCTATTACATATACTATTTGATTTTGAATTTTTATATATCTTATGTAAATTTTTTATGAATTGAAGAGGATTTTTTGATGTTCCTGATGTAATTTGGTTTCATTTATTTGAGTTTTTAATATTTTTTTAAATGTCTGAGAGTGTGTTCTAAAAAATTTTAAATGGTGTATTCTAAAATTAAATGGTACATTTATTATAATATGGTATGAAATTAAGAAAATAATGATGTTAGGCATTTTAAGAAGGGGATAAAAATAGTTCAATTATTTTGAATTTATAAATGATTTTCTTAAAGTGGTTTTTTGTTTCTAAATAGTTTTAATGAAAATTCTTGTTATCATGAAACTAATCTATATTAAACTAAGAATCGGTATAAAATAATTTCAATGGGTGATTTTTTAAATCGAAATTATGTGGAGGAAATTGATTTTTTTAACTAGTGTCTAGTGTTTGAAATTTTTTATAGGATCAATTAATGAAGAATTAATATAATCGTTTTATTTAATGATGTGTTAATAATTTTAGTGATAAATTAGTTATATTAAAACATTGTTTTGGGTAAATTGGTCATTGGTCCATATTTTAAAAAATAATAATCATGAAATAATTATTACTTCTCTTAATAAATTACTATTAAATAAATTACCATAAATTATTGTTATTAAATATTAACAACATTAATATCATGGAGACATCATGCCATACCTTCGCAAGACTAATGTTTTAGATAATAACATATCGTATTATACAGTTTTTATGTTTTATTTTAAATTTATAAAATGATACTAATATAATAAATAACTTATTACATATTTAAATACAGTTATATATTCCTTCCATGTGATGTATTGGTAAAATGCGAATCACGTCCCATCGTGTGGTGGTAGTCTGTTGTACTCATGAATGATGATATCATTTCTTAATAGATGTTAATGTAAATAATTTTATAAAATATTATTTTGTAAAATTTATTTAAATTTCATTAATATGATATATTAAAATTAAATCTGTCATTATGAGTATACATGAGAGGTTATCATAGAAAAAGAATAAAAAAATTTCATTAGAAGTTTGTACATTGTTCAAAAGAATGTTATTTCCCTTCCCATTTTATGGAAGAGAAACTGATTGAATAATATTAAATCAATTTAATGACGTATAATCATATATTAGATACATTTTTTTTATTATACTAGAATTTTTATTCCAAAATTTAAGGTGGAGGACCAAGAAGAAAAATGGATCTCAGTGAAGAGTATTAAACGTCTTTGGGACACCTCTTTAGGATTATAACTATAGCCCCCATAGATTGGATTTATAAAAAATATAAAAAATTTAGGATGATGGTATTTATTTTATAAAGTTATTTTGGTAGTACATGGATGAAAAAATGGGTTTCTTAAGTGTGGAAATGAGAGGGGAGTTGATTCCATTTTATAAGGGAGGATGAGTTTCATTCTCGTAAATTTCCTAAACTATCCAATAACGGGAAGCCGCTCTCAAGAAAAGTTCCTAAAAAATGATATAATGACATATAAGGTATACTCAAACCATTAAAAATTAAAATAAATAATTCATAAACATTTAATCACTTTTAACTCAAAGGCTACTCACTTTTACCCTTATAATTTATAAATTTTTTTCTATTTGTACAATTCATTTTGAGGAGAAAATAAGTTGAAATTATTATTTAATAAAAATAATTATAATAATTAAAAATATAGAATAAATTTAATAATATTTAATTTACATGGGTGTATGGATTTAATTTAAAATTAAGCCCATATACATTACAAAAAAATGGTGTTTCAAGAAATTCATTTTTTGAGCATAAGATTATCTTTTAATTAATATTTGAAAAAATATAATAATTTAAATAAATTAAATTAATATTTATATATAAATATAATCTATTCATTTTATATAAATCATTCTTCACTATTAGTTATTCTTGTTATGTAAAATGGATAAGCAATATGCACTTTAATAATATTTTTATAAAAAATTATTTTTACCACAAAAAATTAAACATATATAAAAATATAGTATAATGGGGATATAAATTTTCATAATTTCATGATTATAAGTAATAAAAATATATATTTTAAATCATATTAAATAATAATAATAATTTTTTTACTACGTTATTTAATATGAATATACATTGTATTGAAAATTAATATTTTTCAATGTTCACTGAAAAATAAATATTTTCCAAAAAATTCTGAATAATTAACCTAGGTTAATATAAATATCATTCATTAAAAATTACATTCATTTTAAAAAATAAAAAATTATAGTTCAAATTTTTTTGTAATATTTTCTCCATAAAAAACAAAACATTTTTGTAGAAAACATATTTTTTATGAAATAATATATCTATATTAAAGTTGATGACTTAATTTTTTAATAAATTTTAAATAAAAAAATATTTACTAGAACATTTAAACATATTTAATTAATTAGTTAAAACTATTCATACAAACTAATTTAGTATCTAAGGGATGTGGAAATATAAATGTCCTCAAATAATTAGGATTCCACAAAGGGGATCATTGGTGCGAAGTGAAAACATGGTCTTTGAGAAAAATATTTAATAATTTTTTAGATTTATCGAGATCATTGATCACAAGAAAATGAAGGATTTACACATTTTTAACAACCCCATATACTTATGTCTACTATTAATTTTAATACTCTTGACTCAACAGATATGAAGGAAATAAGATATCATTTTTGTTTCAATATCATTTTTCTAGAGTTGAGGAATTATTTTTTATAAATATAGAAAACACCCAAAAAAATATTTACATGATATCTACTTATTATATAAAAATATACTCCTATCATTTTTCTTTGATCAATTTTTCTTTCACCTCTTTCTCTACAAAATTAATATCTAATAAGAAATTTTTAGGATTGAAGCACAAAAATTTAATTTTCAATTGTCATAAGATTAATGAATTACAAACCGGTTATGACTCCAATATTAATTAAAACAAAAAAAAATTAATAAGGAATGAAAATACCAATAATGAATATTATTATATTAATATTTAAAATTCTACAATAAAAAATGATTAACATAGATCATTTATTAAATAGGTAACCTTATATCCCAAATTATCTAAGGAACCTAAACATGAATGAATTTTTTAACGTAAAAGGTTATATCGTACCCATAAGTTAAATACCTAAAAATGTGTATTTCAAAAATAAATCTTATTGTTAATCCAAATGGTTATATATATCTAAACCCAAATTCAGTTTCACAAAAATATCATTAATTATCTTAAAATCCAAATAAAATCAAAAAGGCAAAATTCTATAATATGTTTCCCAAAAAACAGAATACTTCATCACAAATTTTTTTATATGAAATTAATCTCATACTAACATATACATCATGTAGTGTATTGGTAGGTGGTTATCCATGATTTCCATTTATTTCTGGGTTTAATACTCATGGCCTATCCGGATGTGAGAATTTTCACTCATCTTAGGGGTTGTACCTTTTCCAAAACTATGTACGAACTTATATAATAATCATTTTCAAAATTATCCTTAATCCTATAAACATATCTATAATATGTTTAATATCTTAATAAATCTAATAATTAATGAAATCATATTTTTACCTATATGGTTTATATCCCCACTCATTCTATTACAAAAAATAACAATATTTTTAAATAATGATCATTTCCTCCAAATCATGATCTTCTCCAAGATAATATTTTCCTAAATAAAGATATTTTTTCCTAAAATATCTCTATAACATTAAATAACATTTCTGGTTCATTATTACAATTT
The DNA here is from genome assembly GCA_963277665.1 of Viscum album. Classification (NCBI taxonomy): domain Eukaryota; kingdom Viridiplantae; phylum Streptophyta; class Magnoliopsida; order Santalales; family Viscaceae; genus Viscum; species Viscum album. The sequence goes on from OY728126.1 coordinate 1,959,477,929, forward strand.
AATATAATATTGTAAAACCTAAAAGAAAGCTACTAGATAACAATTATTAATATTTTATAGAATATTGTAAAAAAGAATACCATTGTGGAAAATAATTAAACACCTTGATTCGTGTGTTCCAACACAAAAAAACATAAATAATAATAAATAATTATTTTCATATCATAGGACATTCATAATTAATCATTGTGTTAATGAATTAACTCAAATAATGGCCAATTTCTTCACATTTATGACATAGAACTGTTAGTGGTTCCTTGGGATTAAAATTATTTCCATGCATATTTTTAATCATAATATTCATTTTTATTTTGAAATTAGCTTCTATTCCCATCCTTTCCCAGACATAATTAATATTCATATTTCATTATGGAATTTTCCATGGTTCCTCAACCCACTTTTTAGACACGTTGGAAATTGAATATTTTATTCCTCTTCAAATTGAGCACATGAGATTATATGACATATCATCCTTATATTCTTTACTATTAATTTTAATTAATATTTGTTCGAGTTTTTATCCATAACTCATGAATGTTCATTTGTAATGATCATAAGATATATTACATACATTTTGATTAGGTTATGTATCTAGTTGCGGAATTAATTACAATTCCCAACAAATGTTTTATTTTCATGATTTCACCTATTTCCCACAATTTATTTAAATAAATAAACAACTTTATTAGAATACTTAAACAAGAAAGATTAAAACATATTATATTAGAAGGATTAACTTATAAATGATATTTATATATAAACTAAAGTATTTCTAGGTTTCAATAATTTTTATCCATGATAATGATTTTTATTAGGTTTATTAAACTAATAATTTTTCCAAGTCAATAATAATAGTTCGTTATGAATTTTTGAATTCCAAAATATATCCATATGGAGTGTCAAACTAGGTTAATAGTAATTCATATTTTCAGTTAGAAGGTAATTCCTATGTTGATCCTAAAAATATTTTTTTAGAGTTATTATCTCTAGGTCTATCTATTTTGTAACCATTTCCACATGTATTATATTGATAGTTATAAAATTTCATAAATAACACTCTCTAAACCCCTCACAAATGTTTTATAATAAGTTCTTAAACATAGTCTTAACCTTATACATATACATAGGGTTATCAATGATGTTTATTCAACTCAGTTTCCAATGGATAACAAATCCTTTAAAATTATTCCTATGATAGTGACATAAGATATTAACAAATATCATTAAATCATTTTTAACACAAACTTATTTTAATTACATCCCAAAAAATCATAAGGCCTAGTTTCTTTGTAATACATGGCTCATAAGACATAAATGTGATGGTAAAATAAAACATAGTTATTTAATTTATCATAATGAACCCTTCAATCCTTTCAAGCTCCTAAAAATCAATGTGATAACCTGGGGAATATATATCCAGAAGGGGGAGCTAAAAATACCAAAAAAATTATCCTCATTAGGAAGCCTAACATGAGATTAAAATGTATAACATGATATCATAAAATAAATGAAACAAGATTAATAAAATGAAAAAATCATATAAATAAAAGGTATCATAATAAAATAGAATCATTGGAAATTTAGCATAAATGTAGGAAATTACATAAACATAAGTCAAGGATAACTATCAAGTAAACATCACCTAGTGGAAATATTAAAAAAAATTGGTCTGGTTCAGTCACTAATCTTATACATGATGTTTTCTGAGACTTAAACATTACCCAATGCATTGTAGGTATATATAATTCTGACCCCACCAGTCAAATTCATTTCATGTAAATGCATGTCTTCCATATAAAGAAATCAATCATAAGGTAAAAAATAATAATTACCCAAAGAAATAATATGGGTAACATAATATTTTCTGATATCATAATCAATGGATATGTACTAATGAAGGAATTTTAAATATGATTATAATTCATTTATTTCCCCATAAAACCATGAGAGGGTGATAACGGTATATATGTTGAAGATGTAAAAAAATATTTTAGAGTCATTCCATAACATTAATTGTTATTTTCATGGACTAATAAAAATACATTTCACTATATTGTAAACATTCTGAAGAATGATACCCTTTCCAAATTGAAAATAAAATTTGAATAACTAAAACTCAAAAAATATTATTTTATTACATTTATTATAAAAATACATTGACCAAGATAAATTATTACTCAAATAAAATGATATTGGTAATTTTATATAAGCCATATAAGTTATGAGAACATTTTTTTCACATTTCTGTCATAAATTTAATATGTGCCTCATTCAAAAAACAATGTTATTATTTATTTTAAAATATTTTCTTAAATTTAACCATGGGTAATTTTTTTCTTAATATATTAATGTCAAAAGCTAAAGACATTCCCTAATACAATTTTAAACAAAAAAATTATAAAATTTACTTTTGATGTAAGAGATAAATAGAATGAGATTTTTTAGAAAAACATTTTCTCTGTAATTGAAATTACCTAAGATAGAAAAATGGTAATATTACATTGAAATTTTATAACTATCCTTAGGATAGTAAAATTAAATTATTATAATTCAAAATTAAAAAAAATTTCTTTCAATGGAAATACAAGAATAAACAATCTCAATTGAAATAATTTTGATGCATAATCCCTTTCCTATTTGGTAACATTTGAATCATAACCCCGATAATATAAGTGATTTAATTATGTCATTAAATGAAATTTATTATTATTATTTAGAGGTATAATATTTAAAGGTACAATACATTCACCACATAAAAAAATATGTATATAAAAGATAATGTTCTTTAATGTGTGATGTATTGAGATGGAATCCCTCACCTAGAGTCCAAGATTGTTATGTATGTATTTTATAACATGTATAATAAACCTATATTATTTATTTCTTTTCATATGTAAATTTGACATGTTTAATTTCTTATTCTTAATAATTATAAATTATTTTCTTTTAATGAATAATTCAATTACTTATTCAATTATGCGTACGTCTGGTGTTTTGGGGATGCTCAGTTTATTATTTCATAATGGATTCAGTGTGTTGAACATGGTCAAATAGTACATTTTTTCATAATATAAAGAATATTTATCAAAAAGAGTAATCATTTTTATAAATAAATTAAAATGGAAATAATAACCCAGAATTATGGTTATTAAAAATAAACTATGTTACAATCATGGATACGAGCATGTAATAAGTTCCCATTTATAATTGATTATGACAAAAATAAGGTATGCTTTATTTTACTTTTAAAAAATGATAATAATTTCCCAAATTCATGTATTATTTCATTAAATACACTTATATATACAATCCAAATAATTATGTAATAAAAAACCAATGAAATTGCTTTGCTTGATGGTTGTCCACCGTACACACAAACAGTGTTATTATTTTTCTATGGATGGTAGGGTAAAAAATTATATGATATATTAATTTTATATAATGATTAATATATCATGAATATAGTATATAAAATATAAATCCAGTATTATCAATATCCTATATTGGTGATAATGGAAAACAAATCATATCGGTTCGGGAGGTAATCGTCTTTTGTACACACGAACGGTGGTTTCGTTTTAGATTTGAGGGAATATGAGATGAATGATTATTATTAAATAAATTTAATAACAGATGATTATATACGATTTTTGGTTGATATTATATTAGACCAATTATGACATCATTTAATGGGGTAAAATAAGATGAAAATAGAAAGGGTTTGTTGAGGAATATTACATCTTCTTCAGACCACCTCTTCACGATGTTAATTAAATCCATCCATGCTATTATTTCTAATAAATCCATGGCTTATAGGTCACAGATAGTTAATTTTGGAAGTTATTAGTAGATTTATTTTCTAAACCACTGGGTTTTGAATGTGTGGAATATAGAGGAGAGGGTGTGCCCATTTATATTGTAGGAGTGGAATTTTTGTATATACCTAAAGGTATTCACTAATGGGAAGTCACAATCAATTCATTTGAATAGAAAATTGAATTATATATTATTGGAGAATATATAATACTGATAAAAAATTGTGCCCTTCAAAAAAAGTATTTTATACAATTAATTCTCTATCCCTATAAGCTTACTCACTATAACACTTTTAAATTTTTACCAATATAAAAAAAATTATTTTTCTATATTTCTCTTCATTATAACGAAATATTATTTGAATTTCATATATAATATAAATTATCATTGTTATAAATATTTAATACATTTTTTCATATATAATTTTATTAATAGGATGAATTTAATTTAAAATTAAACTCATAGATGTGTCGAAAAAAGGATTTTTATGAAATGCCTTTCCAGGTATAATATGATCTTATAGTAATTATATAAAATGTAATAATATATAATTTAATTTAATTTAACATTTATACACATATAATATATTAATTTAATTTAACTCATTCCCCATTCTTTTTATTAAATATTTAAAATTGACATACATTATGCACATTACAATAGTTTTCCAAAAAAAATTACTATAAATCCTAAAAATACTCTTATATTAAAATCCAATACAACATTTATTCAAATTTAATTTACTGGATTAAATATAATGAATATGTATGTTAATTTCCACCAGAATTAATAATAATGGTATATTTAAAGTAATTATTTAATTAATAATAAATGATAGTTTTACAAAAAAATCTATATTTTTCACTATTCAAGTAGAAACAAATATATTATGAAAAATAACAAAACATCACTCTAATATAACCTTGATATAATTATTTAATTTTTTTTATTTTATAAAATAACATTTCTTAAATTTCCAATTATTAATTATTTTATTTTCTTAAAATGGAACTAATTTTTTTGAAGGATTCTTATTTTTTTATAGAATCAAAAATATTTATTAAATTTTATTTATAATTCGTTATGAATTTTTATATAAATATATATTTTGAAGAAAAATTTTAAATTTCATAAATTCGCTAATATTAGTAAATCCCCTAAATTTTTCCTCTAGGTTATGTTCGTCATGTTTAAATAATTATATTTTAATATTATATGTTGGTTTGTTTAAAAATAGTTTTTCTTCTAACAAAAACTATCAAATAAATAAAATTTATTTAAAGATACATATATTCTAAACTATCTGGTTATAAAATAGTTTTATAGCCCATGTCATTTTTCAATGTTAATTACCAAGGCCATCCAAGAGAGTGGATAAGGCCCCATCACCTATTTCTAATTATTATCTCATGGTATATAATTCTTTACATAATGAATTGTAGAGAGATATAGGTCACACCCATAACATAATTAAAATAATAATATGATTTCTATATGGTCATAAAAAATTCATCATATCATCCCCATGAAAATGAAAGTGTTTAATAAACAATTCATTATTTCACAACACTTGGAAAAGAGAAAGGTTTCATAACATTTCATAATAACATAACCCATGGAAAATAAACATGAATTATAACTGATTCATATAATAAAAATAATCTAAATAGAGATATAATATGGATGGAATCATTAGATCATATCCCCAGTAATGCTTAGGTAACATAAAAAGATGTCAACAAAAATGGTAAATGATTTTAAATATTACTCAAACAATTTAATATGAAAAATAATTTTTTTTACATTATAATGATTTATTTTAAATATAATTACTTCATGAATTTTTAATATAAACATTTAATTGAAATTAATTTTCAAATATTATAATGATTAATTTAAAATTTAGTGGTCAAGTTTGACGAAAATACAGTTCATTTCATACATGATAAAAATTATCTCCTTAACATTTTCATAAAAATTTGAAATTATGTTCTCAAGGATACAATACGAATATTTCATTCAATAAATTTTTTAAAAAGGTAAATTAATGGTACCAATTAAATGAAATAATATTTTTGGAATAGTAAAACATATTTTCAAATAAATTCTTATAATAACATTGATATGGAAGAGAAATAATTTTTGACCAAAGGGATAAATGACGCCTACTTCTCTTAAAACTATTATTTTGAAATTATGATATCATAAAGGGTGAAAATGAAATGAATAAATTTATTTCAATTAAATATCCATTAGATAAGAAAAAAACAAGGGTTTTGTGAGTTATATATCATAAAATTTCATCCATGGAAGTATAATCAGAAACAATCCCAATAAATTAGAAGATTATAACATAAAAACATTACATTTTTCGTATCATTGGATTCATAATTCCCAATGATGAAAAAAAATTATATGGATGATTATATCACATGATTAAAGGATAATAATAAAAAATTACATTCATTGGAAGTATATACATCAATTAAGATGAAAAATAGGTGTATAAGGCATGTGTTTCATTGAAATAAAAGAAAAATGAAAATCCCCTTTCATTAAGTCTCGACATCACTCACAAACATCCAAACATACTGTATATTAAATATATTCTTATTATTAATTTTTTAATAAACCATAATCATATGCTTCATTCCATATATGATTTACCAATAACCTCTAATATCCTTTTTAATAAAAATTCTGTGTCAAAATATATTTTTAGTTATTAACTACTTCATTTTTCCTGTATAATTTGAATTTTTAATTTCAGTTATTTTACTTTGATCATGTTAAAATAAAATAAAATGTTAAAATCCTAATATACCTATCATACATAATCATTATATATGTATTTATAATAATTCAAAAAAAATTCATATAGATAATGAATTACACCATTCATTGAGATGATAAGAGATACATTTGAATGAACAATGATTCCATATTAAGGATGAGTGAGAAAATGAAATTGAATAACATATGAACTTTATATATCCAATATAGTGTAATATATATAACATAAATTAATTAAATATTTACAAATTACCTTACATGTAAATGATAATTAAAACATGAGTCACATTTCTTCCCAAGGTTGTAGTCCACCTTTATCATGACTGGAATTATCATATTTCAGGGATGGGAATGTGTAACAACCAATGATTTAAAAATGAAAAACTATCCCTGATAGTGTATGAGATACACTATCATGAACCCTTTCGAGAATCCATCTATCTCAGTGCCCTACCCGATAAGTGGAAAGTCTAGAAGGGCATTCTAGATCCCCACGAACTAGCAACTGGTGCCTCTGTATCAAATACATCCATTGGGAATTATTTTACCAAATTCCATATACATAATCTTCCAACAAGATAAATAAGATAGTATGGAAAATGTACAATCAATAGTGATTAAAAAATTCCAAATTTAATGTTTACAACTCTAAGAAAAAATCCCAAAAGTATTACGACAAATTAAAAACAAAATTTCTGAACTAAACCTCCATGAGACGTGAGGAGAAACATCATCAAGCTTCCCCCACCAATGTATGTATGGAGGATACCCCTAGGAATGAAAACCGTCCACACAACTCCCCTTGCCTTTACATTGAATAAACATAAAAGAAGATCTACACACACCCAAATGCATATGTAGGGTGTGATCTAAAGCCTAATAGGATGAAAGCAAATAGTATTAGAATATATAAACATTAAATAACAAATAAATTACATGTTTTATATTAATATAGAATGATAATGACAATATTAAGGAAAGAAACTATTAAATGAATAACAAATTTATGGAAATAATCATTGATTGAATAACATAGCTGATTTTAAAATTACCAACACAACAAACTCTATGTTAATGGTAAGTGTTATATATACAATGATCACTAGTTACAAGAGAATCCCATAGGCACTAGAAAGAAATGAGACCCCAGGAACCACATATCTAAGGAAGCATGGATTAGTAATAATGACCAAATTTGTTCTCGTGTATAAGACACTAGTAGGGAACTCACACACAAACCAGTGGTCTCTAATAATCATCCATGATTAGTTATTTCATTTATCATTCATGTTTACTTATTGTTTTTATCATCAATCCCACTAAGAGATTTGGGGCCGCAACAATGCCTGAATCAATAGGATGCTTTCCTAGTATGCTCACCTAAATACATGGGCTTCCCTTTTGTTATCAATCATGTTTCACTTGTAACATAACACCACATACACATTTCAACATACAAACAATGAATTTATCAATATAATCCACCACGTTCACTCACATTGCCCACATCACAAATCAAAATCATAGCTAGAAATTTTTAAAACATGGTTTTCTCATCTTATATAATTCAATAAACCGTTTAAACAAATTATAAAACAATTTCAAGTAACACCACTAGGATTTACCTGCCAAACAACACTCTGACCCCTCCTTTAATATCAAATAGGCACCAATAAAATATACCAACACCATTCACATAACATACATAATTTAAATAACCAATTTTAAAATTTATTAAAAAATATCTAATGAAACAACAAGGTTTTACCATTGAAACACACATAATTATACAAAAAAATGCTACTTTAAAATTTAAACCATGTTTAATCCAATTAAACTCCACTTTTTCATCAAATGAATAATTTCATGAATCATTTGACCAATTTATCAATAATTAACTAATGGCGCTAAACAATTTCACCAAAAAAACATCAAATTTCATATATAAATGACACTTTAAAACCATCCACAAAACATAAAAATATAAAAAATTTATTATCAAAATTTAAAAAAAATTATAGATTCATATAAACAGTTTTTAGGATAAGGCCTGAAAAAACACAAAAAAAACATTACAACCACAATATACTTAGTTTAACAAGGAAAAATGAAGGAAAACTCACCTCAATAAATTGGAGGCCAACCAAATCGAATCGAAACACCTATCCATTGGTAGAGATTTTTTTAATACATGATAATATGTCATGAGAGACTATTACCAGAACCATAAATTATATAAAAATAGAAATTTGGGTTTACCCTTGACCTCGGGACTCGACCACACTGTGATGGAAGATGGATATGTCTAGTCATGGCCAGAAAAAAAGCGGCTGTGGTGAGAAATCCCTTACCTTAACGAAAAAAATGAGAAATCATGGTGATATCTGGTAGAAATCAATAATAATAAGTGGCCATAGGGGAGTCACAATAACAGAAGTGGAGAAGGGCACCAGTGTGGGTCACAGTCACCAGAGGAGTGGTCTGTGGGTTCATAGTTGCCGAAGCGGTGCTGGCAGTGAAGGTAACTCTCTAGGGAAGGTAATGGAATGAGGTATCATGCTCTAGGGAGGATGTGATAATATATTCCTTGTGCGAAGGTGGCACTGGTAGGAGGTTTGTGTGTCTGGGAGGAACTAGCAGGAAGGATTGATATTGGCCAGTGGAGTCACTATAACAACCCTTCACTTTATTTCATATTTAGACACGAATTATAACATAAATATGCACATAATACAACCAAAAATATCGATTGGTATAGTGTATTTTGTGATTAGTATCATTCAATTACAACATAAGACACAAAATACAACATCATTATTGAAACAAAATTACTTGATCACAACATTCTTTCGTACTTATTATTTCATGGTATAACCTCAAGACATAAATAAGAAAAATGTAAGATATAAATACATGTATGGGAGTAGAAAAGGGATAACATGAAGAATAAAATACATTTAATGCAATAGAAATATCAATGGATTATAAGAGAAACATGAACCAAAAGTAATGATATAGAATGACCATCATAACATGGAAATGTTGCAACAACATAAAACAAGGAATAATAAACATAATGGAATTAGGTAAACCCCAATCCCAATATGATGGAAAAAAATACTATAAAGGAATCAAGTGAAATTTTGACCCAACAAGACCTATCATGATACTAAACATTACCCAATGTATTTAAGTGATATTAGGGTAAACTTTTCATAACAATTTTAGTGTCATGATTAAGTATGCCACATAGATCATATAACATGGATTCATTCAATGTCATAATTTATTCAATTATATAAATAATTTATAATAAATACAATAAATTATATAATAAATTTTTATATTTGAATAAATGATAATACCCATTATTTAGATATTGTTATGGTTTTCACTACATGATTATTATTCCATTGAAATTCACAGTTCAATTTCAACAGCCCAACGACGTGGCATAAAAATTCATAAAATGGTTTATAAGAGATAAATGCGTATCTCATCATGTATACATGAAATTGAAAGTATGGGTGTTCTATTAATACTTTTCCAAACATAATGAATTTTATAAATAAAAGGCATAACATAATAAATAAACTTGATGAAAGAGGAGAAATGGAATAACTCTTACGAATTTTGGCATGGTAATAGACATACAAGGGAGGGATTAAGGAGATATAATGAGGTCTCCTATAATTCAAACATAATAAGGGATTTATGGGGGAGGTTAAAAAAATTCATCTTAATTTTTAATTGAAAATAATTGGGTGTAAAAGTATAATTAAACTTCGATAAAAATCAGAAAGGAAGGAAATCCTTACATGAATGTGTGATCCCAAGGGATTTGGAGAGACTTCATGGGAGCTTGGGTGCACCCCAGGAGGGCTCAAGGGAGTGTATAGTAGAGTGAATATGATATTAAAGGATTTTTAGTTAAGGGTTGTGCATGTTTGTGTGGGTATACATAAGTAATAAGAGGAGAATTCGTTGATACTTCACAAAAATAGGTTTTGGAATCTATGTAATTAAATAGTAAAAACCACAAACCTTCAAATGTTTTTCACATGTTTTTTCCAATGAGAAGTGGAAAAAATATATAAGGCTAGTGGCCAAATATATTAAAATATTATCCTTTATTATACAGAGGAGAGTCAAAATATTAAAGAAATGAATTTTAAATCATAAAATATATTATATATTTGTGAGGATTCACTCCTGCTTTATAAAATAATTTAAATAAATATTATATCAAATTATTTTATTTTAAATACATATAATTTCCAATTAATACACATTATAGATTTTATTACATCATTTTGGGTCATTATGATTTCATAAAACATATATTTTATTTGTTGGATATTTAATTTTTACCCCAAAATTTCATTGTCTTGCAAAATTACGTAAAATTCACCGTTGAATTATTTCAACAACTTGATTAAAAAATAATATTTATTTTATCTAAATAATTTTCTATATATGTGAATTTTCACTTTTAAAATGAAAATGAATATTTATTAAAAATTCACGTTTTTTGAAGAAAAAAAACAGTTTCTAAACAATAATAAAAATTATATTTGACATCAAAAAAATTTATAAACTTATTTATTACTTATAAAATTAATATGATAATAATATATAATTAAAATATTAATTATTTTAAAAATTCATTTATTTGATAAAATAAATTCATTAAAAATACACTATCTTTTTTATCATATAAAAATATAACTATTATCAAACTCATTACATAATCATTTATAGATAAGAAATAAATATAATAATCATTTATAAAAATTGATTTTATAATATAATTAATATAAATCGTAGTTTAATGTGATAATTTTAATATTTCTCAAAAGTACCATTTTTACCCAAAGAATCAATTTATCAAATTCATCATTTGTAAAAAAGAATACTCTCACAAAAAAATTGATAGAATATTAATTTTATTTATAAAAAGGGATTAAACAATAAGTAACTAATACATTGTCATATTACCCCTAATAAATCATGCGTATGTCATAAGGGTAAGGTGTGCGATGGTGAAAAACACTTGGTGTAGCTTTGATAACCTCACCTAAGAGGTAATCAATATTAACGTGAACATCTCCCATATGTGATTCCTTCAAGATTAACATGTTGAAGATCAGCCTGGGCTTGGTCAAGAGATAATACCAATGACACTACATACTTTTAGACATCAAAAATGAGATTTTTATGGCCCTGGTCTACATGGTGAGACCATCCTAACCATTTTCTATGTCGAAACAATTTTTTGAAAACCTTATATTTGTATCTGTTGTGTGATCTATAATGACTCGTCCTTAAACATTACATAATCTTGAGTTAAATCAATAATTCACATTGGGGGTATTTTTAGGTTTAGATTTTTAGATAATTAGGCCATAACTATTTCATACCGACTTCGATATAACATGTAGACACTACTACTCAATACCCATTTTTTATTATGAAATAAAAAATCTTAAAAGGTAACATGTCTACTTCTATGTTTTTGACAGAAAGATTATTCTTTGATCCCATCCGTGACCCTATTCTTCTTTATGTCTGGTGGAAAGCATTTAAAAAACATAGGGTGAGAATAAAAACCTAAGTAAGGGTTATAAAATAAGGAATGAAAACATCATCCCATAAATAAATACAAAACTATTAAACCACACTTTTCAATCATAACATACCTTACGAAATGATAAGATTTATGAATAACAAACAAAAATCATAAATCATAAATATATCTTGTGGCATACAAAACATTATTACCTTGTAGCTATCACATATTCATCTGGAGTTATGTGGGAATATACATCATATTATATTCCCTAATTCTATTTGGAGAAAAAATATATTTTACCTCTGTAGCGTTACCCTACACATTAGAGAGCTATCTCAGGCTAACCTGCCCATGGTTTATAACAGAACCACCCATATACATAAATAATACCCAATAACCATAACTTATTCATAACAGATAATACATTCATAATGTAAAGATAATATTTCCTCATTGAAATCACAATATATCATTTCATGATTTTGACATAATCAATGCTTTATCAAACCATTTTTAAAACCATTCAAAACATTTAATAAATAGAATTTTGAATCAATTTGTCGCATACCACATTGAAGTTTATATAAGAATTAACATTTTTAAAACATTATTTTCCATATAAATAATTCCTAAAATCTATTTTTAAAACATTGAAAATAATGAGAAATATTTAGATGATTAAATCATTGAAATGAAATTTTAGTTAAGGAGTTCCAAACCAAATGATAGATTCTAGAAAACAAATTATTAAGCAACAACATTTAATAAAAACTTAATAATATCATTAGAATAAAGGTATTCATGATATAATATACCAAAGGACAGTATATACACCATATATATGTGAATTGGTTCATAACAACAATGAAGTCTCAATGGAATGTAAATTGAGATGAAATCCCTTATAAAGACGGTATCCATAAATTAAAGATAAAGAACAGACATAATTTTGCCTGAGAAATATAAATACACTCAATATTATTTTATATTATGTGTAAATCAATCAATGAACATGCTGACATATTTTTTTAAAAACAAAACCAATGACTTGGATGTTTAACTCTATGAATGGGAATTGAGTTAAAATTAATCTTAACAAGTTCATATCGATGACTTACGAATTTATCAATGGAGTGATTCTGTTTATCAAAAGTACATACACACAAATAGTAATTGAATTTAAAACATAAATAAAAAAAATAGTTATTCTACACATAATCATAGAATGGCATATTGAAGAATTAGATGATTAACCTAAGGAATGAAAATTGTGTTAAAAAGATCCCTTAACAATTTTGTAACTTACGAAACATACACCATATGAAAGAAGGATAATAAAATAAAGATGTAAATACCCATAAGTTAATATATATTATACGAAGAATACAATCATGTAAAATACATACCCAACACAAAAGGAAATAGTTTCAAACATAGCACGAGTCTAACGTGAATAAAAGGTGATACAGAAACCTCTTTCAAAAATGTAATCAATCGAGTTGTATGACCAAAAGTTAATAACCAACAAATGAATCAACTAATTCCAGGAATTTAAATTGGAATCATGTTAATATATATCAAATGGCAGTACACAGTAAACCACATGCAATAAATAAGCGGCAAACAATGGAAATATTACGGAATTAAAAGTGAGATAAGAAACCGCTTACCTCTAGTCTAACATGACCCATTCGTTATTTAATCTCTTAAATAATAAGATAATGTTAATTTAATATTTTCTTGATAACATTTTTGAAGTTTATATTTCCATTTATATCCCTTATTACTATGTTATAAACATTATACAATCATTGAAGTTAATAATGGTTGTTTTGTCGATATTTTGTGCTTAAGTCGAAAATTCACTTCTCATAATTACAAGTTTTTTATGTGGTCAAAATCCCATTATATACAGAATTAGTTTCATGATTTAGATATCATATATATCATGTATATCATGTATATGTAAGTATTTATAATATTATATAACATTTGGAGAGAAGAAATGAAATTCACCGTTCAGGGAGATGGTAAGTCGTACGTACGCATTAACGCTACTTTCAGTTATATTTCATATTTAATGGAATAAAATCATAATTATAAATTGGTATATTTTAATTCCATTATAATATAATATGACATGTATGTTACATAGATTCACTAACTCCATCCTTTCTACGTTCCATGTATTTCATGAATGAATTATATCACCTTGAGGGGGTGGTAGTCCGCACTTTCTCAAATGAAAATATCGTATTTCCACATATTGTAAAGAATAATGGTATTTTTGTAAATATAAATTACAAAAGAATAGAGAAAAAATAAACAAAATATTTATCATATATAAATATAGTTTGATCATAATGGCCACTATGATTTGTGGTTGGATAATATTGAACAATTAACATTTCGTGAGGTAGTAGATCGTCGTCCACAGGAACAATATGTTCATTACCCATTAGATAGAGGTGTGTGTAATTTTAGATCAAATACTTCTCAAAAGAAGGTATTATATTTATTAACTAGTTTAATTATAAAATGATTAAATAAATAGAGTTTATGCGGATGGAGAATTAAAATAATACAAAATAACTTAAGAGAATACATTGCCTTTAAATCTGATATCCCCCATTGGTTTGATCAAAAAGCTTACATGAATTGCCTTTTGCCTAGAGTAAGACATCTAGGATGAGGAGAGGTATGTAGGGAGCTTAATTGGGTAGATTTTTATGAGACAAGGGGCTTGAAAAGTGTGGATAATGGGTTAGATGTTAGGGTTTTTTATAAGGGGGAGGAGGGTTTCTTTAAGAAAGTTTGAAAATATTATTTTATTATATAATAATTTTCCATCTCTAAAGGTCCAAAAATAATTAATTAAGAAGATAAGATGACTCATTCTTGACATAAAATTATCCAATAATAATTGGACAGGTTTTTGATATTATTTTAATCATTATAATCTTATTTTTTTAAATCATTCCTTAATAAGGTAAATATTTCATCATTATTGAGTTATAAATAATCTTATTTATTTATGTGTAATTTTTTATAAAAATATTCAATCATGTGGGAAATATTTTTATCTCTCCAATGAATATTTATGGTCTAATATATATCTTATATAACCCCATGTAAAAATTTAATTACTAAAGGATATATATTTATGTCATTTTTTCTTTACATTAAATTAATTAATATAAATTGTCATTATCACTCCCACATGACTCCATGGGGTTCCAAAATCGACCCAAGGATTCCCATGGTTGGAAATGTATCAACAAATAGTATTAGGACACATGTTATGCTAATTTAATATTATGATAATAATATTTTGTTACCCTTATTTACTATATTTACAATTTCACCATGGTAAATAATATTTTTACTGAAGTAAATATCTAAAATGTCCAAAAATAAAAGTTACATATTTACACAATTTTTACATCCTGATTAAAAATATGGAGTCCATTTTACAAAATTGAAAATAAAGAAGTATCATAAATTAATTTAAAATTAATTAGTGTTGTCAAAACATGAAGCATGTTTTAAATAAATATTAACTATCAAAAGATTGACATTTGTTTATATCCAATTTCAAAGTGAGAATACTTCCAATTACAAAATTTGTATTAAATTGTAGTAATATAATCTAATTATACTTTTAAACAAATTACAAAGATAATCTAACCACATAAATAAATCTACTACATATACTAAACCTCAGTGTTTCCCTGCTTATGCATCACCACCTCATTAAACCACGTCACCCATTTCTCATATCCATTTATCATTCAACCATCCAATATCCACTTGCACACCCACAATACCCCTCACATTTCGTCTCTGAAAAATGCATAACCACACACCTACTTCGTGATTAGGGTTACCTTATTCCCTCTTCTTCCTCCCAATACGAGATTAATCTCCCTCCGCTGCTCGCGTACTCGCCAACATCTCAGCCTTCACCTCCACCTTCTTCACCTCCCCTCTACTTACAGTTCCTGAAAAACACCTCCACCATCTTGCTTAATATTTCAATCCCTTTCAACATCAGTTCCCCCTGCTAATTCCTTTGAGAGAATCCATCTTCCATTAAAAACCAATCTCATTCCATCATGTTGAACACCAACCAACTTGTGATTTTTTTCGGGTCTTTCTAAGGTACCAACTATATTTTTACTACCATATCTTCCATTACCTAATTTGGCTTCTCCGAATTGAAATTTATATCATATTTTGCTACGAAATGCACTGAATTTTTACTACTGCTCCACACTCTCCTCTGACATGTGTAGTTGCCATCTCTTTCTATTAAATCGACTTTAGACCGACTTGCTACTCCACACACTCCATACCAGTGTTGACCTATCCACCATCGCTAAAGGTATGGTTTTACCACATCTTATTTTACATAATGATATGTTGTCATTTTACTTTAATGCACCCTGAAATATACAATTTAACCCCATCACATGGGCCAAATGATAATCCCGATGATCAATTTTTGATTATGATTTCATTGGCTCTATTGTTTATAGGAAAATTCATTTTTGTTATTTCTAATTGTCCATTTCATAAGATCATGTAGTGAATTGTTTCACCTATATTGGAGGTAACCTTGCATTTACCACAATGTTATTAAATCTTAAATATTGATTGATTCACTATATATTCATTGATGTCCATTGTGTTGTTTCCAGAAATTATATTTGCAGTTTACTTCGAGCACACACCGTCTACTATGAACAATTCTCTTAACTAACTACTGATGTCACACGATATCAATAGAATCCTGCGAGATAGCTTCGGCTCAATAATTGTGTCGCCTATATTGGAGGTAACCCTGTATTTACCAAAACCTTCTTTAATGGGAACTATTTATTGATTTAGAGTCTATTCGTTGATGTTAAATGTGTTGGCACAGGTGACTCTATTTATAACTGATTTTGAGCTCGCACTATCTACTACTAAAAATTATCATAAGAAACTATTGATCTTATACGATATCAATAGAATCATGTGAGATAGCTTCAGCTCAATAGAATCCTACCTTCATCTCCACCGCTCCTTGAATTACTCGCTACAGATATAGTATATTCGTTATTGTCACACATTATTCTCCCTATCATTGAATTAGTGTCTAATAAACTCTCTATCTTTCCATTGCATCATCTTATTGGCATCCCATTGATCTACTAGTTGTTGTCTCCCCGATCAGCCTCTCGTTTTTTCCATGTATGACCCTCAGATTTCTTAGCTGGTGAAACATTATCTCATAGTCCTATATATTCCTTCATTTTATTGACATTTTCCTGTTTCATTTTTTTTCCATATATCCATCTCACAATATTCTGTGACACGGGATGACTTGATTTCTTCACGCAGACCATAGGTACGACATGAACTCATAGTATACTTTCCACTTCGTCGTGGTGAAATTTTTATGTTGTGTTTTATGCCAACTATTCATTTAGGTTTTCCACATTAGATTTCAATCCCAAAGAGGCCAAAACATTCGGTTCTTGAAAAAATTTTCTGTATTTTGGAATTTTACTGGTAATGAATTTTAATTTAAAATAACATGTATTTAATTTCCTCAAAAATTTTATTGGTAAATTCATTACGATATTTTATTTTCCAGTCATATGTATTTCAATTCATAACAATTGTGTAATGATGTGTTTTAACTGGGTTGATTCATATTATTTTATTGATTCTTTATCCATTCTACTATGTTCCCATGTGTTTAAATGGATAATTACAAACAGGGGATCCATTAATTATGGTAAATAGTCATTTATTCTATACTTTTCATGATTTTTGACATATTTCCTGATACATGGATTTTAATTGACTCATAAATTCTCCAATAATCATGGTAAATACTTCATCATTATTTACATTCCAGATACATGGATTTTAATAAAGGTCATGTCTGAGAATTATTATGTGACATGTTTTTTAGCATGTATGATATCGTGTTAACTAGAGTCCATACACACATTGTAATTGTAGGTTCAACCATCATAAAATTTATGGATTATTTCAATCTCATTTAAATATCATTGTGTGAATTTCATTGTTTAATTTTGAATTGAAACCAGTGCTCTTATTTCTTATGATGATTGAATAACACATTCAATATTTTGATGCATTAGGCTTCCATAGGTGTCAAATTCTTTATTCATTTACCTGTTCAGATTTATATTTTGAATTCTTACTCTTTCATATTTATTTTCTATGTATCATTTAAATATTGTTATTCCAATTAAAAATATTTTCTATAGTGAGGTTATGCTCTAGGGTGATGGAATTTATCTTTATGAATTTAGTGATGGCAGAATTGATTCTGCAATGATTTTAGTGAGTTTCCAGTCATTTTCATACCAATTATTTGGACACTTATGTAATTGAAACTGATATGTACTGTAAATCATGGTTTTAGCAAGCAGATACACTGTATATTTTTCAGGTCCTTTTCAAGCATTGATTTCTGGTTTCATGAGGGGAATTTATGAGCAGTAAATCATTATTGCAATTGTGTCCCAATCAAAATTTTGATTAATGGGACCTATGATGACATACTATTGTGTATTTTTTGAGTATGTTACTAATAACACATATTAATTTTGAACTGTTTTAATTGAATCTTCTTAATCATTTTTGGATGGTTTGGTGTTGTGGATGAGAATGAAGCATATTGTCTTTTACAATTCGGATGGTTTTCATCCACTACACTGGATAGTATTTTCTCAGTAGTACAGAATTTGAGGTGATCTATACAATATTAGTGTGAAATGGAGTGTTCTATGGAATAATAATGTACAATTTTTTTAGATTGTTTCTAATCAAATAGGTTGAGGTGAGCTGCATAGTTTTCTTAATGTTTCTTATATTTATAATTTTTATTTATTTACTGCACAATTCTTATATGAAATCACTAGGTTTATCATTGATGTACACCCTCTGGAAGGTATGTTATATAACTCCCAAACCCCTTCCATATCTCTCATTCTCAATGGAAATAAAAAAAGTATTTGCTTTTCAATTATTTGATGAATTCCAGGGCATTAAGAGTTCCTTTTATATGAACATATATACTATTAATTCAACTATAGTTTGTTACTAAACTCAGATGTCTGTAAAAAACCAAAATGAACCATTATATGGAAATTTTTATGTTTTCTTCTATTATAGGTCCGCCAAATAGTGTTAAATCCTTAAATGTGGTGGAAGTAATGAATGCCATCTACTTGTGTCTCTATCCTTTTTTATATATCTATAATGTTAATTAAAAAATATGTGTCAATATAAACTAGGAGATTCCAAAATAATGACAATCTTGGAGGATGTTATTGTGGTCGTATTGTTTATATCAGCATTCATTTTTTTTTCGTATGAAATGCCATGATGGTCCCATTAACTCAATGCACAATATATGTTGAAATATTTACACAAACACACAAACACACACACACACATATATAATGTATATATCATGCAATAACCCACCTTGAGGTGGAAGACGATGCCAGATTGAGTTGTTATTATGGCCTGTTGAACATTGACTTATTCTTTTTCCATAGTTGCATCGTATTACATGCAGTGTTATATAAAATAATAATTCAATATGTAATATGTTTTTAATGATGCAATACACTATATGTAATATGTAACATCTAACAACTATATTTAATATCTTTATAAAAAATACACTCAATTTCTTTCTATTATGATCCTAAATTTTTCATAGGATCATTCCTATCGTAGAGCTTCTAGCAACAACACTCAAGAAGTTGAACTACGAAATACTTCATTATCTACAAGAAAATTTGTGGTATAGTATTCTACTATATTATTATTCTTTTTGTTTATAATTATTCATTAACATTTCCTCCATGAAACATCTATATATACTCAGCAAATATATGTCATGCTCATATTATATAGGTAGTGTATATATATAAATTGTAATATGAAATATTATTCCCTTCACTAGAATATGTAATATTCTTCAATATTACACTGCAATATTCACACATTTCCATATGAAATGATTAAGACTTTGAAATGTGTGGATATTACATACAAAACCACTTTAGCATACAAGCATATATGTATAGAACCTTTTTATTCAGATTTTATACTGTATAAATGCATAAATCTATGTATCTTATTTGGCTGAAAAAAAATGTGTAGGGGAACCATGTATCTTGCATACCAGAGTATTGGTGTTGTATATAGTGACCTGATTAAATCTCAAATATTTGTTTACATGATTTCATTTTTAGGAAGAACAAGACTTCATGAGGGAAATGATGAATTATTTGGTGTAGTTGCATTGGTATTTTTGATTTCAGTGAAACTAGGCAAAGAGTACTTCCCTTTCTATATTATTTTCAATCATCAATAGTGTTCTTCATCACTATATTCATTTAATTATATGTTTTTTTAAGTTTGAGACTTGTCAAAGTTATTTTTCAGCTATGTTTTCCAATACTCAACCAACAATTACTTATCCATATTAAAAAAGTGATCAATATTTGTATTATTGGTAATTTATTTTTTATATAATTTACAAACATTAACCCTCTTTGTTTGAATTTAAAATGTTGTGTTTTCATAATTTATCATTTTGAACACTTTTTAAAATTTGGATAGAAATACTAATGGTTCTCTACATTAAGCAGAACCACATATTTTTATTGGATTATATCCCCTTAACTGTATTATCATTTTCATTGGAATCATTAATGAATATATTTATATAGAACCATGTATCCTCCACTCTTCCATGTTGTCTTCAACCCAGTATATAATATCATCTTATCAAATTTTTGGTCATCCCTTAAAATATATTATTTTTTTCAGAACCATTCATTTACCTTTCCATAACAAATTTCTGTTGTCACCTAATTTTTGGTAATTGATCCAATTTCATAATCACATTTCTATTTAAATTACATAATATGATCTTATATTTATTTTATTTTCATCTAAAATCATTTACTAAGTATTTCCATCATTCTTCCATTTATTTTTACAGTTTTATACTTTACAAAAACTCCATTTTCTTCTACCTATTTTCATTTACATTTTCTATTTGCATACATTACAAAAATTCCACCTTTGTAATGCATGAATTTTTAATATTTTTTTTATACTATCCAGTGATGAAATTGGTCAAATTGTATGGAAATACTATGTTATGTATAATGTTTAATTCCAGAACAGTCATTTTTATTACTTCTATTTTGTTTCATTACTAGATTGGATTTTTAATATTAAAATATTAATTAGTATTTATTAATATATATAATTATTTTTCATCTGCAGAGTGCATTCGCTGGAAGATGATGATGCTTTAAGACTTATTGTCACAACACTTTTTTCCTGCAGACTTCATAATAACTTTATTTAGTTATAAAACTTTTACATTAGTAACTTCATAAATTTTGGTGCAAATAATGATTGGGTTTTTTCATCATGTATTCAAATTAATCCTCTACCCAGCTCATTTTATTTATTACAATGAATTCTATAATATATTTGTTTTTCATTTCAAATTACAATACATGCATTACTCTTTCTATGGATTATGTTTGCAATGTCGGTTTGCTAAACCCTGTGATGATGTGTAATGAAGTGGAGTGCAGGTGTTGACCCACTATGGCCATCAAGCAAGACATGAATGCATTTGAAAATGATGTGCATCCTCCCTCTTAAATTAGAAGTTACATTTTATATATCCTTTATTTTTTCACGTATTTTATTGGTGTGTCCCTAATTTATCCAATCCAATTCCATTTTTATGTTCCAATACTTTTGGATTAAAAATTATTAAATATTACTATTGGTGGGTTACTTATTCTAAAAGAAGTCTCTTTAAAAATAAAAACCATTAATTCAAAATGTCTAGCGTACACACGGGTCAGTACTAGTTATATTAAAAGGTAGTTTTGAATTAAAATGTAGTAATTTTCACTATTCATTAAAAAATATATTTTATTTGAAAAAATACCAAGAATATACCCAAGGAAAATTTTGTTGTCCTGATTCTAAAGAAGAATATTATTTTGTCAAATAGATTATTTAAAACTGACCAATCTATTTTTAAAGAGGGTTCTCCATCAAACGGCAGTAAATCTATCTTTTAATTAATATTAGAGTATTTATGATTAAAATCTAATTATTTCTTATTTTAATCCTAAAAATTTATTTGATAAATGTAAAAAAATTCAGAATCATATTTAATCATAATATGGTTACTTTTTTTCATTCCCTCCAATACAACAGCTATGCATTAACTACCATTTAAAATAACAATATAATGTTCATATTTTTTATTATAACTCAACGTTGTGTGGAACATATGTTTTCAACGAAACCAGTTGTGTATCAGGTATTCAATCGAACATAACATCTCCATAAAAGTCAAATGAATATTTAATTCTCAAATTTTAATAAATATAAAAATGTTATATTTTTTATTTAGAAGTGATGTAACATGATCAATGTTCAACAACTATATTATCAAAAATAATTATAATTTATGGCCATTTAAACCCGATATTAATAATAAAAATAGTGTAAGGGATTTCTATATACATATGTTATTAAAATAATGGGAATTTTAATCATAAACTAAAGTGTTGTTACAACCTTACCCCCTTAAGAAAATTCACCCTCGATATTTCCTTTTCCCACACTAAAATATATGAGGGTAACTATGCCTCATCACTTCCTCCATTTCCCAAGTTACTTCTTCAAACATGTGGTCTCACAACAACTACATGATGAGGTTCATCATATTATTTCATAGAAAATTTTCTCAACTATCTAATATCTTTACACACTTCTATTCATAGTAGTGTTCATTCAATAATGATATTATCTATAGATTGAGTTTATGCAATGGGTCAGGTATGTAATTCCTTAGGATTTATACATGGAATACATCATATACATTAGATAAGTTTGGTGAGAGGGATAGTTGATAGGCCATTGCTTATTTACAATCATGGATCTCAAAATGGAAGATGTAACTTGGGAAAATCTTTCCCTTCATCCCAAATCTCATCACTCTCGTCCATAGGGATATGTGGAGGAAACCCATATCTCCAAAATCAAACTCTAGTTCTCATCAATGATTGTGAGATTAGATATTTTGTCGAATCTAAGAATATTTTATGTGATGTTGGATGGTAATAACCTTCTCCACCATTTCATAGTCCATTCCTAGACTAAAAAGATTTCCTTCCCCAACATCTTTTCAACATTATGGTGTTATGCATCTCTTCCCATAAAGGTCTTCATATGGATCCATTTGGATGATTGAGTGGAAACCATTACTGTAAGAGAACTCATCCATAGGAAGATGTCGATTCCATCCTACATTGAAGTCCACTGATCATGCTCTCAACATTTCATTATGTGTTTGGATAGTCTTCTCTGATTGGCCATCAGTTTGAGGATGACATGTTGTACTAATTTTCAGCTCTGTATTCATAAAGTGTTGTAGACTTTTCCTGAATAAATAGGTGACTCTTTGATCTTGATCAGATATAATCTATATTGGTTCCCCATGTATCCTTACCACTTTTATAATTTATATATGTTCTATTATATCAAATTATAAATACTCTCTAATAATAATGAAGTCTGCATTCTTTATAAGATGATCCCCAACAACCCTGATATCATTGATTCCTTTGGATGTCATTAGATGTAAGGTGAAAAATTCCATGGTGATGTTCTACTATTTCCATGTTAATATTAGTATTGGTTACATCATCCCCTTAGACTTAAGCATGTCATCCTTCATTTTATGACATACCAGGCACTTTGATATATACTCGACAATCTTCTTCATCGTGTTATCCCACCAATAATGCTCTCATAAAACCCAATACATTATTTTTATTCATGGATGAATCAATGAATTATAATAATATTAATCATCCAAAAGAACTTTTTTTACTCCAGACTTGTTGGAACACATATTCCTGACCCAAATATATAAATTCTTTCTTCATTAACATTGAACTCTGGGGATTTCCCTTTTCTGATAGTTTCCTCTATCCTCTAAATTCACACATCATATTTTTTATTATTCTTTAACCATTCCAAAATATAAAATTGAGGAATTATTTTTGAAAGGATTAATTATCTTACCTTATTTCTAATTCCCATTTCTATCTTCATGAAATCTAATAAGATTGGATCCTTTTCAATTCTTATCAATGATAGAATAACTGGGTCCTTTCTACTTAGAGCATTCACCAACTTGTTCGCTATCCCAGGGGATAATTTATTGATTAGTTGTAATCCATGACATAATCTAACCAACATAATTGGTTCATATTTATCTATTTTTGTATTAATATATATTTCAGTCATTTGGGATCTCTATATATTTCATTCTTTTCCCCAAATAGATAGGGTGGAAATATTTTCAACAGAAAGACCACAACTGCTAACTCCAAATCATTTGTTGGATAATTTTTCTCATGAATTTTCAACTTTCTTGAGGCACAGGTGATGACCATTTCATTATGCATAAAAACATAGCTCATTCCCTTCTTCAAAGCATCAATGATGATTACAAAAAGATACCCATTTGTGGGTAGTGTGGGAAAAGATTCAATGATAAGCCTCTTCTATAACTCCATGAATATTTCTTCAAATTCACAATTCCAAGGAATCATGACTCCATTTCTAGTTATCTTGGTTAGAGGTTTTTTAAAATCATGATAAATTTCTCACAAATCGATGATAATATCTATCTAACCCAAGGGCAGATCGTATATCTATCATAGATGTTGGCCTCGACTATACCACAATTGCATTTTTCTTGTAGGGATCCCAAGATATCTAATTGCTTGTGATAATATGACCCACGAATGAGACTTCCATCAACTAGAACTCACACAAGTTGTACTTTTATTAGAGATTATCCTTTTTAAATCTCTCTAGTTTAGTGCATAGATTCTCCTCATGCTCCTCCATTGTTTTGGAGTATATTAGAATATCATTTATAAGGACTATCAAAAATTTGTGGATGTAATCTATAAATACTATATTCATCATATCTATGATGATTTTTGGAGAAATAGTGAGTTCGAAAGGCATTATTATGAATTCATAGTGCCCATACCTTGTAAAAAATTAGTCATGGGGTTATCCTCCTTTATCAGACTTAGTTGATAATATATCAACCATAAATACCCCTTGGATAAGTTTTGTTCTCTACATAGCTGATCGAACAAGTCATCAATTCATGGAAATGGATACTTATTCATTATTGTGATTATTTGAGAACATTATAATCAATGTAAAGGTTCATTGACCCATACTTCTTCTTGACGAAGAGGCTTAGTTCACCCCATGGTGATGCACTTGGTTGTATAAACCATTTATCCAGATTCTCATGTAGTTGTTTATTTATCTCCACAAGTTCCACAATTTACATTATATATGGAGTCTTGAATATTGAAAATTTCCAAAGTATAAGATAAATTGATAATTCATCATCTCTTATAGGAGGATGACCTGGAAATTTCTCAAGAAACACGTCAGCAAATTCCCTCACAATTTTCATGTCTTAGAAGATGGTTTATTTCTTAAACTTAATCATCTATGAAAGATACATGTTCTCATAGGGTAGTAATATCCATGTTGGGGATAATTTTGTTGAGGTAAATTCAACCTCCTCCATTCAAATTTATTGAATTGGGGGTTAATTTTCCCAATGGAGAGTGATTTCCCTATCACGATAATTTGTGTTGGCTCAATATAGGAAAATCCAACACATGATAAAAATTGCATCATATTCCAACAGAGGGAGTATGATGACGTTATCTGGGAAGTTCAATCCAAAAATTGTGATTGGGGAGAAGTTAAATTCACGAGATTCACTAATTTACCCATGTGTTGTTTTCAACGACATCCCTACATCCATTCATTATGGTGTTATTTCAATAGTTCAACTAAACATTTGGGATATAAAATAATGTGTAGAACCAAAATAAAAATGTACATTCACTATCATAAAATTAATAATTATAGTACCTTTCACAACTTCGTTTTGGGATTCATTTGAGATGTTTTGATGGAAAAGGCTCGTCTTGTCTCTCTTGGATGTTGTTGGTTTCCTCCAAATACCATTTTCTTACGATACAGATTCGCAAAGTTCCTAGGTTATTTGAAGTTTTAGCAATGAAAAAATGACGAGTGTCAAATGGAGGGTTATTTTCTTCTTACACATGGGAGGGTTTCTCCTATTGGTAATCATTATCCAGGTTCAGTTCTCTTCCACATCAAAATCATTTCCTCATCCCCTTCCAGCAATTTTCTGGTTTCTTCATTTCACAGCTTCTGCATGTTGGGTGCTTTATTTTTGTAGCACCATTGGATTTATGCATCCCACTATGAGAAATATAGCCCACTTTCTACTTTTTATCCCCATGATACCCCTAAGATTTTATAATCTCCATCATGACTAAGAGAGAAAATCATATAGTTTACATATTGCTTTCAAAGTCACTATTCACTATGGATTTCTGTCACCCAGATCTTATCCCACCAAATAAGTGGTCAAACATTCATTCAAGGGTAACGAAAAATAATGAGCCCTATTATACAAGCCTTGTGTTGTTTTCATCGTATGATATGAAGGATTTTATATTTTTAGGGAAAGGATGTCTACTTTTATCTTATTTCAGAGGTTACATTGAAAATATTTATTGAAAAACTTTTATTTGAAATCCTTCCATCACATCGCCTTGATCTCTTTATCATGCTTCATATCTTTTTATCAATGTTATTCATTAATCAGATTCACCCTTCATACAAAAATCATTCAATAGAACATTCTCTTGCACCAAACATTGAATATTAGAGAAGATATTCACAATAGAGTTTATCAATTTTCCGGTGATTGGGGGAATAGATGATCCATTGAATATAGGATGCCTTTTTCACATAATGCCCTCGATTACGACTTCTTTTTCTTGGAGAGGGATATCTGATGTTCCTCTTGACCCATGTTTCTATTCAAAACATGGGTTTACTAAGAGAGTATCGTTACAATGATTGACATTACCACACCCATCAGATATGTCATCTCATTAGAATATTCATCCCATTGATCTTAACATCCTTTATTGGCCTCAGTCCTCCTATTACCATCCATTGTATTGAAGAAATGGAAAATTAGTAGTAAGTATTTTAAACTATTAAACACATGTGTGATAATCCAATGAAAAAAATTCTATGACATATAAATTACATTTAATTAATTGTCATTTGAATTTCTAGGCTTTAATCTATGATATCCATTATTTATTTACTAACATATATTTTTATGGTCATTTTTCATTGCCTTAATAATTGTTCATATGAATATTATGAATTTAATAAATCATATTCCATGTGACTCTTGAAATAAGAGTGCAGTAAGGCATGTTGTTGTGCACTAGATCCCATTCGAGTCCTACTCAAATCTGTATTTTTATGTCTTACCCCTTGATACATCTGTGGGAGAGCCACCTACACTTTTTCTAATCAAAATAGGGGTGTATTTTATTGATAAACCACATACAACATACAAACAAAAAATTAGGGATTCTTTTCTTATACTTAATTTTATTCCTATAGACTTTACAAGGGATTTCTAATAACAATTCCAAAATAACTAAATGTATCCTTTGATATATGTTATAACAACCCCCATATTATTCCATATTTAGAAATGATTTATTACATAAAATTCCACATAATACAACCCAAAATATCAATAGGTCTAGTTTCATTGGCCCTTAAGAACATTAAATGAAATATTAAGACATGAAATATAACAACATTATTGAATACTACTTTAAAATTACCATAAAATTCCATAGTTCATAGACTAGAAACGGATAACCTGAGGACATAAATAATAGAAGGGTGAGAAATAATGCAAATTAAGGGATTAAAAAAATAATAACATGAATAATAAAATATATTTCAGGAAATATACATATCAATGGATCCTAAGAGAAACATTAAACTAGAGGAAAGATATAAAATGATCATCTTATGTGATACAACATAGAAGACAAAATCCTTGACATAAAGGAATTAGGTAAACCCCTATCCCAAAATGATAGGAAAAATTCTTATATAGGGACCAGGTAACCCCATATCCCAACGAGACATATCATGATACTAAATATTACCCAATTTATTGGAGGGCTATTAGGGGGAACCCTTCATAATCTTTTCAATCTCACGGTTAAGTGTGGCACATAGATCATATAATGTGGATTCATTTAATATCATCATTTATTACATGATAATGGAATGTTGAATACATAGATGAAATTATGTAATCTATAAGTATATGTGCATAAAGATTAATACACTTTATAGTGAAATGGGCATGGGATTCACAACCCAATGATTTTGGCACGGAAAATCACGGTATAATATCGGCATCCTAACGACGTGACCTAAATATTCAAAAAAAAAGCTTAATAAGGGAAAAAGGGGTATATCATATTATATAAATGAAATTGATAGTAATGGTGTCATATAAATACATGTACCAACATAATTAATTTCAATATAAAAGGTGTATCATAATAAATAAACTTGAATAAAGAGGGGAAATAGAATGACATTTACAAAATTATGTCATGGTAACAGGATTAGATGGGAGGGATTTATGAGAGAGAAAGAGGTCTCCCATCATTAAAACATAATAACGGAGTATGGGGGATGTTCCAAAACATACCCAATAATTTTTTATTTAAAATAAAATTGTATAACAATATGAGGAAACATGGATAATAATGAGAAAGGAAGGAAACCCTTATTGGGATGTGTGGTACAAAAGGTTTGGGATATGCTAATTGTGAGTAAGGGGGAACCTTAGGGGGACTCTATGGAATGTATAGAAGAGTGAGGCTGAGCTAATAGTTGTTTGAGTGAAGTGTAATGGGTTCTTGGGTAGGTTTATATAGTAAATGAGAGGGAAATTATTTGATATTTCACAAACATAGGTTTTGGGATATATATAAATAAATATCCGAAACCACAAATCGCCCCATGGTTTTCCCATGTTTTTTCCCAAAGAGGATAGATAAACGTTATTTTATAGGTTCAATGGATGAAAATATTAAAATATTATCCACTCTTATGTGGATATGAGTCACGTTATGAAAAAAATAATTTAAAATCATAAAATATATTATACATTTTTGAGGAATCACTAAGGCATTATAAAATAAGGTAAATAATCAATAACCAAATTATTTTAATAGGAAAACCTATATTGAGCCTATATTACCCATTATTGTATTCATTACATTATTTTGGGATAATTATGATGTCATACAACACATATTTTATATATCTGGTATTTAATTTGCAACCAAAAATTCAAATATGTCATAAAATTATGAAAAATACACCATTGGATAATTTTGAAATCTTGATTCCAAAAAATTTATTCATTTTATCTGAATAATCCTCTAAATATGTGAATTTTACTATTAAAAACAAAATTGGAATTTATTGAAAATTCACGGGTTTTTACAAAAATTGTTTTCAAACCTCAATAAAAATTACATTTGACATCACAAATACTATTTATTCATTTATTAATTATAAAATTAATTTGATTATAATATATTATGTGAATATTAATTCTTTCAAAAATTCATTAATTCCATAAAATAAATAATTTTAATATACACTTTCAGTTTTGTCGTATAAAAATTTAACACTTATCAAACAGATTACCTAATCATTTATAGATAAGGAGCTGATATAATCAGAATTTATTAGAATTTTTTTTAATATTATAATAAAAGACTTAGTTTAATATATTAATATATATATTTCTCAAAAGTACCATTTTACCGTAAGAATCAATTTATCAAATTCATCATTTTCTAAGATAGACTATTATCATAAAGGAATAAATGTAATAAGACTATTTTTTATAAAAAGGGATTAAAAATAAATAACTAATACCTTGTTAGAAAACTCATTATAAAACCCTTATAAAACCTAAGGGTATGGTGTGTGATGGTGACAGAATCTTGGGGCGGGTCGGATAACATAGCTGAGGAGGTAATCTCTATTAACTTCAAAAAATCACATAGGTGATTCCATTCATGCTTAACATGTTGAAGCCCATGTCGGCAATGGTCAAGAGTGACGCCCATGGATGATATCTTCTTTTTTTCATCCAAAAATTGAGATTTTTATAGCATGAGTCTACTTAATGAAGCCATCCTCTCCTTTTTTCTGTGCCGAAAAGATTTTCTAGAAAAAATATATATAAATCAGTTGTGTGATCATGGATTAAGAGATATATTGTGAACGATATTGATACGTAATGGCTATTTGAAAACAATAATAATATAAAACTGATTTCGTATGTTTTCTATATCCATAAGACATTAAACGAAATGGAATTTTATTCATAAATGATCAGGTTGTCACAGTCACTAGAGGAGGGATGCACACGGGGGGGGGGGGGGTCGTGTAGAGGGTATATAGAGGAAGGAGAGGGTTTGTGGAGGGTGAGAGAAGAGTAGTCGGGGGAGGAAAAAAACTAATTAATATAATAATAATAATAATAGGATATATAATAATAATAATAACAATCTTAACAATAATGACATTTTGAATAATAATAATAGTAAGATTAATAATATTTATAACAATATTAATATTCATATCCAAATAATAATAATAATAATATTCTCCATACTAAAACTTGTATAATTATTATTAAAAATATTTATTAAATTTTATATCACTTTTCTTATTTTATTTTATTTTCATTTTATCATTCATTTAATTTTATTTATTTATTTTGAATACTGTCTAGGCCGCATGAGGACTTAGGAAACGTCACATGATTTTGAATCTGTGCTCTTCCTATGGGTCGGATGCTGTCATGCCCAGAAAAAAAACATTTCTCTTTAGAAACACAAAAAATTCAAACAGAGCATCAACCTGAACATTAACAAGGATACCCGATGACAAGCAAATTAATAAAATAAAATAATTTAAAAGGGTCGGGTGTGATAATGCATCCCTCTATAAAACATTCTGCCACTGGGATTCCACAACAAGGCCCAGCCCTAATGTAGAAACTGATACCGCTTCACAATCCAAGGGGATTCCCAGTGAACAAAAAACAAGAAAATTCCAGAACACTATCAACAACGGAAGCAACATACCAATAAAAATCAAGTGACTCAAAATGTAATCCTTGATGTGTGACACCCACCCCCATAAGTGAAAATACCTATAATTTATCGATCTAAGGAAAAGATCCTCCCACAACAAAAAATATGTCCTCTAAAGTCAAACACAAAAGACATTAGTAAACAAGGCCTACATTGATATCCTAAAATTGGAAAAAAAATCAATACCCATCATGATAAATACTCATCATGGTTTTAATTCAACAAAACTGTTTTGTGAGCAATGGTCCTATGTATACACCTATCTCCATGTGGACACAATGAACATGATAGGATTACTGACACCGGGAGGCCTGAACAGAATCCCCCATATGAACAACCAACACCCAAGACTGGGCTGGAATATAAACACAAGGAGTCCCTAATGGAATCCCCACCAAAAGAAATATTCTTTAATAATTCATTTCAGTGTAATTTCAACAAGACCCATGGTGGGTCTACACAACATAATGGTCAACTAGATTAATTGAATGGAATGGAATGACATGGAAAACCTAACATGGATAACTTTAGAGCTTCCCAAACACCAAATCTATCTCCCCAAGGGACTCAACTAATGAAAATCCAAACCAATGGGAATACACTACATGGTTATCCACTCCCACGAGATTTTTAATTTTAGATAAGCCCAAATAAAAACTGAAATTAAAATAGACATATATGGTTGATCATACAAAGAAAATCAAATTGAAATTTTCATCCCCAAGGGTACAAGCATAGAGTTTTGAGAGAAAAAGTCAACTACACCTCTTTCTAACCAAATATGAATTCTTCCACCCATGTGGGTGACAACATAAAGATGAAGTACATGTGCGTCTTTTAAATAAATAGAACCATTAAAATAGAGCTTCCACACCAAAACCATAAACTATTTCCACCTCCCAAGCTGGAGATAGATGTCAATACAAGATCCTTTACACCCCTGGGGGACCACCACTACATGCCAGCTACACTACACGACCAATGACTATATTTATAATGGTTGAAGAATCTTCTGCCTTATAGTCATGAACTGAAACCCCCCAAACGAAAATTCTTCTTACGATAACACAAGAAACCGACTTCGATCCAAATCAAACCAATAAACACAACACATATTGCAACCCATTTTTCCTCATCATGGAATTTCATAGTGAAAATGACATATAATATTCACATGAATCATTTAAATCCCTTTGAGTAAGGAAATGAAAAAACAAGAACATTCCAAACACGCATCTATCCCTTGATGGAAGAATTTAGAATTTCCAAAATTGGACAAGTTTCTTTTAATAATAATGATCTCAAAAAATTTCCAATCATTCACATTTTCTCTTTAACGAAAACCTGATGTTTCAAAACATCACGGATGGTGACCACTACACCGTAAGTGGACTTTCAATGAAAATGAGTTTAAACTGAGTTTCGAATGACACACAAACATCCATAATAGCCACATAAGACCCTATTTTCCACATTAGTGGCCTAACAAAAACATTTTGTTATATGGAAACACAAAAAATATCCACATACCTTTTCAGGACACCATTCAACCCCAACTACCCTGACTGATTCCCATTTTCCCTATTAGATTTCTCTTCACCGCTTCCTGGAGGGATATTCGGACTTATTGATACCAAACTTCACCATTGACCATAAAAGAATCATGTAAAACAAAGAATCCTTCAACACCTCTCACATCTTCTCCCCCACTTTGAGATGATTCTCTTATCTGAAGAAGAATTAGAAGAGGTGTATAATAAACCCTAATCTGAAGAAGAAATTTCTTAATTACATCCATTGGATGATCTACCAACAACGAATCACCCATGACCATACTGTAGTCAAACATTTACTATTTATGAGGCATACACTATCCAGTAAGGGAAAATCCCAAGGACCAAATAATGATAATCCATTGGCCAAAATGTACCACAAACAAACATCGAATGAATGAGGTGAACCACTGCCAAGGCATCCTAAAACACTACTCAAAATAAACCACCTACCATCACTTCAAACCGACATACTGATGAAACACATCCCTAAAACATAATTCAAACATGAATTAATTTCTAACTCAAAAAACCCCATAAAAAAATCTAAAATTTCTCATATATACACCACCCAATCACTAGTTATTAAAACACACAATTTTCTCTCAAGACAATTTAGGGAAATAAACCAGGGTTGTTGAGTTTTACTCTCGCCTATGGCATCTCATAGAGTTCAAAACATGCATGTTCTCTTTCCAATCGGGCAATCATACACTTCCCACACATATATTACGCATGTGGCCACTCATGAGAGCACTGAAGGTCATGAAAAACCCATTTTAACTTTTCAAAATGAGTGCTCAATACAAATCCTTATCATTCCAAAAATAAAAACTTAGAAAATCAATACCCATTTTAAATATCAGAAATTTTTTTAAGAAAAACAAAAATCATTGAAAATAGATTTCACATTCCATCCAAACAAATAAATTTTAAAACATTCCATTTAAAAACATTTACCACTACACAAAAACCCTCACTTAATTCTCCATCAATTAATTATTAACACAATATTTTTTAAACAAGTTTACAAAATTCCGAAACAAAGAGGCACTAGGTGAAGAAAAAGAAAATTAGTGTCGATGGGTGACTCAAACATTTGGTCGATGACCATATTCCAGCCACACCTCCATCATGGAGAGTGTACTAAGAGTAAATTAATGTCTCTAAAAGGATTTCTAGGCCCTGTCAGCTCACTGAGACTAATGACCCAACTCCCTTTTCATTTCACAAACATTAACAAACCACACAAACCAAATGACTCAGATGAAGCATGATATCCCTTGCTGACTTGAGTCATGTCATGAGGTGTGTTGGTAGGGAACCCTACTCGTAATTGGAATTTCTAGTCCAAACAACCATGGCACCAGTATACATATATTCTTCCCCAAATAACATGGCCCAAAATAGCATAACCTGACTTTGACACCAATGTTTCATGAACTAATTAAAGATATCATTCAAACAAGAGTTGTACCTTGTCCGCGACAATTCCCAAATGGAGTTCTCGATCCCCAGAGGTTGGAAACTAGTACTTGGGTATTGATAACATGATTTGAACATTATTTTACCAATTTTAAAATACAAAACTATCAAATAAGACACATAAGGTAAAAAAATCACAACCAAATAGGGAATAACAAATTTTCAAAGTTAATGTCTAAAACTATAAGAAAAACCCCCAAAAAAAAAATGAAAACTAAAACTCCAAAAAAATAATCCATGAGATGTGAGTATAAATATCCTCAATTTTCTACCACCATGGTCTAAAAAGAAGATATCTATAGGAACCCAAACCATCCACACAAAAAACCGAGCATTTACCTTGAATAAACATACAACAATATCTATAAACAACCAAGGGGTTATGTTGGGTGTGAGCATAATATCAGTAGGATTCTACCCAAATAGGATTAAATGCTATTATCATTAAATGACAAATAACATTCTTTTTTATATGAAAGTGATATGCTATAGAATATTTTAAAGAAAAACCATTTATGTAAAAAGAATTTGAATGAAAGATTCTTTTAAATAAAGAAAAATTTAAATGAAATAAGAATTCAATGAAAAACAAACTTGTTTTTATAATTACCAACCTATCATATGATTACGGTACATGTGATATAGCCAAAGAGAACTAGTCACATGAAAATCACAAAGTAACAAGCAAAAAATGGGACCCTAGCAACCCCATATCTCAGGGAAATGTGGCTTAGTAACCACAGCCAACTATGTTCTCATCCATGAGACACTTGTAGGGAATACACCCATAACTCATGGGTATCCAATCATTATCCATGTTTTTTTAATTTTGTTAAAGTCAATCTATCTAAGTGAAACCTGGAAACAACCACTTTGAAAACACCTGAATACTGGTCGTAGTCCACCCACCTAGATACTTGAGATTCCCTTTTATGACGAATAATGTTTCACATGTCACGTAACACCACATAAAAGATTTCTATTATATAACTCAACAATAAATTTAAACAACCTATAAATCAAATTAATGAAACATCACACATTTTTACTCCCAAAAGAACACTCAAACCCCTCTTTTATATCAAATACACACAAAAAATGTTTCAAAAACCATACACCAGACAGAAATATTTTAAATTAACAAATTCATAATTTATAAAATAATATCCAGTGACACAATACGGATTTACACTTGAAACACACATGATTTCACGCAAAAATGCTACTTTAAAATCTAACACATATTTAATCATATCCAACACCACTTTCACATCACATTAACAATATAATAAATCATTTGAAAAATTTATAGAGCATTATAAAATGGCACAACAAAATTTTACACAAAAATGAACTTGATTTCATATAAAAACACGACGATAAACCAGCTTCCCATAATAACCACATTTAAATATAATTCAGACCATTTTCAAATTTTAATGAATCATTTAAACATTTTGAAGGATGACCCCCAAAAAATCACAAAATAGATTAGATAGAAAATATAAATAGTTTCACATGGGAAAATTATTTTTAAACTAAATGAAAATAAAATATACACAAAAAAACTCTCGCACATCACACGTAAATTATAGAACATGAATAAATATAAAAGAAAAAATAAAAATTAATCAATTAATAGTTAATAATGGAATCATGTGCCTTTGGAGTCGAAATCCCCAAAAGTGGTTTGAAAAATCAGCCACACCCCATCCGCCCTCCAGAACAAAATTACAGCAACTCAAAATTTCAAAACCCATAAATATAATCTATGAGATATACAAAAATGATGACAAAACTCACCTCAATTTTTTGGAATAATACCAAACCCAGCTGAATCGCATCGCCATCAACGACGGTTATTGAAATAAGCAAGGTAGGGACCAAAAAGATCATTTGAACAACCCTACAAAAGAGAAAAACTAAAATTAGGGTCAACCCTCGACCTAAATTATAGACATAAACTTGAAGGGTGATGGATAGGCCTAGTTGTGGCTGGAAAAGAAGATGATGTAGAGCGCAAACCCTTACATTGAGGAGATGAATTAAAAATAAAGGGGAAATATGGCCAAAATCAAAGATCTGAGGAGGTAGGAGGGGAGCTGTATGTGTTAAAGGGGAGAGGGACACCGATGAGTGTTGTGGTCATTAGAGGAGGGGGAAGTGGGGTTACAGTCACCGGAGAGGCACTATCAGAGATGTTCACACACTTAGGAGGTGCTAGTAGGGGTTCTCATTCATCGGGGATGTTCCGACAGTGAAGGTCATGTGTCAATGAGGAACCAGAAAGTGTTTTCATGCAGTAGTGAGGAGTCAGCACGAAGGAGGGAAGCTGGTTGTTAGAGTCGCTAGAGGAGGGATGCATAAAAGGGGTGACAGTTGCACAACCGGTGGAGGGATGGGGGAGAGGGGTTGCATAGGGGGGAGATGAGTGGGAGGAGGATGACCAAAACCCTATCAATAATAATAATAGTAACATAATAATAATATTAATCAGGAATATTATAATAATACTATTATTCATAATAATAATAATTATATTCTTAATAATAATTATATTTTTAATAATAATAATAATAATATGATTAATGATATTGATAATAATATTAATATTCTGATAACAATATTAATAATAATATTCTCAATAAAATTATTATTATTATTATTATTATTATTATTAAAACACTTCATTATATTTTTTTCACACTTCTTGTTTTATTTTATTCTCATCTTATCACTCATTTAATTTTATTTATTTATTGTGATCATTGGGTAGGATGCATAGTGATTTGGGAAGAGTCATACAGTTTCAAAACCAAGCTCTCCCCTTGCGTCAGATACATCCAATCCTAGAGAAACTAATTTTTCATTAAAAAAATCAAACAAGGATTCAACCGTAACATTTAAAAGGATACCATATTCTATGAAATTTTTTAAAATAAAATAGTTTAAAATGCTCAGATATAACATACACCTCATCAAGATTAAATGAACCACTAAATTTTATTGTTGAATGTTTTCACCTAGCCAAAAAATTGTTGAAAATAAATAGGTATAAATTATTTATGAAATAAATATAAATTTCAAAAAATATATAATTTTTTTTAGTTTTCAAATAAAAAAGCACACAATTTTTAGTAAATTCATTTTAATTATACAAAAATTTATTTTTTTCAAAAATAATTTTTTTACTTTCTATCTGCCAATAATATAACGAATTTATTAGAATTCAAATTATATATTTGATAAAATTAACACAATTTTTTTAAACAGAATAACAAATTTAGGCTATCACTAAATTCTGAGAATTTTCTGAAAGAGTTAGATTTTTGGTGAATAGTAAAAAATGAAGTTTTGTTTAAAATACTATATCATTTTGTGATGTCATCTTCACGAATTATTATATAAATTTTATTAATAAAATTTAATGAATAAATAAAAATACTATTATATAAATATTATATAAACATAATTCAAAACATTAAAATTATAATTTTTTTCTTGATAAATATATAAATCATTGTCGTTGATGATATAGTGCATGCACGACATTGGTAATGTAAATTTTGGTTCCTTAAAAATATTAATTGAGTGATAAAGGTATTTTAATGATTTTATTAATTATTATTTATAATTTATTTTTTCTGAGATTTTAAAATTTTAGAAATATATAATGTTAGCCATATCTAAATGAATTTGGAATGCTTTGGAAGGAATGAACAAGAATAAAATATGTAAAGAAGTTTCTCCACACTGATATGAATAAATATACTTGTTGAATGAATATAGAATATTATATTGAAACCTATTAAATTATTTTTATTATAGTAATTGATTTTTAGATTTTATATATGATATAATAATCTATAATTCTTATGCAATGCTGATGATATGCTTGTGCAACCAGGAAAAAAATCAAAAGAATTATTTTATTTAAAATTATAATATAAATTTAATGATCCAAAAATTAGAATATATATTTTTGGATGAGTAATTTTCAACTATATTCTTGTATTGATTCAAATTTTAGACCTTTTATTACAACATTTATCATTTCAATCCCTTTATAATGTTTTATTTAATGAATGTCAAGTTGTTCACACTATGGTTTTTAATTGGTGCAACTTTAAAATATAAGTATTTACAAATCCATTTTCCTAACAATAATTTTCCTATAAATATAAATGATTAATCTTAATCCTGATAAATTATTTATGATTTTTATGAATCAAATAAATGCCTTAAGGGATTTCACAACGATTATGCACTAATTATTAATTTAAAGAAAAAAACTGATAAATGATATTAAAAATAATAAAATAAATATGATTTTTGATAATTTATCTGATCCATGAGTTATCTAGAAAAATATTGTATGAATTAGATATAATAAATTATTATTATTTTTAATTTTATACTTTATTTTTATGATGTTTTTAATGTCATAGTTATAAATACAGTAAAATTTCACAAAGATTAAAAATCATGAGTATAATTTTTTATTAAATTGTATAAAAATCATAAAAATGATGTATAAGGGAAAAGGGGATAATATTTTGTAAAAAAATTTATAATGAGATCCTTTGAGAAATATTCCTATTCTTAACCCCTATAATGTCAATATTATATTTTAACACTTTAAGTAATTCCTAAATTGACCCTCACCTTAATTATAAAAATTGACACTTTCTTTCACATTATTTCATCTCCCTAATCCTTATTTCTCAACTATCATTTTCATAGTTATCTTATACTCATCTATTTTCACATTATAGTGTCTATAGTCTGTTAGATATGTCATTCCCACGTTCCATAAGGGGGATCTCCAGGAGAAAATATTCCAGAGTTAAATTCATTATTCTTATCTTTTAAATTAATGTCACTTCTACTGCATCACCACCCCCTATAAAAAAATTCATGTCAGATATTGTATAATATATATATTGGAATTTTTTTAATAGTATATTCATCCTAAACTGTATTATTTTTTCCTTATATTCTTAAAAAATCAATCATCATCCTTGGCATGTGAATTCACCGGCTTTTTTAATGATGATTTTTCATTCCCATTACAAAATTAATGGATTGTTTAAATTAACTTATAATTTTTTTAAATAACCTAAATATGTATTTTATATTTTATAACATCATCTAAATAATAAATAGACATAATATTAAGAAAAATGAATCTACTTCATGAAGGTTGGAAAAACTGCTTAAATATGCTATGCTTTTATCATTAATGTTCTATAAAATGAATCATCATCATGCAAGAAATAAAAAATGGATGTATGTGAAAATTTAAATTTTTGTTTCTTTTTTAATACCATTTGTTTCAGCTTCTCTTATATTATTTTCCATTTTACCTGATAACCAATAATGAACCGAGCATGAAACCATGAAACGAATGCACCAAAAATAAGGGAAATTAAAAAAAAATTGACATATGGGTGGAAATATGTTATAAAAAGATCATATAATGTATTGAAGATATTAATGATTATATAAAATAAATTATTAATAGTCCTTAAACTGTTATAATGTATTTTGATCATATTTGAATATTTTTTAACCTGAGGTAAAGGAATCATTATCAAAAACATTGCTTTAAATTTTTTAAAAACTTATTCTTCTAAATATTTTTATTCATTGACCATGATTTAAAAATAGGGTTTATGAATATATTTATATGGACATTAATTTTTTAAAAATATAAATATCAATATTTCTCTAAAAAAATTAAGAATGAATTTTTTTTCATTATTTATGTAATGGAATTTCCTTTTATAATCATCCTTAATGTGTCTTTTTATGGAATTCAAAAATAATTTTTTTTTACATTTAAAACATGAAAAAATTATCCATCTTCAATGAATCCTTATTTTTTAAAAAACTCCTTTTCAATATTTCATGGTTATTTTCATATAATATTTTCTTTTGTGCGTTGTATTTTTTATGATAAGTGGACTTCGACAATGAATTTTTTTAAGGTGAATGTGGTAATGTTGTATAAATATGTTATAATTAATTGGAATTGGAAATAATGAGGGTTGGTTCCATTATAAACCTAATATGGGTGGGTATGATATATCCCTCATATGAATTGGGCCAGTTGGAAGTTTACCGTAATGGTTATTTGAAGTGTAACTGCAATAGAATCATCATAAGGTAGTTGTAAGGGTTACATTGTATGGTAGCAATGAGGACTATAAATCATAATCTATCTAATATGGTTATAGTCATAAGTTTGTACGGTTATAAAATAATAGCACAATTTACCTAAATGGTTTTTTATTTCAAAGTTTTATTGAAAACTACCGTTATTTAAATGTATGTATATGTTATTTTTAAGGGTGAGAAGTGTGTCTTTCATGTGTTTATTGGTATTTATGGAGTAATTATTCCATTACATAATTTTTTATTCCACTTAAGGATATTTTTTAACTCATAGAAATTTTAAGAATGGTTCTCACAAGTATTTATCTTTGGTAAAATAAAAGAAGAATCGAAGATTAATGTTGTAAAACATTTTCATAAAAATAAATCATGAGTTATTCATTAATGACTTTTGTATTATGAATATTGTTTTATTATTATCCAGTTGTACACTTATGGGATTCTATATATGAATTATGACCAAATTCTATAAAAATATGACACTAAAAGATCATTGGTAATAATAGAATGTAAATTTTTGGTTAAATTCATAAGAATATGTAATTTTTAATTTTGGTTCCTTACAGTTGATATCAGAGTACATTTTAGATAAATTTATAGGTTTAAATTTTAATTTAGTATAAATTAAATATCCATTATAACCAGAAGGTTTGTTTTCATATATTAAATTTTAGATGTTTGTTTCATGTTATGTATATCAGATACATACCTAAATCAACTGAGATATAAGGGGCCATATAGATTAGAATATTATATAATTTATACCCTATAGAGTAATTTTTTTATTTTCAAAGTTATTTGGAGGCTTAAGTGATATTATTTTTATTAGAATAAGGAATTTTTTTCAATATGTTTGGAAA
The DNA here is from genome assembly GCA_963277665.1 of Viscum album. Lineage (NCBI taxonomy): Eukaryota > Viridiplantae > Streptophyta > Magnoliopsida > Santalales > Viscaceae > Viscum > Viscum album. The sequence continues at coordinate 1,959,519,435 of OY728126.1, forward strand.
AAGATTTTACAAAACCTTATCATCCCTCCCAAAAAATCTGATCATCTCTATTATTTAAATATTTTATTCAAATTATTTTTATAGCTTACTAAGTATTAATATAACCTTTAAAAAAATTGTTTGAGTTTTCCAAGACATACTATTTTCAATAAAAAAATTTATGGGTCATTCTATCATTTTAAAATGAGTTCATGATCTCATCTCTTCCAATTATAATAGAAAGTTAAATACCAAAATTGGCATGAGATTTAATTTTTTAATATAGAAAAACATACCAAAATAGAAAGGGAAGATCGAGATGATCCTAAAATCTTAATTGAGGTTATGAATTATTTTCATACCCATAATGTTTGAAACACAAATGTACTACTATTATTAAATCATGATGATATAATAAATATCTTTGATTTCAAAGAGTTATGTATTAATAAATAAGTTGATAATTCATTGTTAATGTATTGTAGAGGATGTAGAATGATTAATATGTCTACAAAATAAAGGATTCCTAAGTTATAGTATATTTAAGGATGATGGAATTTTAAAATATACTAGTACCATTTTGATCATGGGAGAAATTTGGGAAAATTTTGTTGAGTTGGAGTTATATGTAATCCTTATGTATTCATCTGAAAATGTTATTTTAAAGGGAAAAAATCACTTTTAATTTTATAGATAATATTCTTAACTTTTGGATAACATTATGGTTTATATGATCTTTTATTCTGAGGTATTTATGGGTTGTTATAATTTTAAATCATATGGTTTTTAATAATTTTATTTAGTGATAAATTTTATCATATAAAAATATCACTATAATTTTGGGATGCATTACAGGAAAAAGGTAAACAAAATTCCATGAGATTGTATTTTATGAATAAAGGGGAATTTTATTTTGGAGAAAAATATAACATTATTATGGAATTATGGTTATTTTTAGAAATTACTAGCATATCATGGGGATTATATTATTTGGGAATTTACATTTTATAGTGAGACATTAAGAATCATTGAAGTTGTTGTGTGGTAAAATTCAATACTATCTTCTAGTTCTATGTGACCTAATCCTTATGATTATAGTGTTTTAATCATAGTTTACAATATTTTTTAGGAATTTTAATGATAGTTGTTTGTATAATGATCTATTATAATATTTTAGAATTACTTTTGATTTTTTAAGATTAGTTCATTTTTGGGATTACCTTATCTTATCTAAACAATTTTCATTTTTTTATCACTTAAATATAAGAGGAATGTATCCTTTTCCTTTTATGGATTTAGTGATCCGTATAAGATGAATCCAATGCTTCAGGATTAAAATAATCATATTATTAATTTGAAGAAAAAGATGAATATTTTGTGGAAGATTGATTAAAGGATAAAATAATACTTTTCTAGAAATTACATATCCTTCTATTCTATTTATAGATGTCAATATAATTTTTCAACTCTAGGAAAATGGATCTTGAAATAAAATGGTTATCCATTTACTTTTCATACTAAAAAATAATATCCCTTTTTACCAATCATAGATTTATAGTTTTTTATGGTTTACATAATAATAATCCCTCCATCTATCACTATCCACGAGATTAGGACAGTTGGTTTTCACTTCCATGTCCATGTTTTTATATATATGGTATCCTAGTACATGTTACCTCATGTGAACATCATACATTCATTTCATTCCTTTTTAGTGGATATTTTATTAAATATTTTTTCATTCTCGGTTATAAAAAATTCTATTTTCATTAGTTGAACCCTGTGAAAAAATATAACGTTCAATTTGTGAGGAGAATATTTTCAAATGGGGGGAGAATTTAATGTCCTATAGTTTTAAAAGGAAACACTATGCTCAATAGCATATGAGATATGCCACATTAATCTTATGTAGGGAACAAAAATTTATTATTGATAATTTTAACAATGTCATGAAATTGGATGAAATTAATAGGAAAACCCAGTTTATTAATGATATATATTGATCCAAATCCATATAAATTATATGGTAATTTTATTATAAAACAATCACTCATTTTATATTAATTTCTATACATTCATCAAATAAAATTAAAAAAGGTTTTTATTTACTTTCATGTAAAAATGTTTTTTATTTATTTTCATGTAAAAATAAAATAACTAATGTACAATATATAATTTTATATGTAAAGGATGAAATGATATCCAGTTATTAAATTATCAGAACAATATTCTTCAATCATAAAATATTGATAATTTTTTCAAAATGATAGATTTTTTGCGAATAGAAAAAAAAACATAGTTTTTTTAAATACCATATTTTTTATGACTTCATTTATACATAATTAAGATATAAAATTTAATAAAATTATAGAATTAATATATAATTAAATTTTAAAAAATGTATAATTATAATTCATAAAATGAAAATTATAATTTATTTCATTATATATATAAAATTCATTCTTGATGCCAATCCGGTGACTCCACAGTGCTGACAAATAAGAATTTTGTTCCTTAAAGATAATAGTTGAGTGATAAATATTATTTTCATGAATATTTCATTAATAATATGTAAAAATTATGTTTTTCGATATTATTTTGGATTTTTAGAGTTATATGACATTAGAATTATCCAAATTCAAATATAATGTTGGTGTAAGAGAATAAAATATAAATTAACAAAGTTAAAAAAGATGTATTGACATTGATAAGATAAATATAAATATTTAATGAATATAGAAGATTATAATGAACTTAATTATTTTATTTGTATGATATTATTTTATTTCTAATTTATATAGATTAAATAATTAACCTTATTCTTATGTGACACCAATTTAGTGCATCTACAAGTAGAATAAAATCTAATAAAATGATTTCAATTAAAATATATAATAACTATTAAATGAACAAAAAAATAAAATAAGTATTTTCTGAAAATTATTTATCAGAAATAAACTTATTTGTATTCAAATTTGATACTTTTGGATCTAATTGTATCACATTAATCCCTTTATAATATTTTATTTAAAATAAATTTATGTTATTTTCATTGCGGTTTCTAATTAGAATAAAATTTTAATATATTGTTTTCAAGAAAATTGTTTCTGAACATATATATTTTTTAGAAAAATAAAATATCTTCTTAATCATGATATGTTATTTATAATTTTTACGAAATAAAAAATCCCTTAATTTCTTTCACTATGATGGTGTTGTAATTATTAATTTAATGGAAAAATAAAATAAATTATATTAATAGTTTTAAATTTAAAATAATTTGGGATAATTAAATTATTAAAAGAATTATCTAGATAAATATGACATGAATAATATATATTAAAATATTTTATTATAATTTTAATATGTTTTTATGTTTTTAAATTCATAGTTAAGAATCGTGCTAAATTTGAAAATAATTATATTTCACGAATGTAATAATTTATTAAATTATATAAAAAGAAGAAAAATATAAAATTAGTCAAAATGGGATAAAAAATGTTTAAAAAAATTATTAATTGATCCTTTTAGAACATTTTGATATCTTTAACCCTAAAGTATACAGATTATATTTTAATTTTTTCTGTAATTTCTCAGTTAATACTCAGCTCAATTATAAAAATGGACTACTTCCTTTAATTTATCTGATCTCCTTAATATATGCTTCTTTAATATCCTGATAATATTTATCTTATACTCAGACCTTGATACAATTTCGTGTTTATGGTCTCAAAAAAAATATATTTTCATGATACTTAAAGAGGTTGTCAGGGATAAATTATTCAAGAGGTAAATTCCTCTTTCTTCTCTTTTAAATTCTTATCACTTCGACATTAACATCACATTGTATTAAAAGTTGAATGATAAATCCATTTTCATATATATACTATAATTTTAATGTTTTAATTGATTATACATTTTATAATATCTTATTTTTCTACTTTTATTCTAAAAAATTAATCTGACGTCCATTGGGTGTCAATTCACATCCTTCTTGAATGACGAGTTTTCGTATACCATTACCGCGTTCATGGAAAATTTAGATTCCCTCAAAATTATTTTAAATTAAATATATATATATATATATAATATAAGGTATCACATTATTGTATTAATATATTTCCATAATATTAAACAAAACACAACTATTTTGTGAAGGTTGTAAAAACTTCCAAAATAAATGAATCTTTTCTCTTTAATGTTTTATCAAATGAATCATCCCCTTGAATAAATAAAAAAGATATTTATTTGACCATTTAAACCTATGGGGGTTTATTAATACAATTTATTTCTACTTTTATTGTATTATTTTCTATTTTACAAAATAATACAAAATAACCTGTCTAGGTAACCACAAAACAAACATACTCGAAACAATGTAAATAACTGAATATTATTAAAAAATGAGTGAAAAAATGTTATATAATGATCTTATTAGGAACTATAAAATTTAAAATATTTCTACAATAAATTATTAACACCATTTAAAACTTTTTACAGGATGATTGAACATGTTTGAGGGAATTTAAATGTGAGGTATGGGACTCCTCAAATAAAACATCATTTTAAATGTTTTAAAGAATTATTCTTATAAATAATTCTATTTCATATCCATGATTTCAAATTGATTTTTTTCAATCTATTTATGTGGTAATCAATTTTTTTTAAATGTTATTTCCAAAATTTCCCTCTATTTATTTAAAAAATTTAACTTTTTACGGTTTTTTAAGTGTTATCATTTTAAAATCACCCTCAATGCGTCTTTTTACTAAATTAGAAAATAATATCTTATTAACATATACATAATGATTGCGATTTTTTGATTTCATAAAGTATTAATTTTTGTAATAATTATTTACATTATTTCATGGTTATATTAAAATATAATTATTTTCCTTTATTTGCATGCAATATCCTCTTATAATAATAATTTTTCCCTAAAAAATGTTATTATGATGAAAGTGTTAATGTTTTATTACTATTTTGGGTTTAGGTAATGTAACAGCCCGAGATTTTATGAAAAATATTATTTTTAATTTTATTAATGTCTTGTGTTGTACGCTACACCAAAAGGAGCTTGCACAACACGCATCTTTGACTTGCCTTGCATTACACGCAATCACAACCTTCCTCGATAGCGTGTGTAGTACGCAATACTGAGTTTCACGAAACAACGATATGCTATTAAAATATTATTAAAACTAGCCGTTATGAATAGTAACAACCACTTTTTAAATTTTAGAAATTTTAGCTCTAAAAATGGACATCATTTTTGGATTTGGAGTATCGAATTTAGCCTAAGGTGAAATTTTGGTACTTTTCGGATAACTTTCATATTCTGATGAATAGTGAAAATTACAAAATTATAATTAAAAACAAATTTTTTAATCCAAATAATTAATAGTGATAAATTATTAATTTGAGTGGTTTTAAAGTATATTTAGAATATATTTTTACAATTTAATACAATGTTGGTCATTGAATGTAATTTCACATTTAAACCAGACATAATCAAGTGTCAATCTTTTGATAGATATTGTTTCTTAAAAACACGCTATTTGTTTTAACAGCGGGATTTAATTATAAAATTAATTAATACAACTTCTATGTTATGAATTTGGTAAAATAGACTTCATTTTTGAATTCGGAATATGAAATATAGCTAAGGATGAAATTTTGGCATTGTTCTGAAAAACATCAATTTTTGATGAATAGTGAAACTACTAAGTGGTAGTTAAAAAACTGAATTTTTCATAAAACTTAATTTTACCGCTTCTGTGAATGGAATTTCAAAAATTCGAGAGACACGGTTGATGTCAGTATGTAAAATGTGGTTCAATGAGATGAAAATAATTTTTGGCGAATAGTAACTTTTTACTTTTATTTACCACGGTTAAAAGTAAATAGGGTAATTAAGGGTAAGAATGATATTAATATTACCCTAACACATGTACTAATTCTATTGGACAAGTTTATCTCGACCAAAAACAACCTTAAGTGTAAAATATTATCATTTAGGCCCACTTGGATTAGATTAGGACATTTATTATTATTTAATTCAAAGAAGAGTTAAAAGAGTTAAAATCAGAGTATATTTAAAACATTTTTAATATAGGGTTTTTCATAAGATAAATTCGATTGTAAATATAAATTAGAAACCTAAAAAGATTTCCTACATTATGGTATTTTATTTTTAATTTTTAGACATCAAATAATTTAATTTATTTATGACACAAAGATGATTCAGTAATTATCTTATTAATGAAATATTGACATAATTTATATTATAAATACCAAAATAAATGTAATTTAAGACTTTCTATGAATTCCACTACTTTTCTAGGTTAATATGATATATTAGGGTTGATTTAATCAACTTGGTTCGAACATATAATTCTGTTATGACTTTCAAAAAAATCATATATCAAATAGTGTCAAAATTGACACAAAATAGTTTTTAAATCAAATATTATATTATTAATTGTTATTTTATTCCTAAAAATCTAAGTTTCGGCCAAATGATTTATATAAGGATATATTTATTAATAATATACAATTTTGGGTTCGTTTGGCATGTTATAGTAAGTGTATTAACCATATAGTGAAAGAAAACAAAAAGACACGGTAAAAGTTAAATTATTTAACTTAGAGTTAAATCTAATTGATAAGGTTAAAATAATACCCTAAACTTGTATAAATCATATTTTATGATAGGATTTCGGCCCATCCCCACTTTAGCATCGAAATAATACCCTTTGGAACTATTATAAACCGATTTTGACTTTAATATAAAATAATATTTTGAGATATTCCTAAGGTGCCCCTCTCCTCCCTTATAAAAGGGCACCTCCTCCCCCTCCTCCTCACACCAATTTGAGCACTCAAGCTCGGCCAACACTGGTAATTTTCGCCTCTCCACTTCCCTAGAATAATCCTAGAGTTCCTAGTCTTTTTCAAAGACCAATCTTAGTTCCCTAAGTGGAGGATTCAAAGAGGCGTTCCAAAGAAGAGGTAATATCCATTACCGATCTTTTCAATTTCATTCTTCTTCAACTTCTTCTTCTTTATTTGTTTCATTATAAAGTAATAACATCAGTATTACTTACATACTGATATGTTATTATAAATATGAAACAACCCTAATCCACCTTCTATCCATCCTACGGAAAAATGAAATCACCGCGCGTGCGTACGTACGGAATACCGTCTCCACGCCGTGGTGTAATCTATTTTCCACCATCACCTTACAAGGATGGATATAATGGTGTAATGAGTAACTATTTATTATTATTATAATGTAATATTGATACTGAAATAATATATATATACTCAAATACAATTCCACGATCATAGGAACGATATTATCACTCGTGCATACGTACGGAATACCGTCTCCACGATATGATGCGACTTGTTCTACATGATCATCATTACATAGTAATTATATAAATGAATTGAATGAATAAATATGATATATGTTACACTAATACCATTCTGGATATAAGGTATCTATAACCATAAAATAAGAATAAGAATTTATTCGACAAAACACGCATAAGAACAAAAGGCAATAAGGACCCGAGTAACAAGTAACAATGAAATATTACTAACAAGAAGCTATGAATATAACCATATATGATATCATATCAATATGTTTGATTCAGGAATAAGTCAATAACATTATTTAAACCATTATACAGGAGCTTCGGACACGTACAAAGAAAATCGGACCTAAGGTAAGGGAAATATCACAATCTCATTTTTATCCGAGATTGTTTATTCATAAGTATTTATTGGGGTGTATTTTATCATCCACATCCATGTTCCCTCAATATGTAATATTTTTTCCATCCACTTACAATTGTTTAAATCCAATTTTACCCTTTGGTGAGTTTTTAGTAAAGAATATGAAAGGAATCTTTTGTTGTTTTTTTGTACGAGGTACTTTTTGACTTTTCCGACAAAAGTACGAAGAATGTTTTTTTTAACTTATACGGCATGAATGGATTCTTAAAACATTATTTCCAAGAATATTCCTTTACAAGTATTCAAGTTTATTTTTAATCAATTTCTTTTAGTTTAAAATTGTATTACATGTTAAGAAAGGAAAAGTGTTTTTGAAGTAGAAAGGATATTTTCCTCAAGAATGGAGTTCAAGTATTTTATCAAAATTATTTTCCATCTAAGATAATAAAAGGGTTCTATTTTTATCCCTATTATTACATGGATTTGATTATGTTGTGATGAAAATATTTTTATGAATTCCTTTATCTTATATGAATTGTTTTATGATGCCATGTTGTTTAAGAATCCCATTTTTAATACATGGGTTACGCTATGATGTATGGTTTATGATTATGTGGCACACATAAGAAAGGATTCATTATAAGATGGTTGGGACCTATATCTCCCTCCAATGCATTGGGTAAAGATTTATATCTCATGAGATAGACATGGCTGGAACGGAAGGTTATTTCGGTTCAGTGATACAGGACTGAAACGAGGAGTGAACTCGGTTCAGAAAGGGACTTTGTCCACTAAGATAGTCTTGGCAATGAGTCATGACTAACAAGAAATGATTTTCCATGATTATGTGTGCATGCCACAAGGTTTCAAGTTTTATGTTATGATTATGGGGATCTCATTTTCACTTCTATGATTTATTCCATGTTAAGATATTATGATCTCTTTTGCAGGCTCTGATTTTCAAAGAGATATGATATGATTTTTATTTCCTTTGTTTACCCTTACTGAGCATTTGAGCTCACCCTTTTATGTTTTTTCCCCCAGGATATAAAGAAAGGTTTTAGGTAAAAAAAGGGAAGATCTTTATAGGAGATATTGATGATCTTTCACCATGATTAGAAGATTACGTTCCGAGTTTCCAAAGACACTAAACTATTACGATCCTTGTGTGTGAGTTATGTACTAAGTATTCCGCAAATGTAATGTAATGTCCATGTATGTCAAGCTTCGGGTCTCTACAGTTGGTATTAGAGGAAAGATTTAGTCAAACTTTAGAAACTAGGATGTGAGAACTTTAGTGGGATCTCTAGAGATATTTCTAAGGTATGTCTAGGGATGTCCCTAAGGTTAAGTATACGTATAGGTTATAGTACTAGAATTACGCTAACGATCATAGAATTAAACCTAAGATGTTAGATATTGAAGGTACTCCCCCTTTATTATGTTATTTTCCCTAGCATGATTTTTTCCTCTCACACTATTCTTTTAGGGTTTTAGACGATGGCTGGAACCCAAAGGAACCGTGTTGATCAATGCAATGGACAATGAAATGATTGTCCTCCTGAACAAACAAATGTTATGGGAGACGGAGTGAAAAATCTTATTGCTATACTTACACAAGCTATGAATCATTCTGGACTTCCAAATGAGCAGAGAAGGGAACAATATTCTATTGAGTCCTTCATGAGGCAACGTCCACCTTCTTTCAGCGGGTCATCAGATCCACTTGTTTATGAACAATGGATCAGTACCACTGAAAAGATATTTTCAGTTCTTCAATGTTCTGAGCATGATAAAGTCATCTTAGCAGTATATCGTTTGGAGGATGAAGCTGGTCAATGGTGGAATCTTATCAAGAATACGAGGCAAAGAGATGAATTTGAGTCCATGGAATGGGACAAGTTCAAGAACTTGTTTTTCAGTAAGTACTTCCCTCGTATTCTTCGAACAAAGATGGAAAAGGAGTTTCTTGAGCTGAAGCAGAAGGATGATGAATCTGTTGGTATATACGAAGAAAATTTTACAAGACTTGCAAGGTATGCATCTGGCATTATCATAAAACCTGAAAGTAAAGTTGATCGATTTTTCAGTGGCTTAAAACCAAGTCTTCGAAGGGAATTAGCAATAAGAGACTTTAGTTGCTATGAAGAAATTGTGCGTTGTGCTATCAAGGTAGAAATGGAAGCTGATGTTACATATCCATCTCATGTTTTTGACAAGAAACGAAAGTTGGAGTTCAAGGAGAAATCTCATAATAATGGTGAAAAGAAGATGAATGTTTCCTTATGCACAAAGTGTGGAAAGAAGCATGGTGGAGATTGTCTTAAAGGGACTAGAAAATGTTTTAAGTGTGGAAAAGAAGGTCATCGAGCAGCTGAGTGTCGAAGTAATGGAAAAAGGGTTTCTAATGATGTGAACAAAGAAAACCCTGCAGAGAACGCACCACCAACACTTCAATGCTTCAAGTGTAAGGAAATGGGGAATTATGCTAATAAATGCTCTAATCCAAGGGTTAGTGATGATCCACATGAGCAACCGCATAAGTCAAAGGACAAAGGGAAGTCACATGCGATCACCATTGGCGATGTTGAATATGATAACGATGTGGTGGAATGATTAAGTGTTTATGTAATGGGATTCCATAATAATGATGCATCATAAAGTATTGGAATATTTATGCATTGGTCTAATGTGGTATTCAAAGTGATTGAGATATTTTTGGAAATAAGATGATATGAGCATAATGAAGGGAAAATGAGAAAACGAAATGTTTAACAATATTAATGAGCTCATGATTGATATAAGGACTAAGTGATATCATTGTTTGAGTATATAGAATTTTAAGGATTTTGGTATGTGGAAAGTGTTAAATTTTAACTGCATTCATGTTTTCACTAAGGTATTCAAGAGAATACATGATTAAGGACTTTGAATGTTTGGAATGTGACCAACAAAACATATCTTATGATATATGGGGATCGACGATGGTGTTAAATCTCTGGTAATCGTTTTCACTATGTTATGAGAGTGGACTGCAGTATTATGGATAAGCCTAAAGATTGAAATGGATTATGTTAGAGATAAGTTAGTATTGTTTAAGGATAGAAGTTTTCTCGATATTATTGATGGGATGTTATAGTAATATAGTTTTAGAAAAAGGACAACCTGCAGGACGGGCGACAGCCCATCGCGTCAGACAAGGCTGTGGAAATCGAACCCACAACCGATGTGCGACTGGCCTTTATCGCCTACCACTGGCCTACAGGAAGTCCCTATTTACTAGAAACTAGTTTTATTATATTAAGCAGTTTGATATATGATGTATAAGTCCATTTAAGGAACCATATATGATTAATCTCACTATAGATCGACTTATGTATATAATTTTTTTGCTAACCTTTTGTTTGAGACAGATGGAATGACCCGTCATTCTATCACATGATCTGCTAACACATCACGAATAACAAATTCAACTTCATTTATTTAAGAGATGAAGTGGAAATTGTTAAAGCCACGAACAACAGTGAGATTGTACCAAAATAATGTAAGTATTTATTCTAATTCAAATTCTTTAACTTTAGTGAAACGATCTTGAAAACCAAAAATGTTGTCCTAGTGATCTTATATCTGATGAATTAGATGGTACCTTAGATCGTCACAAATTTATGGCTTTGTGATTGCTGGCTTTTCCATAGCCATGTTCTCTACCACTCTCCATCAGAACATGATGGTTAAATTTCTCTTCCATATCCATATTTTCACCTATGTGGAAACCCAGTGATTAGTTTATTTGGGTAACCGTTACGTTTTATACATTGGTTTTTAAAGATTGGTTTTGATATTCCTTTTTACGATGTGGGTTTCTATTAAAGAAACTTTCGAATAGTAAACCATTTATAACCCTGACGAATTTCGAGGGCGAAATTTATTTTAAGGGGGGTAGAATGTAACAGCCATGGATTTTATGAAAAATATTCTTTTTAATTTTATTAATGTCTTGTGTTGTACGCTACACCAAAAGGAGCTTGCACAACACGCATCTTTGACTTTCCTTGCATTACACGCAATCGCAACCTTCCTCGATAGCGTGTGTAGTACGCAATACTGAGTTTCACGAAACAACGATATGCTATTAAAATATTATTAAAACTAGCCGTTATGAATAGTAATAACCACTTTTTAAATTTTAGAAAATTTAGCTCTCAAAATGGACTTCATTTTTGGATTCGGAGTATCGAATTTAGCCTAAGGTGAAATTTTGGTACTTTTCGGATAACTTTCATATTCTGATGAATAGTGAAAATTACTAAATTATAATTAAAAACAACATTTTTAATCGAAATAATTTATAGTGATAAATTATTAATTTGAGTGGTTTTAAAGTATATTTAGAATATATTTTTACAATTTAATACAATGTTGGTCATTGAATGTAATTTCACATTTAAACCAGACATAATCAAGTCTCAATCTTTTGATATATATTGTTTCTTAAAAATATGCTATTTGTTTTAACAGCGGGATTTAATTATAAAATTAATTAATGAAACTTCTATGTTATGAATTTGGTAAAATAGACTTCATTTTTGAATTCGGAATATGAAATATAGCTTAGGATGAAATTTTGGCATTGTTCTGAAAAACATCAATTTTTGATGAATAGTGAAACTACTAAGTGGTAGTTAAAAAACTGAATTTTTCATAAAACGTAATTTTACCGCTTCTGTGAATGGAATTTCAAAAATCCCAGAGACACGGTTGATGTCAGTAAGTAAAATGTGGTTCAATGAGATGAAAATAATTTTTGGTGAATTGTAACTTCTTACTTTTATTTACCACGGTTAAAAGTAAATAGGGTAATTAAAGGTAAGAATGATATTAATATTACCCGAACACATGTCCTAATTCTATTGGAAAAGTGTATCTCGACCAAAAACAACCTTAAGTGTAAAATATTATCATTTAGTCCCAGTTGGATTAGATTAGGACATTTATTATTATTTAATTCAAAGAAGAGTTAAAAGAGTTAAAATCAAAGTATATTTACTAAAACATTTTTAATATAGGGTTTTTCATAAGATAAATTCGATTGTAAATATTAATTAGAAACCTAAAAATATTTCCTACATGATGGTATTTTATTTGTAATTTTTAGACATCAAATAATTTAATTTATTTATGACACAAAGATTATGCAATAATTATCTTATTAATGAAATATTGACATAATATATATTATAAATACCAAAATAAATGTAATTTAAGACTTTTTATGAATTACAATAATTTTATAGGTTACTATGATATATTAGGGTTGAATTAATCAACATGGTTCGAACATATAATTCTGTTATGACTTTCACAAAAATCATATATCAAATAGTGTCAAAATTGACACAAAATAGTTTTTAAATCAAATATTATATTATTAATTGTTATTTTATTCTTAAAAATATAAGGTTCGGCCAAATGACTTAGATAAGGATATATGTATTAATAATATACAATTTTGGGTTCGTTTGGCATGTTATAGTAAGTGTATTAACCATATAGTGAAAGAAAACAAAAAGACACGGTAAAAGTTAAATTATTTAACTTAGAGTTAAATCTAATTGATAAGGATAAAATAATACCCTAAACTTGTCTAAATCATATTTTATGATAGGATTTCGACCCATCCCCACTTTAGCTTTGAAATAAGACCCTTTGGAACCATTATAAACCGATTTTGACTTTAATATATAATAATATTTTGAGATATTCCTAAGGTGCCCCTCTCCTCCCTTATAAAAGGGAACCTCCCCCCCCTCCTCCTCACACCAATTTGAGCACTCAAGCTCGGCCAACCCCTGCCATTTTCTCTTCTCCACTTCCATATAATAATCCTAGAGGTCCTCGTCTTCCTCAAAGACCAATCTTAGTTCCCTAAGTGGAGGATTCAAAGAGGCGTTCCAAAGAAGAGGTAATATCCATTACCGATCTTTTAAATTTCATTTTTCTTCAACTTCTTCTTCGTTAGTTGTTTCATTATAAAGTAATAACATAATTATTACTTACATACTGATATGTTATTATAAATATGAAACAACCCTAATCCACCTTCTATCCATCCTACGGAAAAATGAAATCACCGTGCGTGTGTACGTACGGAATACCGTCTCCACGCCGTGGTGTAATCTATTTTCCACCATCACCTTACAAGGATGGATATAATGGTGTAATGAGTAACTATTTATGATTATTATAATGTAATATTGATACTGAAATAATATATATATACTCAAATACAATTCCACGATCATAGGAACGATATCATCACTCGTGCGTACGTACGAAATACCGTCTCCACGATGTGATGCGACTCGTTCTACATGATCATCATTACATAGTAATTATATAAATTAATTGAATGAATAAATATGATATATGTTACACTAATACCATTCTGGATATAAGGTATCTATAACCTTAAAATAAGAATAAGAATTTATTCGACAAAACACGCATAAGAACAAAAGGCAATAAGGACCCAAGTAACAAGTAACAATGAAATATTACTAACAAGAAGCTAAGAATATAACCATATATGATATCATATCAATATGTATGATTCTGGAATTAGTCAATAACATTATTTGAACCATTATACAGGAGCTTCAGACACGTACAAAGCAAATCAAACCTAAGGTAAGGGAAATGTCATAATCTCATTTTTATCCGAGATTGTTTATTCGTAAGTATTTATTGGGGTGTATTTTATCATCCACATCCATGTTCCCTCAATATGTAATATTGTTTCCATCGACTTACAATAGTTTAAATCCAATTTTACCATTCGGTGAGTTTTTAGTAAAGAATATGAAAGGAATCTTTTGTCGTTTTTTTGTACGAGGTACTTTTTGTCTTTTCCGACAAATGTACGAAGAATGTTTTTTTAACTTATACGGCATGAATGGATTCTTAAAACATTATTTCCAAGAAGATTACTTTACAAGTATTCAAGCTTATTTTTAATCAATTTCTTTTAGTTTAAAATTGCATGACATGTTAAGAAAGGAAAAGTGTTTTTGAAGTAGAAAGGATATTTTCCTCAAGAATGGAGTTCAAGTATTTTATCAAAATTATTTTCCATCTATGATAATAAAAGGGTTCTATTTTTATCCCTATTATTACATGGATTTGATTATGTTGTGATGGAAATATTTTTATGAATTCCTTTATCTTATATGAATTGTTTTATGATGTCATGTTGTTTAAGAATCCCATTTTTATTACATGGGTTACGCTATGATGTATGGTTTATGATTATGTGGCACACATAAGAAAGGATTCATTATAATATGGGTGGGACCTATATCTCCCTCCAATGCATTGGGTAAAGATTTATATATCATGAGATAGACATGGCTGGAATGGAAGGTTATTTCGGTTCAGTGATACAGGACTGAAACGAGGAGTGAACTCGGTTCAGAAAGGGACTGTGTCCACTAAGATAGTCTTTGCAATGAGTCATGACTAACAAGAAATGATTTTACATGATTATGTGTGCATGCCACAAGGTTTCAAGTTTTATGTTATGATTATGGGGATCTCATTTTCACTTCTATTATTTATTCCATGTTAAGATATTATGATCTCTTTTGCAGGTTATGATTTTCAAAAAGATATGATATGATTTTTATTTCCTTTGTTTACCCTTACTGAGCATTTGAGCTCACCCTTTTATGTTTTCTTTTCCCCAGGATATAAACAAAGGTTTTAGGTAAAAAAAAGGGAAGATCTTTATGGGAGATATTGAAGATCTTTCACCACGATTAGAAGATTACATTCCGAGTTTCCAAAGACACTAAACTATTACGATCCTTGTGTGTGGGTTATGTACTAAGTATTCCGCAAAAGTAAGGTAATGTCCATGTACGTCAAGCTTCGGGTCTCTACAGTTGGTATCAAAGGAAAGGTTTAGTCAACCTTTGGAAACTAGGATGCGAGAACATTAGTGAGATCTCTAGAGATATTTCTATGGTATGTCTAGGGATGTCCCTAAGGTTAAGTATACGTATAGGTTATAGTACTAGAATTACGCTAACGATCATAGAATTAAACCTAAGATGTTAGATATTGAAGGTACTCCCCCTTTATTATGTTTTTTTCCCTAGAATGATTTTTTCCTCTCACACTATTCTTTTTGGGTTTTAGATGATGGATGGAACCCAAAGGAACCGTGTTGATCAATGCAATGGAAAATGCAATGATTGTCCTTCTGAACAAACAAGTGTTATGGGAGACGGAGTGCAAAATCTTATTGCTATACTTACACAAGCTATGAATCATTCTGGACTTCCAAATGAGCAGAGAAGGGAACAATATTCTATTGAGTCCTTCATGAGGCAACGTCCACCTTCTTTCAGTGGGTCTTCTGATCCACTTGTTGCTGAACAATGGATCAGTACCACTGAAAAGATATTTTCAGTTCTTCAATGTTCTGAGCATGATAAAGTCATCTTAGCAGTATATCATTTGGAGGGTGAAGCTGATCAATGGTGGAATCTTATCAAGAATACGAGGCAAAGAGATGAAATTGAGTACATGGAATGGGACAAGTTCAAGAACTTGTTTTTCAGTAAGTACTTCCCTCGTATTCGTCGAACAAAGATGGAAAAGGAGTTTCTTGAGCTGAAGCAGAAGGATGATGAATCTATTGGTATATACGAAGCAAATTTTACAAGACTTGCAAGGTATGCATCTGGTATTATCATCCAACCTGAAAGTAAAGTTGATCGATTTTTCAGTGGCTTAAAACCAAGTCTTCGAAGAGAATTAGCTATAAGAGACTTTAGTAGCTATGAATAAATTGTGCGTTGTGCTATCAAGGTATAAATGGAAGTGGGTGTTACATATCCATCTCATGGTTTTGACAAGAAACGAAAGATGGAGTTCAAGGAGAAATATCAGAATAATGGTGAAAAGAAGATGAATGTTTCCTTATGCACAAAGTGTGGAAAGAAGCATGGTGGAGATTGTCTTAAAGGGACTAGAAAATGTTTTAAGTGTGGAAAAGAAGGTCATCGAGCAGCTGAGTGTTGAAGTAATGGAAAAAGGGTTTCTAATGATATGAACAAAGAAAACACTGCAGAGAACGCACCACCAACACTTCAATGCTTCATGTGCAAGGAAATGGGGAATTATGCTAATAAATGCTCTAATCCAAGGGTTAGTGATGATCGACATGAGCAACCGCTTAAGGAAAAGGACAAAGGGAAGTCACATGCGATCACCATTGGCGATGTTGAAAATGATAACGATGTGGTGGAATGATTTAGTGTTTATGTAATGGGATTCCAAAATAATGTTGCATCATAAAGTATTGGAATATTTATGCATTGGTCTAATGTGGTATTCAAAGTGATTGAGATATTTTTGGAAATAAGATGATATGAGCATAATGAAGGGAAAATGAGAAAACGAAATTTTTAACAGTATTCATGAGCTCATGATTGATATAAGGACTAAGTGATATCATTGTTTGAGTATATAGAATTTTTAGGATTTTGGTATGTGGAAAGTGTTAAATTTTAACTGCATTCATGTTTTCACTAAGGTATTCAAGAGAATACATGATTAAGGACTTTGAATGTTTGGAATGTGACCAAAAAAACATATATTATGATATATGGGGATCGACGATGGTGTTAAATCTCTAGTAATCGTTTTCACTATGTTATGAAAGTGGACTGCAGTATTATGGATAAGCCTAAAGATTGGAATGGATTATGTTAGAGAAAAGTTAGTATTGTTTAAGGATAGAAGTTTTCTCGATATTATTGATGGGATGTTATACTAATATAGTTTTAGAAAAAGGACAACCTGCAGGATGGGCAACAGCCCATCGCGTCGGACAAGGCTGTTGAAATCGGACCCACAACCAAAGTACGACTGGCCTTTATCGCCTACCACTGGCCTACAGGAAGTCCCTGTTTAGTAGAAACTAGTTTTATTATATTAAGCAGTATGATATATGATGTATAAGTCAATTTTAGGAACCATATATGATTAATCTCACTATAGATCGACTTATGTATATAATTGTTTTGCTAACCTTTTGTTTGAGACTGATGGAATGACCCGTCATTCTATCACATGATCTGCTAACACTTCACGAATAACAAATTCAACTTCATTTATTTAAGAGATGAAGTGGAAATTGTTAAAGCCACGAACAACAGTGAGATTGTACCAAAATAAAGTTTGTATTTATTCTAATTCAAATTCTTTAACTTTAGTGAAATGATCTTGAAAACCAAAAATGTTGTCCTAGTGATATTATATCTGATGAATCAGATGGTACCTTAGATCGTCACAAATTTATGGCTTTGTGATTGCTGGATTTTCCATAGCCATGTTCTCTACCACTCTCCATCAGAACATGATGGTTAGATTTCTCTTCCATATCCATATTTTCACCTATGTGGAAACCCAGTGATTAGTTTATTTGGGTAATCGTTACGTTTCATACTTTGGTTTTTAATGATTGGTATTGATATTCCTTTTTACGATGTGGGTTTCTATTAAAGAAACTTTCGAATAGTAAACCATTTATAACCCCCGATGAATTTTGAGGGTGAAATTCATTTTAAGGGGGGTAGAATGTAACAGCCCGAGATTTTATGAAAAATATTCTTTTTAATTTTATTAATGTCTTGTGTTGTACGCTACACCAAAAGGAGCTTGCACAACATGCATCTTTGACTTGCCTTGCATTACACGCAATCGCAACCTTCCTCGATAGCATGTGTAGTACACAATTCTGAGTTTCACGAAACAACGATATGCTAATAAAATATTATTAAAATTAGCCGTTATGAATAGTAATAACCACTTTTTAAATTTTAGAAACTTTAGCTCTCAAAATGGACTTCATTTTTGGATTCGGAGTATCGAATTTAGCCTAAGGTGAAATTTTGGTACTTTTCGGATAACTTTCATATTCTAATGAATAGTGAAAATTACTAAATTATAATTAAAAACAACATTTTTAATCGAAATAATTAATAGTGATAAATTATTAATTTGAGTGGTTTTAAAGTATATTTAGAATATATTTTTACAATTTAATACAATGTTGGTCATTGAATGTAATTTCACATTTAAACCAGACATAATCAAGTGTCAATCTTTTGATAGATATTGTTTCTTAAAAACACGCTATTTGTTTTAACGGCGGGATTTAATTATAAAATTAATTAATGCAACTTCTATGTTATGAATTTGGTAAAATAGAATTCATTTTTGAATTCAGAATATGAAATATAGCTTAGGATGAAATTTTGGCATTGTTCTGAAAAACATCAATTTTTGATGAATAGTGAAACTACTAAGTGGTAGTTAAAAAACTGAATTTTTCATAAAACTTAATTTTACCACTTCTGTGAATGGAATTTCAAAAATCCGAGAGACACGGTTGATCTTATTATGTAAAATGTGGTTCAATGAGATGAAAATAATTTTTGGTGAATAGTAACTTTTTACTTTTATTTACCACGGTTAAAAGTAAATAGGGTAATTAAGGGTAAGAATGATATTAATATTACCCTAACACATGTCCTAATTCTATTGGCCAAGTGTATCTCGACCAAAAACTACCTTAAGTGTAAAATATTATCATTTAGGCCCACTTGGATTAGATAAGGACATTTATTATTATTTAATTCAAAGAAGAGTTAAAAGAGTTAAAATCAAAGTATATATACTAAAACATTTTTAATATAGGGTTTTACATAGGATAAATTCGATTGTAAATATTCATTAGAAAGATAAAAAGATTTCCTACATGATGGTATTTTATTTGTAAATTTTAGACATCAAATAATTTAATTTATTTATGACACAAAGATATTGCAGTAATTATCTTATTAATGAAATATTGACATAATTGACTTTATAAATACCAAAATAAATGTAATTTAAGACTTTTTATGAATTACACTAATTTTCAAGGTTACTATGATATATTAGTGTTGATTTAATCTACTTGGTTCGAACATATAATTCTGTTATGACTTTCACAAAAATAATATATCAAATAGTGTCAAAATTGACACAAAATAGTTTTTAAATAAAATATTATATTATTAATTGTTATTGTATTCCTAAAAATCTAAGGTTCGGCCAAATGTGTTAGATAAGGATATATGTATTAATATTATAAAATTTTTTGTTCGTTTGGCATTTTATAGTAAGCGTATTAACTATATAGTGAAAGAAAACAGAAAGACACGGTAAAAGTTAAATTATTTAACTTAGAGTTAAATCTAATTGATAAGGTTAAAAAAATACCCTAAACTTGTCTAAATCCTATTTTATGATAGTATTTAGACCCATCCCCACTTTAGCTTAGAAATAAGACCCTTTGGAACCATTATAAACCGATTTTGACTTTAATATAAAATAATATTTTGAGATATTCCTAAGGTGCCCCTCTCCTCCCTTATAAAAGGGCACCTCCTCCCCCTCCTCCTCACACCAATTTGAGCACTCAAGCTCGGCCAACCCCTGCCATTTTCTACTCTCCACTTCCCTAGAATAATCCTAGATGTCCTGGTCTTCTTCAAATACCAATCATAGTTCCCTAAGTGGAGGATTTAAAGAGGCGTTCCAAAGAAGAGGTAATATCCATTACCGATCTTTTCAATTTCTTTCTTCTTCAACTTCTTCTTATTTAGTTGTTTCATTATAAAGTAATAACATCAGTATTACTTAAATACTGATATGTTATTATAAATATGAAACAACCCTAATCCACCTTCTATCCATCCTATGGAAAAATGAAATCACTGCGCGTGCGTACATACGGAATACCGTCTCCTTGCCGTGGTGTAATCTATTTTCCACCATCACCTTACAAGGATGGGTATAATGGTGTAATGAGTAAATATTTATGATTATTATAATTTAATATTGATACTTAAATAATATATATATATATATACTCAAATACAATTCCACGATCATAGGAACGATATCATCACTCGTGCGTACGTACGGAATACCGTCTCCACGATGTGATGCGACTCGTTCTACATGATCATCATTACATAGTAATTATATAAATGAATTGAATGAATAAATATGATATATTTTACAATAATACGATTGTGGATATAAGGTATCTATAACCTTAAAAGAAGAATAAGAATTTATTCGGCAAAACACGCATAAGAACAAAGGGAAATAAGGACCCGAGTAACAAGTAAAAATGAAATATTACTAACAAGAAGCTATGAATATAACCATATATGATATCATATCAATATGTATGATTCTGGAATAATTCAATAACATTATTTAAACCATTATACAGGATCTTCGGTCATGTAAAAAGCAAATCGGACCTAAGGTAAGGGAAATATCACAATCTCATTTTTATACGAGATTGTTTATTCGTAAGTATTTATTGGGGTGTATTTTATCATCCACATCCATGTTCCCTCAATATGTAATATTGTTTCCATCCACTTACAATAGTTTAAATCCAATTTTACCCTTTGGTGAGTTTTTAGTAAAGAATATGAAAGGAATCTTTTGTCATTTTTTCGTTCGAGGTACTTTTTGACTTTTCCGACAAAAGTACGTAGAATGTTTTTTTAACTTATACGGCATGAATGGATTCTTAAAAAATTATTTCCAAGAAGATTCCTTTACAAGTATTCAAGTTTATTTTTAATCAACTTCTTTTAGTTTAAAATTGTATGACATGTTAAGAAAGGAAAAGTGTTTTTGAAGTAGAAAGGATATTTTCCTCAAGAATGGAGTTCAAGTATTTTATCAAAATAATTTTCCATATAAGATAATAAAAGGGTTATGTTTTTATCCCTATTATTACATGTATTTGATTATGTTGTGATGGAAATATTTTTATGAATTCCTTTATCTTATATGAATTGTTTTATGATGTCATGTTGTTTAAGAATCCCATTTGTATTACATGGGTTACGCTATGATGTATGGTTTATTATTATGTGGCACACATAAGAAATGATTCATTATAAGATGGGTGGGACCTATATCTCCCTCCAATTCATTGGGTAAAGATTTATATCTCATGAGATAGACATGGCTGGAACGGAAGGTTATTTCGGTTCAGTGATACAGGACTGAAACGAGGAGTGAACTCGGTTCAGAAAGGGACTTTGTCCACTAAGATAGTCTTGGCAATGAGTAATGACTAACAAGAAATGATTTTCCATGATTATGTGTGCATGCCACAAGGTTTCAAGTTTTATGTTTTGATTATGGGGATCTCATTTTCACTTCTATGATTTATTCCATGTTAAGATATTATGATCTCTTTTGCAGGTTATGATTTTCAAACAGATATGATATGATTTTTATTTCCTTTGTTTACCCTTACTGGGCATTTGAGCTCACCCTTTTATGTTTTCTTTTCCCCAGGATATAAAGAAAGGTTTTAGGTAAAAAAAAGGGAAGATCTTTATGGGATATATTGAAGATCTTTCACCACGATTAGAAGATTACATTCCAAGTTTCCAAAGACACTAAACTATTACGATCATTGTGTGTGTGTTATGTACTAAGTATTCCGCAAAAGTAATGTAATGTCCATGTACGTCAGGCTTTGGGTCTCTACAAGTAATTTTTTATGATAAAAAGTGGTTCTATTATAAAAAAATATTGGATTTTATGTGATATCCCTTCAATGAATTTTTTATTTTGAGGTTAACCACAATAGTTATTCCAAGTGAACTTTCGATTGTTACATTATATGGTAGATTGGAGTATTATAGTGTAAGGTTGTTTTGAGGGTAACATATCATAACGTATCTTAAAGGGTTAGAATCATTTGTATGTATAGTCAAAAAATTAGGACTTAATTTAACTAAATGGATTTATTATTCTTCATATGATTTATGGAAACTTCACATTGCAACAAAGTATGTTTATGTTACATTTAAATGTGAGAACTATATCTTTCATATTATTTTTAGTATTCATAGATTAATGGATTTATTCTTTCTTATTTTTTATTCCCCTTTATAATATTTTTTTTCTCATACCATGTTTATAAAAATCACAGGTTTTATGGTTGGGTTGGACAAAACAAGAAGCCAATGTGAATGTTGTTAATATTTTTAATGAAAATAAATCATATTTTATTTTTTAAAAGAGTATTTTATTATGGATTATGATTTATTGGTTGATTGTTTATATGATTTTGGGTTTATATATTTGAATCATGACCTATTTATCTAATAATTTAAATTTAAATTCTCTTTAGGAATCAAAGAATGTGAATTCTAGAAATAATTCAGAATAATATGTAATTTTTAAGGATTATTCCTTATAGGAAGTAGTGAGGTCTATTTGATATTATATTTTTAGATTTATTATTATATCATAAATATTATTTATATATGTCAAATACATAATTATATCTATCCAAGTGAGTTGGTGAGGGAAAATTAACTACAACAGTTCGTGAGGCGGTAGTCCACTATACACATGATTGATGGGTTCATTTCGAACTTGATAGAAGAGGATATTGATGTTGGTCATTCCATCGACGTAATGACAACTTATTATATGGTACATAATTATTTTGTTATATGAAAATGGTTAAATAATATATTAGGGATTTATAGGAATAAATACAATGAAAACACATTGTCAAGGATTGTACCTCTCCTATAAAGAACCCCTTAAGGATTGCACTAGAGGCCTTATTTGGGGGGTGGTGTTCCTAATACTATGTACACTATGAATCCTGATTTGTTTTAATAACGGTTTATGGGAAGGTAGTGGATGAACCAAATAGTTTTGGAACTATTAATATGATAGTATAGGGTGTGTCCTTTTATACATGAATTAATGGACACACTTGGAATCCTTTAAAAGAAAAACAAGTAGTCAAGATTTTTGAAATATAATGGATTAAAAAGAGTACATTATAGAACCATATAAGAGATAAGGTAAATTTAATTCCATAAAATATGAATTATAAACGTTTTGGTTCATTTTTAACAAATATTTTTTTAATCGCCTGATAACCAGGTTCTATCATTAACCACAACAATTAATTTTTACTAGTTTTGCTGTTTATTTTGAAAAAAGATAAATATTAACATATTATATAAATTTAATTATGATAATTCAAAATATGTAATATATTTTAAAAAATCCATTCATATATGTTCATAATTTTAACTTCAAATTAATCCAAATGACAAGAAGAAAAAGTGATTTTCCCAAATAAAATTGTTTTCCATAAGTGTAGAATATTTTAATATCAATACCCAATATGAATTTGATTTAAACGAACTAAATTGGCTAAATTATAAAATAATTGATCTATTTTTACAATTAATAAATTTTTAAATAAAATAGAAATTTATAAAGGATTTAAAAAGGTCATTGATTTAAAAAAATTATATTTTTATTGAATACACTAAAAATTTATTCTTCTTAGAATTTTCTCAAAAATTCAACTTTAACTAATATTGAAATGCCTATTATAAAAAAGAATTTATTTTTTAGAAATATTTTTTATAAAATCATCGGATTTTCATTTTATTATTTTGTCATAAAAAACAATAATTTTATTTGAAAACTATATTCTCAATGAATATAAATACTTTTATAAAAATGCAGATACTATTTATAAATATATATTCTCCATATAAAACCATTATAATTAACTTTAAAAAATTTGTTTATTACTATTCTCATTGAATAATATAAGGGTTTTGTATTAATTGTCATTCTTCAATCATAATATTATTAGTTTATAATAGTGTGTTAATACTTTTTGTTGTGTATAATAAATGATATCAAAGAAATTAATCTTAATCAAAAAAAATTCCATAAAATTATCATTAAATTACATTCAAATCCCAAAATATTATTTTATACCATGAAATTCATCACTCTAGTTTTATAAAATTAGGATACTTATTCCTTATCATATCCTTCAATTTCATATATAGCTTCATTAAATAAGTGTTTTCACCACACAACATTGACCATTTTAGGGGTCCTGTTATTTATGACTCTATGTATACGATACAACATCCCTACTAGTTTTTTTCTATTAGAAATATAATCCAATATAGGTATGAAATATAATTTGAGTACATGTGATTGATCGGGTATGTACTTCCTCAAAGATAGATATAGTAAAAACATTTATGACTTGAGAGTCATTTTGTAAAAAATTCAATGAATAATCTATCATCTCGACCTGACCTATAATATAAAAAAGGATAATAAACATAGGGATTCATTTTAGCTTCTTTCTAATTTTTACAACCTTATTATATGGAGAAGTTTATAGAAAACCATTATCACCATCTTTGAATTTCAAACCATATCAATGATTATTTGCATAAATTTTATGTCTCTACGTGCTACCATTATTTAATTTTGAAGGGATATAACAATATATTCCATTGTTTTAGCTATATTAGGTCCCAAAATTATTATTACTACAAATTAATTTCATCCCATTGGAGTTCTACACTTCATTCTATTTAGGGAATCATAAGGATCAATCTGAATGATTGAAAAAAATATTTCTATTTTAAAAAAACTCAACTAGGGGAGAGTGTTTATCCTAAAAACCATTGAAATCCATATAAAAAATCTAAACATATCCTACATTGTTTTAATTATTCCTTTTGACTATAATTTTATTTATTCTAATAACGAGTTCTGAAACTCAACTATGTATAAAGAGCTTTCTTAATACATCACCATAAATAAGAGGCAGTCCTCGGATCCCTAACAAATACAATGTAATGGGGTATTCAGGGAAAACTCACCATTATCTTTATGTATATCATGTAAATGTGATCCATATTCAAATATTATTGGATTATGACGATGTGTACTGAAATTTTATGTTGATAAAATATACACAATATAGAAATATTCCCTTTATTATCTTTAGGGAGTTCGTTGATATAATCCAAATTGATTCAATCGAATTACAATTTGAGTATGGTTAAAGGTTGAAACATTACCCTAAATTTTTTTCCTCTCATCATTATCTAGATAACATACGAAGAACTCTAAAAAACACTCTGGCATAAATCTCATCATTCTATACCACTATGAATAGTCCAATAAATCTCTATAATCACCATAATTCTAGAATGAATAGATAAAGAAGAACAATGAACATCCTCCAAAAAATACATTATCGAATATGGTATATATTGAACACAAACATGGTTCCTAAACCATATCATTCCATCATATCATGGTTGAAATAAGTAATATTTTTCACCTTCTTATGTAGCTCTATATCTTCATTTTACACATATTTAACCATAACTTGAATAAATTCTCAGATAATCAATTTAAAAAGATAAGATTTATATCGTTACATTAGGATTTAAATACAAATCCTTTTTAATATAAAAATATTATATCTCTTGTGATCCTAATTAATGATAATATATCATAATCCATTCAAATAAAAGTTTCATCCACAATTTTCTTTTTTCTGGGCTGGTACTGTATAGTGAAGTCATAATCATTAATGAGATTTAACTATCATTTCTAGAACAAACTCAAATCCTACTGTGTAAATATATAAAATTATATTTTGTGATTTGTATATATATATATCACATTTGTATGTAAATATAATCCTTCTATATATGTACGGAAAAAAACTACAAAATCTAACTCCAATTCATTAAGATAAATGATATAGCGAGACCATCATAACATTGAAATGTGGAAACAACACAAAACAATAAATAATAAAGATAATTAAATCAGGTAAACCCCTTTCGCAATATAATGGATAAAAATACTATAAAGGAATCATGTAAAAAAATTTCCCAACATGACGTATCATGATACTAAACATTACCCAATGTATTGAAGTGATATTATGGTTAACTCTTCGTAACAATTTCAATGTCATGATTAAGTATGCCATATAGATCATATAGCATGGATTCATTCAACTTCATAATTTATTCCATGATATAAGGAATGTATAATAAATATAATAAAGTATATAATAAATTTTCATATGTGAATAAATGATAATACCCTTGATATAGAAACTGTTATGGTTTTCACTACATGATTATTATTCCACCGAAATTCACGGTGAAATTTCAGTAGTCTAACAACGTGGCATACAAATTCATAAAATGGTTGATGAGAGATAAATGAGTGTCTCATCACGTATACATGAAATGGAAGTTATGGGGGTTATTTGAATAAATGTCCCAACATAAAGAATATGTAAATAGAAGGTGTAACACAATAAAGAAACATGATGAAAGAGGAGAAATAGAATAAATCTTATGAATTTTGGCTAGGTAATAGATGTACATCGGAGGGATTAGTGAGATAGAATGTGGTCTCCTATCATTCAGAAATAAAATGTTATTTATGGGTGTGGTTAAAAAATACTCTGTTTAATATTTAATTGATAATAATAGGGTGTAAAAGTATACTTAAACATTGATATAAATTATAAAGGAAGGAAGTACATACATGGATGTGTGATCCCAATGGATTTTGAGATACTTCATGGGAGCTTGGGTGCACCCCAGGGGGACTCTAGAGAGTGGAGAGTAGAGTGAGCATGATCTAATAAGAGTTTTAGTTAAGGTTAATGCTTGTTTGGGTGGGTATACAAAAGTAATGAGATGAGAATTCATTGATACTTCACAAACATAGGTTTTGGAATCTATGTAATTAAATATTAAAATCCACAAACCATCCAATGTTTTTCCCATGTTTTTTTCCAATGATAAGTGTAATATCTTTATAAGTTCAATGGCCAAACATATTAGAATATTTTCATTTATTATGTGGAGGAGAGTCACATTATTAAAGAAATGAATTTTAAATCATAAAATATATTATATATTCGTGAGTATTCACTACTTCTTTATAAAATAATTAAAACAAATCTTATATCAAATTATTTTATTTTAAAAATATATAATTGGCTAGGAATACACATTATAGTTTTTATTACATTATTTTGGGGTCATTATGATTTAATAAAAGAAATATTTTATTTATTCGGTATTTAATTTTTACCCCAAAATTTAATTGCCTTAGAAAATTATGAAAAATTAAATGTTGAATAATTTTAAAATCTTGATTGAAAAATAATATTTAGTCTATCCAAATGATAATCTATATATGTGAATTTTCACTTTTAAAATGGAAACAAATATTTATTGAAAATTCACAGGTTTTGAAAAAAAAATTCAAACCATAATAAAAATTATATTTGACATCATAAAAATTTATAAAATTATTTATTTATAATAAAAGTAATTTGATTATAATATATTATTAAAATAATAATTATTTTAAAAATTTATTGATTTGATAAAATAAATTCGTTAAAAATACACTTTCTATTTTATCGTATAAAAATATAACTATTATCAAATTCAATACTTAATCATTTACAAATAAGAAATAAATATAATAATCATTTATAAAAATAGTTTTTATAATATAATTAATACAAACCATAGTTTAATGTGATAATTTAAATATTTCTCAAAAGTACCATTTTTACCCAAAGAATCAATTTATCAAATTCATCATTTATATGAAAGAATATTCTCATAATGAAATTGATGGAATAAATATTTTATTTATAAAAATGGATTACATTTTAAGTAACTAATACCTTGTTATATAACCCCTAATAAAACATGAATATGACCAAAGTGTAAGGTGTGCGATGGTGACAAACACTTGGTGTGGCTTTGATAACATCACCCGAGAGGTAATCAATATTAGCGTGAACATCTCCCATAGGTGATTCCTTTCACGCATAACATGTTAAATATCATCTTGGGCTTGGTCAAGAGATAATCCCAATGACACTACTTACTTTTAGATCTCAAAATAATGATATTTTAATGTCCCTAGTCTACATGATGAGACTATCCTCACCTTTTTCAATGTCGAAAGGATTTTTTGATAACCTTATATTTATATAAGGTGTGTGATCTATAAAGTCCTAGCCTTACACATTACTTAATCTTGAGTTAAATCAAGAATTCACATTGGGGATGTTTTTAGGTTTAGAGTTTTATATAATTAGGCCATAACTATTACCTACCAACATCAATATTAAAGGTAGACACTAAAACTAAATACCCATTTTTTATCGTAAAATAAAAACTCTTCAAAGTTAAAATGTCAACTTCTATTTTTTAGATTGAATGAATATTCCATGATCCCATGAACCTATCCTTATTTAACTCCTATGGAAAACATTTCACAAACATAGGATGAGCATAAAAACATGATTAAGGGTTATGAAATATGGAATGAAAATATTAGCCCATAAATAAATACAAAACTATAGAACCGAACATTTCAATCGTAACATACCTTATGAAATCATATGATTTATGAATAACAAACAGAAGTCATAAATCATAAATATATCTTGTGGAATACAAAATATACTTAACTTTTATCAATCATAACTACATTGGGAGTTATGTTGGAATATACATCATAGAATATTCCTTAACTCAATTTGGAGAAACGTAAACATTTAACTCTGTTGTGTTACCCAACATATTGGAGTGCTATCTCAGGCTCACCCCCACATGGTTTATTATAGAACCACCCTTATACGTAAACAATACCCAATAACCATAAAATATTAATAACATATAAAACATGCATAATGTAAAGATAACATTTCCACATTGCAATCACAATTTATGATTTCAAGATAGTGACATAATCAATTCTTTATCAATCCATTTTAAAAACCATTTAAAACATTTAATAAATATAATTTTGAATCAAAGTGTCCCATACCACATTGATTTAATTATAGGAATTAAAAATTTTAAAATATTAATTTCCATATAAATATATCCTTAAAACTATTTTGAAAACATGGACATTAATGAGAAATATTTAGAAGATTAAATCATTGAAATGATATTTTAGGTAAGGTGTTCCTAACCAAATGATAGATACTTGAAAATAAAAAATTAAGCAATAACATTTAACAAAAACTTAATAAAATCATGAAAATAAAGGTATAAATGGTAAAATATTCCAAAGGATAGTATATACACCATATAAATATGAATTGGTGCATAACAAAAATGATGTCTCAATGGAATGTAATTTGAGACGAAATCCCTTAAAAAGATGGTTTTCTTTACATTGAGGATAAATCAAGGAAAAAATTTACCTTGAGAAATATAAATACACACAATATTATTTTATATTATGTGTAAATAAATCAAAAAACATGCAGACATATTTTTGTAAAAATAACACTAATGACTTGGATGTTTAACTCAATGAATAGAAATTGAGTTAAAATTACTCTTATCAAGTTCATATGGATGAGTGGAGAATTTATCAATGGAGTTATTATGTGATAAAAATACATCCACACAATGGGGAGATTAAATTAAAACATAAATAAAAAAACAATGATTCCACACATAATCACAGCATGACATAATTAAGAATTAGAATATTAACCCAACAAATGGAAATTGTGTTAAAAGGTTCCCTTAAAATTTTGATGCATATGAAAGAAACACCATATGAAAGAAGGATAATGAAATGAAAATATAAATACCCATAAATTAAGATATATTATACAAAGAGTATAATCAGGGTAATTACATACCCCACAAAAAATAAAATAGTGGCAAATATAGCATGAATCTCACAGGAATAAAATGTGAGATGGAGACCTCTTACCTAATTGTAATCAATCGAGTCATATGAAAAAAAGTGAATAAACAACAAATGAATCCCATAGTACAATGAATTTAAATGGGAATAATGATAATATATTAAAACATTCATCACAAAAGAAACCACATGCAATAAATAAGTGGCGAACAATGGAAATCTCAAGGAATTAAAAGTGAGATAAGAAACCCCTTATCCCTAGTCTGACTTGACCCATTCGTTCTTTAATAACTTGAATAATAAAATTAAATTAATTTCTAATTTCATAAGAACCTTTTTCAAGTTTTTATTCCATTTATATCATTTATTACCATGTTATAAACATTATGAAATCTTTGAAGTTAAAAGAGGTCTTTTTGTCGATATTTAGTACTTATGTCGAAAATGAACTTCTAATAATTACATGTTTTTCATGAGATCAAAATCCCATTATATCCAGAATTATTTTACTGATTTAGATATCATATATATCATATATATCCTGTATATTTATGTATTTTCAATATTACATAATATTTGGAGATAAGAAATGAAATGCACCATTCATGGAGACGGCAAGCCGTACGTATGCATGAACGCTACATTCATTTCCATTTTATATTTAATGGAATCAAATATTAATTATAAATTGGTATATTATAATTCCATTATAATATAATATGATATATATGTTACATAGTTTCATTAAATCCATATTTTCCATGTTATATGTATGTCATGAATGAATCATATCACTTTGAGGGGGTGGTAGTCCGCACTTTCTCAAATGAAAAAATCTTATTTACACATATAGTGTGCATAAATGTACATTTTTAAATAAAAATTATCTAAGAATAGAGAAAACATAACCATAATATATATCTTATATAAATATAGTTTGATCATAATGGCCACCATGGGTTGTGGTTGGATAAGATTGAACAATCATCGTTTCGTGAGGCAGTAGATCATCGTCCATAGAAACAAAATGTTTTTTACCCATTAGATGGGGATGTGTGTAATTTTCTTTCAAATAAATTACATTAATTCAACCTATTATATTTAGTTTACTAGTTTTATTATAAAATAATGAAATAAAAAAGAGTTTATGGGGTTGGAGAAGTAAAATAATACAAAATAACTTAAGAGAAGTCATTGCATTTAAATCGGGTATCCCCCTTTGGTTTCAAAAAAAGGCTTATATGCATTGCCTTCTGCCTAAGGTAAGGCTTCTATGAGGAGTAGAGGTATGTAGGGAGCTTAATTTTGTAGAGTTTGGATGTGATAAGGGGCTTTAGAAGTGTGCAGAATGGGTTTGAGGTGGGGGATTTTTATAAGGGGGAGGAGGGGCTCTTTAAGAATGTTTGAAAATATTATTTTATTAGATAATACTTTTCAGTTTATAAATTTCCCAAAATTCTTAATGATGAAGTTAAGATGACTCATTTACGAAATAAAATTATCCAAAAATAATTGTACAGTTTTTTGATACTATTTTAATTGTTATAATCTTATTTATTTAAATCATTCAATAATGAGGTAAATACTGCTTCATTATTGTGTTATAAATATTTTTATTTATTTATGTCTAAACATTTTAAAAAAATTAAATCATGTAGGAAATATTTTTAGATTTCCAATGAAAATTTATAGTCTAATATATAACTTACATAACCCCATTTAAAAAATGATTTACAAAAGGATATATGATTATTCCATTTTTTCTTTATATTAAATTAATTAATATAAATTGTCATTATCACTCTCAAGTGTCTCCATGGGCTTCCAAAATCGACCCAAGGATTCCCATGGTTGTAAATGTATCAAAAAATAGTATTAGGAAACTTGTTACTATAATTTAATAATATTATATTAATATTTTGTAACCCTTATTTACTATATTTACCATTTAACAATGGTAAATAGAATTTATTCTGAAGTAAATATCTAAAATTTCCAAAAATAAAGTTTCAAATTTATACAATTTTTTCCTCCTGATTCTAAATATGGAATCCATTTTTCATAATTCAAAACACAGTAGTGGCATAAATTAAACTAAAATTAATTACTGTTGTCAAAACAATATATGTGTTTTAAAGAAATAATAACTATCAAAAGATTGACATTGTTTTATATCCAATTTCAAAGTGAAATTACATCCAATTACCAACATTGGATTAAATGGTAAAAATATAATCTAATTATACTTTTAAACCAATTAAAAAGATAAACTAACCATATAAATAAATAATATTAGAATGCAGTTTTGAATTAAAATATAGTATTTTTCACTGTTCATTAAAAATTTATTTTATCTGAAAAAATACCAAGAATATACCCAAGGAAAAATTTGTTGTCCTTATTCTAAAGAATAATATTTTTTTAAAAATATATATATATCTAAAAGTAACCAAAACTTTATTTAATTATGGTTCTCCATCAAAACGTGGTAAATCGACATTTTAATTAATATTAGAGTATTTATGCATAAAATATGATTATTTCTTATTCTAATCCTAAAAAGTATATTGGACAAATGTAAATACTTTTCCGAAACATATATAATAATAACATGGTTAGATTGTTTCATTTCCTCCAATACAATGACAATGTGTTTACTACCATTTAATGCAATAATATTATGTTGATATTTTTTAGTATAACTCAACGTTGTGTGTAACGTAAGTTTTCAATAAAACTTGTGGTGTATCTGTTATTCAATCAAACATAGCATCCCCATTAAGGTAAAATTAATATTTAATTCTTAAATTTTAATAAATATAAAAAAGTTATGTTATTTATTTAGAAGGGATGTATCGTGATCACTGTTCAACAGTTGTATTATCAACAATAATGATAATTTATTGTCATTTAAACCCAATAATTATAATAATAATAGTGTAAGGGTTTTCTATATCCATATTTTACTAATATAATGGGAATTTTAATCATAAATTATAGGGTCATTACATCCTTCCCCGCTTAAGAAATTTCACCCTCAATATTTCCTTTTCCCACACTAAAATAGATGAGGGTAACTCTGTCTCATCACTTCCTCCATTTACCAAGTTACTTCTTCAAACATGTGGTCTCACGATAACTACATGATGAGGGTCATAGTCTTGTTTCATAGAAATTTTTCTCAATGATCTAATATCTTCAAACAATTATATTCATATTAGTGTTCATTCAATAATGATAGCATCTATAGATTGAGTTTATGAAATGGGTCGAGTATGTACTTCCTTAGGAGTGATACATGTAATACATCATTTACTTGAGTTATGATTGGTGGGAGTTGTTTTCAATAGGCCATTGCTTCTTTATGATCAAGGATCTAAAAAGGGATGATGCAACTTGGTAAAATCTTTCCCTTCTTCATAAATCTCATCACTCTCTTCCATATGGATATGCGGTGGAAACCCATACCTCCAAAATCAAACTCTAGATCTCATAAATGATTGTGATAATAGATATTTTTTCAAATCTACGAAGATTTGATGTGATGTTGGATGGTCTTAACTATCTCCACCATTTCTTATATGATTTCTAGACCAATGAGTTTTTCCTCCCCAACATCTACCCAACATTACAGTGTTCCACATCTCTTCCCATAAAGGTCTTCATAAGAATCCATTTGTATGATTAAATGGAAACTGTTATTGTAATATAACTCATCCATAGGAATATGTTGATCCCATCCTCCATTTAAGTCCACTGATCATGATCTCAACATTTCCTCATGTGTTTGGATAGTATGCTCTGATTGGCCATCAGTTTGAGGAGGAAATGTTGTACTATTGTTCAGCTCAGTATTCATAGCATGTTGTAGACTTTTCTAGAATAAAGATGTGATTATTGGTTCTCAATCAGATATAATATATATTGTTACCCCATGTAGCCTTACCACATCTATAATTTAAATATGTTCTAGTTTATCAAATTATAAATCCTCTATAATAACAATGAAGTGTGTAGTATTTGTAAGATGATCCACAACAAACCTAATAGCATTGTTCCTATTGGATTTCATTGGATGTTCGGTGAAAAATTCCATGGTGATGTTCTCCCATTTTCATGTTAATATCAGTAATGGTTACATCATCCCCTTAGAATTCTTCCTTTAATCTTTCATTTGCTGACATACCAAAAACTTTGATTAATATTCAACAATCTTCTTCTTCATGTTATCCCACTAATAATGCTCTCATAGAACCCAATACATCATTTTTATTCAAGGTTGAATGAAGAAATTCCAATTATATGTATCATCTAAATGATATTTTGTTCATTCCAGACCTGATGGAACACCTATTCATGACCAAATCTATAAAATATTTCTTCATTAACATTGAACTCTGTGGATTTCTATTTTCTAATTGTTTCTTATTTCTCTAAATTCACACATCATCTTTTTTTTCATTCTTTATCCATTTAAAAAGAAACCATTGAGCAATAATTTTTGAAGTGTTTAATTATTTTACCATCTATTTTATTCCCATGTCCATCTTCACGAAATCTAATATTATTGGATCCTTTCCAATTCTTATCAATAATAGAATAACTAGGTCCTTTCTACTTAAAGAATTCACCTCCTTATTCCCTTTTCCATGGGGTAATTAATTGATCAGTTGTAATCCAGGATATACTATAACCATTATAATTGGTTCAGTTTATCTCTTTTTGTAAGAATATATATTTTATACTTTTTGGATCTCTATATATTTCAAAATTTTCCCCAAAGGGATAAGGTGGCAATATTTTCAACAGAATGATAACAATTTCTACCTCCATCTCATGCGTGGGATAGTTTTTCTCATGAATTTTTAACTATCTTGAGGCACAAGCGATGAACTTTTCATTCTGCATAAACACATATCCCATTTCCTTCATCAAAGAATCACTAATGATTACAAAAAGATACCCACTTGTGGGTAGTGTGAGCAAAGAGGCACTCATAAGCCTCTTCTACAACTCCATGAATCTTTCTTCATATTCACAATTCCAATAAATCATGTCTCCATTTCTAGTTATCTCGGTTAGAGGGTTTGAAAATCATGAGAAATTTCTTATAAATTGATGATAATATCCAGCAAACCCATGGATGCAACCTATATCTATCATAGATGTTGGACTCGACCATCCCTCAATTTCATTTTTCTAGCAGGGATCCCAAGATATCTTACTTCTTGTGATGATTTAACCCACGAATGAGACATCCTTCAACTAGAACTCACACTTTTTTTAATTTTCATAGAGCATATCCTTTTACAATGCCTCTATTATAGTTCATAGAGGCTCCTCATGCTCTTCCTTTGTTTTGGAGTATTTTAAACTATCATTTATAAGGACATCCACAAATTTGTGTATGTAATATTTAAAGACTATATTCTTCATGTACATGAGGATTTTTGGAGAATTAGTGAGTTCGAAAGGAATTACTATGAATTCATACTTCCCATACCTTGTAAAAAAAGTAGTCATGGGGATATCCTCCTACATCACAATCACTTGATAATATCCCAACCAAAAATTCACCTTGGATAAGTATTGTTCTCCACATAGTTGATCGAACAAGTCATTAATTCTTGTAAATGGATACTTATCCCTTATCATGATTATTTTAGATCATTATAGTCAATGTAAAGGTTCATTGAACTAACCTTCTTCTTGACAAATAGGATTAGTGAACACCATGGTGATGCACATGGTCGTATAAACCATTTATCCAGATTCCCATGTAGTTTTCTATTTAGCTCCTCATGTTCCACAATTTCCATTATACATGGAGTCTTGAATATTGAAAATTCACAAAGTATAAGATCAATTGAGAATTCAATATCCTTTCTAGGAGGATGACCAGAAAATTTCTCAAGGAACACATCAACAATTTCCCTCACAATTTTCATTTCATAGAGTATGGTTCACTGTTTAAACTCAATCATCTATGAAAGATACATGTTGTTATAGGGTAGTCATATTCATGTTGAATATAAGGTTGTTGAGAGAGATTCATCCTCCTCCATTATCTTTTATAG
Organism: Viscum album; assembly: GCA_963277665.1. Lineage (NCBI taxonomy): Eukaryota > Viridiplantae > Streptophyta > Magnoliopsida > Santalales > Viscaceae > Viscum > Viscum album. Next base: position 1,959,555,926 of record OY728126.1, read on the forward strand.
AATTGGGTGTCAATTTTCCCAATGGAGTGCGATTTCCCTCGCACAGAAATTTATGTTTGCTCTATATAGGGAAATCCAATACATGCTAAAAATTGCATCGAATTCCAACAGAGGGAGTATGATGAGGTTCTATGGGAAGTTCAATCCACAAATTCTGATTGGGGAAGAGTTATATTAATAAAATTAAATAATTTACCCATGTGTTGTTTGCAAGGACATCTCTATATCCATTCGTTGTGGTGTTGTTTGAATAGTTTTACTAAACATTTGGGATATAAAAGAATGTGTAGAACCAGAATCAAAAAGTACTTTCTCTATCCTCAAATTAATAATTACAGTACCTTTCAGTACATTTTTTGGGATTCATTTGAGTATTTTTTCATGGAGAAGGCTCATCCTTTCTCCCATGGATGTTGTTGGTTGCCTCCAAATACCATTTTCTTAGGGAACATATTTGCAAATTGCCTAGGTTATTAGAAGTTGTAATAATGTACAAAATGTCGAGTGTCGACTGGAGTGTTCCATTCCACTTAAACATGGGCGGGTTTCTCCTTTTTTTAATCATTATTTAGGTTCCCTTCACTTCCACATCTAAATCATTTCCCGATCCCCTTCTGGAAATTTTCTGGTTTCTTTATTTCACACTTATTTTAAGATGGGTGCTCGAATTTTGTAGCACCATTGGATTTATCCATCAGACTGCCAGAAATAAAGTCCACTTTCTACTTTTTATCCCCATGATACCCCTGAGATTTTATAATCTCCATCATGAATTTGAGAGAAAATCAGACAGTTTACTTTTTTTCTATCAATGTCAGAGATCGGTAGGGATTTCTGTCACCTAGATTTTATCCCACCACATAAGTGGTCAGCCTTTCATTTGAGGGTAACGACAATGCCTGGGCCCTATTATTCAAGCCTTGTGTTGTTTTCATCATATCGCATGATGGATTTGATGTTTTTTTAGAGAAATTATGACTTTTTATATCTTATGTCAGATGTTACATAGAAAATATTTATTTAAAAACAATTATTTTAAATCTATACATTAAATTTCCTTGATCTCTTTATCATGCTTTATATTTTTTTTTCAGTGTTAATCATTGATCAGCTTCAACCTTTATATTAAAATCATTTAATAGAACCTTCTCTTTCTTGTAACATTGAATGTTATAGATGATCTTCTCAATGGAGTTGATCAATTTTGCGGTGATTGGGGGAACATGTGATCCATTGAATGAAAGATGTCTTTTTCTCATAATTCCTTCAATTACGACTTCTTTTTTTTGGGAGGGATGGTTGATGTTCCTCATGACCCTTGATTATATTCTAAACATGGGTTAATTAATTTCATATCATGAAAATTATGGACATTCCCACACCCATTAGATTTTTATTCTCATTAAACTATTCATCACTTTAATCTTCGCATCGGTTGTTAGCCATAGTCCTCCTACTAGCTAACATTGTCTAGAATAAAAGTAAAATTAGTAGTAAGTATTATAAACTATTAAACACATGAGTGCTAATCTAATGAAAAAAATGGTATAACATAAAATTTACATTTAATTCCTTAACATATGAATTTCTAGGCTTCAATCTAGGTTATCCATTATTTATATCCTAACATATATTATTATGGTCTTCTTTCATTCCCTTAATAAATGTTTATAATAATCATATCAATTTAATAAATAATATTCCATGTGAGTGTCGAACCAAGAGTGCAACAAGGCCAGTCGTCGTACACTAGATCTCATTTGAGTCCTACTCAAATCGGTATTTTTATGTTTTACCCATTGATACATCTGTGCAAGAGCCACCTATATATTTTAATACTCAGATAGGGGCGTATTTTATTGATAAACCACTTACTCAATACTAACCCAAAATTAGGGATTATTTTCTTATACTTAGTCTTTTCCTGATAGCCTTTACAAGGGTTTTCTAATGCTAAACCCAAAATAAATAAAAGTATCCTTTGATATCAATTATACAACCCTCCACATTATTTCATATTTAGACATGATTTACTACAAAAAATTCCACATAATACAACCCAAAATATCAAGAGGTCTAGTTTCATTATCCCTTAAGAACATTACATGATAACATAAGACATAAAATATAATAACATTATTGAAAACTACATTTAAATTACCAAAAAATTCCTTCGTACATAGACTAGCATGGGATAACCAGATGAAAAAATAATAAAAGTGTGAGCTGTAATGCAAGTTAAGGTATTAAAAAAAGAATAACATGAAGAATAAAATATTTTTTAGTCAATATACATATCAATGGAGTATAAGAGAAATAGGAACCTAAAGGAAAGATATAACGCAATCATTTTAAGTGAAACAACACTGAACACTACATCCTTGACATAGAGGAATTAGTAATCCCCTATAAAAACATGATAGAAACAAATCTTATATATGAATAAGGTAACTCCATATTCCAACATGACATATCATGATACTAAATATTACCCAATGTATTGGTGTGCTATTAGGGATAACACTTCATATCCCTTTCAATATCTTGCTTAAGTGTGGCACATAGATCATATAACATGGATTCATTAAAAACCATCATTTATTACATGATAAAGGAATTTTTAATAAATACATGTAATTAATTAATCTATAAGTATATGTGCATAAATATTAATACCCTTTATAGTGAAATGGGCATGGGATTCACTACCTGATGATTTTGGCTTGGAAAATCGCAGTATAATATCGGCAGCCTAACGACCTGACATAAATATTCATAAAAAAATTTTATGAGGGAGAAAGGGGTATATCATATTATATAAATGAAATGGAATGTAACGGGGTCATGTAAATACATGTATCAACACAAGGACTTTTGAAATAAAAGGTTTTTCATAATAAATAAACATGATGAAAGGGGAGAAATAGAATGACTTTTACAAAATTATGGCATGGTAACATGATTACATGGGGGGATTTATGAGAGAGAAATAGGTATACCATCATTAAAACATAATAAGGGAGTACTGGGGATGTTCAAAAACATACCCCATAATTTTTAATTTAAAATAAAATGGATTAAAAAATGATGAAACTTGGATAAAAATGAGAAAAAAGAAGGAAACCCTTATTGGGATGTGTGGTACCAAAGGTTAGGGATATGCTACTTCTGATCATGGGGGAACCTTGGGAGGACTATAGGGAGTGTATATAAGAGAGAGGACGAGCATCATGGAGTTTGAGTGAAGTGTAATGGGTTCTTGGGTTGGTTTATATAGGAAATGAAAGGGAAATTCTTTGATATTTCACAGACTTAGGTTTGGAATATATATAAATAAATATCCATAACCACAAACTGCCCCATGGATTTCCTATGTTTTTACCCAAATAGGAAAAAAATGTTATTTTATATGTTCAATGTATGAAAATATTAAAATATTATCGATGTTTATTTGGAGATGAGTCACTTTTTAAAAAAATAATTTAGAATCATAAAATATATTATACATTTTTGAGGACTCGCTATGAATTTATTAAATATGTTAAAAAATATATAACAAAATTATGTTAATGGGAAAACATATATTTAGCCTATATTATCCATTATAGTATTTATTACATTACTTTTGGGTCATTATGATGTCATTCAATACATATTTTATATATACGGTATTGGATTTGTACCCAAAAATTGGACTATCTCATAAAATTATAAAAATTTCACCATTGGATAATTTTGACATCTTGATTCCAAAAATATTATTCATTTTATCTAAATAATATTCTAAATATGTGAATTTTACTTTTAAAATCAAAATTGGCATTTATAGAAAATTCACGGTTTTTGATAAAAATTATTTTCCAACCTCAATAAAAATTACAGTTGACATCATTAAAATTATATATTCATTTATTAATAATTATATTAATTTGATAATTATATTTTATGAAAATATTAATTCTTTTGAAAATTCATTAATTCCTTAAAATAAACTCATTAAAAATACACTATCGTTTTTATAGTATAAAAATATAACTCTTATCAAACCTATTACCTAATCATTTATAGATAAGAAGATGATATAATAATAATTTATATGATTTTTATTATTATTATTAATAAAATCCTTAGTTTAATATATTAATATATATATTTCTCAAAAGTACCATTTTTACCCAAATAATCAATTTATCAAATTCATCATTTTCTAAGAAAGACTATTATCATAAAGGAATTAATAGAATAATACTTTTATTCATAAAAGGGATTAAAAATAAATAACTAATACATTTTTAGAAAACCTATTATAAAACCCTCATTAAACCTATGGGTAAGGTGTGTGGTGGTGACAGACTCTTGAGGTGTATCGGATAACATCTCCCATGAGGTAATCTCTATTAACTATAATAAATCATAAAGAAGATTCCATTCAAGCTTAACAATGTGAAGCTCGTGTCGGGACTGGTCAAGAGTGAAGACCCGGGATGATATGTCCTATTTGTCGTCCAAAAAATGAGTTTTTATACAGAACGAGGGTACATAATGAAGCCATCCTCTCCTTTTTTCTGTGTCGAAAGGATTTTTTAGAAATAATATATTTAAATTAGTTGTGTGAACACGATTCAAGAGATTTATTATCAACGATATTGAAACATAATGGTCATTTGAATAGAATAATAATATAAAAAACTTTCGCATGTTTTCTATATCCCTAATACATTAAAAGATATGAAATTTTATACAGCAATGATCAGGTTGTTACAGTCTGTAGAGGAGGGTTGCACACGGGGGGGGGGGGGGGGGGGTCGTGCAACGGGTATAGGAAGAAAAGAGATGGGTTGTGTAGGTGTAGAGAAGAGTAGTGGAGAGGAAGACAAAAAACTAATTAAAATAATAATAATAACCTAATAATAATAGGAAATATAATAAGAATAGTCTTAACAATAATTACATTCTTAACAATAATAATAGTATGGTTAATAATATTTATAAAAATATTAATATTCTTACCCAAATAATAATAATAATAACAATATTCCTAGTACGAAATTTTTTATAAATATTATTAAAACAATTAATTAAATTTTATTTCACTTTTCTTATTTTATTTTATTTTCATTTTATCATTCAATTTATTTTATTTATTTATTTTGAACACTTGGCAGGCAGCACGGGGACTTAGGGAAAGTAACATGATTTTGAATATGAGCCCTTCCTATGCATCAGATGCTGTCACGCTTGGAAAAAATCACTTTTCATTAGAAACACAAAAAATTAAAACTAAGATTCAACTTGAACTTTGACAGGGATACCCGATGCCAAGAAAATTAATAAAATAAAATAATTTAAAAGGGTTGGGTATGAAAATTCTTCCCTCCATAAAACATTCTGCCATTGGGATTCCACAACAAGGCCTAAACCCAATGTTGAAACTGATACCCCCTCCCAATCCAAGGGGATTCCCAGTGAACAAAAAACAAGAAAAGGTCAGAAGACTATCAACAAAAGGAAGTGATTTACCAATCAAACTCAAGTGACTCAAAATGGAATCCTCGATGTGTGACACCCACCACCATAAGTGAAAATACCTATAATTGATCGATTTATGGAAAAGATCATCCCACACCATAAAATCCATCCACTTATGTCAAACACACAAGATATTAGTAGTCATGACCTACATTGATATCCTATAATACGCAAAAAAAAATCCAGACCCAACATGATAAATATTCCCCATGGTTTTAATTCAACATAACTATTGGGTGAGCTATGGTCCTAAGTCGAAACCTATCACCATGTGGAAAAAAAACATGATAGAATTACTGACAAGGGGAGGCCTGAATGAAATCCCCACATATGAAGAACCAACACCCAAAACTATGCTACAGTACAAACACATGGAGTCCCTAGTGGAATCCCCACCAAAAAAATATTTTCCAACAATTCAATTCAGTGTAATTTTGGCAAGACCCATGGTGTGTCTTACAAACAAAAATGTTAACTAGCTTAATTGAATGGTATGGAATGACATAGAAAACCTAACATGGTTAACTTGTGAGTATCCCAAACACCAAATCAATCTCTCCAAGGGACTTGACTAATGAAACTCCAAACCAATGAGAGTACACTACATGTTTAACCACTCCCATGAGATTTAAAATATCAGATATGGAAAAATCAATACTAAAATTAAAATAGACATATATGGTTGATCATACAAGGACATGCACATTGAAATTTTAATCCCAAAGGGTACAAGCATAGTGTTTCTAGAGAACTATACAACTACATCTCTTTCTAACAAAAGAGGAATTCGTCCACCCATGTGGGTGACAACATAGAGATGATATCCTTGTGTCTCTTTTCACTAAATAGAACCATTAAAATGGAGCTTCCACACCAAAACCTCAATCTATTTCCACCTCCCACATCAGAGATAGATGTTAATCCAAGATACTTTAAACTACTGGTTGACCAGCACTACATGCCAGCTTCATTACGAGACCGACGACTAGAGAAATAATAGTTGAAAATCTCATGCCTCATTGTCATGAACTAAAAACCCCCCAAACAGAAATTCATCATACGGTAACATAAGAATCCAACTTCGATCCAAAGAGATCCACTGAACACAACACATCCAGCAATCCATTTTCTTCAACATGGAATTTCATAGTGAAGAAGGACATATAATATTACCATGCATCATTTCATTCCACTTGAGTGAGGAAATGGCAAAACAAGAACATTCCAAACACACATCTATCTGTTGATGAAAAAATTTAGAATTACCCAAATTGAACATGTTTCTATTAAAACTAAATATCTCAAAAAATTGCACAAAATTAACATTATCACTTGAATGAAAATATGATGTTTCAAAACATCACTGATGGTGACCACTACAACATAATAGGACCTTCAAATAAAATGAGTTTAAACTGAGTTTCTAATGACACACAAACAACCATAATAGTCACATACCACCTTATTTTCCCCATTACTGTCCTAACACAAACATTTTCTTATATAGAAACAAAAAACATATCCACATTCCTTTTCAGGACACCATTCAACACCAAATACCCAGACTTCTTTCCATTTTCACTATTATATTTCTCTTCTCTGCTTCCTGGAGGGATATTTGTACTTATCGATACCAAACATCACCATTGACCATCAAATGACTCAAAGAAAACAAAGTGTTCTTCAATTCCTCTCAAATATTCTCCCCAACTATGATATGATTCTCTTATCTGGGGAAGATGTATAAGAGTTGTATAATCAACCCTAATCTATAGAAGAAATTTCTTACTTAGATAAATCGGATGATCTACCAACAGTGAATCACCCATGACCATACTTTAGTCGCACATTAACTATTTATGAAGAATACATTATCTAGTAAGAGAAAATCACAAGGACCCAATAATTCTAGTGCACTAACCAAAATTTACCACAAATAAACATCGAATGAATGAGGTGAACCAATGTAATGTCTTCCTAAAACACTACTCAAAATAAACCACATACTATCACTTCAAACCGAAATACCGAAGACTCAGAACCCTAAAAAATAATTCAAACAAGAATGTATTTCTAACTCAAAACACCAACAAGAAATTCCAAAATGTTTCATCTATACCCCACACAATTACTGGTTGTCAAAACACACAATTTTCTCTCAAGATAATTTTTGGAAATAAACCAGGGATGGTGGGTTGTTCTCTCACATATGACATCTCATAGAGTTCCAAACATGCAAGTTCTCTTTCCAATCGCACATTCATCCACTTACCACTCATATATTATGAATGTGGACACTCATGAGAGCACCCAAGGTTATGAAAAACGATTTTAAATTTTCAAAATGATTGTTCAATCAAAATCCCTATCTTTACAAACATAAATAATCAGAAAATCATATCCCATTTTGAATATCACAAAACAGTTTCAGAAAAACAAAAATCAATCAAATTAGATTTCACATTCCAACCAGAAAAATAAATTTTAAAATATTTTATTTCAAAACATTTCCCACTACACAAAAACCCTCACTTCATTCTCAATAAATTAATTAAAAACACACAATTGTTTTTTAAACAAGTTTAAAAAATTCCAAAACAAAGAGCCACTAGGTGTTGCAAAAGGAAATTAGTGTTGATGGGTGACACAGACATACGGTTTATGATCAAATTCCATCCACACCTCCATCATGGAGAGTGTTCTAGGACAACATTCTTGTCTCCACATGGATTTCTTGGCCCTGTCATCTCACCGAGACTATTGACACAACTCCTATTTCATTTCCCAAACATCAATGAACCACACAAACCAAACGACTCAGATGAAACATGATATCCCATGGTGATTTGAGTAATTTCATGAGGTGTGTTGGCAGGGAACCCTACTTTTAATCGGCAAGTTATGTCCCAAAAATCATGGCACCAGTCTACATAGATTCATTCCAAAAGAACATGTCCCAAAAAAGTGTAACCTAACTTTGACACCAATTTATCAAGACCAATTCACGACATCATCTAAACCAGAGTCGTACCTAGTCTGTGACAATGCCCAAATGGCGTTCCTGATCCACACATGCTGGAAACTAGTACTTGGGTATTGATAAAATGATTTGGAAATGATTTTACTGATTTTAAAATACAAAAATATTAAATATGACAAATATGGTTAAAATGAAAATGCACAACCAAATAAACAATAACAATTTTTCAATGTTAATGTCTATACATCTAAGAAAAACCCCCAAAAAGAACAAAAATTGAAAACTAAAAAACCAAAAAATTCATCCATGATATGTGAGTATAAATGTCCTCAATCTTCTACCACCATGGTCTGCAAAGAAGATATCTCTAGGAACCCAAACCGTCCACACAAAAAACCATGCATTTACCTTGCATAAAAATACTACAATATCTATATAAAAACAAGGGTTTAAGTTGGGTGTGAGCCTAATATCAGTAGGATTCTAACCAAATAGGAATCCATGATATAAACATTAAATGAAAAATAACATTCATTGTTTACACGAAAGTGATATGCTATATACAATTTTTAGGAGAAAACATTTATGTAAAAAAATTTGAATGAAAGATACATTTAAATAAAGAAAAATATAATGGAAATAAAATTTCAATGAAAAACAAACTTGTTTTTAAAATTACCAACCTATCATATGATTATGGTATGTGTGATATAGCCAAAGAGAACTACTCACATGATAATAACATAGGAACTAGCCTTAAATGGGACTCTAGGAACCACGTATCTCATGGAAATGTGACTTAGTAACCACACCATACTATGTTTTCATCTATGATATTCTAGTAGGGAATGCACCCATATCCCGGTGGTAGCCAATCACCATCCATGTTTTGTTAATTTCGTTAACATAAATCCTTCTATGTGAAACCAGGCAACAACCACTTCTAAAGCACTAGAATACTGGTAGTTTTCCACCAACCCAGATACATTTTCTTCCATTTTGTGATGAATAATGTTTCACATGTCACATAACAGCACATAAACATTTCATTTAACAAACAATTAAATTATCAAACCAAGCCACCACTTGAATGCACACAATCCTCTTTAAAATTCCAATGTACACCCATACCTTTTCAAAACAAGATTTCCACCTATTATTACACTCAATAAACAATTAAAACAACCAATAAATCAATTTAATGAAACAGCACACATATTTACACCCAAAAGAACACTCAAACCCCACTTTTAAAATCAAATTCAAATAAAAAATGTTTCCAACACCATACACATGACAGAAATATTTTAAATTACCAATTTCATAATTTATAAAATATTATCCAATGACACATTAAGTTTCTACACAGGAAACACACATTATTTCACACAAAAATGATAATTTAAATTTTACCACATATTTTATCCTTTAAAACACCACTTTCACATCACATTAACAATATAATAAATCATTTCAACTATTTATAAAGCATTAGAAAATGGCATAACACAATTTTACAAGAAAAGTAACTATATTTCATATAAAAACACCATGATAAACCAATTTCCCATCATAACCACATTAAAATATAATTGACACCATTTTAAATTTTTAATGAATAATTTAAAACGTTTGATGGATGACCCCCAAAAAAACACAAAATAGACTATACACAAAATATACATAGTTTCACTTGGAAATTTTTTTTTTAATGTAAATGGACTTAAACTATTCCCAAAAACAACTCTCGCACCTAACACGAAAATCATAGAACATGAAAAGAGATATAAGAAATCATAAAAATTCATCAATTAGTAGTTCAAAATGGAATCACCTACCTTTGGAGTCAAAATCCCCAAAATGTGGTGTGAAACCTCAACCACACCCCATTGACACTATAGAACAAAATTCGAGCAATTCAAAATTGCAAAACCCATAAATTAAATCTTAGAGATATCAAAAAAATGATGAAAAACACACCTCAATTTATTGGCACAGAACCAAACCCAACTGAATTCCCATGCCTTCAATGGAGGTTGTCGAAATAAGTAAGATAGGGACCCGGGTGACCATTAGAACAACCCTACAAAAGAGTAAAACCGAAATTGGGGTCAACCCTCGACCTAAATTATAGACTACACCCTGAAGGGTGATGGATAGGTCTAGTTTTGGCTGGGAACGAAGAAGATGAAGAGCGGGAAACCTTACCATGAGGTGATGAATTAGAAATAAAGGGGGAATCAGGCAAAAATCAAAGATCTAAAGAGGTAGGATGGGAGCTTCATGTTTTGATGGGGATCAGAGAACTGGTGAGGGTTGTGGGCATTAGAGGAGGTGAAGTGCGGTTATAGTCACCGGAGAGGCACCATCAGAGATATTCATGCGTTGGGGAGGTGCTGATAGGGGTTATCGTTCGTCGGGGATGTGTAGAAAGTGAATGTCATTTGTTGAGGAGGAACTGGAAAGAGATTTCATGTAGTAGGGAGGAACATACAGGAAGGAGGGAGGCGAGATATTATAGTCTCTAGAAGAGGGATGCACAAAAGGGGTGGTGGTATCACAACTGGTGGTGGGAAGGGGTAGAGGGGCTGCACATGGAGGAGATGAGTGGCTAGAAAAAGACCAAAACCCTACCAGTAATAATAATACTAATAACCTAATAATAATATTAATTATAATGATTATAATAATATTATACTTAATAATAATAATAAGATTAACAATAATTATATTTTTAATAATAATAATATGATTAATGATATTAAAAATAATAATAATATTTTGATAATAATATTAAAATAATATTCTCAATACTAATAATAATATTAATAATATTGTTTAAAAACTTCATTAAATTTTATTTCACACTTCGTGTTTTATTTTATTTTCAATTTATCACTCTTTTAATTTTATTTATTTATTGTGATAATCAGCTAGGATTTACAGTGATTTTGGAAGAGTCACACAGTTTTAAAACCAAGCTCTGCCCCAGTGTCGAATACATCCAATCATAGGAAAACTCATTTTTCATTAAGAAGAAAAAATCAAACAAGGATTAAACCCTAACATTGAAAAGTATAACCAATTCTATGAAAATATAAAATATAAAGTAATTTAAAAGGGTCAGATATGACATACACCGCATCAAGATTAAATGAACTGCTAAATTTTATTATTGACCGTTTTAACTTAGCCAAGAAAGTCATGAAAACAAATAGGAATAAATCATATATTAAATCAATATAAATTTAGACAAATATATAATTTTTTTGGTAATTTCCAAATAAAAAATCACACAATTTTTAGTAAAGTCATTTTTTCATAAATTTTTTATTTAAAAAAATAATTTTTATTTCTTTGTATATGAAAATACTATAACCAATTTATTAGATTTTAAAATATTTTTTTGGATAAAATTAAATTAAGTTTTTTAAACAACATAACAATATTAGACTATTATTAAATTATGAGAATTTTATGAAAGAGTTAGATTTTTGGTGAATAGTAAAAAATACAGTTTTGTTTACAATACTATATCTTTTTGTGACATCATCCTGATCAAATTATTATAAAAATTTTATTAATTATATTTAATGAATAAATAAGAATACTATTATATGAATATTTTATAAAAATAATTCAAAACATGAAAATTATAATTTGTTTCATGATAAATATAAAAATCATTGTTGTTACTGATGGACTGAATGCACGACATTGGTAAAGTAAAATATGGTTCCTTGTAGATATTAATTGAGTGATAAAAGTATTTAAATGATTTTTTAATTATTATGTATAATTTATTTATTCTGATATTTTAAAATTTTAGCAAAATATAATGTTATTCATATCTAATTAAATTTTCATTGGTTTGCAAGCCATGAACAAGAATAAAAAAATTAAAGAAGATTCTTCACATTAATATGATTAAATATACATGTTGAATGAATATATAATATTATATTAAACCCCATTAAATGAATTTTATTATAGTAATTTATTTTTATATTTTATATATGATATAATAGACTATAATTCTTATGCAATACTGAGGATAGGCTTGTGCAACCAGGAAAACAATCAACATAATTATATTAATTAAAAATAGAAAATAATTTTAATGATCCCAAAATTAGAATATATATTTTTCGATGAGAAATTTTAATATGTATTCTTGTATTGATTTAAATTTTAGACCTTTTATTACCACAATTATCATGTGAAGGCCTTTATAATATTGTATTTAATGAAAGTCAAGTTGTTCCCACTATGGTTTTGAATTTGTCTGACATTATAATAAAAGTATTTCCGATACAGTTTTCCAAGAAATAATTTCATATAAATATAAATTATTAATATAAATATTGATTAATTATTTATATTTTTTATGAAACAAATAAATGCCTTAAGGTATTTCACAACGATTATGCACTAATTATTAATTTAATGAAATAATCAGGTAAATGATATTAAAAATATTAAAATAAATATAATTTTTGACAATTTATTTGATCCTTGATTTATCTATAAAAATATGTTATGAATTATATATTATAAAATATTATTTTCTATAATTTTAATCTTTATTTTTATGATGTTTTTAATGTCAGAGTTATTAATACTGTTAAATTTCACAAACATTATAATTCATGAAACTAATTTTTTAAAAATTGTTTACAAATCCTAAATATGATGAATAAGGAAAAAGGGGATAAAATCTTGTCTACAATTCTATAATTATATCCTTTTATGAATATTCTAATTATTAACCCCTATAATTTCGATATTATATATTAACACTTTATGTAAGTCCTAAATTGACCCTCAACTCAATTATAAAAATTGACTCTTTCTATCACATTATTTTATCTCCCTAATCCTTATTTCTAAACTATCATATTCATAATTATCCTATACTCATCTATTTTAATATTATAGTGTCTCTAGTCTGTAAGATATGTCATTCCGAAGTTCCATATGAAGGATCTCGAGGTGAAAATATTCAAGAGTTAAATTCATCATTATTATCTTTTAAATTATTGTCAACTAAACTGCATCGTCACCCACTATAAAAAGTTTCATGTTAGTTATAGTATCATATATATATTGGAATTTATATTTTTAAAAGTATATTCAACCAAAATTGTATTATTTGTTCTTTATATTCTTAAAAATTCAATCGTCATCATTGGTAAGGAATTCACAGCCTTTTTGTATGATGAGTTTTCATTTCCCATTACCAAATTATTGGAATGTTTAAATTCACTTATAATTCATTTAAATAACATAAATATATATTTTATATTTTATATTTTTTTTAAATAATAAATAGACATAATATTAAGGAAAATGAAACTAGTTCGTGAAGGTTGGAAAAACCACCAAAATAAGTTAAGCATTTATAATAAATGTTCTTCCAAAATAATCATCATCATTTATGAAAAATAGGGTTGTATATGACAATTACAACATATTTTTCTTTATTAATACCATTTATTTCTACTTCTATTATATTATTTTTAAATTTACCAGATAACCCATATTGAATTGACCATGAAACCATGAAACAAATGCACCAAAAACAATGGTTATTAAAAAAATTAACATATGGGTGGAAATATGTTACAAGAAGCTCATATAATGTATTACAAATATTAATAAAAATATATAATAAATTAATTACACTCCTTAAACTATTATAATGTAGTTTTGATCATATTTGAATAATTTTTAACCTTAGGTAAAGGACTCATTATCGAAAACATTGCTTTAAATATTTTAAATAGTTATTCTTCTAATTTTTTTATTTCATGAACATGTATTGAAAATGGGATTTATGAATATATTTATATGAACATTAATTTTTTTTAAATTTAAATTACAATATTTCTTTAAAAAAATTCAAAAATGAATTTTTTTCATGTTTTTTGTAAGGGAATTTTATTTTAAATTCTTCCTTAATGTGTCTTTTTATGAAATTGAAAAATATTTTTTTTACAATTAAAAAATGAGAAAATTATCCATTTTCGATAAATCCTTAATTTTTTAAAAACTCTTCTTCTATATTTCATGGGAATTTTCAAATAATATGTTCTTTTGTGCATTGTATTTTTTATGATAAGTGGATTTCATCAATGATTTTTTAAGGTGAATGTGTTAATGTTGTATTAATATGTTATAATTCATTGTAATTGGAAATAATGGTGGATAGTTCCATTATAAACCTAACATGGGAGGGTATGATATATCCCTCCATTGAATTGGGCTAGTTGGAAGTTTACCATATTGGTTATTTCAAGTGTAACTGCAATAGATATATAATAAGGTAGTTGTAAGGATTACATTGTACAGTAGCTATAAGGGTTATAAATAATAAGGTATCTAGGAGGGTTATAGTCATAAGTAAGTATGGTTATAAAATTATGGAACAATTTACCTAAATGGTTTCTTATTTCTAGGTTTTATTAAAACCTACTATTTTTTAAATGTATGTATATTTAATTTTTAAGGGTGAGAAGTCTGTCTTTAATGTGTTTATAAGTATTTATGGAGTAATAATTCCATTACATAATTTCGTATACCCATTAATGATATTTTTGAACTCATATAAAATTTTATAATGGTTCCCACAAGGTTTAATCATTTTTAAAATAAAGGAAGAATCCAATATTAATGTTGTAAAAAATTTTCATAAAATTAAATCATGAGTTATTCTTTAATGAATTTTTTATTATGAATACTGTTTTATTATTATCCACTTGTACACTTGTTGGATGTTATATATTAATTATGACCAAATTCATTAAAAATATTACACTAAAATATCTGTTGCTGTCAACGAATTTTAATTCTAGGTTAATTTCTTAAGAATATGTAATTTTTATGTTTTGGTCATTAAAGTTGATATTAGAGTAATTTTTGGATAAATTTGTTTGATTAAATTTCATTTTAGTATAAATTTAATATCCATTATAACCATAAGGATTGTTTTCATATATTAAATTTTTATATTTTTGTATTAACTTTTGCATATCAGATACAAAACTATATAAACTGAAATATATGGGGTCATATATATTTGAATATTATATATTTTTACCCATGTATAGTATTTTTTATTTTAAAAGTTATTTAAAGTTTTAATTGATATTATTTTCATTAGAACAAGGATTTTTTTTCAATATTTTTGGGAAAATATTTTACAAAACCTTGTCATCCCTCCCTGATAATCTGATCATCACTATTATTTCAATATGTTATTCAATTTATTTTGATAGCTTCTTGAGTATTCATATAACTTGTAAAAAAAAATTTGAGTTATACAACACCTATTGTGTTCTATAAAATATTGTATGGGTCACAATATCATTTTTAAGTGATTTCATGATCTCATCTCTTCCAATTATAATAAAAAGTGAAATACCAGAATTGGAATGAAATTTTAGTTTTTTAAAGTAGAAAAATATACCAAATTAGAAAGGGAACATCAAGAAGAACTTGAAATCTTGATTGAAGTTATGAATTATTTTCATTCCCATAATGTTTGAAACACAATTTGACTAATATTTATGAATCACAAGGATATAATAAATATATTTGATTTCAAATAGTTAAGTACTAATAAATAAGGTCATAATTCCTTTTTAATGTATTTTGGGGGATGTAGAATGATTAATATGTCTAAAAATAAAGGATTCATGAGTTATAGTAGATTTAAAGATGATGAAATTTTTAAATATACTAATACCATTTTGATAGTGGGGGAACTTTGGGAGAATTTTGTTGAGTTGGATTTTTATGTAATCCTTATGTATTTATCTGAAAAATATTATTTTAATGTTAAAAAATTTACTTTTTATTTTATATATTAAACTCTTAACTTTTTTATAACATTATGGTTTATATGATCTTTTATTATGAGGTATTGATGGGTTGTTATAATTTTCAAACATATGACTTATAATAATTTGATTTAGTGATAAATTTTATCTTGTAAAAACATCACTATCATTTTGGGAAGCATTACAGGAAAAAGTTAAACTTAATTCCATGAAATTGTATTTGATGTATAAAGGGGAAATTTTATTTTGGAGAAAAACATAACTTTATTATTGAACTATGGTTGTTTTTTGAATTGAATAGCATTTCATGGAGATTATATTATTCTGGAATTTATATTTTATAGTGAGACTTTAAGAGTCATTGAAGTATTTTTATGGTAAAATTAAATACTTTCTTGCAGTTCCATGTGACCAAATCCTTCTGATTTGTGTGTTTTAATCATTTTTTACAATATTTTTTAGGAATTTTAATGATAGTTTTTTGTATAATGATCTAATCTAATATTTTTGAATTACATTTGATTTTTTTGAGATTAGTTCATCTTCGAGATTAACTTATATTATCCAAAATATTTTCATTTTTGTTATCACTTAAATATAGGAGGAATGTATCATATTCCTTTTATGGATTTAGTGATCCGTATAAGGTGATTCTAATGTGTGAGGATTAAAATATTCAAAGTATTCATTTGATGAAAATGTTGAATTTTTTGCGGTAGATTGATTAAAGGATGAAATAATACATTTCCGGAAATTTCATATCTTTATGTTCTATGTATATATGTCCATGAAGTTTGTCAACTATAGGAAAAAGGATCTTGATATAAAAATGTTATCCATTTACTTTTCATACTAAAAATAATATTCTTTTTACACATCATAGATTTACAGTTTTTATGGTTTACATAATAATGATCCTTTTATCTATCATTATCCACTAGATCTTGATAGTTAGTTTTCTTTTCTGTGTACATGTTTTTCTATAGGGTATCATAGTACATGTTTCCTCATGTGAACATCATAATTCCATTTAATTCTTTTTCAGCGGATATTTTATTAAATATTTTTTCATTCTGGGTTATAAAATATATTTTTTCTATTAGTTAAACCCTTGTAAAAATATAACTTTCAAATTTTGAGGAAACACTATTGAAATGGGGGAGAATGTAATGTATTGCGGTTTTAAAAGGAAACACTATGGTCGATAGCATTTGAGATACACCCCATAAATCTTATGTAGAGAACAAAATTTTATTACTGATCATTTTCACCATGTCATGAAATTAGAGGAAATTAATAGTAAAAACAAATTTATTAAAGATATATATTGATCCAAATAAATATAATTTTTATTGTAATTTTCTTTTAAAAAAATAATATATTTTTTATTAAAGTCTATACATTCTTCAAAAAAAATTAAATATGTTTTTTATTTTTTTTAATGAAAAAACAATTTTTATTTATTTTAATGTAAAAATAAAATAATTAATGTAAAATAAATTAGTATATGTAAAGGTTAAAATGATCTCCAATTTTTAAATTATCATAACAATATTTTTCTATCATGAAATATTTAGAATTTTCTAAAAATGATGGATTTTTGGTGAATCGAAAAAATATAGTTTTTTTAAATACAATATTTTTATTACTTAATCCATACATAATAATGATATAAAATTTAATAAAATTTTAGAATTAATATATAATTATATATCAAAAAGTTATACAATAATAATTTAGAAAATGTAAATTATAATTTATTTCATTATATTTATATAAATCGCAATCGATGCCAATCTGATGACTCCACACATTTGACAATGAAACATTTGGTTACTTAAAGATAATAGTAGAGTGATAAATAATATTTTCATTAATTTTTCAAATATTATGTAAAAATTATGTTTTTGGATTATATTTTTGAATTTTAGAGTTACATGACATTATAATTATCCAAATTCTAGTGTAATGTGGGCAAAAGGCAGGAAAATATAAATTAACAAAGTTAAAAAAGAAGTATTGACATTGATAAGATAAATATAAATACATAATGAATATAGTAGATTATAATGCACTTAATTAATTTATTTGTATGATATTAATTTATTTTTAATTTTTACACATTAAATAATTATCCTTATTATTATATGAAACAAATGTAGTTCTTCTCCATGAAGATTAAAATTTAATAAACTGATATCAATTAAAATTTATAATAACTATTAAATGAACAAAAAAATAAAATAATAATTTTTGGAATATTATTTATCATCAATAAACTAATTTTTATTTAAATTTGATGCTTTTGGATCTAATTGTATCACATTAATCCCTTTATAATATTTTATTGAAAATAAATTCAAGTTGTTTTCACTGTGGTTTCCAATTAGAATAACATTTTAATATAATGATTTCCACAAAATTATTTCTAAACATATGTATTTTCTGGAAAAATAAAATATTTTCATAATCATGATAATTTATATATAATTTTTATAGAAGAAATAAATCCCTTAATATCATTAACAATTATGGTGTTGTAATTATTAATTTAATCGAAAAATAAAGGAAATGATATTAATAATATTAAAATTAACATAATTTAAGATAATTAAATTATTAAAGGAATTATCTGGATAACTATTACATGAATAATATATAATAATTTATTTTATTGTAATTTTAATATATTTTTATGTTTTTAAATTTATAGTTAAGAATTGTGTTAAATTTGAATAAAATTATATTTTAGGAATGTAATAATTTATTAAATTATTTATAAATAAAAAATATATATAATAAGTCAAAATGGTATAAAATAATTTCTAAAAAATTATTACTTGATCATTTTATCACATTTTCATATCTTTAACTCTAAAATATCGAAATTATATTTTAATATTTCTTTTAATTCTTATGTTAATACTCAACTCAATTATAAAAATGGACTCATTCCTTCAATTTATGTTATCTATTTATTATTTGTGTCTTGAATATCCTCAAAATATTTATCTTATACTAATAAATTGATACATTTTAGTGTTTATGGTCTCAAAAAAATTCCAGTTTCATGTTCCTTATGGAGGTTGTTAGGGATAAATTATGCAAGAAGTAAATTCCTTATTCTTCTGTTTTAAACTCTTATCACTTCAAAATTATCATCACCATGTATTAAAATCTGAATGATAACTCCATTATCATATATATACTATACTTTTATTGTTTTAATTAAATATACCTCCTAAAATATCATATTTTTCTACAATTATTCCAAAAAATGAAACTGATGGCCATTGGGGGTCAATTCACATTCTTCTTGAATGACGAGTTTTCGTTTCCCATTACAGCATCTGTGGAATGTTTAAATTACTTTTTAATTATTTTAAATTATCTATATACATATTATATGGTATCACATTATAGTATTAATATATTTCTATAATATTAAAAAAGTCAACTAATTTGTGAAGGTTGTAAAAACTGCCAATATAAATGAAACTTTTATCTTTAATGTTTTATCAAATGAATCATCCCCTTAAAGGAAGAAAAAAGGTATGTATGGTACCATTTGAACCTATCGTGGTTTATCAATACCTTTTATTTCTACATTTAGTGTATTATTTTCCATTTTACAAATTAATAAATAATGACCTGACTAGGTAACCACAAAACAAACATACTCAAAACAATGGAAATAACATAATATTATTAAAAATTGAGTAAAAAATTGTTATATAAGGATCATGTTAGGTACTATAAAAATTAATATATTTATATAATAAAATATTAACAGAATTTAAAACTTTTTTACAGGATTATTGAACACGTTTGAGGGAATTTAAACCTGAGGTATTAGACTCCTTAACTAAAACATTGTATTAAATGTTTTAATGATTTATTCTTATAAATATTTCTATTTCATGACCATGATTTCAAAATGTTTTTTTCAATATATTTATGTGGTAATGAATTTTTTTTAATGTTAGTTAAAAAAATTTCCCTCTAATTATTTAAAAAATGTATCTTTTTCAGGTTTTTTTTAAGTGCTATCATTTTAAAATCATCCTCGATGACTCTTTTTACAAAATTAAGAAATAATGCCTTCATAACTTATACTAATGATTTCATTTTTGAGATTTCATGATGTAAATTTTTTTGGAAGAATCATTTTCATTATTTCATGGTTATTTTCAAATATAATTATTTTTCTTTATATGCATGCAGTATCCTCTTATAATAAGAAGTTTTCCATAAAAGATTGTTTTTTTGAAGATAGTGTAAATGTTTTATTACAATTTTTGGTTCTTGGTAAATTTTTATGATAACGGGTGGTTCAATTATAAAAAAATATTGGATGGTATGTGATATCCCTATAATGCATTATAAATTTTGGAAGTTGATCATAATAGTTATTCCTGTTGTAATTATGATAGTTACATTATAAGGTACCATGAATATAATAGTGTGAGGTGGTTGTGAGGGTAACATATCATATGGTATCTATGAGGGTCAGAATACTATTTATGTATGGTCATAATATTAGGACCAAATTTACCTAAATGGATTGATTATTCTTCTTTTGATTTATGGAATCTTCAAGTTGCAACAAAGTAAGTATATGTTACTTTTAAAGGTGAGAATTATATCATTCATAATATTATTAGTATTCATAGACTAATGGTTTTATTATATCTAATTTTTTATTCCCCTGGATAATATTTTTTTCTCATACCATGTTTATAAAAATCACAGGTTTTGTGGTTGGGTTGGACAAAACAAGAAGCCAAGCTGAATGTTGTGAATATTTTTAATGAAAATAAATAATGTTTTGTTTTTTAAAAGTGTTTTTTATTATTTAATATGATTTAGTAGTTAATTTTTTATATGATTTTGGGTTTATATATTTGAATCATGACCTAATTATCTAAACATTTAAATGTAAACTCTCTTTGGGAATCAAAGAACTTGAATTCTAGTAAAAATTCCATAGAATATGTAATATTTAAGGTTCAATCCTTCTAGGAAGTAGTGAGTTCTATTTGATATTATTCTTGTAGATGCATAATTATGTCATAAGTATTATTTAGTTATGTAAAATAAATAATTATATTTATCTAGGTTAGTTGGTGAGGGAAAAGGAACTACAATGGTTCGTGAGGTGGTAGTCCACTCTACATAAGATTGATGGTTTCATTTCGAACTTGATAGAAGAGAATATTGATATTGGTCATTCCATTGACGTAGTGAAAAATTATTATATAGTACATATTACTTTTATTATATAAAAATGGTTAAATAATATATTAGGGTGTCATAGGAACAAATAATATGAAACCACATAGTCAAGGACTATACATCTCCTTTAGAGAACCCCTTAAGGATTGCACCAGAGGCCTTATTTGGGGGGGGGTGATTAATACAATGTACACTACACTATAAATCATGAATGGTATTAATAAAGGGATATGGGAAGGGATTGGATTAACCTAACAGTTTTGGAACTGTTAATATGATAGTATAGGGTGTGTCTTTTTATAAGTGATGGAAAGGATAGACTAAGAATCCTATAAAATAAAAACATGTAGTCGGGATTTTTGAAATAAAACGGATTCAAAAGAAACAATTTTAGAACCATATAAGATAAAAGCTAAATTTAATTCCATAAAATAGTAATTATACATGTTTTGGTTCATTTTTAACATTTATTGATTTTTGAATCACCTGATAACCAAGTTCTCTCTTTAACCACAATAATTATTTTTTAATGGTTTTACTATTCATTTTGATTAAATATTAATATTAACATATTATATATATTAAATTATGATAATTCAAAATATTAAATATATTTTATGAAACCCATTCCTAGAAGTTCATAATTTTAATTTCAAATTAATCCAAAAGGCAAGACAAAAAAGTGATTTAAAAAAAATTCTATTAATATAGAATATTTTAATATCAATACTCAATATAAATTTGATTTAAATGACCTTAATTGGTTAAATTATAAAATAATTGATATATTTTTTCAAAGAATTTATTTTTATATAAAAAAATTTAAATTATTTAAAAAGGTCATTGATTTTAAAAAATCATATTTTTCTGAATTCACTAAAAATTTATTCTACTTGGAATTTTCTAAAAAAATTATATTTAGCTTATATTGAAATTCCTATTCTGAAAAACAATTTATTTTTTTCAAATATGTTTTATAAAATCTTCGGATTTTCCTTTTATTATTATTTCCTAAAAAACCATAATATTTTTGAAAACTATATTCTCAATAAATATAAATACTTTTATAAAAATTAAGATACTATTTATAAATATATTTTCTTCATATAAAACCATTATAATTAAATTAAAAAAATTATAACTATTCTCATAGAATAATTTTAGGGCTTTGTTATAATGTTAAATTTTCAATCATAGTATTATTAGTATATCATAGTGTGTTAAAACTCATTGTTGTGTATAATCAATGATATCAATGAAATTAATCTTAATCAAAACAAAATTCAGTAAAATTATCATTAAATTTCATTCATGTCACAAAATATTATTGTATACCATGAAATTCATCCCTCTTGTTGTAACAAATGAGGATACTTATTCCTTACCATATCCTAAATTTCAATATATAGCTTCTTTAAATAAGAGTTTTCCCCACACAACTTTGACCATTTTAGGGGTCCTATTGTTTATAACTCTATGTATACGATCCAAAATCCATACTAGTTTTTCTCTATTAGAAATAACATCCAATATAGGTATGAAATCTAATTTGAGTATATGTGGTTGATCAGGTACATACTTCCTCGAGATTAATACATGAAAAACATTTAAGACTTTAGAGACATTTTGTGATATTTTTAATAAATAATCTACCATCCAAACCTGACCAATAATATAAAAAAGGCTAATATACAAAAGGATTCATTTTATAGTATTTTTAATTAGCACAAACCTTATTCTATGGATACATTTGTAGAATACCATTATCACCATCATTGAATTTCAAACCATGTGGATGATTATTAGCATAAATTTTATGTCCTCTACATGCTACCATTATTTATTTTTGAATGGATATAACCATATATGAAATTTTCTATCTATATTAGGTCCCAAATATTTATAAATCCAAATTAATCCCATCCCATTGGAGTTCTAAACTTCATTCTATTTAGGGAATCATAGGTCCCCATCTGAATGATTGAAAAAAAATTCTTCTGTAAAAAACTTCAACTAGGATAGAGTGTTGATCCTAAACACAATTGAAATCCCTAAAAACCTCTAAACATATAGTATAGTGTTTTAATTATTTCTTCAGACTATCATTTTTTTAGTATGATAACATGTTCTGAAATTCAACTATGTATAAAATGATTTCTTAATACATCACTATAAATATGAGGCAGTCATAGGATCCTTAACAAATATAATATAATGGGGTCTTCTAGGAAAACTGACCATTATCTTTATGTATATCATATAAATATGATCCATATTCAAATATTATTTTATTATAACGATGTGTAATGAAATTTTAGGGTGATAAAATATAAACAATATTAAAATATTCCCTTTATTAACTTTAGGGAGTATGTTGACATAATCCATATTGATTCATTTAAATTACTATTTGAGTATGGTTAAAGGATTAAACATGACCCTAGAATTTTTCTGTCTCATCATTATCTTGATAACACACCAATAACTCTAATAAAACCTCTGGAATTAATATCTTCATTCTATACAACTATCAATAATCCGTCAAATATATATAATCTCTATACTTCTAGAATGAATAGATAATGAAGAACAATGAACTTCCTCTAAAAATCATTATCAAATATGGTATATATTGAACACAAACATGGTTCCTAAACCTTATAATTCCATAATATCATAGTCGAAATAAGGAATATCTTTCACCTTCTCATGTAATTTTATATCTTCCTTTTACACATATTTAATCATAACATGAATAGCTTCTTATACAATCTATTTAAAAAGATAGTATTTATTCTATTACATTAGGATTTCAAGATAAATCCTTTTAAATATATAAATATTAGATATCTTGTGATCCTCATTATTGAAAATATATTATAATCCTTTCAAATCA
Source organism: Viscum album (assembly GCA_963277665.1). Taxonomy (NCBI): domain Eukaryota; kingdom Viridiplantae; phylum Streptophyta; class Magnoliopsida; order Santalales; family Viscaceae; genus Viscum; species Viscum album. The sequence continues at coordinate 1,959,580,407 of OY728126.1, forward strand.
ATGAATCATCCACATTTTTCTTTTTTCTTGGGTGGTACTGTATAGTGAAGTCGTAATCTTTAATAAGATCTAACCATCTTCTATAGAACATACTCAACTCCTATTGTGTAAATATATACATTTATATTTTGTGATATATATATATATATATATCTCATTTTTATGTAAAGATAATACATATATATGTGTATGGAAAAAAACTACAAAATCATACTCCAAATCATTAATTGGGTAATTTTTTAATGAACCTTCTGTTTTCCTGAGGAAAAATCTATAAGCATGTCCTTGAAAATTCTATTCCATACCAATTCATCCTCATATTGATCGATATAGATTAAAACCCCATAGAATCATAATTTTAATTTAAGCATTAATGCACTAGCTAATATTCTCTTTAGATAATTGAAATTTCATTCATCCACCATTGTGAACTTGACTGCCTTACTAGTTAACATAGTGAGTGGATTATATTGTCATTAAAAATTATTTAAAACCAATTGATAATATAATAACAAACATAGAAAACATCATATATAAATTATCAAGGTTGGTCTATTCCAACACTCAATATCATCCTTCATTGATGTGTCTATCGAAAGGCCCTCTTTTGAGATTATATGACCCAAACATGAAACCCGATGGTTTAAAATGGTTTCAATATGTTGATTTTACAAAATTATCTTATTTTTTAGGGAATTTATTAATATTATCATGTTACATTCACTATCATGAAATTTCATCGAATATATGAAAATATCAATTAAAAAGACTATCACAAATGATGCATGTAAGTCACTAAACACATTGTTGATTAAATTAATAGAGATATATGGTAATCAATAAGACCAAATTGAATCATTATATATTCATAGTGTTCATACCTTGTGTTGGACATTGTCTTTAGTATATCCTCCTTCATGACCATAAATTGATGATATCATAATGAAGTTAAATTTTTGAAAGTTATTGAGCTTAATATTATTAACCAAACAGGTCATAATTAGAGTGTAGCTCAATCTTATTCTCGGCCATGATCTTGTTCATATTATGATAGAAAATGAAGATATATATCGATCTAAGTTTTTTTTAAAAATAGCACAAGTGCACCGCAAATTGACACATGTACCCAAATTAATCTCAAGTAAACAATATCCTAAATTTTCTTCAATTATTACAACTCAATCAGGTCCATTCTAGAGGACGTCATTAAAATATTAATGGCACTAATAATGCATTCAATTGAAAAATCAACGTCCTTAATTGTGGATGTATATATAAATCATTTATAAACACATTAGAAAACCCCTAACGAATAGGTATATCATCAATGTTTATTTTCAACAAAGAATATGACATAACATGACTTTTGAATTCTATACAAGAATTATACAATGTTTTTTATCCCCTTCATAAGTTCATATTTATCACCATAATGATATAAAATCATTATCTGGAATAGAATATCAAAAGTGACATATTGTCCTAAAAAATTGATGTGGGAATTAGAAAATTAAATAAAATAGATGACTATGATAATATCAAATTCAATTCGATTGGGAATGAAAATATATTAGGATGAACATTTCCATATACATAAACATGAAAGTAATCACAGGCTTGAGAATTGATCATCATTCCATTATGGGTTTTCACTACTTATTCAACATCTAATCATTTAGTATAGTAATTAAAATTCATCGTGACCTATCATGATTTAATGGAATTCATATAAAAAATATCAAATTTGGTGCAACAATATTTTAGAAAACATGCCAAAACCCTAACATCATCATTTTATGTTCATTGCCTTAATAAAACACAAATGGTTAGGTTGACCAGTAAGAATATTTGATCAGAGTGATCAATAATGAAAACTCATTCATAAGATATCTAAACAATGAATCCTTTTTATAATCATATTAAACCTTATATTTATCCAAGGTCATTAATAGTCATCATATATTCAAATTCATCCTAATGGTATGCAAATATTTGGTGAAATTCTAATACATATCTCTAGAGAATGTTAAACTAGGTTTTTATAAAGTCTTGTTTTGTTTCACCAGATGACAAAAATGTCAAACTCAATGTACCCTTTTTATATTTATTACCCCGGTATATGATTGTTATGAAGCTACATCCACTTGTAAAATTCATAAAAATATAATATTCTAGGGAAACCACACTCATTTATTCACAATAACGTAGGAATTCCTCTAATACATAGCAATACCCTAAGGGTTGTCAGTTACATTTTCTCATTCTAGTTTCCATATGTTATTCCATGATACAAAAAATTATGAACTAATTTATACAAACATAAATATTACTTCTTTTTAGAAAAATACTTAATAAAATTCACAAATAAATACCCAAGGATCATAAAAGTTTATTGAATTTAGATACTATTTATAAAATAATTTCATTTTATGAATGATATTCAACATATCCTATAATGATAGTTCAGTTTAGTACTATTTATAGATATACCTTATATAAAACCTTTCATAAAATCAAGGGGAATGAAATCATAGAAGTGGTGAGATAAAATTCCTAGTAAGGGAAATAAGGGAAGTAATCATTATATGATGATAAGAATGAATAATATAATCATAATGATATGATATCATTAACATAACAAACAAAGTACATACCATAACTATGATATATCATAATCATGATTCATATAATAAATCATTATCATTCAAAAGGACTCGATTCAAAATATTATGAAATCATCATTATAAAAGATCCATAAGTTATTGTCATAAAATTTTGGAACCAACATAGGTATATAAACCATTTCAATTTCATAGTATGATAACCTATAAAATAAAAAATTCTGGGTCAATCTTAATCACATGTTTCCCATTGTAGATAAACCCCCATCTTCCTCATTTCCATTGTGGATCAATCCTGTTAGCCTGTTTCCCATTGTTATCTCGTGAGATATAAAAACTTACTGAAATATTTGAAAATATGTATTCGACCCACAAATCACAATATGAATATAACAGATATGTGTTCCCAAGTAACATAAAAATAATCATATCAGAATCCATGGGAAGAAGTGGGGTCGTATACATTTTATTATATCATACCGAGTGGAAAATAAAAAAGTTTAAAAAAAATTAATCATAGAATAACCTATAGAAAAGAAATAGGATTCATGAAATAAAGTTATAATATTAATAAATGATATAGAGAATGAAAATGGGTCATATTATTGTATCATATCACCAAGAAAAATAATTTCAACATCAATGGATTTCATCATAGTTGGTAAATGATTTTGAAGTTCATATGAATAGTTCTAGAGCAAAATGACCTTTTCACGTTTAAATAATTTATTTGATAACATAGAATATCTCAATTTTTAATGAATATAATTTAAATAGAAATAATTTTGTAATATTGGAAAATAATATTTAATAAATTGAGTGTTCATGATAGTGGGAAACACCATTCATACCATAAAAATTAAAAACAACTATTCCATTCAATGTTTTTGTAAAAATTAATTATTAATAAGTTTTGAAAATGAAAAATGATATGTGTTAGAAAAATTGTAAATATTAAAAAAAAAGTCCAAAATGAAATTAAAATATCCTTTGAAAATATAAAAAACATTCTTCAATACATTTCTATACAACATTGATACGTAAGAGAAATGACTTTCAAAAAATGATATAAATAGTGTTGTTTTTTCATAAAAACATTATTTTGAAAAAATGATTACATAAACAGATGAAAATATTAGGTAAAAAATTTATATTCAGATATAACCATTAGGGAAAGAAATAAATTTATTTCTTGATATATACATTATAGTATTTCTTTATTTGAATCATAAATATAAGCAATCTCAATAATGAATGAGATTGCAGGAAAATCCCATTACCATTGTGGCGTCTTTTTAATCATAATACCCATGAAAGAAAGAACATTTGATGAATATGCATATCAAATAATTTAATGATATGAAAAAAAAATTCGTGGGAACCATATACACCACACAACATACACAAGTGTTATATAAATAACATGTCAGATAAAAATTAAAGTGAGTTGAAAACCCTCTAACCATATCTCTCAAATTACATTATATAAATTTTAACCACATTTATAATAAATATATGGTTGTTTTAAATATATTATAGAACCATATTAATATTTATCATAACATATATTATTTACCTTATACCTATTACAAACCTTTTATTAACATTTCAATGTTAAAATCACATTTTAGGTAAGAAATGCATCATTTTAAACGCATGTTTTGGTAGGGTACTTTCATTCATTTTACATTTATAATGGATCGGTCATTTATATAATGTTAAAAATCATATACATAAAATATAAATTCACTATATATGTATTTATTTTAATAACCAAAATTTAAGGATAAAAATGAATTACACCATTCATAGAGATGAAAGGTTGTAAATACATATAAACATGGTTTCGAATTTCTAGATTGAAAAAAAGGAAGTTCAATAAAATATCACTATTAAAGAGTAATAATTAGTTCATATATATACTTAAAATAATAAAATTTATAATTATTACTGTTCAGTTAAATCATAAGTAAAATAATAAATCACATCGCTTCGCGAGGAGGTAGTTTGTCGTACACATGATTGATGTTATCATACTTTTATGGAATGAAATATAATAAATAAAATGTGATATCATAATTATAGAAGTAAAATTATATAATAATTAACATCTATATATTTTAAATTCATAATTATATATAGTCATATTAGGTTGTGATGGAAGATGGAATATATCGGTTTGTGAGTTGTAAGTATGTTGTACATATGATCGAGGGATTCTTTTACAAATTGATGGAACATGATATAAGAGTAATATATAGAATCAACATAATGAAATATTAGTATATTTAAGATAATGGTGATATTATATCAAAAACTTTATATCATATTCTACGGACATTGAGGAAGAAATATAATGAAAATTCATAGTTAGGGATGATACAACTTCTTCAGATAAGAACATTAAGCTTTGAACTAAATCCTTCATATGAGGGTCTAATAATCAAAATAATTCCCAAAGGTCGTGAGAAAGGAATAATGGAAGATATTTGTTTATATCCTAGAAGAACCTATATTTTTAAAAAAAATTAAGAGGAGAGGAGAGGGAGATTTATTATATAATTAGGGGAATAGACATAATTAGAATCCTGGAAATATTAAAAGAGTATACATTTTTTCACTTGACACAAGGCTAAAAAATTACCCATTATAGAACCGAATAATATGTAGTTATTAAAAAATATATAAAATATAAATTATCCTTTTTTGGGTAATTATTAATGCTTATATATTTAGTTTAACCCTATAGAAAAATCATTATACCTTAACTGTGCCAATTAATTTATATTGTCTATACAATAACTTTGGATAAAAAATTAAGTGAAATATATTATAAAATATTAATTATTAGGATTAAAAATATTCAATACATTTTTATAATATACAATAAAAAAAATTTAAAATTAATATTTATAATTAAATGTGTAGATGAGAAGAAAAATGGGGTTTCCAAAGAGAAAAGTTTTAAATGTATATAATGTTTTTAATATGAAAATCCAATATTAATTTGATTATAATGAGGCAATTTTATCTAAAAATAACACAATTGGAGAAATTTAAAATTTTAATTTTTTTTAATCAAGTTGGTTCTTTGTGAATGATTGTAAAATTGTTTTTCATCAATAATTTGTATTTTCAATATTCATGGAAAAATTAAATTTTTTTAAGAAAATATCATATATTCAACCAAAAATAATTTAAAAAATATGTTTAAAAAATTAATTTTTTATAATAAAATACCAAAAACCGTTAAATTTTAATTTTTTATTTTCGTACGTAAACGAATTTTAATCTATTTTTAGAAAAAATTATTTTTTTAACTATATGAAGTCTTTACTAAAAAGTATTTACGTATATATAAATATATTATATATATCAAAAATAGTTATAAATAATTCTAAATATTTTATTATCCTATTAATTCTACAAAATATTGTGGCTAGGTTATAATTTTCATGTTTTATTATTAGTATTAATAGGAAATCAAGGTTTGTTGAATCTCACTATTGCATATAACACAATCTATGAAAGAAAATATATTAATTTGAAAAAAATCAAAAAATTATCAGCGTGTTAAATAATATGAAATTTACATCATTATTAACATTTATTATATTAAATATCCATAATAAATAGACAAGTACCAGGATTGATGAACCTAAATGTCCATGAAAAAATAATGTAATTATCACCCAAAACATTGGCTTTTATATATTATAATTATTAAATGGTTGATAAGATGACATTAGTGAATCATATATATTTATTTATTTATTATAATAGTTCTTTAATAGGATTATAATACATCTATATTTATTATAAATAACGTTTGAATACATAGAAATAAAATCAAAACATTTGATATCGAATTTCAGTCTCACTTTTACTTCTGTGAGAAACAAGTCACATTCAGCACTTTGATATTTTATATGATGTATTTAAGTACAATAAATTTGTTTTATAATTCTTATAATTAATTTAGTATTATCTGCATACCAAAATAATTTAATTTTTTTGGGTATTTTAATTCAAATGTTACCAAAGTGGCAAGGGATTTATAATTCAACAATATTTAAATATGGATGATTTTTTACTGGATTTCCAATAAATATTTTTTTGGAATTATGTCACATAAATTTTAATTTTTTTAGTTAACATTTTATAAACATGTATTCTATTAATTATAATCTCTAAATGTATTAAATAGATCGAATAAATGTTCTAAAGAACAAATGACCTTATTTATCTCATTAGTCGGAAATCCATTCTCTTCCATGTCCATATATTCTATAGAAATTCAATAGTATTTTTAATATTATATTATTCATATATAAAGTCATTTTTAGAAATGATATAATTATTTTTTAAAAAACTAAATTTAATCTTCTTTTTGTTTTCTACATTGAGTTAATTTTGACCTTTTACCAAAAATGTGAATGGAATATTTTATCTAACATACATGATTTCAAAAGAATTTATCATCATCATGACCGGTCCAATAATTTAATATTATATTTAAATTTTAAACGGATCATTTCATAGAGAATTTTTTAATTATTATTTGATAGTTTTTTTATATTTTTAATGATTGATTCCAATGGAGAAAGTGTATTATTATCAAAAAACTGACTTCAATAGTTCTTTTAAAAGACTTATTCATCGGTGACGAAATTCATTGATGTTAAATAAATTTATATTGAGAATATAACCTAGATATACTATACTCATTATTACAGTAAATGACATATGATTATCGTAATTTATGGAATATTATATTAAATTATAGTATTTTCCATGTGTTATTCAATAATGAAATGTTTATGAAACATATTTCTTTTTCAAAATTCATGATATGATGAGTTATTTATGATATTATCACACATATATGTTTTAATTTTATTCTGTAAGGGTCTCAATCCAGTATTATAGTCATCGGAGTGAATCTTGACTACATTGATGGTATGGGGAGTGAACACAATCAAGTAATATATTCATAGAAATAATCCTTAAACACTAAGGACATTATTTACATGTTTATGAGTATTACACAAATCGATGTCTTATTCTAGTGTTATTATAATATGGATAATGTTCTTTAATTCTATTATGTTTCATTCCATAATAACTACCACAATTTCTTCCATGACTAAAGATTTTGGTCTATGATATATAGGGTATAGTTTTCAAATGTTATGCTCATGTTCTCATACCTTTATTCTCATTTTATGTCCAAGTGATCATTTTTTTTCCATTTATGACCTTTAATAGAATCAATTCCCACATTTTCTTATGTTTTCTTCCCATAGGTTATGAATGAAGTTTTTATGAATTATATGTCTAGGAATAGTTTTGTAATAAAAAACATACACCTATATGATGCAGTTTACTTGTAATAAATTATTTTATCTACCCATGTTTTGAAAGAAACTATACCTATAATATTTTGGAATGGATTGTTATGTTGTGTAATAATTATTCATCCAATTAATATGTTATATCTATATATGTAAATATGGGACATTATAGTAATATTATAATTTATTTTAATAACAACAAATGTTTAATTTTATCATTATATGCATTGATGTTTATTTAAAACCTCCACATCCATTCATGAATTATAGGTACATCCTTTACCATCTGTTTTATTCAGATCATGTTTTTAAAAGTAATGACTATATTTGATATCATACAAGATAGGAAACACTATGCTTAAACAAAGCACTAAATATTACTATTTTGTGACTCTTACAAACTATCAATTAATTTAGAGGGAACAAATATTACTAAATAATATATGAAAATTAATGTGTTCATACTCAGTAATAATTTATTAATTAATTCTTAGAAAACTAAGAACAAAATTTTATGCTAGTTATTTTATTCTTCGAATACAGCTTCATAAAAAAAATTTCTCTGATTTTGGTAGAAAAAAGAATAATTAAATTTTTTTGACCTTTTATAAATTTTATGTAATGAAATAAATATAATTTCATAAAATAGAATATCAAAATTATCATATGGTGAATTTTTTTTAAAAAATTATAAAATGTTTTCTTTTTCAATGAATTGGATGAAATATAGGATTTTTTATAAAATTATATTTTCTTTTAGATAATTTATAAATAAAAATTAAATTTTAGATTATTTATAAATTTTGACATGTTAAATTTTATAAAAAATAATCGAATTAAGGTTTTTAAAATTGATTTTATACACTAATTTAGTATAAAATCATTATTTGTTTAAAAAGGTAATTCTTCCAAATATTCTAGTTTTCATTACATTTTAGTGGTCTAATTTTAAATTAAATGATGCATGTTATATGTTTTTAATTTTGAAAAATAAATTCCATATTATTAATTAGTTTTTCAAAATTCATTAAAAAAGTAACTTTTATTATTTATACAAAATAAAAGTTTCCATAGTAATTTTTATTACCACAGTAAAAGGAAATTGGGTATTTTAGGGTAAAAGTGAAATGATAATGTCTAGAAAATGAATCTATAAGATGCCCAAATTTTATTTCGTGAGTAATATTTTCCATGATCATTAGAGTTTGGAATAGAATGTATTTTTTCATATTTATTTAATTATGATATATATAATATTTTATTTAATGAAAAGTCATAGATGTCTCCGAATTATTTTTGATAATTATTACATTTTTAATATGGGGTTATCCTAAAGATATATTCCACTATAAATATACATTTTAAATTTAAAATATTCATATTCATCCTAATTTCCTATTTTTAATTTTATGTGAATTAATAATTTACATAAATTCATACACAATAGTGATGTTATAAATAATTTATTAATGAAGGAATCAAAAAAAACTTTTATACAATATTAAAATAACTATTATTTGATAAAATTATTTGGATAATATAATTTTATTGATTATAATATACTATTATTAATTTAATTAAATTGTTTTTTTGAAATATATAAGTTATCTTGATACTATTAAGGTCAATGTAATGAATTGTCATTATAAATACATTAATAATATTTTATAGTAAATAATATTGTATTAAATGACATAAAATTATGAGAAATATTAAAATCTCTAAAATGAATAGGATAATGTTTTTCAAGTCATCCATTATCCATTTAATGGTATTTTATTATTTTATTATATGTATACTAATCCTAATTACATAAAAACCTGATGTTCTCTGGGAAAGTGTTAGAGGAGTTAAATAATGTTAAAAAACAAAAGTTGATATTATAAACATGGTCCAAATCCTATATTTTTTTATGAGGGTTTTTTTACCCATAGTCATATTATCTTCTAAATTACTATATTTGGAATAATTTTTATATAAAATTTAATTTTTTAAAATTAATTTTTTTATAAATTTAAAAAGTTCTCTCCCTCTCTTATCATAGGGCACATATTCTTCTCAAAAATTCAAGCATAAAAACTAATTTTTCTGAAAATACCATTAAAAATCCTTTCTTATAATTAATAACCACATTATAGAGGCAATATTTTTGGAATAACCCCATCCTTTTTTGATTTATGATATCAATCAATTGAATTTTTCCAAATAATAGGTATACTTTTATCTTATTTTTTATAGTTTTTATTATTCTTAAAAATCCATAAAATCTCCTTAAACCATGATAAAATAATAAATCATTTATCCAAAATACAATTAGTTGTTATAATGTTTATATAATAACCTAAATCTACATCCAATTGCATCAATTGGGAAATGATGTCATTGTTTGTGTGTACATCGGACTACCATCTCGCCAACCAATGGAATTCATTACAAATAAAATCTATTAAGACTGGTTATAATGATGTAATTAAGGTTTATATATGACATTAATGAAATACACATCATTATTATATGATAATATACCATTTAATATCTTCTCCTTCCATGCACAATAGATTATATCATCGTTTGTGTATACGTGTGAACTACCACCTCGACAAAGCAATGCGAATCATTTTCATCAAAAAATGACATAAATGATTTATATATTTTTATTTAATTATGTAAAATCATATTTAGGATATTATTATAATTATTTTGATGATTAAATAATACTTACTTTTATTCTATAATGATTATTGAAAATTGGAAACATTAATCATGTGGATGGACAATCTACATTCTTCATTATTAAAATATAGGTCATTTTGTATCCATGTTTAATAGTGTTATTTAAAAGTATAATTGATGTATAAAAATGATAATTATTTCATTAACACTGTTATATATATTATTTAATGATGATAAATTTTACCATAGTTGGCTAACCGAATCTATTTTCAACATAGGTACCAAATATCCCCAAAATAAATAACATGAACTTAAACGATTAATTATGTTTATATAACACAACAATGATTGATATGAAATAAAATTAGAATTGAAAATTGATTTTAATAGAGTATAAAATAACCATATTTTTTTTAATATAATGAGTGAAAGTGAGGAGTGAGACTCAAGGTAATGGATTTCTTAACTCAATTTCCATCATTTGGGTTAAACTACTACAACATTGATATTTTTATGCTAGGATTATGTGTGAATTGATTATAATTATCATATTTTGTATTTTTTCTTGTTTTATTTTCATTTAGATTTGATTCACAAACTCAATTAATTAACACTTTCTACAATATTTTGGTTTTTGTAAGGGTCCCTTTAACTAAAAAACTCATTTTAAATATTTTAATGATTTATGTCATAATACTTCTATTTAATTTCCATGTTTAAAAAAAATTATAAATGAATTCATATAGAAATTAATATTTTTCTAAAAGATAAATTTCAAATTTCTTTTCAATTTTTTCAAAAATGAAATTTTTTAGCTTTTACGTAAGGCAATTTTTTTAAAACCCCATATCTTAATATTCCTCATTCATGTTTATTAAAGTTTAATAGTAAATTTTTTATCTTATACAACATGATTGGATTTGACCCTCATCATTATGAATAAATATTTTTAATAATCCTTTACATTTTTGACCAGTTTAATTTCAAATATTTTCTCATTATTATTCCCACAACGTTTTTTAAATATATGAGATTTTAAAATAGAAAATTCATTTTCCAGAAAAATAATTGTTATGGGAGAATTATGTTTTATGGTTATGTTATGGTTATTAGTTCTTTTAGAGGATGTGTGGATTCATAATAAACAAAGGGAATGTGATCCCGTTAAATCTCTCTAATACATTGGTGAAAGGGATAAAGTTAATTGATGATGTTTATCTTATGAGATTATAGGTATATACTATGTCTTTAACCCCATGTATCATTGTTAGAGCTACTAAATATATAATAATGAGATTAAACTGACTCCAAAAGTTATATTTATGATTTAATTATTCTTTTTATAGATTTTACAGGAATATTATGACTTCATAAGGTATGGTAAGTATCTTTTATTTTATATGGGAATGTTGTTAATTTATAAAAACTATTATTGAGTCATTAATTTTATTATTTTTTTCCATCTTATTAAATTATTTTTGTAATGACTTAAGAAGAAAAATTGATTTATTGGTTACGGAAATGATTATTTTAATCCCAAACTTTAACTTTGAAATGGAAATTATTATAAGTATTTATAGACTAATTGTTTCTTTATTTCTTTTTATTTCATTTACTAAGAATTTTTTTTATCCAAAAAATTAAATATGTTTTACATTTGATTTAAATGAACATTTGGGAAAATGATAAGTAAGATATCATAAAACTTATGGCATGTCATCAAATAAAAATAAATTTTATTTTTAAAGGGTTTCATTTGGCTGGAAAATAGATTCAGAACATTAGTTTTCACATGTATTTTATGGTTTTACTATTTAAGAGTTTTTTCTAATTCACCAAAACTCTAAACCAAAAATATTTTTGTGAAAATATTTTTTTTATTGTTTTAAAATAACTAAAATATATTTATGTTAAAGGATCGGTCCTTTCAGTTAGTATAATAGAAGGCTTCAGATATCATTATGTATTAAGATGTTTTTATGAGATGTTATCTTAAGAGTTATTCAAACTATCATGGGTTTATAATACAATAAGTTTAGAGGTTTGAAAAAACATTTTGAGGTTTTATGTTAAGATATTTTATAGGGAGTAATGTAATTTTATTAGAAACATATTTTTTTGAGGTTATTATGGGTTATTAAATTTTTGGATGAATATTTAGAAGAATTAGATAACCATTAAAGTTAAAACATGTCATTACTATACAATATATTAAGATTATTTTTCATATTTTTCATGGTTTTTTTAATATTAAATGAATTATATAGTTTTAGAAAAGGATAGACTACATTCCATGTGAAAACATGTCATATCCAGTAAGGCCATGTGGTTTAAACCCACAAACCATGAGAGATACGCGTGCATCACCTACAACTAACCTATGTGACGTCTACCTTAGTAAAAAAATTCTTTTTAGTTGAATTAATTATTTATTTGAGAACATGTGGATTTATGGAATATGTGTATTATCTTATAGAATACCATGGGATTGAATATTTATTTTGTGACTAATTGATTAATTATATTTGGAAAAAAGATCACTATAATTTTGGGAATCATTAGGGGATTAAGGTACAAAGAATACAATGATATTTTATTTGATTAATATTGTTTGAATTATATTTTCTGTCTTTATAATGCATGGAAATGATTAGAATATCTTAGTGATAACATGATTTGGGTATAATTATTTATGAGAGTAATTGATGTTGTTTGAAGATAAATATTAAAATTATACTACTACACTATGTGACCAGAACCATCTTACTTTTTGGATTTCATTCTTAGTCTAGAATATTATTGAGTAATTTATTGGTTATTTATTTTATGGAATGATATATGTTGTATTTTGGGGATTGTAGTTTAATTTTAAAATTTAAAGTATTTTTTCTTCATTAAAAAGATTTTTATCTAGTTGAAATTATCTACTAACCATTTTGGTTTTGGTTATTTTCATTATATAAGAGTAATATAATCTTATCTTTCTAATGCTTTTTTATCCATATAAATTTATTAAAATTTTTAAATCATGGGAATAAATTCATATAGGATTTTAATTGTTTGGAGTAAAAGAAGAAATTTTCATGGATATTGACTAAAGGTTTAAAATCTACTTTTAATGTATGTTTGATTTCTTATGTTCTTAGTATCGATGTAAATTTAATTCCTCAAATCCTGGAAATTTATTTTGAAATAAAAAATAGTATTCGTTTACATTTCATACCAATAAAAAAAATATCCATTTAACCTATATAATATAAAGGATTTTTTGGTGTTTTTTTCCTTACGATGTTTCCTATCACTCTATATCAATACTTGGGAGTTATTTTTCTCTTCCATGTCCTTTTTTCATACATAAAATCCTAGTATTTGTTATCATAGGTCACTTTATTATATTCATTTGTCTCATATCATGGTAAACTTTTATTGACCCTTATTAACAATTTCATATTTCCTAAAAGATATTTCAAAATGTAAAATCATAGGTAAAGAGCATAGAATCAATATTGAATGATAATAACATTAAAAATGTTGTAGAATGTAAAATCCCATGTTTTTAAAATGAAATAATATGTTTGATATTGTACAATATATACAATGTCAATCTTAGTAGAATAATTTAATACTAATATTATGGGTGTACTATAACATAGATGTTAAATTTTTATGAATGAATAGTGCTAACTGAATTCTGAAAAGTTATATAATATTTTTCAATATTAAATTTTAAATTATTTTGTATAAAATTTTGCACATAATATTCGTAAAGTAATTTTATTTTTCAAATTAACAATCCTAATGAATGATATTTATTGATTTTGTGAGTGAACAAAATAATTAATTTTTTGGACTATTAAAAATTTTATTTAATGATGTAAATATCATTTTTTAAATAATAATATTCAATTTATAATAGGGTGAATTTTTTATATTTTTTTTAATGTATGATTTTCCAATGAATATTGAAAATAAAATTTCTAATAATTCTTTTATTTTCATTTCTTGTATTTAAGAATTAAAATTATATATTCGATAAGTTTTAAAATTGCATTTGTTCCAAATGATTACAAATATCACAATTATGGTTTTTAAAATGGATTTTATACATAAATATAGTATGAAAAAAATTTATATTGAAAAATAGAATTGTTATGAAAAATATTTACATTTTTGAATTTTGTAGATTTAATTTTAAATTAAAGGATGAATATATTTTTATTTTTTATTTTAAAAAATTGAATCCATATTTTCAATATGGAGGCCCAAATTTATTAAATTGGTTACTTTTATTTTTTTACTATTAATATTGTAACCATAATAATTTTTGTTATAATTATAAATGGAACTGCATGTAATTAAGTGTAAAAATAAAATGAAAATGAGTAGAGAATGACCCAAACACATTCCAATTTTTTTATGTGAGTAAAATTTTCCCATAATAATTATTTTTTCAAATATATTGTGCATGATTTCTATTTTTTTTGATTATTACATTTATAATATTATATTTGAAGAAATTTCAAAGACATTACACTCGTATTTTTAATAAATAAAATGTTAATAATCTTGGGTTATCCAGAGGATGTATTAGACTATAAATAATTATATGAAATCTATTTGAATAATCATTTATTTATGTTTTTTTATTTTTATTGAAGAAATAATTACCATAAATTCAAAAGAAAATATGTTGAGGTAATTATTTTATTGATGGAAATATAAAATAAATTTTATTAAAAAAATTAAAAAAATATTATTATATATAACAAAAGTGAGAAAAAAGAGTTATATACTCCCTTAGAATGTTAATAATGTATTTTTTTTGAATTTTCACTCTTTTCATGATGTAATTAAATTTAAATTATGGAATTGTTCATAAAATTGACATTTTGATTATTTTAATGTGAATAATATTTTATTAAATGAGAGAAAATTACATAAAAATTGAAATTATGTAATCTTATTGGGATACATTTTTCCATGTAATCAATTTTCTATTAAAGAGTCATTCATAATTTTATAGTAACTACCCTAACCCTCATATATAAAAAATATATGTTTTAATGATTAAAGTTAAATGGGTAAAATAATGGTTAAAACTATATGATATGGGTAGTAGTTTTGTCAAAAAAATGTAAATAATTTTTATTTTATGAGCTTATTTAATCCCCAAATCATCATATATTTTCATATAATATGTTTGGATACATTTTTATTAAACATCAATTTATATTAATTTAATATTTAGAGAAATGTTAAGAGTTAACCTCCCCTCTCTTATAAATGGGAACCTCTTCTTCTCATTCATTATCACTTCAGAACCAATTTTTAATGAACCATATATTTAATGAAGGTACATATCATTTTATTCAAATTGAAACATTTTTTAATCATTGTAAAGTTTTATTATATCCTAATGAAGTTATGAGGAGAGTCTCAGGCTATTTTAGATCTCAGAGTTCATGAAAATATCCTAATGAAATGGGTCACATGGTTTTTTTAAACTGGGAAACCCATCTCACACAATTCATTTGAAACCATGTATTTGTAGATAGAGGTACCAATAGGCCTAACAGTTTGTCTGAAACTGTGTGATCCAAGGCACATGGCAATGGGAACCAATTGTGTATTGGGATAATGGGATTTAACATAGTTGGTGCATGATTTGGGAATCCTTGAACCTTAATCATGTGTGGTATTTACTTAACCAATTTTTATAGAATGGTTTAGGAATGTTTTGATCAAAATGTGTAATGAAACTATGCACCCTATAATTTTGGGGTGAAAAGATCGTTTTCCACCCAATTATTTTTAAGCATTTTTTTCTTTTTCCTATTTTCCTCCAGCAATCTAACACCCACTACTCTCCCACTTTAGAGCTCATGAATATCTAACCTAGGCATTGAGATACATTAATCATCTGGATTCCATACCTTGATCCGTCAAATGATAATAATTTTTCACAACATGCTCTTCTATTATCTCAATTAATATAAATATTTATCCTTCCACTCATTGTTTGATTTATATGTTGGCTCATATGCCCCTATTATAAGTAAATTAGACTATTTATCAGATATCTTTCAACCTTATTTTATTATGACATTGATGTCGAACAAGATTTTTTCTATATGCTTAAGATTGGTGTTCGGGTTGTTTTCCCTTTGAGTTCTATTTTGTTTGTAATTATGTCATTGTTTCGTATGTCTACCATTGCCGAGAATCTCTATTATATTGATTCCATCATGTATAATAGACCCTTGAACATGGATACATGATAATAAATTCTTATTTTGTGGCATAGAGGTTTCTCGTACATTATATAGTCACCCCATGGGTGTGGCACATATAATTGGTCATTTTGGCCAATTGGTTCAAAAATCATGAATCTCTTAATTAGCTATCTATTTGGTTTTAAAATTAAATTTTGTTTGAAATATGTGTATATAATTTAATCCAGGGAATCGTGTATGTGGTTACCCCCATTTATTTGGAATTTCTTATGTGGGAAATTTCCATAATGAAGGCGACATCTTCTAACTGACCATTGGGCCTTGTGATTTGAATTTTCATGTATTAATGAATTTAATGAATTGGCCACAGTAAATGGATTGTTTATAATTGAGTATACAATATGGGGTCATCCATTAATATAATTGACCATGACACCCCCCCAATTTACATTTGATTCTTATAAGTTAATTTTTAATGTTTTCAAAAAAAATGAATCGGTTGTTTTAAATGAAAGTTTTAATGGATGACGAGTTTCCATTCTCGAAATGAGTCAAATGGTTTTAATTAGAATGAACCCATTTTATTATAAGGACATTCCATTTTGTTTATGTTTTATTAAAATATTCATATGAAATGTAATCATATCTATAGAATTTATCTTGACTAGTGACATTCATAATAAGTTATGCCTTATGTATTGTATTATAAATGATTTTTCTTTGCATATATATATATATATATATATATATTGTCTTGATAATAATTTTCATGTGATTTTATGTCTCATTTTTATACAATAAATTAATACCATTGTAGATAGGTTGTGTATGATGGTAAGGGGTGTTGATCATGGATGACAATCATACACCCTTACATCTGGTGTTAGGTTCATGGAATATCACTCTATTGATACCATATGGGTGATGGGATGAGGTGACACTTTTCATGTCTAGAGTTTTTTCACGGAAGTTCACTCCCCATCCAAAGTGTTTTTCATAACCTCCCTCACTCTATCAAGATGTAGGGCATGTTCCCTATTCATGATATTTTAGGCTCGTAAGATTGGTATTTTATTTTGAGATATTATTTTGACTATCCCAAATTAGTATTCCAGCTATATATCCATTCGGCATCAGCACACACTTGGTTCATATAGGTGGATGCAATATATAACTAAACCATATTTATTACTATTTATATATATAGTGACATCATTAGAAATTAATTGCATTCATAATCTAAACAAGGTAGACCCACCTAGTGTGCTTTAGGAACCCGAGCGGGTGGTTATTGTTTTATTTTATATTTGTTTTACTATTCTTGTTATACCTACAAAATGTTTATTTATGATCACTACTCAGATTACACATAGTCACCATTGGTAGTTTCAATGTTGTGATGTTTGACTAACACCCTACTTGGGAAACCATCGAAACTCGAGAAGACTATCATTCTATTGGTATTGATAAAGGAAAAGGCCCTCCTATTGTTTTTTAAATGCATACCAGGTTAGAGGATAGGTGTAGAGGATCAGTCTTAGGATTGAGATGCTTATAGAAATATTTGGTAACATATCCATTAAATTATAGGGATTTAATATTAATAATTAAATTTTGAAATATAAAGGGGCCAAACCCATTGATAATTTATTAATTAATGCATATAAATCTAGGCATTTAATATTAGTGAAGTCATTTTATTCTTCAAATATAGTTTCTTTGAAAATGATTTTTTCTAATTCTGTAAGTGTGAAAACGAATAAATTTTTTTAACATTCAAAAATGTATATAATTCAATAAATATCATTCTTTACATCAAGAATAAAAAAATCATCTTATGGTGAAATTTGGATAATTTTAAAAAATGTGTTACTTTTCCCTGAATAGGGAAATATTATTTTTATTTAAATTTAATTTATCTATTAAAATAATCATATAGAAGCAACCAAGAATTGCTTATAAAAAAATTCAACACAGTACTAATATCTTATATATTATCTATAAATAGTTGATAAATAAAAGAACAACACTGATACCTCTTTGTAACATCCTGAACTGGGACCCACATTGGACGAACCGTGATCCAGTGGGTTACATGGCCTCAAGAATGGATCCTATCCAGTAGAGGCTACCAAATAGTAGATATGGTGAAAATAAGTTACGGTGGGGAGACAATACCCTCATGTTAGAGTAGAACAAAAGATAAAAACTGATACAATATACACAAGAATCATAAAAAAACTATCAAAATCAATAAACAATGGATGCGCTAATAGATAAATTAACAAGTCAACAACGAAAGTTATAAAACTAAACTACTAGACACAATATTCACATGCTTCAAATTCATTGTGTGATACATTTATTCAAGGCATGGTGATAATAAATATTGATACAAGAAGATGCAAGATTGTTATACAATAGTACAAAATTCAAAAAAGGAACAAACTACTCCATAATTATCTTGATATTAAGCCTCATCCTACACTATTATCCTCAAACAAGGTAAGCAGTCAAAAACTTGTAATAGGTAATTTATCCTTATAAGTACATATAAAAATATAATATTATCTGGTATCAAATGTATCTTTTTTTGTGAGATAAAAGTATTAGTATTCCACCACCAATGGTGTCTTTGTGTAATTTTATTAGTTCCCATAACTAAACTTTGTGCAGGAATTAGAAGAATAAAAAAAATTTTGAAACAAATTGACCACCCGATCAGGTTTCTAAAGGACACTAGGTGGGTCTACATTCTTTTTCTCATAGTTGGAATGAATGTATCATTATGTCACCATATATAAATATCAATATATATATATATATGATTTAGAAATATTATGCATCCACCTATATTAACAAAGTGTATGCGTATTCCTAATGGCCATATACATGAAATACTAGTTCCAGATGAACCATGGAGTAATGAAAAAATCCAATAATAGTCTAATGAGACTAAATGATCTAGCATAGGGTACATTCCCTACATCCTGATATAGGTAGAGGCATCATGAAACAATACTCAAGATAGAGAGTGATCTTCCATGTACACAATATAATCATGGAGCATGGAACGTCATCACAATTAAAATATAGTATCACTGGAGTGATACCCTATGAACTCAACACTTGATGTAAGGGAGTGTTATTATCTGCAATGATCAACACCCCTTACCATCCCAATCATCCTATATAAAGGCATATATATATTTATAGTATATGTCATGTAGAATAAACTCTCATGAAACGTATTATGAGCCCCGTATATATATATATATAATCATATAATAATCATTTATAACACAATACATAAGGAATAACCTCTTATGAATGACCTTGGTCAATATCCATTCCATACAAATAATTATATTTCATATAATGCACTAAAACACCTTTAGAAAAATGTTATGGCCTTATCATCCCATTCCTTTATTCCAATTAAAACAATATAATTAATTTTACGAAAGGAAACACTTCTCGAATTACCCCTTTCATTTAAAACAACCGAATCATTTTATAAAAATTTGAAAAAATCACCTATAAATCTCAAATGAATATTTGTAGTTGTGATGGTAAATTCATTTATATAATTTCACTATCTTTCATAATGTATACCATAAAATGAATTTACCATAAAAAAATAAATCAATTCATTAGGACATGGTAATTAAAATCAAATGTCTCAAAGGTCATTTTAAAAAAGACATGCTCATTATGGAAAATTTCCTCTTGATAAATTCCAACTAAAAGTCGCCCATGCACCTATGATTTTCTTCAGGTTACATTAAATAAAAAAATTTAGAAGGTAATTAAATTTTAGATCTAATCCTTTATCTAATTAGGATTTCCTTTAAAAAAGAAACAATTTTATAAAATGTCCAATTTTAGTTGTCACACTAATGGGGTTACTATATAAGCTATGAGAAACCTCTAAAACACCTATCAAGAATCAATCATCCTATATCTAGGTACAAGGGTTGATTAAACATGAATGAATCAGTTTAATTGAGATGCGTATTAAAGAAAGACATACGAAAAGATGAAATAATTACAAAATGACCAAACCTAAATGGGAAAACAATGTGACCACCTACCAAATGGTCGTAGGTGACATCTCACTTGATATTTGCCTCATATTCGAAGCTAGTTGAAAGATATTTTTAGAAATAGTCCAATGACCTGAAAATAAGGCATATGAGCCAACATCTAAATAGTCTGAATTCTGAAAAGATAAAAACAGATAGCAAATTAGAGACTACGTGTTCATACCAAGATAGATTTGTACTATCCAACGAATCAAAGAATGGAAAACAAATGAAGAATCTAAGTTGAATCATAGATATGGTGTAAATGAGCTCCAAAGATAGTGAGAGGAGGGTGTTGGTATGCAGTATAATTATGGGAAAAAGAAAAAAGGCTTAAAACATAAGTGGGGGGAATGGTCATTTCACCCCAAAATTATCTGTGAAAGGTTTGTTCGCACAGTTTGACTAAACCATGCTACAACCACTACTTATGGAAATACTACACAAGATTAATGGACATTGGATCACAAAAATTGTACAAACCTTGTTAAATCCCACTATCACAAAACAAAGATGGTTCGAACGCCCGTGTTCCATGAATCACATAGTTTAAGACAAACCATGTGGCTTAAAAGTTCCTATATTTGTGACTACATTATTTTAGAGAAATTATGGGAGTTGGGTGACACAGTTTAAACTAACCATGTGGCAAGTTTCTGCAGATAATTTTCTTGAACTATGGGCTTTGAATAAGACCTAGACTCTCTTCATTCCATCCATAGTCCATAGTACACCATTACCAAGATTAAAAAAGGATTAAAATTTAAAAAGAACAAAAGATATCTACCTTCATTGCAAATATGGGTCATTAGAAAAGTGGTTTTCATGTGTGAAGAGATGATAACAAGATTATCCATTTTATATGAGAGGGGAGGGGCATGCTTGGCATTTCAAAAAACTTTAAATTACTATAAATTAATATTTAATTTCAAATGTATCCTAATGTATTAAAATAAAATATAAGATGATTATGAGTCTAAAAAAGATAATATAATTAAAATTATATATGTTTTGACAAAACATTTATCTATATATTATAGTTTTAACCATTATTTATCCCCTTTAGCTCAAACCATGAAAACACATATTTTTCATATATGAGGGTTTGTATAGTAATTATAAAGTTATAAATGACCCATAAATGGTTAATTTATGACATGAAAAACCATATCCCAATTATTTTAATGAATTTAATTTTTTTTAGTAATTTATTACCAGTTATTAAAATATTATTTAGTCTAAGATATTAAAAATATCAATTTTATGGACTATTACTTAATTTGAATTTAATAATATCATGATAAAAATTATAATTAAAAACATATTTTCTAATAGATTCCTATCATGACAAGGGAATATTTGTGGTTTTTTCACACAATAATGATCTCAAATAATATTTAATTTAATATCTTTACTAACATATATTAGATATTTTCATCAATTAAATAATAACATCATCAGCGTTGTGTAATCATTGGTAGTAATTATTTATTAATTTAAAAAAATAAGTTGAAGATAAATCATATATATTTAAACTAAGTATTTATAGTCTAATATATCTTATGGATTACCCCATATTATAAATTATAAATTTATTAAAAATATGAGTGTGATGTTTTTTACATTTCATTAAATAAAATAATAAACATGTCATAATAAATAAAAATTGCAACTAAATTGAATATATTAAAAAAAATTATTATTATAGAAAAATATAACACTTATAATAAAATTTATGAAATAGTTTGGGTCATTTTTTATTCCTTACCATTTTATTATTACCCTTAATTATCTGCTTTTCCATTTTGCGTGGTAACAAAAATTACTAAGGTCATTTTGCATATTTTTTTAAAAAAAAAGGGTCCATTTTTGTAAATTTTATCCCCCATATTCCAAATATGGAAGTAATTTTTTAAATTTAAAAACACAAAACATTAATCAATTAAAAAAAATAAAATCGGTAAAACGCAAAAAAAAGATAGTTTTTCAGAAAAAATTCATTTTATAAACGTAATATGATTTCATACAAAATGTAGGTATAAAATCCAATTTAAAATTTATAAATTTAATTTTTAAATCATAATGAATAAATAGAATTTAAAAAATTATTAAAAATATAATAATAATTTTTTAATACTTGAAATCAAAATACAATTTTAAATAAAAATCATAATTTATTTATTCATTGGAAAATCGTACTTTTTATGAAATTCATAAATTTTGATACTATGGTTATTTTTATATGATTATTTATAAAATGATATTTATTTCACAAGATAAAATTTCTAAAAGTTCTATAATTAATTATTTTAATCACTAACAAAATCAACAAAAAACATTCTTTACAAAAGTGAATTTTGAAAATAAAATGGATTTACTGAAGTTAAGTGCATATTGTTATAAAAAATATTAAACAATAATTAATGCGTAGAATGATTTTAGATTTCAAAATTCATTTAATACTATTTATTCATTCCAATTTAACATCTATATTATAAAGGAAACATAATAATAGTATTTAATTATTCGTTTAAACCTGATGTTGTGTACATTGAACCCTATCGAACATATTATTTCATTTTAAAAACATAAAATGTTATATTCAACCCCATTTGAGAATTTATTCTTTCAAATTATTGAATTTAGGCTCATTAACTATGGATTTAAACTTAAAAACCTATTATGAAATATTACATCGTAAAAAGGATCAATTAAAGATTCACTTGATAAAATATAAAAGAAAGATAGATAGTGACCCTTGAAAACAAATAATAGGATCATATATAGGAAAAATTCTCATTGAAGGGAAGTATATCTCCCATGTATTGATATAGAGTGATAGAGAAAAGGGTCAGGAGAAATTTAACCAACAAAAAATAATAAATCATTCATTACTTAAAAGGGCATTGATTTATCTGTAAGAAAAGTGGCCAAATAACATTTTAGTTTCATAATAAATTTCATAGAGTGGAATAATTACATATCCATCGATACTAAGAACATAATGATTCATACATACTTGAAATTTATAGTTTAATCATTTATAAAATCTATATTATAAAATAAAATTTTCCACCAAATTTTCTTTAGTCAGATTGATTTTTTCCCATGCATGACACACTGAAATAAAATTCAATGGATCAAAAAATCCTCAAAAAATATTAAAACCTACTCCTCATTTATTTAGAGGTTAACAAAAACAAAAATTTTTGAAACAATATTATATAATTTCTCCATAATGAATTAAATTTATTATGATGAAAATCTAATATAATATATAAAATTCAACACTAATCCCTAAAATACTAAATAGATCATTTAACAAATAACTAACCTTTATGATCCTAAATATATTCAAGACTAACATTGAAATCCAAAAATAAGAAGGATTTGGTCTCATGTTCTTCTAAGATAATTTTAATATTTATCTCTAAAAAGCCTGAATTACTCTCATAAAAAATATATATACTAAAATCATGTTATCTCCAATATATTCTAATCAATTACTTACCTCATAAATCAATAAAAAGATCATTAATAATTTAATTCTCAAATAAGATGTCATAGTATTATGTTTTCCTTATTCCTGTAATTCTTCAAAAAATTATAGTCATTTTTTCAAAAATAAGATTAATCAATTTATCACCAAATAAATTTTCATCCACATTGTATTCCATATGATAATACATATGATACAAAAATAAACATTTTCATAAACAATAAAATCATTTAACTAAATAAATCATACTAACCTAGACTCTAAATAGGCTACTGGTAGTTCATGCACTCTTATCTCCCTTTGGTTGTGGGTTGAAACAACACGGTCTTAATAGATGTGATAGGTTGTCACTATATCAATAATCAATCATTTTATAAAAATATATAATTCATAAAAAATTTCCAAAAATAGGATAAAATTACCAAAATAAGCTTTAAATATTCAATAGTAATTAATATTTTTAACCTCAAAGGTTATCTCATATTTTAAATTTTCATCCCAAAAAGCAATAACTCCAAAATACCTCAAAAAAATATAAGCCTCCAAAAAATATATTTACCCACCTTAAAATCACATATCCTAAATCGTAAAAGGTTTTTTTGAACACTATGCACTTATGGCATTATATAACCATGATGGTTTCTATATTTCATAAAATTACATGATATAAAAACATCCAAATCTACAATGTTATCTAAACCCTCCAATCATACCAGTTGTAAGGACCCAAACATTATCAAAATGTATTTTAGTTAATTTAAAACTATAAATATCAATTTATTACCCAAAGTTATTTTAGATTTAGAGTATTATAGAATTAGAAAAAAATATCTCATATATTATACCCATACATTAAAAGTCCACACTTATACTCTCCATCCAATATTTCAACCATTAACAACCATTTTAAAATAAAACATAATTTAATTTAATGAAATATCCTCACAAATTTGATCTTGAACTCATCCTTGTCACAGATTTTCTTTTAAATTCTCTTTAAATAATTATTATATTGTGGGATGAGAAACAAATCTCAGTAAGAGTCCTAAAAAATAATGAAGGAAACCATTAGTTCATCAATTATTATAAAAATATTCCTTTATAAAAAAATATACATTGGGTATAAAATGAACATTTTTTACACAAGAAATCAAGTATTATTTTTAAATAATTCCTAGAAACATTTCATAAGTGGGAATAAAATAAAAACTCATAATGTTTTATTAAATGTTTTCACAAATTCATAACTTTCACCCATAAAATATAATCTCATTATCTTACCTTGTGTAGTCATAAGTTTCCTATTAAATCCATAAAAAATAAATCCTAAATATAATTTGTGGAGTCATTTTCATATATTTATTATATATTCAGTATCTCTCACAATGATACATGTTTTAACTATCATAGTTATGTTTGGAATAACCATTGTAGTATATATCCAGAATATCTTAGGTAAAATCATATAAATTAATTATAAACCTTTACCTAATTAATTTGATATATATAATGGGATCACATTCCATCAGATTATAATGGAACCACTCATCCAAAAAAAATTCCAATAACTATAACATTATCAAAAATAATAATTATTTCATAGAAAAGATTCTTGAGGAAAATCTCTTTTCCATTTTGCAATTAAATTTGTTTTTAAAAATATTTTGTGGACATAAAAATGAATAAATGTTATTTGAAAATAAACTGGTAAAATATTAAGGGATTATTCAATGAATTTATGTGTAATAATAAAGGGAAAATCCACTCATGTCTTATAATATAGAGAATTCCTTTTATACTTTTATTAAAACGAATGAAGAACTTTTAAATTGGGGTTTTAATAAAAATTACATTATAGAAAATCTAAAATAAATTCCATTTTGAAAAAAATTAAAAGATATTATAAAATTAGATTTTAATAAAATATTCATTTTTATAAAAATAAATTTAAAAAATTCATTTTAGAAGGACGGACATGAAATGGAATGATTATAAAATAAATGTTTAAAATATTTATAACTTGTTTTTTAGTTAATGGGGTCCTTTAAAATACAAAAACCATGAAGTGTTAAATAATTGATTATGTGTATTTGCTATAAATCAATAAAAAAATATGGAAATAAAACATATGATACTCAGAATACAATTCACAGATAATATTAGCATGACATTATCAATGATGTAGTAGTTTAACACAGTGGTTGGAAATTTAGTCAATAAATCCATTACCCTGATTATGACTCATCATGTTCAAAAATTATCTACCCAAATAATAAACATAAGTTAAGATATAATCTCTTGATAACCTATTTCATGTTTAATATTTATTTTATATTACTCAGTTATCTGTTATATACACATAGTTATTCATTTATGTTCATGTGAGATGTTTTAATGATATTTAGTCCCTGCATTAAAAATGGCTTCGGTTAGTTTACTATGGTCAAAGAGATCGTCATTACATAATCTAAAGAATAATATTAATGAAATTGTTTAATTTTTACACATAAATTATATTTTTAACTCAAACCATTTAACATTGTTATGTAAGATGAACTACATTATAATCATGGAGTCAGTATGCCGTACACACGCATGAGTAAAATTTACATTTTTTGAAAATTATTATGGAATGAAGCTAAGTAGTTATTTACTCATTAAAGAATTAGAATAATATCCTAAATATTATTTTAAATTATTAAATATAATTTTATATATACTTTTTGAGATTTTTTTGATTAAAATGAATCACATCGCTTCATAGAGGTGCTAGTCTCTACAAACGCACAAACGTCGTTATGAGTTGTTAGTGCATGGAAATGTAATAGACTAAATTGTATATTTTATTACCATAATGATAAATTTGTCATTAATATTATATATAAACATAAATTCTAGCATTATTACCTTTCTTAATAGATGTTGGTGGAAAATGAATAACATTGCACTATGGAAAAAATGAATATTTATGCCGGGTTATTTGTAACGGGGAAAGACCACATCACAAATAGTCCATATGGAAGGACTATTTTTGATGGGACCCACTTATGGTCGCAAATAATTAGTAATTTTTGATCGGTTGATGGTAACTTTCACAGAAAAAAGATTGGTGTGAGTATCATTCCAAACCGAGGGAAGGGTATTTGTGTCGGGCTTTTATGCAATTCGAAAATACCCGACAATGCTTTTTTGTATTTACGAGGGGATTTATCCACCATTGCAAATAGTATGTCAACATGTTGATATTTTCAATGGGACTCGTCCAAAATACCATTTAACCACCCCCCCTTCAATTATTATGGGGTTAGTATTTGCGATGGGTCCCGTCACAAATAATCATATCGCAACAAATATAACCTATATATACCCCCAACTGTTTTTCACTCAATAAGCTCCATTATCTACTCCTCCCTCCCTCTCTACATATATTTTCACTCTTAAATTTTTCTATGTTACAAATCATAAATATGAGAAATATTTGAGGTGTAAATCCTTAGAAATATTCAGTTTTATGTTATTTATCTCTTTATTTTATTTTTTAGTTAATTCCTTTAATTTGATAAGAGGTGTAATTAGATTAATTAGATGCAACTAAATTTAATTAGAATTAGATTGTTTTATTTTTCATTTTTTTCGATATGTGTGATTAGTATTCGTTAGTTTTAATTAATATTTTTATTAATTATTATTAATAAGAAGTCATTAGTATTAATTAGAAAATTTATTAATAATTTTTAATAATTAGTCCCAATTAGTAATAATTACTGATAATTACAAAAAATTGACATTAATAAGTAGTAAATTCATTTAAATATGTATAAATTATAAAAAATAGTAATATTCAGACGAAAATGGTAACAATAAGAAGTAAATTGTAATAATTAGTAGTAAATAGTAATAATTAATAATAATTAGTAATAATTAGAAATAATTAGTAATAATTAGTAAAAATTAGGAATTATAAGTAACAATTAGGAATAATTAGTAATAATTAAGATTAATTAGTAATAATTAGGATTAATTAATAATAAATATGAGTAATTAGTAATAATTAGGATTAATTAGTAATAATTAATAAATATGAGTAATAATTACAAATAAATAGTGATAATTAGTAATAATTTGTAATAATTATTAATAGTTAGTAATAAACAGTAATAAATAGGAACGATTAGTAATAAATATGAATAAATAGTAATAATTATGATTAATTATGACTAATTATGAATAGTTAGTAATAATTAGGATTAATTGGTATTAAATGGTAATAATTAGTATAAATTAGTAACAATTATGATTAATTAGAAATAATTAGTAACAATTTGGAACAATTAGTAATAATAATGAAATTTTTTTAATAATTAGTAGTAATTAATAATAATTTGTAATAATTAGTAATATTTTTTATTAATAAGGAATAATATTTAATAATTATGAATAATTAGGTTTAACTAGTAACAAGAAGTATTGATTTGTAATAATTAGGATTAATTTGTATTAATTGAGAATAAGTACTAATAATTAGGATTACATAGTAATAATTTTGAATAATTAGTAGTAATTATGACTTATTATTAATAAGTTGTAATAATTATCAATACATTGGAATAATAAGAATCAATTATCAATAATTAGGACTAATTAGAAATAACTTGGAATATTTAGTAATAATTCCAAATATTTAGTAATAATTAGGAATAATTAATAATAATTATGAATAATTAGGAATAATTATGTTTAATTAGGAATAATTATGATTAATTATGATTAATTAGGAATAATTAGTCATAATTAGTAACAACAAGTTATAGTTATGATTAAATAGGATTAATTTGTATTAATTAGTTTTAATTAGTAATTATTAGTAATGATTAGTAATAATTTGTAACAATTTCATATAATTTGTGATAAGTAGTAATAATGCGTAATAAATAGAATTAATTTGTAATAATTTGTAATAATTAGGGATAATTGGTAATAATTATGTTTAACTCAGAATAATTTTTATTAATTACTAATAAATAAAAAATCTTGCAAATTAGTAATAATTAGTAATAATTAGTAAAAATTAGTAATAATTAGTAATAAATCGGAATAATTAATAATAATTAAGAATAATTTGAAATAATTAGGAATACTTAAGAATAATTAAGAATAATTGGTGATAATTAAGAAAAATTATTTATTATTAGCCATAATTATTAATAATTATTAATAATTATGAATAATTAAATATAATCAGGAATAATTGGGAATAGTTAAAAATAATTAGGAATAATTAAGAATATTGAGGATTAATTTGGAATAATTAGGGGTAATTAGGAATAATTGGGAATAATTGTGAATAATTATGAATAATTAGGAACAATTGGTAAAAATTAGTAAAAATGAGTATCATTTATTAAAAATTAGTAAAAAGTAGTATCAATTAGTAAAAATAGTAACAATTAGCAATAATTAGAACAATTAGAAATAAATATGATTAATAAGGATTAATTAGGATAAATTTGTAACAATTGTGATTAATTAGTAATAATTAGTAATAATTAGTAATAATAAGAAATAATTAGGATTAATTTGGAATAATTAGGAATAATTAGAAATAATTAGTAATAATTAGAAATAATTAAAAATAATTTGTAATAATTTGTAACAATTAGTGAAATTTGGGATTAATTAGTAATAATTAGCAATAATCAGCTTTAATTAGCACAAATTAGGATTAATTAGGACTATTTAGGATGATTAAGGACTAATTAGGATCATATGTGAGTAATTAGTAAAAATTAGGAATAATTAGTAACAACTAGGACTAATTAAAAACAATTTGGACTAATAAGTTGCAATTTTGAGTAATTGGTAATAATTATGACTAGTTAGTAATAATTAGGACTAATTAGTAACAAATATGACTAATTGCGAGTAAATGGGAATAAATAAGAGTAAATAGGTCTAATTAACAGTAAATAGAAATAAATAGTAGTAAATAATAATAACTAGTTGTAAATTGTATTAAATCGGAGAAAATAACACTAAATGGTAATAATTACGAATAATTAGTTACGATGAAGATTAATTAATAAAAATTAGGTGTAAATAGTAACAATTACGAATAAATATTAACATTTAAATGTAATTTGTAATAATTAGGAGTAATTAATAACAATTAATAGTAATTAGTAACAATTATGATTAATTATTAAAAAATTATGAGTAATTTGTAACAATTATGAGTAATTAGTAAAATTTTTGAGTAATTTGTACAATTTGGAATAGATAGAATCAATTAGGAAAAATTATGTGTATATATAAATAATTAGACGTGCATAGTAAAAATTAAGAATAAATAGTGATGATTAATAGTAAATAGTAATAATTAGTAATAATTAAGAATAATTCGGAATAAATTACAATTACTCAAAATAAATATCAAATGATTGGATGAATTTCCAGTGGATTTGTAGCATTATTTTCCCTGGAAAACTCAAATATTTATAATATTATCTCACTGAAATCACTATGAAATAACTCCTCCAACATATGGGTATCCATTTTCATATTGACGTGAATTGATATGCTTACGTCAGAGCAGGTTTTTCATACTGATTTTTGTGAGAGAAAGTATAAAGGAGATGAGTTATCGGAAAAAGGGGCTCTTTTTCTTGAGGACTCATCTTCTGGAAAAATTTTCCGATTGAAATCACTATGGAAAATATGCTTTGACATTAGAATATCTATTTTCGTATGCACGAGAATGGAGATCACTGTAGCAAGGCCTCCAAATTCTCCAATATCGTTCATACTAAATGGATATTCATACATCGGAGTAGATGTCTCATTGTTATTTCAGTCAGAGAAAGTTGCAAGGAGATAAACTATCGGGAAAAAGAGAAGGTGCTAATCTATAAGAAATTGTGTCACTTGTAATTCATATGAATTACTAGAAATTTGTTTTATTTTCTAAATATTAAATGTAACTAGTATAAATTATTATAAATTAGTGTAGATTAGTATAGATTAGTATAAACTTTAAATCTAATAATATAAATAAAAATGAAATAATTGAATTATTATAAATTGATGAAATTTTTAATTTTAATTTCTTTTTTTTGATATTGTCATTATTATATAAAATTATTAAAACAAACTTATTATTTAATAATATTAAGAGATGTGTGGAACAATAAAGTCAAAAATATTCATTATTTTATGATCATTCTTGGATAAATATGTTCACAAATCCAAAATGTTTTTGATTAAATCTTGTATATATGGAGGGTGTTGAAGCATTCTAATAATTTACATCATCAAAACAGAATTTTCCTCAGAAGGGAAAATTAAATTTCCTTGTAAAATATGTTTTCTTAGAATGTTTGAAACATTTGAAAATATTAGAGGCCATCTATTTCATTTTGATTTTCAACCAGATTTTGTTTTTTGGAATCAATATGGTGAATGCAGTTCTAGATATGATACTAATAATTTTTCTATAAATCCATCTCGATTTTAATATTTTCTACATGTTGTGGAAAGGCATTATTTTAAAAAACTACAAAATATGATGATATTGATTTTTCTCTTGAGTTTGAACTATCTCAATTTTATGAGTCATTGAGGTCTTCTGAGGAAACCTTATATTCTGGATGCAAGATATGAAAATTTTAAATAGTTGAAATATTTATTTCTATTTAATCAGATAATGGAATGTTAAATATATTTTTTGATTTTAAATTCTATTTGGTTAAAACACTATTATCTAAAGGAAACGTGTTGCTTTAAAATTTAGATTAGATCAAGAGGCTGGTTTATAATTTTAGTCCTGGCTATAAGATGATTTATGAAGGTTCAAATTATTTCATCATATATTATGGTGAAAATGAGTCATTGGAATTCTTTTACAAATGTGTAGAATTAAGCTTTAAAGAGGATCAATTATGAAATTCTAGATTGATTCCTATAAAATAGTTGAGAAATTTCCAACTTAAACCCAGATTTCAATGTTGATTTATGTCTCAAAACACAACAGTATTAATGTCAAGGAACAAAACGAATATTGAAACTAGTAATATCTTAAATCATCAATATGATGGTGATTCATGAAAACATTTTTAAAAAGTTCCTTTTTCTTTATTTTATAATCTCAAAACATGCGATTGTGTATTTCTATTGATGGTTTCTATCTATTTGGTTCTACAGTAGTCAGTATTCATATGGGCCTATGTTCACAACTCCATATAATTTAAATTATTTGATGTTAATGGAGGATTCATATATATTTTTGTCCTTAATAATTAAACGACGTCCGAAAAACAATATTAATTTTTTGAATCCCCTGATTGATAAGTTAAATTCATTGAGGATTAATGTTTCCAGTACATATGATGTTTCTTCCAAACTGAATGTCCAACTGAAACATTCATTTATGTGGAAAATTAGTGACTTACTAGCATATGGAATGATATATGGATATATTCAAAATGGTCAAAAATTAATTCAGTATAGTATAAAATATATCAAAGCAATTATTCAATTCAATGAAAAAAACTTGTCTTTTCTATTATCCATGCAGATTCCTTCGAACCGCACATCCTTCTCAGAGGAATAGATATCATTTCAGAAAAGGATCAATTAAAATAGAATAACCTAAAATAATAATCTCAAGTAAATAGGTAAAATAAATCATCTGTTAATTACCCCCATTATAATTAGACTAATAATAAAAAATATATATAATTGATAACATTGAGAATGAACACAATTGGATAAAATAGAGAATTTTTTAGGATCCTCCATATTGGTCTGATTTGTTTGTCTGTCACATGTTAGATGTCATACATATTGAGAAGAAATATTTTGATAATTTATTTCATACATTTTTGGACACACTAGGTAAAAATTATAATATATACGCATGATTTGATATTTCCCAAATTTGCAGCGACCCGAAACTAAACTGCTTAAAAATGATAAATCAAAAAAAAATAATGAATCCAAAAGTAGTTTATTTATCTTCAAATAAATTATTTTTTTCAGTTGTTTATTGATCTTAGACTTTTAGATGCCTATGCTTAAAATTTGTGAAGATGTTTCAAAAGTGGTCATATTAATATATTAAAATGTCAAGACTATAATGTGATAATGGAAATAATTATGTTGGTGGGATTAAGAGGTTTGATGAATTCATTGATTTGGATAAGATAACATAAATATCATATTTTTTATGATACATTTGTGTTAATGCAATAGACTAAAATTCACTAATTTGACATTAAGAAATTATTGTTTTAATTTTTTATAAATTAAGAAATATTCATGAAGGTTTTTTTGAATGAATGGAAAATTTGATATTAAATTTGTCACATTAAGAAAAATTTTGAGGTCTGGTACAGTTCTGATGGATATACCCATTAGAGAGATACATACATAAATTGAAGAAAGAAGTATGTAACAATCCGTTAGTTGAATGTTTAATTGAAAAAGATTATTTTTAAATTTTTTTTCTACACACATTATTTTAATCTGAATTTCCCTCAAAAAAATATGGGCCATAATGAGTGAAATATTGACGATGAAATGATAAATCAATTAATATTTTTTAATCATCCCAAACATGGCTTTGGTGGAGTTCATGTATAATGGATTTTAGATGATGAAATTCATAGAGCTCATGCATATGTTCTTATCAACTATGAATAAATGAATCGATTTGTAATTTGAGGGATCATATAACATATTATATAATATTTGATAAACTAAATTAATCTCATTTTACTTTTTGGTTATATGATTATCATATCAAGAAACAGCATCCACAAATTACAGTAAATCCCTTTGAAGAACGTCGACAAAATAAATTTTCCTACTCTTTTCAATAACTAGAAACAAATATTTTTATGGATTATCATATTAAATCAATTTATCTCTTGTTATATTGACAATATTTTAAAAAAAAAATAGGTATCATAACTATAACACCCTGACCCCATAATATCTTAGCTGGTGTATTATATTAATACATTCGCATGTTTACAAGGAAACAAATCTCAGAGCACCAAGTAGTTTAGTAGTTTTGGGAAACCAAATACATACATTGGTTCAATATTTCAACATGGAATGAAATAAAACATGAAATTTTTAATGGGAATATCCACAACTATATGTTTATCCCCATATGTCATTTATAAAAAAATATATTCTTGTATAGAAAAAATAATATATAATATAGGGGGAGCTCAAACACATAGTAAGGGTATGAAATATAGAAGAAGATATCATAAACATAAACATGATCATGGTGAATAACTAAAAACACATTCCATTAATAAAAATAATCATGAAAATAATATGTGAAATATTCTATCCTTTTCTAGAGTCATCTCTGACATGTTTTCATGCAGTTTTTGAGGTTTTTAGGTTATTTTATTTTAGAGTAGAGTCATGGGGTGTATTTGGGTGAATTTTTAAGAAATCCTAATTACAAATGGGTTGTTCATGGGTTTCACATGGTTTGAAAGACTATGCGAATAAACTGTGCCAACCGTCATAATTTGGACAGAGATGTATGTAGAGTTGAATCATGGTTTTACCTAAATGTGCACCACTATCTAGGAAACTATGCACAAATTATTATTTATCCAAAAATCGATTTTTAAATCCACCCAAACACCTTATAATCCCATATATTGAGCTTTAATCATGAGTGAAAATTCATGGTGATCCTAGAGCCTTTTGTATGGATTCCAAGGTGATTAAAACATTGTTCTTCAGGATCAAAAGCACAGATTGAAGGTCTGATATCATCCCAATATGTGGATTTCATTATATTGTCTCTAAATTTCATTCTTATATACACCCTTCATCTTTTCATGGATCATCTCCCCTGTTTCCATGGCTCTACACTTATTATTTTATATATAGATCATGTATTTTGGACAAAGATCTGGATTTTCATGATATTCATGCCTTTGATCTTAATTTTGTTTTACGTATTTAGATGTGGAGCTTGATCGATGATGTTTTTCTGCTCGAATATTGACGATTTTTCTTGGGCTAACATCCTTCAATAAACTAAGGTTGGTGGTCTAAATAGAACTCACATAGTCGTGGATTTACTATTTGAATTTGAGTCTATGGATTTTCTAGCTTCCCTTGACAATTGATTTTCTATATTAGAGTAATTAGGAATTTGAAAATGACTTGTGATTTCCTTAGTGGTTAATTGATAATTGTATCATGGAACAAATGAAGGGGGTTTCTCAAAAAGATATTTGTTGTAGATATTAGTTAAGGGTTGAGATATTGTAATTGTGATATTGAATTGATTGTGTTAAGATAATTAATTGGGAAAATTAATTATGAAATGATGTTTTCCTATGTACGATATTTAATTTTGATAATTATTTATGTTCCATGATGTTGATCAACGATAATTAATTTTGATAATTAATTAATAAAAGCTGATATTTCATATGGATAATTAAATGTGATGAATTTATCATTGAATGATAATTTTATTGATTGATTAATTAATTGATGAATTAATTAATGGGTTAGATTCTTAGTTAATTGTTGAGTTAAATAATGGTTTTAGAATGTTTAAATAATCATCATATTAGTAATGGAATGATGTGTCTAATACTTTTGAATTAATTAATGATTAAATTGATGAGATTTTTGTTGTTCTATAAATGGAATTCTAGAATTATTAGAATTTGGGACATGGACATGGTGTTCCTCCACAATAGTTATCCAAACCTGAGATTTTGGTTGCTAGGTATGATGACCTACACCGAATGAGATATGGAGTTTTAGGCATGGAGACCTATAATGAATGATATTTTGGCTGTTTTAGATGACGTTCATTACCAAATGAAGGATAATAATGAATAATGATACAAAGGGAATACATGAATTGAAATTGGTCCTATTGTGATGATTAATGATTTCATGAAAATGTGATAACTACTTAATTATGAATTGTATTTATTTCTTTATAAAACTGATTATACTATATTTGGAATAGAATTTCATTATACAACATTGGTGGTGGCATACTGAGTTTTTCTCACATCATATTTGGGATGCTTAATTTGAACACAAGTTTACTTTTTTGTTGAAGGAAAAGATAAGGGAAGTGCCCTAGGATAGGTTGTTATTAGGGATTAGAGAATCAGAGAAGGAACCAGACATGGTTCGAGACCTTCTTATGAGTCAGTGTGTCTTTAAATTTAGATTCATGGTATACTATTTACATTAACATCATCATAGAATGTTTTACCATTCATGAAACTATTTTATTCTTTTGTTTTAAATATCACATGACATGGTATTTTTCTTGTTATTTATATGCTTCTGAACTTGGTTTTTCTTTCTTCCATGGGTGTTTTATTCTGGTAAGGGATGATATAGTCTCACTATGAATGAATTAACATATCCTCCCTTCTAGTTTGTATCCTTTGGAATATGGGGAGGCACACATAAGTGTATGTTGGCAACCGGAATGGGGCACCATTTAGTGGAACCTTGGTCGAGACGTCACAAAGTAGTATCAAAGTAGTTTTCTTTTCATTCTTCTTCTGTTTACTTAGTATTTTTTGAAAGGTTGAATAAAGAATAAGAAGAGTCAAGGCATGGTAATGAGCTTGTACATGGGAGGTGAAAACCATGTATATGGTAAAATATGAATATTGAGAGTATGAATTGTTGTGATTGTTGTATGATGTTACAGTTCCATATTATTTCACCTTGGGTGATGCACTTTTGTTGCGATGTGATATTTTATTGATAGTTATTAAATTTTGAGTCGTGTCATTAAGAGGAATTATACCAGAGTCTACTTCCATCATTATAAGAACACACAGTTGTTGTGACATTCATCATTCTAGGAATTCATTGGTAAATGAGTTATGGGTATGTTGTTGAACATAAAATATTTTTTCTTGTTGTGTGATTGAAATGACGATGCAAAATGGGAATAAATTGGTGTCTAATGATAAAATTGATTAATGATATGAGTATGATTAATTAATTAATTATTGAATTAATGATTTTGATATAATGTGACTAATTAATGGTTGAATTAATTAATGAAAATGTATATACCCTTCTTAACCAAGACGTAGGAGTAGGATGGCTAAAGGCTGTAATAAAGCCCCAATGATGACTGTGTGGCAGGAAAAAAGGTGGAAAGGACATGTTGAAACATATTGTGTTATTTTATCATCATACGTAAAAATTTTATGGTTGTGTTATGAGACATCAGATGAGTGTTTTTATTTTATATAAATTCCCCCACGATGCTTTTTGAGGGAGACAGTGAGGGGTATGGCCCAAAACGAATATATGAACAAGAAATTTGAGGCACCATTGGTGAATGGGGAGGGGGAAGGGGAATTTTTCTGAGAGAACATTTCTCATTTCATGTAATTCAAGGATATGGACCCAGGGAAAGATCTGAAAAACTTGCTTGCATTGACAAGGGAGTATCAGCAACAACACCCTTTTACTTTTACTGTATAGGGTGGACCAGAGTGAGCTGAATTCTAGATTGAATCCATAGAGACTATACATTACAATTTGGAGAATCTGGCTAGGAGGAGGTTCATGTTGGAAACATATATGATATAGGGTTCAACAAATCATTGGTGGGACATTTAGGTATGATCTAGATAGACTGATGATATGTTATGGAATGACTTTCTGGAGATTTTCTTGGAGCACTTTCGTATAGATATTGTAAGGAATGATAAGGCTTTAGAGATTATGCATCTGACCCAAAGAATCATTTACTTACTTAATTACGCTAATCATTTAACTAATTAAAAATGTATTTCCCCATATTTATTGGGAGATGAGGATTCTTTAGAAAAATGATTTTAGGATGGACAAAGGTGTTAAATTATGTCCCAGTTAAATATCATCATGCTGAAAAAATTCATAGAAGTGGCTAATCAATAACTCATCTCAGAGTGGGACTTATAAGAGTCTTCTAATACTGGATAGGTAGTTTTCACTGGATGATCAGGGAGTGTGATTTTAGAGAGCAGGAAGAGCTAATATGAGAACCTTATTCAGGATAGTGGAAAGAAAGGTGGATATCCAGGAGGAATAGTTTCACAAGATCTTACTCATGTGATTTTCCACCAGTGTGGGGGGGAGGGATACTATCGTACACATTTTCCTCGACCACCAGAGGGGTTCTTGTTTTGTGGGATGATGGGGAACCAACATAATTTATATAATAAGTAGCGGAAAACTGGTTATAAGGGAGGAGCTTCTCATATTCAGAGTGTGGTTAGGGGTCCTTATACACCATATAGATATGGAAGATAGAACTCTGTGGGAAGAGGCAGTAGAGGAAGTGAATGTGGTTTTTTAGAGTATGAGATCCTGTATCAACCGAGTGGGGCTACTCAGGTGAGTTAGACCACACCACATAGAATATGGACATGATAGTTACATGTAGTGTAGCATAAACTTGTAGAGAGTGATGCTGGTCCATCAACAATGATAGGTAGTATTCTAGTTTCTTCTACGTTAGCTACAACTTTTTTTATACTGGTTCCTCTCATTCCTATATATATGGAAATATTTTTAGTGGTTTGAGACTAGATTTGGAGTCAGTAAGTGAGGTGATAAATATAGATACAACATCGGGAACATGATCTAAGACTATATTTTTATGCTAGGAATGTTTCCAAGATATTGGATATTAGTTTTTTTCATTTGGATATCTATTCCCTTGATATAAATAGCTCCAACCTAATTATGTTTATGGACTTTCTAGTTTGATACTGAGCCCGAATTGATTGGTACCACAATAGAGTTTCCTTTTTATCTCTTAAGGGTGACCAATATGTTCATCATGGACAATGGGATGTCCATATAGGCTGAGCTGGGCCAATTACTCAGCACTTGGGAGAGATCACAAACAATGTTTCTAGTCTTTTATTGGATGATGGGAGTCGAAGGAAAGACTTATTTGGACTAATAGTTGAATTGTTTTAGTTAGACATTCCTACAGATATTTTAGGGTTTCCACCTGAGATATATGTTTAATTCTATATTGATATCATTTTTGGGTCTGAGATGATATTTATTCCACCTTAAATAATAGAACCAACTGATTTTCAAGAGCTAAAAACATCATCGGAGGAGTTTGAGGATAAAGGGTTTAACCTTCCAAGTACGTCGCCTTGGGTATAACATGCTTTGTTTGAAAATAATTTATATGGGAGTTTACTCTTGTGATTTAATTACCGAAAGTTGAATAAATTGACCATGAAGAACTGCTATCTTCTTCTTCATATCAATTATATTTTTAACTAATAGAGGATGTTTTTTTGTTCTTTATGATCAATCTGAGGTTTGGGTGTCATTAGGTGAGAGTCTGGACCAATGATAAAAAAGAACAACTTTTAGAAGAAGGTGTAGCCTTTATGAGTTTTTTGTAATGTCGTTTGGATTTAAAAATTCTCCACTTGTATTTCTGGCCTTGATGAATAGGATTGTTCATCCGTACCTAAATCTATTTCTGGTGGTGTTTTTGGATGACATCTTGTTGTACACAATGAATCAGTATGGTCATGCCCAACATCTTGACATCGTCATGAGTACACCAAGAGAGCATCAGATATATGAAATTCTATCTAAATTTCTATTCTGGATTGACATGGTAAAATTATTGGGGCATATCATCTCTAAAGAAGTTGTGGTAGTGGAAAGATAAAAAGTGCATGTGGTTGTTTCTTAAGAGAATCCCAATATTTATTCAATATATGATGCTTTTTCGTATTATCTAGTTATTATAGTAGGTTCACCCATGACTTTTCTTCATTGGTATCACCACTTTAATGTTTGAAAAAGAATTTTATAAAGTTTGATTGGATATATGTATGAGATAATTCATTATAGGAGTTGAATATGTACACATCGACACTAATTTTGATCTTACCTGAGTCGGTTGAGGAGTACACGATGTATTTTGAGGCTTCTAGTCCTGGACTCGATCTTTGTTGATGTGAGGGGATTGAGTCGTTGCATACAGGTCTCAACAGTTGAGGCCACATGAATGGAATTACCCTATGCCTGACCTCGATTTTGTAGCAGTGTTTTTCACTCATTAGTGTTGCTGACACTATATTTTGGGTGAAATGTTTAGATTTTTTATAGATCACATAAACATGAAGTATATCATTTCATAGAACGACATGAATCTTAGGCAGCAATGATGTGTACTGTATATGTAGTTCTTTTGATTTTGAATTAGCATATACACCCAGAAGGGGAATTGTGTGGATGATTTCTTGAGAAAAAAAACTCCGAC
Organism: Viscum album; assembly: GCA_963277665.1. Taxonomy (NCBI): domain Eukaryota; kingdom Viridiplantae; phylum Streptophyta; class Magnoliopsida; order Santalales; family Viscaceae; genus Viscum; species Viscum album. The sequence continues at coordinate 1,959,621,196 of OY728126.1, forward strand.
TCAGTTGGTATATGATTCGTGTTTAGAGTGTAAGATGATTAATGTTTTGGAAGAAATGAATGTGGTAGTTCAAGAGAGTCGGGAGAGGATTACTCTGGTTTTCGGTAGTAGTGGAGTCAATAATTTTGAGACCGATCATATACATGCAGTATCAGGATACATAGTATTTATCCATAAGAGAAATCCTTGAAGATGGGGAGTCAAGTTCAGACTAAATAATATATTAAGATGAGATAATCTATTATAGAAATAATGTAATTGTTCTTATGATTATTCAAGTGGAACTCAGGTGAGAATTTCATGACTCAATGAGAGCGGTACATCCTGGGCTGAAAAATGTATTGTGACTTACGATGACAGTTTTGGTAGCCAAGCATGAAGAAGGATATAGAAGTGTTCATAACAAGATGGTTCACATATAAATAGGTGAAGGTATAGGATCAATTAATTTGAGGCCTATTGCATTCATTTCATGTTTTGAAATGGAAGTTGGATGACATGAATATGTTTTTCGTGGTACGACATTCAAATATAAATAGGATGAATAATTCAATTATGGTCATTGTGGATCGACTCAAAAAGGAACATCATTTCTTTCCTTTCAGGGAAACCATATGGTATAATAGTTTCGAGAACTATATACATGAGTGATAGTTCAATTTCATGGGGTTCCAAAAACTATAGTTTCATATTGTGATTCGTGCTTTACGTCATGATTCTATTAGGGCTTACAAAAGGAACATGATACATAGGTTTAGTCGTGTATAACCTTACACCCATAGACTGATGGGATGTCGAATCACAACATAATGGTGTCAGAGGATTTTTTTATGATAATTTGTGAATGAAATTTGTTGTTAATTGTAGAAGAACATTGATTTAGTGGAGTTCTCCTATAACAACAATTATCAAGATACTATACATATGACCCCATATGAGGCACTTTATGGTAGACCTAGTAGATTAGCACTATGTTGGTTAGAGTTGGGTTAGTTAATGTTGTTGGGACAGTGTCTCATTCAGAAGACATCAGAGAAAGTGTAGTTGATTCGAAAACTTATGTATGGGACTCAGAGTAGGCTGAAGTAATATACTAAGAGACAGAGACAAACCCTAGAGTTACAGTGGATAATAGTGTATTCCTTTGGGTGTTTCCAATATTGGGTCACCACAGGATATGGTGGTAGGGCAAGGTAGCACCTAGGACTGTTGGACCATTTGAGGTTCTGGAGAGAATTAGGCATGTTGCGTAATGATTTTACTTCCCATGAAAATTCAACTTTATTCATGATGATTGCCATGTGACAAATCTATAGCAGTATCATATTAACCCATATAATTTGATTAATGTTTAAGAGGTTAAACTTTAGATAGATGTTCCCCATGAGGATCATATAATATGTATGATGGGTAAGAGTGAGAAAGTGTTACAAGGAAGTATTGTTTTTTTAGTTGAAGTGTTATGGAAACATGGAAGTGTTCAAGAGGAAACTTGTGAACCGAAAGCAGTTATGAGGGATCAATGGCCCAATCTTCTGGGCTCAGAATATTAGATAAATTCGTGAGTTCATCTTGATGATGATTTCTTATAGGGTGGGGATATTGAATGATCTTGTCCTTTTCTAGAGTCATCTCAGGCATAATTTCTGGTTCTTTGTGAGGCTTTTATGTACCTTTTTTGGGAGTAGTGTCTTGGGGGGAGAATGGTGGAATTTTTAAGAAAAACTAACAGCCAGTGAGCTATGTATTTTTTTTTGCATGGTTTGAAAGACCATGTAACTAAATTTTTCCAACCATTGAAACCTAGACAGAGAGGTCCAAAAGGTTGGCACATGATTTCCCCTATTTGTGTGCCTCTGCCCTAAAAACCACGTACATGATATTAATTATCCATAAAATATATTTTCAAAACCACTTGAACGCCTGAGACATCCATATTTCAACCATAGATCAAGCATAAGAAATTTTAGGTGATTCTAGAGCCTTATAGAGGGATTCCAAGGTGATTTGAACAATATTCTTTTAGATCATTAGCCCATATTAAAGAACCTCTCTCTTCACAATGTGTGGATTTGATCATGTTTCTTCTACCATTAATTACTCTATATTTACATGATCATTTCATGGAATATATCCACCATTTACATGGATCTAAGACTATGAGATAAGATCTAGATCTATGATTTTGGATCAAGATCATGATTTTCAATATCATTATGCTTTTGATCTTAATTCTTGTTGAGGTATTTAGATCCAGATCTTGATCGATGACACTATGCCGCTTGAATATTGGGGATTTCCATTGGACAAACAATCATCAATAAAACGAGGTTAGTAGCCTAAATAAAACACCCAAAGTCATGGATTTTATATTTTAATGTGTGTTTGTGGATTTTATAGCTTTCCTTGATAATTGATTTACTAAATTGGAGTAATTAAGAATGCGGTATTTTCATGTGATTACATTGTGGATTAATTGTTAATTTTATTATTGAAAAATGATGGGGGTTTCTCAAATAGATATTTGTTTTGGATATTGGTTATGGGATGACATATTTTAATTTTTATGTTGAATTGATTGTGTTAATATAATTAATTGAATGAAATAAACGTTGAAATTATGTTTTTCTATGTAAGATAATTATTTGTGAGAATTAATTATGTGCTATGATTTTGATCAAATATAATTAATTGTTAGAATTAATTATGACATGTTATAATTTGATATAGATAATTAATTCTTAAAAATTTATTATAGAAGGAGAATTGAATTCATTGATTGATTAATTTATGAATTAATTAATGGGATTGGTTCTTAGTTAACTGTTTAGTTAACTGATGGCCTTAGATATATTTAACTAATTGATGGATTATTAATGGAATGATATGGATAATTAGTGTAAATTAATTAATGATTAAAGGGATATGATTTATGTGGTGTTATACATGGTTTTCTACACCGATTAGAATATGGGACTTGGACATGGAGTTCCTCCCCAATACTTATCCCTTATTGAGATTTTAGTGTTATATGTATGACAACCTAAAACAAAATAGATATAGAGTTTTAGGCATGGAGGACTACACTGAATTAGATTTGGGGTGCTTGACGAGATATTCCGAACATAATGAATGATCATAATAAATGATGATTCAAATGGAAAACATGAATTGAAACTAGCCCTAATGTGACGATTAAATATTAAAATACAATGTTATAACTGTTTAATTATGAATTATATTTATTGCTTCATAAAACTGAAAACAATATCTTTTTACCAGAATTGGTTTAGATAACATTGTTGGAAACCTACTGAGTTGTGCTCACAGTATATCTAGGCTTCATGATCGTCACTCGAGTATAATTTTTTAATACAGGACAAGATAAAGGCAGGGCCATGGGATATGCTATTGTTTGGGATTGGAGCATGGTTTATGGAAACCAATTTGGTTTGGGACCCGCATGGTAGTTTTTGTGTCTTTAAATTAGTTTCATTATAGACACATGACATTCACATGATCATATCATGTTTTACCTATCATTTGAGTATTGAATTCTCTTGTTTTTAATATTCTATGACATGGTATTATTCTGGTTATTTATACTCTTCCTCACATGGTTATTTTTTTTACTGTTGTTGGTATTATATTTTGAAAAAAGAGGTTATTGTCTCCCCAAGACTAGCTTACCAGACCCTCGCTACTGTTAGGCACCCACTATCATATGGGGATGCATGCATGGGGGCATATGGTCAACCAGCTTAGAGCTCCATTTTCTGGCACCCGGGTCGGGATGTCACAATAAGGAAGCACTGAGATCTGAATAAATAATTCCATAAAAAATCATAAGCATGGGTATTAAACTAGTTGAATAACCACACGAACTATTAATACTAGTTTCATAATGATGGAAATGAATATTTCCTACATTCTGAAAACATACCATTACGGCCTTGGACAATACATCTAATAAAATGAATAAGTCCTCTGCCGAAACCAGATCGAGAAATGACAAGGCCTCGACCAAGTCTATTCTATTTGTCTCATTGAACCTACAGATGCATCGAGATGCTATAACAGGACCCACGCGTCACTTACTAAGTCATATTCCTTCCACATATAAAAGGGGTGAACATAATCAACATACAAATTCATATTGAAACTAACAATTGTAATGTAAATAACTTCCACAATCATTTAACATAAACACTAAGCATTCAGAGTAAAATGGTTAATGGTATCAAGATTGCACATTCATAGTCATGCTAATCTAAAACCCTTCAACAATATATTGTAGATGATATGTTAATAGATATAACTCAATAAATTAAAAAATTATAAAAATGATGTTCAGATATATTTAGTTACTTTTAAATGATACAATTGAAAAATTATTAAGGAAATAATCCTTAAACATTCCAATGCGTCACATTCGAACATGAAACATTCAATTCATAATCCATTAGAAAATCATGAGAATAAAGAGAAAATTGATATGATATACCAATGGGATGTATATACCACCACATACATGTAATATGTAGCGAAAAAGGCAATATATTTCATAAAATCTAATTAGAGATGCGAAATATCCTTTTAACTTTTGAAAGAAGAGTTCATTTGGAAAATCATTTGTATTTTCCATGAAATAGTATTGTAAACATGTAAATATTAGAAAATAAAATTCAAGGACATTGAAATTATATTTGTGTCATAAATGATGTCCCACTAATGTGAAATCATAAAAAATATAGTTCTTATGATTGTTAATATATAAACATTTTAGATCATTTTAAATAAACTATTAAAGAGAATTTTTAAGTGGAAAAGATTGATTGTTCTATTAAATACAGAAATGCTCCAAAATGTTTTTTCATAATAATATGATTGGTTTTATAAAAATAATTTTGGCTTAAAAAAGATTCTGTTCTGCACTTGGAAATGGGTAAAAATTCGATATTTTCCCTTGAATCTGTTTTTTCTATTAGGATGAAATTTTGAATAATCCTTTCAAAACATGTAAATCTGAAAAAATAAAGAAAGATTATAGCTGGTAAGAATATATAGAAAATTAACATAGAATTTATGTTTATTACATATGAATAAATAATAATTTCATTGAGTTATGTATAGAATAATAGTTACCCGAATGAAAATGGAGGTTCGGGTAGAAATCCCTTACCACAATATAATCAATTCGTTCGTATGCCCCAAAATTAATAATTTTCATATGATACTTAAAATAAAATGAAAATAATGACATTAATGATATGATACATCAATGGGATGTATACATACACAATACCCAAGTAATAATTGTGAATAAATAATATCTCAGAAAAATGGAAGTGAGGTGAGGAAACCTCTTAAATTAAGTGTGATGGTGTTCTTCACTGGATCTTAGTGTCCTGGATAACAAAATTAAATTCATTTATTAATATTTTAGGGAACTATTATTTATTTAATTTTTTTAGTATAGACTTATTATGTTCATTCATGGCCTTCATGATGGGTTTTAGGGGATCAGTTTAACAGTTTGGGAGTGATTTTTCCTTGGTATTAATGACTGGTTTACTTATATACATGTAATGATAAACACGTAATTTTAGAATAGTATTCCAAAATAGGAGTGGAATTTTATATTCTAAAATAAAACATATTACATGGTTATAAAATTCATTTCGTTTTTGGGAGTGATTATGAATCATTATATAAAACATTAATGTTAATTATTTGGGTTAATTGGTTGATTTTGATCATAATGAACTCATTTTAATTTATAAATTAATTTTATGTGAGAAAATATATTCCAGAAACATAAATATGTTATAATTAATATATTATAGTCTAGATCAACCATCAAAATGGTTTCATGACCCGAATTTAAAATGGTAATATATATTGAAACCCCATGGTCCTTGAATGTGAAAAATTAACATATCTCAGATGGCGTTTTCATTTCTAGAATAAAATAAGTTTAAAAGAGATGATGAAGAATTATTATATTATAAAAAAATAATTATCATATATATAATTTCCTAAAGTTATCATAACATTTGTATGAAAGGAGGTTATGAAAGAAAAATAATGTAAAGGAACACGAAATAAGTGAAAAGGTGGGAAATCCTTAACAAAAATTCAGCAGCCCAAATACATCTCTTACAAATTCATAAAATATTTTAATGAGAGGAAAGTGGTGTCTAACCATTATTAAATTATATGGAATATAAGGGTTATATGGAATGAAATATCCCAACATAATCCAATTTATAATAAAATATAATAATATAAAAAGAGTGCATGGAAAAGAGACAAATTTTGAGATTAATATTCTACAGCATAATGACTATTGAACATTATTTTAGGACACTTTAAAAAGTGCATGGAAAAGGTTCAAAAATTCATAAAATAAATATAATATAGTATAGGTAATTAATATATATAAAACAAAAAAATTGTATGAAAACATTAAATACATAACACATAAAAGGGAACTTGGATGGAAAAGAGAAGTTGTGTATTACCTTACCAAGTAGAGTAACTCCTAAAACATGAAGGGTGATACCATGGGTTCATGAGTACTTCCTGTGATGACTAATATGGTGGTAGAACTACTAGAGTGTCAAGGATGATGATTTTGGAATGAAATAAAACATTATAATGAGTGAGTATTTTAGTATAATAGAGGTATTTTTTAATTAATTTCAAAGGACACCTTATTAGTGGTATTTGTAAAACCATGGGCTTTCCCATGGTATTTTACACTATTATTGGCCACATGGGACACCTAATATCATATTTTAATGTACACATATGAACCTTTCTTTTATATTTATTAATAAATCATTATGATGACGTTAAACATACCGAAAACTAAAAATTGTATTTTTACTATTCATTAAAAACTCAAGTATTTTTTAAAAATCTGAAAAATTCACCCCAACCATTTTTTGATGTGTAAAATGAAAAAATAAAATAAATATTTTGAAAATATTTTTATAAATATTTAAATTTTAATTTTTATATAAAATAACACTTTATTCCAAAAAATCAACATTAAAACTATAACGCATTTTTTAACTCCTTGAGAAATTAATAAAGCTCCTATAAAATTATCATATTACCATAAGAAAAGAAAGAAATAATTTATTATTAAATTTTATTAAAATAAATTTCCGTTTTAAATTATTAAATTAATCATAATGTTGTAATTAAAATATTTATGACATTCAAAAATACAAAAACATATACTATGATAGGTTTTTCACATATAAATATCTAAACCTCATTTATGTATTCATGGGTGAAGATTATTATTTTTTGATTTACTATTCATTATTATTCATTATTATTCATAAGATTATGTTACTATTCACAAGGATATATTACTATTCATCAAAAATAATGTTTGTCTTATCTAACTCAAAATATCTCAATAAACACAACTGTTTACATTTTTTTCAAAATTCAAATCACATAGGTGGAAATTTTATTTTTACTGGATATGTTATAACAATGTGCTACTTTTAGAGACTTAGTGTTTTATGCATTCAATAATAATATTTCTTGAAAAAAACATTCGGTGTTACATTATCCCCTCCTTACAACAAATTCATCTTCAAAATTTGAAACTGAACATCGAATGTTAATGGTTGATTCTTGTAAATTCCTTGGTGGGAAAACCATATTAGTAATATGTTTAAATGACATATAAATAAGAGGAAAGGGGAATTCATCAGTAACAAAAAAATAAAACATTCTAATTGGAAATCATGGTCCTGGATGAATAATCAAACAATCATGTTTTGTTTAAAATTGATAGAGAACATTCTCAGATGAAAGGTAATTACAACAAAACCTTATACATCAGTTATAAATTAATGTAGATATATCATATAAATTGATATTAGAACAACATTTCAATTTACAATTCTTTTCATAGAGTTAATGAAATATTCCACTATATAAGAGTTTAAATATACATTTCAATTTCATAAACAAAATATTACCTTTTTTCATAAACTATCTCTAATTTATTTCTGATAACAAGTTGCATCATGTAGTGACATTAAACTCTAAAACCTCATAAAATGATCAACATAAAACATTTATCAAATTGTTTAATGTTCCAAAATATCATGATACAATAATTTAGAATCATTCTCATATCTATACATACTAGATCCATATATATGGGGTCCTTGGAAAATCATCATTTTATTTAAAACTCTATGATCTATACTAATCAATGCATATGTTACCTTATCTTACATTAATAAACATCAAGAAGCCCTAAATTTTCACATTTAGAACATGTGAATATTTCCATTATGTGTCCTCCTGAAATATAGTAATAACACAAATTATCATCAAACCTTATTGGAAACATGAATTAATATTTACACATGATATTGGATATATTCTTTATTCCAAAATGTGTTGTAAACTCCATCTGTGATAGTGTAAAAAACTTGTCTAGAATTCAAAAATCAGTTTAGAGGTAGTCAGTACTTATCCAAATAAACCATTTCTTTATCATTATCTTAATCATTATAAATATATTCATGGATATCCTTATATTAATAATGCGTTTTCCATGATGTATAGCTTTAAAATGAATATCTTTTCTTTGTACCAGTAAAATTATGGTTTCAAATCCTTAATGAAAATTTATTATAGTTCAATCTTCATATATTCTATAATTTTTATAACCAATACATTGTAGAAAAATAATAAAATGACATGTTTCTTGTCTAGGAATATTAATCATTCTAATTCATTTTTGGTAACCTCATAACTTGATTATTATATCAAATCATAAGTTTGGGTATATTTTTCTAGACCTTGGGACATTGATTCGCATAGTGTCCCATCTCCTTGCAGTTGAAGAATTGTACAATGGAAACATTTTTCTTACCCTTGTAATAATGATCATGGTTTCAATTTTCTCTACACTTATGACAAATACCCATTCCCTTCATGGATTTACTAGGGTGATTATTTCTACATTGATCACGTCTGAGAAAACCCTTCTTTCCCGTATTCCCTTTGTCTATATTTTTTACTACCGTCCTCTTCTTCTTTTTAATCCCTTCAAATCCATAGGACATAAGGAATTATTTACATACATTGTAAACACATGATATTATTTACCCATATTATGAGGATATATGGGATACTATATTTCATTTAATTGATAACTTATGACCATGATAGATATGATACATCCTACAATTTTCATCATGTACATTAGAGATATTATTTTTCTATCTACATGGAACTATTTCAAATCAATTCCAAATGCAATATTAGGTCATAAATTTATTAACTCTCTATAACTATAAACATGGTATTGAACCTATAAAAAATCTATTCTTTATAAATCCTAGTCCCATATACATTGGTTAATTTTGAAAAATATATCCTTCATAATTGTATATTTGAAAATAATGTGAATTATCCTAAGAACGTCCCTTGGGAGTTTCAAACTAGGTGCACAGTAAGGGCCATTTTCATATACCAGGTTACCTCGGGATAATCCTGAAACACCTTGTCAGAGTTATTAATCCTAGGTACATCTGTAAAAGAACCACATCAACTTTTAGAATCCAGACAAGGATGCAGTTTTTTGAAAGATCCACATAATCTATTCCTTTCCAAAATACTAGGATGTTTTAGTATGTTTACTCTCAATGACTATCATAGGTGTTTGTTCCCTAATATATATTTTCTAAATCTAGATTCCACGTTTTATATGAAACATACTTTGATACCAACAATAATGCCCTGATCCCAGAAGCCTGAAGCCGGTGCATTATATTAATACATTGGCATGATTAAAAGGAATCAAATATAAAATGATTGAGTAGTTTAGTAGTTTTGGAAAACCAGATACATACATAGAATCAATATTACAACATGGAATGAAATTAAACACATAATGTTTATTGGGAACATCCAAAACTATAAGTTTACTACTACTTGTCATTCATAAAAAAATATATTCATGTCCTGAGAAAAGAAAACATAAGAAAGGGATGAGATCAAATGATCCGTAAGGGTAAGAAATATAGTAGAAGATGTCATAAAATAAACATGATGCATGTTGAATAACTAAAAACACATTCATTTCAAAAAAAATAAGCTTGAATATAATATGGTATGATTAGTAGCTAAATAAAAACTTCCATAATAAAACATAATCATGGGTATTCTACTATTCTAATAACTACATGAACTATCAATACAATATTGAAAATGAAGAAAATTCACATCCCTAACATTTTGAAACATACCTTCAAAGAAATAGATAGTATATATAAAAAATTATTAAGGCCACAGAAAAAATCATATCTTAATATGGGAAAGGCCTCAGCCAATTCCATATCCAATTGTACCATGATTCCTAACTGATATATCAAGAGGCTATAGTGGGTCACACCGATCACTTAATAACCCCAATTAATTCCTCATATGAAAGGGGTGAACATGAAAAAACATACATTCATATTAAAACTAACATTTGATATGTAAATAACTTCCCCGTTCATTTATCAAAAATACAAACCATTTAGAGTAACATGGTGAATTGTATCAGGATACCACATACATTGTCAAAATAATCAAAAAATATTAAAAAATATTGTATATGATATCATAATAAATATACCTCAATGAATTATAGAGGTTTACAAGGGATGTTGACATTGATGAAGTTACATTAAAATGAGACCATTAAAATTTTCCTAAGGAAATAATCCTTAAACATTACAAATTGTCTCCTTCCACCTTGAAAAATTCAAATAATATTCCCTTATAATATCATGAGAACAAGAATACTATTGATATTATATAATAATGGAATATACATACACCACATGCATCTAATGAGTGGTCAATAAGGTATATATTTCATAAAATTAAATGTGAGATGATAAAATTTCTTTTATACGTTGGAGAGAAGAGTTCTTTAGGAAAATCATTTTTATCTACCATGAAATCATATTGTAAACATTTAAATCATAGAAAATATAATTATATGACATTAAAATTATATTGGAGACTTATATTATGTACCACTAATGTGAAATCATGAAAAAAATAGTTCTTTAGAATATTAAAAAAAGCATTTAGTGTATTTTAACAAAAGTATTAAAGAGAATTCTAAAGTGGAAAAGCATGTTTGTTCTATTATATATAGAAATTCAACAATATTATATTTCAAAATAAAATGATTTATTATATAAAAATAATGGTGGTTTAAAATATATTCTATTATGTACATGAAAATGGGTAAGAATTTGAGATATTCCATTGAATTAGGTTCCTTTATCCCGATAAATTTTTAAATGAACCATTTAAAACTAGTAAATCCCCATAAATAAATAAGGATTATGGTTAGTAGAAACATATAGAAAATTCATAGATAACTCATGTAGATTAAATAATAAAAATAATAAATTCACTGAGTTATGTAGAGAATAAGAGTAACCCACATGAAAATGGAGGTTCAGGTAGAAATCTGTTACCAATTAGTAATCTATTAGATCGTATACCCAAAAATTAATGATCATAGAATGACACATTTAATTCCATGAAAATAATTTAATTTATTATTTGATACATCAATGGGTACTATACATACATCATACACATGTAATATTAGTGAATAAGGAATATCTTACATAAAGGATGTGAGGCGAGGAAACCTCGTACCTTAAGTGTAATGGTGTTCTTCACTTGTTCTTAGTGCCCTGGATAACCATATTAAATTCATTAATTAATATTTATAGAACTTATTATTTATTTATTTATTTATTTATATCCTTATTATGTTCTTTCATGTCCTTCTTGATTGGTTTAAGAGGTTGAATTTCATCGTTTGGGAGTTATTTTTTTCATTGTTATTCGTGACCGGTTTAGTTACATACAGGTATGGATAAAATGTAATATGAGAATGTTTTCTCAGAATAGAAGTATAATTTTATTTGTTATAATACATAATATTACATGGATATAACATTAATTTGGATATTGGGAGTTAATTTGAACCATTATATATTATTATAATACTAATTGCTTTGGTTAATTGGATAATTTGGATCACAATGAATTCATTATAATTTATAAATTAAAATAATGTGTAAAAAAGATTCCAAAACACTAAATAAGTTATAATACATATATTATGTTTTGGTTCATCTATCAAAATGGTTTAATGTATATAATATAATATGGTAATAGAAATTGAAAATCCATCGTTCTTGAATGTGATAAATTAACACATCTTATATGGTGTTTTCATTTCTTGTATAAAAGGAGGGGAAATGAGAGATGATGATAAATTATTCCACTATCATGAAAACATTATATTTCATGTACGGTACTTTATTTATAATAAAATTTGGAAGAAATTAGGAGAATAAATAAAAATGAAACAAAGGAACTCGAAATAATAGAATTGTTGACAAATCCCTTATGAAAATTCAGCATCCAAACGACTTCACTTAAAAATTTATAAAATATTTTCATGGGAGAAAAGGGGTATATAAAAATTTATAAATAATATGTAAATGTAATGGGGATATGTAATGACATATCCCATCAAAATACAATTTAAAATAAATGAAAATAACATAAAAATAGTACTTCCAAAAGAGATAGATTTTGAGACAAAATTCCGGTAACATAATTTCTATTGAAAATTGTTTTAGAAAACATTAAAATAAGAGGGGACTTGGGTAAACCATTCATAAAATAATCATATTTTAGTATATTTATAGAATAAAATTGAAATATGAACATGGTATGGAAACATGAAATACATACCACATAAAAAAGAACATGAACGAAAAAGAGAAGATGAGAATTCCACTACTTAGAAGAGATACTCCTAAAATATGATTGTTGGGTCCTTGGGGGCTTTAAGAAACCTTGTGATGACTCCTAAAGAAGTAAAACTACAATATATTCTGGTATAATGTGTTTGGAATGAATGAAATCGAAGGAATGTGATGATTTTTATAGTGAAAGTGGGGGAGTTTTTTATTAATTTCAAAGGACAACTCATTTGTGGTTTTGAAAAAAATAGGAATTCCCATGGTATATAACCATGGTATCAACCACATGGGACACCTCATATCTTATATTAAGCTACCCAGTTTGACCAAAATTTTATATTATTTTTCATATCATTATGATTTCATCAAACATACTGAAAACTCAAAAAAATTATTTTAACTATTTAAAAAAATCATATATTTTTGAAAAATGAAAACATTCACCCCAACCATTTTTGAATATGTGGAATTAAAAAATAAAATCCATTTTATAAAAATAATTTAAATTTAATTTTTAAATAAAATGATAATTTATTCAAAAAAACAACTTTAAATTTTTTTCATGTTTTATTACACTTTGAGAATTTAATCAAGCTCCGATCAAATTATATTATAACCCTGAAAAAAAATTAACAACATGTGATTAAATTTTATGAAAACACATTTCATTTTTATCTTATCAAATTAATCATAATGTCGAAAAAAAATATTTCTCACATAAAAAATACCAATACCTATACTATAAACATTTTTTACCTTATACAATGTCTGAATTGTATTCATATATTTTTGAGTGAAGTTTTTTTGTCTGGTTTAATATTCATTACTATTCATAAGTGTATTTTAATATTCCTAATGGTATGTTAATATTCTCCAAAAATTATGTTTGTCTTATAAGACTCTATATATCTTACTGAACACAATCGTCCATGTTAGTTTTTCGAAATTCAAATCACAGAGGTGGAAAATTTATTATTACTGGATAGGTTATAACTAATTAGATATTGTAGAGACTTCGTGTTTTATGCATTCTATATTAAATTTATTTTAAATAACATGTGGTGTTAAATTAACATGAAAATAAAATTGGAAATAGATTGTGGGTCTTCAGTAACCCCTCATCCAAAATAGTTAAATCATATAATTCATTTTTCATGAATCCTCTTTCATTTCAGACATGTGAATATGAGGAATAAAAAAACAATGAATAGTTGTGTCTTCTTGAGAGGATCTCATCATAGACAAACTGATGATGAATTTTACGCCTTTCTAGAAGAAATAATTGTTTTTTTTATCTAGAAAAAATTACATAACGGTGTTCAAAAGTTAGTGGTTCGATGCTGAGAAAGACTTTCATGTTCATCCGACCCATGGAATCATTTATATTGAAAATAAAGTTATTCATGGGGTAAATGTAATTTTTTTACCTCATTAGGCAGATAAAATTTATTATGATAACTATTGTTCTATTTCAAAAGATTTGGGTGATTGCTGGCATATAATAAAAATTAAATGTCAAGAAAACCCATTTACTCAAAGAGAATATGGTTTCACTGGAGTGCAAGGAATTGAAATTATTCTAGATATTGATCCCAGTCAATCCGTTTCATGATGTGAAATGAATATCGATGATAATACCCCGCAATTTAGTGTCAATGGTGACAATGATGTTAATAATGTTACAAATGAATTTTAAATGACAATAGATGATGAAGCTGAAATTGATATACAAATTGATGATGATGTTGATGAATATGAAGACATTGACATCATCATATATGAATATGATGATACAGATGAAGATTAAAATGATTAAATTCGAATTATAATAACATATAATATATATCAATATATAATAGTTATTTTTAACTATTTTCTAATAATAATTATTCCATGTTTCATATGGAACCGGATTTGTTTCATTAGTTTTAGGAGCCTTATCTAACTTTGGATAAGATGGATATTCGATCATCTGACCCTCAGACTGCTGGTGATCTAGGGAGGAGTTAAAGGGGGCTTCGTCTTTCCCTATTGATGATTCCTAACCCTATATCGGATTGATGTCCATATTGGCTTCGATCCACGTATGTAGAGGTATATTTACAGGTTTATTTCAGTTAGTTTTTCTAATTTATTTATGTACTAATCCTTTCATTATTTGTTATTTTCATCAAACTATTCTATATACAGTTGTTGAACAGGGGAGTGCTATTTTGCAAAATTATTTTTTTGAAGCATGGTTCACATGGAATGATATTTCTATTGATATTTTGCGCCACATGTTTGATAATTGGATGGTTTATAAATTAATAACAGTTATTTTGAAATTTATTTATTCAATAACATGATAATATAATTTATTTATATGTATTATTGTATCTAATCAATGAATCCATTTCTGGAGCTATCTTGAAGGAATTGTATGGGTTTATGCATGAGTGTTGTCATTAGTTTTTTTCACAATATGATAAGAAAACCAATGAAAATAACCGGAGTGATAGAGTTTGATGATTCTTTTCAGGCCCACCAATAATATTAAATTTTATCTCAGATTTGAGATAGATTATGTTCAAATTGGATTGGTGGTCATTTTCATAGGCGATCATCGGTAGGTCGAAAAAACCGAATGAGACAAGAGGTGAAACATACACCAGGTAGTCATAAATTCAGTATGCATAGGGAAAATATGGTAACTAATTTTTTTAAATAATTTATATAACCTTAAAATAAGTGGTTAGTTTTATATAAAAATGTGCAGTCGAATAGCCCGATAGTACAAAGATCAATTTTTATAGGAGGATGTTCAGTAATATGGTCACTGAAAATAATACAGGTGATCACCAGTTTCAGATTATGGTTAGTAAAATTAATTTTCGGATATTAAAATTAACTGTTAATAATATTTTTAACTATTTTCATTTTAAATTGCAATTGAAAGAGTCATATGAGGCTGTGAAATCTCTATCACAAATAGAGAGTCATTCTAAGATTGAGGCTCAGACTAGTCACCATCAATTTTATGAGACAAAATGGATGCAAGAAACCTATTATGCCTTCGAGAAAGGATGAGATGTTGGTATCCAGTATCTATTTATTTTTGGGAGTTATTGTGCTATTGTTGTGATGTCATCATTCATATCGAGAGGAGCTCATAGAGAGTCATCATTATCTGTTTCATAGTATCAGTATTAGATATGAGCTCAGAGTCAGGTCATAGAGAGTACGCGTAAGGAGCATGAGGAGATGCATCAATGGCGGTAGTAAGAGATGCACCAATGGCAGTAGTAGTAGTAGGAAGAGCTCCGACGATATCAACAGTAGCAAGGGGAGGAGATGTGTTGATGGCAACAGTAGCCGCCTGAGTAGATAGATTACATGTGACATCTGACTTGTAGTTTTGGGGTTCAGTTCCCTCCATCATGTCCTACAACTCCCCAAAGGACCCCCCAATGATATATTTGTTTTTTATAAAACATTTGAATTCAATTTTATTGTTATGTAAACTATTTTTATTTCTATATAGAGAATTGTTTATATTGTTGTGAATATTTCAATTTTTTTTTAATTTGTATTAATTATTTTGTTTTTTATGATTTTATTACTTTATTTAGTTTTTAGTTTTTTATTGTTTTATTATTAATGTTGTTATTTATATTATTTATTATTTATTTATGAATATCAATGTTTTTATTATTTTATAATTTTTTAATATTTTTCTAATATAAATATTATTATTTGATTAAAATTAATAATATTATAATTATATTAATAATATTATTTTATTTTTTTACTAATATTATAATTATAATTTAATTAAAAAAAATATTATTATTATTATTATATTGTTATTATTATATTAATCGCATTTATATTATTAATATTACTATTATTATTAATTTCTAATATTATATTATCATTATTTTTAAATATGATTAAATTTTTATTAATAATATTATTTTAGTCAACTTTATTTTATAATATTTTTATGATATTGGCAACGACCCTTTTGTGAAGGGGGTCCCCGTCTTCAATAGTATTTGCGATGACCCATTATAAATACAATTTATAAATAGTATTGGGGAAAATATTTTTGATAAGACTATTTTCTATGGGGATCCCATCATAAATAGTAATTTCTATGGCCCGTTATAAATGTGTTTTTAAATCATCTAAGGGAAACTATTTGTGAGTTGTTTATGTGCCATCACAAATATTTTGTTTTTGCAATTTACCGCCACAAAAAATAATTTTTTTATGCCATTTTCTAAAATGGGCCATTTGTGACGGTGTCCTATCACCAATAGTAAAATTTATTGTCGTGTTGGTTCATGATATGGTAGACTATTGTACACATGAATGAGGAATTCATTTCCTATTTAATGGAATTCATGATTGAAATAAGCTATTATATGCACATTATAATGTAAACTTATATTTAGAATACTTGATTTTTTATTTTTCCTTAGTTGAAGAATGTTTTTTGGATTTTTATGAATAAAAAAATAAACCAATTTGATAAAACTCTACATCTTCTTTGGTAATTGTCATTTAATTGACACCATAAAACCACTAATGATGATGTTCTACAATAAATAGGACCTCTATAATATGAGGATGGATTATAGTAATGGATTTAACAATGTGTTGTACAAAAAAATGGGTTAGTGTGATAATTTATGGGAAGTAGATTTTCACATTTATAAGAGAAGAGAGAAGTAGTTTTGGAATTTCTCAAAATTTTAATTTAATATTAATTAATTGTTTTTATTAAAAGTGTATAAATAATAATAATTTTGAAAATAATATGTTAATGGGTCAAAATAATCTCATAAAATAAAATATATATATGATTTCAAGTAAATGTATACCATTATCTATTGGTTTTTAGCATTATTTATCCCCATTAATGCTTATCGAGACAACATTGATTTTTTACTTTATCAGGGTTATTATAGTTACTTTAAAATAATTAAATACCCATAAATGGAATAAATATGGCATAGAAAACCTTATCACATCATTTTACAGAATTTATGTTCTTTTCATAATTTTATATCATTTAATAAAATATTATTTACTATTAAATATTCCATATGGATTTTAAAATACTATTCATTACATTGACCTTAATAATATCAAGAGAAAATATAATTTAAAAACAATTTAATTATATTATTTATAGTATAATTTATTATATAAAACTATTTTATCATTATAACTATAACAAATATGAGTAGTTTTAATTATTTTATAACATTTATTTGATATTTCCCTTAATAAATTAATTACTGCATCAATGTTGAGTAGGAATTTTAGATAATTATTTTTTCATTAAAAATTATAATCAGAAAATAATGATGAATATAAATATTTTTCATTAAAATCAATATTTATAGTTGAATATATCCTATGGATAACCCATTGTTATAAATGTAATAGTTGTTGAAAATAACAGCTTGACATCTCTAAAAAAAATAAAATGAAATATTATAAATCTTATAATAACATCATAACTAAAAAAAGACCAAATATTAAAAAATATAATTATTATGGAGGAATAATACTCATAATATAAATGTGGGAAAAGTTTTAGGTTCATTTTCAAGACTGAATAATTTTATTTGAATGCTAAATTAACCAATTTACCTTTTAATGTGGTAAAACAATAATGTGGATAGTAGTCATTTTGTCCAAAAATAAGTGTCATAATTAATAAATTTGGACATACAAATTTGAAATATTGAAGCCATTTTTTATAATTCAAAACATAGAATAGCCATCATTTAATTAAAATTAAATCAACTAAACAGAGTGAAAATAGTTTTCTAAAACAATTACCATTTTAAACCTGAAATGATATTATACAAAATTCTTGTTTAAAAACTATTTGAACAAAAATAATTGGTTTATTTTAAATACAAATGATAAAATTAAATTTTAATACTAATCTAATGTAAAATTTTAATTTTTTAATAATTTAAAGGAAAAGAAAATTTTAAATAAAAATATGTATTTTTCCCTTTTATTGAAATATCAATCCTTTTAGCAAATTCTTAAAATTGACCATATGATAATATTTATATGATGATTTCAAAATTGTTAATTTTTTTAAATATATAAAATTTAACAATTTTTAAAAATTAATTATTTTTTACGCTCACAAAAGTAATAAATTTCATTTATGATGAAAATTAATTTGGAGAATAAAATGACTTCATTAAAATTAAATGCTTAGTTTTGTTTTAATTAATTAATAAATTTTTAAATTACTAACAATTATTGGATTTAAGAGTGTTTCCATGGTATAGTCAGCACTATTATTCTAGGTATATTGACATTAGTCATTTTCACACACATTGTTCATAGTGGTGGATGCAATATAGAACTAATATATATATATATACTACTATTTATATATATAGTGACATAACGAGGCATTAATTCCATCCAGGTGCTAAATTATGTAAAACCACCAAGTGTCCTTTAAGAACCTGAGTAGGTAGTTTTTGGATTATTTCATCATTGTTTTGTTGTTCCTCATATACCTATATACTATTTAATTACGACCACTACTCGGATTACACATATAGAATGTTGGTGGTTGCCTACTAATTTTTTTATTTGACTCCCTACTCAAAAATCTGTTCGCACCCAATTAATATATCTTT
Organism: Viscum album; assembly: GCA_963277665.1. Taxonomy (NCBI): domain Eukaryota; kingdom Viridiplantae; phylum Streptophyta; class Magnoliopsida; order Santalales; family Viscaceae; genus Viscum; species Viscum album. The sequence goes on from OY728126.1 coordinate 1,959,640,703, forward strand.
ATGCAGGTATTGATAACATAGAACTCTAGACTATATATTCTTGACTGATTACATTGTTGGATTATAAGAGAAGAGGATCAGGCCTAGGCTCAAGATGCTTATGGGGTTGTCTGTACTTTTTGTCTACCGGTACTGTTTTATTGTGTACCTGAATCTACATTTTTTTTATTATCATCATTCCATTGACACAAGTATCATACACTTCCATTGAGACTTTTTTATATAATCTTCTAATGTTCCTCTTTTATCTTCCACTGCTTAATTGTTCCGTTCTCTATTTTCCCTTTTACAGTTTATTGATTCTAATTGTTTATATTATGATTCCATTATTGAATGTATCTATTTTTATTTGTTGTGAAATTATTATATGAGGGTATTGACTCCCCACCAATTGACCTTTACACCCGCACTTCTACTCGAAAGCCTTTGGCGTATTGGGTGGAACGTTTGAGGCCATGGGACCTACTAGCTCAGGGAACAACATAAGTGGATCTCAGGTCCAGATGTTACATTTTTTAATGAAATATACCTACCAAAATCACTTCATATATTTCCTCCCCACATTCAAGAGGCCTATGTTTAATTATAACACCATCCTTGGTGATTTTATGTTCTTAATGAAGGGATATTTTATGAATAAGATGTATAGTTGTATCCTTACGTTATTGTTTTTTTCATCTTTGAACACCATAAAATAACATTCAAACATTATATAATAATATTAAATATATCCTCAATGTACCTAGATATTATTATTTGTATATAATAACTGATATTATTATCCACTTCCAACAAATGGGAAATGATTTTTTTGTTAATGTGTATAGCGAACTAACTTCTCAAGATCTGATGTAATTCATTTTCGATCCCCATATCATAAGAATGGTTATAATGATGGAATTGAGGTTTATATATTACATTCATAAAATATTTATAAATGTTAAAATATAATATACTATTTATTATTATATCATTCCTTGTGTAGAAAATTGATAATGTCGTTCATGTATATATGTGGACAACCAACTCCACCAAGAGATGTGATTTGTTTTCATTACTACATCACATAAATGATATATATAAATATATTTAAAGAATTAATATCAAATTTAACATATTTCAATTATTATATAATGGAAAAATAAAACTCACATTCTATCAATAATGATCGTTGATGAATTCAAATGTTATTCTTGCATACATATAACCTACCATCTCTAGGATTATGATGTGGTTCATTTTTCATATACGTATTTAATGGTTTGAATAAAAAGTATAATTTATTTATAAAATTGATAATTATGTATTAAATATTATTTTTTAATGATTTAGTGATGAACTCATTGAAAATAGTCAACTTACCGAATCTAATTTGGACATAGGTACCTAATATCATCACAACATCCAATGTGAACAAAAATGATTATGTAATTGTATAAAAAACTAATTGAGGGATAAAAAAATAATTATAAATGAAAAAAAGGTTCTAAAAAAGTTTTAATTAACTTGTGTTTGTTATTTTAGATGGTTAATTATATATGTGATGTGTCAGATTCTTTGTAAGATATTTATTAACTCAATTTCCAATCACTGGTTTAAACATCATCTAAATGGATTATGTCATTATAACATTATGAGTGAAATGAATTTTGATTATCTTATGTTAATTATATAATTTATTTATATATATTTATATCTTATAAACATATTCTATTCTTTAACAGTCACTTTAATGTTATGATATTTGTATGGGACTCTTTAACTAAAAAACCTCATTTTGAATGTTTTAAAGATTTATTTTATAAATTATTCTCAATCATGGTATTTTTTTTTAAAATTGTTGACTTTATTTATAAGGAAATGATTTTTTTTCAAAATTAATTTTAGAATTTCTAACAAATATTTTAGAAAATTAATTAATTTATGGTTTTATGTACGATACATTATTTTAAAAACTCTATTTTAATGATTCCCTCTCATTTTTATAAAATTTAAAAAATAATGTTTTTAATATACATATATATATAATGAGTGAAATTTACCACCATGATTATGTTTCAATTATTTGATGTTTCCTTAACAACTTTACATGGTTGTTTTCATATAAATGTTTTTAATTTTTAAATATGCATCTTTTCTAAATAATAAAAACTGATATCAAAATGGAAATGTTATATTCCTCCAAAAAAAATTCTTATTCCAGAATTATGTGTTATGATTATGTAATGGTTCTCCAATATTTTCTATGGGGAAAGGTGATTCTATTATGATCTAAGGGATACTGAGCTTGTTATTGGTATACAGTTAATTTGGAAAATGGATGGAGTTCACTAATGAGTTTTCTCCGAAAATATTATTGGAATAAAATAAATTGGATATTCCAAATGTATCTGTGTTGGTTAAACCATTTTTATCCACAAGAGATATAGAATATTTAAGAATAATATGAAAATGATTCATTAAGATACCTTCAGGATTTATTTTTTCCCCTGATAGATTCTACAGGAAACATATGATTTCATTATATAATCAAATGACATTAAAATTTATGGGTTAATGTTATTTCATTGGGATATTTTTTTAATTAATCTTTTTTTCTCAAATGAAATATTTTATATAATTATTTAGGAATAAAAATATATTTCATATGAAATAAAATCTTTATTTGGATCCGGGTGTATATTTTCTTGAAAAAGGAATGTTTTTATAAGTATTAATAGACTAATGGTTTCTTTTTTCTATTTATGTCCCTTACTGAGATTTATGTTCTCGTATATCATTTTTTTAAAAAAATTATTTAATTTTATAGAATATTAGGGACAAGGATTGGGTCAAGATCAAAATTTTTTAAGATATTTCATGACAATAAAACATGTATTCTTTTCAAAGTGATTTATTCTGTGGAAAGGACATATACTAGTTATAATTTTCAACTATTTATGTATGTATTTACTATGTAAATGTTTTACCAAATTCCCTAAAACTGAAATCCTAAAATATTTTATAGGAAAGATTATTATTTCTCATTTCAAAATAAATATAATATTTTTTAATTCTAGATCCTTATACATGTTTATCTATTTCTTTAATACACATTAACATACAATATGTTTTATATCTATTGATGGTTTTACAAAAATCTATACATGATTTTGGAATGTGGAAACCATCCATAAGATTCATGGATTAATTAAATTTATAAACATCAATGAAATTAACTTATTTTTTTGGATATAGATTTCCTATCCTTAAGGAATGATTTTTAACATATCTCTGTGAAAAGAAATTCATATCTCTCCAGTTCATTAACATATTTAGATAACCTATGAAATACATGTATTGTGGGAACATCTTTATCTCTCAATGATTTTGGTTGATATTATACTCTTAATAATTATATTATATATAGAATATTAACATAAATTTAGAAAATATTTCTCACACCATTACCTTATAATATTATACCCTTTTAAAAAAAATTCATGTCTTTACAAAATCACTTTTCAATATTAATGTTTATATATTTATTGTGACTTAAATTCAATTTTATAACCAATAAATATTCCTTTAGTGCTATCATATTCTACTTTTTTAATTCATTATTTTGAATACAAACTCCTCATAGATAGACACACACACACACACACAAATATATATATATGATATTGTGGGTTTCTTCAGATACTATAACTCATATATAATTTCTTCTTCAATGTTAGATAGTACTCAACAATAGTTTATAATATAGTTTATGCAGTTCATATCTCCAAAAGGGTAATTTAGATTCTCATGAATCATTATTTATCTTACCAGGTCAAGAATGATGTAATTCCCCATTTCACCTACAACATCCCATTGAGTTGTAAAATTAAGAGTGAGTTCAGAGATTATACCCCAATATTTGATGTGGTCGACAAAATCTTGGTAATATAATCGCTAACTCACTATGAGTAAATTTCCCTCATATTATTACAAATATATTTTTCTATATAATTTTTCAATTACTTAAACATCATAATGGGATCATTATTATAGATCATTATTCATATATATATATATATATCCAAAATTACTAATGTCATCTATAAAAATTATGAGGTAAGAGAACCCACATTTAGCCTTTACTATAAATTGATCATTCACATAGGCATAAAAGAATGAAAATACTACTCATTATTTTACACCCAAAATTGATAATGTTTCTTTGGCCTTTTTTATATAGACATCCATGACATATATCCAAGGTATATAACTCAACAGAGACTAAACACCCTCCTTGAAATAATTTATGAAAACACTTATCGATTTCATATCCATGAATTATATTCCACTAATATGTATGATATAATTCATTCTCCAAATATTTTTCATTGATTTATAGTACCTTTATATCATGTCCGTGTATATATAATACATTGTTAAGATGAACTGTACCATACTGCATGTTTTTCTAATAAAAGATGAAAAATTTATTTGAAAACATGAAATAAAATACAATAATATCTAGATTTTAATTTGATATTCTATTTATATTAATATAAGGTACAAAATAAAAATAATTTAAAACTGGTTATATTCACTATATAATTTAAGATGATGATCTCCCACTACTAATGTCTCCATCATTACACCATTTTCTACTAGGAGAACTACCACAAACATGTTAATTATCTAAAATCTAAATGTTTATGTATATTAACACCAATGTTTAATATTAATCCCATATTTAGTAATAATATTTAAAACACTGACATATTTCATTCAATGAATAAAATATATAATCAAATATAGTTTTCTCTATTTATTTTCCCAATGGTTCAATTATTATTCCACTGGATTTTCATTCCCCTAGAAAAATTGACAAATTCCTACACATTTCTCTACTATTTAATCATTAAATTCATAGAGGGGTGATGGATGTGGTTTTTTAGGTTAGGCTTAATCTTTGACACTATAGAATTCAATTTCCTCCTTTTGTTCATGATAAGGATTAAAGAGTTCGTATTCTTCACATCAATTTATTTTTAATCATATAAACATAATAGATCAAAGAGGGTCTAAATAATATTATTAATATTATTAAAAATTAATAAAGTGGGGAAACTTGGAGTTAATGAGGTAATAAATAAATTTATCAGCAGTTTGAAGTTCTTTTTGAAAGTATGGGACTCGAGTTTGTGAATATTGTCACGAACCAAGCCGTGTTGACCCTGAAATGGTCACCCGAATTGGTCTGCGGCAAGGCCCTAAGGGCATTCCCGATCCCCACGAGCTGGCAAAAGTGCCCGGGTATTACATGAGATTCCTTAGGAATGATTAACCCGAATTTATCTTATTAAAATAACTAATAAAACACAAAAAATAGATCTGAAAAGTTTGATCAAAACCACCAATAATTAATCTAAAAATATAAATTTTACAACTAAACAAATACTAGAAAAAATGATGACACAACGAGAAACTAAAAAAACACCTCAAAACCTCCATACAATAATAGGAGAAACCTCCTCCAACCACCAACACCAACCAGCGCAAGAAGACCATCGACATCATGAACCACCATCACTAAGCACGATGCCTCAACCAGAGATACACGAGATACAGAAACCACATGCACCCAAAGGTGCATGTAGGGTATGAGCCAAGATCCCAGTAGGATATCACTGAATAAAAGATTCCATGCCACAACATCAAAGAGATAATTTAAAATGCTTATTCAGAAATATACATTTAGGAAAATAACACTTTTACGGAAAACATTTACAAGCTAAAAGTGAAAAATGAACACTTTAAGAAAAAGAATTTTTTTCAAACATTATTTTAAAGAGGAAGGGAAAATTTATAATGAGAAATAACACACACAGCCAAGTGGTCCTTTGTATGCCGACGGAATGCACTATTTAATGAATAGTAGAGCACCATGGGTAAATCCCCTAAGGGTCATCTAACTCATGTGGGTCCCTAGAACCTCGTACCTCTGTGAAAATTAACCATGAGAAATATATGTTCTTATGAAAGAGCCACTAGTATGGAGCATACCCATAACCTAGTGGTCCCCAATCTTCTCCAATATAGTTTTGTTAGTGTTGTCACATCAAACATGCTACATGAACCATGGTCAAAACCCCTTCGTTCACTAGCGTAGTAGTTCCATTCCTTCACCTAGAATACCAGGGTTTCCCTTGTGCTCAAACAAGTCCCATATGTTAAAAAATACTAATTGTACATAAAAATGCTATTTTCACTGATAATTCCCATTTTGAAATAATACGTACACCAATGTTTTCTTCAAACATCATTTGCAGGACTTAAAAATTCAATAAACCATTTCCACAATTAAACAACAATTTTAACCATTAAATATAGTACTTTGAAAAATTAAAAAATAATTTTAAGAAGTTACACATGACTTCTCACAGACAAAAAATCACCCACACCCCGCACATAAAACATACAACATGTCATACCCTTCAAAAATGTATTTTTCATTACTCATGATACTTAATAAACCATATTCACAATTTTTAAAACACTTATAAGAGCGCAACATGACTTTACACCCAAAAACACAATAAAAATAACCACATTCGACCCAACACACACAAAAACCTTTTCACATAGTAATTTTCACCAAAATCAGGACTTGTTAAATAAATTAAATAATTAACAGAATAATTATACAAAACACACTATGGGATTGCACGTGTAAAACACCCAATTTGCACATAAGAATTCCACTTTAAAAATGTAACACATATTTAACTCTATCAAACACCAGATTCACACAACACATTTAAAAATAAAAAAATCCAATCAAACAGTTCATCAAACACTCCAAATTTGCACACGAGAGTTTACACAAAAAAAATGCAATTGATTTCACATAAAAACGGCACTTTAAAACCAAATGTGCAAAATAACCATATTAAGACATGTTTTCAATTACTCAAACCGTTTTCGATTTAATATCAATGATGCGCAATAAATCTAACACAGCAAAACAATTCATTATCCAATTGAATGCATACCAAACACTTCAAAAATTTATTTTTGTGACACCAAAATAGATCATGAAACATATTTATAAAATCAAATAAACATTTTAAATTAATCAAATGATGAAATGGAATGGATCCAACTGCCTCAAATAATTTGTTGAGCCAATGCTTTCAAACACACACGACCACCTGTTCACATACACACACTCCCAAAAAGCTGCACACACTATAAAACAAAACATTGTCACACCTTGACAATGCATTCGACACCCAATGTTAGTGCGGCGAAGACCAATGCACAAACAATTAAAAACTAGGGAATCAAAAACAACATCAAACACTAAATTGGATGACTCAAAAAAAATAGTGGGTGCATTAACCTTACCCGAAAAAATTGGCGGCAAGGGAAATCGAGTTCATCCGCCTCGGCCTTGGCGGCGGATGCCGGAACCTTGACCAACGGGTCCAGATACATTAATTGCATAACCTATAGAGGGAAGAACAGAACAATCAAATATTATCCAAACCTAAGGGTTTCAGCAAATCCTAACCGGGTACTGAAATAGAAACAAAATTCCAAATCAATTAAGGAAAAGTGGTCCAGGGACCATACCTCGACAAATCGTTGAAGCAACACGAATAAATAGAAAGAAATCTTGATGGCCTCGGGAGATCTGACGAATGTGGTCGTGCACCATCGATGTTCGGCTGAGGGTTCATACGCGCCTAAACAAGGGGGTCTGCAGGTTTGTGCGCAGCTGATGGATGGGGGGTGCAGCAGCCAGAACATGGCACAAGGAGGAGGCTGGTCATGGAGAGCCATCGCACCAAGAGTGTCTTTACAGGGGGCGCGTCATATACAGAGGATAGAGAGGATAGATGGTTAAAGAATTAAAAAAACAAAATAAGAAGGGAGGGGAATAGTGGGGCGTGATAGGGTAGAGGCGTGAGAGAGTGAGATAATTAACAAAAAAACAAACATGAGAGGGGAGAGGCATGAGTGAGTGAGGGAATTAATAAAAAAACAAAATAAGAAATAGAAGGGGGAGGCGTGGAACGAGAGAGGGGTGAGGGGAGATGTGAGTGATAAATAATAAATAAAAATATAAAACAAAAATAATAATAAAATGAGATATTTGGGAGTGGAAAGTGGTGGGGGAGTGGGGATGTTGGAAAAAACAAAACAAAAGAAATGGGGGAGGCGCATGGGTAGCTTAGGATAAAAAAAGTTGTAATTATAATAATTATAATAAATTGATAAAAACAATAATAAATTGAAAAAAAATACAAACAAACTTAATAATAATAATAATAATGCTAATCATAATAATAAAATTTTTAATAACATAATAATAATAATCATCATCATAATTTTATTCATTTTCTTTTAAATAATAACAATTTTAATAACGACTAAATAATTATATTTAAAACAATTTCATTGATAGTATTATTAATAATTTTTGGTAACGAAAGTATTTTTTTATCTACACAATAATATTATTATTATTACAACTACTTAAACCATTAACTTGTGTTACTTACACAAAATTTTATTTATTTTAAACCTTGCACATTTGTGTGGCTACTTGGGCCGATCGCACGGTCACCGCCAACCATGCGATTTCCGTGCACCGGTTCGACACCAACCGAAACTGTTAATCGATAAAAATATTAGACTCGCGCTCTCCCTGCACCTTGGCAAGGCTAACAAAAACCAATAGATAATAAAATAAAATAGTTTAAGGAGTTGGGGTGTGACAATTATAAGGCCTCGGCCTTAATCCTTACTTAATATTGAATTAAATGAATATTTCACATTGAGGATCTTTTCAGGTTTAGAGTTTTAGAGAATTAGGACATAACTGTTACATCTCAAAAGATTAAAAAGTAGACACTTCTACTGAGTTTTAATAGAATAAAAAAAATCTTAAAAAGAAACATGTCTAGTTCCTTGTTTTATATAGCATGACTTTCCCTTGATCCCATCCTTGACCCTATTCCACATTAAGTCCTGTGAAAAACATTTCAAAAAAACTTGGGGTGAGCATAAAAATCTCAGTAAGGGATACAAAAAGAATGAAAACTGTTTTTTTTTCTAAACAACAAGTAAACCATGTATACTTTATCAAAGTAATACTTTTGACCTTTTCGAAGTAGTAAAAACTCTTCACTGAATAAAAGTTCATTACTTACCCTTCTGTAACCAAAAGATTACCATAACACCCATATAAAGATCACATAACATATAAAGGTAACTTGGGACATAAACATACTTAAGTGAAATAACCATAAGGTCGACTTCCACACATATCACTTAAAGGAATATCCATTCGGACAACATCCATACATACATAATGGAATAGCCATACGGTCGACTTCCATACCCAATGCATTGAAGGTTATAACGGAACCACCCATCCTGGTATTCACGGCACCACCCGTCATATGGTTTATCACGTAACCACCTGTAAAATGTCCATGTACCATCATTACACATAAAATATTGAAAATATAAACATTTTAATAACAAAATTTCATTTTCAATCATAATAAGTAGTTCCCAGATATTGAATTAATCAATCCATTTTCAAAAACCATTTAAAAGAGATTTTTGAATCAAAGTTTCCCATACCACTTTGAAGCTTTTAATGGAATTATAATTTTTAAACATTAATGTACATATAAATGAATACTGAAAACCATTTTGAATACATGGACATTAAAGATAAAGATTTAGAATAATAAATCTTTAAAACATTTAGAACGATATTTTTGTTAAATAGTTTTTAACAAAATGAGAGACTCTTGAATACAAATAATAGCGGAATAACATTAAATCCGAACTTTATAATATCATGAGAATAAAGGGATTCATGATATAATATGTCAAAGGACAGTATAAACACCATATAAGAGTGAATTGGTGCATAACAACAATGAAGTCTCAAAAGAAATGTAAAATGAGATGAAATCCATTATAAAGAAGGTATCCTTAAAATAAGGATAAATCAATCTCATTATTATGTGTGACAAATATAAATACCCCCAATATAAGTGGATATTAAGTGTAAAACAATAAAATGTTATTCACACATATTCAAAGGCCACATATTCAATAACTACATGTTGAACCCAAAGAAATCGAAATTGGGTTAAGAAGTTCCCTTGGTAAAATTCGGCAGCCTAACGGCGTCACATAAAATTTCACAAAAAGGGTTGATGAGGGAGATAAAGGGGATCTCATCACTTGGACATAAAATTTACATAAATAAGGATAGAGAAGAACATATCCCAACATAATAGTATGTTAATTAAAAGACATAACAAAAGAAGTCTTTTAAAAAAATGAGGGTGAAAGGTCCCCTTACCGAGTTGGGTAACTTTCGAAATGTACACCCCATGGAAGAAGGGTCATACAATGTGGATGTGAATACCCATTAATGAAATTATACTACACAATTTGTATAATAATGGGAGGTACATGCACCACTCAAAGGAAATTTTGGAAAATGTAGCATAAATCTCACGGGAATAAAAGTGACATAAACAATCCCTTACGGAAACTCGACAACCTAACGGTGCCAGATAAAACATTCAAAAATGTATTGATGAGATCAAATAGGGTCTATCATCATATTAACATAAAGTTTACAGAATGTGTAATATAAAATAACATCCCCCAACATAACAAAGTGGAGCTTAAAAGAAGTGACATAAAGGAGAGTACTTAAAAAAGAAAGAGAGAGGTTAGATCTCTTAGGAAAATTCGGTAGCCTAACGGCGCCACTCAAAACCTCCAAAATGGATTGATGAGAGAGAATATGGTCTCTCATCATATGAAAATAAAAATTACAGTAAGAGTAATATAAAATAACATCCCAATAACAATAAATATGAGCTTTAAAAGGAATGACATAAAAGAGCGTACTTAAAAAGAAAGAAAGGAGTAGGATCCCTTACCTCGGGTCTGACTTGACTCGATCGTTCTTTAATATCCTAAATAATAAACTTCAGTTAATTTCTACTTGATTAGGAACCTTTCTCAAGCTTATTATTCCTTTTATATCACTTATTTCCATGTTATAAACATTATGTAATCATTAAGTTAATAATGTTTGTTTTGTCGATATTTGGTTCTTAAGTCGAAAGTGGACTTCTTACAATTACATGTTGTTCGTGTGGTCAAAGGTTATTTATATCCAGAATGACAGTCCTGATTTGGATATAATATATATCCAGCATATACATGTATTTATAATATCACATAATCATTTAGAGGAATGAAATGAAATGCACCGTTCATGGAGACGGTAAGCCATATGTACGCATGAACGCTACTTTCATTTCTATGTCATATTAATGGAATTAAAACTATATGAGAGGTATGTATATTTTAATTCCAGAATTATATTAATCATTTAGATGTAACATACATCATATATATCCATTATATATATGTACTCATAATAATACATTACATTTGGGGATAAGAAATGAAATGCACCATTCATGGAGACGGTAAGCCGTACGTACGCATGAACGCTACTTTCATTTCTATCTCATACATTAATGGAAAGAAAATAATAATGAAATAAAGGAATATTATAATTCCAGTATAACATCATATATAATAACTTTAAATCCATCCTTTATACGTCCCACATATGGCATTAACGAATCACATCACTTTGAGGGGGCGGTAGTCCGCACTTCCTTAAATGAAGATATCGCATTTACCCATAATGGAAACCATAAATTTATTCCATAAATGAAAAATACAGAAGCTTAAGTAAAACATAAACATATTATATGTCATATATAAGTGTAGTGTCATATTAATGGCCACCTTTGAAGGTGTTAAAATAATGTTGAACAATCATCGATTCGGGAGGCAGAAATTTACCATCCATGGAAACAGTATGTTCTTTAACCATTAGATGTAGGTGTGTGTAAGTGTATCTCGAATCCTTCTTATAAAAACATCCTAATATATTTAATATACTGGAGTTGTTACAAAAGAAATTAATAAAAAGAGTTTAGGGGGTTGGAGAAGCAAAATAAAACAAAAGGACTCAAGTGGAGACATTACCTTAAAATCGGGTAACTCTCTTAGATTTGAGCTCAAAGGCTTCCTTGGGAAGACTTCTGCCCAAAGTGAGGATTCAAGGAGTTAGAGAGGGATGTGGAGAGACAAAATGGGCAGGTTTTTGCCGAGACAAAGGCTTTTTAAGTGTGGGTAAGGAGGTAGAGGTGGGGGCTTTTTATAAGAGGAGAGGATGGGCACTCTTGGAAAGTAAAGAATTATTACTTTATTTGAAAATCCGTTTCGGATTTAAAAGGTCCCACATTGATATAATTCTAGAATAAGGTGATAATGGTTCTAAATAAACCCATAAAATAGGTTTTGGACATTTGTAGGTCTTAGATTTTACATTTTCTTTCCACTTTATTTAAATTGTTAAATAATGAGGTCATCGCTGCATCATCATGATGTCATAAATAATTTAATTTATTAAATGTCTAAATATTATAAAAAAAATACTATGATGTAGTAAATATTTTTATATTTCCATTTATTATTTATAGTTAAAAATCTGACTTGTATAACCCCATGTAAATATTTTTTTAGTAAAACATCTCATGTTTGTGTCATTTTTACTTTTACATTAAATAAAAAGTTATTTATGTCATTTCCCAACCAAAGTGGATACATGGGGTCCCCAAGTTGACCCATGGATTTTATTGGTTGGCCATGACACATAAAATGAGGGTAGGACATGTGTCAAGCTCATCTCACATTATTAAAACATTATTTTTACCTTAAACCACACTAATTACATCTAATCGTGATTAAAAACTTAATAAGTTACTATTCACCAAAAAATTATTTTAATCCCATTGAACCACATTTTACTTCTTAATGAAAACCATGTATGTCATATTTTTGAAATTCAAAACACAAAGATGGAAAAATTTCATTTAAACGGAAAATCAGTTTTTATAAGTACCACTTAGTAGTTTCACTATTCATCAAAAATTGATGTTTTTTAGAAAATTACCAAAAATTCACCCTATGCTATATTTGATATTATGAATTCAAAAATTAAGTCTATTTTACAAAATTCAAAACATATAGTTTGCATTAATTAATTTAATAATTAATTTCCGCTGTCACAGCAAATAGCGTGTTTTTATGAAACAATAAGTATCAAAAGATTAAAACTAGTTTAAGTCCAATTTCAAAGTGAAATTAATTCCAATGACCACTATTTGATTAAATGGTAAAAATATATTCTAATTTCACTTTAAAACAAATTATAAAGATAATCTAATTGTATAAATAAATTATATTAAAAATTAGTTTTGAATTAAAATACATCATTTTTCACTATTCACTAAAATTTGAACTTTTTTAGAAAAATACCAAAAATTTACACAAAGTAAATTTTGATGTCCCGATTATAAAGAAGAATTTTATTTTGTCAAATGTAACACATAAAGTTCTAAAAAGGTGGATTTAAAAGAGGTTCGCCACCAAAAGGCGGTTAATCGACCTTTTAAAAAATATTAGAATGTTTACGCTTAAAATTGGATTCATTCGCATTTTTAATCCTTTAACATTTATTGTAAAAAGTAAAAATATTTGATAAACATATATAATCATTTTGTAGTTAGTTCTATTCATTCCCGCCATCAGAACAGCTAGGCGTTAACTACCATTTAAAATAATATTATTTTATTATTAGAGTGCAACGTAAGATTCCCAAGAAACTCGTTGTTGCGTATTGGGTACGCCATCGAGCATAGCGTCCCCTTTCAAGTAATATTAATAATTTATTCACAAATATGGATAAATATAAAGATGTCATATTCTTTATTTACCTGGGGTGTTACATCCTTCCCCCCTTTTGGAAATTACGTCCTCGCAATTTTAAAATTGGGCTTGGAAACATCCTTGAAAGTCCCACATCAGAACAAGAGTCGGTAAAACAATCACTTTAAAATAAATAAAGATAAGTACAAAGGTCACCCGAGTTAAACCATACTAGGATTCCATCTATGAAAATATGGACACGGAGGAAAAAAACAAAGGGTCATGTTCTGATGGAGAGTGATAGAAAACATGTTTAGGAGAAAGTTAACCATAAGAAAATCACAAACTTGTGATGGGTTAAACGGTATTCGATTCCCCAGTAGGAAAAGTTAATAGACAACATTTTTGTCTTAAGTTACTTTTTATTGAGGAATTTATTCATAAGGAAACATAATCACTTATCATGTTTACTTTCAACTTTTATTTGATTCCTTACACAAACTCATATTTTCTCCAAAAGACTAGTATTTAGGAAGACTTGTTCACATTAAGAGTATTATAATCAACTTCTAGAGAATCACCTAATCCACAAAAGAGAACTATATACTTCCCATGTCTTTAGAATTTAACCAAAACCAAAACCAAAAAGTTTAGTACAAGATAAGATAATCCAGAAAAGGATAACCCTTTATAAAAATAAAATATATTCTTAATCTCCAAAAATTTTCAAACAAAACCCAAAGTTCAACGAGGACCATTCGATAAACAATTTGTCCATAAAATTCTTCAAATTAAACCCAACTAAGATTGAAACCCAAATATTTGAAGGATTTAGTCACATAGTCTTCCAAGTTAAATCGTAACACTTATCTCCAAACAACATCAGTTTCTCCTAAAGTCTCGTATTGAAAAGTAATTAACCTAATCACATATCCTCGATGATAGGTTAATCATTTCCAAAGATAACCCAAAAATAAACTTACTCTTGATTCCTAAAATAATCTAACTAAAAATAATTTGTCACACTAACCAGGGACTTCACGTAGTCCAGTGGTAGGCAATAAATACCAGTCGCACTTTGGTTGTGGGTTCGATTCCCGCATCTTTGTCCGACATGACGGGTTGTCACACGGTCTGCGTGTTGTCCTTTTTCCAAAACTATATAATTCATAAAACATTCCCCAAAACGAGATAAAATCTTTAAAAATAATCATAACATATTTTAACCTCAAGTTTATCTCATGCCTTTCATTTTCCAGCATATCATATAATAACCCATAATTACCTCAAAATTAAGGATCATATAAACTCTAATGGTTACCTTTATAATTATTACCTGAACTTCTACATCGATTGGTCATATCGTACATGATGCATTACAGATCATACCAAGGTTCAAGTGGTTGATCATGACTCCTTGATAGTTGGTTTAGAACAACCACGAGTTTCCTCATTGAATCCCCCATTTTATCTAGTATCTTAATCAAAGAACCACCACAGTTTCCTTCAAACATGTTGTCTCTTTGGTGCCTGCTAGTTCCAGCCATTTACTAAAACCAAAAAGGTCAGTGTGAGTATGTCAACAAAACCATCATGTACTAATGAGGAAGATAAACACTAAGATATACTTATTCATTCACTTAATCTAAAACTATGACTCTTTCTGAAATCCTAACCATTATGGTAATGTCACTTATGCTTAAAGAATACCATAACCTCTAAAGTTATATAAATCGACCTTTGATACCAACTATAAGACCCCAACCTTAAACCTTACTTAATATTGAATTAAATGAATAATTCACATTGAGGATCTTTTCAGGTTTAGAGTTTTAGAGAATTAGGACATAATTGTTACATCTCAAAAGATTACAAAGTGGACACTTCTACTGAGTTTCCATAGAATAAAAATACTATTAAAAAGAAACATGTCTAGTTCCATGTTTTATATAGCATGAATTTCCCTTGATCCCATCCTTGACCCTATTCCACACTAAGTCCTGTGAAAAACATTTCAAAAAAACATGGGGCGAGCATAATAAGCTCAGTAAGGGATACAAAAATAATGAAAACTGTTAGTTTTTCAAAACAACAAGTAATCCAAGTATACTTTTTCAAAGTAATACTTTTCACCTTTTCGAATTAGTAAAAACTCTTCACTGAATAAAAGTTCATTACTTACCCTTCTGTAACCAAAAGATTACCATAACACCCATATAAAGATAACAAAACATATAAAGGTAACTTGGGACATAAACATACATAAGTGAATAACCATAAGGTCGACTTCCACACATATCACTTAATGGAATAGCCATTCATCCAACTTCCATACATACTTAATGGAATATCCATACGGCTGACTTCCATACCCAATGCATTGGAGTATATAACGGAACCACCCGTCCTGGTATTCACGGCACCACCCGTCATATGGTTTATCACGTAACCACCCGTAAAATGTCCAGGTACCATCATTACACATAAAATATTGAAAATATAAACATTTCAATAACAACATTTCATTTGCAATCAGAATAAGTAGTTCCCAGATATTGAATTAATCAATCCATTTTCAAAAACCATTTAAAAGAGATTTTTGAATCAAAGTTTCCCATACCACTTTGAAGCTTTTAATGGACTTATAATTTTAAAACATTAATGTCCATATACATGAATACTGAAAAACATTTTGAATACATGGACATTAAAGATAATGATTTAGAATAATAAATCTTTAAAACTGTTAAAACGATATTTTTGTTAAATAGTTTTTAACAAAATGAGAGACTCTTGAATACAAAAATAGCGGAATAACATTCAATACGAACTTTATAATATCATGAGAATAAAGGGATTCATGATATAATATGTCAAAGGACAGTATAAACACCATATAATAGTGAATTGGTGCATAACAACAATGAAGTCTCAAATGTAATGTAAAATGAGATGAAATCCGTTATAAAGAAGGTATCCTTAAATTAAGGATAAATCAATCTCATAATTATGTCTGAAAAATATAAATACACCCAATATAAGTGGATATTAAGTGTAAAACAATCAATGGTTATTAACACATATTCAAAGGCTGACATATTCAATAACTACATGTTGAACCCAAATAAATCGAAATTGGGTTAAGAAGTTCCCTTGGTAAAATTCGGCAGCTTAACGACGTCACATAAAATTTCACAAAAAGGGTTGATGAGAGAGATAAAGGGGATCTCATCACTTGGACATAAAATTTACATAAATAAGGATATATAAGAACATATCCCAACATAATAGTATGTGAATTAAAAGACATAACAAAAGAAGTCTTTTAAAAAAGGAGGGTGAAAGGTCCCCTTACCGAGTTGGGTAACTTTAGAAATGTACACCCCATGGAAGAAGGGTCATACAATGTGGATGTGAATACCCATTAAAGAAATTATACTACACATAGTGTATAATAATGGGCAGTACATACACCACTCAAAGGAAATTGTGGTAAATGTAGCATAAATCTCACGGGAATAAAAGTGAGATAAAAAATCCCTTACGAAAACTCGGTAGCTAACGACGCCACATAAAACTTTCAAAAATGGATTGATGAGATAAAATAGGATCTATCATCATATTAAAATAAATTTATCAGAAATAGGAATATAAAATAACATCCCCCAACATAACAAATAGGAGCTTAAAGGAAGTGACATAAAGGAGAGTACTTAAAAAGAAAGAGAGAGGTTAGATCTCTTATGAAAATTCGGCAGCCTAACGGCGCCACTCAAAACCTCCAAAATGGATTGATGAGAGAGAATATGGTCTCTAATCATATGAAAATAAAAATTACAGTAAGATTAATATAAAAGAACATCCCAATAACAAGAAAGATGAGCTTTAAAAGGAATGACATAAAAGAGTGTACTTAAAATGAACGAGAGGAGTATGATCCCTTACCTCGGGTCCAACTTGACTCGATCATTCTTTAATCTCCTGAATAATAAACTTGAGTTAATTTATACTTGATTAAGAACCATTTTCAAGCTTATTATTCCTTTTATATCACTTATTTCCATATTATAAACAATATGTAATCATTAAGTTAATAATGTTTGTTTTGTTGATATTTGGTTCTTAAGTCGAAAGTGGACTTCTTACAATTACAGGTTGTTCATGTGGTCAAAGGTTCTTTATATCCAGAATGACATTACTGATTTGGATATCATATATATCCAGAATATACATGTATTTATAATATCACATAATCATTTAGAGGAAAGAAATGAAATGCACCGTTCATGGAGACGGTAAGCCGTACGTACCCATGAACGCTACTTTCATTTCTATGTCATATTAAAGGAATTAAAACTATATGAGAGAATGTATATTTTAATTCCAGAATTATATTAATAATTTAGATGTAACATAAATAATATATATCCATTATATATATGTACTCATAATAATACATTACATTTGGGGATAAGAAATGAAATGCACCGTTCATGGAGATGGTAAGCCGTACGTACGCATGAACGCTACTTTCATTTCTATCTAATACATTAATGAAAAGAAAATAATAATGATATAAAGGTATATTATAATTCCAGTATAAAATCATATATAATAACTTTAAATCCATCCTTTATACGTCCCACATATGGCATTAACGAATCACATCACTTTGAGGGGGCGGTAGTCCGCACTTCCTTAAATGAAGATATCACGTTTACCCATAATGGAAACCATAAAGGTATGCCATAAATGAAAAATACAGAAGCTTAAGTAAAACATAAACGTATTATATATCATATATAAGTATAGTTTCATCTTAATGGCCACCTCTTAAGGTGTTAAAATAATGTTGAACAATCATCGTTTCGGGAGGCAGAAATTTTCCATCCACGGAAACAGTATGTTCTTCAACCATTAGATGTTGGTGTGTGTAAGTGTAGCTCGAATCCTTATTATAAAAACATCCTAGTATATTGAAGATACTGTAGTTGTTACAAAATAAATGAATAAAAAGAGTTTAGGGGGTTGTAGAAGCAAAATAAAACAAAAGGACTCAAGTGAAGACATTACCTTAAAATCGGGTAACTCTCTTAGATTTGAGCTCAAAGGCTTCCTTGGGAAGACTTCTGCCCAAAGTGAGGATTAAAGGAGTTAGAGAGGGATGTGGAGATACAAAATGGTCCGGGGTTGGCCGAGCCAAAGGCTTTTTAAGTGTGGGTATGGAGGTAGAGGTGGGGGCCTTTTATAAGAGGAGAGGAGAGGCACTCTTGGAAAGTAAAGAAGTGTTACTTTATTTGAAAATGAGTTTCGGATTTAAAAGGTCCCACATTGATATAATTCTAGGATAAGGTGATAAGGGCTTGAAATACACCCATACAATAGGTTTTGGACATGTTTAAGTCTTAGATTTTATATTATCTTTCCACTTTATTTAAATCGTTAAATAATGAGGTCATCGCTGCATCATCATGATGTCATAAATAATTTAATTTATTAAATGTCTAAATATTATAAAAAAATACTATGATGTAGGAAATATTTTTATATTTCAATTTATTATTTATAGTCAAAAATATAACTTGTATAACCCAATGTAAATATTGTTTTAGTAAAACATCTCATGTGTGTGTCATTTTTACTTTTACATTAAATAAAAAGTTATTTATGTCATTTCCCAACCAAAGTGGCTCCATGGGGTCCCCAAGTTGACCCATGGATTTTCTTGGTCGGCCATGACACATACAATGAGGGTAGTACATGTTTCAAGCTCATCTCACATTATTAAATCATTATTTTTACCTTAAACCACACTAATTACCTCTAATCGCGATTAAAAACTTAATAAGTTACTATTCACCAAAAAATTATTTTAATCCCATTGAACCACATTTTACTTCTTAATGACAACCATTTATGTCAGATTTTTGAAATTCAAAACACAAAGATGGAAAAATTTCATTTAAACAGAAAATCAGTTTTTATAAGTACCACTTAGTAGTTTTACTATTCATAAAAAATTGAAGTTTTTTAGAAAATTTGCAAAAATTCACCCTAAGATATATTTGATATTCCGAATTCAAAAATGAAGTCTATTTTACAAAATTCAAAACATATAGGTTGCATTAATTAATTTAATAATTAATTCCCGCTTTCAGAGCAAATAGCGTGTTTCTATGAAACAATAAGTATCAAAAGATTGAAACTAGTTTAAGTCCAATTTCAAAGTGAAATTAATTACAATGACCACTATTTGATTAAATGGTAAAAATATATTCTAATATCACTTTAAAACCAATTATAAAGATAATATAATAATATAAATAAATTATATTAAAAAGTAGTTTTGAATTAAAATACATCATTTTTCACTATTCATTAAAAATTGAACTTTTTCAGAAAAATACCAAAAATTTACACAAAGTAAATTTTGATGTCCCGATTCTAAAGAATAATTTCATTTTGTCAAATTTAACACATAAAGTTTTCAAAAAGTGGATTTAAAAGAGGATCACCACCAAAAGGCGGTTAATCGTCCTTTTAAAGAATATTAGAATGTTTACGCTTAAAATTGGATTCATTCGCATTTTTTATCCTCTAACATTTATTATAAAAAGTAAAAATATTTGAAAAACATATATAATAATTTTGTTGTTAGTTCTATTCATTCCTTCCATCACAACAGCTAGGCGTTAACTACCATTTAAAATAATATTATTTTATTATTAGAGTGCAACGTAGGATTCCTAAGAAACTCGTTGTTGCGTATTGGGTACGCCATCGAGCATAGCGTCCCCTTTAAAGTAATATTAATATTTTATTCACAAATATAGATAAATATAAAGATGTCATATTCTTTATTTACCTAGGGTGTTACACAATTATCCCCACCACAAAACGTTTTCCCCCCGAAAGTCACCAAGAAAACAATTAACATAACTCGAGTTCACGACCAGACAAAACTGAGGAAAAACTATGAATCCCGGGATGACCTTACTCTCCATAGGTCACACATGACCAATTAAAGAGAAAATCGAAGCCCGGTGTTAAGGGGAAAAAACGGGAGGGTTCTCCCCACCACAAGAATTGACTAATATGGAAACCTTGAAACCTGATCATACCTCCCCCGACGGGGGCCAACACGAGAACTCCCAAACTGAACCCATTTAATTTCTCCACATGGACAGAACAACACTCAGAGACTTAAATAGAAAACTTTCTACGAAACGTCCCAACACCCTGAGAATACGAAATTTAACACATCCCCTCACACACCGACCGAATAAAATCCTCACCACAACCAGAGACAAGGGAATTCCGAGCCCGAACTCATAAAGGACACCGAAACACTGCCATTAATTTCACGAAACCAAACATACCCCTAATGAGCACTGTTGAGACCCAACTCAAAATTAGAATGACTCGTTTATTCGCGGGCCCAACATCCTTGAGGGAAAACCAAACGATTTTAAAACACACTGAGAACAGATAAGACCTCTTAAACTGTGGTAGAACAAGTTCATCACATCACCACAACTGTGATTAGCTTACAACAGTGACAAGAACAGAATAAGGAAACTTTGGATATTTCCCTCCCAATGCTAAAAACATGATTCCGACCGACGTTCCGCAAACCCTCGACAAATCCTGACTGTGTGCGAGCTTCACCCCGAGACCTGTGGCTGGGGCCCTGATGGCTAAAGCATCTTCTGCCTCACATTCAGGCATTTTCATCCTCTAGTCTCCAACTCCCTCCCGAACAAAGCTCCATTTTGGACTCTCCTTAGTGCCCCGAATAGTCACACGGTAGTAATACTTCAGATAAATTCAACAAAGAAGCTTAGAATTCCTGAACCAACTAAACTAGTGGCATACAAGAGAATGGTCCAACAAACTATAAGTCGGCACCGATGAACAAGATTCTTCAGAAACAGATTCCTCTAGCTCACCCCGCTCACCAAATGGGGAACCTTCGTAAAAACCGACACCACCAACTACACCCTGAACTCCAACGACAAAGGGACATCTTATCCTTACTAGTCAAGATATATACCCTCAAATAAACCTGAGACAATACAAACCTTATCACCCACCGAGAGTTCCCCACAACCCAGACACACAAACTATCTCCATGGATCATACAACTGCCTCTAATGGACCTCGACTACCTTGTTAGACAAGAAACACATGAAAAGAACCGGTAACAGGGCATAGCACATTAACAACATTAGGAGACTTTTTGGGCAGCATACTCATAACACGAAAAACATCATTGAAACCAGAATCATGCCAAAACTCAATCAAAGAAACAAAACAAGACAAGGGAAATAGTCTCATAAGAAAAATATATACAAATACACGAATAAATCACTTTTCAAAAACCATTATTTCTTTAAAATTTTAAAACTCACTTATGGCACCTTATGAACCATCACTTGTGCGTTCATTCTATATCGCTCACATCATATGCAAACAAGTTCCCCCGCTCACTCTCCGTACATACTCACACACGAGTGACCCTCCATAAAGAGTGTCATGGTTCAAAAACTTCTTTTCCTTACCAAATCCAAACACATACCAAGTTTTTCCAAACCAATACACATTCTCTTTAAAAACCCACATTACAAATTTCAAAAAAAAGTTGGAAGAAATTTTTTTATTCATTTCGAAATAACATTCATTTTCAACCCACACACACATCGACTGAGTTCAAAACTAAACACAAACAACTATAAACCATCATAATGAGGGACTAGTGTCAGTGCCTAACCCGGAGACATGGTGGTGAGCCATGCCCCATGTAAGACATAACTCTAAGAGGACCTTAAACGAGGCACTTGGACTCCTCATGGGTCACCACCCCACGCGAGGCCGCAATGTGTACCAGTTTTCTCCCATTGTCATCCCTCAATCCAAAATAACCAAAGGTAAAAGGCTCAAATCCTAAAATACTCCTGGTAACTATGGTCTCATCGCGAGCAGTGGTGATCAGGGACCGACCCGTAACCTACCTCTTGAGCCCCGACAATCCTAATCTTCTTCTACCAGACAACCCAAATAATATGAACCTCCCTATGATACCATTTTGTCATGAACCAAGCCGGGTCGACCCTGAAATGGTCACCCGAATTGGTCCACGGCAAGGCCCGGAGGGCGTTCCCGATCCCCACGGGCTGGCACAAGTGCCCGGGTATCACATGAGATGCCTTGGGAACAATTTACCGGGATTTATCTTATTAAAATAACTAATAAAACCCCAAAGACAAATCTTAAAATTTTGATCAAAACCACAAATAAAAAATCCAAAAATATAAATTTTACTACTAAAGAAATACTAGAAAGAATGTTGACACAACGAGAAACTAAAACAACACCTCAAACCTCCATATAACAAGAGGAGAAACCTCCTCCATCCACCGACACCAACCAGCACAAGAAGACCATCAACAACATGAACCACCATCACCGAGCACAATGCCCCAACCTAAGATACAGAAGATACTGAAACTACATGCACCCAAATGTGCATGTAGGGTGTGAGCCAAGAGCCTAGAAGGATATCACCTAATAAAAGATTCCATGTCGCAACATCAAAGAGATAATTTAACATGCTTATTTAGAAATATACATTTAGGAAAAAAAACTTTTAAGGAAAACATTTACAAGATAAAAGTGAAAAATTAACACTTGAAGAAAAACCATTTTTTTCAAACATTATTTTAAAGTGGAAGGGAAAATTTATAAAGATCACTCATTCACACACCGGAGTGGTCCTCCGTATACCGACAGAAGGCACCATGTCATGAATAGTAGAGCACCATGGGTAAATCCCCTAAGGTTCATCTAAATCGTGTGGGTCCCTAGAACCTTGTATCTCAGTGAAAAGTAACCATGATAAATATATGTTCTTGTGTATGAGCCACTAGTAGGGAGCATACCCATAACCTAGTGGTCCCCAATCATCTCCAATATATTTCTGTTAGTGTTTTCATGTCAAACATGCTAAGTGAACCATGGTCAAAACCCCTCCGTTCACTAGCATACTTGTTCTGGTCCTCCTACATAGATACGTAGGGTTTCCCTTGTGCTCAAACAAGTCCCATATGTTACAAAATACTAATTGTACTTAAAAATGCTATTTTCTCTCATAATTACCATTTTGAAATAATACGCACACCAATGATTTCTTCATACATCATTTTCGACACATAAAAATTCAATAAACCATTTGCGTAATTAAACAACCATTTTCACCATTAAATAAAGTATTAAGAAAAATTACAAAATAATTTTAAGAAGTCAAACATGACTTTGCACACCCAAAAACTCACCCGCACCCCGCACATAAAACATAAAACATGTCAAACCCTTCAGAAATGTATTTCGCATTACTCGTGAAACTTAATAAACCATATACACAATTTTTGAAATACTTATAAGAAGCGCAACATGACTTTACACCCAAAAACACACTAAAAATCACCTCTTTCGACCAAACACACACAAAAACCTTTTCACATCATAATTCACACCACAATCAGGACTTGTTAAATTAATTAAACAATTAACAGAATATTTATAAATAACGTACTATGGGATTGCACATGTAAAATGCCCAATTTTCACATAAGAATGCCACTTTAAAAATGTAACACATATGTAACTCTATCAAACACCAGTTTAAAACATCACTTTTAAAAATAAATAAATCCAATCAAACAGTTCATCTAACACTCCATATTTTCACATGAGAGTATACACACAACAAATGCACTTGATTTCACATTAAAACCTCACATTAAAACCAAATGCGCAAAATAACCATATTAAAACAAATTTTTAATTAATCATACAATTCACGATTTAATTTCAATGATGCGCAATAAATCTAACACACCAGAACAATTCATTATACAATTGAATGCAATCCAAACACTTCAAAAATATATTTTTCCGACACCAAAATTGATCATGAAACATATTTATAAAATCAAATAAACATATTAAATTAATCAAATTATGCAAAGGCATGGAACCACCTACCTCAAAGAATTGGTTGAGCCAATGATTTCAAACTCACATGGCCACCGGTTCATGTACACACACTACCGAAAAGGGGCATGCACTATAAAAAAACATCGTCACACCATAACAACGCATTCGACACCCAAAGATAGTGCGGTGAATACCAACACACACAAAATTAAATACCAGGGACTCAAAAACAACATCAGACACTAAATTGTATGACGTAAAATGAAATAGAGGGTGCATTAATGTTACCTAAAAAATTGGCGGCAAGGGAAATCGAGTTCATCGGACTAGCCCTTGGCGGCGGATGCTGGAACCTTGACCGAAATTTCCCGATACATTAATCACATAACCTATAGAGGGAAGAACACTAAAATTGAATATTATCCAAACCTTAGGGTTTCAGATAAATCCTAACCATGTACCGAAATAGAAACAAAATTCCAAATCAATTATGGAAAAGTGGTCCAAGGACCATACCTCGATGAATCGTTGAAGCAACACGAAGAAATCAAAAGTAATCTCGAAGGGCGCGGGAGATCCGGGGAAAGGGGGTTGCACTCCACTGAAGTTCGGCTGAGATTTAATATGTTCCTAAACAATGGGGTCTGCTGGGTTGTGTGCCACTAATGGATGGAGGGTGCAGCAGCTGGAACATGGTGCAAGGAGGAGGCTTCTCGTGGAGAGTCGTCGCACCAATGAGGGTGTTTGCTGGGGGTTGAATCGTATACAGGGGAGAGAGGGGAGAGATGGTGAAGGAATTAAATAAAAATTAATAAGAGAAGGGAATAGAGGGGCGTGAGAGGGGAGAGGTGTGAGATAGTGAGAGAGTGAGAGAGTTAATAAAAAACAAATGTGATAGGGGAGAGGCATGAGTGAGTGAGGGAATTAATAAAAAACAAAATAAGAAATAGAAGGGGGCGGCGTGGAAAGGGAGAGGGGTGAGGCGTGGAAAGGGAGAGGGGTGAGGGGAGAGGTGAGAGATAAATAATAAATAAAAAGATAAAAGACAAATATTAATAAAATGAGATATTGGGGAATAAAAAGTGGTTGGGGAGTGGGGATGTTGGAAAAAAACAAAACAAAAGAAATGCCGGAGGCGCATGGGTAGCATTGGATAAAAAAATTTATAATAATAATAATAATAATAAATTGATAAAAACAATAATAAATTGATAATAATAATAATAATACCAACAAACATAATAATAAAAATAATAATAATACAAATCATAATAATAAAAATTTTAATAACATAATAATAATTATCATCATCATAATTTTATTCATTTTCCTTTAAATAATAACAATTTTAATAACAACTAAATAATTATATTTACAAAAATTTCATTGATAATATTATTAATAATTTTTAATAACAAAATTATTTTTTTATCTAAAGAATAATAATATTATTATTATTACAACATACACATTTATCCTGTGTTAGTTACATGAAATTTTATTTATTTTAAACATTACACATTTGTGTGGCTACTTGGGCCAATCGTGCGGTCACCGCCAACCATGCGATGTCCGCATAATGGTCCGACACCCACCAAAAATGTTAAATGATAGAAATATTAGACTCATGATCACCCCACACCTTGGAAAGGATAACAAAAACCAATAGATAATAAAATTAATTAATTTAAGGAGTGAGGGTGTGACAAATATAACCATATATTTTTTTAATCGAGGTCATAACTAACTCCTTTTTCTAGACCCATATTATACATTACACATGAAATTTCATATATTTCTTGTTAAGATATCTTCTATTAAATCTATTAGATATGAAACAATGTTTTTCAAGTATATTATACCTCATTAATATTCAATAAAACACTAGAAAATGATAAATAAATAATGCATTATACATATAGTGAATCATTTATATTCTTCTTTTATTTATTTATTTATTTATTTTCAATGTATTCTCCTGTAGTTATCTTAGCGGGACGTATGTATTTGATCAAATAAGGATTATTCTCTTTTAATAGTAAATTGCATAATTTCATGTACCAGTATTAGATTTTATAGCTAGTTATGAAATCATCTATATCCAGTATTGATTTTAGTGATATTGAACATATGGTGGAGATTCCCTTTTGATCGGCACTATCAAAAAACAATATTTTAGAAATTATTTTTAGTAATGAGTTATATTATTTATTAATTAAATATTTAAATTAATCAAACTATTTTATAATATACATATAACCTTTAACCACTAGATTCTCTATATAGAGTGTGTTGACTTCTCTGACAGAAATGATCCTTGAAAATACTCTAAATTGACCAATATGAGGCTACACCTCTACATGGATAGTTTAATTATTGGATTGTTTTGTCCAAGTATATTAACTTGTAAATCCATGATTTGTTGAGTGATATACAAGCTTATAGAAATAATTACATTGATTTACTCATATATTTACCTATAAATTTGTTATAAGAATTATATGGTTTTATTATATTCAACCCATCACTATCAATAGAATCCCTAGATTATAAGAGGAACGCTCCACTTTGGGTGATGGGCACCTCAAACATATGTTTTTTTCTGAATAAATAAATGAATGGAATTTGAAATAATATATTCAATTTATGTGGTTTATATGTAATTTTTGAATTTCAAGATTTTCTATTTAACAAGATTTTTCATTGGGGTCACACACAGTACATTAACATTATTAATAAAAAATTCACTTCTTATTAATTTTTGTATCGATGAATTCATTCTTATTATTCTATGTGTTTTCATTAAATATTAATGAAAAAATGATGCATAAATAAATTTGAAATTGTAATGATCATCAATATG
Organism: Viscum album; assembly: GCA_963277665.1. Lineage (NCBI taxonomy): Eukaryota > Viridiplantae > Streptophyta > Magnoliopsida > Santalales > Viscaceae > Viscum > Viscum album. The sequence goes on from OY728126.1 coordinate 1,959,668,376, forward strand.
TAATACTAATTGATCCATTGAGTAGTAAATATACCAGCTGATACTATAGGGTAGAACACTTAAGTCACAACCATATTGAGACAGAGTACATACCCATGTCCAACATACCAATAGCTCATCAAATACTTCACCAAGACATGACACATTCCACATCAAATGTTTTCTTCATAATTGTACATAAATAACTACATTCAGGTAAGGGGTCTTTGGATGAAAAAATACACACTAATAAAAAAAATATTGATGATGGAAACCCTTATACATATAATGGTACGTAAATATAATACACATATAAATAATATTAATTACTTATTCGAAGCATCACACACATTAATATAAATAAAAAACTAAAACAAAATACCGAACATAAATTTTATGATCTTGTTCATGATCCATTGGTATGTAATTTATTTTATAAATACATTAAAATTTACATTTTATTCTATAAAATTGAATTTATTATGAAATAATGTCCACTAATTTCATTTTAATTCATAAATTTTATTTTGTACAGTCCTAGGATAATTTTTTATTCATTATAACAATTTTGATCTAATTTTTGACATTTTGAATATTTTTTTATCCCCAGAGTAAAACAATAACATTATTAGTGGTTCAATGAATATTTTGGGACCAAATGGGGTAATGAAGGTTGATCCAAACCATATTATCATCCATGTCATGATGTTTTTGGATCCCCCACATGATTGTTGTAAGGGATAGAGTGGGAGTAGAAAAATCCACAAATAGTTTATAATTTTTTTAAAAAAAATATGTATTTCCCACAAACATTCGTGTGAGACATAAAATATGGGATACTGAAGTGGGAGTCAAATTTTATAGAAAATCATAACATGTATACCACTATCAAAATTCCTTTTTTATTTCCAATTTCAAAATTCAATAATTTAATGATTTGTTTTTTTGGATTTTCTCATGAATATTGATATAACAGTCTCTAGAAATGGGTATTTATTAATCCTATAAAATCAACTTTATTATTATTCAAAACATTATATTTCCATAAAAACATAGTATCATCATATACTAAAGCATAATTATTGGATTTGAATCCTTTATGACATCATCAACCTAAATTTATATAAATTTAATTTAAACATTGCTTGAATGATCACACAATTTCTAAAATACCACTTATTAGAAATGGGAATATAATAAAAGATAATATTATTTGATTTTATAATTTATGTCATTGGTTCTACATCAATTAAACAATGATGATGGACTAAAACCTAGTAGAAATACTATAGAATCTACCTGATCTGGAATGAGCATAAAAATGATCTTGTACTATTTCATTCAATTTGATGATTCGTGTGTAACCTTCTCAATTGTAATGACTAGTACATGAATTAAAACACATAAGCTCCCTAAACATTTTGAACACACATTGTAATAGTCTACTAGTGTTTGTATCCTTAATATCTTGGTGCATGTATAGATAATCGATGAATCTTTTGGCGTCCGGATGATCATTGTATGAATGCATATCCGATCTAAGAAGAATATTTTCTATTTATGTTATTAAAATTAATCTAGATCTTTATATTATGTTGGATATATGATATTAGAGATCCCATGATTGAGATGATGAATAGTAACTATGTATTTACCCCTTATTTTTATATATTGGATAATACAAACATTCAAAAATTACACTTTTATGGTTGAATTTTTTTTGAAATCTAAGTAATCCGATAATTGACCCTGATGATTGATTAATATTGAAAAACATATCATTAATATTTTATCAAATTATTTTAAAATATAAATTACTTCACCTTATAGTATATTATTTTATATTTTGACATAATGATTCAAAAAATATTAAATGATCCTTGATTGTTAAAATAATATTTTTTGGTAAAACATTATTCCAAGTATTCATATAATTACTCATGAATAAAATGAGTAAATAAATTCAAAAAAAATTATTCTTAAGCATAATATTTTTTGTATTTATTTATAAAACGGGGATCATTCAATCTTGCTCAACACCTGAACCCCATTGTGCAGCCCCCTTGTCGAAAATAGAAATTTATTAGAATTGGATAGGCTTGTGAATTCTCTTGTTATGTGTCCCTATAATACATTATCATGGAATTATTATTCAATTATAAATGTCTAAAAACGAATCAATTCCCCCAATAATATTAGGTATAATAATAGAAAACCAACATCACCTATTAACACCCACTATGTAATGTAATCTCTTGGTCATGGGATATCTCATAATGAAAAAAGAATAATATGTGTCACCATTCATAAATCCTGAATTTTTTTCTAGTGAAATTAATCAATGGAGATACATATTTATATGATATATATGGATTTAGTAATGGTATGTCCATCCTTGTCAAATATTCCAATGATATCTCTCTATCTTCTAATAAGTAACAAATGATTTCATGACCATTCAATATTTTTCATGCTACTAAATAAACACTAAACAAAATACACATATCCAAAACATATACAATATGTCTTTCATCATGTGTAAAGTTATGTGAATAAATGAAAAAATTGATAATTATCTCCTTTTAAGATGCTAATAGGTATGTTCAACATATGGGTACAACAAATCACACATGAAACTTGTAGTGTTACTATTATCCAGACAATCATCATTATATCATATAATAGATATCTTCTAGTGTGAAATTCATGAAAATGAGTCTCAATGCATATGATCTTCCATCACTTGATATTTATAAATCACATATCTCTCTAAATTTGATGTATCTAGAACATAAGATATTAGTTTAAGACTATATCCATTATATCACTAGGTTCTCATTATAGATAAGAACAACTAGAATCTTTTGATTTGATTATTTAAACAATGAAATCACAATACATATAGAATAAGAAGGGGAAAAATTACTATTATGGTATGAAAAGCACACACAAACACACACACAACTATATATATATATATGTAATGGTGTTCAATGTATAAATAGATGTTGGGTCTAGGGAACCAATTATCAATAATATTTCCCATAATTACCTTTGGAAGTTAATATATGTCTTGTTATGAATGATGAAACCTTCCCAAATGGCCTATATGAGGTTATATATAATCGGGTCAATCATAGGATAGTATAAGGATATTAGTGCAATGTGACTATAACAACCAAAAGAGTTTCTCATAAATGTGTGAGGATTTACAAATCTCTTCTTATTTTCTTCACTATTTTTAGAACTATTTTTTATCTTTTCCCCAATATTAAATTATTATATATATATTTTTTATTGATCTTATATTTTGTACTTTTTTATTTTTTTTCCTAATATGTAGTTTTTGTTGTTACTACATTCATTAATTGAGACATTATACCATGTTACTTTACTTTTTATTATGAATTTTACAATTTATTTAATTTATTATATGGTTGTGTGGTAGAATTCCATAAAGTGGGTTTAATTATTTTTCGAAACTACTAAAAAATATATATTTTTAATTAAAATATCTTTATTGGTTTTTGAATATTATTAATTTTTCAATAGAGTTTTAGGAATTTTTAATTAGTTTGTTCTCTAAAAATCAAATACCATCCCCATATAAACATTATTTTAAACTTTATTTAATGTAATATGTTGTGAAAGGAATGAAATATGATATATCATGAAGTCCAAATTAAATTTTTATTCTCTAATATTACATACACCACTTGATATCTATAGATTGATCTATTTTATAGGATTATATTCTTGTTTTTTGTGTGTATTCATTCTTTTAGACCACATAATTAATGGGTTTTTTTAGATGTTCGATTGTGAAATTGAGGTCAAATAGAAATATTTATTTGGTACTTCAGTTTTTATTATGTTTCAAATTTCAATTTCCTATCCAAATTCCACCGATGATATTAATATATTTTATCCTTATTATATTTTCTAGAGCTGGATATTCATTTATGGTTATTTCCCTTTTATTTATTATTTCATTCAATCCCACTTAATTAATTTTTTATGTATGTGAAATGGATGTGCTATGTCAGAATTATGTGAAAAAATACATTATTGGACTTATCATCATAATTCAGTGAGATTTTCGGTAATTATTCTATTTAAATTATATTTAACTGATTTGAGATTATAAGGATAAGGAACACTCTTATGACCTCTCTAGTGGCTAGATTGGGTGCCCAAATTTAGGGGAGATTTGGGTTGGTTCATGAAATTCTTCCACATAATCAAATCTAATTTTCCATTTTCTCGTGGATTTAAAATCTATATCAACTTTGGTAATCTTTATGAAAATTATATTCCTTCTCATTTTATAATTAATGAGAATATTATGAAAGTATTTATTTGTAATATCATCTTAGTATTTTAAATATGAAATATAAATTTCAATCATATATTGAAAATTTACCAAAATTTTTTGGAAAAATATTTAGTCATCCAACTATTCATTAAATCCCAAAATAACACTGAAAATATCATTGACTCTATTATAATAGTAATAAATATTTTATTTATCATCCATTTTAATATCATCTATAATACTCCACTATATTTTTAATTTTTAATTCTTATCATTAAAAATGAATTCCTAACTTCATTAGAATTTATCCTAAATTTCTGTAATAGTTTGGAGTTTCATGTCTATTGTGTAAATATTTTATAATGTGAGATAAAAATATTAATTACATATTTAACATAATCATTCATATTTCTCTAATAAATTTTATTCATGGGAGAATCCTTGGTAGTGGGTGAATGTCCTACTATTACATCAACTCTTGAATCTACACCATGTGATATAAGGTTTGGAAGAATCCAATTACTCCAACCTCATTTCATCATTAGATAATATGTGGAAACATCCATTAATTTTAGTAAAATATAATTTTCAATTTAAAAAATCCTTGAAATTATAGAGGAAACATGGGTTTTTTCCAATAGTAATATATATACCATGATATAGTTAAATCATTGGGGGTGATTCAGATATCACTTTTTAAGAATACTTTTTTTATTAATATATCATTTTTTATTATTTAAGATCCATATAAACATATATTATGTCAATATTCCATAAATTAATATTTAGGAAATTAGGTAGGAAAAGAAAAATAATTTTTACAATATCCATTATCATTGTGAGAACCTAATCTATTTTGTGTTTGGTTGATCCCCCATCTCATAATATACACTATAAATGAAATTGGTTACACTAGGAATATTCTCAATGCCACCAGCATTTATCCACACTATGACCCTTCTAACAACCAACTGATATCTACATCTTGTCACTTCCCAAAAAAAAAATATTTGAACCATGATAAGAATCATTTCATATTTCTCTTAATTTCCCCTACACCAATTTAAATGAATTTCCCCCCTTCGTCTTCAACATAAAAATTTTCATCACACAATAAACATATCAAGAAATTTAGCCACTAATGATCTTGATCCAGTCTTTTTACTCTTTCTTGTTATTTTCACATCCTTAATGATCTAATTATTTATTATCTAATATTATTCTTAGTCACTACGATCTCATTATTTCTAAAATTTTCTCATATTTTATCTTTATATATTTTCTCTTCAATAATAATAATGTAAAATTTCTTATTTTTAATATTATTCTATTCAGGATATCTTCATTTAATATCTTACCTAAATGTTTTATGTGTTTCTATACAGGAAAAAAAATTCTACATGTAACACCTAGTTTAGAGGAAAGTCAAATACTTCTTGTAAACACTAAAACATGAGAATATTTTGATAAAAATATTATATTTATCAAAAACATCACAATACTACTAAATCAAAATCTGAATTCATTATACAAAAATAATCTTCCCATTTTCATGAAAACCACACAGAAATCATCACAATATATAAAATATAGGATGATAAATATTCTTAGACTAATCTTCACGTGAAATAATACATCTAAAATTGATGATTTAAAAAATAATTATTTATATAAGATTTATTAAAAAATGGATAACATGATTTATATTTACACTAATTTCCTCATAATATTTATTCACTCATAAACCATTTAATTGTAGTTTATCTATTGGAAATTAAAAACATTAATAACCGATGGTGTCTCAGAAAAATAATATTAAGTAATAAACTCTTGTGATGATGAAAAATATAATTTTAATCACTCATATGATAAATTGTATTCCACAAGAACAACATTAACATCATGTACTACATGAACCATGAGATGAATTAATGGATGAAAAATTGCATATAATCATCATATCCAATCTTCCCAGTCTTGAATCACATAAAATATTCCCAAACCCCATACATAGACTTATTTCATGTTCACAAACTACCTATTTCAAATTTGTTCTTTTATTGTTTCTCATCAATATGTTGACCATCACCAGATTTTTGATGGAGGTATGTTCACATTGATACCCATCAAAATTCAGATATTTAAATGCCCTTATTAGTTTTTATACATGAAATTCCAATATACATTCCATTATTCTATACAAGGAAGTAAAATGATTCATTACTACATCAGTTTAGTGTTTTGGAATATGCTTCAAAAAAATCTACAATACCTAAATACTTAGTCATCCTACAGAATATGTCACCCCATGATAGTTCTCTCTTATCAGCTGGATCACGTATCTTATTTCACGGTGCTTCCCATGAAGCATCCCTACGTTATGGTGACATGCCTTTATTCCACCCAATAATATCCCGAATCAAGTAAACTAGACCATGTTGATATTTTCCTATGATGATTAAAAATAAGTAGACACAATAATAATTATCCTTTAGTTTAGTAGTCTCAAGAGACTATATAGAAAAATGAACATTATATTCCATTTAAAACATAAGATATATTAACTAAATAAATGAAAATTTATTAGTTATACTCAGAAATACATATGACAATGTAGTAAAATAAATAATTTCCTAAGGAAATAGTGAAGAAAATAAAATTTTCATCCTATATACTCAAGAAGAACATATATAAAAATGTTAATAACATCAATTATATCATGTATATTATTTCATGAACACTATCAATTTTTTTTACATCAGTGATTCTACATTTGATATAAAAAACTGTATGGGTATTATTATTGTCAGTTATTAAAATAAAAATTATAATATGTTTTATAATATATTTTTAATGTTAGTTTTTTCGAACAACTGATGAAAAAATAATTTTTAAAATATTTTTAACGTGCGTGATTTCGAAATCCAATGTTATCAATATTAATAATATATTTTGAAAATCAGTTTATAAAATAAAAAATATTCTAATGAAATCCAATCATTAATCAAAATTCACATCAGGCACCCAAATTTTATAATTCATAATTTGAAATTTGTCTCATTAAATATATAACTTTCATTTATTTCACATAGCGCTCAAATTATTATCACTCTCACAAAACATTGTCATATTATATTATCATTTTCCCATTACCATCCCAAAAAAGTGTCTCTCCATTTTTTTGTAAATCTATATCTCTCACAATATTTCCATATAAGGAAATTTTCCACTCTAATGATCATTTATATATTCTAAATCATAAATGAATACACATTTTCTTGATGGAAAGGAATAATTTGATAAGGGAACTTATGTAAATTATTTCTAGATGATGATTTCATTTTTTAAACATTGTGATTTATCAAATATAATTTTATGGAGGTAAAATCTATAGAAGGAATTTTTTATTCTGCTATTATTTGTTTAATTTTTTTATTAACATTTGATTATTTCTATCATTATATATTATATCAATAAATAAATATTTTCAATTTTATAATTCTGGAAAAATATTTCTATCTTATAGTATATTTATTATTTTTATTGGTTCTCTGAAAGTCCATCCAAGGCTCATTTTTCTCACATATTTATATAATATCACAAAATTTTAAGGTCTTATGTCTATAAACCAATATATAAATTCATGAAAAATTATTAATAACAACTATTGTAAAATTTTTGAATATCATTCTTAATACATATAATTAATTTTAAACATACTATGTATCGTGGAATAATTTCACATAAAAAATATTAAAAACATAAATAAAAGGTTGTCAAAAAATTGGGTTCTGTACTAGTAGAGGGGTAGAATACAACATAGGTTATCATACACAAGCATAGAATCAATAATATGACAGGGGTAATCAAATTCTATAAAAAAATAATATATTTATGGATTAAATTACAATAACTAAATAAATGTATTAAAATAACTAGAATCATTGTTTTGGAATGTATTATTGTAGACATCATTAAATTTTTATCAAGTGCTCACACCAATATATTATAAACATATAGGTAAGGATTATGCAAAATTCCAATGTAGGTTGTCTCATACCACCAACCATTACATCAAGATACTATATAATACTTTCCCACCAGTCACATAATAAGCCTAATGCATCCATTATATGAATAGGATGACTAAAAAATACATATCATAATATTCTATGTGGAACCACATACTTAATTTTGGCTATGTAATGAAAAATTTTCTATCTGTAATATGTTTATATGGAAGATTAATATTTTCCCATTCAATTGATCAATATCTCTATCTAGGAAAATTTCCAACAATCTCCTATGAAAGAATAATATATTAACAATGTAGGGTTGTCAAAACTTATCAATAGATTTATAATAATGTGTAAGTGAAGAGTAATTTAACTGTGTAGATATATCAATAGGAAATAGTACTCCATTATGATTTGTAAAGAGTTATTAAATCATCAAAATAATTTCACCCAAGAGTGTATAACTAGGTTATAGGTTAGGCTTAATTGTTATTCCTGGAGTTAAGATTGTGTTAATACCCAAGAAATCGTTTTAAGATTTTTTACCCCTAGGTTCATCTATGAATGATATTTGTCCCACTATATTTTATCCATGAAAGGATTTCATTGGAAGGAAACCATACATTCTTTACATAACCAGTAGTATTGGATGATGAATGGAAAAAATAGAGTTTATTTGTTATAATGGATTTTAAGGTAATATATTGAGAGGGAATGGTGATCTCTCATTAATGATATCGAAATTCCCCATATAAAAATAAATAATAATAATACATATCATTTTAATAAATTTAATTGAACTATTTATGAAATAAAGGAAGAGAATAGTTTTAGTACTTGTTCCTTCATAAAAAACATTATAATGACTGCTAGGAAAACTAGAAAACCATAAAAAAACTAAAAGAGGATCTTGAGGGGGAGATGATTTGTAGTGTATTCCCAATGAATTTTATAATGTATAGAAATGGAGGAAAGTATGGGTATTCATTTTAAATTATAAAGATATGTTTATTAATTTCATAGGTGGAATCGTAGACACTAGGCTATAAAATAATAGAAAACCATTTGACTTATCCTGGGTTTTCCCAATGTATTTTAAAAGTAGGGACTATATTTTTTGGAATTTAATTGATTTATAGAAAAACCTATTTTAAAATAGCTTATATTGGATGTGGAAATAATATTTATTCATAAATAATTTCCTTTGATATTATAAAATATACATTAGGTTTTTGATAACTATTTTATGGTTTTGAAAATAAACTTTGTAACATTAAAATATATAATTTTTATAAATAAACCCATTCTTTTATCATATGTTTTTTCATGTTACTTTTTAAAATATTTTTATCTCTTTATGATTTCATAATATATAACATATTTTTATATAAAAATTTATTTTCATCTAATAATTCAACGGTACTATAATATTTTGAAATTTTTTCCATTGATTAATTTAAATGTACTAATTAAAACATTAATGTTATTTCAATGAAAAAAATTCTCTATAGGTTTTGTATTTTACAATTTAAAATAATACTACTATATTTCAGAGTAATTCATTTGGATCCTGAAATAAAAAACATATTATATTAAATTTGATATTATTCAAAAAAATATGTCTAATTATTTGATTATTCCTGGATTAGTACTTGTTTTGTAATTATAAATTAACTAATTTAATGAATTTTATTAGAAACATAAAAAATATATTTACATTACTATAGTGGAATCTCAGGTCTTATACACAACATATATTATCACTATTCATTTGTTCCACCCCACAAAACTAATCTTCTTGATAAACCATGCTTACCTATTTACAGTAGCATAGTTGGAATGAGACAATGCCTTTGACAAGAATAACCCTACTATTGGCAGCTACATGCTTCAACGGTATCATCCATGGGGGTTGATTTTTTTAATTTACTAATCTATAATACTGTCCAAATGAATATATAGTTTCAAACGCATGGGATTCTCATAATATTTTCATTGTAAATTATAATAATCCTTATATTTTAATATATATGATAATTATTACTAATTGTTTTAAAACACTAAATTTTAACCTCATTAATTTAAGACACATTCCAACCAATATTTAGTCGAATATTTATTAGGAAATGAAATCAAATTTTAATCTACATCCACATATATGTATCTTATTTATTAGTAATTCTATTATATGTAAACAGTTATTAATTATCTATTAAATAGAAATTATAAAATCTCTCATTAATTGATTTAATCATCTTTTAGATGTATCATCTTGTAGGATGTGTGATTATCATATTTATGAGTATTTTTAATTCACATTATTATTAGATACATAACTTCCAAATGTTATTATTTTCATAATATATTTTAGATCAAAAATAATTTTTTTAACATTTTATTATTTGAAAAATTGAACACGCTTTTAATAATTTAAAGGTTCATTTATAATAAACAACATCTCAACACTATTAAAGCATCTTGTCCATCCAATTTAAGATTATAACGAGTCTTCAAAGGAAATCAATATCTCATATTCCTTGATAATATGAATCAATGGAAAAATTCATTTAATTCATCCAAATAACCAATCTTCAACAGACACACACACAATGAATTTTTTTTTGAATACAACTGCCACTTCTTATGACATTCTAAATGAAAAACTAAAATCTAAATATCATCAATCCATCTAGGATATTTTAAATTTATTAAAATAATGATTTCAAATATTAATATTATTTATGAAATATAAAATTTTAAATTAAATTCATTACACTATTTTCTATAATTTTATTAATTATTTTACCTAAATAATTTATAAATTACTGTGCCAGATTATCAAATGTTTTAAAAAATTAATTTAATTAAGAAGAATTAATTTATTCTATAAAATATATATTTTTAATAATATTTACCAAATTTATTATTAATTATTTATGTTTTATTTATTATGTGAATTGATATATGTTAGAATTATTCATATAGTAACTATACAAATGTAAAAAAAATTATTTTTCACCATCCACGTAAATCAACAATCTTCAATTCTCATAGGCTAACATGGATTTTTTTTGGTATCTTAACAATATAATTGGTTGGAGATTAGGCCATTAGACATGTTTTTTGAAATATATATCTCAAATTTAATGTGTTTTTCTTTCTTTTATACAATTTTATGTATCACAAGCTATTATTGAAGATTTTTTTGATTTATAAAATGAGAAATGTTTTTTTCTGTAAATTCGTTATAGAGGTAAAATGGTTTAATTATCTACAGTTATATAAGATTGTATGTTTTGATTTTTTAATAGATTCCATGGATTTTATAAAGTCAATACCTACTTTTTTGGTAGACACAAATCTAAAAATATATATTTAGAGGCTTTTGCTCACATATTCGATATTAGGTACATGGTTTTAGTGACAGTGTGACCAAACCATGTTGTAATGTTTTTGAAAAAGATAATAAATCTTGATAAAAAATGGTTTTAATAAATATTCCATGGATTTTTAATTTTTATGTTATATATGATATCTATTTTGAATCATGGAAATGTAGGCTAATTTGGCGAATTGGGTTGACGTGCATACTCAGGTACATGTCTGAAGATAAAATCTCCATCTAAAAGTTAATTCAATGTAAATAACAATTATATTACTCATACAAAACTCAAAAACCCCAATAAACCTACATTTGTCTTTATATTTTATTTTTATGGTAATTTAGGTGGTAATTGTATAATTTATTGACTCATCATTGTCACTTAATTAAACTTTTTAGGTGATTAAGAAAAATAAACCACTGATTTATGATAAGTGAAATTCCATGAGATTTTTAAAATTTATTGATCAATATCATCTTATATAATCCCTTTATATTGGTAATTAATATTTTTTATTGGATTAGATGAATGTTTTAGGGGATTTTTTCATAAATTTGGATGTAAATATTTAGAGAATTTATTTTAACCAATGTTATTATAAAAAAAAAATTAGATCCTGATGGTTTTAGGGATTATAACCATTATATTCTCCATTATCATATAAATTTTAATAATCATGAAAATATCACCAAATATTATTGTGACTAGAAATTTTTAACTAGTTGTGTTTTAAAAAAAACATCTCTAGTTTATCCTTGTTGTTTTAAAAAAAGATGAAAATTTATAATGGAATTTTTAATAAACCATACTAATATCATCATGTTTTTATAAATATATGTCTAATATATATATATATATATTTGTGTATGTATGTATATATTGCTCCCTATATTTTTCTTGTGTGACTATTAAATTATTTTTATGATAAATAACATAATAGTAATACATTCAAGGATCAAATAGTTTAGTGTCATGGGAAATTAAGGATCATACATCAAAAATATATACGAAAACAAAATCATTATTAAATTAGATTTCTTTATCATCCCAAAATCTCTCAAATTATCCTTAGTATAGGTAATAGCGTATTGATATCATCATTGGTAGTTGTGATAAAATCTCATATTAAAGAGAGGGATAACATAGAAGTAATAAGAGACCTAAATCAATAGTACATGGGTGATCATAATCATCAGCATAAAAACCAACATATTGTATAATAATCAAAACCATGTGGTAAACATTTTATCATGTCATGGATTGTAGAACATTCATAATAATGATGCACCACAACATAATGGTCAAATACCAATCATATTAGTCATCAATTCTAGAATCAATTTCACACATAATATATGTGCATAAATCATAATATAAAATTTTTGAACAATGATATTATCATGTTCACAAATAATAAAGATAATCTCATGATATATGTCACAATACAGAATTGAATTATTGGGTTATCCCATCCAGTCCCACCCATCATATCATAAATGCTCGTAATTGCATGACACATTAAAAGATAAGATATAATAATCGTAGTCATGAAATAATCCCATGAAAATAATGTTCTTAATAATGTAAATCACATATAGATATTCATATTACAAACATTGGGATTCATAAATAAACATGGGAGATAAATCATTTGTATAGGATCATTTATATTTTTTGAAGAATAAACTCAAGTGGTGTAAAAGATGTGTTTTTAAATAATATAGTCTTTTTTATAGGAATTTTTATTTAAATTAGAAATGATTTTTTCAATGAATAAACATGTATACCCATTAATAAGTAGGATCATAATAGTGAAGGCAATTTTTATGGATATAATAGAAATACCCATAATGAAAACAATGTGGAATAAGATATAAACTAAAAGATGGATTTGGGTTTATGAATACACATACCATAGATACAACTTTATTTTTTTTAAATTTTCACCTCACAAATAATAAAAATATGTTTATGAAATCATGGAATGAAAATTTAATTTTTCACTATTTATCAAATATAATGATTTTATACTTTTCCATAGTTCCATTTGTAAATGGTGAATAATTTTGATATCATATTAATCAAATAATATGTCATATTTTAATAAAATTAAATTATTTTAGGAATTTTACTGCTTTCCAAAACCGAATTTATTATTTTCCTAAAAAGGATAGTAAAAAATGAAAAATACTCATTTTAGTGGAATTCATTAGACTTTAGACTTCGAATAATACATTTTATGTTTGAATGTTTTTTGTTATATTTAAATGACTCATTTATCAAAAAATAAATTATTGATAAAAAAATTGTATAATTGATTAATTCATTACTATATCGTGAATGATGAAATTTAAAATATACCAGTTTTGACAAAACTATATTGTCACTATTCCCAAAAAATGAGGTATTTCATAAAATTAAAAAAAATCATTAAAAAAACTCAATATGAGGATTCTAATAATAAAATTAATTTAATAAAAACAATTTTCCATCATAGGTAATATTATTTTTAAATATAAAAAAATATTTTTACAAAATACATTAAAATAACTTTTTTTAAAATTTGATTATAGTTTATTTGTTTCTTTATAATGAGTTTTTACTTTATCAAAATATAATATTTATATTTTCTTATATTAATTCCATTAAATGTTATTTATATTGAATTTTGTTATTATTTTTCTAAATTATGACTCTAATAGTCAGATAATTATTCCTAAAGTTATGAATAATATTCTGGTATTCATGTTAATAATCCTAATAACCACATTACTATTCCAATAGTTATAATACCTCCTATAAAAAAAATTGTTAATTTTTAAAATATTCAATTAAATTCATTCCAATGTGATTCTACTTTTGTAAGATGTTGATTGATTCACTATTATTATATTTCTTTTCCAAAGTGTTTTCCATGGGGGAAATCATCCTAGTATATTGGATTCATCCCTTTTTTCTCAATCTAATTTACTTATATTTTATATTTTCCCATTATAATGATTATCATTTTCTTGGGTTAACTTGTTTGGATTATTTAATTTCCTTTATAAATATATGAAAGTGTTTTTTTTGGTATTTTTATTTGTTGTATGAGTATAATACTATACAATATAACACAAATTTATTCACACAAAACAACATCACTGATAAAGTCTAAGCCATTAAATTATTTCCCCCATTAGAAATCTTATCTAAACATTTCCACTCATATTCTCTATTGGTAATAGATGATTCTACTTTTTCATCACTCATTACTATGGTTCCAATTTTTTAAAATCACATTTTTTGTTCCACAATAACACATTGGTAGGTGTGTTGTCCTATTGTGTAGACCATTGTCTCTATATTTTATGATCCTCACTGATAACTCTATAAAAGAGTGAATATGATCAAATTTTACAACAATTGTATATATTAAATATGAGTGATCATGTATGCACTTAATTAATATAGATATAATGGGCATATCAAGAACGTGTGTTTTTTTGTTAATGTTCTGGAAAATTGGCCACTGCACCTATGCAATGAATTATATAAAAGGGGAAAATATAAAAAAGAATAAATTTTACATTATATTAAAATTTAATGAATCTAT
Organism: Viscum album; assembly: GCA_963277665.1. Classification (NCBI taxonomy): domain Eukaryota; kingdom Viridiplantae; phylum Streptophyta; class Magnoliopsida; order Santalales; family Viscaceae; genus Viscum; species Viscum album. The sequence continues at coordinate 1,959,683,664 of OY728126.1, forward strand.
TATATAGTGATATAAGAAGGAAACATTTGTATCTCACTTCAAATTCCAAGTCCCTTTTATGGTTTTAAGTTCAGTTCTTCTATCAAATATGAGAAAAATTTATATGTTGTTGTATGAATTTAACCTTTTCTATCATTTATTATTAATGATTGCTTCCATGTATAATTTATTCACCAAAATGATGAAAAAAAGTAATAGTTCTACATTACTTCCCAAATAGTGATTCATATAGGCCAATTGGAATGATCTAGTGGAAGACTTGGTTTTATGAGAACTCAAATAATTAGAGATTTTGACCCCTTACATAATGTAATTATATTGAGTTGGCTCTCTACATATCTTCAAGTGAATTAAGGGTATTTTGTGTTGGCCATAAATTTGGGGGTGATATCCCATACTAATTTTCTTTTTCAATATTCAGGTCATGTTTGAAGACATTATTAGAATTTTGAATTGTACAATGGGTTAAAATAATAGATGATTGATTTTAGGGAACCACGAATCCTCTCCACATTACTTTTATATATTATATCTTGTTTCTCAGGAAATAAATATTCTTGAATAATGTATATTATGGTATTATTTGGTGATTGAATCCATTATAATCCATATCATATTGTTTCCACTGGATTTCATTGGGAGACTAGTGATAATGTTCATGGAGATATTATCCCTATTACATGTTGGTATGAGAAATGGTTTCATAATTCCTTGGGATGTTTTTCACTATACAATAGCATGATAACAAAAAAATCACATTATGGTTTTCTCAATGATCTCCTTTATCATGTTTCCCCATAATAAGATCTCTTAGAGATCATGGTACATCATGGTACTTCTAGGGTATACAAAGAATGATAAGCTATGTGAATTATCTAGTGGATATTTCTTTATCATGTGATTTAAGAACACATAGTCTAATTCCAAAAAAAGGATTATATCATCATAGGTGAGGAATTATTTAATGTTCCCCTCTATTACATATTCCCCCTTCTTTTGAATATCATGATAATACCATTTTTTCTCCATCTTCTCGTTAATAAAATGTTGGGTAGTAATTTTGGAAATGATTGATGTATTTCTTTCCATTAGGTTATATAGATCTATCATTTCTCATATGAAAAATGATAGGTTATTTCTCAATCTTCATCATGGATATAGTAGTAGGTTCTTCTCAAGTATAAGCATCAGCTACTTTGTTTACCTTTCCAAGATGGTAGGGAATAGATAAATTGTCATCTTTCTTTATCTATAACCATATTAACTGACTAAATTTGTTGACATTATATGGGAATATATAAGTTAGAGTATTATGATATATATTTACATATATGTGTCACACTTCTCACCATAGTGGTAGTTACATAAAATATTTAGGTCTTATGTCACGAATTCTAACTCCATATCGTGTGTTCTATAGTTATTCTCATTGATTTTTAACTTTTGTGACGTATATGATATAATTTTATCATTCTTCATGAGTAGATAACCCAAAAAGTGTTTTTGAAACATAACTATATATCATGAAAACATATTCAATCGGTGATAGTGAGAGTATAGGTACAATTATTATCCTCTTTTTTAGCATGATAATTCATTCATCACATTCTTATTTCTATAAAAACATTAACCATTTTCATGTTAACATGGTCCATAGGAATGAAAATCCGTATTATTTTCTAAAAATCATTTTTAGTTTACAACTAAGCAAAGACAAAAACATATTTTTATGACACTTTAGGTGTTGTATTACAAATCAAGATGGACATGCTAGTTCCCCAATCTGGTTCATTTTGTGACCTGAGGAATTCCTCCTCCTATGCTAGAGACTTCACACTCACTATGAGGATTTAATATGTAATTTGGGGAGATAGTAACCTCTTAACAATTTATCATAATGGATTAAATGAATAAAAAAATAGCCAAAATCTAATAAACAATATAAATAATCAACCAAAATATTTTATATAAATTCAAAATATGGAAAAATCACCCTTAACCATAATGTAAATATTTTATTCCATAGTGTGTGTGATGTTTCAAATGCAATACCAAAATAAGACACATTTAAAACTCTAATGTTGGACACAACATCATGTCTAATTTTCTTATCCATGCTCAATCTTGAATCCTAACTCACCCATCTAACATAGGGGTTTTCCCTTATCATTTAATGTAACCATTATTTGTATCTAATTACCTATCATGTAGCTCATGTAGAGTGTGAGTACAGATAAATCAGTCACCACCAACATCATCTAAATAAATATCCATTCCATATAATATTGTTTAGGTGTATGATGAATAAAAAATAAATTAATAAGTAAATAGTGTGTACATTTATTTATTCCATAATTAATCACATAGGTCCTCAGGTTTATGGTGACACCCAAACATATCATACCTTCTTCATCCCATATTAGATTATAAACTCTAATCCAATGGAATTTCATAAAACATTTACTCATGAGAATTATTTATTCAATATATTACAATTTAAAATTAATTCATTGGGGGCCTAGAGTAACAATCTGGTTCCCACAGATATTTTTAGTAGAAATACATGTCCAATAACACCATGATCACAATAATATATATATTGGAAACCAAGAGTAGTATTCTGGCACCCCATGGGTATTTCAAGTAAGATTTTTTATCCCAAAACTTAGTGATCACATGAATATATATATATATATATATATATCCCTTTGGTGTCTTAGAGAAACAGTATAGAAACCCATGGGTATTTAGATAATCATTCCTTTTTGCATATCTCTTTCATAAAATCATTCAAAAATATCATATATAATGGTTGAACATTTGTAACTCATTTCTCAACCATTTTCATCAATTATTTCTAAACTCATTATTCCTTCTAGGAAAAGAAAGAAAAACATTAAATCACATCATCAAACATTTACAAAATTTTTAATTAAACCAATTTCATAACCCCATTTATATATCATGTATCAAGGATTTTATTCAATTAAAAAAACCCATTATTTCCCTTTTCAAATTTAAGTATTATCATTTAATTATATTTTGAAATCCAATTGGGTTTCCATTCAAGTATGATCTCAATATAAACAATGCACCCAATGAGATTTGTGAAAGGATACATAACCAAAAAGGAATGAATTAATTAAATTCAATTCAAAACGAAATTTCACAGCATGGAAATTGAAAATTCACAATTATAGATCCATATATAATTAATAATATATTATTTGGGTATTATACCCCCTACCTCAATATTTTTAAAGTATTCTCGTCAATCAATAACCCTCAATTTGATGTGGAATGGTCCAATTCACAATGGTGATGGATATCTATGAACAAAACTAAGGACCAAGATCCATTGACACACATCCATCAAAACATATATCTAAAACCATTTACAATATAGGATATCATCCTTATAAAATAAGAGATAAGGGATAGAGATTAAATCCAACATGAATAAATCACATAATAGAAGTTTGGTAAAATACATTAACTGGATATTTGATTTTCACTAGTATAGGATTTTGGAGCCTTGGAATCCATTCTAGATCCTTCAAGAATAATGAAAATCATATTAGGTTGAGATGAGGGGATAATAAAAAAATTGTTTTGATGGAATTGTTTTATTAAAATCTCGGTGGTCAAAATTACACATACACAGTTTCTTGGGATAGGAAGTACATTTTTACAAACCATTCATCCTAACCATGAGTCACTACAGTCAGATATTATGATTTATCATAAGTGGCACATTGTTAGAAAAACCATGCGCAAAACATGAACATGAAATTACCCCTCTAAATTTTTCAAAATTTACTAAAACACACCAAAGAAAATAATAAAAGTAAGACTTAAATAAGTCTAAAGTAACACCTATGGAAAAACATTAGGAATCTCAATAATAGTCAGGATATTAGAATATCCTTCACCTTATAATAGATTTTCCTTGAGTTGTACTCCCAATAATATCAAAAATTATGAGTTAAAAAGGTTGATCCACTCATATCACATATCATATTCCCTCTCTCATGTTTCTTACATAACACGGCCATGCTTTGACAACACTCAGTCTATCGTCATAGTCATTCCCTACAAAACATTATCACTATTATCCCTAAAATGAATCAGGTTATCCTTAAAGTAATCATTATCCTCAAGAACAATATCATCAACATCGATCGAATGAGAATGATCGAGGTGATACTACCAAAGATGTGACACATGAAAAACATCATACACATAATTATACCTCTATGTAAGAGTAAATTGGTATGCCTGGTTATATCATCTCCAAATCTCAAATGCTCAAACAAACTTGGGCACCAACATTACCTTCTTTAATATAATATGGTGACCCAACCATGGTGACACCATAAGGAAAACACGACCGCCCATAATAAACATAATAGGTCCATAAAAACGATCAACCTACAACATATACATACTCAAAGACGCATCCATATGTTGTTGAATCATCTGAGCCTTCTCTGATGTATCCTAGAAGAGGCTCAGTCCCAAAAAATAAGACTTACCCCCTCCATCTAGAATTTGGTAAACGGCTTGGCCTACCATAAAGTGCCTCATATTGTGCCATCATAATATCCACCTGAAAACTATTATTATAGGATAATTCAACACGTTCTATATTCATTAACCATGAACAACTAATATAAAAAATTTAACTTAGCATGTACTCTAGAACCATGAATTTGTGCTCTAATTGATCATATATATGTGTGTGGAAAGCAGTATACAAAAACACCTGGGTACCCAAGGAATTCTAAAATTTGTCACAAAAACAAAAAATAATACACGATTCATTGTTTGAAACTCTACTCTATGAAACTAAATTAATAATAAATGATCTCCCTAACATAAATCTCACCCAGGTGGTCCAATATAAAAGTCTCCACTAATAGGAAAGAAATGGGATACCTTTTTCAACCGATCCAAAAAATCATGCATATCACATCATTCAAATTAGAGATCCATGAAATAACCATTAAAATATCCCTGGTAATATAATTCCACATCCATTCTGAGATGGTAAATAGATATAATAAACCACAAGGCCATTTATTCTCATCTTTTACATATAGATATGTGTAACATCATTTTACAGTGCCTATAAACTAATTTTTTATTCTTCACCACAAAAATTGTCGATGAATGTCATGGGTCATTTTGGTCAAACGATGATGGACCATCTACTTTGAGGCACAAAAGTCCGGAATCAACTCCTCACACGTACACATATTCATAATAACACAACCTCTAACAAAAATGATCTCATCCTCATATATAGTCTAGTAAGAAAGTAACTCCCCACCTGCAAGGTTCTCCCTAACAAAAAACACAATGGATCCTCATATTACCTCTCTCTGATTGGGATAAAATGTGTGGAATTAACTAATAATGACATGATTCCCATATTATAGTAGACCTACTCAACATAAATATATATCTCAGACAACATTTTAATCAACTACAACTCAGAAGTTGACATGAGAATAACTAAATGTTGTGTCTTCCTACAAAAACTGTCTGCAACACAGTTCCTTTCACTAGTGTGTGCGCAAGAAAAATATCAAAATAATGCATATAACCATCCTACCACCAATTATATAGATTTATTTCATGATATATATATATATATATTAATATCTTTTGATCATTATATACATTAAACGTTCACATGTTGGTAATGCTACCAACACTTTGAGGAATAAACCATCACGACTAGTTTGAGATCCTTTGTTGGTCAATTCCATTCATGTATCCTTATCTATTGTAACACATACACCAAATCGTGATCTCCATGCATCAAAACTACTCCATGTCCAATACCGGATAAATCACAAAAACATGGTATAATCCTTGGTCAGATTAGGTAGGATCAAAATCAGTGTGGTAATCAAACATATTATTAACTCCAAGAAATCATTCTCAAATTATAAATTCAATTAAAACATATCCCCTTTATTATTCAATAACAAATTTATTCTTAAAATTTTTAATATCCATGTATGAACTTGTAATAATAAACAAAAAATCCCATAAAGAAATAGATATCAAATATATTATTTGTTACTCCCAAGAAACCACTACCTAAAATTTTCATGGGTCTACTTATAGACCTTACTATAAGATGATGTGACCCAAGATATATACTCTATCTATCCAGAATTGAAATATGTATATTATTGAATATAGCTAATTCTCACTCAGTTTTCTTAGAATAATGTGAATTTATTGGGAATGAGAATCATCAATCTTAAAGTACACCAAGATTTCATCTACAAAAACCATAGAAAAAAAAGTAAACATGTTGTGTGTGAAAGATTTGGTTCATCAAGGCCATAAAGTAATATGGTGAGTTTATCATCTTTAATAGATTCATGATGAAATCATATTTTCCATAGTTACTTCTAAAATAATCCCATGGTATATCGAAGGCACTGAATCTAGAATTTTGATACCCCGACCTCAAGATAATGTTGGTGAAAAAGAAGCATCTATCAACATCTCAAACATATTGTCAATATATAGAAGTGTATATTGGTTATTCTCTATCATTCATTTAAAATATTGGTAATCAACATAAAATCTTATTTTCCCATATACCTTCTATGAAAAAAAAACTAAAGAACCCAAAGGAGATGTAATTGGATGGATAATTCCCTTATCCATCACCACTTATATTGTATTCTTAATCATTTAATGATCTGTTTGTTAAATATTTTATTGTATAATAAAAAGTTTTTTAACTTCTAGTATTAGGTCAACTATAAGACCAAAATCCCACTCAGGTGGAAGTCCTGTGATGTCCTCATGAAATCCATCCAGAAAATGGTCCACTATTTGTTGAAACACATCATGATTACCACCCAAAATAATTTACAAAATTTCATTCAACCATGGTGTTGATGTTCCCCAATTTCTGATGAACTGGCCCTATATGGCCTTCCTGGATATCCCACTCTCCATGATAAAAATAACTTATATACTCGGGATTTGTAAAGGTCACTCACATATGGTAACCATCAATGTCGGTTCATTATGATACCATACATTCCATACCCAAAATCTAGTCAAACAAGAAATATACAGTATTTAATTGTCTAAAAGATAATGAAAATCATCATCCTTCAAGAAAACCCCTTGAATAAATAAATGTCCCATGAAAATATGCTCCCACGTTCTATGTGTTGAAGTCAGATCCCCCTGAGCTATACCACTATACTAATATGGGTGTTCATTTCGTGAAGTACCACATCCCTCGCCATGACATCCACTACTATAGGAACAACATATAAATGACTAATAAGAGGTATAATACCCCATTTTATTACCTTGATTCATCATAGATTCAATGTTAGTAACCATTGGATAAGGTTTTCTAAAAACAATGGTATAGATATACAGTTATTCTATAAGATCATAACTCTACTAGTAGATGGTGGAAATGGTTAATATAGTGACATGACTAACAACATTGGTGGATTTCTACTTAGTTACTACTATTTTTAAATTATTTTTCTCCCTAGACACTCTTTTTTTCCATTTCCCTATTTGATTTTCTCATAAAGACACTTGCTAAAATCAAAAGATGTGTACTATTAATCATGATGAGACCAACTGTAATCTAATACAATCCTAATTATGGTTTCCCTTAAAACTACTATCGGATTCACCACGTAAAAAAAATCTTTATATGATTGATATTTGTATGGGATATAACCTTACATTTAATCCTATCTTGAAAATTTTTCACCCATGATTCCTCACCTCTTCTTAATAATAGGACAATGTGAAACAAATTTGTGAAGCCGCCAACAAAGTCCAACACAGAAATACTCCCTATGTCATCTGAATAAACTTAACTGCCTCTCTTTCATGAGAATCTCTAGGTAAGAGTGTTTTAATAACATCTTCTCAATGTATTTCCATACAATGTTCTCCATCTTCTTAGCCAGAGTCTGAATATCCCACTAGATATTTAATTATCAATGCAATATATAATTATCCAAATTTTGTATATTCTCCCAAAAAGTCTCTATATGTTCAATTATACACCTGATATACTCAATGAATAACATAGGACTCTCATTTCCCCACTCTCCGGTGAATTTTGGAGGGTGATATAATTGAATCTCCCTTGTTAGATCATACATTATACACATAGTCTACCCAAGATCACAATCCAAAAACAACATAAAGTGGGCGATGTCCTAGTAGGACTAATATCCCACTCCTTTTATAGGAATCGTCATATCCTCTCATTCCACTACTGGAGGAACATTTCAATCCATATTTGCATGTCTTCATATCATTTAATTTATTCATGTTGGAATGCCTCTACAATTACAACCACGCATTTTAGGAGACATAAATCATCATCATTACATTTAAATGAGAGGGATTCATATATGGGTATAAAATGTATTCCCCATGACCCACTACATAGTAAAAATCGAGGCACTCTCAGTACCCTCAAAATCCCTCACATTGGTTAGGGATAACAAAGCATAAACAACTTTCATAATTAAATGTTTCTTATTAGACACCATTTTATCAAATTCAAATTACAACATTTAATATCATTTTATCCTTTTATATCCATCCCTAAGTAACAATTATTTTATATTAAATAATTATTGAAAATAATTTTGATTCCCTAATACCAACTCAAATCATAATTTTCTATGTGTTCATAGTGTGATGCATGTCACATAAAATCCTATGTTTCTATAATGAGGCCTTTATACTCAACTCCCATGTCATACAATGAAATAAGTAGAATCTAAAAAATTGATTAAATCATACAATCTGTAGATCACACATGGTGAAATAAAATTCAACATTTGCAAAAAAATCCAGAACAACAATTCCCACCATAGTAGTTAGGTTTCCCCCTACACATGGGTTCGCTACTCCAATTCACGAGCTCTTTACCATGGACCTAATAATCCTAATATACTAACTAACATTAAAAAATACTAATAAATCATAAAATAATGGAAAATAAATTTTCTGCCACTTTGTGACACCCTAACATGGGTTCCACATTCAATTTGCCCAAGATGGTTCCATATGTGATTTCAAGAGCACATCCAAATAAGCTAGAGGTTTCTGACATGTAGTGATAGAATAATATGTAATATGGGAATATTATACCCTCTTTATCAAAGAATAATAGTATAAAAATTCAATTAAAATATCATGATGATAATAAAAAATATAAATAATCATCCAACATCTCGTGTATAAAACCAAAATAGGGGAAATGATCACAAACTAATCAGTAAATATGTTATCCAAAATGAGCTTCATGTGTTAATTGAAAAATCGCAATAAATACATACTGAGAACTACAAGATGGGTCGTGACATCCTTCCTAGTTCCCTCGTCCATGTCCTATCCTAAATCCCAACATATCCATTAAACATAATTCACTTTCCATTATCATGTGATGAAAACATGATGTATATTGATTTACTGATCAGGTTTCCTAAGTAGGGTGTGAGTAAAAATCAATAGGCCACCACCAATTTCTAAATAAATATCTATTGAAAAATAGAGTAGATATTTGTATATAAAATAAGGGATAAATGAAATGTAAACAGAGTTTATATTTAATTATTCTATAAATAATCACATAGGCCTCAGGGTTCATGGGGACACCTAAAATAGTCATACCTTCTTTGGCCTATTCCAGAGTCTAAACCATAATCAAAAATATAATTTAAAAATCACTATTTTATTGGATTTCATTACTTATTATATTCAGATTTCAAATTAATACAATGGGGCCTTAATAATCATTCCAAAAACTATAGGGTATTTGGTGTAGCATCCCCTATCCCACAGCTTAATAATCACATAAAAATAAATAAACACACACACACACACATATCTTGGGGTCCTAGAGTGGTAGTATGGAACACCATGGATATTTTAAGCTACAGTCCCTATCCCAAAACCCAGTGGTAAAATGAATATATATATATATATACATATACATACATACATACACACACATATATATATATATATCATGGGTTGTAAGGAAATAGCCTATCCCTCCATATGTATTTGGATCACTGATGTCAATCCCAAAACTCATTGATAAATTTATTACCAAATATAGTATATAATATTTTCACATTTTTAACTCTATAATCAACCATTAACATCATTTATTTAAAATCTCATTATCCATAAAAGGTTAATCCAAAAAAAAGTGTTCAATCCCATTATAAAATATTTTCAAAATCCACTATCCAGCAATTTTCATAATCATATTTATTGACCACACATGGAGGATTTAATTCAATCACACTCGCACATTATTTAACTTTTCAAATTTCAAGATTAAAATTCAATGATATTTAAAAAACCCCTTTGGTTTCCATTTTGGTGTTGTATCGTAATAATCAGCATGTCCAACAAGATCCATGAAGAGTTACACCATCAAAAAGGAATCAATGTACTTAATTCCATTCAACATGAAATTTCACTTTTTTAAAATTCAAATTTCACAATTATATTCACAAATATAATCAATACTAAAGGGAATTGTAAATTGTATCACAAAAATTGAAATAACATAGCTATTTTTTTGGAGGCCTTTTTTACTGGTTGTTTTTTAGAAAAATAGGAGTATCTGGATATTTTCTGAGTACATGCCATGTACATATAAGTACAGGTCATGTACTCGGTTTCCATGGTTAATCGTGTGCTGGATGTGTAATGGTTGAGTACATGGCAGTGTGTGGTGACCTTGAGATCACCTAAAGTGGTGGCCAGATAAGGTACGTACACACCGTGTACTTTTAAAGAACACATCGTGTAGGTTCTTATTTTCATTAAATGAATTTGGGTCGCGTCGAATGGACATAACCATCGTCATCTTGACCTATCTCATCTAGAATCATTTGTATGACTGAAAATTTTATCTGATTATCTAGCTCACCGTCCGTTCTCTGAATAGACTGTAGTCGATTGTGTTGGAATCATCACAGTGAGATCTTCCTTCTACAAGAGCCTCATTTCCTGATGTCTCCTCTTTCCTGAGATTTCCTTGATTGAATATTTTTTTGTGTTTTTTTGTCTATGGAATTATAGGGTGAGTCAAGGCCTAAGGGTCATGAATATCAATCTCATAATGTCGAGTTTGGCAGTTTGTGCCTTTCCGTAGTTAGTCTTTTGGTTATATGTGAAAAAGTTCCCAATACACTTGTTCACGGTACTGCGTGTTTATGGTTGTTAGCCCTGTTATTTACTATTGTGCCTTTTTTGTTTGGATAGAGAATAATTGTTTGTAAATAGGGTTAACTTTTCCCTTCTAGGGATTTTTCCCATGTAGCTTGTTTTGGCTATTTGGTCAATCTTTCCTATTATGATGCTTTTCTTTTCATGCATTATATTTTTAGGATGTAGTGATTTTATCTAAGATGTTTTCATATGTTATTGATTTTTTAGCCAAGTAGTTCATGATGTTTAATTTGGTTACCAAATATCGAAGTGACGACTGACTTACACAGGTCTGTGAGATCATAGTGTAGTAGGCCATAGAGAGAATAAACGCTGAGGGCTTATCCAGAGTGTCTGTTTACTTTTACATTGCGAGAGCCTAGGGGGGATAAATATTTTTCTCCCTCAAAGTGTATTTTGTTTCCTATTTAAAACACCACAAGGGTAATTGGACATTGGGTTCTTACCTAGAGTTCTTATAGTTATAGATATGAGACTAAATGTGTAATTAACGGTGAGTGCTTCCTTATAAAGTATTTTATAATGGTGAGACATATGGGATAGAATTGGTGTACTTACCAGAGGATTGATTGTGTTGTTTGGTTGCACCATAGGGGTGGATGTGAGTACATACCAGAGAGTTACCTATTTTTGAATAGCATCATTCATGATATGTTAAAACAAATGCAATTGAAACTACAGGATTGTTTACTTTTGAGCATTTTCTTGTTTTCTACTACTATTTCTTAATTCCATTCATATATATTCACAAGCAGTTAGGCATAGATATTTAGTTGGTTTCCTACTAGGATCTGTCTCACACCCTATTTGGGTCATGATTTTGGCCCCAAATATATTATATTGTTGCAGGTTTAGATATGTGAAATCACCCTTCTACTTCATGTACATTATTTTTTGTGGAGCTAGAGAGCATTGGACCAAGCTGAGGCTTGCAATGCTACTGGAGTATTTTTTTTCTTCTTTGTACTTTGGGTTTCACACTTTATACCAGCATTGTGACTTGTTTGGATATTTTCCATTATATTCGTATCATGAATCATTTATATATGTGCTTCAGTTTTTTGTTTCTTTAGTCTTCCACTGTTTATTATTGTACATTATTATTACTTCTTCCACTATTATTATTAGTTTTGCTTCTATCGTGTTACTCTAAAAATAAGGCCATAGTTTCCTCACTATCACACCCATGTCCCTCACTACTTGTCAGAAGCCTCTATCATTTGGGGAAATGCACTTGAGGCCATGTGACAACCCGGGAACGGGGCACCTCGTGGTGGGAACCGGAACTGGGACGTTAAAATGTGGTATCAGAGAAGTTAATTTATTCTTTAATTAGAATTCGGATCATATAGCCAGTGATAAGAAAGAATATATAGTTGGTAATAAGTTGTGCATGGGAGTAGCTAACCTGTGTATAGGGAAAATCCAATTTACCTTGGTTATTGAAATTTTTCTGGTCTTACAGTTTTACAGTTGATTTGTTTTCATGGTTGGGTGATTCATATGCTTTGTTCTGTTATCATTGATAATATTGATGTTCTATTTCTATTGATACCAAATGAGATGAGGGTATTCTATATCGTGCATCATATAAGCACCTGTTAGAAATCACATGTCATGCATTCATTCCCTTGCATTTATTGTTCATTAGTGATTTCATGTTGTAGGGATAAACGTTTTTCTTGATATGTACGTTGTTGTGATAGATTCCTTGATAGAATACCTTCTTTTATTAGGTTATTGAATTGTGTAAGGTTTTGTTTTAATGAACGCCAAAAATTGGTTTATAAGGTGTTATAGGCCCTCATAGATCAGATTTTGGTGGATCATTTCATTCTTATTCCTTGTATATGACATGTATTAGATGTCAAGATTTGATTCGTATGGAGTATGGGCCATCAAAGATCATAATTTGGCACTTTAATGATTTTTCATTGTTTTTCTGGTGTTTCAGAGTATTTTTTGAGTATTATTATGTAAAAAATCCCATAATACATGGCGTGTAGTGATGAATACACACTATATGTCATTCTATTCGAGGAAGGAACTATTTTTTTCTAAAGTACACGCCATGTACTATATGTACACGTCATGTAGTCTCATACTGTTTCACTAGAAGTGTGGGAAGAGACATGGGATTGGGAAATCATTCGTGGAACACGTCGTGTATCAGACATACATGTCTTGTGTTTAGACCATGTGTCCAACCATGTGACCAACGACATGGGTGGATGATGTGTAATTAGTACACACTATGTCTGAAAAAAAACACAGTGCTGAGTTAGCCATGTAACCAGCCATGTGACAATCAACACGGATTGTTGTAGTTTGTCTAGTACACGTTGTGTCTGGCACAAAAAAGTCATTTAGTCTTTCTCTAGAGAAACTATGTGGCTTAATCATGTAGAAGAACTCGAGTAGGGGAAAAGGATTCAAGTACATGACTTGTGTTAGGACAACACGTTGATTGTATGGGGTGTTACACGACCTGGGTTTGAAAAAGTGCATGCCCCTGTAAAGGATTAAGGGAACATTCCGTGTAGGAATTATACACGTCGTGTATCCATGATTTAAAAAATAAGAATTATTTCCTTCTCTTGTTCCATTTTAATCATCTAGTTTCTAGTCCATGACAATCTTGATCTATGGTGTGTGCTTGACCTTGAAAAGTAATGCCACCAAGACGCCCTTAGGCTGACCGCCAGATTCAGGGTAGTGATCAGACACAACATATGGCTAATCAAGGACTACCAGCATATCCTCCAGTTGTGTTAGTCTAGGAACCATCCATTATTCTGGACACGGGTGCTCACACACTGTTCTGAGAGGGCATTATGAGGTTCAGGAAAATATTCTGAGGTGAACCGCCTCTATTCCCATTGATGGAAGAATTGACGTAGGACTTTCAGTAGCAGCATCCTCCAACTTTCATAGTGGAAGGAAGTCCTCAGGCTGCAAAGTCATGGATGAAGCCATGCTTTCAATCTTCGAGAATCTAGAGACACCTCCAGAGAGGAGGGTTAATATCTCTAGGTACATGCTACTGGAATACTCCAAGATATTTTGGGATGTGATCTCACAAGAGGGACACTAGCAGGTTATGGCCTGGGATGAGTTCCAGCATGCCTTCAACAACTACATTTACCCGGATACATAGATGGCTGATCGAGCCTGAGAGTTCATGAGTCTGGTGTAGGGTACTCTTTTATTTATGGAGTATTCTTATAATTTCATAGTGATACAGTGCTTCACACCCATCCCAGGAGGTGATTATCCATTCCTAGCAAGTAAGTTTGAGGATGATCTTAGGCACAACATCTGATCTCAAGTGAACACCATCAGGTTGAGTTCCATCACTTCTTAAAGGTTGGGGATGAAGCCTCATTTTTTAATTTAATGTAATGACCTCTTTAGGCTAGGTATAGGGAGACCCATTACATACCCAAAGAACTAATGCGATGTGTCCTGGATACATGGCTATAAATCCCATTTTTTGGCCCTAAGGGCCCCTCAGTGAATAGTACAGATTCAATACCCATCCTGCTACAGTATTTTCGCTGCTACAGTTCATGCTATAGTTCCTCCACTAATACAGTGTCACCGCCACTACAGTCCACTGCTTCTATTGTGCAGCTACAATGCCTTGCTACAATCTACCACTACAGTGTCAACCAGGCACTGATCACATAGATCAATCTGAAGGATTCTAGAGTTGTGAGCCAAGGCGGCTCGACATCTAGAGTTGGTACCCCTCCCACTGACAGTATTAAGCGCCACATTGAGTCTATGTGTGGGGATTCAATGAAGTGGGATACCCCTTCATGTGGCCAGGTGGTATGCTAACAGTGTGGGAAGGTCAGGTATACAAGGCCACCGTGCTTAAGAGACCCAGTCGAGTGCCAATCTTGCGGAAAGATGGGGAATCATCACTATTTCTGTCAGTTCCTTCCCCCAGCATCTGGTGATAGTAGTTCTTCAAGGAATATCAATTTATGAGAATAAACACTTGTTTCTCATCAGTTTGGGAACTAGACTTCATCTGGTCGTTTAGGCCAAGGTGGAGGTCGTGGTCGTGGTAGCCAGTTTCCAGGCATTCAGCGAATGCAAGGGGGATCAGCTAAGGGAGGTCAGGTACGGTCATAGGACCATGGTATAGGCCAGATTTGTTAATTGGAGTAGTCCCAGTAGAAGCAGGATCCCATACCCTCTATAGTTTGAGGTTCAATCCTTGTTTCCTCAGTTTTAGCTTCAACACCTTTCGATACA
Organism: Viscum album; assembly: GCA_963277665.1. Taxonomy (NCBI): domain Eukaryota; kingdom Viridiplantae; phylum Streptophyta; class Magnoliopsida; order Santalales; family Viscaceae; genus Viscum; species Viscum album. Next base: position 1,959,699,210 of record OY728126.1, read on the forward strand.
GGGTCTTCCCATATCTTAATATCTATTGTTGTTGTGGATACCATTTAGCTCTGTATCTTTTTGTCTGTTGATATCTTGACTTTAGACACTCTGTTAGGGACAAGAATGGATAGTGTACGTCAGGGAAAGTAGTGCCATCTTGAGGCTGGTGGGTGTCACTTCATATGTGGCCTCTATGTCTTAGAGATGACAGGCTATAACATCGTTCTCATAATGGATGGGTTATATCCCTTCCATGTAGTTGTCGGTTTATATCATTGTAGGGTGACTTTCACATCATCTAAAGATGGATCCTTTTTAAATAATTGAAAATGTTATGTGTAGGTGAGCAGAGTAGGACCTGAGCATCATGGGTTGAGAGGAGTTATAGCCCTTATTTCTAGTCTATATCTAGATTTCGAGGGGACATCATAGTTGCACATTCCTCTAATGGTGGATCATTTCATAAATTTCATTCCATGGGAATTTCTAGGTTTCCCTCCTAAGAGAGAGGTAGACTTTTCTATTGACCTTGATCAAGGAACCACACCTGTGTCCATTCCTCCATATAGTATGACTACACTAGTGTTAAAGGAGCTCAAGAAGCAACTTGATGAGTTACAAGATAAGGGGTTCATCTGACCCGGTACTTCTCCTTGGGGTTCTCCTATCCTATTTGTGAAGAAGGAAGACAGTACCCTTAGAGGTTATGTGGATTATCATAAGTTGAACCAGTTTATGGTCAATAATCGATATCCTTTTCCTAGGATTAATGATCTCTTTGATTAGAATCGAGGAGCTCGAGATTTCTCGATGATTGACTCGAGATCCTGTTACCATCAGTTGTGTGTTAAACCATCAGATGTAACTCTTACAGCCTTCCATTGTAGGTATGGTCTATACGAGAATGTGGCTATTCCGTTTGTTCCCACTAATACGTTGTCAGTCTTCATTGCACTGATCAACCGAGTGTTACATCCATTCATGGATTCTTTCATGGTATTCTTCATGGATGACAACTTGGTGTACTCTCACACTCCACACGACCATGCCACCCATCTTGAGATCGTCTTGACTACACTGAGAGAGCATCAGTTATAATCTATTCTCTCAAAATTCCACATTTGATTGACCCAGTTCACTTTTTTGGTCATGTAATCTTCGAGACTAGAGTATCAGTATAACTATAGAATGGAGAGCAGTAGTTTCCTGGGAGAGACAAAGAATTTCTTTGAGGTGCAATGTTTTATAGGGTTGGATAGATACTAATGACATTTCATATAGAACATTTCATGCTTAGTAGCACTTCTGATGGGCCAGACTCAGAATTGTGTGATTAGATTCTTATGAGTCAGCCTCTAAAGAGATAAAAGAGAGGTTGACGTCAAAACCGATACTAGTTTATAAATATCCAAGAAATAGATATAATCTTTACTATGATGAATTAGGTATCTGGATGGGAGCAGTAGTAATTCCGGGAGAAGGATAAATTGTTTACGGGTCTCGGCTGTTGAGGCCACGTGAGGGGAAATACTTGATGCACGATCTCGAGGTGGTTGAAGTAGTTCATACTTTAAATTATTGGCAGCATTATCTGCTGGGAGATCATTATGGGGTTTTCACCGTCCATAAAAGTTTCAAGTATATCTTCACCAACTGTGACCTGAATTTGAGACAAAAAAGGTGGGTTGAGTACCTTCAATCCTTTGAATTTGAACATGCCAACACTCCTGGGAAAGAAAATGCAGTAGCCGATGCATTGAGTAGGAGGACCCAATTACAGGCATTTCAAGAGGCCAGTAGTGAGTGGTAGCCAATGGATCTGTTATATAAGATGCATTTGGAGGGGTACCAGAGACATGGGCATCCATTCATTCCTTCTATGGTTGTTACATCTACTATAGTAGATCAATTGAGAAAAAAGGAAGCTAACAGAGTATCAAGGCCAAGTCCTCTGGGAGAGGGCTTCAAGGGAGGACCCTATTCTGAGATGGAACATAGGAGAGGATGAGATGTTGTGTTTTCATGGGAGCTTGTGGGTTCCATAAGACATACGCGAGGAACTAATGAGGGAATTTCATTTCTCTTTTTGGGCAGTTAAACCTAGTGTCACCAAGATGTATCGAGATCTGCACCATCAGACTTGGATGCCAGGTATGAAGATAGTTGTTACTGGGATTGTTATGAGGTGTTGCATATGTCAAAAGGAGAAGGTGGAGAATATGTGACCAGCGGGGATTTTACAATAGTAATCAATTCCTGAGTAGAAGTGGAATGATGTCGTGATTGACTTCATGACAAGTTTTCTGAGGTCACCTCGTGGTAATGATGTATTATGGGTTGTCATTTACAGACTCCAGAAGGTCTCACACTTCTTGCTGATCAAGGTGACCTTTAGTGCTGATGAGATGAGGGGTTTGTACATCCTAGAGATTATACCACTACATGGGGTTCCATGGTAACTTATCTCTGATAGGGATGCACATTTTACTTTTTGTGTCTTGCTGGGGCTACAGAGGGATTTGGGTACATAGGTACTTCTGAGTATAGCATACCATTACTAGACTGATGGAATGTCTAAGCGTACGATTTAGGTTCTAGAGGACATGCTATGAGCATGCGTTCTAGACATTAGAGGTTACTGGGAAGAGAACATACCTCTTGTGGATTTTTCCTACAATAATAGTTTTTAATCAACTATTTAGATGGAACCTTATGTGGCATTGTACGGTAGGCTATGACGATCACTGTTATGCTAATAGGAGGCAGGAGAGGCAGTTATGCTTGGACCTCATCATGTCCAAAAGACTAAACTGTTGATAGAATTGATTCAGAAGAGGTTGGGTACTTCACAATCAAGATAGAAGTCTTATGCGGATTGATGGAGAAGACCTCTAGAGTTCGAGGTCAGAGATCTAGAATTCATACATGTCACACCGTGGTTGGTACACAGGAGGATTAAGAGACAGTGTATGATTTAACCAAGGTATGTTAGGCTATTTGAGGAGTTATATAGAGTCAGGTTGGTTGCCTATAAGTTGTAGTTACCTCTGAGCTATTGTGCTATGAATGATGTCTTCCTCATTTCTCAGCTCCACTATTACTTCTCAGAACTGTCTCATGTTTTCCAACCCAGGGTGTTTGAGAAGGAGGTGGATGTCTCATTCATAGATCATCCTGTCATGATTATTGATCGAAGTGTGGGGGTTCTCGGTGGCTGATTTTTTTCTCCAGTACGAATGTTACAGCAGCACAGGCGAGTTCAAAACGAGACCTGGGAGAGGGAGGTCGATGTACGATCATAATGGTTAGAGATGTTGGAGGATTATTCTTTTATGCCTCCTTGTAAGAGAGCTTTGAGGATAAATTTTTTTACGGGGGGGGGGGGGGTTTAAGAACCTGCATCTTCTTTTCAGGTATGTCTTTCTTTTCATATATTTTTTTAGAAAAGTGGTCTTTTGGGAAATTTCAGGAGTACACATCGTGTACTTATAAGTATAGGTCATGTACCATGTTGTCATGTGTACCTATGTATTGGCCATGAAACGGCCAAGTTCATGGTCATGTGGGGTGACTTGGAGACCGCCTAAATTGGAGGTCTGATAAGGAAAGTACATTCCGTGTCCTTTTAAATAACAAGCCATGTAGTTTATTTATTTTTTAAATGGACTTGGATCACATCTAATGGACAAAACCATCCTCCTCTCAACCTCTCTCGTCCAAGATAATATATATAACCTCAAATATTCATTGATTCCCAGACTCATCATCCGTTCTCTGAATCGACTATCGTCTATTGCATTCGAATTTCCATGATAAGATCTTCCTTATTCTAGAGCCTCCTTTCCTGATTTCACTTCATTTGTGAGACATCCTCAGTTGAAATTTTTTCTCAATTTTTTAGATCTACAACATTCTAGTGTGATTCAAGTCATGTGGTTCACGTATATTGATCTCACCACATTGAGGTAGGTGTTTTGTTCCTTTATGTAGTTATTCATTGGGTTATATGTGAAAAAGATTCCAATACCCTTATTCAGGGTATTGCGTGTTTATGGTTTTTAGCCCTGTTATTGCCTGATATGCCTTGTTTGTTTGGATTTTAGATAATTTTTTGCCAATAGGGTTATCTTGGACCGATTATAGACGGTTTCCCTAGTTTCATTTTTTGACTATTTTGTCTAGCTTGTTTGTTAGGATGTTTTTCTTTTCATGCCTAGTATTGTTCGGATAGAGTGATTTTATTGATCATTTTGTGATATGCTATAGACTGTTTAGCCAAGTAGTTCATGAGGTATACTTTGTATTCCATTTATTGATGTACATGAATGACTTACATAGGGTTGTGAGAACCTGGTGTAGTAGACCATAGGGAGAATGGACGTTAATGGCTTCTCCAAAGTGTCTTTTTTTACTTTTACATTATCAGACCATAGGGGGGATGGAATTTGTTCCACCTTAGAGTGTTTATAGTTTCTTGATTACGATACCATAGGGGGAATTGGATGTTTAGTGCTACCCCAACGTCTCTATAGTAACCGATACGAGAATACATGGGGAATTAACGTTGAGTTCTTCATTAGAGAGTCTTTGCTAAAGTTGAACCACATGGGTTTGACTATTTGTACTTCCCAGAGGGTTTCTTGTGTAGTTTGGTGGAACCAAATGGGTGGCTGTGAGTACATCCTATAGTGTTACCTGTTTGTGTTTAATAGATTACATGATATGTTAAAATGAATGCAATTTAAACTGTAGGATAGTTTAATTTTGAGTACATCCTTGATTACTGCTACTTTTTCTTATTACCTTCCATATATATTCACTGACTATTTGGAACAAATATTTGGGTGGTTAGCTATTGGGATTAATCTCACATCCTATTTGGGGCATGCTTTTGGGCCTAATTAGATTATATTGTTTCATTTCTAGATATGGTCAAACACCCTTCTTCTTCAGGAACTTAATTGTTTTAGTTCTGGAGAGCATGGACCAAGATGAGGCTTGAAATGATGCTAGAGTTTCTTTCTTCATTATACTATGGGGTTCTCAATGTATTCCAACATTGAGATTTGATTGGATGTTTTCCTAGACATACGTATCATTCAACATTTATATATGTGAATCAGTTTTTTTATTTCTACGGTCTTCTATTTTTTATTGTTGTATAGTATTATTATTGCTTTCACTATTGTTATCTGTTTTACATATTCCATGTTACTATTCCAATGAGGGAATAGTTTCCCCACTATCACACCCAAGGCCCTCACATCTAGTCAGCTGTCTCTGGTGTTTGGGGAATTTCACTTGAGTCCATGTGACAAACCAGGTATGGGGCGCCTCTGGGTGGCACCTAGAACCAGCATATTATATCCATAAATATCATTGATGGATGCTCCCAAAATAGTACCCCTCTATTTTATGTCGAATTTTCTAGTTCATAGTGATAGAGGGGATCTGTGATCAAAACCATGGAACATGGTCCATTGAAACACATCCATGAAAACCTATATCCAATCCCATTTCTAATTGAGTAAATCATACCTCTTATTCATAAGAGAAATATGGGGGATAGATAGAGAGGGAGGTATAAAATTCAATGAGAAGAGATTGAATACCATAAAGGGGGTATAATACTTCTTATAAATCATTTAATCACATCTAGAGAGGTTTTAGGAGATGTTTATCCTTCTGGGTATCTCATAGACAAATTGAAATCATATTTGTTAGAGTTGGGAGGATTAAAAATAAAAACTAGGATTTTTAGGAATTTTTTTTAAAAAAAATTAGAGGCATTAAATTCTATGTGCATGGTTTCCAAGGAAAGACCACATAGTTTAAAATATCATGAACCAACGTTGAAATTTTCAACTATCTTCTTTGCATGGTTTTCTGGGTGTAGTTGAATGGTTTTGGAATATATTTTTCAAACCACACACTACATAAAAATCCACTACAATTTTCCAAAACACACATGAATTCATCAAAGAAAAAACCTCATCCATAGTAATACTAAAATAAGGGTAAAGGAGTAACTAAAACCATGTAATCCGCATTTCTAGAATGCACAATATCTTATATGAGTTTCTGGTTGATTGTATAATTTAAATTTTTTTAATGGTCCAAAAAAAGTCCCAGACTAGTTATCATCAGCAATATGAATGCTACTTGTTGTATCCAAAATTTAACCATTCTAAACAATGCATAAATTTTCACCTTTATTAATATCATGAGAACAAAACATAGATAAACTTCAGGTTCCTCCATTCACTCTAATTTAATGAGAATGTCATCAATTAGTACTATGAACATATAATGTACATACCTTATACGGATGGATTTTTTATTAATAAATTATCTTATCGCATATTTTTGATGATATCAAAAATTATGATCCACTTTTTGGATGAAAATATATCTTCATTATTGATCGAATAAGTCCTCATTCTTTATAATGGGATACTTCTTCTTTATAGTGATATTTTTGAGCTAGCTATAATCTATATATGTCCCCACTAATCAATGATTTTTCCTAACAGAGTACTCACAAACGGCAAGGGGATGTACATGAGTGTATGAAATCGTTGGATAAATGATCTTACAACTACTTATTTAAAACCATCAATTCAATCAAGACCTTTATAAATTATCTTTTTCAATATGAGGGGATCTTTGTATATGCTCTATTGAGAATACTACATCATTATTTAAGGAAATTTATGGAAAGACTTCATGAAATACATCTTTATATAACCTTATAATTGGAATTTACTCACGATTGACAATTTACATCACCTCAACTATTTGGGAATGTTATAATTCTTCACTGTGTGTCATCACCCAGACTATTGAGATAATTTAAAAAGGATAATATTGATCATACTTGAAATTGAACAAGGGTAATTTATGGTTCAGATTATTGAAATATACTTCACATTGTCATTACTTGAGGTGATATCTATAAGAAAATATCTATTCTATGCCTAGTATAACATAAAATCCAATCAAGGGAAGGATAATGTCATTCACTAGAATAATTATCCTAGAAACTCTATTTAATATGAGAAATTATTTCACTCAATTTGTCTTGATAACACCACCAGGTTTTTTATAGATATCTCTACATTAATGAATTGAGGTTTTGATTCAATATTTCTAGAAACCCTATAAGATATAATAAAATATTTATAATAAGAATAAAATAAATCCTTTTCTATTATTAAGTGATTTATAAGTATTCCTCGTATGAATTCATTTTCATTTTCATCCTCAGGGAAGTGATGGAATTAGATATCCCCTAATCCTTCATTACTAGTGGTAATTGAAATTGATTACCCTTGATGAAATATGTTATTTTGAACTAACTTACATAACGGTATTAGTCCAAATATTTGAAGCATTCTACCATGGTGGTTCACTGATAGGTTCTCTTCTTTCCACCATATTGTAAGAGGAATTATTAGTGTCTCTTTGACAATCATGATATTGGTGTTCTTCTCCCCCATTCATAAATCATTTCCGTACCCTATTTGGGTAATTATCATTATGTTTCTTCCCATGTTTTTGACATGGGGGTAGTTTGATCTTCATTCCTCCTTTATAATTTGATCCACCATCATTAAAATCCATTTGTATTATATTTTGTCCATGTACAAGGGACTATTCACCAAACATTATCTATACATTCAGTGAAAAACAAACTACTTCTTTGAAACACACAAAGTATTAGATATTTAGATCCTTATGAAAGATTAGTTTTAAATAACTAATGAATCTGTCTATTTTTCTATAATTGTTTATAAGATACATGATCCATATCTTTCTTGCCTAGTGAATGATTCCTTATAATACCTGAAAAATTCACTGTCAATTTTATTAATCTATAAAAACACCATATCAATATTTTTTTAATGAGTTCGATGTAAATTACATTTATAAAATAAAATCATAATTTGTTCATAGTACAGTTCATCCATTTCACACTTTTTTATCAAATTATTTTACATCAACAACTAATGATCCTCCTCTTCATCTAAATGAAAGACATCAAATATAACTTTCACCTTCTTGGAGTAATGGATGAAAAAAATATATTATTTATTGATTCAACATGATATTCTGTGATAAGTGGATCGAAATATTATCTAATCATTAGTGTAAATTACTGTATAAAATAATGGATTGATTTTTTCTCATTCATAGGTGAATGATGATATTCTAGATGGTTTTTTATTGTTCATAGCCTGAGACTATTGGGAAAGATTTTTCTTTTTTTTAATCAATACCTACAATTTCAATGGGAATATTTTGGGAAACCGTTGAATTATCTATATCATGGGTTTATTTCTATATTCTCTTGGTTCCAACTATTTTATAACAAAGGAATTGTTCTAAAAAACAATTTCAACATTGAAATAATAAATAATTTATACTTCTATGAAAATTAATTACAAATTCATATTTCATGAGATCATTTTTTATGTTTTTTCTAAAATGAGACTTCTATGATCATGCACAGTAATTATTTTCTTTCATAAAATGACATAATTAAATTATCTATATATCCTTCATAATAGTTTCTATAGATTTTTTGAGAAACCAAATCATATCCCCTAAGAGTTCCAAAATAGGAGTGCAGTAAGGCCTCATCATTAATAACTAGGTGAAAATAATGTTAATTTCAAATATGAAATTTTTTATTTTATTTCCCATAGGTACATCTATGGTTTATCCAGATCCACTTTTAGTGTCCATTCATGGATTTTGTTTCTAGGAAACCGTTATATCTTATAATTTACCAAAAAATAGGATGTTTACCAATACATAGGCATATCCTTAATGTTATCTAAAAATTTTCCCAATCCTAATTCAAAAATTAAATACACAATCTTATGATACAAACTATAGTAACCCTGCTATTCCAACATTATTATTACTTCATTTTTAGGATAAATAACTTAACAGTAATACATTCAAGGATTGAAATCTATGGTATCATGGTCAAACAGTTTCATACATCACTTATATAAAATGATACATAATCATTAGTTATTTCCTTATTTATCATCATAAAATATCTCAAATTCTACTTAGTACATGTAATCACCAAAGAAATTAATTTAAAGAAAGGGGTGACCTGAAATCCAAGTAAGGTAATGGAAAACAAAGAAATAATAAGACATATGAAGAAATAGTACATGGGTTAGAATAATCATCATAAGAATAAAAAAACATTAAATCATAATCATATTAATGAGGGAATCCTTAGATAATTTTATAGAATGTTCCATATAGACAATATTAAAACATCATTACATAGTTATCAAATACCGTATATATTTGGGAAAAAAGATAACATCTTCTTCATGAAGAAATTGTAACTTCATAATTGTAAATAAATCTAGAATCATCTTCATGCATAATACAAGTAATTTCATGATATATATCATGTTATCCAATACATTGGGGATCAATATAATTATTTTTTTCTCTCATCACATTATCAAATTCTTCTAATCATGCATCCCATAGGTAAATATAAAACATAATAATTATATTCATGAGTTGAAAAAATAAAATAAATGTGTTTAATAAAGGATTTTGTTGGAATCGCCTGTTTTGATAATCACATATCATGTTTTGATAATACAAAATCATGCTTATATAAAAGTAATAACTATGCTCTTTAATATCATCCCACACTTTTTTAAGTTTAAAGTGAAAAAATTATCTAATTATAAAAGGTCACTGATGCAAGGTCACTGATTCAAGGTCACTGATGTAAGGTCACTGATGCAAGGTCACCAATGAAAGATCATCGATGCAAGGTCAGTGATACAAGGTCATTGATGCAAGGTCGCCGATGCAAGGTCACAGATGCAAGGCCACCGCTGAGGATACCACTAAAGGATACCATAGTTAAGGGTACCGTTACTAGTCTACATATGTAGATAATTCAATACCTTTTCAAATTCTTATGATTATTCTAACAGTCATATTTGGTAACTATAATTCTTCTAGCATTAATTAATGCTGATTATATTCCTATAGAGATACCTCAACTGGAAATAGTAAGAGGTACGAGGAGGACCACACATGATATACTCATTCCTATTACCAGACCGAAAATATTAAAGAGAAGATTGAGGAAGAGAAGTTTTGTGGTGGTGCAGATAAATACATATGAGAAGAAGAAAAATATAAAAGAAATAACTTATGTGAGAGATCAACGAATAACCATCCAACAATCACACTGTGAAATCATGAGTATCTTGAAGATCATTTGGGAGATCAAATTTATATCTTCTATTCTTCTTCCAGACTCTGTCCAATCAAGAAGTAGAACACCTAGAACCTGGAGTTCCAACACTCTTCTCTACTGTGTTCTTTTATATTACAAATTCGAGAAGTGTGTGTTTGTGTTACACACACTGTCTCCTATGCATAAACAAGGGATACTAAAAATCATCACATCATACATCTCTTCCACCTTTTTCCCATGCATAACTGTTTAGGAGACTATGTCTGGTCTGTATTGTTTATTTTTCCCACAAAGAATTGTGGTTGAGGGTGTGAACATAGGATAGTTTTCCAAAATATTATAAATCCTGATAAAGGTTGTGTATCATGTTTATTTTCAATATAAACTTTTTTTTGGTAGGTGATCACCAAGTGGAGAGGATTAAGTATAGACTTGAGACTGATCCTCTTGATTCACTTTTATGTGTACTTATTTTTTTTATACTCATTTTTTCATTTCTTCTGCTCATTATTTTAAAAAAATATAAAACTATTTTTATATATACTTTGATAGTAAGTTATTATTTTGGTGTGTAGGTGTTTAATTTAGTAATTTTTTTTCAAAAGATGTAGAAGTGTGTTACACTGATTCAACTGAGGACTAATCACACTTTGATAAACATATTGACCAACTGAATATTTATATATCTACTACCATAATTAATTGGGGTGTTTCAATACTGGGGGATCGTTGTCCTATATTTTTTAGTTGAAATTTAATGTAGGAACTCAATTCACCCATATTTAATTTCCATTCCAACCTATATTTGGTATCGATGGATTATTATTTTTATAGCTTCTTTTTGTGAATGATTTCAAATTCTATTCAACTATAATTTTAGTTTTATCTTAAATAACATAAAATTTATGTCCAATATAAATATTTAGTATTTAAAGTCTAATTAACAGTTGAAAATAGATTTGAGGGTGCTACTACTAACAGACCAACTTTATATAATCGAAACAACTATGCTCGGTGGAAATTAAAAATGAAAATTTATCTAGAGATGGTGGGTCCTAAAATCTGGGAATCAACAAAAGAAAAACATGCATTACCAATTACTTCAAGGGACACATGTTCTCAATTGACTAAATCTACATATAAAAATAACTTGTAAGGTAATGAATGCATTATACTATTCTCTATGTGATGAATATTTCAATATAACATCTTCCAGTAAAACTGATTATGAAATTTAGGACACTTTGGCTATTTCCCTTGAGGGAACAACCAATGTTAAAGAAATGACATTAAATACTTATAGTATTTAATATGATAATTTTAAAATGAAGTCTGATGAACTAATATCCAAAATTTCTCTCAAGTTCCATGAAATAGTATGTATTATGAGTCTTCATAGGAAACTAGTGGAAAAAAAAGACAATATTAGGAGGTGGCTTCGATGCCTACCTAACAGATTGAGAGGAACGTCTATTTCATTCAGAGAATCCTATGACTTTGGAAATTTTCTAGTGAAGGAAATAATTGGAAAGATAATGATATATGAATAATAGGTCAAGGTAAATCCGGATGTTGATAAAGAACCATGAAAGAAATCTGTAGCATTCAAAACTCTTACCTCAATGAGCAAGGACAATGAAAATGTTCAAGCTAGTGTAGACACTTCTACCAGTGAAGACTCAGACTCTGAAAGTGATGATGAGATGCCTCATATTTCAAAGAGATTAAAAAAGTTATATCGAAAAGAAGATGTTCATTATAAAGTCAAACTATAATGAAATGTATTATAAGAAAGGACAATAGAAAAATGACAGAAAATGGAATGACAATAAAAGTGAGATAATATGCTATGAGTGTAAACGAAAAGGTCATGTGAAAGCTGATTCCCCCAAGATGACATTTAAAATTAAATACTAAGAAAACAGAAAGGGATATAAAAATTCTATGAATTCTACTTGGATTGATTCAGAATATAGATCCAGTTGATCTAAAACTTATGATATTGAGAATAATAAACATGCAATTTGTTTGTTTAATGACAAAAACCTATAAGCTGACACCCAATTCTCCTGTACATAATGCTTATTTTTCTAGGAATGAATTTGAATAAAATAATGATGATAATATGACTATGTATGAACTATTTGAATACTATGGAACTCTTGTGGATACCTTCAATGAACTTAAGGATAAATATAAATTATTAAAAAGACAACATGATTTTAATGTTAATTATAAGTCTGATAAATATTTTGAGATATAAAAATAATCTCATCTGTTAAATGAAAATACTGAAATTAAATTATAAAATTATCAATTAAAAATGGATCTTGAGAAATTTACTAAATGTAGAGATACCTTGACTCAGTTTTTGGGAAAACAAATCACTCCAAAATACATAACTAGTCTAGGATATTAGCCAGGACAGAGAAATTTATTAAAAATAAATTTCTTCCAATATCTGGATAGTTAACTAATAGTTTATGTAATATACTATCTTTTGAAATTTATAAAAGGACTAACAAATTATAAATGTCTCAAAACATATTTTTTTTATTTTAGGAAACTTTTGATACAATTATGGCTTCCCAATGTCTTACTTTATAACCTCTCTGGACCCATGAAAATATGGTTATCATAGTTTCCCTACAGTTAATCTATTTTGTAGGAAAATTGTCTAATGAATTTCTATAAAACTCTATAGTACATGGATGGTGGATGTTAAAGAAATATAATAGGAGACTATTCATGTTTCAAGACCTTAATTAATGTTCACGGTGTATATGTCACATTTTGTTATAATTCAAAAGGAAAGATCGTCGGCTTTTTCCACATTGGTAACCCTAACACTAAATTAATTTCAAAAGTACTTATTGTTGATATCTTTAAACATAATATGTGTAGTACTTCTTAGTTATGTGATGATGGATTCAATGTTATGTTTGAAAATGAGGCATGAAAAGATTTTAATTCTAAACAAGATTTAATATTCACTTCTCTTATAAATGAAAATATATATGATGTTGATTTAAATTCTTTAGCTAAGAAAAATTTTACATATTTTAAAGTGTTACATAAATAATCCTATCTTTGGAATAGAAGAATAGGACACAGAAATGTGCACTCACTTTGGAAAGTAACTTGGAAAGGTTTAGTAAAAGACTTACCTAAATTGTAAATCCCATGTAACAAAGTCTATAATCCATGTCAAAAGTGAAAACATCATAATAATTCTTCCTAATTAATGAAAGTAGTTTCTACTTCTCAACAACTTGAGTTGGTTCACACGTATTTCTTTGGACCATCTATACTTTCAAGTCTAAATGGGAAGCACCATGTTTATGCCCTCTTAGAATATTTTTCTTGATATACATGGGTATACATTCTTGCTCAAAAATGTGAATCATGCTCTTTCTTCATTAAATATTCCATGTATGTTGAAAATATTAGTGGAAATAGAATTAAGACCGTGAGATGTGATCATGGATGTGAGTTTGAAAATCAATAATTTCAATACTTTTTCTCACATAATGGCTATAATCACAATTTCTATACTCCTAGAACACCCCAACAAAATGGATCTGTAGAAATAAAAAATAAGACACTTCAATAGATTGCTCGGACTATGTTAAATGAGTACAATCTACATATCTATTTTTGGGGTGAAGCTGTTAATAATGCTTGTCACATTATCAATATAATCTTAATTAGACTTGTTCATAAGAAATCCCCTTATGATATCTTGAATAATAGTAATCGTAACGTAAATTTCTTTAGAGTTTTTGGTTTCAATGTCTTTATCTGTAACAATAAGGATAGCCATTACAAGATTGCTTCCAAGAGTGATGATGTAATTTTCCTTGGTTATTCAATCTCTAGTAAATCTAATTGAGTATCAATAAGTGAACTAAATTTTTGGAAGAATTAGCTCATGGAAAATTTTGTGAGACTAATACACATGAACCCAATAAACTAGTTGAACAACTTAAGGATGATATGTCAATTTTGGACCTTAATGAAAATGATAGTGAACCCTTAGTGAAAAAATAGTTCTAGAAATATTCTATAATCTGTGAATAATGAATATGAACCTATATACATCCTTGAGGAGTATAGTTCAACTCTTTCTAGAGGTATTAGAACTCTCAAGAATTATCCTTTAGATGCTGTCATAGGTGATCTAAATAGAGGAACACGCTCTAGATCATATATAAGAAACCAGGTTGAACATCAAACTATTATTTCACATAGTGAATTTAAAAATATTGATTATGCAATCAAAGATGAATTTTGGGTGATAACTATGCAAGAATAATTAAACCAGTTTGAATGAAACAATGTTTAGTAATTAGTAGAAAGGCCCAAAGACAATTTTACCATAGGCATTACATGGGTGTTTAGAAATAAAGTTGATAAATCTAGAAACATTTTATCAAATAAGGCTACACTAGTTTTTCAAGGATATTGTCATGAAGAAGGAATAGATTATGGGGAAAACTTTTCCCATATAGCCAGACTAGAATCCATTAGGATACTACCTGCTTATGCAGCTCATCTGAATTTCAAACATTATCAAATGGATGTGAAAAGTGAATTTATAAATGGGTACATAGTTGAAGATTTATTTGTTGAAAAAACCCACGGTTTTACAAATCCCCATTTTTTAAATCATGTTTTTAAACACTCTAAAGCTAAAAATGGTATAAAACAAGCTCCAAGAGCTTTGTATGATAGAATTAGATATTTTCTTATTTCAAAAACATTTCCTAAAAGAATAGACGATCTTACACTTTTTATTAAAAGGATTTCAAAACATGTTTTAATATTGGTAATTTTTATAGATGATATTATTTTCAGATCTTCTAAAAATTTATTAGGTACTGATTATTACAAAATATTGCAAGATGAATTTAAAATGATTTTAATGGGGGAACATAAATTTTTCTTTGGATTTCAAATTTTTCAAAATAAAATTGATTTTGTTTTAAATCCAACTAAATATACTAAGCATATTTGGAAATGTTTTGATTTGGATAACAATAAATTTAGTGATACACCTATGAGTACCACTTGTAAGTTGGATGTAGAGGAAACTGGTAAACTAGTGGATCAAAACAATTACAAAGGTATGATTAGAAGTATGCTATATCATACAACTAGTAGACCAGATATTATGTTCAGTGTATGCATCTGTTCTCATTTTCAATCCAATCCCAAAGAGTCTCATTTAACAGTTGATAAAATGTTTTTTAAATATCTCAAATATACTAAAAACATAGGACTATTTTTTATGGGAGGACTATCATTTGATTTGATATGTTATTTGGGTGTTGACTTTGTGGGTTGAATGTTAGATACAAAATCACCTCTAGAAAATGTCACAATTTAGGAAAGATTTGATTTGATATGTTATTTGGATGTTGACTTTGTGGGTTGAATGTTAGATAGAAAATCACCTCTAGAAAATGTCACAATTTAGGCAAGTCACTAGTATCATGGTGTATTAAGAAACAGAATTATGTTGCATTATCAACTGCCGATGTTGAATATATTGCAGCTGGTAGTTGTTGTGAAGAAATTTGATGGATGAAACACACTTTAATCAACTATGGATATCAATTCAAACATGTATCTATACAGTGTTATAATACAAGTGCTATTAACATCTCAAAAATCCAGTATTTCATTCTAGGATAAAGCACATAGATGTGAGACATCACTTTTTGAGGGATCATTATCAAATAAGTGATATCACTATTGAATTCATTAGAACTAAAATTCAATTGCCTAATATATTCACAATGAATATGAATAATGAGAGGTTAAAATACATCAATCATGTTTTAGGTATGATAAATTGTTATGTTTCAACCTCACCACTGAACATCACAGTTAGAATCCTCACCGTTGAACCTCATAGTTAGAAACCTCACTGTTGGACCTCTCCTTCAGAAACCTAACCATTAGACATCACCATTAGAAGACTCACTATTAGACATCACCGTTGGACCCCACCGTTAGAAACCTCACTGTTAGACCTCACCTTTGAACGCCACAGTTAGAAACCTCCCCATTGGACTTCACCGTTAGAAACTTCACTCTTGGACCTCACCGTTTGAAACCTCACTTTTAAACATCACCGTTGAACCTCCCAGTTATAAAATTCACCATTGGACCTCATAGTTAGAAGCCTCTATGTTGGACCTCGTAGTTATAAACCTCACCATTGAACCTCTTAGTTAGAATCCTCACTATTGTACTTCACAGTCAAAATCCATACCAATGGACCTCACTATTGTTACCTTACTGATATTCAATGTTCTAGGGACATAACATTTTTTATATGGAAATCTGCAATGTTTTATGTATTACTTATTTCTTTTACATGATTTTTTTTCGATCCCTAAGTGAAAAAAATAAATAACACCCCACATTTCAATCTAAATAATCTCTCTGCCGAAACTCTTTCTCCCTAACCTAGAAACCTCAACTTCTGCTGAAACCCTCAAACCGCTCGGGATTGAAAAGGAAAGGTTGTCGCGACCATTGGTCAGTGATAAAGGAGATGCACCAAATCTAAAAAGTCCTCTTGTTGAGTCAAGTAGTGGAATCCAAGAAGTTTCAATGTTAATAAACCCTCATTTTTTCAAAGAGGGAAATCGTGGTTGAGAAGGAGATAAGCACAAAATTGCTGATGATGATCAGTTCTTTAGTGATGAAGGCACTTAAATCTCAAGGATGGTTAAAATTATTTTCAAATAACAACAGACCGTATTATTTGAGGCTAGTGAAGTAGTTTTTGAATCTATGAAGTTAGAGCAGACTGAGGTTGAGAACAAAATGTCTTCAGATGTAAATAGACTTAGTATTATCTTCTCCACTATGGAATGGGCTGAGTGTTTGAGAGTGACACATGAAGGGATTTTTGACTACTACTCAAGAGTGGTGCCGCCCACTAGTGAGTTATTATGTTATGAAGATGATCTAGATGAACTGATAGGAAATGGGATCCCTAGGAATGTCATTGCTGTTGAGATTGAAGGAGAACATAAGTTTCTGTTTAAATTTTTCAATCATGTCCTAAGACCAATGGTATTAGAATTTTCAACCTTGAAATATCAAGATGTGTTTCTCTTATATCTGTTGAAGCACTGGTAGAAGATAAATTTGATTAGGCTACTGATGATTCAATTATAGGATATGACAAAGACATTATCCATGAACAATGCATGGTTTCATGCCTGGTTGATATCCTTGATGTTGAAGGTGAAAGGATTTTCTAGAAACAAGGAGGAAACAATTGTGGTAAGTGACAAAATCTGCATTACTAAGATGATTTCCATGTTGATGAAGATAAACTGGAACCCTCAGAAAAGAAGATGGGTGCATGATGAGGCTAATTTATATTAAGAATTCTACCCTTTTACCCATCCAATTAGGGATACATATTAGAGAGACCCTGGTCTAAATCCTGATGAAGTGTATCTTGTTTATTCAGATGAAGAGTAAGAGGTTTTTGTTGTGAAAGAAAGAGAGGATTCTCTTATAGATAACTGTTGTGATCATGACCTTCCCTCAAATCCACATGATAATACTACATCATTTGGTGAGCCTATCCCACCAAAAAAATAGGCCTAGAAGGTAGATTGTCCTAAGGGTCAATGATGATGAAGAAACCGGTGAAGAAGAAGGGGAAGAAAATGTATTAAGATACATTAAAGAGACCTCAGATGAGGATGAGGACACAGAATCTAGTCTTGATGACCTTCAGACAGCTGCTGATGCAAGTGAAGTGAAATTTCTATATGTTAGTTATATGATAGGAAATACAAAAATGGTATAAAGTATAGATAAAGAGGTTTATAATTCATTTGAAGATGGAATTTCCTTTGATATATTTGATGATTCTGTAGAAGAATTGGCAGTGGAACCTCCTATTGATGAATTTTCTCAAGGGGGAATGACATTTATGGATGTGGTTTCTCAATCAAATTCTCCAAGTGAGGGAGAGAAACCTATGGCCAAAGGTTATGTTGTTGTGTCTCATGGGATTTAAGGTTTGTCTGAAGACCGTAGATTTTTGTTTTTGGGCATAGTCTATGGAGATTCTGATGATGACCAACCTATCAGATGTCCTCCCCTTACATCATTTAGAGAGAAAACTACTGTAAAAATATTAGTTCTTTTTCCTTGAGACTATGTATATATGGATGATTTATATTCATTAAAGTCATATCTAAAGAGGCACTTTGATGAGAATACCACTAAGATAGTGAGAACAATAGCTCACTATCAAGGACTTATGGAATTTCCAATGGAAAGACTAGTTTCTACCTATCAATTAGTTGTGCTACATGAAGATAAGGAATCTCAGAATTAGGTCAGATAATTGGCAGAGTCTATGGAATCTTTGAAGCAGACTATTGACAGTTTAGAATCCTATATGGCTTCAAGTGTTCAGGTGGACAGAGATCTTAGATATGATAAAAGTTTGGTACAAAAAATGGTCACTTTTTTGGGGAATTTAAGAAGTCTATGAAGACACAGGTGAGTGGATAGGATAATTATGTGAAGAATATGATTAGTAGTCTAACCAAATCCTTTAAAGAGAAAGTGGATTTTACTATGGTACCTCTATGTACATCTGCTTCATCTTCAGTTTCTCATCCTGTTGATCTAGAGGCTATCAGATCGGTTTTCATAGAAGAATTGGAGAAGTTCTCTTGTGAAAGTACCTCAGACCCTCAATCTAGGACTCGGGATTTTCTACTACCTGAGAAATTCATAACCTTGTGAGAAATTATTTAAGGGAAGATTCTCTAGGTCAAAATTCCATATAGAGAAAGTTGATTTCGACTGCAAAAGGGCATATACTAAGCATCATATGGATGGTCATTTTAAGATGCTATTGGAAAACATTAGGATTCCACCTATCACTCAAGCCTTTAAGGATCATCCATGTAGGGTTAGAGAGTTGACACCTTCATTATAGATATTTATGGAGAATAATTATGATTTTATCTCAGCAATGGAGAGAGGATGGGGTACCATTGTGGATTTCAGAAATTTTCTTTTTGCCTTCCTCCATATGGACTTCCCTCCTATTAATGTTCCTCCAATATTAACTTCTTCCTCTGCTGCCTTAGGGTCTTCAATTGTTTCTCCATTAATGTCTCATGCAATGTCCATCAGAAGCTTGAACCCCACCATTCCTCAGAGATCCCCACATTATTATTCCACTGATGCTTCTTTGGCAGCTCCTCCAACCCTACTGACTGTTATCCCTCGGCCTATCCCTCCATCTTAAGAATATAACTCTTCAGCTTCGAAAGGAAAATCTCCCTTGGACATATCTGATGTTGATTGAATGAAAGATGTCTTAGTTGATAGGGATATTTTGTACACTTTTTGTATATTGTACTCTTGTTTCCTAGGTAATAAAATCCTCTTTTGACCACTCTTTTTTCTTAATGTCTTTTTGTTAATCCCAAATGGGGGGAAGTTATAGGTTACCTAAAAGGGGCATATGTTTGTAAGTTAACTATGCTTTTCAGTTAACTAGAATCGCTATATTTATATACTATCTTTAATAAATATGGTTCAACATTAATCATAAAATCCTCTGAAGATATTTATCATATGTGCTTAACCCTGATTCAAAAATACTGACATAATTTGTGATTATCTATAAGGGGAGATTTTTGGGATCACTTATTTTGATAATTTCAAATAATTTTTTAATAATCCCAAATCATGAATATATAAAAGTAATAACTATATACTTTTAATATCAATTCTCTCTTGTTTTAGATTACAGTGCCAAATTTCTGTAAGTATGAAAGGTCACTGATGCAATGTCACGGATGCAAGGTTGCTGATGCTAGGTTTCCAATGTAAGGTCAGCGATGCAAGGTCCCCGATGCAAGGTCCCCAATGCAAGGTCGCTGATGCAAGGTCACCGATGAAAGGTCCCCGATTCAAGGTCACCTATGAAAGGTCACTGATGCAGGGTCACTGATTCAAGGTTACCGATCAAAGCTCACCGATGTAAGGTCACAAACGAAAGGTCACCGATGCAACATCACTAATTCAAGGCCACTATTTAAGGCTACTGCTGAAGGATACCATTGTGAAGGCTACAATTACCAGTCTACTGATGCCCAACCTTACATACTTTTTTCAAATTATGAAGATTTTTCTAACGGTCATATTTGGTAACATTAATGATTCTGGCATAAATTAATACTGATTTTGTACATATCAAGAGACCATATCAAGAAACAATGTAAGGTAAGTGGGTGACCACTCGTGATTTACTCATTCCTATTGTCTGACCTAAAATATAAAATAGAAAACAAAGGAATAAAAGTTGTGTGGTGGGGCGGATACCTAAATTTGCAATGAAGAAAAATATTCAAGAAAGAACATATGCATGAGATCAAAAAAGAACCATCCAGCATTCAAACTTTGAACTTATGAGCATCTCGGAGATCATTTGGGAGATCAAATTTAAATCTTCTGTATTTCTTAACCTCTCTGTCCAATAATGAAGGAGAACACCTAGAACATAGATTTTCAACAATTTTTCCCAGAAAAATTTCAATGAAAGACTCGAACTATAATTTATTCACTCCACAGAGTCAAGAGTTGAACTGGAAACACGTAGAGCCTTCTAAACATAGTCTTATACTATTTTCTCTATTGTGTTATTTTATTTTTCACTTCTGATAAGTGTGTGTTTGTGTTACAAACACTATCTCCTTTGCTTAAATATAAGGTACTTAAAATCCTCACATCATACTTCACATACACCTCCTTTCCCAAGAATAATTGTGGAAGAGACCATGTGTGATTTGTATTATTTGTTTTTTCCCACAAAGAACTATGGTAGGGGGTGTTAACTGTAGATATTTTTCGAAAAACATTTTAATGCCCAATACAGGCTGTGTATCAAGATTATTTTCAATATAAACTTCTTGGATATAGGTGATCACCATGTGGGGATGATTAAGTCTCACCATGAGAATGAACATCTTGTTTAAATTTTATGTGTGCTATATTTTGTTATACTATTTTTTTCTTCTATTCTGATGCTCATTTTTTTAAAAATAGAAAACTGTTTTTATACTTACATTGATAGTTAGTTCTGGTTAGTGCATGTATGTTTTTCGTTTAGTAAACTTGTTTTAAATGTTGAAGTGATGTTTTACACTGATTCAACTGAGGACTAATCACCCTTTGAGAACCCAGTTGACCAAATGAACATCTATATCTCTACTTCTTTAATTAAATGGGTTGTTTCAATATTGGGGGATCTTTAACCTAATTATTTTAGAAAATATTTTATGTAAGAACTCAATTCACCCCTCTCTTGAGTATCCACACCGGCCAACTGATTTTACATAAAATAATTTATGGAATAACCATTGGGGTTCCCAAATGAATAAGGGATATCATAATTTTTCAAAAAAAGTTCATTTTTTATTATAGAGAGAATAGTCATCAAAAATAAAATTTTATAAAAATATAATTCATAAGACACATGAAATCATGAATGATAACAAAAACTCATAAAAAAGAAAATAAAAGAGGGGAGATCAAAGAGGGTGGTGGTGATGAAGACAAAATGTGTCACCACAGAGAAAAATATTGCACTCAATAAGGAAATAGTCGAAATAGTGAATGGTGATGATCATCTCAGAATAACACGTGTATCTATCCAAAAAATTAGAAGAAAAGTTACCTTCTATTAGTATATTCTTATTGTCAATAACATGATTGAGAAGAACCTTGCAATCTCTAATAATGAATGGAAGATCTCAAAAAGTGGTCTTAGGGGAGATAATGAGCCTGAATAGAGTAGAAGAATCATATACTTCCATAATAAATTTTTAGGTTGAAGATGTCAAAGAGAATCATGCCACTATTCATGGACGTAGAGTCAGAACTTAATAATTTTTTGGAAAAAAAAGAAAATCAATCAAAACAGTATAGAGACCACTGCATCACACACATTGATATTGCCTCTCACGAGAAAATTCTCACAGGAACCATCCACATTCATCTTTAAACCCTACTCTGAATAAATCCATCTGAGCCAATGACCCCATGTTGAGCTGGTGTGAGGGGAGAGTAAAGAGAGAACCCATTGGATAATTACTCTAAAAGAAACCTTAAATCCTCATAGAACCAAAAGATTACTGATATTTTTCACCAAAATAAGAACATGAACATTCAGTTCGAGTATAAAAACCTAAGACATCATTCCTCAACCTATTTCTAGAATCCCATATTACCCAAATGACCAACGAAATATTTGCTGAGTGATGCTTCCAAACAGCAACTGATATGTTTTTACCTTCAAACAAGGATGAATGAAACTCATTTTTGGATTCCTCATTCATAAAAACATTGATTCCTTTCTGGAAAAATAATATAAAAACTTAGACTAGTCAATCATGATGAAAATATTCTAGATGGTCTCTAGACTCTATGAGGAACAACACCAACACTACGATCATATCTGAATTCCCTTTCATTGGATATTTTCATTTATGGGGATGGAATGATGTCTAAATCCCCAAAGAAGGAAATTATTCTTTGCAGGAAACTGGATACACCTAATTATTGAGGCCAAAGCAGTGGAGGTACTATTCCCATGTACACCAACATAGAAAACTTTACTAGAAAAGAAACTAGTGGGAGAATCCCTAAAAACACACTAGTCTGCATCAATTCTCAAACTGATGCTCACTTGAATATGTTTCTTACTAAAATTGATCATAGTGTCAATGAAAACATGAAAAAAGTATCACCATCCAAAATGAAATATGTAGTATTGGATAGAAAGTGAAGAAGAGTGGATCACGACCAACTCCGTTGTCCTTTAAATAAAAAAATCTTCCCACTTCCCACCACCAACCTAGCCTTTTACTTAAAAGGATTCATCTGCTCGACCGTACACCTAGCCATTTTCATCAATCTGTTGTTTCCATTGACTCTATATCTCAAATATTCTCTGTAATTTCCATGCATGAATCTTTCCAATAAATACTTTCCTTCAATAATAACTCATGAAGGCTTTTCCGGTAAGTACTACAAATCAAGTTGGATGCTATGAAGGCCAATTCCACCTTCCGAAATAGAATTCACCAACCACTCCCTAGCTACCTAGTGGAATTTTTTGTCTGATTAGAATCCCAAATGAAACCATATAGTATCTTATCAATGTTATTTATTATGCTTTATGGAGGTTTAGAGACTACATGAACATGCATATGAATGGAATCCAAAATTCATTTAATTAATGTGATCCTACCTCAATAAGATATGAATCCATTCATCTATATGTAAATAATTAATGTGTTAATATTTATTATTCCATTAAAATATACCTTCTGATCCTCGGAGTTTGTGATAATATCCCTAATATAAACCAGAGGTCGATATCTCCTTGAAATCTCGAGTCCATCTTGGATACTTCTGCTTTTTCTATTCTAGCAATTGTTTTTGTATGAACAATATGCTTTTAGAAAATTTAATACAATCCCACTCTAGGATCCATAATACTCCATAAATCTTGTGAATTTGGTGATTGAACGATCACTACAACTGAAGAAAATGAGAGCATCATCAGAAACATATGGTGAGATAAAGCAGGATCCTCGTGCTTGCACATAAACAGGAAGATCAACCCTACCTCCAAACTATATTAAATATTCATAGAGAGGGAATAATGTTCTAGGATTAATAGGCTATAATACAATGGATCTCCCTTTTGAAGCCCCCAAACAAATTTAATGAATCATAAATCCTCATCCATGTTTTAAATTGAGACTGAAGGAGAAGTATAACATATAAAGAAAATATCAGAATCCCAGTCCAAAAGGAGAAACATTCTCATTAAATTTAGAATAAAACTCACCTCTAACCTATCAAAGGATTCTTACACAGCCAAATTCACCAAGATATTTGGTAACAAAGACTATTTTTTGATGTCAGACACCATTTCAGTTTTAAGGCCAATATATATTTGGATACTTCTTCTATGGATGAAACCATGTTTTTCTTTCAAAATAATCCATGGAAGCAGGATCCACGATATTTTATTATGAAATAAAGAGATATTTTTATACCTAAAATTACATAAAAAATAGGATTGTGCTGATTGATCACTATAAAATCCTTAATTTTGTGAATATGTCTCATCCTAGAATCACATGACGCCCTAATTAGTGGATCTCCCTTTAATAAATCTTGAATGAAATCCACAACGTGAAATTTGAAATTGTTACATGAATCAGAAAAGAAGGACCCAGGAATTCCATTGGGACCCAGAGTACTATCCGGATCCAAACAAGAAAAAAAAAATCAGATATCTCATACTCATCTATGATGACACTAAAAATATCATTATCCCAATTAATAATGAGATGCATATTTCTTTGTAAGAATTCATGATCAAAAGAAACCCCCACCCACCCCCCACGAGGAAGTATATTCATTCAAACCAACAGATTTGAGAAATGAACAATGTCCATGTTTCGATCCAAATTGATATCATTTTTGTAGGAATTTTCATCCAACTTCAGATTGATTTTTTCACTACATTTCATTTGTCTAATACACACCTGAAAAAAGAAAGTATTATGATCTCTTTCTTTATGCCAAAGATCACATGACGTGATTCTGTAGACCATTTCAATATCAAGAAGGTTAGAGGTAGGAAGGTTCTTCTTACTCATGTGAGAAGGAAAAAAATCATTATCCATTGTAAATTGAAGATGATTATCCTACTTTGATATATCTCCTTTAACATCATCTATACTCATGGAAAAATAAGTTATAGAATACCACATTTGGGTATCTTATTTCATATGTGAGAGATGATTATAATGTCCATCCCAAGAATAATCCCTAACCATATGATCCAAAGACTTATTAACTATCTACAAGAAAGCCTCATGATGACACCAGCTACTTCAGAAGAGAAACCTAATGAAACTTCTCTCTCCCTATTGGATATGGACAAAAAAGGTCACATGATAGGATAAGAAGTTAGTGAGTTGAGTAAATGAGGAAAGGGAGATGTAATCCACATCCTGAAGGTTAAAAAAATATAATACATGTGAATCTATATTCTTTTAGCACCCCACTTTTTATATCCTATGTAATTTTTGGACTCGAGATCCCCAAATCCATAATATCATTGGAAGCAAGAAAGACGAAATAGACCAGTCGAGCACTGATGTGCACCCATGAACCTCTTTTTTTCTTAGACTCCTGGATGAATATATTAAAATCCCAAAAAATGAACCATGTATTGTCCCCAACATGAAAATTATATAGGCCATCCCAAATTTACTTCCTACCAGAAACACCACATTTACCATAAATGAATGTAAAGAACAATGATTTACCTCTCTGAATCACTTTGGTAGTCATATGATGAGAAGAATAATCAACCAAGTATTCAACAACATTATTACTCTAAAATAACTATATCTATGAATTAATGGGAGTTCAATGCATATTGGAGTAAAAACTCATCTTTCTGGAAAAAGCCCTCAGCTATTATGCTATATGCTTTGGATTGAAAATAACAACCAGCTGAACATGATTTTGAAGAGATTCATTCAGAATGAAATCAAACTTGATGTGAGGACCGAAACCTATAGAATTCCAAAAAATGTCTGACATCATTTTAAAACATTGTATGGTTCCTTATGGACATTATAAATCCGTGACTTTTGAAGGGAATTGAGGTCCAATGCTTCTATGAACATGGAACGAGTAAGACGATCCTCCTCCAAATCAGTTGATTTCAAAACCTGGATGTGGGCTTCTACGAAGCCAAAATGACTACCCAAGATTAGGGCACACCATGGAATTTTCAAATCAACCTTCTGGGCCGGGACATGGGAATCAACGACATCTGATATCACCTAACCCTTCCATAAAACGGGTGTAGATACAAAAACTCTTCCACCAAGCCCTCCTTGTGGGGAATAATATTATGAGAAGGACATGTATAAAGATAAAAAAATGGATCACCAATTTTATCCTCCTAAAAAACAATATCATTCCCATATCTAGTCAAAAACATTAGAGACACAGTTAAAGGTATCTTTCCAACAAGAGATTCTTGCTCTGGATCCCTTTTAGAAAGAGGAGGCAAGTCACCTATAATATCTGAAAATAAATCTTTTAGATCAGCTTGTATGTTAATGGGATCTTGATGATCCTCTAATGAAGGAATTGCGTAATCCATATGTGCTAGAGGGGCCGAAGCTGGAACCTCTTCCAGAGCAATCGAGAAGCCATAAGAGAATAATAGTGCCAAAGAATGGAAGTTCGAGGCTCTATATGATAGGGAAACCATCCCAACAACTAATGGAGGAGATGATACAAGTCTAATTGAATTAGATGAAATTAGATCTTGAAAATGAACTGCACTTGAAGAGGAATAATTGTCCCTAGCAGGACCTCATCAGTTTTCCACCATACAACCAGAGTCACAACCCAGCAAATAGCACCAAATTTTAAACCAATGTTCTTCCACCTAAATATTTCCACTGAATGGACCTACATAAAGAACTATGAGCATAAGATGAGAGGGGATTGAAGGAATACGGTTTTCACCAAGAAAAAAATTACATATCCCTAACCAAAAACCATTGAATGAAATAACCCGAGAAGATCCATTTCCAAAAAAAAATATGAGGTTCAACAGTTGAATGAATGAATATTTATTCATTATTAGAAGAATGGAAAATAACCAAGGAATCACTAATAGACTAATGAATTACAAGATTATTTAATGGATGAAAAAGGCCTGAATATGAGACCCACACTCATACAGAACTCAAGTCCCTCTAAAGGTGAATGTCCCGGTACTATTGTTAAAACGAGAACCCCCATATCCCAAAACGACAGATCATCCTAGACCTAGACTTGACGAAATCCTTTTTGGAGAAGTAATGGATACCTAAATAGTACCTAGATAAGATAGATATTACCACTGGATGACTGATCCCCCATGAAAAAAATGAATTCCGTAAACAAATAAAGTGAGGGTATGTCCCTAAAAAAGGACACAACCTGCTTCCCATGATGATAGCTCACCTCATACTCCCGCTCATCCACCAAGAGATCAACGTAGGTATATATATCCACCATATATGAGAAATGTGGAGGAATAAAGATAACCATGACATAGGGAACTGGACTTGGACACAAGGTTGGAGGAGGACCATGGAACGATGTTAATAGATGAACCAATAGAACCTCTAAATTAGGTTGTGGTTATAGTAAAAATAGTGTAGGATCTAGAGATCGGTAGTTCAGGATCCTTTAGAGAAGGAGGAGGCTCATGTGGTGGATTCATGGGATCCAAGGCAGTCATTAATTATTTAGAAGGAACATTCATTAGGTGTTAGATATCTATTTGGAAAAATAAATTCTTCTGGTTAAATAATTTTATTTGGATAAAAAATATTTTTGAAAATGTAAGAACATGTATGTCCCATGAAAGAGTGGTAAAAATATATTGAATATACATTTTAGGTAAATAATAGGCATATCCATAATAAAAACAATTTGAAATATGAGACAAATGAAATGAAGGAATTGGGTTCATGAAACCCTTTTATCATAAATAATTAATTATTTTATTGAATTTTCGCCTCCTAAATAATAAATATAATGGATAATTTATTTTTATAATAGTAAATATAATATTAATTTTCTACTAAAAAATAAAAAAAATATTTTTTTAAAGGAATAAAGACAAAGAGGAATATAAGAGGAAAATTAGAGAAAAATTTGATGAAGGTATACACACTACTTGGTGGAGCTTCCATCCTACAATATTAAACTCTTTGAAATAATTTGTATTAGTTGCTCTAAAACATCTATAGGAACTAAAAGGTTTTTTGGAATGGGTATTTTGGTTAATATTTTACTTTGGTGAATGAAGGATTAGTGGTTTTACAAGGGATGTGTGAGGGTTTGTTTATACTTGATGAGGGGGAAGGATAAAATAGTTAATGAAATTTAATTTTCAAGGTAAGAACTATATTAGTGATACAAAATACATTTTATGTCATAGTTGATTTAAATAAAATTATATTATTACTTATATGTATTTACAAAAAAAATTACATTACTTCATTAAAATGAAAATTAAGAAATTCAAAAAAATTTATTTTAAGGTAATAGATTCAAATGTAGTATATGGAAAATAGTTTATAGGTAAATTTTTTATTATATTTAAATTTTTCATTTGAAAATTAAGTATTATATTTGTCAAACCAAAATTTGTAAAATTGATTAGTTAATTATTACATTATGAATTATTTTATTTAAAATAAACCAGTTATAAAAAAACATTATTTTTACTATTCAATAATAAATTGAAGTATATTTTAAAATATTCCTAAACACTCACAATTAAATAATAATGATGAATTTATTCTATGTATTAAATTTATTTTATTA
Organism: Viscum album; assembly: GCA_963277665.1. Taxonomy (NCBI): domain Eukaryota; kingdom Viridiplantae; phylum Streptophyta; class Magnoliopsida; order Santalales; family Viscaceae; genus Viscum; species Viscum album. The sequence continues at coordinate 1,959,727,945 of OY728126.1, forward strand.
AAATAAGTTTCTAACATAGGTATTTATAATTTTTAATATTTAAAATATTATATATATATATATATATATATTAAAATACAACTTAATTAATAATTCTCCAATAGTTTCCTTGAGTATTCAATATTGATATTTATTTTATATGAATATAATTTTTATATTTCCATAAATTAATCTTGATAAGTATAAGTTATATTTCATTTTATTATTTTCAGTACAAATGAATATTTTCAAGGATATGTTACTATTCCCAATAGTCAGGTTTCTATTACCAACAGTCTCATAACTATTCAAAATGGTGACAATACAAAAGTAATTCTCATATTACATCTTATAAATACAAATTGACTCTATTATTAAACATTCACTATCATTCCTTCCAATTTTACATATTTTCCTTTTCAAAGATGTTGATTGGTTTATAAATATTTTTATTTTATTCAATGTCTTTTTCGAGGGGGTGAAGATTATAGTATATCAGAATGATCGTAATTTTCCCATCCTATTTTTTTATTTTCTATTCTTTAAAAATGTGTTTTTTTATCATTTTTAAGGGATTGATTGTTGACTAATGTAATAATCATTATTGATGAAAAAATTCTTTGATGGTTTCAATATGTGTTATATCTATTTAATAATATATAATATAACACAACTTCATTTAGGAACCAAATTTCACCAGTAATGTATTAGTAATTAGAATATATATATATTCATATATCTCAAAAACATAGACACAAAAATATATAGAAAATATAATATATAAAATTATAATAAACATATATTTTAAATGGGAATTAAATTTACAATGAATATATATACATTAAATTTATATATATTTCATAATTTTATGTAATTATATGTAATTTAAATTAAATAAAGGCACAAATATGTGTGTGTCAACTCACACACATACATAGGCACACATACACACAAACACATATATATAATAGAGTTTTATGTTTAAAAATTTATAATTTAAATTTTCTATTATAAATATAAAAATATATACACACACAATCACATTGACTCTCATAGAGAAACATACGTATACCACTACAATATATATACATAAACACACAAGTATATTTTTTTATTTAATATAGTTTATATGAAGGTTAATATAATATGTACAATTGAATATATAATTATATAACATTAATATTTAAGTGACACACACTAAGATATGTATAATTTGTATATCATAAATTTAAAATAAATATATATTTTTTAAATGAAAAATTATCTAATTCAATATATGTGTGTGTTCTTAAATAATGATTGTATTCAAAAATAATTTATTATATATATATATATCATATTTTAACATATAAATATATATTTATAGTAAATTCATATATATAAATTACAATACATAAAATCTTAATGAATTATTATTAAAATATATAAACAATAAACACAAACATATTCAAACATGCATAGACGTAGAGGTATATATATATTATAAATTTTTATATCAAAAATTTAAAAAATATCTACTGCAAATATATATATATATATATATATGCATGTATGTATGTATACATGCATGTATAATTTTTTACTCATGTATAAAAAAACATATGATTATATATAATATTTATAATATATAAAACATAAATAACATGTAATAAAACATAATAAAATATTAATGTGTTATATAATTTTAAAAATGACAAACACATGAATGAATATCATATTATATGTCATTAAAAATAATATATTATATTATATATAATTTTATTTTATTAATCTCACAATCAAATATATATATATATATATTTTAATAATTTCCTAGTACAAAGATACATTAATTTTTTAATTTATCATTATTCCAACATTAAATATGGGTGAGTGGGAATCCATACCTGGCTTGGATGGCCAAAAGTATACATCTTAAAATGATACATATCCAGAAGTCCCAAACAATGGAAGAATGACATATATTGAATTCTAAATACCCACACTCTAATACTTCATTCCTGTCCCCATGAAAACCATTTATGCCAGGACACCACCAATATAGTGTAGATTTCAATTTAAAATTTACACCCCACAAAAATTCATTATATGAATGTTCTTGAACACAGATAGTTGGAGACTATTTTATTCAAAGGATAAGCTATTTTCATTAATCTAACTCTACTACTGACTGTTATTTCCCCATATTATGTTCCTTGAGAAGTATCTCAATTGTTGGCATAAAGTCAAAGGTTCCCCAAAAGTCCGTATAGAGAAACTAGATAATTAAACTAGAAATACAAATATATTTATACAATTTTCACAATCATTGCTATATGACATCCCATTTCAATGATTATAGCTAATCTCTGGAATTATGGTTGCAGGTTTTGGCCGATATGAATGGTTTCTATAAATTGTGGCTATATGCCATGCTACTATCCTAGCTATGTGGAATCATGGAATTAGGAACATGCATGAAACTATAAATTATGGTGGAAATTGTGTCTATAAAGTACTACAACCACATTTTTTCAAAAACTGTTGCTGTAGAGAGTGGATATGTACAATATTATCTAAAAACATGGAAATAAGGCATAGAAAATACACTTAAAATAATTATTTATTAAAACTATGTTGGTAAAGAGTGGTTATGGACAATGTTCTATAAAATAATTACTAAAGTGATTAAATGGAACACTTATGGCTATTACTTCTAAAAATAGTAGAAATGGGTTTCATACCACATCCCCATTTATCACTTTTTTATGTCTAATAAAAATATTTATAAATATATATAATTAAATTAATATATATGTGTGTGTGTTATATGTATATAGGGCTACAAGTCAGTTGTAATATCATTTATATTATATAGAATTGTTTGTAGGACCAACACATATTATTTTTTTGTACAGATATTACCATAGTTAGGAAAAAGGAAAAAATGGTTCTTTTTTATATTGGTTTACTTTGTTATCAACCATGGAAAAAAAATTGCACTACTTCGGCTGTTTGTTGAAGGGTCATTAAACCATAGATTTAAAATAGTCCCATATATCGGTGACCTATTAGAATGGTTTATAATAGTATAGTGTCGAAACCATTTCCATAGGAGGTCACCATAGTTTTGGAACCGATTGTCATGGTTTTGAACCCAAAAAAATAGGTTAATATTCTAGTTATGTAGCATGATGACCTCTGATATCATGGCGAAATTAGTGTCTTGTATCCCAGTTACATGGCTTGTATACCTATTTTTATTGAATAAAACATCTACAATTTTGACATACTAAAATACATTCTACATCACATTCACTAGTACAATGTTGCTACACTAGTATATTACCACGAAAACACCCATCATTCCAGATTTTGAAATGGGGTTTTTGTAGTATTTTGGGATTTTTAGCATTTTGAAAAACCCTATCATTTAAATATATAATTTGTAATCTATAAAATCCTATTAGATTTTTATTATAAATAAATATTTTACTACAATGAAATTCTTCTGTGTGTAATGCATGTATTAAGTAATCAGTTAAATTTTATGTATATATTTACATATATATATATATATCACTATAATATTATATATTCATATAGAAATTTTTATCTAATAATAGAAGTATTAATTTAAATTATATTATATATTATTATTATACTATAAAATATTAAAACTGCAGATATACATGCATATATACATACATACACATATATATATGAACATATATAAAAATTATTATATAACACTAAAAATAAAATATATTAATATATATATTTTTGGAGTTATAGAAAAATAAAAACAACAAATTGTGTAATATTTAATTTTATACAAGAACAATATATAATTCACACACATTAAAAGTATGTATTTATAAATATAAAATAAATATTGGAATACATACACATGAAAATATATTTTTATGTATATGTATATAACTTTTTATATGTTATAAAAAAAATTATACTTATTAACTATATATAGAAACTCATAAACACTGAGATATAAGCTTTATTAATTTACATTTAAAATATATTTTTGTGTTTTTTCTAGAAAAAATAAATAAATTTAAACACACCCAAATATATAGTAAATTATTAATGTATTATATATTATTATTGGAGATAAACGGACACACATGAACCTTATATGTCGTATATGAGCTATAAACACTAGTTTGTATATTAATTTAATTATTTTATATTAATTTTATGTAATTATTTACTTAAATTAATTATCCATGAATATTTAAAATAATGTATTGTTCGGTAAATAAATTATATTTATGAAAATGAAGATATGTGTTTTGACTAAACTTGTGGGGATTTATTTATGAAATGGCGGATATGTGAAATGTTAATTACATATATTTTTCTTATGATTATGTTTTTTTGGGTTAGTATTTAAGGAAACGATAAAAATCATGGAAGAAAAGGTTTGGGATATTCATATGGAATTCGAGGTATTTATAAGTTATATTCATCATCCAAATTTTTAAAGAAAATAAACATTGTATTTGAAATCATACATGATACGCCACATAAAGATTTAATGAACTACTAAATATCAATTATAAATTGTTACATTGTAACCATGCATTTGGAATTATTAGTATGACCAAGAATTACTAAATTATGAAAATTTAGTTTATATATATATATATATATAATTCATTGACTAGTTAATTTTTAATGAGTGTAAAACCATTTTTTAAAATAAAATGAAATGTTTTACTGAAAAAATATTTAAGTTTTCATATGTATATTTTATACCAATAATAAATAACTCACATTGAATTATATTTATTAAATAAAGATATAATATGCTCAATATAATTCTTGACAGCCATCTTATGTGTTTTATAAACTCCGTATAAGTGAAAATCCAGTTTTACTCTTAAAGAGGAGTTTGTTTAACAATTACGATCACAATATTTTGATGTTGTACCTATTTTAAAACTAGTTTTTGAAAATTTCATAAATTCAAATTTAGAAAATAGATTCTTATTTTATATTAAAATACAAATATTTAATTTGGTTGACTTTTTTTATTTTTGTAATAAGTTCAATTGATTGATGAATATTGAAAAATACATATTTTTAATTTAAAAAAATCATGAAGTATATTTATAGTGTTAGATTATATTATTGACTTCTTTAAATTAAAAAATTCAACCTTTTTTATAATTAAATATAATTCATGATATTATAAAAAAGTTCGCATTGAATTCGATTATAAAAAAACTTGAATAGTTTGAGGATTATACTTTAAAAATATATTTTCCCACTTCATAAAGGGGATTAATTTTTAATTATTTTTTTCAATTACTGTGCTTTGAAATTTAAAAATGGGATTCAAAATTTTTAATTTAATGTCTAAAATTTATTAAATAGGACACTATTTTTGGACATTAGGAATGGTTACTTTAGTAATTTTCTTCCATAGTTAATGTAAATCAGGTAATTAACTATAAATATAATATTATAATTATTATAAAATTGTCCTAAAATATTCCATAATTATATTTTATTAGTGATTGTCAACCAAAACCATCCTTCAGAAGATTTTATGGCCCAATAAAGCCACATGTAGGACTTTATACATTTTATAATATTTTATTCTAAGGAATGTAAAATATGCGATACTCGTGTTTTTAATAAGTATTGCATTTTTAATATGTTTAAATTCTAAAGATAAATTATACTATAAAAATTAATTTCAAATATAAAATTTTTATATTAATCGTGGAGGTTTATTTTTAATTTTTCGGTAAAAGATAATTACCTTAAAGGCTTACATAATGATCATACAATAATTTTTTAATTGATGAAAATATCAAATAAATTATATTAAAATTTAAAAAAAAATATAATTTAATGTAATTAACTTAAAATACTAATTTTATAAATGAATTGATTTGTTATAAATGATTTAAAAGTGTTCTTTCCAAGATATAATGTCATTATTATATTTTTTAAACATGAATTAATGAATACTATTAAAATTGATATTAATGATATTTTAAAATAAATAATAAATTATTAAATGATATAAAATTAATAAAAAACTAAAATTATGAAATTTGATTGGTATAACAGTCAAAATTATATGAACGACTTATTTATTAGTGGTTTAGAATTTTATTGTCACTATATTTACCAATAAAGAGTAAAACACATGTTATCAGAGTGAGAGTTAAAGAGGTTAAATTCGGTTTAAACCCAAACAATATGGATTAAAAAAATAAAAACATTTTTTAGTTTAATTGTATGAATTTTTTCTGAGCAATAATATTACTATATTTTATATAAATCAATTTGGAGAATTTTTTTTTAGATTAAAATTAATTTATACTAATTTAATTTTTTTGGAAAATTCTAAGTGTGTCCCTCCCCTCTCTTTTAAAAGGTCACCTTTTATCTTTTGATAACACCTAAAGACCTATTTTTTGGATGATATATTCCCTAATAACTTTTTATAATCCATAAACACATTAAAAAACTCTTATATTAGGCATATAGTCACCCTTACTGGTCTTATGGTGTTAGGAAAATTAGATCAATCGAAGAATATGAATTTTTTAATTAGTTATTTATTATTTATGTATTCCTTCACTTCCATATAATCTTATAAAAAAATTATGAACTAATAATTTCATTACCCTAATTATACTGTGATTTTATTAGGCTAATATCATCAAAAAATAAATCTCCACTTCTTGGAAATGGAAAAATAATTAATCATTCATGCATAAAACTGACCACCACCTCTAAAACCGATATAATTTTTCTCCCATCACCACCTATCAAGACTGGTTATATTGATGGAAATAAGGTTTATATTTAATAATCACGATAAATTTATCATTATAAAATAATAATATATCTTTTATATTTTTACATTTCCATGAACCTAAAAATGGAAACGTCATTCGTGTATGCATGTGAACTATCACCTCTACAGAGCGATGTGATTAATATTTCATCATTACATCACATTAATGATATATATATAAATATATTTAAAAAAATAATATGATATTAATGATATTATGATCATAACGGAAAGATAATCAAACACTTAACTTATTTCCATAATGATATTTTAAAAATGTAAATATTACTCAAGCATACATACGGCTTATCATGTCCCTAATTGTAACATAGTTCATTTTCCTTACCCATATGTAATGGATATATTTAGAGGTATAATTGATCTATAAAAGTGATTATTATTTCATAAATATTATTTTGGAAATGATGGGCTCTTGGGAACATTGATTATTGACATCATATTAATGAAATTTTGAAACCATGTACCGAATATCTTCAAACATTTCAACATGAACATAAATAATGTAACAATTGTTATAACATGGAAATAAGTGATATAAAAGAAAAAATAATCATGAAAATTTTTCCAAATAAAATAATTAATTAACATATTTTTATTATTCTGAATGGTAAAGAATGTACATATGAGTCAGACTTAAGTGTTGGTACTTTTAAACTAAATAGACATTATTGAAAATGTTTTAATGATACATTTTTTAAATAATTATCTTCAATGTACATGTTTGTAAAATTATTTTTTTATTTTATTCATATGTAAATTAATTTATTCAAATTTTAATTTTTTAATTTCTCTCAATTTATTTAAAAAAATGATATTTTAATGGTTTTCTGTAAATGAATTTCATTTAAAAATCTATTTTATTGTTAATATTTCAAATTTTTATAAAACAATCCTAATGTAATATTTTTTTTCATATATTGATTGAATAGAATTTCTCAAATTCATTATGATTTAAGTTTTTTATGTTTCCATTATATGTTTTCATAGTTATTTATAAAGAATGTGGTTTATTTGTTATCCGGACGAATTTTAGATTTTAAAAGACATGTTTAGATTTAAGGGGTATTTTTATAAATTAATGTGTTTTAAAAAAGGTTTTAATAGATTATTCAAGATGTTTATTATTTATTTGGTCCTTGGAAAATATAAGTGAATTTTTTAACCCCACTATTTCTCATGGGTGAGGCCAGTATTTTAAATACCCCAACCCCAGTAGTCTCGAACTAGTGCCTTACATTATTATATTAGTCTAATAAACACGGAATTCATATCTTGAATTGCAGAATATTATAATATTTCTGGAAAACCATATAAAAACAAACATTTTACAATACAGCTTGAAATGAAATACAATAAATAAACTCCATTGGAATCTTCCATAAACTCCAATATTTTCCATGCAAGTCATTCGTAATATACATCTTCACATACTGGGGAAAAATAAAACATAAGAAAGATATGATATCAGATTCTAAGTAAGGGTAAACAATATATTATATGTTAATATAAACATAAACAATAAGGGAATTTGAATAACTAAAAATACATTCCACTAAAACATAATCCTTGTCATATTTTAAATAAATAATACTAAACAAATAATTACCTAGATACAATATCCTGAGAATGAAACATAACCATTGATTTTATACTATTTGATTAATCACATGGATTATCAATTATAAATATCATAATGATGTAATGTATAATTATGGACATAAAAAACATATTGTCAAGTCATTTCCTAAGACATCTAAGAATAAATGGTTAATGAATCAGCCAAATCCATATCTGTTTTGTCTCATGAGACCAATAGATTAATTGAGTGGATATAGTGATCCCCTCCCACCACATAATATGTATAGTTTATTCCTCATATGAATGGGGTGAAACATAAACAACCTACATATATGAAATTTAAAAACATTCCCCAAAAAGTTAATATAATCACTAACCATTCTTAGTAATATGTTGAAGGATATCATGATAGCACATCCATAGTCAAACATATCATAAACAATTAAATAAAATATTGTATATTAAATCATAAAATATCAATCCCAATTATGATGAAGATTCAATTGAGGGTGTTTAAATAGATTAAAATACTCTTAATAAATTCACCAAAAATTTCTTGACAAAAAAACCCTTTTTTAATGTTGTATATAAGAATTATTTTGGAAAATAATATTGATAAAATAAGATCATAATCATGCATATACCATGCATGAAAAGATAAGGAAAAAATAAATTATAATTAATGAATAAATGATTTCTTACTAATGTGAAATCATGTAAAAATGGTCTTTAGATGTGAGCCACTTTGGTGATGTTTAAGATAAAATATAAAAGTGTATTTATAGAAGATAATGATTAATTGGAATTATAAAACCAAGTATGAACTAAAATATTATTTAATCATAAAAATAGTGGTTTTAAAAAAATTCTTATAATATATTATGTTTTCTACTATAAAATGTGTATGAAATTAGGAAGTACCCTTTAATCGGGCTTGCATACCAAGAGGATTTGGAAAAAGAAACATAGAAAACATATATATCCCCATAAAATAAATATAGAATTATATGGATAAATGGGTTTGAAAAATATTCACAAAATTATTCAGAACTATATAAATAATAATAATAATTACATTGGGTTAAATAGAGAGAAATCATAACCCAAATAATAATGTAGGTTCGAGTAGTATCACATACCTTAATTTTGAAAGTGATCATAAATTATGTTTAATGTACTAAATAAAGAAATTATATTAATTTATAATTTAATAAATAACCCATAAGACAATTATTTAATTTTTTATAATTTTATTATGTACATTTATGGTGTTCTTGATGAGTTATAAGATTCAATTTCATCATTCAAAAGTGGTTGTTTCCTTAGTTTTCATAATTTGTTCACTTCTATACATGTACGATATATCATGTTAAATTAGAACCACTATCCAAAATTGAAATTATGTTTAAATTATGATGTTATAGAAGATTTAATGGTCTCATATATTGTTTTCATTCTAGATATGAGGATAATGTATTAGTCAAAATGTTAATGACATTGTTTCAAATTATTTTGGCACTTTTCAATGATCATGCACTTGTTTTTTAATATGAATTAATATTATGTATATGTACAAGTTATACAACATTAAATAATTCAAATTATATATAATAATGTTTTTAACCCTAAATTTTTTTTATGGGAAACCTTAAAAGTGGAATTGAAAAACGAAACTCATCACCCCTGAAGATGGTAAATCGGCACCTCATAGATAATGATTTAATTTTTAGAAAAAAAAAGGGAAGGGGAAAGAATTGATGTGGGGATAACCCATTATAATAATTAAACTCATGTATATATATGAAAATATAACAATCATGAATGTTAGTATAGAGTTTTAACAAAAAGGATAAGAAATTAAAATAAATCGAATGCAAAAAAAATGAAAGGGGGTTTTACCTCATCAATTCCTCCCCTTGAGAACCACATCAAGGAATATTGAAACCGTCTTTTTGGGTGCGAAAAGAATGAAAATAATGTGGGTGAGATGATTGGGAGAGTTATTTGTATGAAATTGTAAAATCTAATAGTATTTATATGTTTATGGAGAAGATGAGGTGAGGGGTGGTATTTATAGTGGATGAGTGGGGTATTTTCGGAATATTTAACTCATTAATCTATTATTTTACCACCTGAATATAAATAATCTTAATATTTTCAAAATATATATAAAATAAGGAATTATATTTCAATATTATGATCTCATATAATCTAAACATCATATATGATTTAATAATTTCTGTATATGTTAAGTACACTAAATTACCATATGTCAATATTCACATAAAATTTCTCTATTTTAATTTTTTTTTAAAATCATACTTAAATATTTTCATATCTGTATAATTAAATATTGGAATCCATTTTTGGAAAATAAAAATAGAAATATGATGGATTTATTTTAAATAAAACCATTATTTACTTAATATATAATAATTTTAATATTATAACAGATTTTATGAAACATTAAAAATTAATTAACGTCTTGTAAAATTTTTTATAATCATAAGACAAAAAAATATTAATTTTTGAATCTATTTCATGGAAATAAATTTTATTTTAAATTATTATATTAATTATAAAATTTTAAATAACTATTTATGATTAAAAAAATATCAACACTTAATTTTTCTTTTTTTTACACATTTACTTACATATTCCATTATATAAATATATTAATTTTTCATTCAAAATATACCTAAATTTTATGTACAATTTTATAATAGATTTGAATATTCTATTGGTTATATCAATATTCCTAATATCCACATTACTATTCCAATGTTCATTATAATAGTATATTACGGTTTTATACTCGATGTTGTGTAATCCATTAACTATTGATGATATTAAATTTAAAAATGGAAATACTATAAAATAATGGGGTGTAACATTCTCTCCACCTTCTAAAAATTTCATCATCCAAGTTTCCATAATTTTTTTTCATAAAAATATTAATGTAGTTCTTCATCATAATTTCCTCAGGTTTCGACATTACCTCTTCAATTTAATGTTTTTTCTAAAGTACCTTCCCAACAAAGTCCTTTGATTCCTACAAACCAATTATCTAGATCCCATAATATGGTATTCTCTTTGAGTAAGATAAATCAGTATTTGGTTATATTATTTCTTAAGTAAGGACATGTGTTGGGTTGGGTATGCACTTTCTTAGCAATGAAACATGGAACACCACATGTACATTAGAAAAGATAGTTTCAATTGAATAATGGTAATCCCCATATTAAATTCCCTCAAAATCATAAAAGGTATGATATAATTGGGGAACATTTTCCCTTTCATATTGAACCTTATCACACCCTTCAATGTAGATACATTCAAGAATACATGATCTCATTCTTGAAGATCCAAATCATTCCATCATTTATTGGAAAATCTATTCTATCTACTTTAAATTCCATTGATATGTGTTTGAGTAGTATTTACCCATTCTATTTTTTCCACCACAAGCATTGGTACCACGAGTTTCCTTTCACTAACATTATCCCAAAGTGTTGGTGTACGAACTCTTTTTCTAGAAAATTCTTCATATATTTCCATTTGAATAATTAAATGGAAACTATTATGGTGGGAATTCATAACCAAAGGTAAATATTGATCCCACAGTCCTTGAATATCATGGGAACATGACCTCAAAATGTATTTTAATGTTTGGATCATCCTTTCTTACTTCTAGAAAGTTAGAGGGTGAAAATAAGTACTCAAATGGATCTTAGTATCCAAAGATTTCCCAATACATTTCTACAATATATATGAAAATAGTGGATCACGGTCAGACATAATTGAAAGAGGTGCTCCATAATGTATTATAACTTTATTAATATAGAGACTTCAAAGGCTCCCTAGTGGAAAATCGTCCATTATAATTAGGAAATGTGCATATTTGGTAATTTGATCAATAATTACCCATATTAAATCATTTTTTCATGAAGTTTTTTGGTAATATACTGAAAAAATAAATAGTAATATCATACCTTTCCTATGGAGAAATAGACAAAGGTTTCAGTATTCATCATGGATGTTGTGTTTCAACCTTGACCTAGTGACATACTAAACATATCGACATTTAATTGGTAATTTCCTATTTACTATTATCCCACTGGAAATGTTATTTCAAATATATATACATCTTAGTTTCACCAGGGTGTTTAGAGAAATTTGATCTATGGGTATCATCCAATAATTCTTAGTTTTCATGGGATTAGAGGGAACACAAATTATCATCACATATTTCATAATTCTATCCTCACGCATGAAGTCTTCCAACTTCCCATCATTCACATCTTCAATTTTCCATTGAAATATTTCGTCTTTAGAATGTCATATTTTAATACTTTATAACTAATATGGTTGGAAAACCAATAGAAAAATTAGTGATCTATCTCCTTTATTGATAATTCCTACATCTATATTCTCTAGATCTATGATCACCAGATCTATTTTAATCCTAAATTTGTTTATAACTCCACGATCATTCATTCTCAATCTATTTTCACCATATTTTCCTTCCTTGGGTGGTAGTGAATTTAACAATATAATCCATCAGTAGATTATGCCATCTTAATTTCCTCATGCAGTGTTCTTTCTATGATAATAGAAATTTCAATATCTTATAATGTGTATATATCTCACATCACTCATGATATAGATATTGTCTCTCTATCTTTAGAGAAACTATTACATATTCAAACTCAATATCATGAGTTGGATAGTTATATTCATGATTTATTTACTTCCTTGATGGATTTTTAATAACTCTATAATTTTTAATAAGGACACAACCAAGTCCATTATTTGATGAAACACTATAAATAACCCTCCCCCAATTATTGATGGTAGGGTCATGATCGATGCATTGAATAAAATCCAATTAAATTATTTAAACCATTATTCTCATTCCTTTTTGAAAATAAACATAACCTCATTATGAGTAAGAACGGTTAACGAGTTAGCTAATCGGAAAAAAATATGAATGAAATATTGATCGTATCATACTAAACCAATTAAACTACATTCCATGGTTTAGTTCTTTGGGGTAGGTCATTCCAAAAAAATCCTTATAGGGATCAATGGAGATCAAATCCTTAAAATGAATATTTCCACAAACCAAAACTATTTGTAGAAATAATTCAGACTTTCTAAACATCCCATAGAACTATTTTCTTCTATGTATCTTTAGAAAAATTAACAAGTGGTTCTCATATTACATATAGATTTTATAATATAAGAAGATATCATCAATAAATACCACAATAAATTCCTGTAGATATTTCTTGAACAATATATTCCATAAATCTACAAAAATAGACGGTAACTTAGTCAATACAAATTGAATTACAATAAACATGTAATGTCCATGCCTAGTTTAGAATGTTGTTTTTGGAATATATTCATTCCTCATATTTAATATATGATATCCAGATTCAAGTTAGATCTTTAAAAAAAATTGAGTTTCATGATTTTTATCAAATAAACAATCAATGAAGGAAGATGATACCTATACATTGTTTTAATAGAAGTGATTTATCTGTAGTTGATGCACTACCTCATGGATCCAACAATATTCTAGGAAAAGAGAACAGAGGCTCCTAATAGAGAAAATATATGGAGAATAAATACCTTAACACTCAAATCCTATAATTGATTATTCATCTTCACTAATTCTATAGTGGCCATCCTATAATCAGTCTTTCATATTTGTCTTACATCTAGGATTAAATCAATATAAAACTCAACTTCATACTGTGGAGGATGTCCATGTAAATCCTATGGAATAACATCAATGTATTCATGTATAATAGGTACATACCAAATTTCAATACTTCACGCCTCATCTATAGATGTTTTTTTTCTATTCTTCCCCCAAGAATTTCATTTAGAAGAGCAACTGGAGGTGGATCCATATATGAACTAGATGATGAATTCTCCCATCTCAATATGAGAAATTCTATACCTTCTTCATGAATTTTAATTTCCATCCCTTTTCAATAATGATTTTAATTATATTTAAGAATACATTATGCAATAATAATTATATCAAAATCAATAACATGTATGATTATAAAATAAATAGTTAGAACATGTGTCACAAGAAGATCTTCTCAACAAATTTTTTTTCCATTAAAGTTTCCTCTCTGAGTCTATATTGATAACTTCCTTTTTATGGTGAATTCGAAATATATATTTTTTATAGAAGACTGGGAATATATAGAGTAATTAAATGATCCTGAATAAAATAAATATTTATCTGAATTGATTGAGAAGATTAAATTACCTACCTACACATCATTATGAACATCAACCTCAACTATTTTGATCACATAAGACTTTCCTTGATCCCATATCCATTTCAGGGAAATTTTTTCATGAAGTTTTATAATTTTTTTCATAGTGTCCCATATTCTTATAATTGAATCATTTAACATTGTCATATTCTTTTTGTACCTTTCAATCATGGTCTTGGTGTATTTTTTCTCCACATTTTTTAAAACTCATATTCCTTTCATGTTGGTACCAGGATGTTTCCTTTTGTAATAATCACACATTATGAAATTCACATTTTTATTCTTCCCTTGATCCATTCATTACTCAACCACCCTATTCTGATGTTATTTTCCATTAATGTTGTAACACATATAGAATTATTTCTCTATCTTGATAGCACGTGATCATGTATCTTTATATGATAATAATGTTTTGGAGACCAGTTCCCTTTAGAGGAATGGTTTTATCCAATTTATGAATTGATCAACAGTTTTCTCTCGATTACATACATAATATATTTCATGACTTTCTGACCTTGTAATGTTGGATTCATATTTGGAAATGTTTTCATCTTTCTTCTTTCATAGACTCAATAATTTCCTCTCAATATCAATATGCTATTACCAATAGAAATTTTTTTCAGAGAAAATTTCCTTCAAATTAATCCATTTCATATTAAAAATTTCTTCCTCCTTCTTTTTGTTATTAATAAATGAGAACCATTGATCAGATTCTCATGATAGGTAATAAATTTCCATGATAACCTTATACCATTAATTAATTCCCAAATAAATAAATATACTTTCTAATAAACATATCCATTTCTTAGCAATAAATGAATTTTTTTTCCCATTTATTTGTTTATTCTTTTTTCATATAGAACATTCTATCATTGTTCCACTACATTGTGGATTGGGCTACTCCATGCTAGTAATATTATTCCTCATAACCTGAGTCAATTTTTTTGTCTAATTTTATATTTTTAAACTCCATTTGCAGCATGCACTCCAACTATATTGTCTTCCATATGATATAAATCCATAGATTTATTATGTGTTATAATATGGATTCCATTCCTTCCACTAGGATCAATTTCTAAATAATGGTATACACTACATTAGTTTATGAATCATAATGCCTAAATTTCATACTAGAATAAGTACATAACATAAATTGGAAATGTATACATAGATAATCTCATTATCATAAACATCATTTCATAGGGGATATGTTTAATTTTAAATCCCTCATAATTTATTATAATGAAAAATGTGAATTAATCTAAGATTATCCCTTGGGATTATCAAACCTAGTTATATATAAGGCGTGTTGTCATGTATCGGGTTAAGTCAAGTCAGACAGGATACACCTTGTTAGAGTTGTTACACCTAAGCACAGTAATGACAGAACCATGTCCACTTGTAGTATACTAATAGGGATGTATTTATATGAAGTCCCACATACTATATACCATACCAAAATCTAATTATTTACTTATATTTTTATCCACAAATTTCATCTTACAGTTATGTTCCCCAATCTAAATATTCTAGATCTGGTTTCTGGGGATTTTAATAAACTTTCTTTTATGCCAACTATAATGACATCACCCCTAGTATCCTAGAGATAGTGTTGTACATTATTAAATTAGTATAACAAAAATAAGTTACATAAAAAATTCAAAATATTTTAGTAGAATTGGAAATCTAAATACAAACATATGTTATACCTTACAACTTGAATCCAAAAATCATAGAAACTCCATTGGAAACATCCATATAATCCTAAAATTAATTCATAATAAACATATTTTCATTCTAGGGTAATGTAAAACATAATAATGGGGTGAAATGATATGCTCTGTAAAGGTGAAAAATATTATGGAAGCAAATATAAACATAATTAATTTTGCAAGGTGAATATCTACAAATATATTTGATTAAAACATAATATTGATCATATATGTTTGTAATGAAATTGATCAAATAATTTCATATAAATAATAACATAATAATGAAATATAACTGTGTATATTCAAATAAAAGAATAATAACATGGATTATCAATTAATAATATCAAAATGATAAAATGAATAATGTTTGTCATACGAGATATACTGATGAGGCCCCATCCAAGACATCTATAAATAAATGGTTATGGTGTCATCCAAGTCCATAGCATTTCTCCCTCATGAGACATACAAATGCATTGAGGGGATATATTGGTCTCCTCTAATAGCATACTAATTCCACCACTTTCCTCATATGAATTTGGTGAAGCATGAAGACAATACACCTAAAAATGTAAATAAAATTATCAAAACAGTAAATATAATCCCTAACAACTCTTTGTAATTTGGTGAATGGTATAAATATAGAACATGCATAGTCAAAATAATAATAATTAATTTAATAAAATATGGTAGATGATATCATAAAAGATCAATCAGGAGTAATAATAATATTCAACATCAGGTGTTCAAATATAGTAATATACTCTTTATAAAACCGTCGCGAAACATTAGAGAGAAATACCCTTTTTTTAATTTTAAAGTTAGAGTTCTTTTAGAAAATAATTTGTATAAAATCCAAAAGTCATAATTCTTATGTAATAATATAAAAGTTATGGAAAAAATAAATTATATATAACCTATAAATTATATCCAACATAAGTGAAAATATGTAAACAATGTCTTTAATAATGAGCCACTTTAGTGCCGTTTAAGAGAAATTGTAAGAGGATTTATAGAGGAAAATGATTATTTTCTTTATAAAACCAAATAATAAATAAATACTTTTTCATGATAAAGTTAGTGGTTTTACAAAAATATTTCCTTCCTATAATAGATAATGGCTTGGACTAGAATATGGGTAACAAAATGGGAATTACCCTCTAATCAGTTATTCTTATCGGGGTGATTTGAAAAAAAAACATATAAAACATGTAATTCCTCATTAAAGAAAAATGAAATGATTTAGATTCCATATTGTGGAACATATACATAAAATATAAAATAATTGTATAAAAATAATGAAGAATTACATTGTGGTAAAGAGAGATAAATCCTATTCTGAATGAAAAATTCAGGTTCAGGTGTAATCTCATTCCTTACATCTGAAATTTGTCTAAAGTTATGATTAATTTCATAGATAATGAAATTAGGTAAATTATTAATTTAATACAGAACATATCAGACATTTATTATAGGTATTATAATTTTATTAAGTTAATTTATACTCTATTTTATTAGTTATAATATTCAATTTCATCATTTAGATGTGTTCATTTCCTTGATTTTCCTGATTGTTTCACTTGTATAGATGTACCAAAGATCATGTAAAATTGAAATAATTATCAAGAGTTCAAATTATATGTTATTAATTAACTTACAGAATATTTTATGGTCTGGTATATCATATTCTATCTAGTCATGGTGAAGATTCATTAGGTAAAACATTATTGACAATCATTTTTATTATTTTTACAATTTTTCGGTCATCACGCAATAGTTTTGTCTTATTAATCAATATTATGTATATATACTAGTTATAAAATATTAAATAAGTTTTATTAAATATAATTATATTCTTTTTAAAAATTAAAATGATTTTATGAACAACCTTGATGTTATAATTGATAAAATAAAACTCGTCATCCATGAAGGTAGTTAATTGGAACCTCACAAATTATGTTTTCATTTTTTTAACAAAAAATGGAAGAGAAAAGAATTTATAGTGCTTATCACCATATAATAACGGAAATAAATTATATATTTGACACTAGAGTTTTCAATAATTTTCTATACAGGTTATAATGAATGTATATGAAAATTAATGAAGTTGAAAGACAAAAAAGAATGAAATGGGATTTTACCTTTTCAATTCCTCAACTTGAGAACCACATTAAGAAACATTGAAATGGTATTTTGGGGAAGAAAAGAATGACAAGAATGTGGGGGATAGTTTGGGGAGATGTACAGTGAATATATTGAACAATATTCACAACATTGAATGATTAATAAGAAGAGGTGGGGAGGTGTGGTACTTATAGTGGATGAGAGGGGTGTTTTTTTATTATTTTATTCATTATTTTTTATTTTGGCTCAAGATTATAAATATTTTTAACCGTGTCACTATACATATTTAAATAATGAAGTAATTTTTGATATCATTGGTAGAAATCTACAATACAACATCTATTACTTAGTTATTTATGTATTTTTTAGATATCATAAATTATCGTATTTCACTATTCCCCAAAAATTAAACTATTTTATAAAATACCAAAAATTTACCATGAAATATTTTTATGTTTAGAACGAAAAAATTATCTTCATTTTATGAATATAATTTTATAAATGTGAGAAATTTAAATTTTAAATAAAATCATCATTTATTAAAAAAATTATCTTTAATATTATAACGAGTTTTATGACACTTTCAAAAATTTATTAAGGTCTCATAAAATTAAATTATTATAATGTGACCTAAAATTAGTAATTTATGAATAGGTTTCATGAAGAAAAATTTACTTCCAAAATATTCTATTAATTAAAAAATTGTAAATAAAAATTGATGTTTCAATAAAATACGATCAGTTAATTTATAAATTCTAATCAATTTATTTAAAAATTCCATGATATTAATATATCATTTTTTTAATTTATAATCTACCTAAATTATATGTATACTTGGATAGATGAATCTACTACTCTATTGGTTAAATCATTATTCCTCATAGTCACATTACTATTCTTGTGGTCATAATTAATAGTATATTATTGTTTTAAACATGGTGTTTTGTGAAGAATAAATTATTAATGATTATAAATTTTAAAAGAGGAATAGCATAAAATATTACTATTTAGAAAATATAGAATATATGAAGGTTTTATTCTCAATATAGCTCATGAAAAATGGATAAGCATGATATAGATTATACATTAGGTGAGCCCTATTATAGCTCTCTAATGAATTGGGTACTCCATAGATGGAAGTTGAACGTATGGTAATTATATTTTAAGGGTGAATTGAAGAGTCATATAGTAATGATGCCTTAAGGAACCTATATAATTTTTAATGGATCATAATGTGTTTTATGAAATGGTTTTAATGGGTTTTAATTCTTTCAACTAGACTAAGTATTTTCTTTCATCTATGTCTCCAATTGTGATTTGTGTGATCATATAAATTATTAAAATGGTTTTCATACTTTTTATAATCTTCAAGGACAATGAATATGTCTTGATGAAATTATTGAAGATGTATCATGAAAAGAAAACATGTATTTTAAGGTATTCCTTTGGTAGAAAAAAATTAATAATGAGTATAAATGATCACCTGTAATTTATGGGTTTACTTTGTAGGATTTTTCATAATTCTATAAGACTCTGAACTAAAAATATAATTATATGGGGTTTCTATTTCAAAATTTTTCAAATATGTAATTTTTAAGGTTGGTTCCTCATAGTCAGTATCAATGGATATTTTAGAAAACAATGGATATTATGATGTTTTCATAAGAGATACGAATATCATCATGGGGTTATAATTTTGAACTGAATCATAACGTTAATGTCTTAGAAACCCTTTTTTGGATTATGTTATTAAATTTTATGGAAATTTATGGTGTTTTATGAAATGTTAATTTTTTAGGTAATTGTGTGTTATTACATTTTGGGATGAAAATGAAATGTATGAGATATCCTTTAATGTTAAAACATATTATAGATTTATTAGTACCTTCCTACATTTCTATAATTTAATAAATATTCAAAATATTTAGTTATAGAAATAGGAAAACCCCATAGATGATTGAAAAATCATCACGTCCTTCATGGCTGTAGGAATCCAACCCAAAACTGAAGAACAATAATGGTTCATCACCTAACACTAGACTAAAGTACATCCTAGGTCATATTTTCTGTTTAATTATTTTATTATTGAAGAATAATTTTATTTTGGGAAAATATGTTTTATCTAATATGTAATCTTTGGATTGGAAAATTATTTTGTTATTAAGTGATTAATGTTATTTCGGAACACATTCACTATTTTGGTATCTTTATATGATTAATGTAAATAGAATATTGTGATATTTTACTATAAAAAATAAAGTTTGAATTTTATTTTAGAGGAAAATGTAATTTTATTGTTATTTATGTTATTTATGGTAATGGATAGTATACTGGGAGAGTATTAGATTTTGGAAATAACATTTTTTGGATGAGATTTTAAGAGTCATTGGTGTTATTTACATATGAATGTTACATTTATATTTAAATATTATGTGATCAAATAGTTTTTGGGATTCAAAATTATTTTAAAAAAATTATTGAGGTATTTTTGGGATTTTTATTTATTTAAGTGTCAATGTTGAACATTGGGTATTATTGTTGAATTTTAGGCATTAATAGTAGTTTTTATTCAAATAAGAGTTTCATTATTTTGGATAATTTTTTTTCTTATAATACTCAATTTTATTTTGGTTAATTTTTCATGATAATAAAAATAGATACCTAATCATTTTTTCATTATGTGATTATTTGTATGTTGATTCCAGTGCTTTAGGCATGAAAACATAATCTTAAATACTAATAATTAGGGGAAAGATATGATTTTGTGATGTAAAATTATTAATCAATGAAACTCCACATGAAAAGTAATAATATATAATTATTTTATTAGTCTAACGAGAAAAATAATTAATCAAATAAATGAATTGAATCCTTAAACAAAAACATTATTCATTTATATCTCTTACTGATAAATCATCGACCATTAAACCCATCATAGAATTTGGGTTTTGTGATTATTCACTTTATCATGACCATGTTTTCTAACACACTCTATTAGAACACAATAGTTAGTTATCTCTTCTATTTACATGTTTTCATACATGTCATCATTTTATGTGTTATCTAAGGTGACATTGAAACATCATTTTATTTCTTTTAAATTGGATGTTTTATTAGTCCTTTTCCAATGTGAGATTTTAGTAAATGTAAAATAAAATGATAAACCAAAGTTACTAAGCCAAAATTAAAAATCTGGAGGATTAAGTTTCCAAAATGTGGGGGGAATGTGACATAAAAAGTATTTAAATAAACAAACACTACATTGTATAACATACATGATATGCGACACAAAGCTTAAACCAAAAGACTAAATATTGTTATTTAAATATTCAAATCATTTACTAGTCGTTAGAAATATTGGTATGAATAAAAATAACTGAATTTTAAAAATATAGTTTATACATGTATATATAGATCTGTGAAAAATTATTTATAAACGAATGTAAAACATTTCTTAAAATAAAATGACATGTTTTAATGAAATAATATTTAAATGTCCACAGGTGTGTTTTATGGAAATAAATAAAAATATCATTCTTATTAAATTAAATTAATGAATATATATATATTCATTTATTTTTAATATGTTCAACATATTTTCTAACATTCATATTATGTGTTTTAAATATAGGATATAAGAACCTATCCAGTTTGACACTAACAAAATGTACTTTTCTAAAAAGTATTTTATCCATCTTTGGAAGGCACAATAATTTTATATACTAATTTATGAAAAAATTATAAATTATACTTTAAAAAATAAAAATTTACTTTAAATAGTAATATAAAAATTTGCGTTGATATAAATTTCTGTTCTTTTCTAACAAGATTCAGGATTTGATGAAGAGTGAAAAATAGTTATTTTTAATTTAATTTTTTTTATTACATTTATTAATAGTGGATTGTTACATTTTTTTAATGGTTTTAAACTATAATAAGATACATTTTTTTCATTTAATAACTTTTATCTTATTGTAATAAATTTCATTATGATTTTTTATACAAAACATTTAAATCTTTTGATGTTTTTTACATTGAAACTTATTTTCTCATTTCATCAATGAAATATATTTTTACTTAATTTTTTAAATTTATATGTTTTTAATTATAAAAAAGTGATTCTATATTTTTAATCAAATATTCAAAATTTAAAAAATAGGTCACTTCTGTTTTTAAACAGTATGAATAGTAACTTTAGTTCTGTATATTACGACGGTTAATGGTAAATTGGGTAATTAGGTGTAAAAATAATATAATAAGGATTATGAAATTACCATAATAGTTAACCTAATTTTATTTGACTAATTATTTATGACCAAAATAATCATTGTGATGATTTTATGGCCTCTTGAATCTACTTGGATGGATTTATTCTTTTTAGAGTAATTTTATTATATGTAAAGTCAAATATGTCATACTCATGTTTTTAATAAGTATTAAATTTTTTATATGTGGTTTTTTTAAAAGATATCTTTGACTATAAAACATATTATTAAATATAAAATCATAATATTCATCATGGAAGTTTTTATTTAATTATTATGAAATATATAATTAACTTAAATACATACACAATGATGATGGATTTATTATTTCACTAATTAAAATATCAGTTTAATGATATTAATGTTATTAAAATAAATATAAATAAATATAATTAATGTCATAAAATATTTTTATAGATTAATTTGACAGGTTATTGATGATTTAAATAGTTGGTTTCTAAAAAATAACTTCTTTATAATATTTCTAAAAACTCATGTAATGAATATTGTCAAATTTGACAATAATAATATTTAAAAAAAGATACATTGTTAAATGATATAAAATTATTAAAAATATAATTTGGTAAAAAAGTATTGGGATGAGTCTCAATGTTTGATCCCTAACTCAATTAGTTCCCTTATTACCTTTTTTAGTCAGTATATAGACCCTTAAAGAGTAAAAATACATGTTATAGTAATAGTTAAAGTGGTCAAATAAGGGTTAAACCAAAAGGATAAGGATTAAAACATAATCAAAACATTTATAATTTTTATTGTATTAATCTATTTAAACCCATAATATTCATATTTTTAAATAAACTCTTTTGGAATAATTTTTAATATAAGATTAATTTATTAATTTAATATTTTGAAATATGCTATGAGTGCCCCTCCCCTCCCTTATAAAAGGACAACACTTCTTCCCTTTTAATCGCACCTAAAAACATATTTGGTAAGGAAAATATAATCCAAAAAACCATACTATAATCCCTTCTCACATTTTATAGATCTTATATTATGCATAACTCGAGCCTTATTGGTATTTTAGTGTCTGGAAAATAAGATCATCTGAAGAACATGTTTTGTTTTAATCAAGTACTTTTATTTTATTTCTTCTTCCGATTGCGTAAAATATTCTTAAAAAATAATGAAATATGATATAAAATATTTTAAATATAATGATATTTTATTAGGATAATATTGTCAGAAATATCCATATCTACTTTCATTAAATTAGAAAAGAATTTATCATTCATGTTTAAGGATGACTACCACCTCACAAACTGATTTAATTCGTTTTCCATCAAAAACTCACTAGATGGGTTATAATGATGGAATTAATATTTTTTTATTATATTCCTAACATATTTACCATTATTTAATAATAATATATAATTTATGTTATAATGTTTCATGAATATGAAAATGATAATGTCGTTCGTTCGTACATGTGATCTATCACCTACTCGAAGCGATGTGATTCGTTATTCATCACCACATCACATGAATGTTATATATAAGTATATATAAATTATTAATATTATATTAATGATATTATTATCAATATTAAAATAAAAAATAACAATATCCTTCTGTCTAAAATGATCTTTTAAAAATTAAAATGTTATTCAAGCCTACGTATGGATTACCGGCTCCATGGTTGTAACATAGTTCATTTTTAACCCATATGTAATGGATTGATTTATATATATATAATTGATGTATAACATTGATTATAATTCCATCAATATTATTCTATATATTATGGTATAATGATCACTTTGACTATTAACATCATATAAAAGTCATTCTGGACCCCTATACCAAATATCGTTAAAACATTCAACATGAACATAAATAATTAATTAATTGTTATAACATGGTAATAATTTATTAATAAGTAAAAATAAACATGAAAAGGGTTATAAAAAAGTAAATAATTTTCATAAATGTATTTTCCATGAATATAAAGATCATACTTGATGATTCAGACTCAATGTAATAGACTTTTTTTCTAAAAAACATTATTTAAATTTTTTAAATGATATATTTTTTAAATCAATCTCTTTAAATTTCATTTTTTATATTAAAATTTTAATTTATTCATATGGAAATTAATGTTTTAAAACTTTATATTTTCTAATTTCTCTCAAAAAATAAAAAAAGTAATATTTTCAAGGTTTTATTTAATATACATTCTTATAAATATATCTTTTACAATCACTCTTTGATAGATTTTTAAAAAAGCCTAAATGAATATTTTTTATCATATATGAAATGAATGGACTATACCACATTCATTATTAATTAATTATTTAATGTTTCGTTTATAAATTTCCATATTTCAATCCAAATAATTGGGATTCATTACTATGTGAATGGTCTTTAGATTTTAGATGTGATTAATACATAAAAAGGATTTTCTGATATATGAATGTGTTTTACACATGGGATTAATAGTGTTTTAAAAGGGTTTATCAAGGATTCATTCCTTTAAAATTATATATGTAGGTTTTATACCCATTATAGATCATGGGTGTTTCCAATATAGATTCTATGATAGGTTGATCCCCAAAATAGGACATGAAAAACGGGTGATCCCTATGTAGCATATGTGAAGGGTGAGCCCTGTTATAGCTCTCTAGTGCAACAGGTACTCTAATGATTTAATACCTCTATATTATTATTCTATTAGTAAGGGTGAATATAATAATGATTTTACAATTATGTATCAAGACTTCTACCTGATTTTTTATTCTTTCTAATGAGTTTTAAGAAATGTTGTTAATAGGGTTTCATGTTTTTCGTTGGACTAATTGTTTCATTTATTTTATGTCTCTTGTTATGTTTTTTTGTTCTCATCCCAATTATTAATTTTTTTTCACCGGTCATAATAATTTTAATAAAAATTAACAAGTTATTATGAAATCATTGAAGTGTTGGGAATGTATAGTCTCAAAAATACTCTATAAATATTATCGAATTTGTTGTTCAACTATACCCTTCATTGTTTTACGAATGATCTTATTTTAAGTGTATTTTACGAAATTAATATGCATTACATTTTTTTGGAATAATATCCATGTATTTATTCATGAGAAAAGTTCTTCAATGTTTTTGGAATTCTCTTCAGCATATTTTGGAAAGAGTATTCATGGATTTCTGTTTTCTAGAATCACTGTTCATTCCCTACTCTAAATAACGTAATGTAAGGAACATACCCTACATTTTTATTAATGATTATGGTAAATGATCACCACATATGGTTTATCAACCTTACATTGATAGAAATGTATGGATAAAGAGAATTTCATTTGAATGGAACCTTACATTTGTCAAAGAAAAAATATATGGTTAAAGAACCTTATCGGTGTATGGAACCTCTTGTTTATGGGGATTTATTTATGAAATGGGGGATAAGTGAAATTTTAATTACATATATTTTTCTAATTATTATTATTTTTGGGATAGTATTTAGAGAAAGGGTAAAAAATCATGGAATAAATGGTTTGTGATAGTTATAAGGAATTTTCCGTATTTATATGTTATATACAACATCCCAATTTTTTAAGAAAATAAACACTGTATTTTATATCATACATTATATTCCACATCAATCTTTAACAAACAAATAAATATTAATTTTAAAATGTTACATTGTAACCCTGTATTTAGAATTATTAGTATGACCAAAAATAACTAAATTATGAAAAATTGGTTTATATATATATATATAATTCGTTGACCAGTTAATTATTAATGAGTGAAAAACCATTTTTTAAAATAAAGTGAAATTTTTTACTAAAAAACTATTTATGTTTTCATATGTATATTTTATACCAACAAAAAATCACTCCCACTGAATAATATTAATTATATATGGATATAATATGTTAAATATAATGCTTAACATTCATCTTATGTGTTTTATAAAAACCATATAAGAACAAATCCTATTTTACCCATAAAAATGAATTTTTTAAAAAAGTAGGTTCACCATATTTTGATGTTGCACCTATATTAAATCTAGTTTTTGAAATTTTAATAAATTAAAATTTATAAAATAACTTCTCATTTTATATCAAAATACAAATATTTACTTTGGTTGACATTATTTATTTTTCTCATAAGTTTAATGTTTTGATGGATATTGAAAAATAAATAGTTGTAATTGAAAAAAAATATTTAATGAAATATTTTTATAGTTTTAGATTATATTTTTAATTCTTTTAAAAAAATTAAATCCTTTTTTATAATTTAATACAATTTAGGTTATTATAATTAACTGCACATTGAATTCGGATATAAAAAAACTTCAATAATTTGAATGTTTATACATAAAAAGCATATTGTCCCTCTTCATCAATGAGAATAATATTTAATTATTCTTTTAAATTAATGTTCTTTGAAATTTAAAAAATGGATTCCAAATTTTTAACTTAAACTCTAAAATTTATAAAATTGGAAACTTTTTGACATTTTGAATGGTTAATTAGTTAATTTTTTATTACTGATGTTATTGTAAATCAGTTAATTAATATTAAATATAATATTATAAGTTTTATAAAATTAACCTAAAACATTCCACAATTTTATTTTAGTAGTGAGTGTCAACCAAAATCATCCTTGGAAAGATTTTATGGCCCATTAGAGCCACATGGACGAATTCAGCTCTTTTATAATATTTTATTCTCAGTAATTTCAAATATGTGATACTCTTCTTTTTAATAAGTATTATGTTTTTATTATGTGTAAATTCAGAAGAAAAACTATACAACAATTTTTTTTTGAGATATAATATATTTATATTAATCTTGGTAATTTATTTTTCAATTTTTTTGTAAAATATAATTACCTTAAAGGCTTACATAATGATAATACAATAATTGTTTAATTGTTGAAAATATCTAATTAATTATATTAAAATTTAAAAATAAATATAATTTAATGAAAATAATGTAAAAAATATATTTTATAAATGACTTTGACTAGTTATAAATGATTTAAATGATTTTTTTCCAAGATATCATGTATTTATTATATTTTTTTAAAAGCAGGGTAATGAATAGTGTCAAAATTGATTTTAATGATATTTTAAAATAAATAATAAATTATTAAATGATATATAATTAATAAAAATATAAAATTCAGAAAGATTACTTTTATAACACTAAAAAATATTCGAGTGACTTATTTATTAGTTGTTTGGAATTTTATTGTTACTATATTTACCCATAAAAAGTAAAAGACATGTTATCATTATAAGAGCTAAAGAGTTTTAATTAGGTTAAAACTCAAAGAATAAGGATTAAAAAAAACATGAATAATTTTATTTATATGAATTTATTTTGACCAATATTACTACTATATTTTATATAAATAAATTTTGAGCATTTTTTTTATTTTAAAAATAATTTATATTAATTTATTTATTTTTGGATAATTCTAAGAGTGTCCCTCCCCTCTCTAATAAATCTCACCTCTTATCTTTTGTTAAGTCCTAAACACCTATATTTTGGATCATATATTCGCTAATAACTTATATAATCCATCAAAACGTCATAGAAATCTTATATTAGTCATAAAACCACGCTTAGTGGTCTTAAGGTGTTAGGAAAATGAGATCAATCGAAGAATATGATTTTTAAATCAATTATTTATTATTAATCTATTCATCCACTTCCATCTAATCATATAAAACACTGATGAAATAATAATTTGAGTTCCCAAAATAAAAAGAGATTTTATTAGGCTAATATCATCAAAAAATTAAATCTAAACTTCTTGTAAATGGAAAAATAATTATTCATTTATCCCTAAAACTGACCACTACCTCACAAACTGATATAATTTTTCCCCTCACCACCTCTCATGACTGGTTATAGTGAGGGAATTAATGTTTATATGTTATAATTGTAACAACCCGAGATTTTATGAAAATTATTATTTTTAATTTCATTGATGTATTGTGTTATACACGACACCAAAAATATCTTGTTCTATACACAACACCATATTATATTGTTGTATACACAACACTAATCTTGGATCCTGTTACACACAATTTCAAGTTCATTTGATAGAAGTTATTTTACACAACATTGAGTGTATACATATATATATATTCAATGTATAAATGAAATATGGTTGGATTCTATTATACGCAACATCAAATTAATCTTTCACTACACGCAACCCTGACTTGGCTTTCATTACACGCATCTACGACCTTCCACGATAGCGTGTGTTCTATGCAATACCAACTTTCACTAAAAGATATATTATTATAATATTATTATGAACTGGCTGTTATGAATATTAATTCCCACTTTTTGAAATTTTATAAATTTTATCTTTCAAAATGGACTTCATTTTTGGATTCGGAATATCAAAATTAGCCTAGAGTGAATTTTTGGTATTTTTCGAAATACTATCAATTTTTTTATGAATAGTGAAAACACTGGGTTACTATTTAAAATTGACTTTTTATTTAAATAGTTATTTATTTTATTTAAATTTATTTTAGGTCAAAATTGATACATAAAACCTATATAATTTCAATGTAATTCATTTGAGTCATTTTATAATAAGTTTAGATATATTAAAATTTTATTGAATTTTTCACCGTCTTTTACCCACTCCTAGGAGAATTTGAAAATTTAAATAAAACATAATTTTACCACTTCTGTAATTTTAATTTCGTAAATTCGAGAGACACTATTAATATCAAGGATTAAAATGTGGTTCCATAAGATAAAAATAATTTTGGGTGAATAATAACTTTTTACTTTTATTTACCACGGTTAAAAGTAAATAGGGTAATTAAGGGTAAAAATGATATTATTATTACCCTAACTAATGTACTAATTCTATTCGATAAGTATAATTCGACCAAAAAAACCTTAGGAATATAATATTATCATTTAGGACTACATGGATTAGATTAGGACATTTATTATTATTTTATTTAAAAAAGAGTTAAAATAGTTAAAATCAATGTTTAATAACTAAAACATTTTTAATATAGGTTAATATAGAAGATAAATTAGACTATAAATATCCATTAGAAATGTAAAATGATTTCATACCTAATTATATTTTATTTATAATTTTTATAAGTTAAATAATTTAATTTATTTTTGACACAATGGTGATGCAGTAATTACCTAAATAATGAAATATTAAAATAATTGATATTATAAATACCCAAATAAATGTAATTTGAGACTTTTAATGAATTACAATAATTTTATAAGTTAACATGACATGTTTTTATTGATTTAATTAACTTTTATCGAACTAATTATTCTGTTATAAGTTTCACAAAAAATCAATTACCAAATAGTGTCAAAATTGACAAAAAATAGTTTTTAAAACAAATATTATATTATTAATTGTTATGTTATTACTAAAAATCTATGGTTCGGCCAAATGAATTAGATAAGGTTATATATATTAATAATGAACCACTTGGGGTTCGTTTGGCTAGTTATAGTATGTTTATTAACCATATAGTGTAAGAAAGCAGGAAGACACGGTAAAAGTTAAATTATTTAACTTAGAGTAAAATCTAAATGATAAGGTTAAAATAGTAACCTAAACTTGTCTAAAACCTATTTGTTGAGAGAATTTAGACCCATACCCACCTTGTATTTCAAATAAATCAATTTTAAGCTATTAAAAACTGAATATGATTTTATTATAAAATAATATTTTAAGTTTATCCAAAGGTGCCCCTCTCCTCCCTTATAAAAAGGGAACCCTTCCCTCTTCTCTTCACACCCTTTTGAGCATTGATGATCGGCAAAACCCTACCCATTTCACTTCTACACTTCCCTAGAAACAATCTGGAGGTTCTGGTCTTCTCAAAATACTAACTCTACCTTCTTAAGAGGAAGCTTAAATGAGGTGCATCGAAGAAGAGGTATTGTCTTCTTCTGATTCTCTCAAGCTTCATTCTTCTTCTACTTCTTCTTATTTAGTTGTATCATTATAAATTAATAACATCAGTATTACTTATATACTGATATTTTATTATAAATATTAAACAACCCTATTTCACCTTCTATCCATCCTACGGAAAATGAAATCACCGCATGTGCGTACATATGGAATACCATCTCCACGCCGTGGTGTAATCTATTTTCAACCCCCACCTTACATGGATGGGTATAATGGTGTAAATAAAAAACTATATATGATTATTGTAAAGTGATATTGATTCTGAAAAATTATACACACACTTCAATACAATTTCACAATCATGAGAATGATATCATCACTCGTGTGTACGTACGGACTACCGTCTCCACGACGCAATGAGATTCATTCTCCATAATAACCATTCATGAATGATTATAAAGTATATATAATGAATAATAATGAAATATATGAAAAAATAATGATACTGTATTTATGTATATATATATACGTATGTCATCTACTTAATTCCATTTAATTCAACAATGAAACGAAAACAACGTTCATTCGTACGTACGGCGTACCATCTCCATGAACGGTGTATTTCATTCCATTTATCGATATATCATATATATATATATATATGTATTTTCAGAATATATATTATATATAAATCATGTTATACATTCTGTAATTATGTAAATCATGGTATATAGAATAATATCAAGAACAACAAGTCAAAACACGTACAATAAATGAAACGATTTTACCCAAATCGCAGCTTTTACATCGAATTTACAAAATATTAAGTAATATAAAGTCATAAGTAAACTATATATCATATCATAACAATGAATATGATTCTTTAATAAGTCAATGACATTATTTAAATCATTATACAGGATTTTCGGATACATATGAAGCATATCAGACATAAGGTGACGGATAACTATTCCAATCTCTTTCTTATCTGAGATTGTTATTCGTATATATTTATTGGGGTTATTGTTATCATCCATGTACATGTTTTTAAAAAATGTTTTCATGTTTTTTTAAATTCCGTTTTACACATTTTTTTACTTTTACTACATTGTTTGTAAGGAATATTTCTTTTTTTTACCATACGAGGTACTTTTTTGACTTTTCGGAAAAAGTTTGATGAATGTTTTATGTTTATTTTCTGGCACAAGTAAGAATGATTTCATTATGAGATGGGTGGGACCTATATCTCTGTCACGACCCATCCTCGGGGCCCGTGCCGTGACTACCCCAAGCCCGCCTTCCATAGGCCAGGGGTTGGTGACTAGCACCAAGGCGTAAATCCAAAAAAAAGGGAAGGCATTCCCCTTGAAAAGTAAACAAGCACCATAGAGTAAGCAAGCGGAAAAGTAAACACTAAGTAAAAACTGTAACAAGATGTGTTGAAATTAAAGGGGCCGGAAATACAAGCCCAACTGTAAAGTACAACTGAAAGGGGAAAATAGTACTGAAAGGAAAAGCCGCAGCATCGGGCCATCCTCTGGAAATCCCACCTAAAGGGTGGGTACAGATAGCTCCGCTGCTCCTCGGGTCCCGCCGTCCGCTCCGAGTACGTCCCGCCCAGTGGTCCACCTCCAGGTATCGTCCTACTCTGCAAGCCTCAACCACAATCAACGCTATCCGTCGTCTGCAACCAACACAATGTAGTGCGGGCATAGCCCATGCAGGGGTGAGTATAAGGTACTCGGTAGGGACCCCGAGACCCCGAAAGGTCTCCCGAAATCCACAAAGGATAAACCACAACGGAAAGATACAATCACAAAGTAACAACCGACACTGCTTAGGTATATGCCCATACATATACCTAAGTCATCAATCCCGGTTCGGCTCCAACATCCGAGCCCAAGCACAACCCAGTCCACACAGGAAAGAAAACGTAAATCCACACAGGATAGCACAACACAATCCACAAAGTAGAGAAAAACGTAAATCCACACAGGCTAGCATGACACAATCCACAAAGGAAAGCAAAACGAAATCCACACAGGATAGCACAACACAATCCACAAAGAAGAGTAAACAGTAAATCCACAAAAGATAGTTCAACACAATCCACAAAAGAGAGTAACACAGGATTCAGCTCACACAGGTATACATCATCGAAAAGGTGAAAGATATGATCAGACATAGATACTGAATCATCTAAGCTGGGACCGACAAAGGATACAAGACCAGCCGTCTTCATTGTTTCGTTTATGCAGGGACCCACATAGGATACAAGACCAGCACTGAATCATCAAAGCTGGGACCCACATAGGATACAAGACCAGCACAACTTGGACCCACATAGGATACAAGACCAGCTGTCTTCATTGATTCATCTATACTGGGACCCACATAGGATACAAGACCAGTATTGAATCATCTAAGCTGGGACCCACAAAGGATACAAGACCAGCACATCCCGGACCCACATAGGATACAAGACCAGCTGTCTTCATTGATTCATCTATACTGGGACCCACATAGGATACAAGACCAGTATTGAATCATCCAAGTTGGGACCCACATAGGATACAAGACCAGCACAGCTAGGACCCACATAGGAAACAAGACCAGTTGTCTTCATTGATTCATCTATACTGGGACCCACATAGGATACAAGAACAGTATTGAATCATCTAAGCTGGGACCCACATAGGATATAAGACCAGCACAGCTAGGACCCACATAGGATACAAGACCAGCTGTCTTCATTGATTCATCTATACTGGGACCCATATAGGATACAAGACCAGTATTGATTCATCTAAGATGGGACCCACATAAGATACAAGACCAGCATGGCTGGGACACACATAGGATACAAGACAAGCTGTCTTCATCGTCGCAGTCCACTGAGGATCTTTGCACAGTCGTCGCCGTCGAAGTCACAGCCAGCTCTAGGGTTCCCGCACACAGCAAGCTCGTTCGGGAGGGTCCGCTCCACGAGCCGAAAGGCTGATACATCAACTGTCACATAGCCCGAAGTTGATGTATCCAAAAGTTTCATGGCGTCAATAGGAACTCAACGCAACAGACGGGGCGTCAATCGGACGCCCGGTCTGAGAGATATTGGTTTTTTTGTCCCAGGGGCCCGGTTGGTTTTTAAGGCAAAACCAACCCTAATGTACTCCACCTGCATCCAATCCTCGGGCAGAGTGATCCAAAAGATCCGTCTCACTTAGAGGAATTCAACAAAGCTGACGGCACGTCAATCGGATGTCCGTAGCTCAAGATATGAGTATTTCCGCTCCGAAGGCCCTGTTGGTTTCGTGTACGAACCAACCCGGCCGAACCCAAAGTATTCCGAAACCTTGAGTGTGATATACCGAAATGACCGTCTCGATCCAGGGATCGCGTTACCGCTGACGGCGAGTCGTTGGAGGCCCGTAGCTCAAGTTGCGGGCATTTGACCGAAAATGATCCGAAGACGGGGGGTCCGGGCCCGGCCCGACCCGGCCCGACCCCCCAGGGTCGGCCGGGCCGGGTCGACCCGACCCGGTCCAACCCGGTTCGGTCTGGCCAAGGCGCGACCCGGCCGGTCGGACCGGCCTGGCTCGGTTCTGCCGAGCGGCCGAGTGGCCGAGCGCCGCGGGGCGTTGCCCCCGCGGTCTGGAGGTGCCACAGTCCTCGAAGGGTCGCGCTGATTGAACGGACGCGGCATGTCACCGCGTCCCGTGCGGCGAGCTGGACCCACATGGCCACGGGTCCGCTGGCTGCCACCGGCGCGGCTTCAGCCGCTGCGGCTCTGTAAGGCGGTGCGTCGGGGCGGCGCCGCGCGGGCAACCGGAGTCGCTCCGGTGGTCCGTTTTCCTTCCCGTCTGCGCCGTTGTTCCTCCTGGGTTCCGTTCTTCACTGCGGGATCAACAAATTGCCCTTGCATCACGTTTTGTCGTCGCCCGCCAAATCCGCACAACCACGAAGAGCGACAGAGGGTTGTCGGGCCGTGTTCGTTTGGCCCGCACCCTCCGCGTTACATAAAAACAACGGGAGAAATAATTCCACACATGAAACAACAATTTTAATAAATTAAAATTGTTTATTTGAATCCAGTTCTTAAATTTTAAAGAAACGTTCACGGGAATAAGGGCATTTCCAAAATAAAATCCCTACCACGTCAAGTCGTCGCCCGCGGGTTCTTTGCGGATTTGATCGTCGCGGAAGGAGAGGTTCATCGCGGAAGGAGGAGATCGTCGCGGTATCCTGTGCCTCGTCGACGAACTCCGAGGACCAAGAAACAACAGATTTAATTATAAATAATTAAATCTGTGTTTTTTTATAAACCCAAAAAAAAGTTTTAAAAGAAACCTGAAACTCTTACCTCAAATAGATTATTCGAAGATTTCATTGCGGAAGAAGGAACGTCGCAGCAGAACGTCGTGGAGGAGGAAACGTCGGCGTCGCGGCACATGGCGTCGCGTCGTCAATTTCCGCGGGTTCGGCGTTCTTCGTCAGAGGCCGGCGTTCTTCGCCTTCTTCGCGAAGAAGGGTGAAGGCACAAGAACATCTCTCAAAACCTCTCAACGTTTAATCCTCCAAAAGATGGTGTTGGTCTTATTTTATTATTACGCCAACAAACGAATAAGAGGTAAGTAACGACCCATTATTTCGTAGAATTAAATTAACGAAATAAAATGCCCATTTAATTTACGAACAAACTGCCCAATTAAATGGAGCATTAAGAAATTAAGAAAATGCGTCAGTTGACTTTCATAATGACGTGTTTTCGCGGGTGCGTTACTTAGCGGAAAAGAAATGGTGGGGCTTGTTCGGGTCCCACCTCACATATTTTTGGATAGCATCCTTTCCGAATCAACTCAGCTTAAGCCGCTTTTAAGTGACCTCATGTAGCTTCCAAGTGGCTTAAGTGAAATGAAATAAAATAAAGTTTGTTGTACAATTATTTTATTTCGTAACTTTAAGCCCGAAGATTAAAAACCAAAACCGAGCAAACGCAACTCCGGAAGAGGCATTTCTAAGTAAATACTGGCGTTGCGATTCCATCAGTGCCCTCGGAATTCTATTCCGGGCACCGGTTAAAATGTTAGAAAAAACCCGCTCGTCCGTTCACTGAACGTACCCGAGCAAAACATCGGAAAATGATTCCGGGCACACCGGGCCTCGGAATCAGGTGCTGTCAGAAACTGTATACTTGTAAAATTCTGAAGAAAATTAACAAAAAAATTTCCTTGAAATTTCCGGGTCTTTACATTACTCCCACCACAGGGATTTACTTCCCCGTATAGCTTCACCACAAACTTAGGGATACAAAGGCAGTACTGAGCACGCAATTGAGCCTCCCGCTCCAAAGTGCTCTCTTGGAGGTTCCCGTGCAGCTATCTGAAGTGCACTAGAGGAATCGATCATCCACGTAGGACCCGCTCCTGTCGATCCTCGATCTCCACTAGGACGTCTGCAAAAGTCGTCCCATCATCAAAGACCAGCTCTCCATGGTCAAAGATTTGCGTCGGGTCGTGAACGTATCTCTCAGCTGAGATACGTGGAAGACGTCATGCACCCGGAGCAACTGAGGTTGTAGAGCCAGGTGATATGCCACCTCGCCAATCCTGTTGAGGACCTGGAAGGGTCCGATGAAGCGTGGAGACAACTTGCCGCCTCGGCCAAATCTCCGTAATCTACGTCGAGGTGAGACATGCAAGAAGATGTGATCTCCATCCTCGAACTCAAGTGGCCTCCACCTCCTGTCAGCAAAAGACTTCTGCCGGCTCTGAGCTATCCTCATCCGCTCCTGGATGACCTGGACCTTCTCTGGTCCTACAAGAGCTGCTGTGATTTCTTCTTTTCCGATAAGATAAATCTGGTCTCATCCCCTGGATAAACCACTTTCTTTTCCTAATACAGTCAATCCCGACATGGATGATACTAATCCATACCAAGGATGACGTCGTAAGGCCTCGACGCTACTACCAAGAGATCCAACCGTTACTCTCACCTCTAAGGGTTGAGTCACACTGTCGACATCAGTGTGTGGTAACTGGGTCTCTTCCAGTAGATGTCTCACAAGTGAGGGTCAACTCAATAGTCAAAACTGGAACCTCTTAGTAACAACACAAAAGAGGACAGGAATGAAAACATCACAAAGTTATGCGTCTTTTATTATTGCAACTCATAATACAAAGACGCTACACAATAGCAACAAGGAACTAGAAGTACAAAGAACGTATCCACTAGTTCTGCTCCTGTCCATTTGCTCCCAGAGCTCCATGATCGAAGGCCTCAGCTTCCTGAAGCTGAGATCTCCCATGTCCACCAACTCCCTGCGGTCGGGGTGGACCTCCTGGTGGTGGTGGTGGCAACACCTTGAAGTGTCTCCCACCATCAGCTACTCGGCCAGCTCCTCTGCCTCGTCCGCCTGCACCCTGCGGACCACCGTGGCCGAACCTCTGTCTGGGAGGTCCCTCTACCACCTGCTGCTCATCTGTAAGACGAGTCAGGCAGTATCGAGCCATGTGACCTCGCCCGCTGCATGCGTAGCAATGCTTGCCCCTCGTGTAGCTGGCTATCCTTCGGGTGCCCCGCACAACCGAATCTTCATCCTGAGACTGCCCATCTGATGGTCTGGCCCGTTTGAACCTCTGCGTCACCTGTCTACTTCCAGCTGCAGAAGAACCTGCTACGGGCCGTCCTGCGGAGGGCCCTGTCACTGGAGCCTGCTCGGCGAGAAAGCTCTCTACTAGAAGGGCTCTCTCCAACAATTCTGCCTGCGTCGGAATATTGAGGGAGATCATCGAAGCCCTGATCTCATGCCTCAGTCCATGCTCGAAGGTCCGAGCCCCGAAGAACAGGTCCTGTACCATATCTGTGGAGTAGCGCGAGAGATCAGTAAATCTCGCCGAGTACTGGGCCACTGTCAAGATGCCCTGTCGCAGCTGAAAAAGCTCTTGAATGCGCACCGCACGGAGGGTGGCTGGGACGAGCTCGGAATGGAAGATTCTCTCAAAGTCCATCCAGAGAAGAGATGTCTCGTCGTTCACCTGGAGCATCAAGCTCCACCATCGGACCGCTTCTGCGTGAAGTAGGCTCACTGCGAGGATCACCATGAGGTCTGCAAGTGTCCTCACTAGCCTGAAAACTCGTACGACTGCCTCCAGCCAGTCCTCAGCTGCCTGGGGGTCCATCTCCCCGCGGAACCTGGGCGGTCGCTGACGCTGAAACTCATGCAGCGCACTAAGGCGACGTGCATCGTCAGTGGCTGGGGCTGGTAGCATCGGTGGCTCGGCGGGTAAAGGTACCGCTGGTGCCTCTGCTGACAAGGAGCCCTGCACCGAGGCCTCGTCGCTCGGTGGGCTGTCATCACGCTCCACTCTCGGAACCCTAGCTGGCTGCCATCGTGGGGCCATCCTGAAATGAAATAGGTGCGCCACGGTCAGATCAGTAAACCTGGTGAGCTGACACAAGTAATCACAAAGAAAAATTGAACTCACATGCAATCAGTGTTTTCGTGCATTATGTCGGAAATCAGAATTCAGGGTCCTGGTGTACGGATACGTTGGCCGCCGCACCAACACTGGACTCCCTGGACTGATAACCACACCCAATACGCTAAACACTATTTCTTCACATAGAAGAAAGGTCAGATTCTGCGGTAGAACCGAACTCCTCTGATACCAATTTGTCACGACCCGTCCTCGGGGCCCGTGCCGTGACTACCCCAAGCCTGCCTTCCATTGGCCAGGGGCTGGCGACTAGCACCAATGCGTAAATCCAAAAAAAAAAGGGAAGGCATTTCCTTTGAAAAGTAAACAAGCACCACAGAGTATGCAAGCGGAAAAGTAAACACTAAGTAAAAACTGTAACAAGCTGTGCTGAAAGTAAAGGGGCCGGAAATACAAGCCCAAATGTAAATTACAACTGAAAGGGGAAAACAATACTGAAAGGAAAAGTCGTAGCGTCGGGTCGTCCTCTAGAAAATCCCACCTGAAAGGTGGGTACAGATAGCTCCACGGCTCCTCAGGTCCCACCGTCCGCTCCGAGTACATCCCGCCCAGTGGTCCACCTCCAGGTACCATCCTGCTCTGCAAGCCTCAACCACAATCAACGTTGTCCGTCGTATGCAAACAACACAACATAGTGTGGGCATATCCCATGTAGGGGTGAGTATAAGCTACTCAGTAGGGACCCCGAGACCCCCGAAGGTCTCCCGAAATCCACAAAGGATAAACCACAACGGAAAGATACAATCACGAAGTACCAACCGACACTGCTTAGGTAAATGCCCATACATATACCTAAGTCATCAATCCCTGTTCGGCTCCAAAATCCGATCCCTAGCACAACCCAGTCCAAATAGGAAAGAAAATGTAAATCCACACAGGATAGCACAACACAATCCACAAAGGAGAGCAAAACGTAATTCCACACAGGATAGCATGACACAATCCACAAAGGAAAGCAAAACGGAATCCACACAGGATAACACAACACAATCCAAAAAGGAGAGTAAACAGTAAATCCACACAGGATAGTTCAACACAATCCACAAAATAGAGTGACACAGGATTCAGCTCACACAGGTATACATCATCAAAAAGGTGAAAGAGATGATCAGACATAGATACTGAATCATCTAAGCTGGGACCCACATAGGATACAAGACCAGCCGTCTTCATTGTTTTGTTTATGCTGGGACCCACATAGGATACAAGACCAGCACTGAATCATCAAAGCTGGGACCCACATAGGATACAAGACCAGCACAGCTAGGACCAACATAGGATACAAGACCAGCTGTCTTCATTGATTCATCTATACTGGGACCCACATAGGATACAAGACCAGTATTGAATAATCTAACATGGGACCCACATAGGATACAAGACCAGCACAGCTAGGACCCACATAGGATACAAGACTAGCTGCCTTCATTGATTCACATATACTGGGACCCACATAGGTTACAAGACCAGTATTGAATCATCTAAGCTGGGACCCACATAGAATACAAGACCAGCACAGCTAGGACCCACATAGGATACAAGACCAGCTGTCTTCATTGATTTATCTATACTGGGACCCACATAGGATACAAGACCAGTATTGAATCATCTACGCTGGGACCCACATAGGATACAAGACCAGCACAGCTAGGACCCACATAGGATACAAGACCAGCTGTCTTCATTG
The DNA here is from genome assembly GCA_963277665.1 of Viscum album. Lineage (NCBI taxonomy): Eukaryota > Viridiplantae > Streptophyta > Magnoliopsida > Santalales > Viscaceae > Viscum > Viscum album. Next base: position 1,959,767,828 of record OY728126.1, read on the forward strand.
TTTCATCATTACTGGGACCCACATAGGATACAAGACCAGCACGGCTGGGACCCGCATAGGATACAAGACCAGCTGTCTTCATCGTCGCAGTCCACTAAGGATCTTTGCACAGTCGTCGTCGTCGAAGTCGCAGCCAGCTCTAGGGTTCCCACACACAGCAAGCTCATTCGGGATGGTCCGCTCCACGAGCTGAAAGGCTGATACATCAACTTTCACATAGCCCGAATTTGATGTATCCAAAAGTTCCGTGTCGTCAACAGGAACTCAACGCAACAGACGGCGTGTCAATCAGACGCCCGGTCTGAGAGATATTGGCTTTTTTGTCCCAGGGCCCCGGTTGGTTTTTAAGGAAAAACCAACCTGAACGTACTCCACCTACATCCAAACCTCGGGCGGAGTGAGCTAAAATATCCTTCTCACTTAGAGGAATTCAACAAAGCTGACGGCACGTCAATCGGATGTCCGTAGCTCAAGATATGAGTGTTTCCGCTCTGAAGGCCCCGTTGGTTTCGTGTACGAACCAACCCGGCCGAACTCAAAGTATTCCGAAACCTTGAGTGCGATATACCAAAATGACCGTCTCGATCCAAGGATCGCGTTTCTGCTGACGGTGAGTCGTTTGGAGGCCCGTGGATCATGTTACGGGCATTTGACCGAAAATGATTCGAAGACGGGGGGTCCGGGCCCGGGCCGACCCGGCCCGACCCCCCCTGGGTCGGCAGAGCCGGGTCGACCCGCCCTGGTCCAACCCGGTCTGGTCTGGCTGGGCAAGGCCCGGCCGGTCGGACCGGTCTGCCTCGGTTCGGCCGAGCGGCCGAGTGGACGAGCGCCGCGGGGCGCTACCCCCGCGGTCTGGAGGTGTCGCGGCCCTCGAAGGGCCGCGATGATTGAACGGATGCGGCATGTCGCCGCGTCCCATGCGGCGAGCTGGACCCGCATGGCTGCGGGTCCGCTGGCCGCCGCTGCCTCCGGCTGCCGGCGCCGCCGCGCCGGCGACCCACGCCGCCGGCCGCTTCCGCGGGCCGCCGGAGTCGCTCCGGTGGTCCGTTTTCCTTCCCGTCAGCGCCGTTGTTCCTCCCGGTTTCCGTTCTTCACTGTGGGATCAAAAAATTGGCCTTGCGTCATGTTCGTCGTCACCCGCCAAATCCGCACAACCACGAAGAACGGCGGAGGGTTGTCGGGCCGTGTTCTTTTGGCCCGCACCTTCCGCGTCAGATAAAAACAATGGGAGAAATAATTCCACACATGAAACAAAAATTTTAATAAATTAAATATGTTCATTTGAATCCGGTTCTTAAATTTTAAAGAAACTCTCACGGGAATAAGGGCATTTCCAAAATAAAATCCCTACCTCGTCAAGTCGTCGCCCGCGGGTTCTTCGCGGATTTGACCGTCGCGGAAGGAGGGGTTCGTCGTGGAAGGAGGAGATCGTCGCGGTATCCGGCACCGCGTCGACGAATTCCAAGGACCACAAAACAACAGATTTAATTATAAATAATTAAATCTGTGTGTTGTTATAAACCACAAAGAAGTTTTAAAAGAAACCTGAAACTCTTACCTCAAATAGATGATTCGAAGATTTCGTTGCGGAAGAAGGAATATCGCAGCAGAACGTCGCGGAGGAGGAAACGTCGGCGTCGCGGCACACGGTGTCGCGTCGTCAATTTTCGTGGGTTCGATGTTCTTCATCGGAGGCCGGCGTTCTTCACGTTCTTCACGTTCTTCGCGTTCTTCGCGAAGAAGGGTGAAGGCACAATAACTTCTGTCAAAACCTCTCAACATGTAATCCTCCAAAAGACGGTGTTGGTCTTATTTTATTATTACGCCAACAAATGAATAAGAGGTAAGTAACGACCCATTAATTCATAGAATTAAATTAACGAAAGAAAATGCCCATTTAATTTACGAACAAAACTGCCCAATTAAATGGTGCGTTAAGAAATTAAGAAAACACGTCAGTTGACTTTCATAATGACGGGTTTTCGCGGGTTCGTTACTTAGAGGAAAAGAAACGGTGGGGCTCGTGTGGGTCCCACCTCACAAATATCCTACCAAGAGGGCAGGATATTTCTGGATAGCATCCTATCCGGATCAACTCAGCCTAAGCCGCTTTTAAGTTTCCTCAAGTGGCTTCCAAGTGGCTTAAGTGAAATGAAATAAAATAAAGTTTGTTGTACAATTATTTTATTTCGTAACATTAAGCCCAAAAATTAAAAACCACAACCGAGAAAACGCTACTCCGAAAGAGGCGTCTCTAAGCAAATAATGGCGTTGTGATTCCATCGGTGCCCTCGGAATTCAATTCCAAGAACCGGTTCAAAAGTTAGAAAAACCCACTCGTCCGTTCACTGAACGTACCCGAGCCAAACTTCAGAAAATGATTTCGGGCACACCGGGCCTCGGAATCAGGTGCCGTCAGAAACTGCGTTCTTGAAACATTCCAAAGAAAATTAAGAAAAAAAATTCCTCGAAATTTCCAGGTCTTTACAATATCCCTCCAATTCATTGGGTAAAGATTTATATCTCATTAAATAGACATGGATGGAATGGTAAGTTATTCCGGTTTAGCGATACAGGACTAGAACGAAGAGTGAACTCGATTTACAAAGGGACATTGTCCACTAAGATGGTCTTAGCAACAATGCCTTGGATTCTATAGAAATCATATCATGTGATTAATGGTTGACACAGTCACATGTTTTATTCCCATTATATTTTATCGTAATTGATGTTCTTTTATGATATATTCCTTACGTACTTCCGAGATTTATGACTGTGCTCAAGATTTTGATGTTTAGATTTTATGTTCAAGTTTTTTCATTCAAATGTTTATGGATTGTTTTATGTTCACTATGTTTACCCTTACTGAGAATTTCAGCTCACCATTTTTGTGTTTTCTTTTCCCCAGGATATAAATAAAGGTTTTTGTTATGAAAACGTAAAGGGGAAGATCTTTATGGGAGATGTTGAAGATCTTTCACCATGATTAGAATATTTCGTTCCGAGTTTCCAAAGACACTAAACTAATACGGTCTTTGGGAATCTGTTTGTGTCATGTATTAAGTATTCCAGAAAAGTAATGTAATGTCCATGTACGTCAAGCTTTGGGTCTCCATGATAATCAGGATAGATTTATCACTATATAATAATAATATATCTTTTATATTCTTATATTTCCATGAACCTAAAAATGACAACGTCGTTCGTGTATACATGTCAACTATCACCTCTACAGAGAGACGCGATTATTATTTCATCACCGCGTCACATTAATGATATATATAAGTACATTTAAAAAAACTAATATGATATTAATGATATTATGATCATTATGTAAATAGAATCTAACACTTAACTTATTTCCATAATGATATTTTAAAAGTGAAAATGTCACTCCAGTATACATACGGCTTATCATATCCATGATTGTAACATTGTTCATTTTTATTACCCATATGTAACGGATATATTTAGAGGTATAATTTATCTATAAATTTAATAATTATTTCATAAATATTATATTTGAAATGATGGTCTCATGCCAACTTTGACTACTGACATCATAAAAAAGTAATTTTGGATCCATGTGCTGAATATTGTCAAAACATTCAACATGAACATGAATAATTTATTAATTGTTATAACATGGAAATAAGCGATATAAATGGAAAAATAAACATGAAAACAGTTCCAAATACTGTAAATAATAAACATATTTTTATTATTTTGAATGATAAAGAATGCACATGATGATTCAGACATAAGTGTTGGCACTTTTAACTAAATAAACATTATTTAAAGTGTTTTAAAGATATATTTTTTAAATAATTATCTCTAATGAACAAGTTTCTAAAATTATTTTTATTCATTTATTAGTTTTTAAATTAATGTATTCAAAATTCAATTTCGGAATTTCACTCTAATTTTATAAGAAATTATTTTTTAATGGTTTTATGTAAAGGAATTTCATTTAAAAATTTATTTTATTGTTAATCATTCAATTTTTTTTACAATATCCAAAAGTAATTTTTTGGCATATATGGAATAAACAGAATTTATCAAATTCATTATTCTTTAATTATTTAATGATTAAATTATATGTTTTCATAGTTATTTCCAAATAATGTGCTTTATTTATCATGGGCATGGTTTTTAGATTTTAAAAGTCATGTTTACATGAAAATTGTATTTATATATATAAATGTGTATTAATAATGGATTTAAAATATTTTCAAGTTATTTATTATTTATTTGGTCCTTGGAAATTAAAAATGAATTTTTGAACCCCACTATTTCTCATGGGTGTGGCTAATATATTAGATAGCCCAGCCCTAATAGTCTCGAATTGGTGCCTTACATTATTACATTTTTCTAATAAACATGGAATTCACATCTCAAATTATAGAATATTTTAATATTTTTGGAAAACTATATACAAACATACATTTTACATTATAACTTCAAATGAAATACAATATGGAAACTCCATTGAAATCTTCCATAAACTCCAATATTCTCCCTGAAAGTCATTCATAATATACATCTTCGCAGACTGGGGAAAAATTAAACATACTAAAGATATAATATCATATTCTATGTAAGGGTAAACAATATAGTATATGTTAATATAAACATAAACAATAATTCAATTTGAATAACTATAAATACATTCCACTAAAACATAATCCTCATAATATTTGAAATAAATAAGACAGAACAAATAAGTCCATATAAAGAATCACATGAGAATGGAACATAATGATCGATGTTATACTAGTTGAATAATCACATAGATTATCAATTAAAAATATCATAATGTTAGAATGCATAATTATGGACATCAAAAACATATTTTCAAGTCCTTTCCTAAGACATTTAATAATAAATGGTTAAGGAATCAGACAATTCCATATCTTTTTTGTCTTATGAGATCTAATGATTCTTTGAGGGGATATAGTGAGCCCCTCCCACCACATACTATTTATATTTTATTCCTCCTACTAATGGGGTGAAACATAATCAACATACAGAATTGAAATGTAAATAACTTTTCCGTATACAGTTAATATAATCACAAACATTTTTGAGTAATATGGTGAACCGTATCATGATATAATATCCATAGGAAAATATATCATAATACATTTAATAATATATTGTATATTAAATCATATTATATCAATCCCAATTATGAATAATATTTAATAGAGTGTGTTTAAAAAGCTGAAAATACTCTTAATAAAATTATACAAAAATTCTTGAGAAAAATACCTGTTTTTAATGTTGTAAATAATAGTTATTTTGGAAAATCATTTTTATAAAATAAGATCACAATATTGATAATACCATGAAAGAAAAGGGAAGAAAAAATATATTATAATTAATGAATAAATTATTTATGACTTAAGTGAAATCATGTAAAAAGAGTCTTTAGATGTGATCCAATTTGGTGATGTTTAATATCAAATATAAAAGTGTATTTAAAGAATACAATGACTAATTAGAATTATAAATCCAAGTAAGAACTGAAATATTTTTTAATGATAAAAATATTTATTTTAGAAAATAATTATTCTTATAATATATTATGGTTTTTACTAGAAAATGTGTAAGAAATTGGGAAGTAGATTTTAATCGGTCTTGCATATTGGGAGGTTTTGGAAAAATAAACCTTGAAAACCTATATTTCCATATAAAATAAATATTGAATTATATGAATAAATGGGTTTGAAAAATATACACATAATTTTACAAAACTATATAAGAAATAATATTTATAAAATTGGGTTAAATAGAGAGAAATCATAACGCAAATAAAAATGGGTGTTCGGGTAGAATCACTTACCTTATTTTCGAAAGTGTTCTACAATTATTTTTTATGTACTAAATAATGAAAGAATCTTAATTTATAATTTGAAAAAAATTCATAAAACAATAATTTAATTTTTTATAATTGTATTATATGAATTTATTGTATACTTGATGAGTTATAAGATTCCATTTTATCATTCAGATGTGTTAATTTTATTAGTTTTCATGATTGGTTCACTTGTATAAAAGTATGAAAGATCATGTTAAATTGAAACTACTATCTGAAATTGAATATTTATTTAACTAATGAACTTATATAATATTTATTGGTCTTGTATATAATAAAAATTCTTGATATGAGGATAATTTATTAGTTAAAATGTTAATTATAATGTTTTATATTATTTTGGAATTTTTCAATCACGATGCACTAGTTTTTTCATATGAATTAATATTATGTATATGTACATGTTATAGAAAATAGTATAATTTTTATTACACATACAAATGTTTTTTATCCCAAATTTTTTTTATGTCCTACCTTAATGGTGGAATTTAAAATTGAAACTCATCTTCCCTAAAGGAGGTAAATCGATGCCCCACTGTTGATGTTTTCATTTTTAGAAAAAAAGATAAGTGAAAAGAATTAATAGGGGATAATAAATTATAATAATAAAATTCGTGTATATATAAGATAATATAGAAATCCTACATGTTTTTACAGAGGTTTAACAAATTTGATATGAAATAAAATTAAATCGAATGAAAAAAAATGAAAGGGCGTTTTACCTCATCAATTCCTCTCCCTGAGATTCTCCTCAAGGAATATTGAAATGGTCTTTTTGGCTAAGAAAATAATGAAAATAACGTGGGAGAGATGATTGGTAAAGGTATTAGTAAAAAATTGGAAATTTTTATAGTCTGTATATGTGTAAGAAGAAGAGGAGGTGAGGGGTGGTATTTATAGTGGATTATAGGGGTTTTTTTATTTATTAGTCTATTAATTTTCCACCAGAATATAAATAGTATGAATATTTTTGAAAAATATATAAAATAATTAATTAGTTTTCAATATTATGATCTTACATAATCAATACATCTTCTATGTCAAAATAATTCATGTATTTTTTATGTACACTAATTTAATTTATTTCACTATTCACCAAACATTTCTCTATTTTAGAAAATTTTAAAAAATCAACCTTAACTAATTTTCAATCGGTATAATTAAATACTGGACTCCATTTTAGGAAAATAAACATCTAAATATGATAAATTTATATTAAATAAAATTATAATTTACTTGATATATTCTGATTTTAATATTGTAAGTGATTTTAAGAAACATTACAAATTAATTATCATCATTTAAATTTTTGTTATAATCGTAAGACAACAAAATATTAATTTTTGAATATATTTCATGAAAATAAGTGTTATTTTAATTCATTATACTAATTATAAAATTGTAAATAACTATTTTTGATTAAAAAAATTCCAACACTTAATTTTCCTTTTTGAATCATTTATTTACATATTAAATAATATAAACTAATTAATTTTCCATTCATAATATACCTAAATTTTATGTATACCTTTGTAGGATAAGTTACTATTCTATTGGTTATAAAAATATCAATAATAGAAAAATTACTATTCCAATGTTCATTTTAATAGCATATTATTGTTTTAAACTCTATATTGAGTAAAGCATAAGCTTTTGATGATATTAAATTTAATAAGGGGAGTACCATAAAATCATGGTGTGAAAATTTCTCTCCTCCTTCAAAAAATTTCAACATCAAAATTTCCATAATTTCAGTTCTTAAAAATATTAGTGTAGTTATTCAACATAATTTCATCTGGTTTCTACATCTCCTCTTCAATTTAATGTTTTATCTAAGGTAATTTTTCCAACCAAGTCCTTTGATTCCTACAATCCTATTCTATAGTTCCCATAATATGGAATTACCATAATGTAAGATAAATCGGGCTTTAGTTTTACTATTTCTTAAGTGAGGAGATGTGTTGGGTCAGGTATGCACTTCCATAGCAAAGAGACGTGGAACACAACATGTACTTTTGAAAAGTTAGGTTGAATTAAATAATTGTAATCCACCTCTTAAATTCCATCCAAAATCATAAAAGGTATGATATAATTGGGGTACATTTTCCCTTTCTTACTGAATCGTATCACACCCTTCCCTGAAGATACTTTCAAGAAGACCTGATCTCATATTTGAAGCTCCAAATCATTTCTTCAGTTATTGTAAAATCTCATATGTCTACTTTAAAATGCATTGATATGTGTTTGAATAGTATTTACCTATGCTATTGTTTCCGCCACAATCATTGGTCCCATGATTTTCTTTTCACCAACATTATCCCAACATGTTGGTGTACGAACTCTATTTTTATACAATTCTTCATATAATTCCATTTGAATACTTAAATGGACACTAATATTGTAGGAATTCACAACCAATGGTAAATATTGATCCCACATTCCTTGAATATCAAATTAAAATGATCTCAAAATGTCTTCATATGTTTGGATCGTCCTTTCTTACTTCTAGTCAATTTGAGGGTGATAAGATGTACTCAAATGTAGCTCAGTATCCAATTATATCTCAATAATTTTCCATAATATAGATGAAAATAGTGAATCACGTAAGACATAATTGAAAGAGGTTCTCCGTAAATTATTATAGCTTCATTAATATAGCATCTTGAAAGCCTCCCTAATGGAATATCATATTTTATAATGAGGAAATGTTCATATTTGGTAATTTGATAAATAATTACCCATATTGAATCATTATTTAATAGAGTTTTTTTTGTAATCTACTGGAAAAATCCATAGTAATGTCATCCCATTTCCACATAGGAATAGTAAAAGGTTTCATGATTCATCATGGATGTTGTGTTTCAACCTTGACCCATTGACAGACTAAACATCTCAAAATTTAATTGGTAATTTTCCATTTACTATTATCCGACTAGAAATGTTCTTTCAAATATATATTCATCTTAGTTCTACGAGGGTGTTTAGAGAAATTTTAATTATGGGTATCATCCAATAATTCCTAGTTTTCAAGGGTATAGAGGGAACACAAAATCTCTTCCCAAATTTAATAATTATATCCTCACACATGAAGTATTTCATCTTCCCATCATTCACATCTTCAATTTTCCATTGAAATATTTCGTCTTTAGAATGTGATATTTTAATAATTTATAATTAAGATAGTTGGAAAACCAATTGAAAAAGTAGTGATGTATCTCCTTTATTGATAATTCCCATATGCATCTTCTCTAGATCCATCCACACCAGATCTATTTTAATCCTCAATTTATTTATAACTTCATGATCATTCATTCTCAATGCATTTTCTCCCAATTTTCCTTCCTTGGGTGATAGTGAATTTAAAAATATAATCCTTGAGTAGACTATGCATTATTCTTTTCCTCACGTGGAGTTCTTTCTATGAGAATATAAATTTCAATCTCTTGTAATGTGTATAAATACTCCCATAGCTCTGGATAGAGATATTTTCTCTCTATCTTTAGATAAAATATTACATCTTCTAACTAGATATCATGAGTTGGATTGATATGTTCATGATTCTTTTACTTCCTTGATGTATTGTTAATAAATCTATAATTATTCATAAGAACATAACCAAGTACATTATTTGATGAAATACTATATATAACCCCCTCTAATTCTTGATGGTAGGGTTATGATCGATGTTTTGAATAACATCCAATTAAATTCTTCAAACCATTCTTTAAATTCCTTTGTCAAAATAAACATAACCTCATTATGAATAAGCACAGTTAACAAGTTATCTAATCAGAAAAAATTATGAATGAAATATTGATCGTATCATACTAAACCAATTAAACTACATTCCTTGGTTTAATTCTTTGGTTTAGGTCATTCCCAAAAAACATTTTCTGTGCTGGGATCAATTTTGATCACATCCTTAAAGAGAATATTTCCACGAACCCAAAATAAATGATATAAGAATTCACACATTCTAAAAATCCCATAGAACTATTTTCTTTGTTGACTCTTCAAAAAAATCTGCAAGTGGTTCTCATAGTCCTCATATATTCTAAAATATAGGGATATATCATCAATAAATACCACAATAAATTCGTGAATATATTCCTTGAACAATCTATTCCTTAGATCTATAAAAATAAAGGGTACATTAGTCAATAAATGTGGAATTACTATAAACATGTAATGCCCATTCCTAGTTTAGAATGTTGAATTGGGAATATATTCTTTCCTCACATGTAATAAATGATATCCAGATTGAAGGAAGATCTTTAAAAAATATTGAGCTTCATGATGTTTAACAAATAAATAATCAATTAAGGAAGATGATACTTGTTCTTTGTTTTAATAGAATTGATTTATCTATAGTTAATGTAATGCCTCATAGATCTATATTTATTCATGGAAAAGAGAACATGGGCTCCCAATATAGAAAAGTTAGGGAGAATAAATACCTTATTACTCAACTCCTCTAATTGATTCTTAATAACAACTAATTCTATAGTGGAAATTATATAATAAGTCCTTAATATTGGTATTTCATTTAGGATTAAATCAATAGATACTCAACTTCCCAGTCTGGAGGATGTCCATGTAAATCCTATAAAATAACATCAATGTATTCATGTATAATAGGTACATACCAAATTATTATATTTCACTCCTCATCCATAGATGTTTTTTCGATTCGTCCCATAAGAATTTCATTTAGAATAGCTACTGGAGGTGGATCCATATATGACTCAGATGATGAATTCTCCAATCTCAATATGAGAAATTCTATACCTTCATCAGGAATTGTAATTTCCATCCCTTTTCAATAACGATTATAATTATGTTTCAAAATCCATTACGTAATAATAATTATATCAAAAAAATAATATGTATATTATAAAATAAATAGTTAGAACATGTGTCATACTAAGATCTTCAGAACACATTCTTGTGTCATTATATCTTCCTCTATGAGTCTATAATGATAACTCCCTTGTTATGGTCAATTGGAAATATATAATTTTTATAGATGATTGGGAATATATAGAGGAAGGAAATGATCGAAAATCAAATAAATATTTTCTGAATTTCTTTGGAAGATTAAATTACCTACCTACACATCATTATGAACATCAACCTCGGTTATTTTGATCACATATGATTTTCCTTGATCCCAAATCCATTTTAAGGAAATGTTTTCTTGACGCTTCATAATTGTTTTTCATAGTGTCCCATATTCCTATAATAGAATTATTGATCATTGGTAAATTCCTTATTTACCTTTAAATCATGGTTTTGGTGGACTTTTTATCTTTATTTTTGAAAACTAATTTTCCTTTTATATTTTTCATCAGTATGTTTCCTTCTGAAATAATCACACGTTATAAAATTCCCTATTTTATTCATCCCTTGATCCATTCATTACACCCCCACCCACTTCATATCTTATTTTCCCTTAAAGTAATATGACTTACAGGATTATTTCTCTATATTGATAGAATGTGATCCTATATATTCATGTGATGATTGTTTTCTAGAGACCAGTTCTCTTCAGAGGAATGGTTTTACCCAATTTATGAATTGATAAATATATTTTTTATATTACATTCATAATATATTGTATGCCTTGCTGACCCTGAAATGTTGGATTGTTACTTGGAAATGTTTTCATATTCCTTCCTTCATGGACACAATAATTTCCTCTCAATATCAACATGCTTTTCCCAAGGAAAATATTTTTCATAGAAATATTCTTTCAAATTATTGCATTTCATATTCACAATTTCTCCCCCCTCTATTTTTTTTTGAATCAATGATCACCATTGATCAGATTTTCATGATAGTTAATAAATTTCCCTGATAACCTTATACCATTAATTAATTCCCAAATAAATAAATATCCTTTATAAAAAAATATCCATTTCTTAGATATAAATTAATTTTTTTGCCCCATTGATTAGTGTAGGATTTTTTCATATATAATAGTCTGACATTGTTACAATGCATTGTGGATTGGGTTACTCTATGGAAGTATGATTATTGCTCATAACCTAAGTCAATTTTTTAGTGTAGATTTATATTTCTGAACTCCAATTGCAGCATCATCTCCAAAATTATTTTCTTCCATATGATGGATATCCATAAATTGAATAGGTATGTTAATATGGTTTCCATTCCTTCCACTAGTATCCGTTTCTAAATAATGGTATACACTAAATTAGGTTATGAATCATAATTCCCAACATTCAAACTAGAAAAACTACATAACATAAATTGTATATTTATACATAGATTATCTCATTATAATAAACATGGTTTCATTGGGGATATGTTTAATTTTAAATCCCTCATAATTTATTATAAAGAAAACTGTGAATTACTCTATGTGTACCCCTGGGATTATCAAACATGGTTATCTTTAATGCATGTTGTCGTGTATTAGGTTAAGTAATGTCATGCTCGATACACCTTGTTAGAGTTTTTACACCTAGGCCCAATAATGATAGAACCATGTCCACTTGTAGTATATTAATAGGGATGTATTTATAATAAGTCCCACAAACTCAATACCGTACCAAAATCTAACAATGTACTTAAAATATTCTCCTCAAATTTCGTCTTACGGTTATGTCACCTAATCTAAATTTTCCAGATCTGGTTTCTAATGTTTGTAATAAACATTCTTTTATACCAACTGTAATGACATCACCCCCAGTATCATGGAGTCGGTGTCATACTTTATTACATTATTATAATAAAAAAACAAGTTACATCACAATGACCAAATATTTTAGTAGATTATGAAATCCAAATACAAAAATATGTTATACATTACATCTTGAATCCAAAAAAACATATAAACTCCATTAGAAACATCCATAAAATCCTATATTATCTGTAAAATTCATTCATAATATACATATTTTCATCCTGGGGTAAAATAAAACATAATAAAGGGGTGATATCATATGCTTAGTGAAGGTGAAAAATACAGTGGAAGCTAATATAAACATAACCAATTACGCAAGGTGAACATCTAAAAATATATTTGATTAAAACATAATATTGATTATATATGTAAGGAATGAAATTGATCAAATAATTTCATATAAATAATAATCTAATAATGAAATATAACAGTGGATAATCTAATAGTTGAATAATCACAAGGATTATCAATTAATAATATTAAAATGATAAAATGAATTGTGTCTAACATATGAAACATACCAATGAGGCCACATCCACGAAATCTACAAATAAATGTTTATGGCATCATCCAGGTCCATATCTTTTCTCCCTCATGAGACCTACCATTGAATTGAGGGGATATAGTGGTCAATTCACATTGCTTACGAATTCTAACAGTTTACTCACATAAATTTGTTGAAGCATAAACAGAATACACATAAAAAATGTTAATAAAATTTAAAAAACAGTAAATATAATCAGTAACTATTCTAAGTAATTTGGTGAATGTAATAAATATAGCACAAGAATAGTCAAAATAATAAAAATAAGTTTAATAAAATATAGTAGATGATATCATAAAAGATCAACATGAAGTAATAATAATATTCAACATAGGGTGTTCAAATATAATACTATATTATTAATAAAATCGTCATGATATTTTGGATTGAAATACCCTTTTTTCAATTTGTAAATAAGAGTTCATTTAGAAAATAATTTTTATAAAATCCAATTCTCATAATTCTTATGTCGGAATATAAAAGTTATGGAAAAAATAAATTATATATAACCTATAAATTGCATCCAACTGAAGTGAAAACATGTAAATAATGACTTTAAAAATGATCCACTGTGGTGATGTTTAAGAGAAATTATAAGAGTATTTACAAAGGAAAAGGAATATTATTTTCATAAAAACAAATAATAAATAAATACTTTTTCATGATAAAAATAGTTGTTTTACATAAAATATTTCTGTCCTACAATAGATTATGGGATTTTTTAGAATATGGGTAACAAATTGGGATTTACCCTTTAATTACCCATTCTTATCGAGATGAATTGAAAAAGAAACCATATAAAAAATGTAATTACTCAATAAAGAAAATTGTACTGATTTACATACAATATTTTGGAACATATATAGAGAATATAGAAGAATTATATAAAAATATTTAATAAGTACATTGTGGTAAAGAGGGAGAAATCATAACTTGAAATAAAAATTCAGGTTTACGTATAATTTCATACCTTACTTCTAAATGTGTATTACACTTATCCTTAATGTCATAGATAATGAAAATAGGTTAATTAATAATTTAATTCAGAACATATAAAATATGTATTATATGTATTATAACATTTATAAGTTAATTTATGATCTTTTTATTAGTTATAGTATTCAATTTCATCATTCAGAAGTGTTCATTTCCTTGATTTTCATGATTTTATCACTTGTAAACATTTATGAAAGATCATGTAAAATCTAAATAATTACCAAGAATTAAAATTATATGTTATTTATTATCTTACAGAATACTTGAGGGTTTGGTATATCATATTTTTTCTAGGAATGGTGAACATTCATTAGGTAAAACATTAATGACAATCGTTTTGATTATTTAACGTTTTTCTGATCATCACGCATTAGTTTTTCTTATTAATTAATATTACGAGTATATACAAGTTATAAAATATTAAATAAGGTTTATTAAATATATAAAATTATTTATTTACTATTTAAATTGTTTTATGAATATCCTTTAAGGGATAATTGATAAAATGAAACTCGCCAACCACAAAGGCAGTTAATCGGCACCTCACTGATTATGTTTTCATTTTTAGAAAAAAAATGGATGAGAAAATAATTTATATTGGATATCAAATTATAATAATGAAATTAAATTATATATTTGGAAATAGTGTTTTCAATAATTTTTGGAGATAGTTTTTAAGGAATATATATGAAATGAAATTAAATTGAAAGACAATAAATAATGAAATCATATTTTTCCTTTTCAATTCTTTTTGAGTCCCACATTAAGATACATTGAAATGGTATTTTGGGTGAGACAATAATGAAAAGAATGTGGGGGAGAGTTTTGGGAGATGTATTGTGAATATATTGGACAATATTCACAGCATTGGAGGATTGAGGAGAAGAGGTGGTGTGGTGTGGTGTTTATAGTTGATGGGATGGGTGTTTTTTTAATTTTATACATTAATTTTTTATTTTGGATCATGATTATAAAATTTTTTAACCTTGTCACTAAACATATTTAAATAATGAATGAATTTTTGATTCATGGGCATACATCTATAATACAACATCTATGACTTTGTTATTTATGTATTTATTAGATACCAAAAATCATCGTATTTCACTATTAACCAAAAAATAAAGTATTTTAGAAAATACCAAAAATTTACAATGAACAGTTTTTTGTTTAGAAATAAAAAAATATCTTCATTTTATTAATATAATTTTCTAAATGTGAATAAAGTAAATTTTAACTAAAATCATCAATTAATAAAAAAATTCCAATTTTAATATTATAACGAGTTTTATGACACATTAAAAAATTAATTAAGGTCTTCTAAATTTTTTTTATTACCACTGGACATAAAATTAGTAATTTTGTAATATATTTGATGAAGAAAAATTTACTTCTAAATAATTCAATTAAAAAGAAATTCTAAAAAAAATTATGTTTCCAAAAAAAATGATCAGTTAATTTATAATTTTTAAAATATTTATTAAACTATTTAATCATATAAATATATAATTTTTTAATTTATAAGCTACCTAAATTTTATGTATACATTGATATATGAAGCTACTATTCTATTGGTCATATCACTATTCATCATAGTCACATTAATATTCTCGCGGTCATAATTAATAGAATTTTAATGTTTTAAACTTGGTGTTTTGGGAAGCATAAATTATTAATGATAATAAATTTCAAAAGTGTAATATCATAAAATATTATGGATTAACAAATATAGCATATATGAAGGGTTGATTTCTAATATAGCTCATGATAAATGGCTAAGCATGGAATATATTACACATTGGGTGATCCCCATTATGGCTCTTTAAAAAATTTGGTACTCCATAGATGAATGTTGATTGTATGGTTATTATATTTGTAATGGTGAATTGAAGATACATATAGTAATGAAGCCTTACAAAACCTATATAATTTTTTAAGTGTTCCTGATGAGTTTTATGAAATGGTTTTAGTGGGTTTTCATTATTTTCACTATACTAATTATTTTATTTCATCTATGTCTCTTATTGTGATTCGTGTGATAATCTGAATATTTAAAATGGTTTTCATACATCTTATGATTTTCAAACACAAAAAATATGTCTTGATTAAATTATTGCAGATGTGTCGGGAAAAGAATACTTGTTTTATTTTTGGAAGGGTTTCCTTTGTTGAAAAAAAAAGAATAATGAGTATATATGATCACTTGTAATGTATGGGTTTACAATGTAGGATTTTTTCGTAATTCTATAAGACACTAAACTAAAAATATCACTATATGGGTTTTATATTTCAAAATATTTCAAATATGTAATTTTTAAGGTCGGTTCCTCATAGTCAGTATCAAGGGATATTTTGGAAAACTATGGATAATAAGATGTTTTCATAAGTGATATGGAGACCATAATGGGTTTATAATTTGGAAGTTAATCATAACATTAATGTCTTAGAAACCCTTTTTGGATTTATGTTATGAAATTTTATGGAAATTTAGGGTGTTTGTTGAAACGTTTATTTTTTAGTTAATTGTGTGTTATTACATTTTGGGTTGAAAAATTAAATGTATGAGATAAACTTTAAGGTAAAAACATATTATGGATTTATTTTTACATTCCAACATTTATAGAATTTAATAAATATTCTAAAGATGTTGTCATAGAAAAAGGAAACCTCATAGAATGATTGAAAACTCATCACATCCTTCAAGTCAATAGGAATCGAACACACAACTAAAGGACGATAATGGTGCATCACCTACCACTACACTACGAGAATTACTAGTTCATATGAATTTTTATTTAATGTTTAATTATTTTATTGTTGAAGAATAATTTGATTTTGGGAAAATATGCTTTATCTAATATATCACAATTCGATAGGAAAATTATTTTTTGATTATGTAAATAATTTTTTTAGGAACGAATTCACTATTTTGGCGACTTTTATGACTAAGGTAAAAACAATTTGTCATATTTTGGTAGAGAAATAAATTTTTAATTTTATTTTAGAGGAAAATGTTATTTTATGGTTATTTAGGTTATTTTTGGTAATGAATAATATACTGGTACATTATTTGATTTTGGAAATTACATTACTTGGATGAAAGTTTGAGAGTGATTGACATTATTTATAGATGAACGCTACATTTATATTGGAATATTCTGTGATCAAATATCACTTCGGATTCAATATTATTTTATAACATTATTTAGGTATTTTAGGAATTGTTATTTATTTAATGGTTTATGTTTACCATTGGGTATTATTGTTGAACGTTAATCATTAAAATTAGTTTTTATTCAAAAAATATTTTAATTGTTTTTTATAATTTTTTTATTATTATATCCATTTTGAATTTGGATTATATTTCAAGACAAGATAAATAGATAGTTAATCGTTTTTTGATAATGTGATTCTCTATATGTTGATCCCAGTGCTTCAGGCATGAAAATATAATATGAAATACTAATAATTTGGAGAAATATATGATTTTGTGGTGGAAAATAATTACTAAATGAAACTCTACATGTAATGAAATTATATATATTTATTTTATTATTCTAATTAGAAAAATAATTCTTCAACTATATGAATAGTATATTGAAACAAAAACATTATTCATTTACTTCTCTTATTGATAAATCAACTACCATTAGTAAGTATTAAATTTATTACATGTAGTTTTTTAAAATTTATCTTTGATTATAAAAATTATTTTTAAATATAAAATGATAATATTCATCATTGATTTTTTTTACTTTTTATGAAATATATAACTAACTTAAATACATACACAATGATGATGGATTAATTATTTCATTAATTAAAATATATGTTAAATGATATTAATGATATTGAAAGAAATATAAATTTATATAATTAATTTCATAAAAGAATTTTATAGATTAATCTGACATTTTATTGTTGATTTAAATGAGTTGTTTTTAATAAATCGTTTTTATAATATTTCTAAACATTCATGTAATGAATATTGTACAAAATGACATTAATAATATTTTAAAATAAATAACACATTATTAAATGATATGAAATTATTAAAAATATAAATTTTGGGAAAAGGATTGGGATATGTCTCTATGTGTGATCCCTAACTTATTTAGTTCACTTTTTTCCTTTTTAAGCCACTATATTAACCATTAATTAGTAAAACTAAATGTTATAGTAAGAGTTAAAGTGGTCAAATAGCAGTTAAACCAAAAGGATAAGGATTAAAAAATAATCAAAACATTTATAATTATCAATGTATTAATATATTTCAACCCATATTTTCATATTTCAAAATAAATCATTTTGGAAATATTTTTAATATAAAAATACTTTATTAATTTAATATTTTGAAATATTCTATGACTGTCTCTCCCCTCCCTTATAAAAAGTCACCACTTCTTCCATTTTCTTTTCACATAAAAACCTATTTGGTTAGGAAAATATCATCCATAATACCTTACTATAATCCCTACAAAAATTTTATAGCTCTTATATTATGTATAATACCAACCTTATTGGGGTTTTAGTGTCTGGAAAAGAAGATCATCTGGAGAAGATTTTTTTTTAATCATGTATTTTTATTTTATTTCTTCTTCCAATTGCGTAAAATCTTCTTCAAAATTGTTTAAATATAAAATAATTTTTTTTAATATTATGATATTTTACTATGATAATATTTTTAGAAATGTGTTTCTCTACATCCATTAAATGGGAAATGAATTTATCATTCATGGATAACGCTGACTACCACCTCACAAACTGATATAATTTGTTTTGCATCAACATATCACAATATTGGTTATAATGATGGAATTAATATTTTTATATTATATTCCTAACATATTTACCATTATTTAATAGTAATATATCTTTCATGTTATTATGTTTCATGAATATAGAAATGATAATGTTGATCGTTCATAAATGTGAACTATCACCTACACGGTGCGATGTGATTCATTTTTCATCACCACATCACATAGAAGTTATATATAAGTATATATAAACTATTAATATTATATTAATGAAATTATTATCAATATTAAAATATAAAATAACAATTTCCTTCTTTCCAGAATGATCTTTTAAAAATTAAAATGTTACTCATGCCTATGTACAACTTACCGTCTCCATGATTGTAATATAGTTCATTTTTCTAACCCCTGTGTAATTGATGGATTAATATATATAATTGATGTATAAAATTTATTATAATTTTCTCAATATTATTCAATAGATAATGATATAATAACCAATTTGAATATTGGCATCATACCAAAGTCATTTTGGACCCCTGTACCAAATACTGTCAAAACAATCAACTTGAACTTAAATAATTAATTAATTGTTATAACATGGTAATAATTGATAAATAAGTAAAAATAAACTTGAAAAGGGTTATAAAGAATGTAAATAATATTCATAAGTGTATTTTCCAAGAATATAAAGATAATACTTGATGATTAAGACTCAATGAAGTAGACATTTTATCTAACTAGAAATTATTGAAATTGTTTCAATGATTTATTTTTTAAATCAATCACATTCATTTTCATTTTTAAAAAGAAATTAATATATTCATATAGAAATTAATGTTTTAAAACTTTTTATTTTCTAATTTCTCTCATTTTTTTCAAAAATTAATATTTATTAGGTTTTATTTAAAATACATTCTTATAAATATCTCTTTTAAAGTCACTCATTCATATATTATTACAAAAGCCTAATGGAATAATTTTTATCATATATGAAATGAATAGACTATACCACATTCATGATTCCTTAATTATTTAATGTTTCATTTATAAATTTTCATAGTTCCTTCCATATAATTGGGTTTTGTTACTATGTCAATGGTTTTTAGGTTTTATATGTGATTATTAAATGAAAAGGTTTTTCTTATATCTGAATCCGTTTTACACATGAATTTAATAGAGTTTTCAATGGATTTATCAATGATTAATTCCATGGAAATTATATATGTAGGGTTGACACCCATTATAGATCATGGGTGTTTCCAATATAGACTATATGAAAGGTTGATCCCCAATATTGCACATGAAAATGGGTGAGTCCAACATAGAATATACGAAGGTTGAGCCCTATTATAGCTCTCTAGCGCACTTGGTACAACAAATATTGAAGTCCACCATATGATTATTCTATTATTTAGGGTGAATATAATAATGATATTATAATTATGTCTCAATTCTACTACATGATTTTTTATTCTTTCTAATGAGTTTTAAGAATCTTTTTTAATGGGGTTTCATGTTTTTCGTTAGACTAATTGTTTCATTTATTTTATGTCTCTTATTAAGTAATCTGTTCTCATCCCAATTATTAAAATTTTTCACAGATCATAATATTTTAAATAGAAAATAACATGTTATTATGAAATCATTGATGTGTTGGGGATGTATTGTCTCAAAAATACTCTATAAATTTTATTGATTTTGTTGTTAAACTATACGATTCGTTTTTTTACTAATGATCTTATTTTAAGTGTATTTTAAAAAAATTATTGGCATTAAATTTTTTTTTGAATAATATTCAAGTATTTATTAATGATAAATATTTTTTATAGATTATAGAGTTCTCTTCAGCATATTTTGGAAAGACTATTCATGGATTTTTTTTCTAGAATCACTATTGATTCCATACTCTAAATAATGTTATTTAAGGAACACACCCTACATTTTTATTAATGCTTATGGTAAATGATCAGCACATATGGTTTATCATACTTACATTGATCGAAATGTATGGATAAAAAGAGTTACACTTGAATGGAACCTTACGTTTGTCAAAAAAATATACATGGTTAAAGAACCTTATTTATGTAAGGATTCTTAGGTTTGAGAATAAAATATATGGTTCATCAACCTTAATTTTTTAATCAACCTTATATCATCAACCATGTTTTTGGGAAAATTTAAAATATGTATAATTAATGTTATACACATTCTTTTATGATAAAAATATGAACCAATGGATCATAAACCATATGCTACATAGTTGAACCTGACATTTTGGTATTTTGTCATTTTGTGAAGGAACCTTACATTTGAATTTTCAACACTGTAAGTTTGAATTTATGACTTTATTGAGGTTGTTAATAACAGTTATTGTGGAATATTTAGGTGATTTAATGCTCAATTTCAACATATTCAAGGAATGTTATAATTATTTTAAATAAGAGTTTATAGTGGAAATTTTCTCTCTTATTCATAAGGAATGTTATGAGGACTATGAGTAGTAATTTTGAATTTGAATTCTCTCAATTTATCAGGGATATTTTGCAGATATGGAATCATGGTGAATGATATCTCATTATAAATATATATTTATATATATATTTCTACATTGGATGTTTTTTAGATATCTATCCCTCACTCAGATGTGTTGATAATTTTTATTCTTCATGTCTTCTTGTGAAAATGAATTAATAGAGCTAAAGTGATCGAGCATCTCAGAAACAAGGACTATATTTTGGAGATTTACATGTTCATTCATGGAAGTCAGATTCTCTTTTTTGTTGAAGTTATTAAATTCAAATATCTTTTGTGAAACCGGATCTCTTTAGACATATTTCAAAAATTATTATTCTTTGGATGTTGATGATCTATCTTATATCAGTTTTATTCTGCTGAAACTATGAAGTTTAAAATATTTTATCAAATCAATCACTATTGATTATTTTGAGTATCATCTCTCGGTTGTATTCATGGTGGAGTGTCAGCTTCTTGTGCTAAGCTGCAGATATTTTGGTTACCTATAAAAGAACTATAAGGCTCTGTTTTTAACCTTGTTTGTAAGGGTGACAACTTCCTACACTCAGTTGTTGATAGGTCATATGAGAAGAGGAACTGACTAGGGAAATTCACCAATCACATAGAGATGGTGATTGGTGGAGTGGACTAGGGGATCATGGTGCCCCAAAACACTATAAATTTGTTTGTTCTATTTTCTATTTTTCCAATGCACATACTCTAATATAGAAATGCCACCAACTCTATTTACTATTGAAGTGAATCGAATGAGTTGTGAAAATTTTAAAAGGACCCAATTCACCCCGCCTCTATTGTCTTCTTCATAGACATTCCGACCTATCATTAAGATGTTTTGTGAATATAATGCAAGATGTATTTTTAAAATGGGCTTCTTTGGTGAAAAAAATGATAAAAAATAGAAGTTTAAACTTGTGATGTATGGGTTTACATTGAAAGAGTTATAATAATTATATAAAAATATAAACTGAAGATATCATTAAATGTTATGTATAGTTATAATATAGTAGAATATGAAATTTTATTGGTCAGGTCCTTATAGTATAATTTTTTAGGAATACATTATGTTGACATAGGTTTTCCAAGGGATAGAGGTCCTTAATGAAATTCAATGGAATTATTTTCTAATAATAATAAATTGTACTTGTTTTGAAAAAATATTTTTTTAAACCATTGGTTATGTTTCATTGGTGTCGTAAATTTATGAAATGTTATTTGATAATATTATTTAGAATAAATATTTATAAAATCATTTATATTTTTGTTATTGATATGAATTTATTAACAAGTTATATTGATTCAGTTATTTTTAACTGATTCTATATTATAAGTTTTTATTCCTTCTAGTGGATGCAGTATTGTAGGATGATATATTATTTTAGAGATGTCATATTCCCAAAAAATGTAACATTTTTGTTGTGGTAGATATACAATTATGTAACTATTTTTGTAGTTTTTATTACTATAAAGTTATCATATATAGTTGATTATATTGTATATTAACTTTCTGATGGTGGTTCTTGTTGTAACCGTTGAGAGAATATTACGAACCAGTTTTTTGAGATAATTAATAAAAAATTATGAAATTTATTTTATTTATTTTATTTTTTCTGTATAGTATATATATTATTTTTGTTTAATTAGTGTTTTAAATTTAAAAATAGAATAATGAAAGAGATGAGAAATAAATACTTCATCATTGTAAATTTATAAATCAATTTTTTTTGTTTCATGAGATAGATAACTTAGAGTTTATTATGTTATCATTCAATGAATTATGAATCTAATATCTACCATTAGATAGAAAATATATGGTTATTTTCATCATGGTTTAATAGTTTTGTATAGAAATATTTTTAAAATTCTTATGTTGGGGATTTGAATGTTGATCCATTATTGGGGAACATAATGAAGCAAATTTCTCAAGATTTCAAAGAACATGGAATTTTTCACATGGGAATATATTATTTAACAAAAAAATGTATATTAGATAAATTTTAAATAGTTTAATGAATATGCATTTGAGAATATATGTCATGGTTATTTAAAAAAAATTTGTTAGAATTTGGAGTCCATATATAAATATCACTAGTCAACCTGAGGAGATCAATATGTCATGTTTTTATATTATAGTTTTTATGTCACTAAAAGAACAATCATGATTTTCTAACGGCATTCTATTGTTAAATGTTTTTATATGGTTATTTTTAGTGATACCATTTACAGATATTAAGTATGATTAAGGTTTTTAAACCAATGTTTTCTATAATTTCTACTATATAACATAATGGTGGCATGCAATGATTGTTATAAAAATTCACTATTTTGGTTTAATTCCCCACCATTATCCTTAAATTATCTATTATTTCAATATAAAGACCATGTAATATGGGACACAACCAAATGATCACCCATCATGTTCTACTCATAAAGAGTTGGGGATATCAAAAAAATCCTTATAATTTTTAGTCATTTCACAAGTTATCATCTAATAAGATTCTATTGGTTAAAAGGTTCATCCTACACAGTAACATGAATTTATAGATTGTTATTTTGTGGAAAAAGTACCCTCTCAGTGCACATCATATCACATGTAACCTCATTCAGTGTTGAAGATAATGGTTTTATATCAAATATAGTTTATTAATTTTCTATCATTAGTAAAATTATATATTTCATTGTACATGAATTTCCTAAACATAAATTTTATTCCAATGTTTTTTAGAATGGTATTTACATAATTAATTTTATGATGTTTTTTAAAAACAATGATTTATACTAGAAATGTATGAAATAAAAATCAATTTATTAGTTATTATTTGATCATGTATTCTTTATTAGATGATGGATTAATAGAACATTGAAATTAATTAAAAATAGTAACTTGAATGGGATTTATCAATGTTAAATAAGTTACTAACTATGTAAATGTATTAAAATACTACTTAATATAAAAGGTATAATCTCCATGGTATTCATAAGGGTGAAAAAATGTGATAAACTCTTCACTATTACAAAAACATTCTCAGTTTGATGATATATGGATAGAAATGATTGAAACAATGGATGATGCTTCATTAAATGATAAAAAGGTCATAAAGACACTATATACATGTAAAAAACTCATGAATATTAAACTTTTATGAATATATTAATGATAATTGTTCCAGATAAATATTATGATAATATTATTTCATTTTAAGATCATAATTGAAGTGAATTCATGAATAATAAATTTTATAATGTCATAACTTCTCATGAAATAAAATGATTC
The DNA here is from genome assembly GCA_963277665.1 of Viscum album. NCBI lineage: Eukaryota > Viridiplantae > Streptophyta > Magnoliopsida > Santalales > Viscaceae > Viscum > Viscum album. The sequence goes on from OY728126.1 coordinate 1,959,792,521, forward strand.
ATGGAATTGAATGAAAAAAGAAACAATATAGAATGAAATATAATTTAAATACCTAAAATGATTGTGGATTGAAATGTAATATTAATTTCATAATTAATATTTTATTTTTAAATAAGACGAAATGAATTTAAATATTCATTATTCCACATATTAAAAATGATTTTAGTAAGAAATCATTAAATATAAGTGTAATCCACTGATTAAATTTAAATATTTTTCTAAGATTGATAATTTTTTATAATTTTTTTGAAGAAATATAATTAATATGATGATTATCATAGATATAAAATATCACCCATGAGGTATAAAATATTATATATAATGATAATAGTATATTAAATTTTCATAAAATCAAAGTGAATATACACACATGATGTAAAAAATGTTCTTTTATAATTTTAAATAGAAGAGTCATCTTATGATGAGTAAATAGAAGAGGGAGAACCAAAATTTTATAATTATTGTGATCATGATTCTTTAAATCAATTCAAATCATAAAATTACTCATCTACTGAAAAATATTATAAATAATTGTATGATGATGAGATAAAAATGGAATACCTCATGAAAATATATCTCATGGAATTCTTTTAATGGTCACTAAATTGTTAAATAAAACAACTAATTAAATTCATTTCAAATATTATGATTATATGGATTGAATATTTTACAGGATGTTTAATAATATTATTGTAATTATAATAAAAAAATAATATAACTGATTGGATGTCCCCTATTTCAATCATAATCATGGAATATATTCATTCAAATGAAGTAAAGCTACATGAAATTGAAAACTATTTAAATAATTTTTGAATTTATTCATTAGAAATAAATTGATGTATTTGATTAAAATCCTAAAATATGATCAATTTTTTTAAATTATTGGTTGAATCATAGAAATTAATATAATTTGAAATAATCATGTTCTATGGGATTTCATGTAAATTTATTCGACTAAGGTGATGGAAATGATAAAATGAATTCTATTATCTTCCCTCATATTAATGATATTTCACAGTATGTTCAATGAGATGATGGTGTTGACAATATAAAGAATACTGTAATTTGAAGTAAATTGGTCATTATAGAATATACTAAAAGAATTTGTTTTAATGAAAAAGTTAACAAAATTTTATGAATTTTATGAAAAATTATACACGAATACAATTTAAGAAAAGTGAAGAAGTATATTTTTTTCAATAATTTTATTTTCATGCATTCATATTTATATTTGAAGAAATATTTTCTTTTTATGGTTATAATGACTACAATTAATAACTATTTTAATTGAAATATTTTTTATATCAATAGTCGGTGTTTATTGAGTCCAAGAGGATAAAACTACAAAACATGAAGTATTGACATTCCCAAAAACGAAAATAAATGTAATAGTGAAATGAAATTATAATTCACTAGTGAATATAAATACATGATTCTATACATATGGTTATTCCATTAATGAGTATCATATAAAAATAAAATTTCATTTCAATCAATGTATAAACCAAAAATCACCTAAGGGGTGGTCTTAAAAAACGTGAAAATATGAATTATGTATCTTATAATGGATGAAGTCGTTATTATTCTCAAATTTGGGGGATCCATCATGTTTTAAAAAGGTTTTTTTACGAATTTATACATAAAATCATTGTTAATTTATATGGAGGTTCTTTGTCATTTTGGAATTAAATATTCATTATCATTAATATCATTATACATACTCAATTTTTAAAAAATAATATCACTTATAAATTGTCTATGATCAATAATGGATTGAGAAAAAATATATTTAATGTATTGTAGTAATGATACGATGGAAAAAATTTGGGTTTCAATGAAAATTGATGTGTCACTAAGGGTGAGTCATTGATAAAAAGTATTAATTCAATCATTGTTTTGGTATGTTTGAAAAAACTCAATTAGGGTACAATGTAAATGTGAAATCAACCATCAGATGAATTTTTTTAAAATGATTGAATGGAAATATATCATTGGATCACTTGTGTTCCATGTCTTTTAAATTCCATTGCCTCACTGCACAACAAGACATATATATATCTCTAGCATGTTCCCCGCTAAATGTATCTATGTTACATTAGTGGATACATATAGTCACATTATTTTAGAGATCATATCTCTAATATAAATACCCCATACCTCTAATTCAAATACCATGTGTGGATAAAATTCATATGAAATCCCTATCTACACAAGAGTGAATGAAATACATACCCATCCATTCCATGATTCCCCATTAGGTTATTTAAAAAAAAGGTTAATTGAAAAGACATGATGTGTATTTCTGCATTTTAATTATTATGGTCATTAATCGAATAATTCGACCTAATTGTAATCATTAAAAATATTAAGAATCCACCAAAATAGTTTCACCTAAGCAACTAGGGCGCACAATCTAGGTTATTTATTTATCCAAAAGGTGTAGTTATTAGGTCCTCATGAAGGAGTATTTCATATGTATTCATTAAGGAGACATACATAGGTCTCCCCAAAGGGTACAACCATATGTATTACAATGTGGATCAATCCTGAGGTTAGGTAATTTAGCACCCCATAATCCCACATCATATAAATGGGTTCCCCATTCACCATTATTAGATACCTAAGAAGACCCATTAACCAAAGTCACATAAATGAGAAACTTATTCTCCTAAGTCACCTACATGGGACCCACTCACTTATCTATAAACCTTTGAATTTCATTCACTGGGGTACGTTATTGGGTAAAAACAATTTCCCATAAGACATTTTTGTGACTCCCTATTTTGAATAAGCATCCTAAAATATATAGATTAGTTGTGCAGGATAATGTGAATCATTTCAATAATTTAATATTTTTGATAATGTTATTCAGGAATTACATGAAATGATAGACCTAGTATTCTTCCCTATACACTAGGAACAAATATATATAGTGAACCATGAATTCCCTAAATAATAAGGACCCCGTGACTTGGATAATTGGTGAAGGCTTCTGACATATATCCCTCATGGATCCTAGGAATCATATATGATTACTCTAATACCTAAATGACCTTTCATTCATCCACCTTAGTCAAATCAATAACCCATGAATATGATTGGACTCCTAACTATTGTAAGGCACAAACAAATTCTCGTTAATGATAAAATCCCTATGGAACATCAATGATATAAACATATCATATGACTCCAACTTAGTATAATACCCATGCCTTCATTTCCAAGATCCATCTATCTTATTTAACCAAAATGGATTCTCATGAAAAATTCTCACACAAACAATTTCTCGGTCTAATTGACCTAGTATTCAATTCCAAAATTAATTAAACATATTTTAATTGGAAATTATAATGTAATCATAATATTTAATACATCATGGATCGTGTTTCTTGAACATTGATGGAACAACATTGATCCTTGTCATAGAACTATAAAAGGATAATCATTAGCTCTTTTCATTTAACCATAAAAGGGGTTTAATTAGTAATTACTAGATGACCATTAAGGTAACAAAAATTAACATTATTAGAAGAATTGAAATAGTATGGTATTCATTATTAAGTATTATAATAGTTTTAATATGAACTACATAACACCCATATGAACCATGGATTACTATAAATAATAGGGTTCTAAACTATGCAGAATTAACCCATAGTATAACAATCTAATAATATAATGACAGATGAAAGAAAATAAAACTAGATGTCAATATTGATGCCTTCTAATGATTGATCATTTTCAAAATAAAGGTAAAAATTATTTTTATTATATGGTAATTCTTGAATATGTCATTAATCTATAATAGAGTCCCATAATAAGAAATAATTACCATTTAATGTAAGAGACAACAATATATCACCCTGACGAATGCATAGTTCATCGTATATTTTCCATATCCAAATGTCATGTAACCTTTTTAAATATATACATACCAAAAAAGATCATGGATGTAATCTTATAGAATAATTGAACTATACTACCCATTTTTAATGATACAATAATTAACACAAGAAAGATAACAAATGGAAATATTGTTTTACTTTAGATATTTTACTAATAGGTTCCTTATTTCTTGTTTCCTTTTTTGGATCTCCCAACACATCCATATAAATTCACTAAAAATATAATCACATATCATGCATACTCACCACATTGGTGGTTTCCATAGTAAACCAAAGAAACCTTCATAGATCCAGCAAATAGACCTGAAAAATACATTGGATTCAATTGTAGTTATGGCCCCGATGTCATGATATGTATTGTTTTCAATCAATAAACTTCAATGATTGGTGATGAACCAACTGATGTGGTAATATTAGTCCATTGATTCAATCATGAATGTAAGGGTATATTTTTAAAACTCTTGGAGAGGATGCAACAATTTTTTTCCTAACAATGACATGAGGAAAAAACGAGGTTTCCCTTTTTTTGATAACAAATATATTTAATAGTATATCCAATGTAAATTAAATGATTATAAATATATGTAGTGACCCTGAATAGAGTAACCCATAGCCAATTTAAACATTATTACATAAGAATAAAGTAAAAGTTATTAAATTCTGAAGGGCTAGATAGTTTGGTAGTCTTGGTGAACACGTTACCTACATGAATTAAAATTAATTTCTAAAATACAAAATATTTAAATAATTTTCATTTATAGAATAATTTCCCTTAATATCTTATTATTTCAAATCAATCATAAAACTAATCATGTTATCCTATAGAAAATAAAGCATATAAAAGGGGTGGTATGAGATTCTTAATAAGGGAAAGAATACAGTGGAATATATGAATTAATAAGGAATAATTAATATGGATTGGTAATTAAAAAAACATATTCCATTTGAAAAATAACATGATCATAATATGATAGGAATTAATTATGATCCAATAATTATCATTAATTAATAACATGATCTTGAAAACCGCATTTATATTCTAACTAATTGGAAAGTGACATGGAATATCTATAAATGATTTCATAATGATGAAATTCACAATATTGGACTTGTAAAACACTCCATTGAATCTTTTTCCAAGAAATATAAATAAATGGGAAATCCATCATCCAAAACTCAATATAGTTTTCCCCATGACACCTACTAATGCATTGAGGGGTTATTGTGGGCCCCAATAATCACGTACAAAGTCCAATTCAATCCTCATATTAAAGATAAAAAACATAATCAATTTAAACAATCAAATTTAAAAAATAACATATGAAATGATAATAAATAAACCATTCAAATAAACATAATCACAAACCATCCAAATTAATGTAGTGAATAGTAATAAAATTGTAAATCCTCAATAAAACTAATATTAAACTAACCATAAAATGGAAAAATAAGTATTTCAATACAACATATCCATAGTGGATAACCAGTATAATAAAATATTAGATTTTATTTATGAATATATATTTAAAAAAATTCATAAAAACACTTTTTTATAAAATAACATGTTTTTACTCTAAAAATAAAATTATAAAATAAAAATTTCTCAAATAATTTCAAAAATATCATTATTTAAAAATTTAATATCAATAATTATAAGTAAATATTTAAAAATAGGAATGGTCATGATAATGAAAAATCTATATTAATTACATAAAAGTAAAAACAAAAAATCCATTAACATTTTATATAAAATAAAAATATTTATTCCTTTGAGAATGACATGAAGATTCCCAAAAAAGATTATTAAAAAATAAAAATGTATAATACATTATTTAATAAATCATTTTTTAATTATTAAAAACATTATAATTTTTTTATAATAAATGGGTTTTGATGAAAACAGATTTCTGACTGAAGAGGGATATAAAGTCGAACATTATTTAAAACATTTTCTCAATTATTTTATGTAACATAGATAATGAAATATTACTTTCACATGAAAGAGTTCAATAATAATAACATTAGAATAAAATAAATTTATCTTATGATAAAAAATAAAATAATTCCCCTAAGGGATATGTAAACATAAACACTCTCTAATAACGATGAGAATGTTATATAAACCCCTAGCACATTAGTAAATTCTAAATCGTAACACCCATAAAAGAAATAAAATCAATAGAAACATTAAAAAACATGAAAATAAATATATTCATGACATAACATATTAAATATTATGTATGTACACCAAAAAAGAAAAATAGATATTGACAATGCAATCTGTTTGTGGGAAAGTAAAATTGATACGAGAAACCCTTACCTCTAGTCTGATTTCCTTCATATAAGTTAATAAATCCATTATAATTGTATAATTATTGTTATTAATCTATAAAAGAAACATTATCATAATTATAATATCTTATATGATTCTATTATAACGTTTTACTTCCCATTTATTAATAATATTTCATTAATTTTATTCTTTCTGGTGTTAATTGCTTGGTTTTCTAATTTTCATTTTCTCTTAAGAGTCCTACATCCTATGCATAATATATATATATAATACATAATGATAATATTTATATATACATAAAATTTAATCATTGAATTCATTTTTATAACAATTTATGAATGTTGTACATGGAAATTGAATCATATCACTTCATAGTGAATGTAAGCTACACGTACGCCGGAGAGACTATACAATTCACTTATTAAGTGAAAGGTTAATGAATTGGGTTTTATATTAAATTAAATATGAAATTGATTAAAATTAAAAACATTAAATAATATGTGATAAAATTGAACTATTTTCACATAAAAACTAATGTATAATATAATATAAGTTTTTAACTAATTTAAATGAAGTGGTTTTTTTAGTAAACAAGAATATTTTTAGTTATTCATCGAAAAATGAGACATTTCAAAATACCCAAAAATTAATAATAAGAAAATTTTAGAAAATTATTTCAGAAATGAAATTTATTTTTTAATTTAAATTTATTAAATTTGGTAAAAAAATAATTATAAATTTTGTGTGCAAAGTGTGACTAATTTTCTTTTTAGAAAATTACCTTTTTGATAAAAAATACTTTACTTTAAAATGACTATTATTTTATCGAAAATGAATCGACCATGGTTGAAATTTTTTATTCAGGTGAAAAGAATTAAATTATCATAATTCATAAAGAACTTTTCATATCCTCCAACTTAATAGAATGATTATATTGTTCATGTTTAAATCATAATATTTTAATAGAGTATCATATTTCATTTAAACATCGTGTAACCTATGTCTCATGTTATTGAAGAGATAAAATTTAGATAAAATATATATATATAACATAATGTGTCATGATATAAAATTCTCTCCAAATCCCGGTGTTGTATTTCTTATACACCATTGAATATGATGTTCCTCTCTTAAAATATCTTGGTGTAACATTCTTCCCCCCTTAAATAAATTACATCCTCAATGTTTAATCAGGATACATATAATTAAAAGATGGTCTTATGAAAATACCTTGTTTAAAAATCCAAATCCTAAAAGGGTTAACAATTAATCCTCCAAATAAGAGATAATGTTAAGTACAAAGTCTATATTGAATAACACAGAACTATGTTTCTAGGTTGAACAAAAATTTGTGAAATAAGAATATATGGATATGAAATAAAAGAATAAATTATTATAGAGAGTTATATAGGAAAATTATTATAAGAACATGGAGGATTAATGTTTTATTAATAAACCCAAACCATAATTCTATGTTTATTTAAAATTATATTATTTTAATATAAATGAAGGTATTATGATAAAATTTTATTTCAATATCCTCTTATTAGTGTTCAAGAAATTATTTATAATATAGATAATGATATTTGGAAAAATAATTATTCTATGTTATTCTTTTTCATTGCATAGTGTCATATAAGGATTGTTAATAAGATATTTTCTAATAAATTTATTTCTACATGGAATGAATATCCAGGATGAAATTGTTTTTCCTAAACCAATAGAATTTAATTTTAGCAAAACGTATGATATATAACAGAGTGATAAGTGTTTTTGGATTATTACATATATTTTACAAAAAAAATATTATTATATAATTCTATCAAATATAATAAAATAATCTATTAACATTGACATTAACTCCACTAGTTCAAAATTAATATTTATCTGTGAAATAATTTAACTAAAACCAATAACCTATTAACAGGACATCACATATGTATGTGGTAGGTGCTAGATCCATACCATCCTTTGGTTTTCTGTTCAATCCCTACATCCTTAACTAATGTGACGCTTTTTCAACCTTCTTATTAGTTTCCATTTTCCTAAAACTATATTAATATTATTAAAATAATGTTACCAACATTTAATATCCCATAAGAACCGCAAAATAAATGATTAAATGAACCGTAATTGTTACATGTTACATTATTAATATATATTTACCACTTTTAACTCATAATTGGAAACATATTTAGAGTTATCATACTTGAATAATGATTTTTTTCAAGTCTTTCAACTTATCAAGGAAACATTTTTCTCTATTATCAGGACCATTCCATCGATTCTATCAAATAATTAATGAAATTTTACTATAGTAAAATCTATATACATTTTATAATTATTAAACTCAATATATAATTAATTAATATACTCATTAAACATTATCATTTTATCCAAAAATAAGAACATTAATCATTAAAAAAATTCTATAGAAATATATGAAACCTGAACACGAACCCTTAGTATATTTTAAAGTATATTCCCTTGACTATTGGTGCATTAATTTTCTTAATTACCCATATCAATTGAGTTGAACCATTAAAAAATTCTAATTTCATTATTTCATTGGAAATTATGAGCGTTGTGTCCTTTATCTTGACACATGAAGAAAACACCGAGTTTTTTATGATAATAAAAAGCTATTTCCTTCTACAAGCTTCAAAATTGGAAAATCCATCATTATTTCATCCCTTTATCCATATTTTTCTCAATTTTCTTCTTCTCCACTTTTTTCTACATGTATACATAAATCCTGGATAGTTAATTCTTTTTATTGATCAAATACGATATTATGTGATAATATGATGGAAAAATTTTGTGTACTGGTTCACATTGAAATATTATCTTAATCCCTTCAATTAAATGATAATTATTACTGTATGGGTTATATTAAATGATATATTTTACATTACATCCACTAGGTTCCATGATTAATAAATATAATTCACTAAATTATATCATAATATTTGGAAACATAATTTATAATCCCAAACTAATGAATCACTTAACCTAAATTGACAAATATAAGCATAGAAAATCTCATACTCATAAATATGTTCTATTCAAGAATATATCTATTTTAAAATCTTTCATAATGTTTTGAAACGAAATTGTGATTTATCTTAAACATATCCCTTAGGTGTGGTAAAATAAGAGTGTACTAATGACCATTGTTGTTAACTATGTGAAAAATAGGTCACACATAATTCTACCTTTTCAAAGTTATTACCCCTAGGTACATATGTTCGGTAACAACATTCAATTGTAGTATCCTAATTGTGATGTATTTTCTATAAAAATTCATATTAAATATTCCTCAACAAATTACCATGATTTCATTCTATACATATAATTAATCTACAACATTTGGTTATTCTCTCTAATATTTGTTTTTTAAATCTAGTTCCCAATATTTCAACTAAACTTTCAATTATACCAAATATAGTGACCCCAACCCCTTTAGCTAAGATGTAGTGTCTACTCTATTAAATTGGAATAAGATACATGGAATAAAATATTAAAGGAGATTATATTATAATTGTCTTGGTAATATTGATACATAAATGAATTCACATTATATTTTAAAACATACAATCAAATAAATTTTTTTGTGAACACCATTATTCCCCTTAATATTTTCCTAAATATTAATCATAAAACACTTCTTCGTATCTTGGGGAAACCAATAATAAGAAATATTTTACCTAATATGCCTAGTAAGGTTAAGAATATAGTTAAATCAATGAATAAATAAGTCTCCATAAATATTTAAATGTAAATAACTCATACATATTCCATTTAAAAAAAACATAATCATAATTTGGATGGAATAAATGATGATCAAGAATATAAATAATCACTCGATATTGAAAACATAATGATGGATATTCTAAATAATATAATAATAACATATATTTTCAATATCTAATTTCATAATAATATAATCATTAATTTCATACATCTATATCATACAATCAAGGCCTTGTGCTAATACATATAAATCAATGGGTAAGGCTTTGTCCAAAACCCTATATATTTTGACTAATGAGACATACCGATTCATATTAGGGTTATAATAGGTACCACCCATCACATACTATGTCAAATGAATTTCTCATATGAAATGGATTAATCATAATCAATATATAGATTCATATTTATAACATAACATACTAAATGTTAATACATAACCTAATCAAATTAACATATCATACCCCATCTATAGTATGATTACGAATTGTAATAAAATTATACTTCTTAAATGAAACAAATAAAAAAAATACCTGGAATGAATAAGGATTATGTCAATAAAAAATATCCCCATTTTATCATATATAAAATTAAATTTTCTATGGCGTTGATGAATCTAAATTTTAAAAAATTTCACAAAAATACTTTTTGAGGAAAATAATATTTTCCCTTTAAAAATAAAATTTGAACAAAATAGTTGAAAAAAGGTGGGAATATTTTTTTATAAAATAACCCCTGAATTTTTTTTAAATAATATATAAAAAATTTATTGGTAAATATGAAATTAAATTCCATCCATGTCATGTATGTTTAAACAATTATTCCATCCACATTTTCAGTAAAATCCAAAAAAGTTTTGTATTGAATATGACATGGAAATTTCATTCAAAATAATTTAGAAATATTAAAAATGTTTGAAAGTGTCTCTAATAAATCAATTTACAAAATGTCCAAAAAAATTAAAACATATTTAGATAGACTTTTTTTAAATGAAAACTGATTGTCATACAACGAGATAAATAAATAAATATTCTCATAAAAACATTTTCTCAACTATTATAACTACCAAAGGGTGGGAAATAGTATTATTACTTGTAATTTCTCATTAATTACCATATGTGATGAAAATTGATTTATTATATGATTAAAATATCAAATAATTCTCTAATGGAGACATAGACACAAATTGTCCCCAAAATTGATGAGATAATAAAATAAACCCATAAAATATGGTAGCTTGTAAATATTATATACCACAAAATAATTGATATAAAATGTAACATTAAATACAATTGAGATAAATCGTTCCATTATATAACATATCAATTGTTTTGTATATTCATCAGATAGTGGATGTTAGTGGTGAATGCGGAAATTGTCTCATTAAAGTAGAAGTGAGACGAGAAACCCTAACCTCAAGATTGATTTTCCTCTTAAATGTCTTTAAATCCGGATTAATTTTCTAAGAAGGTTATTGATTTATTATTGAACCATATTCATATGTATAATATCTTGAATCATCCTTTTATATCATTTTACAACTGATTTTGTAATATAATATAATTATTTTAATTATTTCTTGTTTTACATTCCATTATTTTTTCATGCGCAATATTCCATGAAAGTTATAGTTATTTTTATAGTATATATGTATATATTAATTCCATAATTTAATAATGTTGTTAATATAAAATTTAATTTTTACATTAATTTTTTGTAGATATTTAATAATGTTGGAGATATAAAATTATTCGCATCTCTTCGTGGAGACGATAGGACATAAGTACAATCGACAGATTATATCATTCCATTAACAAGTAAAAGGGTTAGGAATTTTATTATATATTAATTATAAAAATTATTAGACATCTCATATATATCACATATAATCAGTAAAAAAAATTTATTACATTCCTTGTATAGAGTTACTGAAAATTGAATCACATCACTTTGTGAGGCGGTAGTTTGTCGTATACAATAGTGAGATTTAAATATTTAAAATGGAATGGAATGTTAGAAGGTAAATGTGATTCTAAAATTTATTAGTTATAATAATATCATAAATATATTATACATTTGATAAATCCATCATTATATCTACTCTTGAATAGTGGTTATAGAAAATGAACATCATTGGTTCGTGAGGTTATAGTTCTTCATACAAATGATCAGTAAATTTGTTTCCCATTTCAGGGATATAGAGATGGAAATGTATTTTACAACAAAATAATAATATATCATTTTATGGTAGATACAATTTTTATTATATTTAATTTTTTAAGACACAATTTTATGTGGTAAATGAGAAATAAAAAATAAAGAGCTTTGTTAAGACAATTACACTCTCCTAGAGAAACATCCTTTGGATCGCCAATAATGGTTCATATGTATGGTATTTTTGGAAGACTATCATATATATTATATATATAAATATTTTTAAGGGATATATGGGTAGGGTTAACTGATAAAATATCCTTGATGTGTGTGATGATGTTTGTGGGGAGGGGGAGTTCCCTTTTATAAGTGGCTAAAGGGATCCCCATTGAAAATTACATGGAAATTTCCCATAAGAAACCAAAATAATAAAATCATTCACATTGAAAAAGAATATGAATAACCATGTGATATATTTTAAAATTTGATAGGGAGAAAATATGTCCTTATATTAATATTTGGACATGTGTTTCTTTAATTTTACCCTGTATCTCTATAGTTTAACTTCATGTTAGAAACTCAATTTTACCTCTATCATTATAAATAATTTTTTAGGATTTAACTATTATTTTTGATCAAAAAATAATTTCAAATTTCTATATCTTTTAAATAATTATGACTCAAAATACAGATAATTTTTTACCAAATTCAATTAAAATAATAATAATCATTAAATGTAAAATTATACCTGCATACATGACCGAAAAACTGGTTCTAAATGAGAAAATACCAATTAGTATAAATTGTTTTAACATCAAAATCAATATGAAACTAAATGAAATGATATAAATTAGGTAAAATGTATTATTATATAACTAATCCTACTTTAGTGATGATTTAATATATAATTTTATCCTTAAAATAATTTAATGAAATAGATTTTTTGGAAAAAATTGTATTTTACATTATTCATCGAAAAATAAAACAGTTCATAAAAATACTAAATATTTACCCTCATGTAAATTTGATATGTTAATTTAAATAGTGGGTTTTATTTTTCATTTAAGTTATCATTATGTGGTTTAAATTAAATTTAAATTATGTATGACAATCATGAAGAACATAATTTTTAAAAAATATAGTTTCCATTTAGAATATATATATATATTTACTTACAAATGATTCTTATTTTATTAATAACAAATTGATAAAAATTTATTTTATTGTATTCATATTTAAACAGTTACATTTTCAATATTTAGTTAGTCTTTCCCATAACCTCCAATTTAACTACAAGGTTATAATGGTAATATATAAAAAATAATATTTTAATAGAGTATCATGTTTTATTTAAACTCAATATTGTATTCATCACATGCTATTGTAGATATTTAATTTAATTAAAAAGTAATCGATCATAAATTCTTATCCTATTACATTATCTTCTAATAATTATGTTTCGTGTCTTATAAACTGTAAATATGATGTTCCTTTTTAAGAATCTTTGGGTGTCATAATATAAGAATGGGTGGTTGAGGATGATTTCAACATCATCCATATTATTGTCTATGAGAGGACAATGAGATATTTGACTAGTCGTTGTAATCATCTGTGTAAATTTACCTCAACCCCCTTTGTAACCTTATGATTAGATCCCCTAAGATATGATATCCTTAGTTAATAAACCAAGAAACCTAGTTGGTGGGGTTTCTAGAGGATATTAGCCACTAAATCTAGATATAAATTTCATACCCTAGTTTATGTTAATATAGACAAATTTCATCACTATATACATATTGAAACAAATGAGCCACCCATGAGTTCTCAAACTCATGATGTCAACTAACAACATTATGTGAAACCAATCATGATCAATATTATGAACCAATTATCTCTGTGGGGAATGTCCAAAATGATAGATCAACAAGGGTATTCGAGGATCAAAGAGTAGGTCTATATCCCGATCAATATAAATATCCCATAGGATAATTTGATTATTTTTATATTTTAATAAGGATATAAGGACTCTTCGTCAATATGATTAGGAACCAATATTAATGGAGGTCCTCTGTATGGTAATGTGATACAAAATATTATAGGTGCATCCCCGAGCATCCTCAATGAATTTATTCCAAACAAAACCTGAATAAAAAACACTAATGTTCATCTCCAGGGCATCCACTGTGAATGTAATCCTTATAATAACAGAATCAAAACCCCTATGGTAATTCAAAAAGAATTCAGTGTGATGTTACTCTCTATATAATCACTACCAATAGTTATGTAGGTCCTCCCTGTAGTACTTATTGAGGAGGTAATACCTATGATACCAAGAACATCAACCATGATTTTCCTCCCCATGGTAGTAAATAAACTCTTGACTGTAGAGGTCCAACCCTTGGTGATAGGAAACTATGATGATATAAATTTTCAATTTATAGAGCTCAGTATGAATTTCCTCCTCCCTATAATATGAACATGACATATAAAGGTCCTCCTCCAGATGAATATTATATAGGTCCTACCTAAAAATGTGTAATGAATAAAAATTATTACAATACAACAAAAACTCAAAAAAAAATATGTTACCATAAAATATAATCTATGAACTCTTGAGGTATATTCTAGAATATTTTGTGAAATTATAATCCCTACCTAATGATAATAACTGATATGATGTTCCTTCCCTTCAGGGTAACCAAAAAACTAATAAACAAAAAGACCCTCCCCATATAAACCTAGTTTATAATAGTAAATGTCCACCAAAAGTTCTTGTTTTATAGTTCCTCCTTATGGTAAAACATTGATCAGGTATTAAGGCCCCCCTATGATGGAGAATTCAGAATCAGCCATAGAGATCCTCCATGTGGTGCTCATTATGATGGGCCTTTTCACAATGACACACCATATAAGCACAAAGTTCATACCTATTTAAACGTTACTCCTTTGTTTCCATTATATCTAGTGGAACTTGAGAAACTGTGGCTAGATATATCAAGAACCCCATCATCGATCAATGGTGTCTCAACCTAGTTAATGTGTAATAAAAATATATGATTTTAATCTATTCCTCCCCTTGAATTTTTTCACATGGAGATGGTTGGAGATTTTTAAAATAGTATTAATACTCTTGTAATGAAATTAGGGAAATAAAATTCATGGTTATATAGATATAAATGTTAAAAATTTTAGTACTTGACATGATTAATCTTATAAATGTTATTCATTATGGCATTCCCAGGGAACTAAAAGTGCAGTGAATACATAAATTTGTTCACAACTTGTGGGTGAATCTCCATAATCTCAAGACCATATACAACTATTTTGTAAAGTATGTTAACCATACTAAGATAATATATTCCTTGTCCAATTTTTAATCTATATTCCATTTTACTGCCTGGAATTCCTATTTTTAGAAGACGTTGTGAGGGTCAAAAATATGTATACCTTATATTTTTTAAGGTGCTCTATCCAATATTATCTAATTAACCATGTGATATGTATATCAGATTAGGGGGAATATGAATATATACATTTCACTATGATCATGGGATATAATAGTCTAATTGGGGAAAAATATTATAATGTTATCAATTAACGACACGTATTAGGTCTAAGATTTTAATATGACAATTTTCTGATAAAATTATCTATTATTATTCACAAATATCAGAAAAGAAATCATCAATGTTAATTATTTAGGAAAATGATTTTTCATTCGGATACTCAAATGGTCAGTTAGAAAAATTGTTTGTGGAAAAAATATAAAATTACTTTAAAACCCTCTATGGTGAGATCCTCTCTCAAATAATATGTGGTTCATTCAACTCAGGATATGATAAAATACTAATCGACCATAATGTACAAAAAATATTGGATACATAAATGTATTTGTAGGAAAATTACCATGAGGTAGTAGAATTTTTACCACTAGCACCACCATATGGCTCATCGAATCCCCCATAGATTTTAGCCATGATATAGGTAGATCCCAAATTATCCACACCCATTAGGTTTGGTTATTTTTTTTACATCTCTAATATTATGAAAATAAATAATTTATATAATAACATTAGATTAAAAAGAACTTCCCCAATATTTTATTCAATTAAAAGATCATTATTCATCTATATCATAAAGTGAATATTTAATTAAATTTTGTAATGGATTCCATAATGACTGCCTTTCAAAAACCACACCTAGGGGAGAATGGAGAAGGGTGGAAAAATATCACAAGGACCACACATCAAAATATTTTTCTATGAAAATAAATATTAGAGGGGACTATAACATATCCCTCCGAGGATAATTAGAGGATTTAAAATCACCTTACTAATTTTAATGAAATGAGAATTTGATTTCTTCTACATGATTTGTGTTAGTACATATTTTTGAAATCATACCAACAAATAAAATTAATCATGAAAAATATATAAAAGGACGTGATGATGAGATATATATATATAAAATAACCCATCCAAAAAAATTTAATGGATTTCTGTACCTATGATCAGTGGAAGCATTCTTGAGTAGAAATTGGATTTGGTTTCTTGGATTGACTATTGTAAACCTTATGATGATGGGGGATTACGATTAAAAAATCATGATACCATCCAATATTCTATAAAATCATATTTTCTATGGAGACTCATAAACAAACATATAGAGGCTCTTTCTTTCCTTTGGGATGAATTTATGAATATGTTAAATATTTGTCCTTTTAATCATCTTGATTCCTATGTATGTCCTTCCATCAGAATGATTTTTTCTTCAATTGACCCTCACTCAAGATGGATTTTTTCCAAGGATTAAAAACATGATATTTGGAAATAAAATTAATGTGGAACTCCCCTTGTTGATTTGGTGGTGGGTGAAGACACTTCCTTGTATTTGAATGTTTCTATTAAGGACCATCTTACTAACATGGAGGATCATCTGGGGAAAAAAATTAATACTATTAACAAGTATTTTTTCCCAAATAGGGAGGATTTATGGGCATGGAATCAAGTTGTTAACGGTTTTCATAAAACTATTATGTTTTAGAGGTTCTCATTGAATTGTAATGCAAACTTTTGGTGGATGAAGGGGTTGCATGAGAATTTAATTAAGTCATATTTATCTATACATTCATGGAGATTTTTTTATTAGAAAATCATAATAGATTATTATCATAAAAATTGAGGAATTTTTATATTCACCTCATGTGTTCTTTTAAATTTTCATAAGGACGATGTGGTTCATATTTTTCATAGCTGTGTTATAGCTGATCTGGTGTGGAAAGTCATTGGAGACTTGTTTGAAATCACACTACTACAGATGAATCTCATTTGAGATTTCATATTGATCTAGGTGTCCCTCTCTAATTAAACTTAGGTGTTCAATCTATTCTTGGTAGCCACATCAGAGTTGTTTCCATAAATATGGTATGTCCGCAACCAGGTCCTTTATTCTGGTGAGTCCTTCTCACCCCTCAACACTCTTTCTTGTATTCTTGCGGTTTTTTGTGAGGCTAGAATTCCACATAAAAATTTCTTCTCTAATTCAATTCCTGACATGACTGTTCTAATTCAGATTGGAGTATATGGTTATTTCCGGCCTCTGTATCATACATTATATGTTTTATGGAAGTATCCTTTTTAATGGACTGAACTCAATTGTGATGGGGATTCTCAACGGAACCTGGGTCCCTCCATCTATGATGATATCTTAAAAGATCACCAAGGAAGTGTTCAGGGCTATTTTGATGGTTCTTTGGGTGTTTTCTCTCCAATTGGGGCTTTGATGCTAGGTTTCATTGTTGCAGAAAAAAAAATTAAGAGAAACTGGATGAAAAATATCTTTCTTGAGAGTTATTCTGAAGTTATTTTTTCAGAAATCAAGTTGTGATATATTTACTTATCTTGGATTTTTTCTAATCATTGTATCAACTTCATGGATTATATTAATTCCATGCATCATATCATTACTCACACTTATCAAGAATATAATTAGGTGGGGGTGGCCTTGAAAAGAAAGGGGTTTCAATGTTGATATTATTTTAAATGAATATCTTCTTGAAGAGTTATTACTTCTTTTTAATAGGGATTGTGATAAAACACTTATTTTAATACTTGTGTAAGAGGTTTGTTTTTTTTAATAAAGGGTCCTTACTTTTTTGGGAATGGTCTCATTTCTTTTAGAAAAATGATCAGAGGCAGGACCATGATATAAGAGAACATCTGAACAACCATGTACCACTTATTCAATGAGATTCATAAAATTATTAAGGGAATGATGTATCTAAAACCACAACTCTCCCTTATCCAAAAAAACTACTAATACACATTCCCCTAAAGATAATATTGTTCAATATATAATAAAATTATTCAATATTAATTGTCTAGACACAAAATTTATCAGAATATATACCTACCAAGTGATGTTATCAAAATTTGAATAATATCACTCCTCCATAAATTCCAATTAAACAAGGGAGGGCCCCTCGACTAGAAAGAACAATGTATGGTCACTTGAATAACCCATGGCCAAGGAAACCAATCTATCTATCCTAGTGAAAATACAATATTATAAATTCATTTTAATATATAAAGAACCCCAATTATTTCAAGTGAGATACCTATTATATTTAAAGATAGTTATTAATGGTATACACTACTCAGTTAATAAAATTAGGTTTTACACACTACCTCAAATTGGTATTTAACATAGGTGATAGTCATAAAGAAATCATTTACTGCATTGAGATCCCTTCCTACTGAATAGAATACATATAGTGGTGATGTGTGCCAACGAAATCCTAGAGGAAACAATATCCATAGTGCGTTGAATTAACTCATCTTTTACCCAAAATTTGGATTCACACCATACCGATATGCAATGATGTAGTGGATCTAGAGTAGACTCTGAAGAATGTTTTACCTCAATAAACATTAAGGATGTAAATAATAGAGAAACATGGATCCAAAAACAATGTTACATTATACCAACCATTAATGGTAACAAAAAATTGGTATTATAACCAACTAGTTGGGTCTAATTACAAAATAGAAGTTCTGTAATATAAATTCAATTATATGTTTTGATCCACACTAAGGAAGATGACTATCCTTGATATCTCCATTTACAAAATAAAATGACATATATAGGGTATTGTAATTCATTGTGTAGAAGACAGTTTTAAACAATTAACTAAATATACATATCAACAAAATTAGTTGTTGGATATATGAATGGAAAATATTTGAGATTTGATATAGATATAACTTATTCCCATTAAATACCATGAAGGTTTCTTGGAGTTTGTAAAAAAAAGTACGTGTTAGATTTTATGATGTCTTATAATGAAAAATAAATATTGATTTAATAAATAATAAGGAAATAACAATGAATAAATTAATCACAGACCATCACACTCAAAAATGTTGCATAACCATATCAAACCCTACACCCTCTCACTCTCTTTAAATTCCTCCACCTACAGAACATATATATCTATAACACCCTTTTCTAAATGTAATGAATGTGAAAAATCACTCAAAAATAAAATGGATAATGGATAATGTTTTTTATTTCAATAAAACAAGGTTATAGTAATTTTCAAAACATTCTTAATAGAGGAACATGGTCATATTACAAAATATCCAGAAACCCAATTATATAAGTTTTAATGATAACTATGATTACTTCCCATTCAATTTTAGTGAATAAATTTTTTCCAATTAAATTATTAAAAATGAGTATATAAAGCTAGTTAAACCCCTATAGTTGGTGACATGTGACTCTACAACTCACCCTAAGTAGAAGGATAGAGGTACAGAATTCCAAAAATAGCATACATAGAAATTTTATATCTATAATATTATGAAATTGATCTTCCATAAATATGGAATACTTATAAAAATATTTAACCAAACCAATATGACCACAATTTTCTATGTGACACCATAATTAAATTTTCCTCATTTAAGAATTCCATCGTTTTCTGTAACCATTATCATTAAAAACAATTCACTAGAATATGATCCATTTTAGGAACCCAATATTGTCTAGAAACTCTTCGATTTCTTATTCCCATCACTAATAGTATGATAAAATCTCTAAAAATAGTTATTTCCTTGGTTAAGGAGTTTTAATTTGACATGATCAATGTCATAATCTAGACATACCCCTTTAGTAATAAGGAGGGATCATATGAACATTAATTATCGGTTAATAATTTTTTAGGGGATCGTCGGGGATAAAGATGTTGAGGTCAAAATAAAACATAATGGTGAGGTTTAATTTTTATTAAATCAACATTAACATTTAACACCTGATGATATGATCAAAAATGACATAAATATCGACATAAACTTGTTATTAAATAATCCAGGGCTTTTTTCATCCAGACTGTACAAGTAGATTGATTAGTAGGTGGTTAGTTAGGTAGTCAACACTATAGCGTGAGAAAATTAGTGAAACCATAGTTGTGGTTGCTGACACAGTCTCCTTGGGACATCAATACTCAATTCAAAGAATAAAATCATTATAGAAAACCCAATACCAAGGCATAAATGTTTGATATTTTGAAATATCACTATGTCCTACCATATAGTCTCATAATCTTAGACACCATTCACCTTTCAATTGAACTCATGAAGACTTTATTATTGTTCTTTCAATTCCAAAACATTTTGAAATTTATTTCATTATAGACAAGATATATCACATAGATTATAGCTCTACTGAAAGGTATAAAATAATTTATTTCTTATATTTTTTTGAGAAGAATCCATATAAGTGTTCATATCTATCTTGAAGATATAAATTTTCCCCATGCCTTACTTGATAATGTCACTTTGATCAACTTCAAGAAAAGTTTCATCTTTTGACATTTATCCTATCAAAAATATGACTTTAATAATTACAACAACAAAAATTCGTGGAATAAATGTTTGAATTGATTCCTATCTAGGGGATCTAGTTGAGTAATTCATTTTAAGACATCATTTATAAAAAATATTTTATAGTACTACATTAGGAAATAAATTTTAACTCTTTCTTAGAAGTTTATGGCTATATATACACATAGTGGTTGCCACATCAGATAATAAATAATAGAAATAAATTTTTAAAAAGAATATGGGAATATACTATAAGGGTAAATTTCATTTTGAGTTCTAAGAATATAGACAAATAGATATAAGGTACTATAAATGAAAGGGTAAGAAACTTCTAGTAAATAACATCATATATGTTATTATCCTAATTATCTATAAATTAAAATAGTAATTACATTGATGGATCTTGGTTCATATTTCATTTTTCTCATTAGTGAAATTGAGGAAATAACAGAATATCTGGGAAACCACTCGGTAATATAAATAAATTAAATGGATTTAAAAATCCATTTAATCTCTTATAATATTCAAGTGCATGATCCCAATATTAGTAATCTATAAATAAAGGTAAATACATCCCTGAAGTCAATGTACATCAGTATTTCTCTTGAAAATCATTACACAAGTTCTAGTCTGACTAATATTTGCAAACATAGAAAAGCATAATTTATTAATAAAAAATGTACCCAAGAATAATAGAATATATTTCAGGAACATTTTAATTCGTTTGTATGGTGTAAATCACTACCTATGACCATATCAATTCTGAATAAGAAAATTATCATGATGTATCAATGACTCATCCATATAATCTACTGAACTTGAATTTTATAGATAGTTTTCTTCAATTTACAACAAGGAAGAAAAAGATAATTAAATCTAGAATGATTCTATGGTGTTTTTGGAAGGTATACTAACCACATTTCATGAACATAGAAAGGTGATCCTGCGTATGAAGAAGTATTTTTTTCCAATAATTATAAAAGCTCTCATGACCCTGGAATAACATTATATGTATATATAATTAATTTAGTATAAATAAGATATATTTTCGTGGAATTACATTTAATTTTTGGTTATTATAATCCCAATTCACTACCAATGAGTTGGGTATTTGGGATAACCAATGTGGCTATAAACAGGTAGTAAGAAGAATTCATCTGACCTATGCTACTGAGGGTGACGTAGAATTTTACAAGATAATCAAACTAAAATTGATTTGATATTTGAAAACCCTAAAATATCTCATTAAAAATTCCCCCCATAAGAAAAAAATTGTCTCTCCATTAACATCATGGATCTAAATCATCACCAGACAATGAATTATTTACATGTCTGGATTAATAACATACAAATTGATGAAATGGTTTTCTTCAATTCCATCTCTTTATAGAAGGGTATTATATCTATAATAAAATATTAATATGGCCTAAATACAAGGATCCAAGTCTCCAAGTTAACCCCAAGGGGTATTTGTTTATCTTTAAGTATCATTTGTCTTGAAGAATATTGGCTAGGACTATCGACGTTCTATGAAACAAATTTTCATGTCTTTTTTGGATATGATCATGGAGTTAAATATAAATGATCTTATTGTTAAATATGAATAGTGTTGTTAGCATATTAAGGATTATGAGGTGAAATTTTGAAATAAGTGTCTCCATGTATTTAATATGAACCCATAGAAATGTTATTTTAGGGTAACATTGTGAAAATTATTCAGTTTTATGATATGCTAACACAACATTGAATTCATCCTTGAAAATATTTATACATGATAAGAAACCTCCCCAAAATCTCAAAAAATATACTAGACTCTAGGTACATATCACTTATTTTAGGTTATACATAGAAAAAACACCCTTTAACGTGTCTTCTATTTATAATTTTTATTAATAAGTTATAACTTATTAAATGGAAGTGGAATTTTATAAATCCTTTGAATGTGTAATATATCATTGTCTCTACCCTTTGGTTTTGATGGATGTAATAGAAGGATATACCCTCATCATATATGTGGAACGTATTGAATGATAACATGGTTCTATCATTACTCCTAAGAATGTTGTAAGAATGTAGAATATACTCTCATAGCTTAATAGGACAATATTTGACACTGAGAATAAATATTGATATCTATTATAACATCCATAAATTGTATTGTATTGTAAAAAATCTAAAAAAATAATTTTCATAACTATGTGGTCCACCATTTCTATTGTATATAAATACTAAAATCTATCCTTAATCAAATATTCTGAATGGATTCTATGAAAAAATGGGATTCATTCTTCAACAATTAGACATCCAACATGTCTAAAAATTAGATTATGTCTAATGATTTAAAATATTTCCTTTAGTACCACCACATTATATAGAATATTATATGAAATAAGAATATTTATCATGGTGAGGAATTAATTGTTCGTGAAGCTTCTTATGTATGAAATAATGACTTCATTGGTACATCTAGGCTACCAATAGGTAGAAAGAATGAATGTATGAAGAAATCATCATTGTATTGTTGATCATTTTTCTCCCTCATGAAAGTGATTTTGTATTAATCCTTATTTTTTTCCATTATATTTTCCAATAAATTTGATATAATACCAATACATCATTGTTGGCATGGAATTATCCTAGAATATATCTGTAGCCTGACTAAACATTATGGATGATTCAAATATAGTGTCGAATAAAATGATTGGAATTTAAACTATCATGATGGATTACATGATTACCATTATTGATTTTGAATGGGGTTTATGGAAAAATTACACCATAATAAATTGTTTTTTCATATCCTATATTTAATAAACAATAATGTTGGTACAATAGCCAATGTAGATACAACACAAAAAGATCTATACCCAGAAGGAAAATTAATCTTCACATCACATTATATGGGGATAATTATAATTTTATAGAATTTTATGGATGAAATCAATAAATTATACACCATCATAGATTAGTTAGATCCTTCACCCTTATATAAAGAAAAAACAATCAATTTGACATTTGAAAATAATAGTTTACAATGTGAATGGTATTCTCCCACTATATTAGTCTATAGAGTAATATAATCATTTATGGGTGGGAATTTTTATCAAGCATGACAGCCAGGGATTTTAGGAGGTCCCTATTAAATGTGGATTTGATGGTGTCCTTCTTAGTTGAATTTAATGATGAGATATCCCCACTATTTTCTGATAAATCAATGTTGGTGCCCACAATACCCACTAATCGTAAGTAAAGAACATATAAAAATCTAGATAGATATTTACTTTTTAAAATTAATGATGAATAACATATTTTATTCCTAGAAAAAATTACATGCTCTCCAGATACATTTCAATTTTACTCCTCAACATACAATTTTATTTCACACATACAAATACCCTAGTCTATAGTCTATTTGGAGGATAAATTTCTTACTAAAAAAATAACCTATACCAATTCTTTGGAACCATTGGTATCGAAACTCAAGTCATTGGTATATCCTATACCAATGGTTTGGAGGTATGTTGTGTAATTTTTCATTAGGATATATCATCTAAAATAAAATTCACATTGGAGGTTTGAACCCATGACATCCACCTTATATATCAATGACCAAACCACTAACCTAAGATGAATTTTTTGAACATAATTTCATAAATATATATGTATATTCTTATGTATTTTAACATTAGGATATATATAATTTTATTTGAAAAAAATAAATAAAACATATGGGTACCTATATCAAGAGTTCTCAAAACCGTTTGTATATGCTCGATGATATTGTAAACTATACAAAAAATTTTAGTGAAACTGTTGGTATAAGTCTATTTAAGTGACCTATACCAACAATATTTTTAGAAATCATTGGTATAGGATCTAATTACTTGAATTTACAAATATTTTCGGACAAAATGTTTGTATATGGTGTCAACAAGAGACTTATACCAACGGTTTGTCCAAAACCATTGGTATGGGTTATCTCTAAGGCACCTATGCCAAAAGTTTTATCCAAACCATTGATATAGGTAGATTATACAGATGGTTTTATAAACTGTAGTAATAACTACTATTTTTAGTAGTGATTTCATGGGAATGTACAATAAATACACTCTCTTTTAAAACATTAACTTTACTTAATTGTTTTGGAATATATAATAAACTAAAAAAAGACAACCCAAGACTGTATTAGTATAATTACTTTAGAAAAATGGGAACATAAACACTAGTACATAAGTGAGATTCATTATCTCCATATAGGCTCTACATAATTATCACCCTTCTTAGAAACATTATACATATAATGTATCTTCATATCTTGGGGAAGAAAAACATAAAATGGGATGAAATCTTATTCTCAATAAGACAAAACAAATGAGTTATGTAAGAATAAACATGAGCAGAAGAGTATTACAACATGATGAGGGAATAATAAGATCTTAATCTGTGTATCAAATATCATAAACATGAATCATGGAATATAAATAGAATTTCATAACACAGAAATTATAATTGATTCAAGAACATAATAAATGAATGAATAATATAGGAATAATACAATGAATTATGGATGACACAAAAGAATATATATTGATTTAAATTTTATTCTAGGAATCACATTCATGGAAATATTAGTATTATAGATTCACTCCCCATAATAACTTGGTATACATGGTTCACTTCCACGAACATAATTGTATTAATGGTTCACTCGCAAGACCATATAAATATATAATGATCATTACAAAATCGAGTTCAATCTCCATTCTAGCCAAGTCTACCAAATGAGATATAAATATTTACACAATGAATTATAATGAGATAGAGGTCCCACCCATATCATAATGAAATACTAAATACATATTCCACAAGTTCACCAAAAATCTTATCATAACCCATTAAATAAAATGAGCATCATAAACCCATAATCATATATAAACTTATGGAAATGTGGCGGATTTCATAATCATTTCATCAAATCAGAACATGTGAAAGAAAGTAGGTTTCATAAGAAAATATCCTATGAAATTTAAATCTATTTCATAAACATATAACCCATGAAAGAGAGGCAGGATTCATAAATATTAGGCCATTAAAAATAGACTGTTTAGGGAAAGAATATGAATAGAACATTTATGACATTTTCACATAAAGGAATGAGTAACACTAATGGATGTCAAATTAGATGTCAATTTATTTGTAAATATCCTTTAAAAACCATTCTTAATAAAAATATCCTTTATTATATTAATTTTTTTTAAATCATAAAACATTTTCAGAAACATATTTCTTTGAAAACAGTGATGAAAATATAGTGAGGATTCTTTAAAAAAATTAAAAAAAATGATTCTAACAAACATAATAGAATATAGAAATGCATTTGAAACCCATTTAAATAAAAATATATCTGAAAACTTATAAGGGATGCATTGAAAAAAATGAAAACTTTTTCTTTGAAAGCTCATAAATGAAGCATGAAAACATTATGAAAACCTTTTTCATTGAAAACCACTTTGAAAACTCATAAAATAAGATTTGAAAAAAAAATCAACATGTTTTGCTTTGAAAACATATAATAGAAGGATGAAAACATAAAATATTTATTAAAATCGTTTTTCCTATAAACTGAGATTTAAATAATAGTTAATAACCTTGTTAAGGTATTTATGAAATCATGGTTTTTAAAATAAAACAATCTTCAAACCAAAAAGAAAAATGATATCATATTGTCTTAAAAACATTTTATTAATTATCATGCTTACGAAATAGTGGGAAATAATTCTTATACATGAATACATAATGAATAAATAGAGCATAATACAATTTATAATTCTTATTTAGGGATTGATTATAATATTTCATCATTGGAATCATAATAATAAATAATCTCGATAAACAATGATGTTGTTGCAATAAACTCTTACAACTTGGTAACTTTGAGACATACTCCACATGTAGGAAAATGAAATTTCATAAAGCATAAAATATAATGAAAATAAATATATTCATGTTATAAAATTAAAAATGTCTATATATACACATCCTAAATGAATATAGGTCCATAAAAAACATGTGTCTCAATGAATGAAAATTGGGACAAAATTACGTAACAGATTTGGTAACTTTAGAATCTTATACCCCATGAAAGAGTGATCATGAAATAGATATTTAAATACCCATAAATATAGGTATATATTTCATAAAATATATTCATTGTAAATATATACACCACATAAGATATAATAGTTGTGAATAATGAATAAATCTCACATGAATAAATGTGGGACTAGAAAACCCATACCTTATTTATTGACATTATTCATACTCATAAAAAATCATGTATAAAAAATATAAGTTTATTATAAACCTATTGAAGAACCAAATTATTCTATATAAAATTTTATATTATTTGGTTATGTCATTATATTACCCATTTACTAACAACTCAATGTTAATGTTATGTTTCAGGTAATATCTCCTATGTTTTTAGTACATGTTTTGAATTTTTTTCTTCATCCTCTTACATAGAACATGATTTTATTATTTATAGAATGTAAAGAATGATATAATTATAATATATATTAGGTATATATTTATTTATTATAATATATAAAAATATATAAATATGAATTTGAATACACTGTTTATGGATATTGTAGGATGTACGTCTGTAGGTAACGTCGTTTCTGTTATGTTATCGTATTGAAAGAAAAAAGGTAAATTATATATATATATATAATTATAGTATAATTATTATGTCATATATTTTATATATTTTCACTAAACCCATCATTAATAAATATTATGTAGTGTGTGAATGAATCACATCACATTGAGAATGTGGTAGTTCACACATCCACAAATGAAGCAATCATAATTACACAAAGATGAAAAAATGAAGGAATGTTTTATATAAAAAATAATGAAATATAATTAAATAATTAATATAATATATATCACATAAAAACGATTATCCACCATAATTCACATCTATGAGACGTAGTAAATGAAAAATGAACAACATCCTTTTGTGAGGCGGTAGTTCTTCGTACAGAAAAACTGTAATTTCGTTACACATTAGATGGAAGTGTGTCTCTGTTTCAGTCAAAACATAACAATAAAAACATATATTTATAATAATAATAATAATCTTATTATATAATAAATTTCTAATAATATTTTAGGTGGTGGATAATGGATATAAAATAACAGATCATGCGGAGGTATGTTACATGTATTTTTGGTAAATCTTGTTCGTTTACAACAAAGGACTTCATTTGTTGTATTTATTTTGAATGGGAGGAATCTATTGCGAATTTACAGATGATGGGAGGATTTTTTGTTATGTTTTTTCTGATAAACCGATTATTGAGCCTTATTATGGTGGGGGTGGTGGGGGGAGAGTGCCCATTTATAGTGGTGGAGGAGTGACATTCTTGTAAATATAAAAATGAAAATACTATTGAGATGTCTCAATTACATTATGGGAATCTAATAATTGATAAAATTTGATCCAATATTGGAATTATTATAAATATTGAGATGAAATATCATTTTTTAAGGTTTCTAGAGTATTTGGACTCTTTATATTAAGGTTTAATCATTAAGTAAACTAGTTTTTACTTTAATCGCTATAATTAATGTTAATTGCATTCACTAATATTTTAAAAAAACAAAGTTGAACTTATGAGAAATATTAATTTATGATTATTCCAAATATTTAATCCAAAATACTTAATTCTTATCATATAATTGGATAAAATTAATTGAAATTTTATCATACAGGTGTGTCTTTATAGCAGGCTTTAAGGAAAAAATGATTAAATGTTCGAAATATTTTTATACTAATTTAATATGAAATTAGTTCTAATGGACATAATTGGATTCATTGATGTAAAATTGATATTAAAAAAATATAAAAATAATTAAAAATAATTTTACTATATAAATAAACTTCATGAAAAAAAGTTGTTTTGAATTAAAATTTATTATTTTTCACTATTTCATCCAAAAATAATGATTTTCAACAAATTCCCAAAATATCACCCAAAGATAATTTTGAAATTATATATTCAAAAATAAAATTTATTTCACTAAATTAAATTAATTAATTTTTATAAAACTAAATATATTATTTTTCACAAATGGACTTTAAAATAACTTAATTTGAGTAAATATTATTTTTAATCATATATATAATTTAGAAAAAATAACAGTTTTATGGTAAATATTTTTTATTTATATAAAACCATAATATTAAGAATTGATTTTTAATATTCATATTATTGTGTTTAATATATTGGTTATAAGTATCTTCTTTAGAAAATTATAATAATAAATTAACATTTCGTTAAAACATAATGTTGTGTGTATCGCAAGTTGGGTCAGTGTTGCGTGTAGCACTATTTTTTATTAGCATCGAATATAATGAGAGATTATGATGGGGTATCATTAGATCATATAAATCAATAGAAATAAATTTAAGCAAAATAATGGTTCATAAAAATTTGGGGTTTAATATTCTACACCATTCAAAAAGACTTTCTCCATCAAGATTAGTTATTCTAATACAAAAAATTGAGGATACATCAACCTTATCATATCATTAAATTCCCATGTATCATCATATAACTACTATTTTCCCAAAAAAACATTTACTAGTTTATTTTTCTTCTTTCATAGAATATTTTATTTTTGATCGAGAATTTTTACAGGTTTCTCAACTTAAGAAAGATCATGATCTATTGATATTACTAATGAGTTGGATAATTGTGAATGGTCTGCTATGCAATTCCTTAGTATAGGGACATGGAACAACTCTTGGAATTGAAATATATTTGGGGGAGGTTACAAGAAACATGCTGTTATCTTGATAAGATCTAGAATTTGAAAGGGAAACATATACATAGGGTTTATTTTCCCTTTCATCCTGAATCTCATAACCATATTACTAGGCGATATTTCTGGAATTTTTTTTAAAACATCAAATTTTAGATCATTCCTACGGTCATCAACATAACTTTTCTACTGACATTGATCTGTCTAGATAAGTTGTTGAAAGGCTCTAGCATTATATTCCATTTCATCAACTATCTTAGATCCCAATAGCTTCCTTTCTCGATCTTCTTCCAAACATATTGGAGCTCTACATTTCATCCCTTATAAGTATTAAAAAGGATCCATATAAATACATGCGTTAAATATATTTTTGAATGAAAAACCTACTAGATGATGGTGTTTAGCCCTACCACCTTTGAAATATAATGAAAAATATTACAAAAAATCATCTTGGGTTTGAATTATTCTTTTGAATTGAACATTTTTTTGAGGATGATATTTATTACAAAAGCTCAATTATGTATCATGTGCTTGCTGAAGACGTCACCAAAAAATCAAGGTAAACCTTATATCACGATTAGATACAATAGAATATGTTACTACATAAAACATTACCATTTTCTTAATCTATATCCTGTAAATCTGATACGGTGGGTAGTGTATTATTATAGCAATGAAGTGTGGTGACTTAGTAAGGCAATTGACTAACAACAAAATAACATGAATCCTTTGAGTGGTTTCTGGGAGTCCAATGAAAATGTAGAGAGTGATATTATACAATTTTCATTTATGTATTGGTAATAGATGAAACATCCCATTAGATTTATTTCTTTCAACCTTAACTTAATGGAATTCAATGCACCGCGATACAAAATTTGTGGTATACCTCTTCACTCTATCCAACCAGAAGTATTCATTCAAGTCTCTATACATCTTTGTACTTCCAAGATGAATAGAGGATGAAGAACTCTTATATTCTTCAAATATATCCTTCTTAAAATATGGTATGAAAGGAACACATACACAGTTCCTGAGCTTATTATTCTATCCTAATCAAGGTAAAACTCAATAATATTTATAACCACCTTTTGTAGCTCTACATCTTCCTTATGCACCTCTTTAATCATCACTTGGATATAGGATTTAACATTAAATTGATCAAGATAATATTTTCCACTTACTTCATAATTTTAGGATGAATATTATGAAAATCCAGAAATATTGGATCTTTTGTGATCGTCATCGTGGATAATCTATCATGATCCTTTTGATTCAGAGCATCGTCCACCTTGTTCACTTTTCTAGGATGTTAATGTATCAAGAATTCCTAATATTTTATCACATAAATACATATTATATACTTCTTGTTCAAATCCATTTATATGAATATATATTCTATACTTTCATGAAATGTATATTTATCAAAATTTTCTCCATAAAGATAATGCCTCCATATCGTTAATTCAAAAATAAGCTCTTCTAACTCCAAATAATGATTTGGATAATTTTCCTAATGAATCTATAATTTTCATGAGGGGTAGGATATATATTTTTTTCTAATTAATAAAACATTTTGATCCCTTTTTGATATTTCATTAACGTTTCCAAACCCATATCCACTAATAGGTAATGTAATCACATGTGCACTAACAAACTTTCTCTTCAGTTCCATCAAATTTTAATCGCATTCATTTATCCATAAGAACTTGGAACACTTTCAAGTTATCATAGTATGATGATTACATACGTATGATAAATTCTCTTCAAACCATTGATAATATCAATCTAGACTGAGAAAGATATGGATCATAGTCACTATGGTTGGTTTGGGACAACATTCAAAATCCTCTTTCATAGATATACTACAATACCCACTATGAAGATTATATGACCCAAAAATGAATCTTTTTGAAACCAAAATTAATTAATTGTAAATTTTTCATAGATTTTATCCTCCCTCATCTTCTTCAGTAAAATTATCTAGTGGTCCTCATGATCTTCCATTCTTATTGAATATATAATAATATCATCAATAAAGACTAACCCGAACTGATCAATTTCATATCAAAAGAATCTATTCCTCAAATCAATGAATATAATAGGTGGATTATAAAGAACAAAAGAAATCACTTTATACTCATATTTACCATACCTTGAATATAATTTCACCTTGGGTATATCCTCCTTATTTTCCCTCAATTGATGATACCCAAAACGGTGGTCTATCATCGAAAAGTACTAAGCTCAGCATAGTTGATCAAATAAGTCATCGATATGGGGAATATGAAACATATTCTTTATCTTTATCATGTTAAAATCCCAATAAAAATTATAGAGTCTCATTGATGCATCTCATTTTTTTGCAAAATGGATAGGTGAACTCCATGGTGACACACTTGGCTGAATGAAACCCTATTCATGGTTTTTATAGAGTTTTGTTCACAATTCCTATAACATAATTGGGGTCATTCTATATGGAGTCATTGAAATTTTTATGGAACAAGGTATGACCACTATCATTAACTCAACTACACATTTCTGCAGAAATGTTTGAAATTATTTTGGATATACATCCAAATTCTCTTAAAAAATAGACATATCATCAGTTTTTATTCCCCCAAACATTTTAGAATAAAATATATTTTGAATGGTAATTAAGAACCATAGAATGGATGTAATATCATTATAAAGTTTATAATTATCATAAAATTGATAGAAGATCATAGGATTGTTGAAATATCAAACAAAACATCACTGCCTTGAAAATTGTTGTGTGTTCTTTGAAGAAAATTACAATACATGTCTATGATGAGAACAAATTCAACGAAAGGATGAATAATAACATTTTACAAAATGAAATTCCCTAAAATATCAACTGGAGAGGAATCATAGAATTGAGATTAAATAATCATACCATTTGGGGTTTCACTAAAAATTCCTCATTTAAAAATTTTACTGAAATAATAATAAATTAAAAAACCATTATATATTGAACAGTTATTAGATAAAGAATCAAATAATAAATTATAATTTCTAGAGTCTTTTGTAATTGTACCTTTTACCACATCATTATTCAACCCCTCACCAAAAATAATGATTGTATGGGACTTCCCCATGTCCCTCATTTTATGTATAATCTGATGCCAATCATCAACACTAAAACTTAGGTTTGGGAATTGGTTAACATAATTCCCATATTCCATAGACTTTTATGACTAATGTGGGGGAGTTTAATTCTATGTGGGTTTCTATCCATTCTTATTTTTTTCCAAATTCTTCCCATATCATTGGAAATAAAATGCATGATACCCTTCCCATATGCACATAAAAAATTGTTAAAACCCTTAATACAACTACTTCCATTCTTCTTCCCACACTTATAGTATAGATGAATAATATTCTTCTTCCCTTCATGGTTTCTAGATTTTCTTTTGAACAACATCTTCCTTTTTCTCAAAACCATGAGATTTATATGTAACTCTGACCGTTCATTCCACATAGATTCCAAAACACAGAATCCCTTCATATTTAATAAAGTCACTTAGGAAAACTCCCATAAGATACTTGGATATATAAAATTGAATAACCTATCAACTTTTCATTGGGGTGGTATGAAAATACTAGAATCATACCACACAAGTATTGTGAAATTATCTACATAGGTACCAACCGATTCGTCATACCTTTTCTTTAACTCAAGTAACTATATTTTCATCATTGTATGAATTATCTGGGGAATGTAAATAATGAAAAAAATGTTCATGAACTCATCATAGTCAATAGATTTAGTTTTTCCAAACATTCTCATATTCCTGGAAGGAGGCCACCACTGGACTGATTCTAGTTCTAACCAATAAAACAAAAGAATGACATTCTCATGTTTTGAATGATAGATAATATTGAATATATTTTAAGTGGTACTAATCTATTGTTTAGGAAAAAGTAGATCAAAATTCCCATAAAATGATGGTGGGCATTGCATCATGAAGGATTCAACAAAATATTGTTCCCTATTTTTCTTATTTGGAAATCATGCATTATTCAAAGCTCGATAGAGTTGAGTGAGCATAAAAATGAGGTTTTCATTTCCTTCTCCCCTATAATTTGAATGATTATGAGAACATTCATTGAATTTTATATCACAATCACCATTGAAATGGTTCATTTATCTTCCACCCATTGACTAAAACCACAAATCATAGAGTATGATATAGTTTTCATAGTGAGAAAACACATAATCATGGAAAAAAGATTACAGAATATCTAAATTATGAAACCTTATTTAATCTATAACAGCTTACTATTATACTATGATATTTATTGGCAATATATATTGAAATCCTTCATGATGTTTTATGAAGAGTTTGGGAATTTACAATTATATCCCTCAAGAATTTAAAACTAGGTGTGTTGTAAGGACCGTTGTCACCCACAATTTCTTTGTTGATTCTAGATAAATATGGATTTTTTGTGGATGTTACCCCTATGTACATCTAGTATAAGGCCATATTTACTTTTAGTATATAGATTGAGATTTATTTATAAGAAAATAATCACTCAATCATTTGACAAAATTCCAAACCATTTTTTATACATTTCATTACCCTTAGACTTATCCTTAGACATTCCCTCAGAGATCTCATGAAGGTTCTCTCATTAAATATTCTGAAGGTTAACTCAAATTTTTCTCTTATACCCTTAATAATGACCCTCTCCTTTAATACATTTTCATTACATAATTTTTCTGGAATACATAATACATTACACAACAGTCACACCATGAACATATTGGTCAGCTACCTTTGGAAACATGGATATATAAACACTACTACATAAGTGAGAAAAATTATATCCCAATAGGTTATTCATTACTATATCCTTTCATAGATACATCATACATAATACATATCTTCATAACCTAGGGAAATTAAATGTATAAATGGGAGATATAATATTCTTAGTAAGGGTAAAAAAGGAGATATGTGAGCATCAATAAGAACATAAGGGAATGATAATGTTATCATTACATTATAAGACCATATGCTTCATAAAAAAGGTCATAAAAATGAATCATTTTATATTTATTGAATTTCATAAGATATTAATCCTAAGGTAATCAAAATCATAATCACTGAAAGCATAACATAAGAATAAGACATATAATTGGGGAAGACATACAAGCATATAAAATGATTTCCATAGAAGTCAAGAAATTGTTTCCATGGATATTTTAGTAGTATTGCTTCACCCTCATACTATCTTTGTAGACTTGTAACACTCCCATGACAATCTTAGTATTCAATATTCACTATAAAAATAGCCTTAGTGGAAAAATTATTTTATTAATCTTAGTTCACTCTCAGTTACATAATTGTTTATATCACGAGATATAAATCATTACCCAATTCATTGGAGGTAGATATAGTTCCCACCAATAACATTTTGAAATCATACATAAGTGTTACACAAGATCATTATAAATCAATTACAACCCATGAAATGAAATGGGTATCATAAAAATGTAATCATATCATAGCTTGTGGAAAGGTGATGAGTTTCATAATCTTTTCATAAAATAATAACCCAAGAAAGGAAGTGGGTTTCATAGGAATAATACACTTGAAATATGAATGGGTATCATAAACATGTAAATAGTAAAATAGATATGGGATTTAGAAATATAATTCAATCAAATCATATACCATTTAGAGAATTAATATTAATATAACCTTTAAGTCATTTTTTCAGTAAGGCATATGTAACACCAAAAGATTTCATCCTATATGATGAATAATATTAAAATATAATTTAAAAATATTTGATGAGGAAAATATCATTTCATAATTGAATAAATATTTTTTAAAAAATAAACCTTTTTTAAAACTTTTTTTATTGAATAATATTAATGAAAACATATAAAAGAGGATTTGAATGCATTTAAAAAAATTAATTGAAAACTATGAAATGAATCTGGAAAACTTGTTAAAACCCTTTTTCTTTAATATAGCTCTAAAAAATTATAAGTGAATCTTAAAAAACTTTTTTAAAATATTTTGTCTTCAAATATATTAAAATGAATCTTGATAACATTTTTAAAGTATTTCTCTTTAAAAATATTTTTTAAAATTCATAATGAAAGCATTCAAAAAAAACGTTGAAAAAATATAAATGAATCTTGAAAACCATAAAAAAATTTATTTAATTAATTTTATCATAAATAATTATTGTAAAATAATATTTACATTTTTTTAATACATTTATGAAATCATAGTTTTTTATATAAAATAGATTTATGACTAAGAAGAGAAATGTGGAATAATTTTCTTTAAAACATTTTATAAATTATCATATTTAATAAATAGTGGGAAAATCATAATAGTAAATGAATAAATAATCAATAATCATAGGATAATAATACTTGGGAGTGTTTTTGACAGATGGGTCATAATATTTAATCAGTGGAATCATAATAATAATAAAACATGGTAAAAAATGAGACCATTTCAATAAACTCTTACCACTTGTTATCATTGAATCACACTCACCAGGTAAGAAAATAAATTTTCATGAAACATTTAATATAAATAAATGAATTATATTCAATATAAAAAATACCAAACGTCTATATATACACAGTGTAAATGAATATTGGTGCGTAAAAAACATGTGTCCCAAAGAATGAAAATTAAGAACAAATTACTTAACCGATTTTATAAATTTTGAAACATAAATCCAATGGGAGAGAAATCAAAAAATCAAAATGTAAATACGAATCTAGTAAAGGATAATATTTTTATAATATATTCATCATTATTATATACAATAAATAAAACAGATGAGTGGGGAATAAGGAATAAATCTCACAAAAATAATAGTGAGGTGACAAAACACAAACATTATTTATTGACTCTCACCATACTCGTAAAAAACTAATTTATAATAAATATATATTTATTATACATCTATTATTGAACCATATTATTATATCTAATACCATATATTAATTTTTTAGAAAATTTTATTACCTGTTTATTAATAACTCTTTATTAATGTTATGCTTTGGAAAATTTCACCTTTGTTTTTCATACATGTTTTCACTAGTTATTCCTGATCATATTACATAGATCATGATTTAATTATTTCTTAAATATTAATAATTCATATATATATCATATATATTCAGTATATATTTATTTATAATAATCATTATAATATATAATTATGTAATGGAATACACATTTGATTGTGACGTTTGGTCGTACGTATGCATGAACTCTATTTACATTATATTGTCATATTGAATGAAAGAAAGTAAATGAAATATATATAATTATACAATTATATTAGAATTATTTTTCATATATATCAAATAATTTTACAAAACTCATCCAGAAAACATTCCATATAAAGTGTGAGCGAATCACATCACACTGAGGAGATAATAGTCCACATGTCCACAAATGAAGTTATCATATTTACAAAAAGGGAAAATAATGAGTGGATATTTTATGTAATAAATCCATAAGAATATATACATAATAATTATTATATAAATCATATAACCATAGTTTTTAAATCAAAATTACCATCCATGATATGTGGTAAAGGAAAAATGAATAACATCATTTTGTGATGCGGTTGTACGATGTACACAAAATCGTAAGTTCATTACCCATTACATGGATGTTCTTGTAATTTTAGGTAGAAACTATAATATAAAATCATAAAAATATATTTATTTACTAATTTTAGTATATAATAATTTAATATAATTATTTTAGGTGCTGTATATTGGAAATAAAACAATTAAGCTTGAGGAAGGATGTTACCTATTCTTTGGGTGACTCTTCTTGTTTTAGACAAAAGGGATTCATTGGTTGGATTTATACCCAAAGGGATAATTCTATGATGAAGGTATGGATTTTAAGATGAAATTTTGGTATGTTTCATTTGAAAAAATTTATCTTTATAATTTTGGGAAAGTGAGGGGGTGAATTACAATTTATAATGGAGGTGGAGTGACATTCTTGTATATTTAAAATGGTAAACACTATTGAGATCACTCTTTTACTTAATAGAAATAA
Organism: Viscum album; assembly: GCA_963277665.1. Taxonomy (NCBI): domain Eukaryota; kingdom Viridiplantae; phylum Streptophyta; class Magnoliopsida; order Santalales; family Viscaceae; genus Viscum; species Viscum album. Next base: position 1,959,830,430 of record OY728126.1, read on the forward strand.
AATAAATAATAAAATTAGATAAAAGAGTGTAATTGGAAATAATATGGCCATAAAATTTATATTTTTACATGTTTCTATTTTATTTTAGCTATTAATATTATGTTTTTTACCTTAAAGAAACTAATTTGTACCATAATCACTATAATTAATTTCAATTATATTCACTAATATTTTTGGTAAAAATATGTTGAAATTTTTAGAAATTATAAATTATGATGATTCCAAATATGGAATCGATTATTTCAAATTATATTAAAAAATTTAGAAGAAATTAATTTATAATTAATCTCGTAGATGTGTCATGAAATCGTCTTTTTAAGCGAAGAATGATTAAAAGCTTGAAATGTTTTTATATCCAATTTAAATGTGAAAATAATTCTAGTGGACTTTGTTAGATTAATTCATGTATAATTAATCTAATAAAATTTTGTAAAATAATGTAATTTATAACAATATAAATAAATTAATTGCAAAAGTCATTTTGAATTATAATTTAGTATTTTCACTATTCATCAAAAATGAAGTTTTTCAGGAAAATCCCAAAAATTCACTACAGAATAATTTTCATTATAAATTAAAACATGAAATTTATTTCTTTAAACTATATTTTCTAATGTGTTTAAAATTGACATTATTATTTCTCACTGATATACATAAAATTTTGTTCATTACAAAAAATTGGATTTTCAAACATATATATATTTTACCAAAAATTAGTTATTTTATTATCGACATGATTAATTAATTTAAAAATATTTCATTTTAAAAACATATTAATATTCATATTAATATGTTTATGTAGAATATCATTTATAAAATTATATTAATAAAATAATGTTCCGTAGAAACCAAGTGTTGTATGTATCGCAAACAATGTTGGTCTTGTTTGAAGCGTTTGTTTTTCTTGGTGTATAATATAAATATTGTTTTAATTTTGATATAATGCGACATAATACATTAATGGAAATTAATTTATTAAAAATATGTCCTTAAAAACTTATGGAGTGACGAACCAACCCATATTACCCTCAATCCTAGCTCCCGACCCGATCTCTCCCATAACAAAAAGGTGTTCTCGATCCCCATGGGATAACGACAAGAACATAGGCATCTAACAAAACAAAATAGGGATCAATTTAACCCACATTAAACAAGAAATTTTAATATATATAAATATAGTCAACAGAAGAAGACAAAAAAAATATATATATTCCATAATAGTATGAAAACAACAGAAATAGACAACTGAAAAAGTATGTAAAACCCCAATACAAGTCTAAATGAAAGGATCAAAAAAATAGATTCTCGAAATAATCATAAGGACTCTCACTAACTGAACACAACTTACCCAACTAGGTAAGATGAACCTCACTGCCTCACTTCGGTGCCTTGCCTTTCCCTACACTAGATGAAAAACAATGGTCTATGCACCACCTCATAGGTGTTAAGGGTGTGAGTTAATATGATTAATAGGATTCCATATTAGTGTTCCACAAAAATCCTCTATGTAAAAATTCATGTATGCTCACTTAATTAAAGAACAACACATGATATGTGGTAATGATGTTTTATAGAAAACTTGTTAAACATTTCCCTTCTTCCATAGTTATTAACAAAATCTGATATATCAATTTGAATGAAAATGATCTATATCATTTTTCACAAGAATAAACATGAATATAAAGGAAACCCCATAAATAAAAGTAATAAAAAATATAATCACATGTATCACAACACCAAGTAAAACTACAAGTCTCGACCATAGAATTCTCAAACCATAATAATCATGTTCACAAATCTGCTCATAGAACACATGCCTATAAAGCATATGAATACCCCATGAGTAACCCCCCCCCCCACCCAAATTTCAATATATTTCCACCAGAATAGTAGGACTAGGATACATAGGAATTACCCAAGGAAACCCTCAATTATAATAACAAAATAATAGAAAATGTACCAATGATAATCCTTCCACCTAAGTAACAAAGGTTTACCATGTGCTCGTTTTCACAATTCATATCAATGCTTTGAAAACCAATTCAAAAATTCCATTTCATTTCTTTGATAATAACCATTTTATCTCTATTTATCAATAACTAGGGAAAACCATTTTTTCATTAAAAACCCTATTCAACACATAGAAAAAAACACATGCCAATTTCATTAAAAATCCACTTCAATAAAAAAACAAAATACATTATCATAGGCTAAATAACGAACCACCTACATCAAGGCATGAGTCCCACATGCCCATAATGGGATCCACCAATCGCGAAAACCATCAATTCCATAAAATGTCCTAGAATAAAATACAACACAATATTGATTTAATTTAGAGGAAAAGGGGTCGAAGGAAAAGAGGATACCTAAATACATAAAAGATGAACGCCCACTACAATACATCCAAAGAAGGAAAAGGCCTCTGGAATGAGATCACACAGTGGATTTAGGAAGAAACCAAAAAAGAATTATCAACCATAGACCAAATGATCCAAATATTCCTCCTAATCATTATAATGTGATCAGATGATATGAAGTAATATAACGGTTTCTCACCTAGAGAGATGCACCACAACAGAAATTGAGATCAAGTTTCGAATAGATCAATCTAGGTGGAGCAGAGTCCCCCAAAATCACCTTGGATGAGTTCTAGGTTGAGAACGAAGAGGTTTAGAGAATGATTCAGGATAAAATTGTTTCATTTGTGTTTTTAAAACAGGATGTGGGCTATTTCACAATGTGTAATATAGTTACATACTGTGAAATCCACGGAGTACAAGTATGACAAAAAATACATCACCTTGGATTAAAAATACGTTATTTAAAATTTTCACTATTTGAAACTATATTTCACTACATGTAACATTAATAGCATGAATCCCCTTTCATGGTGTGTATATATCAATAGTTACAAGGCGTGTAACCTAATTACAAAACCTAAAATATTTCAGAAGCCAGCAGAAATGAATGGTTATTAATGAAATTCCAAAAAATCTAGTGCTTCACCATTATAGGTATCATCCAAATTTCAAGTGAGGGGAAAACCATGATGAGGTTAAGGGTGTAGCTGATAAAATAGTAATTGAATGGTATAAACTCCCCACCACGAATGGTTTACATCCAAAGGAACACATTTGGAATATATAGACACCAAAAAATTATGAGGCCCCTACTCCGTTATCAAAAATTATATTTCCCATGTCTCATGAGAATAAAATCCTTCTTTCCATAGAACTGTGACAAATAGAATCACCTTCCCACACATGTCATTCACTTGGGAATAAACGATCTCAACTGGTTTCTCTTGAATAGATGCATCTAGCTCTAACTCAATTTCTCCCCAAATCAGAACATGTGTATCATCTATGTGATATTTATTGAGCTATGATATATGGAAATCATCATAAAAACCTTTCAACTAAACAATAAATTCTTACTGATATGAAACTTTTCTGATCCAATCAGTGGCCTCAAAAAGTACAATATATCTTAGAGAAAACATTCCTAGTTCTCCAAGTTGATGGTGACCCAACAATGAAAAAACAATCCATAATAACTAGTCACTTATGGAAAACTCCAAATTTTTATGTCACGAGTCCACATATTATTTCATTCTAGTTAGGCTCTAACTAGACATTGATATACATATTTATTCTTCACATATGTTTCCTAAAACAACCTTGGTCCCGCTAAAGATACATTTCCCACTGCGACCCATGTAAGAGGTGATCTACATGGGAGACCATAAAACACCTCTAAGGGAGCCATTTTCATTGATGATTGATAACTATTTATATAAACAAACTCCACTAGTCCCATATGATTATCCCTTGATAGTCTAAAATAAAAGACACATACACGGTGCATATCCTCCAGAATTTGAATTACTCACTCCATTTGACCAATTGTCTGTGGATGGTAAGCTGTGCTCAACTAGACCTCAGTTCCAATTGACTCTCAAAGACTCCACCAGAACCTCAAGGTAAAACTAGGACCCCTATATGAAACAATGGGAGAAGGACTCCCACGTAACCTCACAATCTCAATCACATACAGCTTACTCGGATCTTCAACTTTAGTAGTGTCCTTGAACAGAATGAAATGTGAAAACATCATTAAAGGATCAAAAAAACATCCAAATAGTATTCCTCCCTTGGGATGTCTATGGTAATCCAACTAAAAAATACATGGATACCTCATCCCATTTCTATATAGGTCATGAAAGAGGCTAAAGAAAACATTATGTATAACGACCCGAAATTTTGAATAAATCATGTTTTCTAATTTTGTGTGTTATTTTATTTTTCATACTCAACAAAACTGTTTCATTTGATAACATGAGTTTAATTAAAATGAGACTGTTGGGTTTTGACAATTCTCTGACAGTTAGTTAGTATGACCATTGGAACTGAATGTTGCGACTATTATCTCTAAATACATGTGATCTTAGTTAATTAATATAGAAAGAAGATTCGATGGCCTCATCCAGTAGTCTTGGACCGATCGAATCCCATCTAACAGAACTTGGGAAGGAGGTAGCACCAATGGGCTTTGCTCTGGACCAAACCCATGATGAACTTCATCGTGTGAAGTTATAACGGAATTGCCTTCGCGAGATGTTCAAACTGATAGAAATTACTACATGTGCGATGTTGGTCGAGCCGCCCTTATATTCTCTCACATTAGAACACCTTACACTTAAGTCATATGACGGGGTTATAAAGGGCTATGTAAAGAGACCTTAACTACTTGGTGTAATCCTTTGAGATAAATAAAATTGTGTTTTCTTTTTATGGTGATGTTTGTGAGTTTTCAAATGTCCGGATAAATGTTGTATGCATATTTTTGACGAATTCTAGGAAAATGATATTTTAAAATATTTTTGTAAACCTTAAATAAGTAATGATGTGAAATGATTTTCAAAAAATGGTCTTCTGCAAATGTGTTCAGTAAGAAATTTAGAGTCTAATAAGATCAACATAATTTTTGATGAATAGTAAATTATGAATAGTGATTTTATGCTTACGATTAGTAATGTGACCAAATGGATTAGTAATCTCACATAAAGAAAGTATTAATATAATTTAGGCACCTTGTTTAAGTAGTGTGATTCAATAAAATAAGTAAATAACTGTTTCATTAATTATTAGTCAAGTATTAGTTTTTTTCTGGTGAATATTGTTTTTTAATTAAAAATTAAATTAAAATTATTTAGAAAATTATTTTTATAAAATGGACATTATTTTTGAATTCAGAACATCGATATTATTTTAAGGTAATTTTTGGGGAGTTTTCTGAAAAAAATGAATTTTTGGTGAATAGTGTTTTTATTGAAAAATTAAATTAAAAATATTTAGAAAAATATTTTTATAAAATGGAGTTCACTTTTGAAATCAGAGCATCGATATTTGGTTAAGGTGAAATTTTGGGATTTTTCTGAGAAAGTTGAATTTTCGGTGAATAGTGAATTTTATGTTTTAGGGTTTCGGTATGTTTATTGACATCATGACTACATCATGATGATGTCATGAGATATATTAAGTGATGGTCGAATAAAGTGGATGAATTAATGTATTATGGGTCCCATGTGGCCAAAAACATGGGCAAATACCCTGGGCAAGCCCATGGTTTTGCCAAAACCACTAGTGACGTGTCCCTTGAAATTATTAAAGTATCACCTCCCTTTCCCTATAAATACCCACCATTTCATCCTTTATTTTTCACTCCCAACTCTCCCACAAAAATATCTGGTCTAATTACCTCCCAAAAAGTCCTCCCAAGTTTCCCCAAGCCCTCATGGTCCCAACCATCGAGTTTTAAGAGTTACGTTTTAAGGTAAGGGATCCAACCTCTCTCTTTCTTTTCAAATACTCTCTTTTAAGTCATTTCTTTTATGATCAATGTTCTTATGTTTTAGGATATTATATTATAATCCTCTTACTTCTCCTTTCATGTTCATATGATGAGAGATCCCCTCTTACTATCATCATTTTGTTTTATGAATGTTTATGTGGTGCCGTTAGGCTGCCAAAATGTTTGTAACGGATTCTTTCACCCCTCTCATTTTCAAGTTCTATTTTCTTGTCAAGTCTTCCAAGTTATTTTTATTATTCTGGGCATGATCTCTATATATATAATACTTATCTTGTATGTTAATATTATGAGAGATTCTATTTTATCTCATCAATTCATTTTTTGAAGTTTATGTGACGTCATTAGGCTGCCGAATTTTTAAGGGATTCTTTCACCCTTCTCATTTTCAAGTTCTAATTTCTTGTGAAATCTTTAAAGTTCCATTTTATTATTTTGGGGTATTATCTATATATATATCATACTTTTAATTTATGTTCACATGATGATAGACCCTTTTTGATCTCGTCAATTCATTTTTTTTATGTTTAAGTGACTCCGTTAGGCTGCTGAATTTTCATAAGAGAAATCATATTTTTGTCTTCCTTTCATGTTATTCATTTCATATGGAATATCATTCAAATTTCATTACCATGTTCTTAAATCCTTTATATTATGTCCCCCTACTTTTTTATGGATCATTTATGAGTGGGTGACCCATGTCCCCTCTCTTTTCTATGTTTTCTAAAACCCCACCACATAGTCGTTATGATGCATAATTTCTGTCTCGAAATGTCTCTATATTTTTCTCAAATTATTTTATTTTATTAAGTGAATACTCAAAGACCATTCTTCTAAATGGGTATTCACATATATACCAAAATTTTCTATTTTAAATTTTTGTATTTACATACATGAGACCCGCTTTCCTTTTTTGTGGGTTTAAAGTGACATAAAGATCATGTCTTTAAAGTAGTTTTTAAAACGTTATTATTATGAAATGAAACTCATTTATTTTATTCTATATGGGTTATTAATGAAATTTTTTATGATGATATATGTGTCCCACATGAAAACAAAGTAAAATTTAAGGGTGCACCCTGATAGCGCTCCAATGCATTGGGTAAAGACTCAATCTCTAGAGATGGCCATTTTTAACGATATCTTGGTGAATAACCTTTTTAATTTTTAATGACACCTTGGGGATGGAACTTGGTGAAACAGTAATGATAGTCTAAGTTAAATGTAGTAGCCACATCTTCATATTTTGAAATATGTTATTTTTATTATGATATGCCTCATGATTTCTTTCTCATGACTTAAAGTTCTTTTTCATGACCTTATTGATGTATCTAAAGTTCACATGTTAAATGTTTCCCTTGTTTCCCTTACAGGGCCTTCTTCTCACCATTTCTTTTGATGTATTTCCCCAGGTAATGAGATGCAGTATTGAACCTAGAATGAACATAAGGAGAATCCTTTCATGTTTTTCAGAAGAATGTTTTATGTTTTCATGTTTTGAGTTCCTGGTTTCCAAGACACTAAATCTTAATGTTCCTCAGTTTTGTGTAATGTAATGAAAGTTTATGTGATAAAAAGGAAGGATGCTATAGTTGTTATCAAAGGATGGTTTAGTTATTTATGGAAATTAGGATATGAAAACATTAGGAAGAACCCTATATAAAAGATTAAATATAGGAAATCTTCCTTGTATTTTGGTGAGTATTGAGTTAGTGGTTTATCAAGAAAATACATCCATGTCTGGATAAGAGCAGGTAGAGGTGGCTTTGGCACAGATGTACATAGGGGTAAAACCTGAAAACAACGCTATGAGCTAGACTTGAACGGAAACTAGTACATGACAATGCGCCTTTCTGCACTCTTGGTTATGACACTAATGGGGGATATGCTTTGTTAAATTTATAAGCTTTGTATGAACCATTATTAAAGAAACAAAGATAAAATAAAATAATGATTCACATAAGAATATATGATCATAGATAACCTATATTGGAACCTAGGGGTTCACAAGTTAGGGTATACTTTTCTTCTATAAGTTAATCCTTCGATGCTTTAAGATTCCTTTTCATGATTATTGGTTATGTATTTAAGCCCCCCAATTATACTTTCTTTTCTTAGTAAATGGAGGGAAATGGAAGAACATGTCCCAACAACCAATGTGATAGGAAATGTGATGATTTCCTTATTTATATTACAGAGATGATGAGAGATCAATTTTAACATATTGTGATTATGACAAACCAGCTATCAAAAATCACAATTAATAATTGGTAACTAGTTGAATGCCCAAATTCGTCAAGGAAGAAAAAGGGGAAGGCTCTAGGATGTTCATCTGAGAAAGTTGATAAGGGAAAGAAGACCCAATTTCCTTTGTGCAAAAAGTGTTGAAAGAGGCACCACGGGGAATGTCACAATGGAACTGGGAGATGTTTTAAGTTTTGGGTGATAGGGCATAAAGTGGCTAATTACATTAAAAAAATGGATAATGTGATGATTAGAGATAAGGTTTGATCTAATGTACCTTATACTTTTCAATGTCGTAAATATGGGGAAGCTGGACATTATCCAAGGAAATGCTCTCTTGGAAGGAATAAGAAGCATGATGAGCATCAAAAATATTCAAGGACAAAGGAATAATGCAAGTCCATTGCTGAGATGGATCTTAATGACTAAATTACATGTGACTTCTTCAAAATAATTGCCTATGTCATGTTGTATTTTAGTTCATTCTCTATGATAATATCCTTAATGTTTTCTAAGAACATGGAGTCACTACCTAAGATGGTTTTATATCACTAAAGAAAAACTTCTATTGTTATGTATCACATGTTGATGTTATGAAGCTGTTTACTTGAAATAAAAAGAGATGATTAGGGGATTAAAAGATGAATATTATTTTGGAAGACATTCACTATTTTGGGAACCCTATATGATCAAGGTAAATAGATTACTACGGTATTTTCTTTGAGGAATATTTGTTGAATTATATTTTTATGAATCGAAAAATTTAAGGTGAATTTATTGTAATTTAGGTTACTTATGGAAATGATTAACCGATCTTGGGGAAAATATGTTTAGGTTAGCTACTTTTGTTATAAGATGTTGGGAGTGGTTGATGTTGTTTTGAGATGAATGATGATATTTATTTTGGAAGACTATGTTATCAAATCCTTCTTGTATTTGGGTTTCAATCTTAGTTTGGTTTATTTTGAGGAATTTTATGGACAGTTATTTATGGAATGGTCTATGATGATCTTTGGGTAGTATGGTGTAATTTTGAAGATTTAAAATTAGATTCCCTTCCTATGGGGTTCTTTATTTTGAAAGAGTGGTTTTATCTTACCCTTTCTATTTTTTGGATAATGTTTAAAGATAGAAGAAATATATAGTTATTCTTTGGTGGATTATGTGATTCTCTAGAAGATGATTCTTGTGCTTAGGATGAGACCGAGTGTTTTTTTAATGCTCATCATTTGGATAAAAGATTAGTTTTGGTAGAAACTTATTAAGGGAAGAAACTCTACTTGAAGGTAAATATATTTCCAAGTGTTTTTATTCTATGTAGTAAATGAATTCCTCAAAACTATGAAAAGGAACATAAAACAAATATGTTGTCTGTTAATGTTTCCTACTAGGAAATCAAATACCATTTAACACATCTTATGTTTGTGATTTTCTTGTTGTTAACTTTATCCTAGTCTTGTTTTCTATCACTCTCCCTCAGAATGTGACCCTTTGTTTTCTCTTCAATGTCCATGTTTTTCTACATGTAATCCTAGTGTGGGTTAACTCGGGTGACCTTTGTACTTCCCTTTCTTTCTTTTAAATTAATAGTTTTACTGACTCCTTTTCCGATGTGGGACTTTCAATGAAATTTCCAAACCCAATTTTAAAAATTGCAAGGACGCAATTTCTTAAGGGCGGAGGAATGTAATGACACGAAATTTTGAATAAATCTGGTTTTCTAATTTTTTTTGTTATTTTATTTTTCATACTCAACAAAACTATTTCATTTTATAACATGATTATAATTAAAATTAGACTATTGGGTTTTGACTATTATATAACAGTTAGTCAGTATGATCGTTGGAATTGAATGTTGCGAATATTGTCTCTAAATACAAGTGATCTTGGTTAATTAATATAGTAAGAAGATTTGATGGCCTCATCCAGTAGTCTTGGACCGATCGAAGCCCATATAACAGAACTTGGGAAGGAGGTAGCACCAATGAGCTTTGCTCTGGACCAAACCCAAGATGAACTTCATCGTGTGAAGCTGAACGTAATCGCCTTCGTGAGAAGTTAAAACTGATAGAAATTACTACTTGTGCGATGTTCGCCGAGCCACCCTCAGATTCTCTCACCTTAGCACAACTTACACATAGGTCATATACTGGGGTTATAAGGGGAAATGTAAGGAGACCGTAACTACTTTGTGTAATCCTTTGAGATAAATAAAATGGTGTTTTCTTATTATGGTGAAGTTTGTGAGTTGTCAAATGTCCGGATAAATATAGTATGAATTTTTTTGATGAATTCTAGAAAAAGGATATTTTAAAATATTTTCTTAACCCTTAAATAAGTAATGATGTTTAATGATTTTCAAAAAATGGTCTTCTACAAATGTGTTCAGTAAAAAATTTAGAGTCCAATAAGATCAACATAATTTTTGATGAATAGTAAATTATGAATAGTGGTTTTATGCTTAGGATTAGTAATGTGACCAAATAGATTAGTAATAGCACTTAAAGAAAGTATTAATATAATTTAGGCACCTTGATTAAGTAGTGTGATTGAATAAAATAGGTAAATAACTATTTCATTAATTATTAGTCATGTATTAGTTTTTTTCAAGTGAATAGTGTTCTTTAATTAAAAATTAAATTAAAATTATTTAGAAAATTATTTTTATAAAATGGACATTATTTTTGAATTCAGAATATCGATATTATGTTAAGGTAATGTTTGGTGATTTTTCTGAAATAAAATGAATTTTCGGTTAATAGTGTTTTTATTTTAAAATTAAATTAAAAATATTTAGAAAATTATATTTATAAAATGGAGATCATTTTTGAAATCAGAGCATCGATATTTGGTTAAGATGAAATTTTGGGATTTTTCTGAGAAAGTTGAATTTTTGATGAATAGTGAATTTTCAGTTTTAGGGTTTCGGTATGTTTAATGACATCATTACTGCATCATGATGATGTCATGAGATATTTTAAGGATTGGTCGACTAAAGGGGATAAATTATTGTATTATGGTTCCCATGTGGCCAAAACCATGGGCAAGCCCATGGTTTTTCCAAAACCACTAGTGAGGTGTCCCATGAAATTATTAAAGTATCACCTCCCTTTCCCTATAAATACCCACCCTTTCCTCCTTTAGTTTTCACTCCCAACTCTCCCCCAACGAAACTCTGGTCTCATTACCTCCCAAAGAGTTCTCCCAAGGTGCCACAAGCCCTCAATGTCCCAACCTTCTAGTTTTAAGAGTTATGTTTTAAGGTAAGGGATCCAACCTCTCTCTTTCTTTTCAAATACTCTCTTTTAAGTCAATTCATTTATGATCAATGTTCTTATGTTGGAGGATGTTATTTTATATTCTTCTTAATTAAATTTTCATGTTCATATTATGAGATATCCCCTCTTACTCTCATCATTTCGTTTTATAAATGTTTAAGTAGCGTTGTTAGGATGCCGAACTTTTTTTAACGGATTCTTTCACCCTTATCATTTTCAAGTTATATTATCTTGTGACGTCTTTCAAGTTCGTTTTTATTATGTTGGGGTATGATATATGTAACGCCCCGACCCCAGATACCCATAGTCGGTGCATTACTTCGAAACATTGTCATGATCACAAAAGATCAAGTCCCGAAAGACCGATTAGTTTAGTAGCCTTGGAAACACTAGATACATTTGCAAACGTTACATTACATCATAAAGTGAAAAACTACAATAACAAAGTCTCCATAGTCCACACTCATATCCTCTTCTGACAATCCCTGCAGGTCATTCATAAAATACTTCTTCACATCCTAGAAAATATTAAAACATTGAAAGGGGTGAGCTCAGATGCTCAGTAAGGATAACAATATTGCATAAGCTTTCATAAATAACCATTAACATTTAAGGCAATGTATAACTAAAACAAAAACCTTTTTAAACTTGAACTTCAGCATAATATGGAAAAAATAAAATTAAATTATGCCATTTACTTACTCACATGGATATTCTACTAGTCGAATAATCACATGCAATATCAATAACCACATTCATAATGAGGGAATGTATAATGCCAGACATTCTGAAACATTTTGTCAAGGCCTCGGCCAAGACGTCTAAAATGATTAAGGCCTCGGCCAAAACCATAAATTAAATTGGGAAAGGGCCTCGGCCAATTTCACGTCTAGTTGTCTCATGAGAACTACCGATGCATCGAGGAGATATAGCGGGCTCCACCCGTCACTTATTAAGTCCAATACATTCCTCATATGAATAGGTTTAAACATATCATAAACCATAACATAATCGTATCACATAAAACATGCATAAAGGAAACATAACATTTCCACATTTCAATCACAAGATATCAATACAACACATTGATATAATAAAAACTCTTTCAAAACCATTTTCAATACCAAAATAAAAGAAAGTTAAAACTTTGTATTTATTTTTCATTAAAAAAAGATGGCTTGTAGAGGAAGCTGAAACTCAAATAATGGTCACGGCGGCGGAGAAGTCGTTGTCGCCGCATAAGTATGGAAAGAAAAACATTCCCTTTTGTCGTTTAGAAAAACTCTTCGTATAAAAGGATTCCTTTTGAATAAACGTAAAATTCAAAGGGGTTTATACACCGTATAAAAGAATGTTGTGTATAAAACCAAATATGCCTCAATGAAAGGGGATTGAGACGAAGTCCTTAAAAAGATCATTTTTTTTAAATTAGGTCTATTATGTGTATTCACTATAAGTACACATAAATAATGTAAAAATACAAGATAGGACATAATAATATCATGACATAATTTGAAAGTAGGAGATTAACCCAAAGAATAGAAATTGGGTTAAGAAGTTCCCTTACCTCATCTCTGACTTGACTCAACCATTCTTTAACCTCCTGAATAATAAACTAGAGTTAATATATACCTTATTAAGAACCATTTTTGATTTCATTATCCTTTTTATATCATTTATTACAATGTTATGAACATTATGTAATTATTTAAGTTAATAACGGTCGTTTTGTCAATCTGTGGTACTTGAGTCAACAATAAACTTCTTATAATTACAAGTTGTTCATGTGGTAGAATATACATTATCTCCAGAATTATATTCATGATTTAGATGTCATATATATCATATATATCCAGTATATACATTCATTTATAATATTACGTAACATTTAGAGGTAAGAAATGAAATGCACCGTTCATGGAGACGGTAAGCCGTACGTACGCATGAATGCTACTTTCATTTCTATTTCATATTTAATGGAATGAAATAATAATGATATAAATTTATAATATAATTCCAGTATAATATAGTGTATAATACCATTTACTCCATCCTTTATACATCCCACATATGGCATTAACGATTCAAATCACTTTGAGGGGGTGGTAGTCCGCACTTCCTAAAATGAAATTATCACGTTTTACCCATAATGGAAATCATATAGTATGCCATAAATGAGAAATACAGAAGCATAAGTAAAACATAAACATATTATATATCATATATAAATATAGTGACATCTTAATGGCCACCTTTGAAGGTGTTATATGAGTGTTGAAGAATCATCATTTCGTGAGGCAGAAATTCGCCATCCACAGAAACCGTATGTTCTTTAACCATTAGATGTAGGTGTGTGTAAGTGTAGATCTAATACCTCTTATAACAACATCCTAGTATAATGAGGATACTGGTGTTTTTACAAAATAAATGAATAAAAAGAGTTTAGGGGGTTGGAGAAGAAAAATAAAACAAAACAACATTAGAGAAGACATTACCTCAAAATCGGGTAACTCGTTTTTATTTGAGCCAAAGGCTTCCTTGGGAAGAGTTCTTCCCAAAGTGAGGCTTCTAGGAGTAAGAGGGGGAATTTGGGAGAGTATTTTGGCATAGGTTTTCCGAGCCAAATGGCTTTAAAGTGTGAATGAGGTGGTAGAGGTGGGGGCCTTTTATAAGAGGAGGGGAGGGGCACTCTTGGAAAGTAAGGAAATTTTACATTATTATACAATGATTTTCGGATTCTAAAGGTCCCAAACTTATATAATTAGTGGATAAGGTGATAAGGGTTCGAAATATACCCATAAAATAGTCTTTGGACAAGTTTAACCCTTGGATTGTACATTATCATTTCATTTTATTAAAATCGTTAAATAATGAGGTCATCGCTGCATCATAATGATGTCGTAAATAATTTAAATTATTTAATGTCTAAAAATTATAAAAAAAATACTATGATGTAGGAAATGTTTTTATCTTTCCAATGAATATTTATAGTCAAACATATGACTTTTATAACCCCATGTAAAAATTGTTTTAGTAAAACATTTCATGTTTGTGTCATTTTTTACTTTAACATTAAATAAATATATATTAATGTCATTTTCCAACCAAAGTGGCTCCATGGGGTCCCCAAGTTTACCCATGGGTTGTCTTGGTCTGCCATGACTCATCCAATAGGATTAGGACAAGTTTCAAGCTCATCTCGTATTATTAAAACATTATTTTTACCTTAAACTACATTAATTATCTCTAATCGCGATTAAGAACTTAAAAGTTACTATTCACCAAAAACTTATTTTAATCTCATTGAACCACATTTTGCTTCTTAATGCCAACCATGTATGTCATATTTTTGAAAATCAATTCACAGAAGTGGTAATATTTCATTTAAACGAAAAATCAGTTATTTAACTACCACTTAGTGGTTTCACTATTCATCAAAAAATGAAGTTTTTCAGAATAATGCCAAAATTTCACCCTAAGCTATAATTGATATTCCGAATTCAAAAATGATGTCTATTTTACTAAATTCCAAACATATAAGTTTCATTAATTATTTTTATAATTAATTCCCGATATCACAACAATGGCGTGTTTTTAAGAAACAATTTATATTAAAAAATTGGCAATTGTTTATGTCCAATTTCAATGTTAAATTAATTCTAATGAACACAATTGGATAAAATGGTAAAAATATATTCTAATTATACTTTAAAACCACTAAATAGTATAATTTATCACTATAAATTATTTTGATTAAAAAAGTTGTTTTTAAGTAATTTTCACTATTCATAAAAAATTGGAAGTTCTCAGAAAATTACAAAAAATTCAACTTTGGATAATTTCGATATTACGAATACAAAAATGAAGTCCATTTTGAAATATAAAATTTCTATAATTTTAAAAAGTGGATATTACTATTCATAACAGCTACTTTGATTAGTCGCGGTGTTTTAGAACTCGAAGTTGCGTACAATGCAAGCTATTGCATTATTGAATGAGAAGCGTATCGTGGAAGCTCGGGGTGTTACATTATCCCCTCCTTCAATAAATTGCATCCTCGCAATTTGAAATTTTTCTTTGAAAATAAAAGGTTTAAAAGAGAAAATACCTTTGAGGAAAACCCACACTGGAAATAAGATTAATAAAATTTAGCCTTAATAAGAGGGAAAATGAAATGAAAAAGTCACCACCCAATTATGATCCCGATTAGGAGAACATTGGTGGAAATTAGAGACATATAATTGGAGGAAAAACGGAAATATTTGTAGGGAGTGATTGATGTCATCAATCACAATCTACTGTCAAATTTAGGGCCTCAAAGCCTTCAATCTATGTTGATTTAAAATATCATCAGTTCAACAAGACATAAGGTATTAGGATAACACATTTTTTTGTTTTAATATCCCTTTACTAAAGTTTAAGAATTAATTTATTCATTGAATAAGAGATAGGTATATATATATTTATGCTTGACAATTAGAGTTTCAACCTTCAACTCATCTTTCACTCAAAAAGATAATAGAACTCAAAAATATTATACTTATTCTAATTGTATAAGGTTCCAAATGTTAACACATACCATTTAGATTAGTAAAATTATTTTGTAATAACCAGGGACTTCCTGTAGGCTAGTGGTAGGAAATAAAGGCATGTCGCACTATGATTGTGGGTTCGCTTCCTGCAGCTTTGTCCGACGTGACGGGTTATGCCCCACCCTGCAGGTTGTCCTTTTCCTAAAACTATAGTATCATAATATTCCAAAAAATAATCTTCATAAATTTTTTAACCTTAAACAATATTATCCAAAGATCAACTTAATCCACTCCAACCTTTATAGTTATCCAAAATACCTCTGTCCAGACTTTCTCTAAAAGGTCTCTTAATTCCAAAATCAATTTATCAGATTCCCCAAACAAAGTAAAGTTTCTCTTATTGTCACATACTAAAAATATAATTACCTTCATCATATTAAAACCTTACTGAAATCAACAAGTACTGCATTACAATCCTTATATATATATCACATTATTCTAATAACCAGAATATAATCCATGAGTCCAAAAGCAGCAATACATTAGTTATTCTGCTTCAACTGTAGTAACAGCATAAGATTGTCCTTGATCCCTTGGCCTTTTATGAGGTAAGTTTCCTTGACGCTTAGGACATTCATTTTCATAATGACCCATTTCTCTACAATTTTAGCCTTCATCTTTGATAGCCTCTTTCTTTCCCTTGAAATCACGAGCCTGGTGACCCTTTTCTCCACATTTATAACAAACTCCCATTCCTTTTAGGCAAGTACCAGGGTGATTCTTCCAAAAATTATCACATAATGGAAAATCCTTCTTTCCCTTTTTCCCATTATCTATCTCTTGTTCCACCGTTCTCTTCTTCTCTTGCTTTACTTTGTTGTCATAAGACTTAGATAATTACTTTTCTGTCTTGATAGCACACGAGAAAATATCTTCGTATGATGAGAAGGATTGTGATACTAAAGCTCGACGGAGAAATGGTTTTAACCCATCAAAGAAACGATCAATCTTAATCCTTGGGTTACGTATATAATCGGCAGCATTACTCGCTAACCTTGTAAAGTTATCCTCATACTTTGCGACATTCTCATCCTCCTTCTTCCTCAGACTCAGAAAGTGCCTTTCCATATCTGCTTGATGGTCATGAGGAAAGTATTTTTCTAAGAAAATATCTTTGAACTCCCTCAATTCCATATCCGATATTTCATCATCTTCCTTTATGTTTTGAATCAGCGACCACCACTGATCGGCGTCTCCAGTGAGGCGGTAAACTGCCATGACAACCTTCTCCCTTTCGCTACTCCCCAAGGCATGGAATATTTTCTCTAAGGAGTTTATCCATTGCTCAGCTACTAACAGATTTGTACCCCCATTAAATATTGGAGGTTGTTGCCTCATGAAGCGGTCTAACATTGATCCTCCATGTTGTGGATCAAGGTGATCTATACGAGTAAGGTTATTATTCATAACTTGAGTGAGTTGTCCCAGTATGGTAATAAGTTGATCAGCACCAGTTGTATCTCCATATCCACAATAATTATCTTGATCAGGAGGGAAATCCCTACATGGAGGGTGTGCATTGATACGGTTTCCATTCCTTCCACTATGCGCCATTTCTAAACAATGGCATAAACTAGATTAGTTTATGAATCAAAATACATAATTCCATACTTTTAAAATACTTAACATAAATTGAACTATTTATGGATATAATCCATAATCATAAAAAGGTTTTATTTGAGGAAGTATATACTCATAACCGTTCATAGTGGTTTGTAAAGAAAATGAGAATTATCCTAAGAATATCCCGTGGAAGTGTCGTAACCAAGAGTGCAGCAAGGCCCGTTGTTGTGCACCAGTTCCCATTCGAGTCTAGCTCAAAGCGGTGTTTTCAGGTTTTACCCCTAGGTACATATGTGCCAGAGCCTCCTCTACCTGCTCATATCCAGACAGGGATGTATTGCTCAGAAAACTCACAAAATCTCAACAATAACAAAATTCTAGGAAGTTCTTCTATATTAATCCTCAAAGTCTATCTTTGGGCTATGTGCTCTAATCAGAGTTTATCTAAATCTAGCTTCCAATGTTAGTACTAAACTGCCTCTGATACCAACTATAACGCCCCGAACCCAGCTACCCAGAGTCGGAGCATTACTTCACAACATTGGTATGATCACAAAAGATCAAGTCTCGAAAGACCGATTAGTTTAGTAGCCTTGGAAACACTAGATACATTCGTAAACGTTACATTACATCATAAAGTGAAAAACGACAATAACAAAGTCTCCATAGTCCACACTCATATCCTCTTCTGACAATACCTGCAGGTCATTCATAAAATACTTCTTCACATCCTGGAAAATATTAAAACATTGAAAGGGGTGAGCTCAGATGCTCAGTAAGGATAGCAATGGGATATCTGTGGATCCCTCCAAAACAGATGCAATTGGTGGATGGTCGAGGCCAACATCGGTAACGGATATCCGTAGCTTCTTGGGGTTAGCTGGATATTATCGACAATTTGTGAGAAATTTCCCATGATTGTCCAACCGTCTTACCAAGCTATCTCGGAAGGGAGTAAAGTTTTCTAGGAGTGATGAATGCGAATAATGCTTCAAGGAGTTGAAAATGAGGCTTATCACTGTGCTCGTGCTCACTTTACCCACATGTGGGGAACTTTTTGTGGTATTCAGTGATGCTTCAAAGTAGGGCTTCAGCTGTGTGCTGATGTAGAATGATAAAGTGATATCCTATGCCTCAAGGTAGTTGAAAATCCAGGAGCGAAACTATCCAATACATGATCTGGAGTTGGCGGCTGTGATCTTTGCCTTGAAAATCTGGAGGCATTATCTATATGGAGAGATATGTGAGATATATACTGACTACAAGAATCTTAAATATATATTCATGCAGAAAGAGCATAATATGCGCCAGAGAAGATGGATAGAGCTCATCAAGGATTATGAATGTTCAATACATTTCCACCCTGGGAAAGTGAACAAGGTGGCAGATGCCCTAAGTAGAAAGGATCCAGCGATTCTATCAATGATGGGAATTGAGAAGGATCCAATCTTCTTAGACTTGATGAAGATGGACATGGGAATCATAGAGAAGGGAACATCATCAATCCATTCACAAATCATTCCTCAACCATCTCTTTGTAATGGTTAAAGGATGCTCAAAAGGATGATCTGGGAATTCAGAAAAAAGTGGAAGCTATCAAAAATGGGAAATCCTCAGAGTTTAATTTTAATGAAGAAGGAATTGTGCGGTTTGAGAAAATACTATGTGTTCCATCAAGTTCGGAGCTGAAGAAGGAACTTTTGGATGATGCACATAGTTCAAATTTCTCTATTCACCCACGGAGCACAAAGATGTATCGAGATATCCGAGAAAACTTTGGTGGGATAATATGATGAAAGAGATCGATGAATATACATCAAAGTGCCTGGTGTATAAGCATGTGAAGGCAGAGAGGCATAAGTCTAAGGGGATGATGCAACCATTTCCCATACTAGAATGGAAATGGGAGAACATCTCCATGGACTTTGTCACCGGACTTCCAAGGACATACAAAGGCAACAATGCAATCTGGGTTGTTGTGGATCCTATTACAAAGACTGCACACTTCATTGCTATTCAGGAGGATTTCTCATTGGATCAACTGGAACAGATATATATCAGGGAAGTGGTAAGGTTGCATGGAGTACCACTATCTATTGTGTCTGAACGAGATCAAAGATTCACCTCTAAGTTTTGGAAGAGTCTTTAACATGCTCTGAATACTGAACTGAACTTCAGTACGGCCTATCATCCTCAAATTGATGTCCAATCTGAGCGGACTATCCAAACACTTGAGGATATGTTGAGAGCCTACTCAATGGACATTAAAGGAGGATGGGATAAACATCTTCCTCTTGTTGAGTCTTCTTATAATAACAGTTTCTACTCAAGCATCCAAATGTAACCATATGAAGCCCTGTATGGGATAAGGTTTAGAACACCGGCATGATGGGATGAGGTCGGTGAACATAAGCTACTTGGACCAGAAATGGTCATGGCAATGGTGGAGAAGGTGAAAACCATTCAGCAGCATATCAAGGTAGCTCAGAGTCGACATTAGAGTTATGCAGATAACCATCGATGAGACCTTGAGTTTAAAGTTCAAGACATGGTTTTTCTACGCATATCTCCATGGAAGAAGGTCATGAGGTTTGTAAAGAAAGGGAAGTTAATTCCAAGGTACATCCGCCCCTTCGAGATTCTTGATCGTGTCGGTGTCATGGCCTATCGACTAGCACTTACACCTACTATGGCCAAAGTACATGATGTCATTCATGTATCCCTCTTAAGGAAGTACATAACAGACCCTTCACATGTACTCTCTTCTGAGGTGGTACAATTGGAAGATGATCTTTCTCATGAGGAACAACCAGTGAAGATCTTAGATCGTAGAGAAAACGTTCTACGAAATAAGAAAATGCCCCTCGTCAAGGAGTTGTGGAGA
The DNA here is from genome assembly GCA_963277665.1 of Viscum album. Taxonomy (NCBI): domain Eukaryota; kingdom Viridiplantae; phylum Streptophyta; class Magnoliopsida; order Santalales; family Viscaceae; genus Viscum; species Viscum album. The sequence goes on from OY728126.1 coordinate 1,959,850,865, forward strand.
AACCACAAGTTTGAAGAAGCGACTTGGGAATCAGAGGATATGATGAAGCTGAGTTACCCACATTTTTTTTAGTGTGGGAAATGGAAAATTTTGAGGGCGAAATTTCTTAAGGGGTGAATATTGTAATGACCCAAAGTTTCATTAATGGAAATCCCACTTGATCTAATTAAATGTCTCTTTATGTTTATATAAAATGTTAACTTCATTGGTTTTATGTTAAGAATTTTGACCATTGCTAATATAGCCGTTGAACAGTGATAACACAGTTAGTATAAATATAGGGCTTTAACACATCCAATTTTACTTAGACAAAAGAGATGATGGCCTCGTCTAGTAGATTTTCTTCGTACGAAGACCATTTATTGGAGCTCAGAAAAGAGGTGGCATCTTTGGGCCTCACCCTTGACCAAGCCCTAGCTGAGCTTCATCTTGTCAAGCTCGAACGTGACCGTCTATGGGAAAAGTGTAAGTTGATTGAAATTACCACTCGAGCGATGCTATCATAGCCACCCCAAGAGTTTTTCACCATCGCACACCTTACCCTTAGGTCTTATGCAGCTATTTTAAGGGGTTATGTAACAAATAAGTAGTATTATGTTCATGTAAATTATTTATTTTATAATAATGAATATAATTTCTAGTCATTTTTGATACATTGTAAATAGTTTTTAAAGTACAAATAGTGTTTTTAGTTATTATTTAACTAAGAATTCTATTTTATTAAATTAAGGGATTTTTGAATTAAATAATATTTTAATAAAATATTATTATTATTATTAAATTAATTTTTATTAAATATAAATGATCTTATAATTTTATGAATGCAATTATAATTTTTATTAAGGTTTGAAAGCCATTTCTGTCCAAACCTGTGAATTTTTTATAAATGTCGGTTTTTATTTTAAAAGTGAAAATTAACATATATAGAACATTATTTAGATAAAATAGATGTTATTTTTGGAATCAGGACGTCAAAATTATCCAACGGTGAATTTTTCATAATTTTCTAAGACAGTCAACTTTTTGAGTAAAAATTAAATACCGTTTAAATATATAATGTGTTTTATGACATCATAATGACCCAATAGTGATGTAATAAAATACTATAATCTTTATGATCGTCAAATATATGTTTTAACATTAAAATAATGTCATTTTGGGTTTGTTTAACTTACTTTTCAAAGCATTAATGGACCCCTCAAGACTTATTCAACACCTTTCCTTTTTAAATTAATTTCCATGGGAGTGTGACTCACCTCCACATAAGCAACCATAATATGTTAAGAAGTTCGGGCTTTGGCCTTATAAAATATTTTTTTCCACTTCCATTTTCCAAAAACCATGGGATGGTTTGTGGTTTGGATTAATTTAATATAAGGGGTCCCAAACCTAAATAATAAAGAATTTCCTCAACTTTCCTATATAAATCCACCCAAGCTCCCACTTCCTCCTCACTCAAAGCCTTTGGAGTTCGTACAACCTCTGCCCTACTCTCTCTAGAATACTCCTAAGGTTCCCCATGCTCCCAAGAAGCCTCTCACAGGCCTCTCTCTAGCCCTTGGAAGCCCACTTCCAAGTAAGGGTTTTTTCTCCCTTTATCATTTTTGTCAATTTTCTTTAAGTTGTATTTCCCTTTCAATTTCAATTATGAATGTTGGGGTATTGTTTCACACCTCCCCCATACTTCCCTCTTATTGTTTGAATTATGGGAGACCCCTTTATCTCTCATTAAATGCCTCCCATATACACCCGTTACTATGTTGAAATTCCGGAATGAACTTCTCTCTCTTCTTTTACATTCAAGCAATAATTTGGTATCATGAATCTAAATTCCATTAAAATTGTTGGTAATTGTATCTATATGACCTCCTTACTGTCCATTACATGTAAATATGATGAGGAACCCATTTATCTCTCATCAACCATTTTTATGAATTCTTATGTCATGTCGTTATGCTGCCGAAATCGCACCGATTTTCTAAGCCAATGTCATTGTGTAGTGAATACCATGCCCATTTCTCCATCATGGGTATTCACCATTATGCACAATTAATTATTGATTATAAAGTTTCATGTATGAATTTCACATTCCTTTATCATGGAATAAATGATTATGTTTTATGAATCCATGTTTTATGATACGTGTGGCACACTTATGCATGAAATGAAATGTATAAGAAGGGTGCGCCCTTATAGCACTCCAATGCATTGGGTAAAGTATAGTATCATGATATGTCATGTGAAATGAGTGTTGACTCATGCTAATTCAAGTGAAATTAGGGTTTACTCGTGCTTTATATGCAATGAGGATTTACTCATGCTCCATGTGCAATGAGACCTAGCTCATGCTAATTCCATGTTAAGTGTTGTTGCCACATTTCCATGTTATGATTATCATGCTTTATCATGCCTTTATGTTCATGTTTCTTATATGCTCTATTGATATGCCTATTGTCTAACGTGTATTTTACTCCTCATGTTATTCCATGTGTACTCCCTTATTGGGCTTTATAGCTCTCCCTTTTCTTATGCATGTCCTCAGGTTATCCCATTCAATGCTAAGTACGAGGGAATGTAGTGGTCATGTAAAGGAAGTATTCAATAAAGATGTTGTATTTCATGTTTTATGTTTTTATGTAATGGTCCTAAGCCCCAAATACACTAAACCACTCAATATTATTTGTTGTATCAAGTGAAGTTTTATGTAATAAATCATGTTTAAGTTTGTAATAAAAGTAGGGTTGTCATATTCACCACATCATTTTTTACATTCACCTCAGTTGTAGTGATAACATAAGCTCAAAATTCTCCCCTTGGCATCTTCTATGATGGATTACCTTGATTATAGGGGAATTAATTTGAGTATTTCCCCATATCCATATATTTTAACCACTTAATAGATGTTTTTTCTTTGATCAATTTTAATTATTTTTCCTATTTACCCTTATCCCTGAACATATAACAAACTGCTAATACTTAAAATCATTTCCTAGGGTGATTCATTCCATAGATTTCAATAGATGGAAATCGTTCTGTTCCCTTATAATTCATTGACACATTCCCCTTTTCATGGTGTTCAAATAGGCTCTTCTAAACTATATATACATTGAATGACTAATATATATGGAATTCCTTTTATTTTTTTGGTGGAACATAAAAATACTTATTCACTTAATGAAAATTTTAAGGCAACCATTATGCTTCATATCCTTGGATTTTGGTGTTCAATGTAACTCTCAATTTTACAATCCATCTTTAGAATGGAATTCAAAGAATACCTAGATAACCATGTAAAGGTTTTTTAATATTTAACAACATATTATTATTCATTTTAATTTATGATAACTAAATTTCTATTCGATTTAGTTTTTGTTCTGATTATTGAATTTCTTTGTGAATAATATATCTTCGGAAGAACTCCATTTTAGGTGTTATATTTCTTCTTCCTCCCTTGTGTTTTGGATTAATGACCACCATTGATCATCATCGCCTATCAGAAAAGACATTGTTAGTTTAAATATTTCATTTTCACTATATCCCAAGGCTAAAAATATCTTCTCTAGAGACATAATACATTCATAGGCTACCATTAGATTAATATTCCCAAAAAATTATGATGGTTTCTATCAGTTGAAATGATCCAATTTTCAAGAATCATGTGTTGCCACATGATACACATTCTGGGAATTATAATTTTCCAAAAACTGATTACTATACCCTAATATATCTATATTTTTCTTAGTTTTAAAAATATCTCTATTGTATTCCTCAACATGTAAGTATTTTCCTTTTCCATGTGTAATCATACCCTCCTCCTATACAGGAGTCATTTCTAAAAAAATTCAAATTTTTTATAAACTAATATAAATTTGAATTTTAATTCATAATAATTAATTATAAATACAGTGTACCACATAAAATAAATTAAAATTTATGCATTATTAATCTCATAATTATAATGATTCTTTCATAATTGATATCTTTACATCCAAATCCAATATAATTGAATGTAAAAATATGTATATTATCCTATGTATATCACATAGGAATGTCAAACCGAGTGCTCCCTATGGCTCATTATTATCAACGATGTGACAATTGGTTCAATCCCAATGTTCCATTTTCATAGTGGTTACCCCTAGGTAGATATGTCCAAGAACCACACCCACATATAGTATCTATAAAATGATATATTACTTCAAAAAAAACAAATAATATATTCTATACCAAAAATATATGAGGTTAGTATAAAATTATCCTCAAATTTATATCATATGATAATGTTTACTGATTGATGTTTTTATTAATCTTATTGCCAATGTTTCTACCAAACATCCTCTGATCCTGATAGCAGTGACCCCAACTCCAGTAACCCAAATCCATTTTCTACTTTTTATGTTTGTATAGATAAAATGGGTCAAATCCCAACATACCGACCATATTAGATATTCTTGGTAACTAGATTCATATATGATACCCATTCAATATTGGGAATATGAAATAAGATAAAATACACAACAAAATAAAATGAACTTCACCTTTGAAAACTCATTACAGGAGTTCTTCTTCATATCCCATGGAAATAAAAACAATAAGTGTGAGATAAAATTCTTAATAAGGGATAAGTGTAGAAGATACTATCATGAATCAATAATCATAATAAATATGGAATTTTAAAGAATTAAACACATGTCCAAAATAAATAACATGACTTTCCTGATAATATAAGGCATAATCAACATGTAAAGGTTAATAAACAATAACACATCTCATTTAATCAATAAATAAAAATGTAATGAATCCATTGATAATATCATTGAAAAACTATCATGGATAACAATAAAAATTAATTATTATTAAAATAAATGATAATTACTAGACTTTATGATCTTAGACATCATGGTAACGCTACCTTCAATATATTTCCCCATGATAGTTTAAAACTATAGGTAAAACCCCAATTAATTTGGAAAATAATATTTTATCATATAACATAAAAATGAATTTGATGGTATATAATTCTAATACGCACCTATCAGTGCATTTCCGAAACATTATTTATATATTAAATAATGGATTTAATTCATTAATAATATTCCTAAACAAAAAATATATGTATTGAGTAAAAGATGCAGATTTATTAATCTTCCCCCATTAATCAAACAACTTTCAAAGTATAGACTATATGTAAAAATGATATTAAATTTATAAAATAATGATTTCCATAAAATTATAATATTGATATTTAAAATAAAGTTATTGTGTAATTTAAAATGTATCATAAGTATAATTTTTTAAGTGAATATTACAAATTGCAAAAGAAATTGAGTTTGTTTAATTACTTTAATCAATGGGTAATTTTCATGGTGAATACCCTTTGATGTAATAAGTCAATTTTTTGAATAAAATATGATTATGTATGAATGAAACAAGATATTACATGTCAACGGGGAAGTTTATACACGATAAAAAACAATTTAGGGCATAACATTACAATATTCTTCAATGAAGGGAAATTGAGATGAAGTCCCTTAGATCACACTTTACATTAGTTGAATGTGTTATAACCTCCTGTATAATTTTTTTATAAATGTTATTAATTTATAATATAAAAATCCTCGTATTTATAATATAAAATACTATATTTTTTATAAAAATTTATCTTCCATTATTTATTAATCTTTTATTGTTTTCATTGTTTCTTATTTTATTTCCCTTGGTTTATCTAGCAAGGTTTGTAATGAAATATTGGGTTATTATACATATTAAATAAGAAAATAACCTCAAAACTTATAATAATGGTATGAATAAAATAATTAATCAGTAGATAAATTGTTATAACACCTCTTAAATGTTTTAATTGGATAATTAATCTCATCACTTGGGCGAGATAGTAGGTCGTATGTACTCACAAGTGATGATATCATTCCCTTCACAAGTGAGAGGGTAAAAATGTTTTTGATATATTAATTTTATAAAATAAATATCATATCAAATATATCATAAATACAAATTAATTTATAACATATTATGTTATATTTAAATCTTAATTAAAAACGAATCACATCACTTGGTGAAGCGGTATTCCGCCATGTAGACAAGAAAAGTTATCATATTTGGAACAAAATAGAAAATATAATGGTATATGTCATGTTGAAAATATAGAAATATAATAATATAATAATTATCATATATATATATATATGGTAAATCCATAATTTTATCCATCCTTCTATGGTTGTGGTGGAAAATGAACTGCATTGGTTCGTGATGCTATAATCAGTTGTACACTCGATCGATGAGTTTGTTCCACATTTGATGGAAGAGGAGATGTTTAGATATTTTTACATAAATATATTAAATTATATGAATTTGGTAGAAAATTATTTTATCATATTGAATGTTTTGTTACATAATTTTTGATCTAATATGAAGAAATAAAATGAAAGAGCTTTGTTAAACTAATTACCTTATCTAAGAGAATCATTATTTGGACCCCCTATTTTGAACACTCGAGATTTTATTTTGAGATTAACATAAGATCTAGAATATTTTTAATAATTTTTTGGATTTTTTTGTAAGGGTATGGTGGATGTAAATTGTATTTGTAGGTATAAATATATTGTGGTAGGGATTTCATTTTTATAAGTGGGGAAAGCGGACCTCCATGGAAATTACATAATAGTTTCCTATGAGAATCAAAAATGATATTGTAATTTAAATAAAAAACGATTCCAAATAACAATATAGTCTAACTTGGGAATTACATGGTGGAATTACGAGAAGAAAATAATATTCTAAATCACTGTTAGAAATTTCTAAACTTTTTCTTCTTTGTTTAATCCCTAGTATACCCATTATTCTTTTATCCGTGATAAATTGTATTTATTATATTTAGAATAAATTATTTTAAAATTATTATATTATAAATATAATTATGATGATTATATATATGAAATCAAATTTTACAAATTCCATTCAAAAAATTGTAAAATATTAATTAAAAATTAATCTCATTGAGGTGATGAGAAAGCATGTTTTCAAAGAGACAATGTTCAAAAAAATTAATGTTTTTACATAAAAATTTAAATTCAAAATGACACCAATTACCTATATTAGATTAATAGAATATAATTAAACTAATTTGACTATAAAATTTTAAAATATAATTTAAAATTATTCTTAATTTAAATTAAATTTTAATTTTCAATTAAAATATATTATTTTTCATTATGCATCGAAAAACAAATTCTCAAAAAAGAATAAAATTAACCCCAATATTTATTTGATAATATTATTTCAAAAATAAATTTAATTGCATCATTTAATTTTTCTAAAAGTTATTAAACTTAATTTTAATTTATGATCTCACGTCATGAATAAACATTATTTTCTAAAAAACATTTTTTTAGAAAACATTTATTTTTTCATTAAAGGTTTCATATTTTGTTTACAATCTCAAAATATAACCATATTTATAAAAACATTGGTTGCCCTATTAATGACTGGAAATATAATGGCATTGTTAAAATGGTCTAGTTTGAATAATATTTTAATTGAGTATCACGTTTTGTTAAAACCTGGATCTGTGTACATTCCAGGCTATCGAAGAAATTTACATTATTCCAATTGAAATATATTTTAAAGTATTGGGATATTTCATCCAATATGAATTCTTAGGTTACTTCAATCAGGTAGGTATTTTGAATAATAATCGACCATACCTACATCCACTATGGGATCATTGGTGAAAGATAGATCATCTTGGGGATTATTGGGGATGCATCCCTAAAGATTATCTTTAATACAATCATGAAAATAAGTAGCCTTATAATCACAATTATAATGTTAAGGAATCCTCATCAATAAGTTGGTTCTTACCTACATGTTTGTGTAATCATAATTGTAAAATCATAGCATCAGTTATGAACATGAAACCTCATTTTCCCCTCCACAACTGGGATTGCGGATAACATCATTGTTTATTAAATTGAAGATCCATCCAATGTGATTTAGGTATTTATAAATTAATGATTTATGATATTAATAAGAATACATTAGAATATGATATTACTATTGTGGACAACATGAAAAAAATATTATGATAGGGTTGAATGGAATTTTCTTTTCGAGGTGTTGGTGTGAATGGGATTCTTGTCCTGGAAGGTTGAATTTCTGTTAAGTTATAATTGCATGACATTAATCTATATCCTATTCATTGGGAGAATATGTATGTTCATCATGTCCCTAAGGGGTATGAGATGAGGATAAATGTTATCTCTCAGAATCTTAATTATTGTTCATGATGGTTTCAGTGGGCACCTAGATTTATGTATATAGCTTAGTAATATATTCTTATACCATTGTAATACCATCATTGTTGTGTGTATCCCATACTCTTTGATAATGACAGGAATTTTTTTGTCAAATGATTTTGTAGTTACATTATATTTTTTAATGAAATCATGGATGAGTACTGCATGGGGAATGGCCAGATTCTTCCCTAAGAAACGGGATTTTTGTTCATTTAGACCACTTGTACGGAATGCCACATAAATTTCTTTTATCCATTTTGTTCATTAATATAAGAAAAAACCCCATGCAAGGCATTTTTGAACCTCTTAATCTTGTTAGGTTTTCCATCCCCCACTTTGAGATGGTGTTTCATAGGATCTCTAACTGTATTACTAATTCCAAAACCCATATTCCATCATATTTGTGTAGCCTAACCCTTATAAACTATATTATTACCATCATTCCCATGAATATTACCTCTATTTATATGGTTCCAAATGAGATTCTAATAGATATTTAAAAATTCATGTCTTATTATATTTTTGATGCACATTCTGAATGTGGCTTCGACTAGGGCATATGGTATAGCCTTTCTAAACCTGCATAAAATGGGGGTATAAATCTGTGGAATGTTATTGACTTGAAATGCCACATACAATGTAAGCTAGCTTTGGAGACCATTGGATGAATATCCCTTTGGTGTAGGTTAATCAATGGGAAAAATGGTATAGAATTTAATATGAAAAGAGGGAAACCATCTTTTTATAGATAAATATCTTAGGTAAAATATCAATACCTTAAAACCATTCCCATTGGATTATCAAATGTGGAGATACAAACTAATGGGATCACAACAGGGCTACTGTTGTTCTTGTCTATCCAGGATGCCCAAGACCAAATATTTCCTTCAGATATGACATCATCTATCCAAATTTCATCTAGTAAAAGTCCTTTATCATGATCAATAGGTTTTTTTAATGGTATTAGAATGCAGGATAAACATGATGCATATAAAATCAGTGGATCGATGTCTTGTTATTTCTCTACCAAGGCATATAAACGCATGAATAGTTATTCCAAATAACATGATATATTAGGTGGTCTCCATTATTTTAAAGATATTATAGAAATATTTAACTTCTTCTTCTAGAATATACATGACCACTCAGACTCTACTGATGTTTTTACAAATGGAAATTGGATCTGATTACCTTTATTGTGAATATATTTCCATAATCATATTATAGAATAAACTATCCATATATTTCTCCAAAGAGAATGGGTGATCAAGTTGTAGTGTGTATTCAGAGATTTCACTTTCTTTTCTATGCCTATTAATTCTACAAATGACATTGTTCATCTCCAGTTTAGTGGTGTGGGTAACCATAAGTAGTTGAAGAAAACACTAAACCTTCTTTTGGCTATTGCCAACTAGTGTATTTTGGAGGCAAGGAATGTGGTCAATTATGATGGATCCCCCTCTTTGATTAACTCTATGATTTTGAGTTTTTTGTGTATAACTAGAGACCACTCCCAACTTTTGAATCAGTTTGAGGATTCTCCTCGCTGAGAAAAATAATAGCAGGACGGTACCCTCTTTATACAACTAGTAATTACCACCATTGTAACTATATCCAATACCTTCCAAATAAAAACCCTAGTCATTATTTCATATCTAGATATGATTTATTACATAAAATGTCACTTAATAAAACCTAGAAGGTCAAGAGTTCTAGTGGCTTTGGGTCTTACAAACATTACATGATAACATATGACATAAAATACACCATCGTTATTGAAAAATTCTTTTAGATGACCGAAAAATCCCATCGTACATTGCATTTCATTGGATAGCCCAAGGATATACATAAGAAATGGGTGAACTATAAATCCATGTAAGAGAGAAAACAAGGAATAACATGAAGTATAAAATATATATTAGGAAATTATAATATCAATGGATCACAAGAGAAACATGAACGTGAAGGCATGGTATAGAATGATTATCATAGCATGTAAATGTGCTAATAACATATAACACTACTTCATAAAAAAATTGAATCAGGTAAACCACTATTCCAAAATAATGCCAATTTGTTCTAAAATTAATCAGGTAAATCCATATCCCAACATGACATATCATGATAATAAACATTACCCAATGAATTGTAGCACTAACAGGCACATCCTTCTGGAACATTTTAATCTCATCCTTTAGTGTGCAACATAGATCATATAACGTCAATTCATTTAACATCCTTATCTATTCCATGATAAACGAATGTGTAATAAATACATTAATGTATATGATAAATAAGTATATGTTCATAATGGTGAATACCCTTGATAGAGAAATGGTAATGGTTTTCACTACACGATGATTTTGGTATAGAAAATTCACAGTGCAATTTCAACAGCAAGACAAAATCACATAGGGATACCTAAAATATGATGATGAGGTAGAATGGGGTGTCTCATAATTTATCCATGAAATGGGAAGTAAGGGGATCATAACTCATTATATCCCAACTTATGAAATGGTTTTTTAGTTATCTAATATAAAAGAAATGCTTTAATGGAAATGAGGAGAGAAGAATACCTTGCGGAATTTGGGCATGGTAATGAGTGTTCAGTGGAGGGATTAATGAGAGTGAAAGGGGTATATAATCACTAAAACATAATAAGTAATGTATGGGGTATGTTTGAAAATATAACCCATCATTTATAATTGAAATAAAATAAAATGGTATAAAAATATAAGGAAACATGGAAAAAAAGAGAAAGGAAGGAATGTGAGGAACCCTTACTTGGATGTGTGACGCTAATAACTTGAGAAAGGCTTCTTGAGATCTTTGATGCTACATTGGGAAAACTCTAGGAATTGAAGGGAAGAGTGAAGATGAGTGTAACATCCAAGGTAAATAATTAATAAGACATTTTCATATTTATTTTAAGTTTTGTAAGTTACAAATTAATTTTACATTAATGGGGATGATATGTTTTTTGTCTTACCTGACACGCAACAAAGGGTTTCTCTGAAGTCTAATGTTGCACACAATGCTAAGTCATACTGAAAATTAATAATATAATATTATTTTAACTGGTAGTAAACACCTAGCAGTTGTATTAGTGGGAATGAACAGAACCTACTAAAATATGATTATACAAATTTGATAAATGATTTTAAATTTATCCAATAAATTTTAGGGGATTAAAATTTGAATGAATCTAATTTTAAGCATAAATACTCTAATATTATTTAAAAGGGCGATTTACTACCTTTTCATAGAGAATCCTCTTTAAATATAGTTCTGGTCACATTTATATGTTTTATTTTCAAAAATTAAATTCTTCTTTATAATAGGGACATAAAAATTTACTTCGGGTAAATTTTTTGTATATTTCTGATAAAATTAATTTTTTAGTGACTACTGAAAAATACTATATTTTAATTCAAAAAATGCCTTTTAATCTAATTTATTTATATGGATAGATTATTTTTTAATTGGTTTTAAATTGTAATTAGATTATATTCAAACCATTTAATCCAATGTTTTTCATGGGAAGTAATTTCACTTTGAAATTGGACACAATCAATTGGCAATCATTTGATAGTTTTTATTTCTTAAAAACACGCTTTTTTGATTTGAAAATTGTAATTAATTTTAATTTAATAAATAAAACTTCTATGTTTTGAATTTTTTTTAAATAAACATTATTTTTTGAATATGGAATATCAAATACAGCTTAGGCAGATTTATTTTGTATTTTTCTGAAAACCATCAATTTGAGATGAATAGTGAAAACATTAAATAATTGTTAAAAAAACAAATTTTTCATTTAAATAAAATTTTACTACTTCTGTGAGTTGAATTTAGAAAATATGTCATACAGGTTTGATATCCGTATGTAAAATGTGGTTTAATAAGATGGAAATAATTTTCGGTGAATAGAATATTTTGACTTTTACTTACCGTTGTTAAAGGTAAATAGGGTAATTCAAGGTAAAAACTATATTATAATAAAATAAATTTACCTTAACACTTTTCATAACCTTATTGGATGAGTAATGTATGACACACACAATCCTCGGGTGAGATTCTATCCCTTTTAAAACAATTTGTGTAAGATAATAACACTAATTACTTTTTATTTAAAGTAAAAATAAAAATATCATAAACATGTATTTATTTGAAAAAAAAAATTTAATGTGGTGTTATATAATTGATATATTTGACTATAAATATTCATTAGAATGGTAAAAAATATTTCCTACATCATGGTATTTTATTTATGATATTTTTTCATCAAAAAAATTATTTATAACACAACAATGATGTAGTGTTTACCACATTAATGAATGATTTAAATAAATGTGATTATAAAATTTAAAAAACTAGACAAATATTTTACAATTAGTATTGGGTGATTTAATTTCGAACAAGAGTCATATTATCTACTAATTTTATGATTTTTGGACCTTTAGAAACTAAAAATCATTATTTAATATAATGATATTTTTAAACATTCCTAAAGAGCCCCTCCTCCCCCTTATAAAAAAACAACAGATCTAACCCATTACTCATATATCTCAAGCCCCTTGGATCCTCCAAAATCCTCCCAAATAAGCTCTCAAGATCTATCTCTTCCACCAAGAATATTTTCCTTAGGAAGAAGACATTTTAATAAATCCTTTTGGTTTAAATGAAAGGGAGTTACCCGATTTAATGTTAACGTCTTCTCTTAAGTTCTTTTCTTTTATTTTACTTCTCCCCCCACAACTACTTGTATTACCTTATTTTATAAAAATACTGGTATCTTCAATATACTAGGTTGTTTTCATGATATGTAATCAAACTATACTTACACACAACTCCATCTAATGGGTAATGAAAATTTTGTTTCAATGGACGGCGAACTACTGCCTCACAACACGATGATTATTAAAATTTCTATAACCGCCTCTAATGGTGGCCATTAAAATGTAAATGTATTTTTATGTGATATATATTATATTTATATTTTCTCTACTTTTCTATATTTTTCATTTAAATCATTCCATTATGGTTTCTATAATGTGTAAGCGCTATAATTTCATTTGAGGAAGTGCAAACTACTGCCCCCTCAAGGTGATATGACACGTTCATGCCACACATAGAACGTATAAAGGATGGTGTTATTGAAATTATAAATTATATTATATTGTAATTATAATATACCTATGTATCATTATGTTTTCCTTCCATTACATATGAAATTTAAATGAATGTAGTGTTCATGCATATATACGGCTTACTGTCTCCATGAACAGTGCTTTCCATTTCAAATCTTATAATGTTATGTCATATTATAAATACATATATATACTATAAATATATGATATATATTAAATCTAAATCATGAATATCATTCTGGAGATAATGGACATTTGACCACATGAACAACTTGAAATTTTAAGAAGTTCATTTTTGACCCACATACCAAATATTGACGAAACGACCATTATTAACGTAAATGAATTCATTATATTTATAACATGGAAATAAGTTATATAAAAATATTATTAAACTTTGAAAAGGTTCTTAAGCACGTATAAATTACCTTTAGTTTATTATTTCGGATATTAAAGTACGAACAGCTTAATTCGTACATGAAATAAGGGACTTCGTCTCAATCTTCTTTCATTGATGAATATTTTGTTTTATACACAACTTTTGTTTATATGGTGTATAAAAACATTTTACTTTTCTTTTCATTCAATGTGAATCTTTTACTACGAGGCGTTTTACTAGACCAAAAAAAGAACATCATTTTTTAACGTAAGCGGTGACATCGAACATTTCTATCGTCGCGAGTATTTTTTGATCTTTGGCTTCCTAAACAAGACGTAATGTTTTTAAAAGGAAAATAAATACCATATACTCTTTTTTTTATTTTGGTTTTGAGAATGGTTTTCATAATGTATTTTTTATGTCAATATATTTGGATGATATATTGTGATTGAAATTTTGAAATATTATATTTCATTTATATTTGTATTATGTGTTATGAATATGTTATGTTCTTGGTAATTATTTACATATAAGGGTTTTTCCATGGTAATCCTAGGGAGGGTGTGCCTGAAATAACTCTTCAATTCATTGGGTAATGTGATGGAGTAAAACATGAATGTTTCTCCTAATAGATTTAGGGAATATACATTGATGGGTATGCCAAATGTAACTCCCAACGTAGCTATGAAAGCTACAACGTAATTATGTTATGGATGCCACAAGTTACCATTATGATTTTGGATTTATATGTTTTATTCATAAATCATACGATTTCATGAGATATGTTAAAGTGTTTATTTGAAGTATGTATTGATGAATTACTTTTTTCTTTCATTATTTTGTAATCATTATGAAACTTTTTATGATCTTCCCATGTTTTGAAATGTTGTTCACAAGACATAGAAGATGAATAGGGTCAAGAATGGGATCAAGGAAAAGGCATGAAGTATAAAACATGGAACTAGACATGACTCTTTTTTTCGAGGGATTATATTTTATGAAAAAAATGGAAACTAATTAGAAGTGTCTACTTTTTAATTTTTGAGATGTAATGTAATAGTTATGGAATAATTCTATAAAACTCTACACCCGAAAAGATCCTCAATGTTAATTATTCATTTAATTTAAGATTATATAATGTCTATGGCTAGGTCCTTATAGTTGGAATCAAAGGTCATTTTGACAACTTTAGAAGTTAGGATATTGCTAAATTGATTTCCCAAAATTGTTTTTAATTTATTGTATGTTTGAAATTATATAGCATTTTCAAATTACCATGTTGATTCACCTAAGAAATTTCTGTGATCAAAATGGTTTTCCAAATATGTGACATGGAATTTATGATTGGAAAACATCAAGAGGAAGACAACCTTCCTAACCAGTAACCTGTGAAAGTCGCAATCGTAACTGAACTGTTTTTTCGGTGATGGAATAGTTGAATCATGGTATAAATAGTGTTGGTATCCATGCATGATATCAGCCAGATCAAAAATAGAGGAACATGTCAGTAGTGGAGCATTTCATGAGGCAACATCCCCCATCATTCAGAGGATCATCTGACCCATGTGCTACCTAAAGGGTGGATTAAAGAACTGGAAAAGATTTTCGACATCATGGGGTGTTCAAAACATAAAATGGTTAGTCTAGTTGTTTACTGTTTTGAAGGTGAAGCCGATCCATGGTGGACGATGGTGAAAAATATCAGAAATAGTGAGGATATTAATACTAATTATTGGGATTAACTCAATGGTATGTTTCTTGAGAAATGTTTTCTTAAGGTGGTTCATTATAGGATGGATACAAAATTCTTATAATTGAGGCATGAAGATGACTCGGTGGCTGCTTATGGATCAAAATTCAGTTGACTAGAATGGTATGGTCCAAATTTCATACGATATCTTGATATTAAAATCAAACATTTTTACTCTGGATTAATTCCAATTTATAGAAGGGTTTTAGCTTCATGTGAGTTCAAAAGTTATGAGAATCTTGTTCGATGTGAAGATAATGTGGAAATAGAGGTTTCTGTTGATTAAGAGTTATTTGACAAACAACAGAATAAGAGGTCGATGTGGAAGACTAAAGGGAAGATCTATTAAAAAAGTATGATGGTATGACTCTTATGTTTATAGTTTGTAATTGTTTTTGTAAAAATCTCACTGAGGAATGTCTTTTGGATTTTGGTAAGTGCTACCTATGTGGTAAAATGTGATATAAGGATCGTAATTGCACAGAAAAAGCTTAGGGTAATCAAAAGAAAAATCTGATTTACAATCAATAAACTGTTTTAAGGTGAATGAAATGTGTCATTATGAAAATGGGTGTCTAATGAATAACTCAATCAGAAAGGGCTGGTGAAATCATTTGCAACTACTTCAGCAGATGTTGAGACATCGAATGAAGTAGTATCAGGTACAATGTTTTTTTGTTTAGATTATGCCAATGTTTTTTTTGATTCAGGATCTACACATTCGTTCATTTCTGAGAAGTTTTCTATTAAATTAGGAATTAAATCTCATGCTATAAATCCAGAAATTATGGTAAAAACATCAGGGGGATGTTCTGACAAAAATAAATTACAATAACCTTCATGTTCTTTTCTACGAAAAGAATCTTCATGAAAACCTTATTTTTTTCTTCTAGTAGAGCTTGATGCTATTTTTTGTATGGATTGTCTTTATATTTATCATTAAATGAATTAATAGGGATCTAAATAGGTTTCTTTTCAGAAATATTTTCACTTTTTGTATAGGAATGAACCCTTACTTTTGATAATATATCAGGAAGCTGAGAAACTACTAAAAGATTTAAATGAATGTTACCTTGAACATATTATTGTAAAAAAATGAAATGTTCAGATTAATGATGTGCCAATGGTAATTGTGTATATTTATGTCTTTCCTGATGAGTT
The DNA here is from genome assembly GCA_963277665.1 of Viscum album. Lineage (NCBI taxonomy): Eukaryota > Viridiplantae > Streptophyta > Magnoliopsida > Santalales > Viscaceae > Viscum > Viscum album. The sequence goes on from OY728126.1 coordinate 1,959,867,623, forward strand.
TTTTGGTATAATATCTTATCGGGAAGGGGAATTTTCTTGTTGACAAATTTCCTGAGGCTATTCCAATTTCAAAACCCCTTTATCGAATGGCTCAATTTGAAATTCTAGAGTTAAAGAAGGAACTGTATGAGTTATTAGATAAATGCATTATTTGACCTAGAACATCACCATGGGGTGCTCCTATATTGTTTGTTAAAAATAAAGATAGTTCAATAATATGTTGCATTTATTATTGAGCATTGAATAACATCACTAGTAAGAAAAAGTATCTTTTGCCTCATATCGATGATTTGTTTGTTGAACTCCAAGGATATCAGTATTTTTCGAAGATAGATTTGAATTCGGGGTACCATTAGTTGAAAGTTAAGGAATTAAACTTTCTAAATACCTCATTTTGTTCAAGATATGGCCAATATGAATTTGTAGTGTTTCTTTTTGGTTTAACCAATGCACCTGTTGTATTCATGGATCTTATGAATATAATTTTTTGTGAGTTTTTTTATAAGTTTATTATCATGTTTTTTGATGATATGTTGGTTTATTAAAAAAGTATATAGGATCATAAAAGTCATTTAAGGGTCTTCTTGAATACCCTAAAAGAAATTAAACTGTTTTGTAAATTTAGAAATTTTGAGTTTTGGATAAAACAAATTAAATTCCTTGGACACATTGATTCAAAAAATGGCATAATTGTTGATCCTACTAAAACAAAATTTGACGATGAATGTCCAAGACGCATAAATATAATTGTGATCTATAGTTTACATGGTTTATTAGGTTATTACCATAGGTTTGTTGAAAATTTTTCACGGTTATCTAGTCCAATGACTATGTTAACTCGAAAAGGTGATAAGTTCATCTGGACAAAAATATATGACGAATGTTTTTAGGAGTTGAAAATAAGATTGGTGAATGATCTAGTATTGAAACTACCGTCCAGAAATGGTGTGTTCATAATCTAAATTGATGCTTTGTTGAAAGTACTTGGATGTGTCCTTATGTAGAATGATCAGGTAATTGATTATGCTTCACGTCAGTTGAAACCTCATGATTTAAATTACCCTAAACATTATTTGTAATTAGATGCTACTGATTTTGCATTAAAATTTTTGAGGTGTAATTTGTATAGGGTAAAATTTAAAATATATACTGACCATAATAATTTGAAGTATATATTCAGTCATAAAGAATTGAACATGAGATGGAGAATATGGATGGAATTAATCAAATATTATGATTGCATGATTCATTACCATCTAGGAAAGGAAAATAAAGTGACTAATGATTTGATCCGAAAATGTAATGCTACATTATCCTTATTACATTTGGAATAAGATTCTTTGATTAGTGATTTGATAAGATTTGTCATATATGTTTTTGGTACAGGAAATTACTCTATTTTGTTTTTGGGGTCAGTGAAATCATCTCTATCAGACAGAATTAAGAAAGCGCAGAAAGAAGACACTGAGTTGCAGAAAAAGGTAGAGTTGGTTCAGAAGGGTTTGTTGTATGATTTTAATAGTGATAATGATTGGTTTTGAGGTTTAGGAATAGATTATGTGTGCCTTGTGATTCATAGATGATGAAAGTGTTGTTATGTGAAACTCATAGTACAACATTTTTAGTTCATCCTAGTTGCACTAATATATATAGAGATATTTGGAAGTATTACTAGTGGGATATAATTAAAAGATATATTGTTGATTATACTGTGAAGTGTTTGAAATGTCAGCAGTTTAAATTAGAACAGCAGTTATCAAATTGGATGATTCATCCTTTACCGGTGCCAGATTTGAAATGGAAAAATATATCCATGGACTTCATTATTGGATTACCAAACATATCTCCAGGTAATAATGGAATCTGGTATATTTTTGATAGATTGAATAAATCTGATAATTTCCTTCCTATTCGAAATACTTTTTTAGATCATCTTTATCAGTTGTATGTTAAAGAGATAGTCAGGTTCCATGGTGTTCCCCTATCCATTGTATCTAATCATGATCCCATGTTAACATCTATATTTTGTAAAGGACATCTAAAGTCTTTGGGTGCTTAATTAAATTTTTGTTCAACTTTTCATCCTCAATCAGATGGGAAATCAGAACGAACAATTCAAACCATAGAATATGTGTTCTGTTCTTTCTCAATGGATTACCAGGGAAGTATTGACATACATATTTCTTTTGTTGACTTTTTTTATAATGACAGTTTTCATTCCAGTATACAGATGGATCCATTTGAATCATAATATGGTAAGTGGTGTCGAACTCTAGATTTTTGGAATTATGTAGCTGAAAGAAAGTTAATGGGAACCAAATTCGTAGAATAGATAGTAGAAAAAGATCATTTCATTCCGAAGCACATGAGAACAGCTTGAGCAGACAGAAAAGTTACGCGGATAACTGGAGGAAGGGTCTTTCTTTTAAGGTAGGAGATCATGTCTTTCTCAATTTTTCTCCATGGAAAAGTGTGATGAATTTTGGTAAGAAGGGAAAGTTGATTATGAAATTCATTGGACCTTATGAAATCCTGGAGAATGTTGTATCAGTTTCATACATAGTGGCTGTACATCCAAATTTATCCCAGGTACACAATGTCTTTCATGTTTTAATGTTTATAAAGTATATGTTGGATCCATCTCATGTTTGGAGCCCAGAGGTAGTTCAGTGGGAAGAGAATCTATCTTATGAGAAACAACCAGTCTAGATTTTTGACCAAAGAGTTCAAGTCTTGTAGAATAAGGTAATTCATCAGGTAAATGTTTTTTTGGAAAAACCCCATGGTTAAATAGGTATCATTGGAATATAAAAATTCTACGAGGGATAAATACAACAATTTATTTGATAAGTGAATAAAGTTCCAAGGACGCAATTTCCAAAAGGGGGAAGGATGTAACATCCTAGGTAAATAAAGAATAATAAATTTTCATATCAGTTTTCATAATTTTTAATTAAATATTAATTTTACTTTAAAAGGGATGCTATGTTTGGTGGTGTACCTGACACGCAACAATGGGTTTCTCTGATGTCTAATGATGCACACAATGTTGAGTCATACTTAAAAATTAATAATATAAGATTTTTTTACATGGTAGTTAGAGAATCAATGTTGTATTCATGGGAATGAATAGAAATAACTACAATATGGTTATTAATATTTATTAAATGCTTTTACATTTCTACAATCAAAGTTAGAGGCTTAAAATGTGAAAGAATATAATTTTAAACATAAATACTATAGTATACTTTTAAAGTTAGATTTTCTGCCTTTAGATGGAGAAACCTTTTTAAATATAGTTTTGGCCACTTTTATATGTTCTATTTGAAAAAATAAAATTCTTATTTAGAATTGGGACATCAAAATATACATTTGGTAAAAATTTGGTATTTTTTTGATAAAATTGTTTTTTAATGAATAGTTAAAAATTATATATTTTAATTCAAAGCGGCCTTTTAATATAATTTATTTATATGGGTGGACTATATTTTGAATTAGTTTTAAAGTTAAATTAGATTATATTTTTACCATATAATCCAATTTTTCTCTTTCGAAGTAATTTCACATTTAAATTGGATATAAACAAGAGTCAATCTTTTGATATTTATTATTTCTTAAAAACAAGATTTTTCTATTTTGAAAGCAAGAATTAATTTTAAATTAATTACTGAAAATTATATGTTTTTAGTTGGGTAAAATAGACATAATTTTTTGAATTTGGGATATCATATATATCATAGGCTGATGATTTTTTATTTTTCTGAAAACCTTTAATTTTTTACAAATATTGAAAACACTGAGTAGTAGTTAAAAAACATAATTTTTCATTTTAATGAAATTATACCAATTCTGTGAATTGAATTAATAAACTCTGACATACATGGTTGTTATCATTATGTAAAATGTGGTTCAGTAAGATAAAAATAATTTTTGGTGAATTGTAACTTTTGCCTATTATTTTCCACGGTTAAAGGTAAATAGGGTAATTTAAGGTAAAAAAATATTATAATAACATAAACATACTTCAATACTATTTCTAACTTTATTGGACGAGTCATGGCCAACAAGTACAATCCTTGGGTGAGATTTTTGGCCTTTGAAAGCTATTTTGATAAGGTAATGACATTAATAACTTTTAATTTAATGTAAAAATTAAAAATATCGTTAACTTGTATTGTTTTTGCGAAAACAATTTTAATGTGGGGTTTTATAATTGATATATTTGACCATAAATATTAATTAGAAAGATAAAAATATTTCCTACATCATTTTATTTTATTTATAATTTTTAGACATCAAATAAATAAAATTATTTAGGACACAATAATGATGTAGTGTTTACTTCATTAATGAATGATTTAAAAAAATGAGATTATAAAATTTAAAAGAACTATCCAAAACCTGTCCATTTCTTATTGAATTATTTTATTTCAAACAAGAGTCATCTTATCTACAAATTTAATGAGTTTTGGACCTTTAGAAACTGAAAATAATTATATAATAAAATAATATTTTCAAACATTTGTAATACTCCCCTCCTCCCCCTTATAAAAAGCCCGCAACTCTTACCCATTAGTCACACCTCTCAAGATCTTTGTCTCATCCAAAATCTTCCCTAATAATCTCTCAATATCCCACTCTTCCACTTATAATCCATACCATGGGAAAAAGGCACATCAATAAATTCAATGGGTTCAAACCAAATGGAGTTACCTGATTTAAAGATGATGTGTTTTCATAAGTTCTTTTTTATTTATTTTACATCTCCACCAACCCACCCATATCTTTTTATTACTTTGTTTTATAATAACATCCGCATACTAAAAATAATATGATGTTTTTATGAGAATTATTCATACTTCACTTACACACACCTATGTCTAATGGGTAAACAACATATTGTTTTTGTGGACGGTGATCTACTACCTCACAAAACGATGATTGTTCGAATATCACCAATCGCCTCTCATGGTATCCATTATGATTGAACTATATTTATATGTGATAAATATTATATTTATATTGTTTATATAAAATTTTATTTTTCATTTATTACATATCATTATGGTTTCGATAATGGGTAAATACGATAATTTTTTTGAGGAAGTGCGGATAACTGCCCCCTCAAAAAGATATAACTCATTCATGTCATACGTGTAATGTATAAAGAATAGAGTTAATGAAATTATTTTTTATATTATACTACAATTATAATATACATATTTATGATAATCATTCATTTCATTAAATATGAAATATAAATGAAAGTAGTGTTCATACATACGTATGACTTACCATCTCCATTAACGATGCATTTCATTTATTATCTCCAAATGACCTGTAATATTATAGATAAATATATTAACATTATATATTTTATATATATGATATCTAAATCATGAATATTATTCTAGAGATAATGTACTTTTGACCTCATGGTCAACTTGTAATTATAAGAAGTTCATTTTTGACTCAAGTACCAAATATCGATGAAACGACCATTATTAACTTAAATGACTGAATAATGTATATAACATGGTAATAAGTGATATAAAAGTAATACTAAACTTTAAAATGGTTCTTAAGACAATATAAAATAACATTAGTTTATTATTCAGGAGATTAAAGAATGAACGGGTCAAGTCAGACATAAGGTAAGGTTCTTCGTCTCAATCTCCTTTCACTGATGTATATTTTGTTTTATACATGTCTTTATTTTATACAGTGTATAAACTAATTTTACTTTTCATTTCATTCAAAGGAAATATTTTTCTATGTGGCGTTTTACTAAATGACAATAAATAATATTCCTTTTTAACATAAGTAGTGGCAATGACCTTTTCGGCCTCTGTGAGTATTTTTTGATCATTGGCTTCCTTAACAAGCCGTAATGTTTTAAAAAAATAAAATAAAAACCATATAATTTTTTACGTATTTGGGAATATAAAATGGTTTTGATAATTTATTTTTTATGTCAATATATTTTAATGATATATTGTTATTGAAAAGTTGAAATGTTATATATCCTTTATATTTGCTTTATGTGTTGTGACTATGTTATTTCTTGGGAATTGTTTACGTATACGGGTGGTTTCGTGATACACCTAAGGCGGGTGAGCCCAAGATATATCTCTAATATGACAGAGGTAAACGTGAATGTTTCTCATAAGAGATATAGGGAATATACTGTGATGGGTATTTCGAAATTAACTCCATGTGTAGTTAGGAAAGCTACGACGTATGTATATTATGTATGCCACAAGTTAAATTTATGATTTTTGATTACAATGTGTTATTCAAAAATATTATGATTTGATGTGGTATATTAAAGAGCTTATGTTATGTTTTTATTGGTGAATAAATGTTTTTCCTTTATTTTATAATCATTATTGAATATTTTATGCTCATACCATGTTTGAAATGTTTTTCATAATACTTAAAGATGAATACGGTCAAGGATGGGATCAAGGAAAATTCTTGCAGTATAAAACATGGAACAAAACATGACACTTTTTTTCAAGAGTTTTTATAATATGAAAAAATGGAAACTGTGTAGAAGTGTCTACATTTTAATTTTGGAGAGGTAATTTAATATTTATGGCCTATTTCTCTAATACTCTAAACCTGGAAAGACCCTCAATTTGAATTATTCATTTAATTAAAGATTTTTTAATGTTTAAGATTGGGTATTTATAATGAGTTTCATGGATTTTTAGTAAAGAGGACAGGGTTCTTGTTTGGGATTATAGAGGAAACGAAAGGAATATTTTGTTTTTGGACACATCACAATATGTATTTCAAAACCACAAACCAACTCATCATTTTTCCCATGGATTCTCGACAAGGGGAATGGAAAAAATTATTTTATAAGGCCAATGGATAATGAAATTAAAATATTATCCTTTCTTATTTAGAGGAGTGTCACACCATCAAGGAATGGAATTTAAAATGAAATAAATATATTCAAAAATTTGGATTATTCACTAAGGCATTATAAAAATAGTCAAATAAATCTAAAATCACATTATTTTAAATTTTATATATATATTTGATCGAATATACCTTTTATGGTATTTATTACATCCCTATTGGGTAATTATTATGTCATAAAACAAACAATATATTTATATGTTATTTAATTTTTACCTTAAAATTCGACTATCTTAGAAACTTATGAGAAAATAAACATTATAAAATTTCAACAACCGGATTCCAGAAATAATATCAATTTTATCTAAATAATTTTCAAAATATTTTAATTATCACTTTTAAAATTAGAAATGATATTAATCGAAAATTGACATGTTTTGAACAAAACATCTTTCAAAACTTATTAAAGATTACATTTGACTTCATAAAATTTATATACCCTATTATTATTAGTAAATATAATTTGTAAATAATATATAATAAAATATTAATTATTCATTAATTCATTAATTCTTTAAAATAAATTCATTAATTAATAAAATAAACATTCTGTTTTATTGTATAAAAATATTACTCTTGTCAAAATGATTTCCAAATAATATATTTATAATGAATTCATATAATCAGGATTTATAAAAAAATTGTAATATTATTAATAAAAACATAATTTATATATTTCTAAAAAGTACCATTTGTACCCTAAAATTCAATTAATCAAATTCCTTATTTTTTTAATAAAAAATATTCTAATAAAAAATGATTGAATAATAATTTTATGTATAAAATGATATTACACAATTAGTAACTAAAACCATCTTACCCAACCCTTTATAATAGAAGTAAAAGTCCTTAGGGTTTGGTGTGTTATGGTTATAGACTCTTGGGGTGGCATGGATAACATCACTCAGATGTTAATAGCTATAAATATTAATTTCTCATATAGTAAGTTCCATTCTAGATGAATGTGTTGATGCTAAGCTTGGGCATGGGCAAGAGAAAATCCTTGTGATGCTACCTTCTTTCTGTGCTCTGACAAATGAGCTTCTTATGCTCCGAGTCTACGATATGAGGCCATTATCTTTTTTGTATGTGTCAAAATGATTTTATAAAACCATATATTTATATTAGTTGTGTGTTGACTGTTCAATGGCTAAATCATCAATGGTAATGATACATCACAATCTTTTAGAATCAATTGAATATAGTAAAATAAAAGAATTGAATGTGTATTCTGTATCCATAAAAAAATTAATAAAATATAATTGTATTCATATATGATTGGATCATTACAGCATTCCCCCTTATGAAAATTCCTCCTCTAAATTTCCATTTCCCGTACTAAAACAGATGAGGGTATCCCTGCCTCATCACTTCCTCAGGTTCACACATCGCTTCATTAGACTTTTGGTTCCTCCAAACCACTTTTATGAGGGGCAGTGACTTATTTAGTATAAAATTTTCCTATGATCTATGATATACACATGATTCTATTCATAGGAGAGTTCATTCTCTAATGCTACCACCTCTATATTGAGTACATGTGATGGGTTTGGTGTCTACATCCTTAATATTGATACATGGAATACATCATGTACTTGAGATAGGTTTGGTGGTAGTTCTAGATGATAGGCCACTACTATGATGCAGTAAAGGCTTTCAAAAGGGATGATGTACTTTGTACTACTATTTCCCTTCGTTCAAAATCCCATAAATCTCATACATGGAGATATAAAGACGAATACCACCTATACAACATAAAATTTAAGTTCTCACTAATGATTGTCATCATTTCTCTTTTGTCGACTCTCAGTATCCTTAATGTAATTCTAGATAGTCTTAACCTTCTCTACAATTTTTTCGACCTTTTTTGAAACAAGAAGTTTTTTTTCCCAAACATCATCCCAACATGTTAGTCTTCTACACCTCTTTCTCTAAAGGGCTTCATAAGGAGCCATTTTTTATGCTTGAGTGGAAACTGTTGTTCTAAGAGAACGCCACCAATGGAATATGATGGTGCCATCCACTTTTTAAGTCCACTGGGAAGTATCTAAAAATTTCCTCAAGTGTTTGTATAGTCGATTCATATTGGAAATCATTTTGAGGAATATATTTTGTACTAATGTTAATCTCAGTATTCAGAGAATGTTGTAGACTCTTCCAGAACAAAGAGGTGAATCTTAAAGATCGATTGGATACAATTGATAGTTGTACAACATGCATCCTTTCCACTTCTCCGATTTATATCTGTGCTAGTTGATCCAATGAGAAATCCTCTAAAATTGAAATGAATTTTTTCAGTATTTGTAAGATGATCCACAATAACCGTGATTCCATTGTTTCCTTTAGATGTCATCAGAAGTCCAGTTATAAATTCCATGGTGTTGTTCTCCCCCTTCCATGTTGGTATAGGTAATGGTTGCATCATCCCCTTAGATTTCTTCTTCTCAGCCTTCACTTTTTGACATACTAGGCACATTTATGTATGTTTGTCGATGTCCTTCTTCATGTTTTTTCCACCAATAATTCTCTCATAGGTCTTAATATGTCTTTGTGTCTCATGGTTTAATGGAGAAATTTGAACTATGTTCATCATCCAAAATATATTTCATTAAATCTAGATTTTATGGAATGCCTAGTCTTTACTAAAATCTCACCATTCTTTCATCCTTAACATTGATCTTCGAGGATTTATATTTCTTCATAGATTCCAATTTCTTTTGAATTTAAACATCTTCCATTTGAGAATCCTTTAACCTTTCCAAAAGAGATGGTTGAGAAATAATTTTTGAAAGGATTGATGATGTTCCATTTTTTATGATTCCCGTGTCTATTATCATCAAATCTAAAAAGATTGTATCCTTTATAATTTTCATCAATGATATAATTGCATGGTACTTTTTATTTAGAAAATATTCAACCATGTTAGCTTTCCTAAGGTGGTAATGGATTGAGCAGTCGAGATCCTTGTTGAGATCTCACCATCTTTGTTGGTGCATGTTCATCTCTTTCTATATGAATATATATTAGATAATTTTTTGATACATATATATTTCAAAAAATTTCCCAAAGAGATAATGCCACCATATTTTCAACATAAAGAACATCATTATAAACTCATGATCATGTGTGGGATAGTTTTCTCATAAACATTGAACTTCTTTGAGATATATGAAATGGGTTATTCATTGTGCCTCAAATTACATAAAAGGGATACTAATAATATTTTTAATAAGAAAATTCCCACATTCATCAACTTGTGATACAACACTTATTGATGTTTTACCTAATGATTTAATAATATTTCTATTGGGGACTCAATTGTCATAGAAAACAAGAATGATATACTAATAGGATATGAATTTAAATACATTATGACATAGACTACTTTCAAGTAGTGGTTACATGTAATTTATTAATCTAAATCCATCATAGCATTGAACATTTCATTCTCGCTTCATCATGGAGATTGTTGATGCTCATTATGCTTCTCATCCCTTACAATATATCATTGTCTTAGATAATGACAGATTTTTACATATTTATGAAATAGAACTCTATAATATTCATTTGATGGATCATTGTTTCCATCCATCACATTATACGGTCTTTGATGGAAATTGGATACTTTGTTCCCTTCCTTTTCACACTTAAATCATCTCTTAGTCACTTTTTGAAATTTCCCTTGGTTCCACTTTCCACAGTTGTTACATGAAGGAAATTGGGTCTTCATTCCCTTACCATATTTATCAGATGAACTTTAATGAGATGTCATCTTCCTCTTCCTTGATGTCATTGGGAATTTAAAAATGTACCAATTGATAATATTAATTTTTGATAGATGGTTTTGAATAATCATGATATGTCCTACTTGAGAAAACATTTGATTGGGAATCTCATTGGGTCAGTCATCACATTGCCCTTGACATTAGTTTTTAGCCTGATTACACATATTACCGTCCATTGGATGGAATAAAATGAAAATTTGGGATGAGTATCTTAAATGGTTAAACACATAAAGGGACATATAATACCATTAAAAGGATAAAATATAAATTTAATTTATCTTCTTAACTTATAAATTTAAAATCTTCGATCTAAGTTATGTATGGTCTAAAACCTATCGTATATTCTTTTTGACATTTTTTTGGTTCTCGTAATAATTGTTTGTACTATGAATATGAATTTACCAATGCATATCCCCTGGGAGTGTTGACCCATGAGGGTATCAAGGCTATTTTCATGCATCAGTTTCCATTTTAGTCTTTCTCAATGTAGTGTTTTTGGGTTTTACCCCTAGATATATTTGTGATAGAGCCTCCTCAACTAGTTTTTATTTATATAGGGAGGTTTTTTATTCATAAACCACTTGCTCTCTACTCAAAAAAATTAGGTTGTATTTCTATATACATAGTCTTATCCCTATGGCTTTCACTAGTGTTTTCCAGTACTAATACCAAAAATAAATAATCCTATCCTTTTATCCCAACAATAACAACCGTATATTTTAGTTCATATTTAGATATGATTTATTATATGAACATGCACTTAATAAATCCCAAAATATCATTAGCTTAGGTTTCTTTTATTATTAGGAACATTACATGACAACATAATACATACAATACAACATCTTTATTGAAAACATCTTTTTCATGACCACAACTTTCCTTCATACGTAGCATGGAATGGGAAACCTGAGGGCATACATAAAAAATGGTGAGCTAGAAGGCCCAGTAATTGAGTAAACATGGAATATATTGAATAATAAAATACATTTTATGCAGTAGGAATATCATTGCAGTATAAGTGAACTATAATCATAAAATCATGATATTGCATGATTTTCATAACCTGGAAATGTGGAAACAACATAAAATAGTGCATCATAATCATAACAAAATTAGGTAATGCACTCTCCCAAAATGGTGAAAAATGTCAAAAAAAATTATTCAAGTAAACCCCTATCCCATCATGACATATGATGACACTAAACATTACCCAATTCATTGGAGCAGTATCATGGCACACCCATCATGAACATTTTAATCTCATGCTTATCTCTTCCACATAGATCATATAACATGGATTCATTCAACATAATTATTTATTCAAATATTATATAATGGTGAATATATGAATGAATTTATATAATCAATAAGTATGTGTTCATAATGACTAATTCCCTTGATCGATAAATGGCCATGGAATTCACTACATGATGATTTTGGCATTAAAATTCACAATGCAATTTCGGCGGCATAACGATGTCACATGGGGATTCCTAAAATGGGTTTATGAGAGGGAAATAGATCTCTAATGATTTAGAAAAAAATGGGTAGTAAGGGGATTATAGAGAATAATATCCCAACATATGAAATATAATTTGAGATGCATAACATAAAAGAAAATCATGAATGGAAATGAGGAGATATAAACCCCTTATGAAATTTTGGCTTGGTAACAGCTGTACATGGGAGTGATTAATGAGAGTGAAAGGGGTCTCACATTATTAAAACAAAATAACATAAGTGTGGGGAGGTTCAAAAACATACCACATCATTTTTAATTAAAATAATAGAAGGGTGTAAAAATATAAGTAATGTTGGAATAAAATTATAAATGAAGGGAAGTGAAGTACACTTACAAGGATGTGTGATCAAAAAGTCTTAGGGGAGGCTTCTTGGGAGTTTGGGGCACCTTCAGAGGACTCTAGAGAGAGGGGAGTAGATTGAGGATGATATTTAAGGCGTTTGAGTGATGAGGAATGGCTTCCTGGGTGGGATTATATAGAAAATGATGGGGAATTTAGGTTTTGAACACTATGTAATAAAATATTTAAAACTATAATCCAACCCATGGGTTTTTCCATTTTTAATAGACAATGGGAGTGGAAAACATTATTTTAAAAGGCCATGGTCTGAAGACATTAAAATATTAGTATTCCTTATGTGGAGGTGAGTCACACTCACAAGGAAAAGAATTTAAAATGACAAAATATATTATACATTTTGGATGATTCACTAGGGAATTATAAAATAATTCAAATAAATATAAAATCAAATTATTTTAAAGTGAAAAACAATATTTGGCCAAATATTTCTTTTATGGTGTTTATTACATCACTATTGGGACATTATGATTTCATATAACACACTATATAATTATATATTATTTAATTCTTACTCAAAAATTTGACTGTCTCGAAAGATTTTATAAAATTAACTATGGGATAATTTTGATTCCCTAATTCGACAAATAATTTTAGTTTTATCTAAATTATTTTACAAATAAGCGAATTTTCACTTTTAATATGAGAACTGATATTTAATGGAAATTGATGGGTTTTGGAAGAAACAAATTTTAAACCTTAATAAATATTACATTTGAATTCATAAAAATTATATACTCATTTATTATTTTTAGATTTACATTGATAATAATATTTTATTTAAATATAAATTATTTTATAAAATCATTAATTCAATAAAATAAATTCTTTAATAATAAATATACACCTTTTATTTTATCGTATAAAAATATAACTCATATCAAACTAATTTCCTAATCATTTATAGGTTAATAATTGATATAATAATCATTTATAAGAATTGTTTTTGTAATGTTATAAATAAAAACCTAATTTATATGTTCCTGAAAAGTACAATTTTTACCCTAAAAATCAATTTATCAAATTTATCATTTTTACTAAAATACTATTCTCATAAAATAATTTATGGGAAACCATTTCTTTATAAAAAGATATTACACAATATGTAACTAATAACATGATACATAACCACTTATAACACCCGCAAGAGACAAAAGGGTTAGGAGTGAGATTGTGACAGACTATTGGGGTATCTTAGATGACATCACATGGTTGGTAATATCTATTAAATTGAATTTCTCCTATAGTTGATTCTGTTCATGTTTAAGTTTTTGAATCATAGCTTGGACTTGGTCAAAAAGAAGACAAGTGATGCTACCTCATTTTCAAGCTCTAACAATTGATCTTAATACGACTCGAGCCTACCAGATGAGGCCATTATCTCATTTTTTGGTGTTGAAAGGATTCTTTAAAACTATATATTTATTTTAGATGAGTGATAACTATTCAACAGTAATATCATCAATGGTAATGATACTTAATTTTCATTTAAAATTAATTGGTTTTTATAAAACAAAAGGATTTTATGTGTTTTAATATCTATAAGAAATTAAAATAAAGGGATTTCTATTCATAAATGTTTGTTTTGTAACATTCCACCTATCAATGACCTCCATAATAATGTGAATGGTTCATGAAACTTCAATTTAATATAGAATGGTGAGGCATGATTTTTTACCCCAAAGGATCTATGATTTTGTAATTTAGATTAGTTTATAGACAAGGTGAATCCCTATGCGCGGAGGTCAATGTCAAGCTTGGGAGACTAAAATTAGGATACTCAAACAACATTTTTCGTGCAACAGTGGAAACGGATTCAACTATAATATGTATATCTCTATATTTCCCCATATCCACTCCGTGGAATATTGTTCACATGATTCATAGATGCAATCCACTCAATGAAAATGATATCGATATCCTCCTTTCAAGGAGTGACATGAATATAGTAGCATTAATTATTGCTTCAAGGGATACGTATGAGTTCCCCCTCACTTTTTTTTCTAATATGGAATTGTTTCCCCATGGTTATATTGACCATTTAATTAGATATACCCATGGGATCCACTTTTATAGTCCCTATGACCCACCAGGATCCAGTTGTCTCCTCTTATAACTATTTATTATACATTAATACATCATTTATTACATAAGATTACACTTAATAAAATCAAAAAGGTCATGAATTATAATATATCTGTTAATTAGTTACAATACATAACAACTTAAAAATAAATTTTCTATATTGAAAACCTCCTTAACATGATCATAATATTCATTTATACTTAAAACTACATGGGATATCCTGGGGACAAACATAAGAAAGGGGCGATCTATAAAGACCAGTAAAGGAAGAAAACACTCATAACATGAATAATTTAATTGTTGTTATAAAATTTACATATCAATGAGGCATAAAAAGAGTAGTTATCTTAAATATGAACAATGAGACATGATATAGAATGAAAATCATAACATGGAAAATGTAGCATCAATTAAAATCATGGAACCATAAACACAAGTCATGGCTAAATCATCTAATAATTCAATGTGGAAAAGGTCCCCTAAAGTAATCAGGTACACCCCTGTATCAATGTGAAATATAATGATACTAAACATTACCCAGTGCAACGGAGCGCTATTTGGGTGCAACGATCATAATCATTTCATTTTCATGCTTAAGTGTTCCACCTAGATCATAAAACATGGATTCATTCAGCACCATAATTTTTTCCATGATTAAGGAGATTTGAAGACATAAATTTGAGTCCCCAATAAATATGTATATGTGCATAATGTTTTATACCCTTGACAGAAAATTTTTATGGTATTCAGTACACAATAGTTTTTGCATGGAAAATATCAGAGAAATTACGGCAGCATAACAACATTGTGTAAAAATTAATAAAAAAGGTAATGAGAGATAAAGTTGTATCTCATAATATATATATATATATATATATATATATATATTAAAATTTCACTAATAGGGACATGTAAATACATGTATCAATATTAGGATTTGAAAATAGAATGCATAAGTTTATAAACAAAATTGAACCAAGAATAGAAGGTGAGGATCCCTCATGGGATTTCGACATATTAACAGATTAGTTAAGGGTCAAAATTGATGGGGATAAATGATGCAAGAATAAAATAACATAAAATGGATAGTAATTTATAGATTATTAATGAATTAAAATATAACCATTTGATGTTAAAAGAACATATTTCAAATATATTTCTTGAATTTGAAAGGAGAATAGGAATGTCCCATACTTGAATGTGTGACTCTAATGTCCTAGAATGGGATTCAGGGGAGCTTGGGGAAACCTATTGAGGACTCTTGGGAGTGAATAGAAGAGTTTGGATGCTCTAAAATGAGTTTTAGCGAAGTGAAATTGGGGCCTGAAAGGGATTATATATTATAAGAAGGGGATATCTTTATTATTTTGGTTTTGGACCCGACATAATAAAATATCGAAAACAACAAATGATCCCATTGTTCTTCCCCATGTTTTATAACAAATGGTAGTTGTTTACATGATTTTATAAGCCCATGTTCCTAAATTTTAAAATATTACCATTGGTGAGGTGGAGGTGAGTCACACTCATAAAGAAATGAATTTATAGTCATAAAATATATTATAAGTCCAAGTGGTTTAATAATGGATTTAAAAAATAATCAAATTAACATAAATTAAAATTATTTTAAAGGTAAAAAATATAATTTTATTTTTAATCCATTTATATTACATTTTTATATCCCTTTTGGGTCATTGTGATGTCATAAAACACAAACTATATTTATACTATATTTATTTTTTACCAGAAAATTAGAAAGTCGTAGAAAATTATGAAAAATTCACTATTAAATAATTTGGATATCCTTATTGGAAAAAAATATTTATTTTATCTAAATAAATTTTTAAATATTTGAAATTTTACCTTGAAATTTAAAAGTCATTTATTAAAAATGACGGGTTTTCACAAAAATGATTTTCTAATCCCTTATAAAATTTACATTTGACTTCATAAAAATTCTATGATCATTTATATTTATTAAAAATTATTTAATAATAATATTTCATAATTTTTAAAAAAAATTCAATTATTTCCTCAAAATATATTTCTTAATTAAACAAAAATATTTTTAGTGTTTTTTCGAGTAAAAAACATTTATAAAGTTAAAATAATATTATGTACATATATTCATCATTCTATAAAAAAATTAAATATTTCTATTTCTAAGGTATTGATATATATCCCTTTAATACACTAGTATATTCCCTAAGAGTATGTTGTGTGATGGTGGGGCTTTCATGGGTCCATTTAGAGAACATGGTTTGGTTTGTGATCTCATTGATATTGATCTTAACCTGTAAGTAGTTTTCCAAAAGATTAAGTTTTTGGATCTAGGAATGGGATTCATCGAGGTAAAATCAATAAACAACTCTACCTCCCGCAAATGCTTCGATAAATTTGCTTCATTGGATACGATCCAACTGGTTGACGTCATCACATCCTAGGGATATAACAATTAGATTTGTTAAAATCCCATATTTATGGTAATATTCTTCCAAAATGGTCTGAAGGCCTTAATTTTTATTTTATTATGGATAATCCCCCTTTTAACGGTTTAAGGGGAACCCTACATGACCCGTAGGCCCAAGGCACAGGGCCCGAAACGACCTGAAGTACAATACATGACCCGAAGTCCTATAGGCATACTATACCCATTACATGACCCATAGGCCCAATCCAATACAACTTCCCCTCCCTATCTTCCGCATCATTTATCATCTAGATCCCCACCTTGCATTACAGATTGAATAGAATTTCCCCATATAAAGCTGTCTAGTTCCTGGTCCTGATGGCGGTTGACATACCCTCTCATTCTTCCAAACAGATTTGCTCTGCTTCTGGTGAATGCAATTCATTGCTATGATCCTCATCTAAGGCCTTCTCGGTGGGAACTGGGGTACTTCATGGTCTTCATGGCCTGAATTTTCTATGCCCCGAAGGCCTTTCATGACCCGAAGGCCTTGAGACCCGTAGGCCCAAACTGGTGGACCAAAGGCCCAAATCTTTTGAATAGTTCTGGCTACTATAATATCGAACATTACTTGTTGTAGTAATTCTACAATACCCTATTACAATTCTCCTACAATATCCCGGAAATTTTCTTCCACCCAGTTTCAAAACTGGGTCTCTTGGATGCCAAATAAGAGCCCTTACAACTCAGGTATGAGCTTGTTGGCTGCTAATATAATGATAACTCTTCAACGGTTATGTTATAAATGGTAAAGTTAATTAAAAATCAATAAATTCCAATTTGATATAATAAAAAAAATAATTTTAAGTGTTTTATATAACTATATTATATAATAATTCATTTAATTAAAAAAGGGGGAATTTCACTTATAACAATTGGGGTCGTTAGTCCCCCTCCCATTTAGAAATTTCATACTTGATATTTTCATTTCCAATATGCAAATAGATGTGGGTAACTGTACCTCATTACTTCCTATGGTTCCCAGGTATCATATTCAATGTTTTAGTTTATGAAGAACACATTAATGAGGGGAATTTTATTATTTTGTAAAACTTGTTTTCTATGATCTAATATCTTAATCGACCAATATTCATAGGAATGGTCATTCTCCAATGGTACCACCTCTTGACTGAGTACATGTGTGGGGTCTATTTATTACATTATCAAGAGGGATACATTGAATACATCATGTACTTGACATAGGATTGGTGGGAGTGCTAGACGGTATTCCACCACTCTGATGCGATCAAGGATCCTGAAAGGGATGATGTACCTGGGACTAAGCATTCCCTTCTTCCAAATTCTCCAAACATTATTCCATGGAGATATGTGGAGGAATACCTTGTCTATAAAAACAATATCTAGGTCTCATTTAATATTGTTATCATATCTCATTTTTCAACTCTAAGAACCTTTAATGTGGTGTTGAATGGTCTTAACCTTCTCCATCATTTCTTCTACCATATCAGGACGTTAAAAAAAATTCAAAAACTTCATTTCCACATGCCAGTGTGATAAACCTCTTCCCATGAAGGGATTCATTCGGATCTACTCTGATGATTTAGTGGAAACTATTATTGTAAGAGAACTCAAATAATGAAATGTGTTGGTCTCATCTGCCATTTATGTCCATTGAAAATGTTCACAATAGGTCTACCAAATTTCTAAAATGTCCACTCATATTGTCCATCGGTTTGAGTATGGAGGCTATACTGAAATTCAACACAGTGTTTAGAGCATGTTCAGGACATTTCCGAAACATAGAGGTTAATCTAAAACCTCAATTTAATTTATTAAATAGTGGTACTCTAATCATCCATACCACATATCTGATATATTTCCATTCTAGTTGATGTAGTGATAAATCCTCTCGAATCACATTGATGTGTGCACTCTTTGTAAGATGGTCCTCAACATCCCAGAAAGAAGTTTTTTTCCCTTATATTTCATTGGAAGTCCAATAACTAATTCCACGGTGATGTTTTCTCATTTCCATGTTAGTATGGGTAATGGTTTCATCGTCCCCTTAATCTTCTTCCTTTCATCATTAACATGCTAACTTACCAAGAAAATTGATGTATAATCATCAACATCCTTCTTTATATTATCCAACCAATAGTAATCTCAGCAATCTCAAAACATCTTTTTGTTTCCTAGTTGAATGGACAATGTTTAACTATATGCATCATTTAATATTTCCTTCATTAACTCAGGATTTTACAGAACACATTGTCTTGACCCAGATCTCACAATTCTTTCTTCATTAACAATGAACACCGAGTATTTATCTTTTTTATTGTTTCCAATTTCTTCTGAATTACCACATCATAATTTCAAGAATCCATTAACACTTCAAGAAGATACAGTTGAGAAATAATTTTTGAATGGATTAATTAAACTCCTTCCTTAATGGTTTCTATGTCAATCCCTTCAAATATAAGAAGATCATATTATTCTCAATTCTCATTAATGGTAAAATAGTTGGGTCCTTTGTTCTTATTTCATATTCCACCTGATTTTTATTACCATAAAGGTAGTGGATTTACCAATTGTAATCATTGATGATATCTAACCATATTCACTAGTGTATATTATGATATTTCTATGTGAATATATATTTGAGGCTCTTGTAATTAGTATATATCTCACACAAAACCCCATAGATATATTGACACCATATTTTCAATGAAAAGATCACAACTTCCAACTCTAGATCTTATGTGGGACAGTTTTCCTCATTAATTTTCAGCTACCTTGAATCATATGTTATGACATTGTCATTATTTATTGACACATAGTCTAATACCTTCTTAAAATGTTCTCTAAATACTTCGAATAGTACTCCACTTTTGGGTGGTGTGATCACATGGTAAATGATAAGATTTTTTTTCAACTCCATGAAGAATTCTTCACATCCATTATTCCATGAAAACATGACTACCTTCCCAGTTAGCTTGGTAATAGGGTTTGAAAATCATGGGAAATATCACACAAATTAGTGATAGTACCTGGCTAATCCATATAAACTATGAATATATTTCATAGATGTTGGCCTTAGACATACTTAAAATGTTTCTATCTTTGAAGGGTCTAAAAATTGACAATTAATTATACTTATATTTCTCAATAAAGATGCTTTTATTCAATAGTATTCACACTTTATATAAATAACATAAAACTTCTCTATCTGTATGAACTTTATCACAATGTTGAAATACTCCTCATTCTCATCATTTATTTTAGATTATATTATAATATCATCTATAAATACTAAAAATAATTTTCCAAGGTAATCTTTAGTGATTATATTAATCAATTCCATCAATATTTCTACAGTATTAGTGAGCCCTAAAAGCATCACAATGAAACCATAGAGCTCATACCTTGTACGAAATTCAGTCTAGGGGATATCTTCTTTCATCACCCTTACGTGATAATATCCTGGTAGAAGATACTCCTTGGAGAAGTATTATACACCACACAGCTGATTGAAAAATTCACTAATCTATGGGAAAGGATAATTATTGTTTATACTGATGTTGTTGAGATCACAATAATCAATTAAATGACACATTGACCCATCCATCATCTTTTCTTAGAGGACTGGTTCACCCCATGTTGAAGAAAATGGGTGTATGAATCATTTATCTATAATCTCGTGAATTTATTTCTTCCATTCTTCAAGTTCAACAACATCAATCTAATACAGAGTCTTGAATATTGGAAATACTCTATGTATAAGAATAAATGAAAAATAATCCACTAATCTATGAGGAAGGCCAGGAAATTCCTTAAGAAACACATCATTGTGTTTCCTCAAAGTAGGCATGTCTCAGAGGATGATCCATTACTTATACTCAATCATTTGATCTAGATACTCTATTTCATAGGACAATAATATCCATGTGTGAGATGATGGTTCTATAGAATATTCATCCTCCTCTTTTTAGTTGTATATAAATGGGGTTCGATTCTCTATATGGAGAGTGATTTCCTTCTCGTGACAATTTATCTTGGCTCTATATAGGTAAAGCCAATCCATTCCCATAATTGCATAAACATCCACCAGACAGTTTATGTCAAGTTTTTCATGTAATTAAAACCAACAAACAGTAAAAGGGGATGAGTTATATACTTTGGATAAAATTATTTCCCCATTTTACATTTTCACTAACATCTCTACTTTCATTATTTTGGGTGGTGTCTGGATAGTTCTACTAAAATATCATGACATAAAATAATGTGTCAAACGAAAATAAAAATGTACACCTGATATTATTTAATGAATCACTGGGATACATGTCACCACTTCATTGATGAGATTCACTACAGTGGTAGGGATAGAAAAAACCTCACCCTTCCTGCCTTGAAAGATGTCAATTTCCTCCAAAAACCCCTTACATTAAGAAATTATTATACAAATTTTCCTGGTTCCCTACAGTTGAAGTACTAAACAATGAAATGATGTTGAATGGATAATTCATTTCTTCCATAAAATTAGTGGGTTTCTCCTATCATTAATTATTAGCTAGGTTTCCTTCCTTCCTGCTCCTAATTTATTTCCATGTTTCCATTAGGCAATTTCATTGGCGCTTCTTCCCACACCCATGATAATTGGGTTGTTAAAATTTCATGGACTCTTTACATCTCTTTATCAAACCACCAAAATTAAACTGCACGTTTTTCTTCTTATCCTCATGATACCCTTGAGATTTAGAGATGTCCATCTCAACATTGACGGCTCATCAGATAATTTCCATGTATATATCAAATTCACAGATCACCAAGGATTTTCTTTGACTTGGATTTAGCTCGTCAAAGAAGTGGTCAACATTGAATTTGTGGGTAACGACATAATAAAATGTTTATAGTTCAAGAATTTTATAGTTTCAATTGTACTCCCTAATAGATTCTCCAGCCCTTTTCATTAGGGAATGGAAATACCTTTCCATTTTAAGAAAGGTAGTGTGGGGAAAACATTTATTGAATAACACATTCCCTAAATCCTTCCACTCCATCACCTCAATCTCTCCATCAGGCTTTGAATTTTTGATTAATGTACACCACTAATCAGCTTCTACTTCCATACAATAAATTCTCATAAGTACCTTATCTTGTTTAGAACATAAAATGATAGAGAAAATCATTTTAATGTAGTTGATCTATTGTTCTATGATTAATGTTTTATATGATCCATTGAATATTGGAGGTTGTTATTGCATAAAGATCTACATTAAGGATTATTCCAACTTAAGGGGTTCATATTATCCTCTTGATATAGGATTCAATTCATTACCTAAGTTAAATAAGAGTTCATTTCCATGACGATCACGATTTATTCTCCAATCAGGTTTGGCAACTCGTTGGGGCAGACATTACATTACCTGTCACATTGACTATTTACCTGATTACTACTTTTACTAACCATTTGATGGAATAAAGGGAAAATAAGTGATGAGTATATTAATATATTAAACACAAAAAGGTGAATCTATATACATTGAAGGAATAACTTATAAATTACCTTCAGTTATTAACTTTTTGATTTCCCAGCTTTGACCTATGTTATACACGATCTATTTTCTAAAATTTATTCTTATTGGATTTTTTTGTTCCATTTATAATTGTTTGTATTGATATTATGAATTTATCATAGAATATCTCATGGGATTTTCAGAACATTTATGTAGTAATGCCCATGGTCATGTACAATATTATCAAGAGTTAGGCCCAGAATATCTTGTCAATGTTTTTACCCCTGGGTACATCTGTTGGAGAACCACATCCACTGGATGTATCATGAAATGGGTGTATCTTCATTTTAACCCACTTAATCAATACTTACCAAAATTTAGGGATGTTTTCTTATATTAATCCTTTCCCCTGCGTCTTTCTCTATATTTCTCTAATAATAATCCCAAAAATTACTAAACATTTCCTTTAATACCAACTATAACAACCCATATCTTTATTATAGGTCAATACTTGACTTATTACATAAGATTAAACTTAAAATAGCCAAAAATATTGATATGTATAGTATATTTGGGATTTAGGTACAATACATTAAAACTAAAATCATAAAATACAAAATCATATTTGAAAACCTCCTTAACAAGTTCGCAATATTCCATTATACTTAAAACTTCATGGGATATCATCAGGGGAAAACATAATAAATGGGTGAGCTATAAAGACTAGGAAGAGAATAAAAAGGGGATAACCGGAAGAAGATAATACATGTAAGACAATAGGCCTATAATTGGGGCTTGAAAATAGTATGAATCATAAACATCAACAATGAGATATGATATGGCATGATAATCATAAGATAGAAAATGTGGCAACAACATAAATAAGTATATCATAAACCCAAATCAAGGTAAAACCATAAATTAATTCATGGTGGAAAAATTAACATTATTTAATTAGGTACACCCTTATTCCAACCAGATTTCTCATGATACTAAATATTACCCAATGCAGTGGAGTGCTATTTGGGTGCACCTTAATAATCATTTCATTCTATTGCTTAATTGTTCCACATAGATCATAAAACATGGATTCATTAATTATCATAATTTTTTCCATTAATACAGAGTGTGGAATACATATATGTATATCCCATATCAATATTTATATGTTCATAATGTTGAATACCCTTGATAGAAAAATGGGTATGTTATTCACTACACAATTGTTTTGGACTGGAGAATCGCGGTGAAATTTCAACAGCATAACGATGTTGCATAAGAATTTATAAAAATAGTCGATGATAGAGAAAGGTTTTTATCATTATTTAAAATAAAACTGGATGTAATAGGGGTGTGTAAATACCTGTCTCAACATTAGGAAATTGAAGTAGAATGCATATGTTTATAAAGAAACTTGAACAAAAAATAGAATGTGAGGATCCCTCATGGAATTTCTGCATAGTAATGACTTAGTTAAATGTCAAATTGGGTGATGATAAATGACCCCCCATTAAAATAAAATCAAATTAAATGAAATTTATTGATTATAAATGAATTAAAATAGAACCATTTTAAATTAATAGAACTAATTTCAAATAATTTTCTTGAATTTGAAAGGGGGGATTGTGCCTTATAAGAATGTGTGACTACCAAGGCTTGGAAAGGGCTTCTTAATAGATTGGGGGCACAATTGGAGGACTCTATGGAGAGGAGGGACTAGTTTGGACGTTTTATATATAGTTTTAGGGATGATTAATTTGAGTTTGGGTTGGATTATATAATACAATAGGGTTATTTCATCAATATTTTGGTTTTAGACACTACATAATAAAATATCCAAAAGCATAATCCATTCCAAAGTTTATTCCCATTTTATATACCAAAGGGTAGTTGATTAAATTATTTTATATGATACTATGAATAAATTATTAAAATAATACCATTAGTGATGTGAAGGTGAGTAACACTCATAAAGAAATGATTTCAAATTCATAAAATACATTTTAAGTCATGGAGGATTCATAATGGCCATAAAAAATAAATAAATTAAAAAAAATTAAACTATTATAAATGAAAAAATATTTTGGCTATTTTAACCTATTAATATTACTTATTACATCACTTTTGGGCCATTTTAATGTCATAAAACGCAATTTATATTTATACCGTCTTTAATTTTTTCCCAAACATTTGACTTTCTCAGAAAAATATGAAATATTCACCATTGGATAACTTCAACATCCTAATTCCAAAGAAACTATTAATTTTATATAAATAATATGGTAAATATTTGAATTTTCACTTTTAAAATAAAAATCGTCATTTATTGAAAATGATTGATTTTATATAATAACTTTTTTAACCCATACAAAAATTACAATTCAAATCATAAAATTTATATGATCATTTATATTTTTTAATTTTTTAAATAATAATATTTTATTAAAAAATTATTTATTTAAAAAATCAATTAATTTATCAATATAGATATCTTAATTGACCAAAAATACTATTTGAGTTTTATGGAGTAAAAAAATTCATTTATAAAGTAACAATAACATGATTAAAATATATTATATATTATATAAACAGTATTGTAAAAACTCCTATTTTTGGGTCTTGAGAAATATCCCTTTAAAACACTAGCATATGACCTAAGAGTAAGGTGTGTGATGGGAGTTCTTTCATGTGGTCATTTCGTAAACAGGGTCTATGTCGTGAACTAGATAAGATTGAAATTATCCCAAAATTTGATTCACTCAATATTAAGTTGTTGGATCTAAACGTGGGGTTAGTCTTGGGAAAATCTCAAAATTTATATCTCCCTCATGATCTTCAATAAATGGGATTTATATTTTATAATCCTACTGTTTGAGGCCATCACATTTTTTTTCAAGTTCAATCGGTTTGCTAAAACCCTATATTTATTTTAATATTGTGATCACTATTCAACAACTATATTATCAATTTTAATTATACATAAAGTTCATTATAATCCAATTGGGTTTAATAAAACAAAAAAAGAGCAGTTTTTTCTATAATATATATTATAACAAGGCCATTAATTGAATCAAATGCAGACTTTTATTTATAATAGTTTGGATGTTTACACCTCCCCTTCCCTATTTTTAGTAAAATTATTATATTTTTTGTGCATGAATAATATTAAATGCCTTTTTATAAATACAATGTGATAAAACTAATTGTGATCAATTCTGATATGTATATTCATCCTATAGAATGAAATATTTTTCATATATATGTTATTTTAGGGTTGAGTGTGTTCTAGGTTTCCCATGTTGTGTCAAGGAGTCACTATTGAGAGTATCATTTTACCATTAGTCAAATTATAATAGTGTAATGTATAGACCATGTGGCCAACAGATAAAAATAATGGAATGATGATGTTCATTTACCTATAATTGTTTATACTCATGAGTTAGTTTTCTCTATTGGTCATATTTGTAATTATATAATGTTGTTCAACAAGAATTATTTGAATACATTTACAATAACATTCTTTAGTTCAATTGTTAAAGGGGTGATTTTTACAAGATTTTTGTAGAACTATATCACATGCCTTATTTTAATGTACCTTAGAATAATTTGTATATTTTATAAACTCTTCTTACGCAAGATATTGTCTGATCATATAGAGAACATTTTTCACACCCAACCCACCACTTTGAGGGTATATATATCCTGTTTATTTCGATGAACATAAGGAAATGGAGTTAGAAGGTAGAGGAAAATTTTCTCATTAGCAAGGTGTGGGAAGTAGGTGGAGATGTAACTCCCACCCTAGATATCTATTTGAATAGTTATAGTACTAGTTAATCCCATGTCCTCTAGAACGGCTCCCTATATAGTAGGGCCTGAAGAATAGTAGCAGGTGACCATGGTGGAACTACGGGGAGTCTATACCTCCTAAATTAAATTGAGATATAATAAGTTAAATCCCATAGTATTATATTTCATAAATAATCATCAACCTGGGTACAGAGAATAATATCAATAAACATTAATCTGTTATATTTTAAATTTTGTAAAGGCATAAACATCAATTCCATGATTATAATAACTGCCAACAGGGATAGTCACATATATATTCTTGGATAATAAAAATTAAGAAACAGTATATCCTTTTCCTATTGAACCAAATCAAATCCCAAACTCTTGAATCATTCAATCCATCTCACTCAAGTATGATATATCAGGTCTCATCTTAAACCTATACTTGTAACCAATTAAACATCTACTCTAGTACCCATGTACAATGTTGGACCAAGTAGGGAGTGAGTACATAAAATAGTTGGTAAACACAAACCCAACTCTATAATACTAAGTAATGCAATGATATGTGAATGTTACCTATTTAGTTGAAATAAAATAAATATACCAAACATAGTAAATTATATAAAATCCTTTTTTATAACTCAAAATGATCAAACCAATTCATGCAAAAGTTATTCATCAGAGCCATAAATCATTGGTTGAATCATAATTTCACTAAAATAATGGGTTTTTATTAACTATTTAATTCTTGGTACCTAGTATCATTATCCCATGGTTTTCTTAACCAATTTAGTAGTATTATTTTCTAAATAATCAGTCCCACAGCTGGACCCTGTATAAATATCCTTAGTACCTATTTCATTTGAATGGTATCTAAACCATTGATGAAAAATTTCCACCCCACATCTTAAACCATATATAATTCTATATTTTCCTGTAGAAATATTCTAACACAAAACCAGGAATCTAGATAATCAATAAAGCATCCTAAACTACATTGACCACTATTGGGGACTACATCACTAGTTTAACACTAAAACCATAGACATAGAGTGTTATTCCATCATCGTACAATTCAATAATTTACAATTTAATTGTTCAGTGTATTATACTTTTAAACATAATATGAAACAAATCTTTCCAAATTTCTAGAAACATTATTCTCCAATGTCAACCAAACTCATCACCTATAAACGCAATCCCACAACATCATGTTTAAGGCATGTGATAGACCAATATTCTAGGATCTAAATCTATGGTATATCATAACAGTTTTGAAACCACAAATTAATTATGGTGCCAACACCAATATGTGACTCTATGGAAGGTCCAACCGTATCAAATCTACCTTGATTGAGCTTTTCAAAAATCATCATGAAAAAAATACATTTTTGGATGAAGGCCTAACCACATCATCATCATCTCATCCAAATCAATATTCGATGTCAGACTGGCATATTTGTGAATCCTATAACCATCACTACACTTGGAATCAAATAACCTCTCATTCTCATTATATAATAAAGGAACCCACTTGGTCCCCTCATTGTCGGTATGGATGAGCCACCATTCCACAGGTCATTAGCCTTGGCAAGGGTCTTAGGTAACCACCAAATGCTCTGAAGATATCACACCCATAGGTTAGTTAACAGGGTATCAAAGCCTCACTTGAAACACATGCCTCATTATAAAGTCCAAAATCAAGAGATGGAACACGACCCATCTCTATCCACAAGGTATCTCTATGTATGATTTATCATCAAAAACATTCTTGTGAAACCTATGTTATTTCCACATTTCCCTAGTCTCATCATATAGAAGTGGAGAACTAATTCCATCCATGTCTTGAAAATACTAATCAACTCTATGTATAAAATGGTTCCCCTTAGGCCTACTCATCATGTGATCACTATGAACACTTTTACCTATGTCTTAAAGGTGTATCAAGGACCTAAGAAAGTGATAAAGGTTCTTTTGGAAAATAATCGCCATTCTGGGGGTATGGAGGCTACCTGATGTCTCAAGAGTTCTGGCCTCAAACATCTGGAGCTAATGCATCAAAGGATATCATAGGGGGTCTTTGTGAACCCTATATATTTTAAATTTAATCTAAAAATTTTTAATTTAAAAATAATGTGCAATTTAAGTAAATTAAAATGGGTAAATAAGACTTAGAGTTGATTCCAAGAATTCATATGCTATATAAAATGTATAATATTTCTTGGGAAATTATGCAATACCACCAACCAGAAATCGATATTTTTCTCAAAAATAACAGAAGAGTCAGAAACAACTAACAAGGTCAGTCCAAACACTTCCAGCCTCATAAAAATAATCTATATTGTTGTATCATTAAAAAATTATAATTAATTAATTGTTATTTTATTAAAATAAATAGTCAATGTCTAGAAATTATAAATTTCCAAAATGTTAATTTCCAAAGGGAAAATGACCAAATTCTTGTTGCCTCATCTCATCACAAAAAAAACACAACCAAATTCCCTCTAATAACCTGTGACATACCCCTATACTTGAAACTAGAAAAATATCTTACTAGAGACTTCAAATAAAATATTAATTATATTTAACTTAAGTTGAAACCCATTAAAAACAACCACTATGATGTAACTCAATGATTTTGCACATGGGGAAATGTGGATGAAATCTTGTTATGTCCACTTCCAAGGCACAGTGGAATTACTATCCTATTTGTATGATACCTCCATGATTTGGTTGAATAAAAATAAAACTCCCTAATTGTGGATGTATAAATTATATTGAAAGGTGGACTAATATCAGTTGAGGTACACTGGGGATAAAATGCAACAAAATCTTAAGTAAGATTCACTATATATCCCCTTAAATGAATGAGAGATTAATGAGGGAGTGGGGGTCCACCATTTGGGGGTGATCCTGGGGAAGGATAAGGAAAAAGAGGGATGTATGATTAAAAGGATGGGGGAATCTCTTCTTCCTACTTTTTATAGTGTGCATGTTTGAAGAAATGTTGAGCTAACTATCCGTCCAACATGACACAAGGTTTGAGAGATCCCAAAGTCTCAGTTCATGGTTAGATATACAATACGCCAATCGTGTGACATGGGTATGAAATTATTTAGATACTCACATGGTTCACATGGACCTAATACATATTTTGAACAAAATGGGTGACTATTTGTTTTGGGATGAATGGTTTGCGAGAATGATTAGCAAAAACAATGTTCCAACAGTGAACCATATTCATCCTTTAAAAAACTCAGTCTATGATCCCTGACCATCAGGACACTCCTAATCCCTCAATACCCTCTAATGAAAATCGTACTATGAACAAATTGGGCCTTTTGATGGGTTATAACCCTTGAAATTCCAATCCAAATATTTCATCAATAACTGATCCATAAAGTATTTGAAATTTAAAATTCCTTATTAAATTTCAAACTAGTACAAACACGAGATCATGTAAATTCCCCACTTGAATAATTCTCATATATTAAAATTAATTTTGGACATACAAAAAAAACATATCTTCCTTTCAATGGAATGAATTATCAGCCAAACAATAATGGTCACCTTAGAACATCCCATGTTGTTCTTAAGTGTCACCCTAATAAAATGGTGCTAAAATCACTGAATCTATGATAAGACTCACATTCACCACTAAAACATTGAGACAGATCATTTCCAAATAATATATACCAATTAACAACCATGTTGGGTTCATATTCATAATTTGTACCATGGTTCTCCCCATCATAGGGATTGGTTAAAAGGGATAATTATGATGATATGATACTTACAACCTAGGAATTACCTATTAAGTAATGTTTTTGTATTTTTTATGATTCCTCCATCCCGGTTTCCAGACATTGAACATGATCACATATGAAAAATAAATTCCCCTTTTTGGAGTTTGATAAATATTTTTTAAACCACAATCAATCAAGATAAAATAAAACTATGTTGTGTTTTATTTTACTTTCCCCTGAATATCCTTGAAAATATCCATCCCTATGAAAAATGTTGGTAATAATGTTGTTTCCAGAATAACAATTTCAATTACACTAAAAATGATATTTGCACATGCTGTTGTTGGCTTATCCCAAACGTGCTTAGCTTCCACCAACAACACTTTACCAAACACTCGATCTTGGAACCCATTTTTTTTTTGGAGACACCGCTTTATCATATCAATATCCTCAATTAATTAGAATCCCTAATACCAGTGGAAATCCACATTTAGATCCTTATACCACAAACCAATTATTGATTCCTTAACCACATAACACATCTTCAAACTATCACCTCCAGAAAATAAAAATCATCAGGATTTTGACACCGATGCTCTGACTCCATCAAATTCCAAATCCAAACCGGTACATTGAATTAATTTAGGAATCCAATATTACTCAATCCCATTTATTCCCCAACATTAAAATTCCAAAATGAACATTCATTAACTAATCAATTACTATAATGACCATTTTCACAATGGGGTCGCATTCTCATGAATGATATTTAACTCCCCACCATAGGATTATCCTTTTCATCACACTAAAAAAACAATGAACCTAGAAACCATATATTATGACTCGTCCTTCAATGTACATAAAAACATTTTAAGGAAAACCTATCCACTCCTATGAAAAACTCACAACAGATTAAATTTGAAAATTTCTTTTTGACACAATGTATCCCTATCCATGCATGTCATAGTCTAGCATCAATTACATTATTTAAAGGAAAAAAATCCGTTTAAAATATAAACAAAATCTAGGACCACCAGACACCCATGAATCTAATTAATTTTAGTCAATCACCAACCCAATCATGGTAATCCCTGATATTGGATTTAAATGGAACCACATGAAACTGATAAAAATTGTCCCTAACTCACACAAAAATGTATGTGTATAATCCCATACCGCCCTATATCATCAATCGACTCATGCCCCAAGAGTCGTACGACACAGAGGTCAAGAGTTTTGTTCTACACAACATTTGAATATCAAAATGCCATGATTTTCCTTGGAACTCTTCAAAAGAAATGGGCACTATACTTGTTCCATGTCTAATCATAGAACCAGCATTCACATGATGTTCTTCCACTACATGTACCAATGTATGGTCAAAGTCATTTCAACCTTATACAAACACTTTTTCAAAAACCAACACCACCATGGTCATGATAATTAATATATGATCTAACATACTACTAAAATGAATCCCCAAAACACATGGTCATACATTTCCCTGGTCCTACCCTTGAAAAATAAATTTGATACCTAAGGTACTAGTAATCAAGGTACTCATCGACATAAACCTATGAACCTCCCCTGAATTTTCCTCATCTGTAAAGCACTAATCTAATCTTCCATGTCAAAATAAATCAATATCACATGATGACCACAATGATGGATCTCCATTGATAACAACAACAACTAACTCACTATGGTCCATGTCAAGAATATGGTTGTCTAGGTCTCCCACATATCCCTAACAATTGGTCTTAAGTTAGTATTAATATATATTAACATATAGCCCAATTTTCAAGACTCATTGAAGGTCATAGACCCTGATGTGTCATATATGTAGTTGTCTTGGAAATCTCATGGATTCAATATTACATGACACCATCCCAGAACTACAGAATCCATTTTATCCAACCATTTGTACAGTAGGATGATACCTGGATGGTCCCATATAACTGGTCAATAATTTATATCACAAATAGAATCACCCTAGATGATCTATACTGGGGAATCACACACTCAATTTGGATAAGTATAGTTTTATTAAAATATTTATGGGAAAAACCATATAGGTTGTTACTTTTTCCTAATATAACCAAACCTAACCAATAATTACCCATAAGTGGTCCAATGATAAGGCACCCTATTCCCATACGGACCCATTGGATCCACATCACATATTTTGAAAATGGGTTAGTATCGTTATCATCATCAACAAGGGTCTTAAAATAGACCCACATGTCCTTCCATCAGATGCAGAATCTGTATACATGTTGTTCCAGCTGAGTTGAATTACTCCAATTATAGATATAAGAAAACTGTATACATGATTTTATTTACACGTTAAAAATATGTGCATCAGTAGTTATAAAAACCACAAACTAGTAGTCCTATATGTCAGGTGGATCCAATATTCAGGACATTATGCATGAGATGCCTCTTACTTCTATATGCCAAGAGTAATAATCAATAACTAACCTCTTTACAATGGTCCTAAGGACATAAATGCATTATAAATAATTATACCCAAATCATATTTCATTCACTCAAAGAAATAATTCTTATTGAATCATGAAATAAAAAAATGTACATCATTCATAGCAAAAGTAACATGGGTATTAAACCACAACATGTGTTTTTGATGCACCATTTCATCAGTTTTAATAGGCACTGACACATTCTTTAATATAAAATATTTCAAATTTAAAAATATAAAAAAAAGAAATAAAGGGCACCCTTTTATACCAAAAATTATCATCCCTCCCTGACTCATTCTATGAATAGAAGGAAGAACGTTTAACCACATGACATCATCCACACCTCCCCATACGCCCCAAGATACTAACTAGTTGTGTGGGATCTAATGTGGTTATGTGGGGAGACTATACCCCCTAAATGTATTTTCATATTAATAAGATGAAACCACAAGAATTGTTCATAAAAAATAATCATCGATTAAGGTATATAGTATCATATAAATAAACTTATTACTGTAATATATGAAAAGATGTAAAAGTCCTGACAACCAAGCCATACATACACTAACTGCCAATGTGTATAGTAAAATATATATACTAAAATAAAATAAAATAAAAGTAAATGGAATAATATTATGATAATAAAAATCTCAATCTATAGTCACAATTCATATGAGCCTTCCCAATCAACCATGCTATCACATGGCATAGCCTAATCATGTGCCTATAAACAAGTTAACATAAGTTTGGATGACCTTTTGTAATGGTGTCTTCAGTATGGTGTGAGTATGGAACTCAGTAATGCACCAACAATGTGGTATTGTAATAACTAGAAATTTAATGATATGTTCATGTGAAATACTCATCTAAAATATAATAAAACTGATAAAAATAATAAACTATAGTCGATCCTCAAGTCCGTGACCCTGATTGACCATACAGGCTTTGGAAGACGTCAATCGCATATGCTATGAAATCTAGGGTTAAAAGTATATTAAATAAATTAAAGGGAATTAATTATTTATTTAATTCTTGGTACCCAGAATCATAAATCCAAGAATCCCATTCAATGTTTAAATACTAGTATTTACTAGAGTGGCATTATAGAGCCTAAACATATATAAATATTATTTGTGTCGACTGTGTCTGTGTAACACATAAAATATGATATAGATATTTCTTCCAGCATCCTAAAACATATATATTAATATTTATTACTTGATCCATTTAGAATCCTAAACCATGGATATAGAGCCTCATTCCAACATCCTAATCCATAAATAACACTATTGGTACAAGAGTGTTAGTCCAACCTCAAAACCATCGATATAGAGAATCATTCCAACATCATAAAATTACATCATTTCTTATTTCTAAGGTGTATCATATTTTAACATTTAACACATTTTGAAAATAACGATGCTCTATTTTAAAATTCCATATCCACAAAATTCGTCTAAACTCAACACTATTCAATAAAATTCCACAACATTGGGGATAATTCATGAGTCATCCTCTCATACAATTTAAAAATACATGTATGTCTCTATCGTCATATAGGATCAAAACCAATGGATTTTATGGCACCGAGTTCCTTTTTTTGGAAACTCCAACCATGTCACATTTTCTCTGAGGGCGAATCCCACGAACCATGGAGAAGAAAAAATGCACATTTGGATAAGAATGTAAAGACACAATTGTTATCCTTCATTGAATTTTAAATATTTTAAGAAATTTATTATTCTCTAGGAATGAGTCAGTGAAGGATTAAATGTCCTATAAGTCCTTATATCTAATATAATAAAAACTTTAATCTTATTTTATTATGTATATGCAGTTTTTTTATAATAATGTAATAACTCTCAAACTGAACCTCAGATAAAATATTTGAGTCCTCCGTTAAATTTTTAATGTTATTTTTACCCTTATAATTCTATAATATTGTGTACATTAGTTTTTTAGATTGATTTTTTCCTTTAGAGATTATATAATTAAATTAAATAAATAACTAAGTAATTGGATATTTAAATTTCATTGAACTAATCTATTATATTTAATCCCTAAAAAAATATTCCTATGTGTATTTGAATAATCCAAGGGATTATAGAGGGTTTAATTAGGAGTATAATTCTTGGATGAATAATAATGTATCATGGGAAAATAATTGTATTACAATTTAGTTTTTTGATCATTCTAATGATAATGATATAGAAAATTTCATCAACAGTGATCAATAAAAACATAATGTATGGTTTTTTTTCTAATACCATATTTTCTTATTCTATGTCGAACATGAATCAATACATATTTAAAATTATTCATGGGATGAATGTTGATTTATGGTTTATTGATTATTATCCCTGAATTATGATTTGTTAATCATTGTTTATTTTTCTTTATTCATATTTCCCACATCAATGGAATGAGGTCAAACTGAAAATGGATATTGTTTGTTCTTCATGTTTATGGTTTGTTCATTTTTCGTAGTGTTCTTCATGTGAACATTATTGGTATTCCTTTTACATGAGGGTTGAAGAATTATTGGATACTGACCATTATGAATTGGTCATTGGTGAAATATATCATTTTTGCATTGGGATTCAGTATCAGAATCATGGTTTAGTTGGGATGTGGTGTGATGTGGGATTATATATTGATGAAAACCTTATCAAGGGTGTCTAAGTGTGTGGTTTGTTGATTTGGATCAATGGGAATATTATTTAGAAGAGTGATTGGATAGAATCTCACAACCAGAGACTAATCAGGTTTTGATAACCCTATATATGATTTCCTTGGGAGTTTTCACTTATAGATGGATGGATTGACTAGAATTGATAGATATGCATGAGATTTTTAGGAATTTCAAGGAAATTGGAATGTCATCATTGTTTATTTTAGATTAACAAATTTTATGAATTCCGCCCCACCAGAGTGGTGTATAGGGTTCATGTTGAGTTAAATATCACATGTTGTGTAGTGGGAACACATGGAATGTGACCCTCATCCATCCATCATGATGTGTACATGAAGTAAATTCTTAGGAGTCCATGTTTCCTCACATTCCATAAGTGATGGATCACACACTATGTTACCCTTGGGGATTGGCTCAATGTGTACATGGATTACACACCTAAGAGACCATGTGGACCAGAATGCCATGTATTGTGGGGAACATATCATTTAACATAGAATTTGAATGATCATGGTTAGAAAACACGTGATATATATTGAAATAACCCTTACACACATTGTTTTTTAGGGAAAAATCCATGTTATTTGAAAAGTGAACATGCACAGGGAAAGGAATAAAATCTGTACACATACAGAAACATATTACATAATGAAGGCGAAAGTAACTGGGATAGAGTAGATGGCACACACCACGTTCGTGGATACCTCTATACCTTATGTATCCCAATTAAATATGCTATGTATTTTTAATAAGAGATTCCATGTTAGTCAATGATACTTTGGAAGCACCAATATCAGAGCAAAACATTGTTTTCCCCAAGGGAAACATCATGTACTACATAAATGGTATGTTGGAGCTCCTTTTCCATTTTGAATAGCATTGGTATGAGTTTGGATGAGTTCTATTGGACTGTTTCCTTATGGGTGTGTTCCCCTGGTCCATCCCTATAAGGGTAGAGTGAGGCATGATGTCTTGTGAAAGGTATGTGGTATCTTCTTTGAAATATTCTTATCTAATAAAATCATGAATCCATCCATGTGTCTTAGGGTGTGATCCTCTATTAATTATTCCCTTGTTTAGTTCGTGAATCATGTTACCAAATTTCAGGTCATGTGATCCTCATCCAAGCATGTTTACTCTTGGTAGGCGTAATAAAACCTCACAATCCTTATGTGAGATCCCATATATATTTTTTAACATTTTATTCTATTCTAGTGAGGTTTATTATAATCAATTTTTTATATCAAATGAGACCTACTAGTTTCCTTAGATATTGTCTATAGAAATACCTAATGAGTGGGGATTACCAGATGATTTCCATTAGTGTGTCCATACTCATTCAGTGTTTCCTCGTGAATGATTGACTCCATTGATAGAAAGTCTTTTAGAGTATGTTCTCCTATGAATGTGTTTCCTTTAATACTTTTATAGAAACCTATTTGAGTAAATGATCATTTTTTGAGACATGATGTTAACCTTTGAGAATAACTAATTTATTGTTATTATTGATCTTCCTTGTATTCATATTGATATATATATATATATATATATGATTATAAAAATACTCTGTTGTTTATTTATTTATAGTGATTTTAGGGTGTCCTCATTGGTATTTTTCTACTCACCCCTATATGGACTCTTCCAAAACACATATTGTCTTATAAAAATTAAATTCCATTCCTTGAATTCAAAGGTGGAATTAGATGAGGTACATCTAAGTTCTTCTATACTGACCTCAGATGGATCATGGAGCTTATTTTGTGTTACTACCCTCATTTTTTTACTTGTATAGGTTCTTTTATAGTTTTGTGAGAATTTATTTTGACCTTTTTTAATTTATTAAACGTATTATTTTATTTTGTACAGCGGTAGATGTTAGGAATGTATTTTAAGTGAATTTGTTTAATGTTTAATATTATATGAGGGTATGGGTATGTTTGTGTTTATATATACCATAGTCTAAGAAATCTCATTACTATGATACACATATATGAAACTAGTCTCTATCCCTTGGCTTATGGGAGGTAGTCTTGGTTTTTCATTCCCATATTACAATCAGCCAAGTGGGGCCCTGTGGGTTGGTACATGATGGATTGGTAGAAAAAGAGGTAAAATTTGGACTAGATTTTGGATAATTTCTATATGTAAGATTTGGTTTGGATATAATGGAAACAATGGTAATGTGTCTCATGTTCATCTTTCTAAAAAGGAAAAAAATATTTTTCTTCATGGTGGCTATCATATCCATTCACTATGATTATTATTATCTTAATATTGAAATAACACCTATAGGCATTTTTTGGAGGGAAAGTATTTGTGAATTCATCATGTAAGGACCCACCAATTATCATTGGTTTGAGGGTACTACAAGTTATTACATGCCCTTAAATGACATCCCAAAGATAACAAAGGTTGGAAATAAATGTCGAAGGGTTTTACATACAAGTGGGGGATGATTTACCCTTTAATAAATAAATAATTAAACCAACAAACCATAACTAAACCATTTAAATAATGATGCATGAACAAAACAAATACCTTTAAAAAACATTATGTATCTCAAAACCAAATTAGGGTGTAAAAAATTATAAGACTAATCCTGTATCAAAGTAAATAGAAGATAAATAACTCAAGACTCCCAAAAGACCAAAAAAACCAAGATACACAAGCTCTAAGATCCATAATCACCAAAAAAACCCCAATATCATGAGTTGTTGCTATAAATGTGGTGAACAATACATTTTCCCCTGAACAAGAAGATCACATCTGAAAAAGAAAAAAAGTGCCAACGATGGGGTGAGTATTAAACTCAGTAGATTTTCCACAATTACTTTCCTACTCATTCCACTTGGAAATAAAAGTTATCTACATTTATATAAAATATTTCATATAAAATTATTTACCAAAACAGATCATAATCAAATATAAACTAGTTCAAAAATGAAGGAAACCAATTTCCATCAAGTTATTTTTCAATAAAATTAAATAATCAAATATTAAAACCAATTTTTATCATCATTTAGCATTATCACTCTATAGATCACCACACACAAACACATGAAGCTTCATTTGACAGTACCATACTTATGAGCTGTCTTTTTTCCCATTACCTAGGGTCCCAATGACACACGCCCCCAATCTAAGGCAATTTCCCTTTTACCCTAATGGTACTCGTCCTTGATCAAGGTCCCATTTGGAATGAACTCACACCAACACAATTTATGCCTAATACTTCTATTACCAAAATACACCATTTCAATAAAGCTGAACTTTTATTGAAAATTGAGACACAAACAATTTAAAATCGTCATTTAATTTCAATAAAACATTCCATTTTATTGAAAACTTCTAATCCCAATAATGTCCCAACAATTTAGGAAAATATCCCTTTTCAAATCCACATTATAAATTCAAGAACCAATGCACTCATTTAAAATCCCCAATTTTCTAAATTTCACACCTATCACTCAAGAGGGTTTCAAATAAGTGTTCAACAATAAAATCACAATAAATTCAACCCAAAAAATCAATTTTAATGCATTATAATCAGTTATACAAATTGGAGTTGATAATGAAGCCTCCTTCCTCGAAGGTTTTTTATGAAAACCACAACGAACGAAGAACACATGAGAAAACCAAGAAAATTATACAAACCTTGCCCTATATAACTTCCCCTACAATGATCAAGACAAAATCACATCATATTTGGAATTGACACACCAAGATCAACCAATAATGGGAAAATATGTAAGAAACTAAGAGAAGATGAGATGTAGATCAAGGTAGATCTATGAAACCGATCAAGATTGATGACGCACGATAACAAACCTCAAGAATCTAGATTCGATTATCCAAGGAAAGCCTTCAGATCACCTCAGACCCGATGGGAGAAACCTATTTGTCCTTATAAGAAGAAAAATCCTGAGTTAGGGCTAGTTTGGTGAAAAATAGATTGACTAATGGAAAAAATTACTGACATCCAATTTTTAAGGATCTCACACGGACTATGCCCACACAGTTTGACCACACGGTTATGCAAACCATGTGCTAACCATGCAGTAGACCTTTCTCGCATTTCTTCTCCCTTACATAGTCTCTAAAACCGTGATCCAACCATCCATGAAATACTGCCTCAAAAGGACCCCTGCACACAGTTTGTCCACATGGTTAGGCAAACCGTGTCCCGCCCATGAGACTTCCCTTTATCCCCCAAAACTCTTACCATGTTATCCGGAATATCCCAACTATAACCCTTACACATTATAACCATAAAAATTATCATGTAAGTGTTACGTACCAAAAATAGGGGGTACTACATTCCCCCCGCAGTTGGCCTTTCCAACCTCAGAAAGTATAAATCTCGCAACGATCAGAAAGTGTTCTGGCCATAGATCTTTTATCTCATTCTCATGTTCCCGAGTCTCTTCCTAAATCCGACCATGCTACCATAAAACACGCTCTAGACCAATTATTTTTTCATGAATGACATTATCATTCTTATCCACAGTCCTCACCTATATATGTACCAACAAATCATATTGCTCTAGGTTGATGTGATCCCA
This sequence comes from Viscum album, assembly GCA_963277665.1. Classification (NCBI taxonomy): domain Eukaryota; kingdom Viridiplantae; phylum Streptophyta; class Magnoliopsida; order Santalales; family Viscaceae; genus Viscum; species Viscum album. The sequence goes on from OY728126.1 coordinate 1,959,907,525, forward strand.
TCTTATCTCATGGTCATGATCAGGCTGATACTTTTGCAACTGAGATACATGGAACACATTATGGACTAATTTGAACCATGGTGGTAATTCCAACCAATATACCACCACTCCAATTCGTTCAAGTGTATCGAAAAGGAAAATTTATCTACTATCTAACTTTTCATTCTTATTGAAATGAGGATGTCCAAGCCATTGAGATATCCTCAAGAATACAAGATCACCCACAGCGAATTACAATAGTCTTTGACAATGATCTCCATATGATTTTGATGACTCTAAGTCATATTCATCCTATTTCTAATCAACTAGATCTTCTCCATTGATTCTTCAAAAAGGCTCGTCCCAACTAGTGATGTTTGACCTAATTCCACCCAGCATAGTGGAGAATGACAAGGACACCCATATAGTTCTTCAAAAGGTGCCATATGTATTGAGGCCTAATAGCTGTTATTATATGAGTAATCCACTAAGGTTATATTCTACTCCCATGAGCCACCAAAATCCATTACCCAAGCCCATAACATGTCTCCCAACATTTTTATCATCCACTCAGATTGACCATCCATCTGAGGATGATAAGTTGTGCAGATATTCAACTAGTCCTAAGGGATTACTGTAAGGATTTCTAGAAAAAAGATATGAACCTCTGATCTATGTCTTAGAATAATGATACTAGAACACCATGCCTCTTTACCACATCCCAGATATATATTTTTTACATATCCTCCACCATGTGAGTTTAACAAATATTGATGAAATGAGTCGACTTGGTAAACCGATGCACTATCACCCATATGTCATAATGTTTCCAAACTGTTCTTGGAAGACAAGTGACATAATCCATTTATATGTGCTCCCTTTTCCACACTAGGATAGTTAAATATTGTAATATACTTATAGGTCTTTGATTCTCTTCTTTCACTTTCTAACAAGTTAATCACCTCGAGACGAACATGGGCACCTTTTTTTAACAATACTCCACCAAAAAATGGGACTTTAGTGCTTTATACATCTTATGGGTACTTACATGTACTACCAATCTCATATCATGTTAATCATGAAGGATTTGTTTCTGAAAAGCCATATATAAAACCATATGATATCTAAAATAAAAAATTGAACTCCCATCATGTTTCTTGCCCTAAATTGTATCCCCACCACTGAGTTTAAAACTCATAGACAAACATTATACATCAGATGTTTGTGTCTCTTTGACCGTATTTTCCAAATCATTAAAATGTATAGATGAAAAGAAAACGGAAACATCACTGTGGACTTTACCTTCCACATGCTTGTCATCTTGGACTGACATCAACTACCGTTCATCTGAAAAATGCTTTTCCAACTAAGAATATGACTTTATACTGAATGCATCTACCACCAAATATTATTTTTATTGAGTATACATCCATTAAATGTCAAATATCTGGGACTACTCTATCCATCTCCATTTCCTCATAATCAAATCTCATTATGAGAAAATGTGTTTCAAACTTTTGAGGTCTGTCAACACAGTAAATTTCTCACCAAAGAGATAATTACTCCATGTTTTTAAGGCTTGGAAGACTGCAACTAACACCAAATAATGTGTTGGATAATTCTTCTCATGTACCTCCAATTTCCTTGAACCATAAACAACAATAAGGTCTCCTTTCATGAAAACACATCCCAATCCCATTCATGAAGTAGCATAGTACATGACGTACCCCTATCTTGATTAAGGAAAGATCATGAAAGGTGAAAATGTAAGAATAATTTTTCGTTACTAAAAAGATTTATGGAATTCCTATTTCCATTGAAATGAAGAATAATTCTTTGTTAGAGCTGTCTTTGGTGAAGCCAGTCATGAGAAATCACTCCCAAAGAATCAATAGTAACTAGCTAGGCCAATAAAACATCATATCTAGAAGACATTATTCGGTTGTTGCCATGAGATAATAGTATATATCTTCTCACGATAAATAGAAACTTCTTTCTCAGAAATTACATGGCCATGAAAATAAACATCCTGTATTCAAAAAACACACATTGATAATTCGAAATACAAACAGTGATCACTAAGTATTTATAACACTGTTTCTATTTCTTCCTCATGGTAAACCCTTGTATTTGAATACACCAAGAAGTATTCTACAACCACCACAACAAATGAGTCAAGATATTACTACAATATATGATTCATAAAGTCCATGAAGACTGCTGGTGTATTCTTTAGGCCAATGTGCATGACAAAAAATTCATAGTGGCCATATATACTTCTGAAAGATATCTTTGAAATATCTTCTAGCCAAACTCCCAATTGGTGATATCTTGATCACAATTCAATCTTAGAGAACCACTGATCTCCCCATAATTGATCAAACATATAATCAATATGTGGAGGTGGGTATTTATTCTTTATCAAAACATGGTTAAGAGTATGATAATCAATGTATAGCTGATGAGTTGCATTCTCTTTATTCACAAACAAGACTAGTTCTACACATATAGACGTACTTGGTAGAATGAAACCCTTGACTTCCAGATCCCCCAACATCACTTTCATTCTTGTAACTATGTTGGTGACATCCTATAAGATGGAAGGGAAATAGGACTGGACCCCATAAGGATATCAATCGTAAACTCTACATCCCTTATAGTTGTTAAACCAAAGAAGTTATCAGAAAATACATCTAGAAACAGATCCAAAATTGCTGGAAAACTATTTTCATTGATCTCTTAAATTGATTCCATAGTCAATGAAGACAACTGGAAAGAGATAGTTCCCACCATCAGTGCTAACAAGATCTTTTCACCTTTCTCTTTCATCCTCTCTCTTCTAAAGAGATGTTTGATGTCGTCCCCAGTCATTAAACTAACTGTACTCTTATAACAGTCCATATGAGCCTTGAACATTATCAACTAATCCATACATAGGATAATATCATAGAAATTTATTTTCAACATATAGAAGTCCAATTTTGGCTCAACATCATAAACATTTTTAAAAAATTCTCTACACACAAAAGCTTGAAATTGTTTTTCCATGAGAGGAGTCTGAAGTTTTAAAACATAGGGCATCATTTACAACATTAAATATAGAAAATCAACAGTATGAGAATTAATGAAGGAATGTGATTCACCTGTATCAAAGAGCACATTCACAAGGGTATAATTAAAAAGAATCATACCTCTCACCATAGATGGTCCATCCTGATCATTAACAATCATTTTCTATGATCCATAAAATTACGTCATCATTGAACGATTCTCCATATTTCCTTGTTGAGATTTCCATGGGTTTGGAGTCATGGAATTTCATAAACCGTCATGGCTATCTCTATTCTTCTAATGATGCTGATTCAATTTTCCTTGCCCTGTTAAAGCATACATTTCTTGCAATTCCTGCGAAGGTTATCGAGTACTTAACCTTGGAGCACTGTGAAAATAGAGTTGTAGATATCACATGTTGTTGCAATTATGACATGATCTAGGTTGTATAGTACAATCTCACTTTATGTGGTCTAGTGAACCACATTGAAAATAACCTTCTTTTCACTTGGGTCGTTGAGGGAGGCTCACTGATCTAGTTGTTGGGTTTTTATTTCCACTTCCACCTTGGAAATAGGTGTCCCATTTATGCTTTCACATAGTAGTTGAGTTCCCACCATTCTCTATAGGTATCATTATACTTCTTCCCATTGATCCTGAGATGTCACTTTTAGACATAGTTACTTTGTTTACCATCTCTGTATAATCTATTTTATAGAGCACCACAATCATCGATCAAAACTACTTCTGTAGCCACAATTCGATGATGCTTTCCTTCATGGATGCGCATTATGCACCTTCTAGTGAAAAGAGCACTAAATTTAATAATTTAACTGCATACTCCATGCCAGAGAGATCCTCTAGTTTCCTGATGAAAAAGTATGTCATTTTTTGGATCTTCAATGTATGATGATATAATTGTTTGTTGAACTATTCCTCAAAATCCTCCCATGTAATGCCTTCAAGCATTGTAGCTTTCACTGATAAATCCCACATTTGGCATACAAGATCATAGATCTTTTATGTCACCCACATGACCATTTTCTCCACTAGTGTGCCAATGAATTTGAAGATACACTTCATCATACTGAGGCACACCTCCACCATCTCGGGTTCATCATCATCCTAGATGTTAGGTGGATTTTTCTTCATGAAGAGGATTGTATAATCCACATTCATTGGCTCATTCCTATGGTTCCCTATATCCACCACTTGAAAATCATGGACAATACTCAGAAGAAACTCTTGGTTCACCTGTGGTTCAGATGAAAACACATTCTATGCAGTTTTATTGAGTTTTTTATTATGATTCCTATCGTGTTCCATTTTCTAAGCCAACCACAAACTCCATCAATATCACTCTCTTGAAATTAATGTCTTTTCATTTCAAATTCAATCACTTCAACTGTCACAACATTTTTTTTAAAAACAGCCTTTTACTATGTCTAACCATTTTTGAAACATGCATTCATTCTTATGAACACCACAACATTTTCAAAATACACAAAGTATCCACTTTTCAAAATCTATCGTTTAAAAACAATTTCTTCGTTTTTTTAAAAAATTTCACTTTTTCACAAAATCATAGATCATCACTCTAATTGAAATATGAAATCATAGTGTGAATAATTCCTATAAAGTCCCTATTTTTCTTGTGTCATTGGATAAACCAATGAAAATGTGATTTACAAAATTCTAGAAGTGTCTCCAAAACACTTATGTACCCAAAACCCTGGTAACATGATGTTCTACATAACAGGGTTAACTATGTCATCTTATGATATACATTTCATGCTCTGAAAATCATTGTTACACCCGAGACTTTTATGTTATTTAAATCATAAATGGAATCTTTTTCTACACAACACTTTCTTGGCTTGCTTTACACGAAATCACGACCTTCCTCGATAGCTTGCGTCATACGCAATACCGAGTTTCACTAAACAACGATATGCTATTAAAATATTATTAAAACTAGCCATTATGAATAGTAATAACCACTTTTCGAAATTTTTTGAATTTTATTTTTCAAAATGGAATTCATTTTTGGATTTGGAATACCGAAATTAGCCTGGGGTGAAATTTTGGTATTTTTCTGAAAACATTCAATTTTTGATGAATAGTGAAATCACTAAGTGGTAGGTTAAAAACTGAATTTTGCATAAAACTTAATTTTACCGCTTCTGTGAATGGAATTTCGAAAATCCGACAGGCACGGTTGATATCAGTAAGTAAAATGTTGTTCAATGAGATAAAAATAATTTTTTGGTGAATAATAACTTTTTACTTTTTTTTTCCGCGGTTAATAGTAAATAGGGTAACTAAGGGTGAATATGATATTAGTATTACCCTAACACATGTCCTAATTCTATTGGATAAGTGTAATTCGACCAAAAACAACCTTATGAATATAATATGACCATTTAGGTCCACTTGGATTAGATTATGACATTTAATATTACTTTATTTAATGAATAGTTAAAATAGTTAAAATCAAAGTTTAATAACTAAAACATTTTTAATATGGGGTTATACTTAAGATGAATTCGACTATAAATATTCATTAGAAAGCTAAAAAGATTTCCTACATAATTTTATTTTATTTATAATTTTTAGACATTAAATAATTTAATTTATTTATGACACAATGATGATGCAGTAATTATCTTATTAATGAAATATTGACATAATTGATGTTATAAACACCAAAATAAATGTAATTTGAGACTTTTTATGAATACCAATAATTTTATAGGTTAATATTACATGTTAGTATTGATTTAATTAACTTGGTTCGAACTAATAATTCTGTTATTATTTTCACAAAAATCAATTATTAAATAGTGTCAAAATTGACATAAAATAGATTTTAAAACCAATATTATATTATTAATTGTTATTTTATTCCTAAAAATCTAAGGTTCGTCCAAATTACTTAGATAAGGTTATATATATTAATAATAAACAATTTGGGGTTCGTTTGTCTTCTTATAGTAAGTTTATTAACCTTATAGTATAAGAACACAAGAAGGCATGGTAAAAGTAAAATTATTTAACTTAATGTTAAATCTAAATGATAAGGTTAAAATAGGAACCTAAACTTGTCTAAATTCTATTGGATGAGAGTATTTCGACCCATCCCCACCTTATATTAGAAATATATCAATTTGGAGCTATTTAAAACCGAACTTGACTTTATAATAAAATAATAGTTTTAGTTATTCCAAAGGTGCCCCTCTCCTCCCTTATAAAAGGACACCTCCTCCCCCTCTTCCACACATCACTTGGAGCCTTCAAGATCGGCCAACCCCTGCCACTTTCTCCTCTCCACTTCCCTAGAGACATCCTTGAGGTTCTGTTTTTCTTAAAAGACCAATTTTAGTGCCCTCAAAGAAGGTCTCAAAGAAGCACTTCAAAGAAGAGGTAATGTCCGTTACCAATTCTTTCATCTTTATTTCTTCTTCCACTTCTTCTTCTTTAGTTGTTTCATTATGAAGTAATAACATCAGTATCACTAATATAATGATATGTTATTATAAGTATTAAACAACCCTATTTCACCATCTATCCTTCCTACGGAAAAAGAAATCACCGCGCGTGCATACGTACGGAATACCGTCTCCACGCCGTGGTGTAATCTATTTTCCACCACCACCTTACTTGGATGGGTATAATGGTGTAAATAATGACCATATATGACTATTATAAAGTGATATTGATTCTGAAATAGTATAAATATACTCTAATACAATTCCATGATCATAGGAACGATATCATCACTCGTGCGTACGTACGGAATACCGTCTCCACGATGTGATGCGACTCATTCTACATGATCTTCATTTCATAATGAATATATAAATGAATTGAATGAATTAATATGATATATATTATATTAATACCATTCCTAAAATGAGGTATCTATAACCTAAAGAGAAGAATAAGAATTTATTCGACAAAACACGCATAAGAACAAAAAGTTATAAACACCCAAATAACAAGTAGCAATGAAATATTACTACTAAGAAGCTAATAATATGACCATATATGATATCATAAAAATCAGTATGATTCTGGAATAAGCCAATAACATTATTTAAATCATTATACAAGAGGTTAAGACACTTACAAAGAAAGTTGGACCTAAGGTAAGGGAAAATCTCGCAATCTCAATTTTTATCCAAGATTGTTTATACTTTGAAATTTACTAGGGTGCATTTTATCATCCACATCCATGTTTCCACAATATGTAATATTATTTCCATCCACCTACAATTTTTTAAATCCATTTTAACCCTTTTTTGAGTTTTTAGTAAATGATATGAAAGGAATCTTTTGTCGTTTTTCGAACGAGGTACTTTTTGACTTTTCCGACAAAAGTACGAGAAGAATGTTTTTTTTAACTTATACGGCATGAATGGATTTTTAAAACATTATTTACAAGAATCTTCCTTTACAATTTTCAAGTTTATTTTTAATCAACTTATTTTAGTTTAAAATTGTATGACATTTAATGAAAGGAAAGTGTTTTTGAAGTAGAAAGGATATTTTCCTCAAGAATGAAGATCAAGTGTTTTGTCAAAATTATTTTCCATCTAAGATAATAAAGGGTTCTGTTTTTATCCCTATTAAAACATTGATTTGATTATGTTGTGATGGAATTATTTTTATGAATTCCTTTATCGTATATGAATTGTTTTATGATGTCATGATGTTTAAGATTCCCATTTTTATTACATGGGTTATGCAATGATGTATGGTTTATGATTTTGTGGAACACATAATAATGGTATCATTATGAGATGGGTGGGACCTATATCTCCCTCCAATGCATTGGGTAATGATTTTATATCTCATGAGATAGACATGGCTGGAACGGTAGGTTATACCGGTTCAGTGAAATAGGACTGAAATGAGGGTGACTCGGTTCAAAAAGGGACTTTGTCCACTAATATAGTCTTGGCAATGAGTCTGGACTAACAAGAAATGATTCTCTATGATTATGTGTGTATGCCACAAAGTTTCATGTTTTAAGATATGATTATTGTGAATACATTTCACTGCCATGATTTATCCCATGTTACGAAATTATGATCTCTTTTGCAAGTTAAGATTTCCAAAAGTTATGTGCTTGTGTATACGATGTGATTGATATTTCTTTTGTTTACCCTTACTGAGCATTTGGGCTCACCCTTTTGTATGTTTTCTATCCCCAGGTCAGGAAAAAGGTTATTAAGTACGATATGCCAAAAGGGACTATAGATATGATGAAATAAATGGGAGATAGTGTAGACGCTTTATGAACCATTTGTTTATGTTTCTCAGTTTCTAAAGACACTATACCTATACGGTCCTTTCTTGGTTTTGTTATATGTTGTAATAAGTATGCTTCAATTTTGAAGTATTAACAATGTATGTAACGTATGGGTCGTTATAGTTGGTATTAGAGGAAAGGTATAGTCAACCTTTGGAAACTAGGATGTAAAAGCCTTAGTAAGAACCCTAAGGATAAGTCTAAGCATAGAACACAATCTTAGTGTTTTAGAAATGGCCATGAATAACCTAGGATAATACCTTAAGTGTGAAATTTTATTCTTGATTATGTGGTTTTCCTATTATAATTTGTGTTGCTCACACTATTCTTCTTGGTTTTAGTCAATGGCTGGAACCCGAAGGAACCGTGTTAATGCAGAATGCTACGGGCAATGCAATGATTGTCCCCCTGAGCAACCAAACATTATGGGAGCTGGAATGCAAAATCTTGTAGCCATGCTCACACAACTTTCTCAAGCTATGAATCATGCAGGACTTCCAAACGAGCAACGGAAGGAGCAACATTCTGTTGAATCCTTCATGAGACAGCGTCCACCTTCATTCAGTGGGTATACTGATCCATTAGTTGCTGAACAATGGATTATTACTACTGAAAAGATATTTTCAGTTCTTCAATGTGCTGAGCATGATAAAGTCATCGTAGTAGTGTATCGTTTGGAAGGTGATGCCGATCAATGGTGGAATCATATCAAGAATACGAGGCAAAGGGATGAAATTGAGTCCATGGAATGGGACGAGTTCAAGAACTTATTTTTCAATAAGTACTTCCCTCGTATTCTCCGAACAAAGATGGAGAAAGAGTTTCTTGAACTGAAGCAAAAGGATGATGAATCTGTTGGTACCTATGAAGCAAATTTTACAAGACTTGCAAGGTACGCTTCTGGTATTATTATCCAACCTGAGAGTAAGATCGATCGATTCTTTAGTGTATTAAAACCAAGTCTTCAAAGGGTGTTAGACATAAGGGACTTTAATAGCTACGAGGAAATCGTTCGATGTTCTCTCAAATTCGAGATGGAGATTGGAGTAACCCATCAGTCATATGGGTTTGATAAGAAGAGGAAAATGGAATTCAAAGGAAAATCTAAAGAGCACACTGAAAAGAAGATGAGCTTTCCATTATGCTCAAAGTGTGGAAAGAAACATGGAGGGAGTTGTCTTAAAGGGACAATTAAATGTTTCAAATGTGGAAAGGAAGGTCATCGGGCATTTGAATGCCGCGATGATGGGAAGAAGATGTCTAATGATGCAAACAAAGGAAGGGATACACAGAATAAACCTACTACACTTCAATGTTTCAAGTGCAAGGAGATGGGGCATTATGCCAATAAATTCCCTAATCCAAGGGTTTATGATGATGGTCGACGTCAACAAACTCTCAAGGCTAATGACAAAGGAAAGTCACATGCAATTTCTATCAGTGATATGGAGTACGATAATGATGTGGTGAAAGGTACACTTACCATCCACTCTAAAGTAGCAAATGTTTTATTTGATTCTGGATCCACCCACTCTTTTATTTCTGAAGAATTTTCTAAGGGTATCACCGTATTACCTCAACAATTAGATGTTGAGTTAGCTGTGACAACACCTAATGGCACAACAGTCTCATCAAAAGTTTATAATTCTTCTCCGATCGAAGTTTGTGGGAAAGTGCTTCCTACAAATCTTGTGATCCTTCCTATAGTGGAATTTGATGTGATTCCTGGCATGGATTGGCTTTCTTTATATGGATCTCATATCAATTGCCAAATAAGGGAAGTCACATTTCATATTCCAGATCAATCTATGATCGTCTATCAATGCAAGGATGAACATAACCTTCCAGTGGAAATTTCTTCTATCTTATGGGTCTTGATTCCACTAAATGAAGGTTATTTATCTCAAATGGTTGGTGAGAAACTCACGATTAAGTATATGCCCATTGTACGGGAGTTTGATGATGTCTTTTCGGAGGAATTACCGGGTCTTCCACCAAATCGTGAAGTTGAGTTTTCAATAGAACTCGTACCGGGTGCTTTGCCTATTTCAAATACACCTTATAGAATGGCCCCAATTGAGTTGCAGGAATTGAAGAAGAAACTCCAAGAGAATCTTGATAAGGGATTCATATGCCCTAGTGCGTCACCTTGGGGAGCACCTGTTCTATTTGTTAAGAATAAAGATGGATTAATGAGACTCTGCATTGATTATCGAGAACTTAACAAGATCACTATCAAGAACAAATATCCTCTCCCACGCATTGATGACCTATTTGACCAACTACGCAGAGCTCAATACTTTTCCAAGATTGATCTTCGTTCAGCGTATCATCAATTAAGGGTCAAAAGTGAGGATATACCAAAGACGGCTTTCCGTACAAGGTATGGACACTATGAATTTATTGTGATACCATTTGGTCTTACTAATGCCCCTGCTATCTTCATGGATCTGATGAATAGAGTCTTTAGAGACTATCTTGATCAATTTCTGGTAGTCTTTATAGACGATATTCTTGTCTATTCAAAGAGAAAGGAAGAACATGAAGATCACTAGAGAATTATGTTGAAGACCCTGAGAAAGGAGAAGCTTTATGCCAAATTTACCAAGTGTGAATTTTGGCTTCAAAAAGTTGCATTTTTGGGTGACATAATCTCAAAAGAGGGGATATCTGTGGATCTAGCAAAAACAGAGGTTATCGAAAGATGGTCGAGACCAAAAACAGTAACTGAGATCCGAATTTTTCCTGGTTTGGCTGGATATTATCGAAGTTTTTTGAAAGATTTTTCACGATTATCTAATCCACTCACCAAGTTGACTCGGAAAGGAGTTAAGTTTGTCTGGATGGAGGAATGTGATGATAATTTCAAGGAGTTGAAAGGAAGGTTATCCAGTGCACCTGTGCTCACACTGCCTTGTAGTGGAGAAAGGTTTGTGATCTATAGTGATGCATCCAAGAAGGGATTAGGGTGTGTTCTTATGCAAAATGATATGGTGATAGCTTATGACTCACGACAGTTGAAAATCCATGAGAAAAATTACCCAACACATGATTTGGAGTTAGCTGCGGTAATCTTTGCATTAAAGATTTGGAGGCATTACCTTTATGGTGAAAAGTGTGATATTTATACTGATCATAAAAGTTTAAAATATTTTTTCACACAAAAGGAGTTTAATATGCGTCAAAGAAGATGGTTGGAACTGATTAAGGATTACGAATACTCAATCCATTACCACCCTGGGAAAGCAAACAAGGTGGAAGATGCATTAAGTCGACAAGACCATGCTAGTTTATCCATGATGAGGATCACAAAAGTTCCAATATTTATGGATTTACAAAGGATGGATCTTGGAATTATAATGGAAGGGGAAAAAACTTATCTTTCTCAAAAGAATGTTCAACCATCTATACATGTGAAGATTAAAGAGGCACAGAAAGAAGATGTCGAGTTACAAAAGAAGGTGAGAAATGTTCCTGAGTTCAACCTTGATTGTGATGGGATAATAAAGTTCAGGAATCGGGTTTGTGTTCCTCCCATCCCCGAATTAAAGAAGGAGCTGTTGGATGAAGCTCATAGTTCTTCATTCTCTATTCATCCTGGAAGCACGAAGATGTATAGGGACCTGAAAGAGTACTTCTGGTGGGATGGCATGAAAAGAGATGTTGCTGAATATGTCTCTCGATGCTTGGTTTGTCAACAAGTTAATGCTGAGATACAGAAGTCTAAGGGGATGTTACAACCATTACCCATACCCAAGTGGAAATGGGAAAACATTACTATAGACTTTGTCACAGGACTTCCAAAAACATCCAAAGGCAATAATGCTATCTGGGTCATAGTTGATCGTCTTATAAAGTCTGCACACTTCATTGCTATTAGAGAAGATTTCTCTCTGGACCAGCTTGCCAGGATATATGTAAAGGAAGTGGTAAGATTGCATGGAGTACCACTTTCTATTATATCTGATCGGGATCCGAGATTTACCTTGATGTTCTGGCGAAGTCTTCAGCATACTCTGGATACAGAGTTGAGTTTCAGCACTGCTTATCATCCTTAGACAGACGATCAGTCTGAAAAAACAATTCAAACCCTAGAAGATATGTTGATAGCTTGCTCTATGGATTTCAAAGGAGGTTGGGATCAACAACTACCTTTGGAGGAATTTTCTTATAATAATAGCTTTCACTCCAGTATTCAGATGGCTCCTTATGATGCTCTCTATGGAAAGAAATGCAGGACTCCAACTTGCTGGGATGAAGTTGGGGAAAGAAAGCTATTAGGACCTGATCTCGTTGAGGAAATGGCAGAAAAGGCCAGATCTATTCAACAACATATAAGAGCAGCTCAGAGTCGACAGAAAAGTTATGCTGACAACCGAAGAAAAGGCCTAGAGTTTGAAGTGGGTGATAAAGTGTTCTTACGAATATCTCACTGTAAGAGGGTTATGAGATTTGGAAAGAAGGGGAAGTTGAGCCCTAGATATATCAGTCCTTTCAAAATACTAGATCGTGTTGGGAAGGTAGCTTACCGATTGGCGCTTCCACCGAATCTCTCTCAAGTTCACGATGTGTTCCATGTATCTCTCCTGAGAAAGTACATACCTGATCCTTCACATGTACTCAGCTCAGAAGTTGTACCGCTGGAGCAAGATCTTTCTTATGAAGAACAACCGATAGAGATTCTGGATCGTAGCGAAAAAGCCCTACGAAACAAGACAACTCGATTAGTGAACTTTTTATAGAGGAACTACCAATTAGAAGAAGCTACATGGGAGCTTGAGGATATGATGAGGGAGAGGTATCCTCATCTGTTTGTTACAAAGTGACGAATTTCGAGGGCGAAATTCATTTTAAGGGGGGTAGAATGTAACACCCAAGACTTTTATGTTATTTAAATCATAAAAGGAATCTTTTTCTACACAAAAATTTCTTGGCTTGCTTTACACGAAATCGCGACCTTCCTCGATAGCTTGCGTCATACGCAATACTGAGTTTCACTAAACAACGATATGCTATTAAAATATTATTAAAACTAGCCATTATGAATAGTAATAACCACTTTTTGAAATTTTTTGAATTTTATTTTTCAAAATGGAATTCATTTTTGGATTCGGAATACCGAAATTAGCCTAGGGTGAAATTTTGGTATTTTTCTGAAAACTTTCAATTTTTGATGAATAGTGAAACCACTAAGTGGTAGGTTAAAAACTGAATTTTGCATAAAACATAATTTTACCGCTTCTGTGAATGAAATTTAGAAAATCCAACAGACACGGTTGATATCAGTAAGTAAAATGTGGTTCAATGAGATAAAAATAATTTTTTGGTGAATAGTAACTTTTTACTTTTTTTCCCCACGGTTAATAGTAAATTGGGTAACTAAGGGTGAATATGATATTAATATTACCCTAAAACATGTCCTATTTCTATTGGATAAGTGTAATTCGACCAAAAACAACCTTATGAATATAATATGACCATTTAGGTCCACTTGGATTAGATTATGACATTTAATATTATTTTATTTAATGAATAGTTAAAATAGTTAAAATCAAAGTTTAATAACTAAAACATTTTTATTATGGGGTTATACATAAGATAAATTCGACTATAAATATTCATTAGAAAGATAAAAATATTTCCTACATAATGGTATTTTATTTATAATTTTTAGACATTGAATAATTTAATTTATTTATGACACCATGATGATGCAGTAATTATCTTATTAATGAAATATTGACATAATTGATGTTATAAACACCAAAATAAATGTAATTTGAGACTTTTTATGAATCCCACTAATTTTATAGGTTAATATGACATGTTAGTATTTATTTAATTAACTTTGTTCGAACTAATAATTCTGTTATGATTTTCACAAAAATCAATTATTAAATAGTGTCAAAATTGACATAAAATAGTTTTTAAAACAAATATTATATTATTAATTGTTATTTTATTCCTAAAAATCTAAGGTTCGGCCAAATGACTTAGATAAGGTTATATATATTAATAATAAACAATTTTGGGTTCGTTTGTCTTCTTATAGTAAGTTTATTAACCTTATAGTGTAAGAACACAAGAAGGCATAGTAAAAGTAAAATTATTTAACTTAATGTTAAATCTAAATGATAAGGCTAAAATAGGAACCTAAACTTGTCTAAATTCTATTGTATGAGAGGATTTAGACCCATCCCCACTTTAGCTTCTAAATATATCAATTTGGAGCTATTTAAAACCGAACATGACTTTATAATAAAATAATTGTTTTAGTTATTCCAAAGGTGCCCCTCTCCTCTCTTATAAGAGGACACATCCTCCCCCTCTTCCTCACACCACTTGGAGCCTTCAAGCTCGGCCAACCCCTGCCACTTTCTCCTCTCCACTTCCCTAGAGACATACTTGAGGTTCTGGTCTTCTTCAAAGACCAATTTTAGTGCCCTAAAAGAAGGTCTCAAAGAAGCACTTCAAAGAAGAGGTAATGTCCGTTACCAATTCTTTCATCTTTATTTCTTCTTCCACTTCTTCTTCTTTAGTTGTTTAATTATGAAGTAATAACATCAGTATCACTAATATACTGATATGTTATTATAAGTATGAAACAACCCTATTTCACCATCTATCCATCCTACGGAAAAAGAAATCACCGCGCGTGCGTACGTACGGAATACCGTCTCCACGCCGTGGTGTAATCTATTTTCCACCACCACCTTACTTGGATGGGTATAATGGTGTAAATAATGACCATATATTACTATTATAAAGTTATATTGATTCTGAAATAGTATATATATACTCGAATTCAATTCCTTGATCATAGGAATGATATCATCACTCGTGCGTACGTACGGAATACCGTCTCCACAATGTGATGCGACTCGTTCTACATGATCTTCATTTCATAATGAATATATAAATGAATTGAATGAATAAATATGATATATATTATACTAATACCATTCTGGAAATGAGGTATCTATAACCTAAAGAGAATAATAAGAATTTATTCGACAAAACACGCATAAGAACAAAAAGTTATAAACACCCAAATAACAAGTAGCAATGAAATATTACAACTAAGAAGCTAAGAATATGACCATATATGATATCATAAAAATCAGTATGATTCTGGAATAAGTCAATAACATTATTTAAATCATTTTACAGGAGGTTCAGACACTTACAAAGCAAGTCGGACCTAAGGTAAGGGAAAATCTCGCAATCTCAATTTTTATCCGAGATTATTTATACTTTGAAATTTACTGGGGTGCATTTTATCATCCACATACATGTTTCCACAATATGTAATATTATTTCCATACACCTAAAATTGTTTAAATCCATTTGAACCCTTTGGTGAGTTTTTTGTAAAAGATATGAAAGGAATCTTTTTTCGTTTTTTGTACGAGGTACTTTTTGACTTTTCCGACAAAAGTATGAGAAGAATGTTTTTTTAAATTATATGGCATGAATGGATTTTTAAAACATTATTTACAAGAAGCTTCCTTTACAATTTTCAAGTTTATTTTTAATCAACTTCTTTTAGTTTAAAATTGTATGACATTTAAAGAAAGGAAAGTGTTTTTGAAGTAGAAAGGATATTTTCCTCAAGAATGAAGTTCAAGTGTTTTATCAAAATTATTTTCCATCTAAGATAATAAAGGGTTCTGTTTTTAGCCCTATTATTACATTGATTTGATTATGTTGTGATGGAATTATTTTTATGAATTCCTTTATCGTATATGAATTGTTTTATGATGTCATGATGTTTAAGATTCCCATTTTTATTACATGGGTTATGCAATGATGTAAGGTTTATGATTTTGTGGAACACATAAGAATGGTATCATTATGAGATGGGTGGGACCTATATCTCCCTCTAATTCATTGGGTAAAGATTTTATATCTCATGAGATAGACATGGCTGGAACGGTAGGTTATACCGGTTCAGTGAAACAGGACTGAAACGAGGGTGACTCGGTTCAGAAAGGGACTTTGTCCACTAAGATAGTCTTGGCAATGAGTCTGGACTAACAAGAAATGATTCTCTATGATTATGTGTGTATTCCACAATGTTTCATGTTTTATGTTATGATTATTGTGATTACATTTCACTGCCATGATTTATGCCATGTTAAGAAATTATGATCTCTTTTGCAGGTTAAGATTTCCAAAAGTTATGTGCCTGTGTATACGATGTGATTGATATTTCTTTTGTTTACCCTTACTGAGCATTTGAGCTCACCCTTTTGTATGTTTTCTTTCCACAGGTCAGGAAAAAGGTTATTAAGTAAGATATGCCAAAAGGGACTATAGATATGATGAAATAAATGGGAGACAGTGTAAACGCTTTATGAACCAGTTGTTTATGTTTCCCAGTTTCTAAAGACACTATACCTATATGATCCTTTCGTGGTTTTGTTATATGTTGTAATAAGTATGCTTCAATTTTGAAGTATTAACAATGTATGTAAAGTATGGGTCGTTATAATCATACTCCTTTAAATGATTCCTAACAAAAGAGTAGACAAGAAATAATTTCAACTCCAAAACCAATAACACCGATGACTACTTTTTTGGGAAGGTCCCAACAAGATGATAAAATTTGTACAACAATTAAAGAACCATACTGATACCAATTGTAATGACCCACCAATTATCATTGGATTGAGAGTACAACAAGTAATTACTTGGTCCCAAGAGACATCCCCAAGAAACCAATGGCTCGAAATAAATGGTGAAGGGTTTCACATATAAGTGGGGGATGATTTACCCTATATGCAATAAACCATGAAACTCACAAACCATAACCAAACCATTTACTAAATATTGCATGAACAACAGAAATACCATTAAACAACTTCGTGTATCTCAAAACCTTATCAAGGTGTGAAATTGTGAAAGACTAATCTAGTATCAAGGTAAATTGAGGATAAAAATATCAAGAATCTCAAGAGACTAAAAAACTCCATGATACACAAGATTAAAGCTCCACAATCACCGAACATTCCAAATATCATGAGAAAATGATATTAACAAAGGAAACGATACCTTTTCCATTTTCCTTGTAGATCACATCTGAAAATGTACCAAAGAAACAAAGTAGGGGTGACTATAAAACTCAGTATATTTTCTATAATTAATTCTCTACTCATTCCAATATGATAGAATAGATAGCCAAATTTTTATAAAATAGTATATATAAAACAAATTACAAAAATTGATCATAACCAAAACAAGCTCCAAAACCCATTTACAACCATGTGAAAACAAAACTATTTAAAACTGATTTCTAACAAGTTATTTTTCCATAAAAATAACTAATCAATGCATAAAACCAATTTTTGTTATAATTTTTCATACTCATTCCATAGATCACCACACACCCACACATGCATGCTTGGTTTGATAGTTTCATACACATGAGCGGTCTCTTTACCAAAGAGAGAAATAATTTTTTTTTAAACATTAGTTTTAATTATTGAGTACATAAAGGGATGAAAATGAAAGGATAACTTGTTTTTTCCATTTATAATTATATTATATGTAAATACATGAGTTTCTTTATGGATATATCATGATATTTTATTATTGGAAGCATAATCATGAGAAATATTGAGAAACGATATGATTGTAATGTAAAACAGTCACCACATTAGTAAAATTAAATCATAAGCCCCATGAAAGTACATTGTTAGATGAAAAAATAATAATTTCACAACACTAAATAAATTCACTATATTTGATGTCAATGGTTCTGTATATAAACCTCATTCAAATGATAGGTGTTTGAAAAAACATGCATATCAAGGAAGGTTACTTGAATAAAAATCCCATAACTTAATTCTCAACACCCTTCATATATATTCAAATCTCATGTATAATAAATATAATTTTATTATAAATATATTATTTAAACATATATATATATATATACAATAACATAAATTGTTTACTTATTAAATTTTATTACCCATTAATTATAATTTCAAGTTTAATGATATATTTCGACCAATAACTACTTTGTTTTTCATGTTAGTTTGGATTTTATATTTTTTTTCTTTTTTTGATATTAGTTAAATTATCTTCATAATGTTGAACATGATATAATTATCAAATATATTCATTATATATGTTTTTATTATATTCTGTAAAATTTAGTGATATAAAATAAAACACACCATTCATTAAGATGGTAGGTTGTATGTATGCATGAAAATTGCTTACATTTCCTCAGTGTTTTTAAATAATGAGTTGTAAATAATATATAAATATTAAATAATCATAATTATTTCACATATATAACATATTTTCATTAATCAAATATTTATTATGTTTCATGAAATGTGTGAATGAAACACATCTTTTTGTTAGGCGGCAAGCCCCTGTAAACATGAGCGATATTATCATATTCCCAAAGAATGAAAATTATGGAAATATATGTGATATAATAAATAAAATATAATATATAATATAAAAGTATCTAAAAATATTTATTTCTATTAGTGATGTGTGGAAATGGAAAATGGGAAAAATTGTTTCGTGATGCGATAGACTTCAATACAAAAAAAATGATGATTACATATCTCATTTGATAGTTGTAGAGATGATTGTTGGTTATTAACATAATATAAAAAAATTAACCATATATTTAAGATACATAGTTAATTATATTATCCTATTTTAATATAAATCAATTGTAGTGGAAAATCAAAAAAATAAAAACTCTATTTCAATAATGTTATATCTTCATCAGTTAATAACCTGCTTTAGTTTTCTCAAATATCCCTCCAATGGAGGATCTAGAAAAAAGATAATCCTTCTAGGGTATTTTGTTGTAAGTAAGGACTATATTCGTTCAGGTATTGTATGAAACAAATGTTTTTTGAAATTTTTATAGGATGGGAGATGGGATGGCCTTTTGTATATGAGGAGAGTTCTAACATGTAATGTTTGGAAAGAAAACTGTGAACCCATATTATTCACTTGACAAAATACTCAAAAATAGGCCATCACCAAGCCTTAGAAGTGATAATGTATAAAAAAATATTAAAATATAGTTTCTAAATGATTAAAGTAATTTTTATCCCATATATTGTTTGCTTAACCTGAATCTAAACCCATTTTAATCTTATATGTAGTAAATAATTTTAAATATTTAAACTATTCTTTATGCTAAAATACTAATTTGACCACATTAGATAATATACTTTTTTATGATTCCAAATATTTAATACATTTATCATATTTATATTCAAATTAGAATAAAGAATTAATTTCAAATTAAACCTCTAGACAAGACGATAATTAGTGTTTTCATATTGAAATTGTTTACAAGATTAACACGTTTTTATAAAAAATCAATACCAAAATGAATATAACGTATTAATATTGATTAATTGATATATTATATCACTAATTATATATAAAACATAAAATAATGAAGCTTATAAATTCTATAAATTAATATATAGTTTTCAATTAAAAATATTATTTTCCACAATTCATAAAAAATTATTCTCTTATGAAAGAACCATAAAATTAACAGTAACATAATTTTTACATGACTATATAAAAAATATGTTTTATTTTAAAAAATTTATTTTATACTTTTTTTTAAAAGTAATTTCATTTTTGTTCAAAAATATACATTGAAAAAAATTTAATTATGAAAAATTATTTCTAAAATATATTATTACTTTACAGAAAATCAATTATTAATTTTATCAATATGTTTAATTTATATATAAAGATTATAATTCATATATAATTTTTTTTATTCATTTACATTCCACCATGTTTAAGGTAAATCTATTACATATGAGGTCACACCCTGACCAAAAAATCCTAGAGTTGGTGCATTATTTTAATACATTTTCATGATACAAGGATTCATATCCTGAAGAGTCGATTAGTTTAGTAGTTTTCGAAAATAGATTATATCCTTGAACATTACATTATAATTTCTTACATAAAAAAACATGGATAATCCATCAAGAATTCCATTATTTTAATAGCTTAACCTTTCATCTCAATCATAAAACTCTTCAAGGAATCTTGGGAAAATTAGACATAAGAAAGGGGTGAGCTCAAATGTTTAGTAAGGATACGAAAATATAGTAGATGCTTTCACAAATGAACAAATCATTATAAGGAAAGGTACAAAATTAAAACAAATTCCTTTTAAAAAAATTATCTTCAACATAATATAGAAAGAATAAATCAAATAATTCCATTTAAACATTTACAATGATATTCTACTAGTCAAATAATCACATATAAAATCTATAAGTAATCTCATAATTAGGTAATTCATAATGCCAGACATCATAACGACTACCTCAAGAACTTGTTCCAATACTATTCACAAATATTCTATCAATAACGTGTTTCAAGACACTAGTTTTTATTATGAGACCTACTGATGCATCGATAGGCTACAACGGGCCATGACCGCCACTTACTAATTGCAATTAATTCCTCATATGAAAAGGTTGAAACATAACATAATCATTCGTATTAAAAAAAGTATACAATATTCCAATCCACAAACCATGAATGGTATAAAAATTGCACATCCATAGTCAAACATATCATAAACCATTCAATACAATATGGAATATTGTATTATAATAACTCAACCTCAATCAAGAATAATATCCAATAATGGATGTTGACATAGATGAAATAATTAGTAAAACTCTTTGAGAGAAATATCATTTTTCATGAAATCATTTAATATTTTCACTATATTTAAAGGAAGAAATTTAAAATAGAATTTTTAATTAAAGTGTCCCATATAAAATTTAATCTTTTGAAAATAATTAACATTTAAAAAAACCATGTCCATATAAATAAATCCTTAAATTCAATTTGAAAACATAGACATTAATCAAATAAAAATTTAGACAAATAAATATTTAAAACATTTAAATTGATGATATATTTAAAAATTCTATTCAATAAAACATTTAAATATTCCTTTTAAAATTGTTTTATAAAACATGTACATGGATGATAAATATGTCCTAGTAAATACATACACATAAACAATCTCGGATAATGTTAAGATTAAGGAATTAACCCTTAATATAGGTCTGACACTCTCTCTACCTATCCAAAACATTTGTTTAATGTTCTCAACATATTCCTAACTTATATCAGAATCATAATATATTTATGATGTCATATATGATTCTTTTATGACTTTATATTACCTATTTATTAACAATTCCAAGTTAATGCAATGTTTCTGGTAATAATCTCTTTGTTTATAGTACGTGTTTTGACTTGTTATTCATTATCATATAACATAGATAATTATTTAATTACATAAATAATGTATAATATGATTTTTATATCATATATATTCATAATATAAATATATATAACAGATAGATATATGAAATAGAATGCATCATTCAAGGAGACGGTAGGTTATATGTACGTATGAACGTTGTTTCTATTTTCTTATCGTATCAAATAAGTCCACAAATATATAAATATATATAGATATAAATGTCATTACATTAGAATTATTATTTAATATATTTGATAATTATTAACAATATATTGTTTTATAATCATTCTTATTTGGTGAATATGGAAGATGAGTGTCATCGTGTCGTGGGGACAGTAAGCCTTGCGTATGCATGAGCGATGATATGATTCTTTAATGGTTAAATGGTGTAGAATATGATTGAATTTAAATTTTTTAGAATCAAAATCATATTATATTTATTATTTACATCCATTATATTCATCATTATACCCATAGAAATAATAAGTGTACATGAAAAACAATTTACACCACGGTTTGGTGACGGTAAGTTATACGTATGCACGCACAAGGATATCATTTTTCATTGGATGGGTAAAGGAATATTATGTTTTCCTGATAATTATAATAACATATAAGAATGTATAAGGTACTAAAGTTATTATTTTTTATGGAAAATATAGATAAAGGAGAAGTATAAGAAGAAGAGATCTTTGAATTAAGGGACAAAATGATTACCTCTTCTTCGGGTGACTCCATTTGATTTCCACAAATAGAATCCATATGATGGATTTATTACCAATGTGTAGACAATATAATGATATGAGGTATTGTGTTAGAGTAAATTTTCAGGTTTTGGCATAGCCAATGGGAATTGGAGGTGTGAATTAAAGAGAAGCATTAGTGTCTGTATATAAGAGAGGAGAGGGGCACTTTAGGAAATGCATGAAATATTAATTTATAATAAATTGATTTTATGTTTCTAATAGCTCTAAAGTAATTTATTTCAAGATTAAGATGATTATGGGCTCAAATATTATCATCCAATTATTTTTTGACATGTTTATTTCATGAAATTAAGATTATCTTTTCGGATTAATCCTTTGATAAACAGTTTTACTCTAACTGTGACTTCTTGTATTTTTATACTATATGGTAAATTTATTTACTATAAAAAGAAAATATAACCTCAAATGGATTAGTAATTAAATTTTTTTTGTTTTATTAGTAATTTGGACGAAATATTTGAATTTTTTAATTTTTATATCATTTAAAATAATATTTTTTTTTAAACTCATTTATATCAATTTTGACACTATTTAGTAAATGATTTTTTAATGTCATAAAAATGATTACTTTGAAAAAAATGAATTAAATAAAATATAATAAGTCAATATAATCCATAAAATTATTGTATTCTATAAAAATGATCAAATTTCATTTATTTTAATATTTAAATATAATTTAATGGGATATTTCATTAAAAAGGTAATCACTGCATTATGATTGTGTCATATATAAATTTTCATATATAATGTATGAAAACTATAATTAAAATACCAAGATGTAGGAAATATGTATATATCTATAAGGAATATTTATTGTTAGATATATCATCTATATAACATTATATCAAAATTATTTTAGTAAAATAAACATTTTATGATAAATTTCTCATTACATTAAATAAGTTCTGGTAACATGCCATTATAACACCCATGTGGCTCTATTGGGTTCCAAAATTTAACAAAATATGAACATGTTAGAAAATATATCATCCAATATAATTAATACATGTGTTAGGGAAGTTTTATGTTATTTTAATATTATTTTTTACCCTTATTTACCTGATTTTGCATTTGACCATGATAAATAATTTTTTTTACTAAAGTTATTATTCCTAATGTCAAAAAATAAAAGTTACCTATTTAATCAAGTTTAATCTCATGATTCCAAATATGGAATCCAATTTTCTAAATTCAGGACATATAATTGGCAGAAATTAATTTAAAATTAATTCATGTTATCGAAACCAAAAGGCATTTTTTGAATATGTAAAAACTATCAAAAGATTTACATGTGTTTATTTCCAAATTAAATGTGAAATGGCCTCCAATGTACTAAATTATTTTAAATGATAAAAATATATTCTAATTATACTTTAATACTACTAAAATTTATAATTTAACTTAGAAAAATAATTTTATTAAAAAAGTTGTTTTCAATTGAAATTTTGTATTTTTTATTAATTTTTATCAAAATATGAAAGTAATCATAAATGTACGAGAAATTCATCCAAACTAAATTTTAATGTATCCCTTATAAATAATAATTTAATTTCATAAAAATGAATATATAAAAGTTTCAAATATTGGATTTAAAAAGTGTTCTCCATTAAAAGGTGGTTAAAAATCCGTTTTTTGAAAAATAATTCTTCTATCTAAAAAATAGAATCTATCTTAATATTATGTCGAAGAAACAAAATAGATGAATGTTAAAATTATATGGGATATATAAAATTCAAAAAAAAATTAATATTTTTCATATTTTTTTTAAAAGGGTACTTTGATAGGTCTGTGGTGCACTTGAACTCAGGGTTTCGTACATTTCAAACTATTGAATTGTTTAAAAAGTAGGAATATCATGGAATCTGGGGGTGTTACAATATCCCATACTTAAATAAAATTTTTCCTATAAATTAAAACTTGGGATTGGACTCTAGGGGTTTGACCATTTATAATATCTTTGTTGAAATCCCACATAGAAAAATGGATTAATGAGACCTCTATTTTGAAATAAATAAAGTTAAGTATGAAGGTTACTGGAAATAAAACATACTAGAGTTCTATGTAAGAAAACATATCCAAGAGAGAAAAATATAACCATCATGTTCTGACAGAGAGTGATAGAGAATATTATTAGGAGAAAGTTAACATTCTGAATGGCATAAATCTACAATGATCTAAGGGACCAATTGATTAATCTCAAAATAAAGTTCTAGGAAATTTTTTTTGGTTTTCAACATCCTTTCCCTAAAGATGAAGAACATGATATGAAATAATTACTTGATTTTCGTAGAATCTAACCTTTGTTCATTCCTTGAAAAATTTCATCTTCATCTCATATTCAAGGAAATGAATTTGAATTGTTGATTAATAAAGAGTTGGAAGATCATGTGATCTATAAATAGAATGATAGGTCCTTCCATATTTCTCCACAAAAGTTTTAGAACTGTTATCACATATGCATAAGTCCACCTATAGCACGATAATACATTATTCTAACAAACATCTACTAGATTATAACTTATACTATCCAAAAATTTATAACTTTACAATCCTTACAAACATTGGAAATCTACAACATTAGAAAGAGATGAACCAAATCGGTTGAACTTTTATCTCGCATATCTCATAGAGAAGTTCATGGTTGTCACATTTCAAAAATGCGAACACCTTCATCATGTATTCTCTTGAGTCATGATAAAAAACTAAATTATCATATAACCTTATTGAAACCATGCATTTATCCTTGTTCCAAAACATATTTGAATACTCATTAAGTCAAAAAAAAGTTGTACTCTTCATCAATGATAGCATAACCATCTTGTCTAAAAATCCATAATTAGTTATCAAGAAACAATCATCATCCAATTTACTTATTCAAATCCAACATATCATTATCCAAACATTATTATCCTATCATATGAAACATATTAAAGTTTAAATTTACCTAAATCATATGTCTCCAAATAATCTCACCCTTAAATAAATTTTCATGTCTAATATAACTATTCAACTTATTATTGAAAATACTTAGAAAATAACATAAACTGAATACACCTTATATAATTCATTATTCATAACTCATGGATCCAAACACATATATACATTAATCCTTAAAATTTAATGGTTGGAATGGAAAATTTCCTTCCTTGGATTAGAGGTATATTCTTATGTCTTGGCATTGAGTTGGGTAATTCCAATGATTTTTATAGATGTGACATTGAAATACATAACAATTGGTCACCTTATGACCCTTTTTCCCACAAATATAACATCATCCCCTGTATTTTAGGTATTCCTAAAGGTTCTTCATCCCTTACTCATGACATGTAGGAAGCTGAATCATCTTTTCAATATGCTTTTTAAAATTTGAACATTTATAAATGATCATCTTATTCTTATACAATGTCTTAGAAAAGTCATCAAATATCACATTGTTATTCATATATCATGATGACTGATTTAGCTTAACCACAATATCTTTCTCTCTAGTAATTATCAATTTTTCTTCTCAAAGTAAAAATATTTTTCATCAACCCAAATGTTAATCCAATTCCTTCTAATTTCCACCATTAACTAAGACCAGAAAGCATCACATGAGAAACAAATCTCATTAAAGAAAACCACATAATCAAGGGAAGTTAAATTCAATCTATAACATCTTAGGTTTAATACAAGGTTATCCATGATTATTACCAAAATTATAGGTGTTTATTCTATAATTATCCTCATTGTATATCATAGGGTTATGATCTCTCATCCAAGTTTTCTAAATATACTTCTAGGGGTGTTACTAGTCTTCCTATGATACCAACTGTAATGTCCTAAACCCAAAAGCTCGGAGTCAGTGCATTATTTCAAAACATTGGCATGATACAAGGAATGATGTCCAAAAGGAATGGTCATTTTTGCAATCTTGGAAAATAGATTATATAGATGGACTTTATTATAAAATTGAAAACATAAAACACAAAATAGATAATCCTTAGATAATGAAATTATTTCCCAATATTAACCCTTAATATCAATCATAAAACACTTTTTTCGCATCCTAGGAAAATAAAACATATGAAAGGGGTGAGTTCAGATGCTCAGTAAGGATAAACAATATAGAGGAAGCTATCAAAAATAAGCTAAATCATTTATAGAAAGGTACAAAACTAAAACACAAGACTTTTAAAAAAATATTTTCCTCATAATATGGTTTTAATAAACAAAATAATTCCATTTAAACATTCACAAGGATATTATACTAGCTGAATAATCACCTGTAAAATCAATAAGTAATCTCATAATGAGGTAATGCATAATGTCAGACATCATAACCACTACAAAAAGTCCTCAAGCTAAGACTATTCAGAACTTATCTATCAAGGCATTGTTCCATGACACTATTTTTCTCATGAGACGTACTGATGCATTGAGGGGCTTTAGTAGGCCATGCCCATTATTTACTCAGTCCAGTGCATTCTTTATATGAAAATGATGAAATATTACATAAAAATTCATTTTAAAACAAGAATTTTATATTGCAATCCCTAAATCATGAATGCCATAAAAATATGGCATCCATAGTCAAACATACCAGAACTCATTCAATACTATATTGAATATTATATTATAATAAATCAACCTCAATCAAGAATAATATCTAATAATGGATGTTGACATAGAGGAAAATAATCAATTAAACTCTTTGAGATAAATATCCCTTTTTTCTTGAAATAATTAAAAAGTCACACAATTTATAAAGGAATTAATTCAAGAGAGATTTTGGAATCAAAATGTCTCATAACACATTGAATCTTTTAAAATTAATTATAATTTTAAAATATTCAATGTCTATATATATATATCCTTAAAACCATTTTGGAAACATAGACACTAATTAAATAACTATTTAGAAAAACAAATCTTTATAAAATTTTAATTGATGATATAGTTGAAGATTCCCTTACATAAAACCTTAAAAAAGTCCTTTCGAAAATATTTTTTTGAATCATGGACATATATTGTAAATATGTCCTAAAAAATACTTACACGTAAACAATAACAGATAATAATGGGATTGAAGAATTAACCCTCACCTTAGGTCTGATTCTCTTCATACGTATCTGAAACTCTTATATAATGTTTTTAAACATATTATTAAATTATTTAAGGTTTATAAAAATATATATGATATCATATATGATTCTTTTATAACTTTATATTACCATTTTATTAACACTTCAAGTTAATTCAATGTTTCAGGTAATAATCGCTTTATTTATCGCACATGTTTTGAATTGTTATTCTGGATCATATTACTTAGATCATGTTTTACATACTTACGTAATTTATAATATGATTTTTATATCATATATATTCATAATCTAAATATATATAATCAATAGATATATGAAATGTAATACACCGGTCAAGGAGATGGTAGGGCGTACGTACTTATGAATATTGTTTTCTATTTTCTTGTCATATTGAATATGTACATTCATATATATATATATATATCATTAAAGTAGTATTATTATGTCATATATTTCATAATTATGAGTAATATATATATATATTTAATCATTATTTGATGGGGAACATGGAATATGAGTCTCATCGCGTCATGGAGATGGTAAGTCGTACGTACACCCAAGTAACGATATCATTTCCCTAATGGTTAAATGGTGTGGAATTGGATGGAATATGAATTTTACAGAAACAAAATAATGTTATATTTATTATTTAAATCCATTTTATTTATTTTTATACCCATTTAAATATTGTGAATAAGAAAATCAATTTACACCATGGCATGGAGACGGCAAGTCGTTTGTACGCATGCATGGTGATATCTTTTTTTGTAGAATGGGTAAACGAGGAATATGGTTTTTCCATAGTTATTAAAAAATATATGTATGTTTATGTTACTGGATTTATTATTTTAGTATGTAAAATGTAGATAAAGTGGTAGTAGAAGAAGAAAATAACATTGAAAGAAGGCATAAAATGATTCCCTCTTCCTCTGGTGTCTCTTTTTGATTTGAATAAAAGGTCTCCATAGGATGGATTTCTTCCCAAAGTGTCACCTCTAGAATTATATGAGATATTTTGGTACTGAAAATGGGATGGTAATGGATAAGACAAAGGTATTTTTTGGTTTCCATTAAAGATAATGAGAAGTTACATTTTATAAGAAATGTGAGGGGCACTTTCGGAAAAGCTTTAAATATTAATTTATGATAAATTTATATTCATTTTATAATAGCCCCAAAGTAATTTATTTCAAGAAAAATATGAGTGTGGGTATAAATAATCTAATAAAATTATTTTTAGACAAGTTTATTGAAATAAATTAACCGTGTAGTTTGTGACCAACCCTTAGTTAAACTGTTTAACTCTTATAGTGTCTTCTTGTATTTTTATAATATATGTGTAATTTAGTAACAATAAAATTCGAAAAGGACCTCAATTAGATCATTAATGAAATTTTTACCATTATATATGTCATTTTGAAGAATATTAGATTTTTTGTATTTTTGTAACATTTAATGAAACATTATTTGTTTTAAAAAAATCATTTTTGTCAATTTTGACACTATTAAGTGATTTTTGTAAGTCATAAAAACTTAATTACTCAGAAAAAATGGTATTAATTTAAATATAATTTGTAAATATAATATATAAAATTCTTTTATGGAATCAAAAGTGTAACTCCCTGACCCTAGTTACCCAGAGTCGGTGCATTATTACGTAACATTGGCATGATCACAAAAGATCCAGTGTCGAAGGACCGATTAGTTTAGTATCCTTGGAAGCACTAGATACATTCATAACTCTTACATTACATCATAAAGTACAAAAAACTACAACAAAATCTTGTCTTCATATCCCCTCATACTATCCCTGCAGGTCATTCATAAAATACTTTTCAAATCCTAGGAAAAATAAAACATTGAAAGGGGTGAGCAGAGATGCTCAGTAAGGATAACAATATAGCGGAAACATTCATAAATGAACATAAACATTTAAGGAAATGTATAAGTAAATAAAAATCCTTTTAAACATGATATTCATAATAATATGTCAATAATAAAATGAAATAATTCCATTTACTTATTCACATGCATATTCTACTAGTCAAATAATCACATGCAGTATCAATAACCAATTTCATAATGATGGAATGCATAATGCCAGACTATCATAACCACATAGCCAAGGCCTCATTCCGAGACGACAAATAAGATTTTTTCAAGTCCTCGTGCCAAGACACTAGTTTGTCTCATTAGACCTACCAATGCATCGAGGAACTATAGCGAGCTCCACCCATCACTTATTAAGTCCAATGCATTCCTTACATGAAAAGGTTTAAACATATCATAAACCATAACATAATCGTATCTCATAAAACATGCATAAAGGAAATATAACATTTCCACATTTAAATCACAAGATATTAATACAACACATTGATATAATAAAACCATTTTCAATACCAAATAAATGAAAAGTAAAGCATGGTATTTTTTTCATTTAAAAAAAAGTTATGGCTTGTAGAGAAAGCCGAAACTCAAATAATGGTCACGGTGGCGGAGAAGTCATTGTCGCCGCATTTGTACGACAAAAAAACATTCCCTTTTGTAATTTAGTAAAACTGATCGTATAAAAAAGATTCCTTTTGAATAAACATAAAATTCAAAGAGTTTTATACACCATATAAAAGAAAGTTGTGAATAAGACAAAATATGTCTCAATGAAAGGATATTGAGACGAAGTCCCTTACCTCGTGTACGAATTGACTCGATCGTTCTTTAACCTCATGAATAATAAACTATAGTTAATTTATACTTGCTTAAGATCATTTTTCATGTTCATTATTCCTTTTATATCACTTATTACCATGTTATGAACATTATGTAATTATTTATGTTAATAACGGTCGTTTTGTCGATCTTTGGTACTTGAGTGAAAAATAAACTTCTTATAATTACAAGTTCTTCATGTGGTAAAATATCCATTATATTCAGAATTATATTCATGATTTATATATCATATATATAATATATATCTAGTAGATACATGCATTTTTAATATTACATAACATTTAGATGTAAGAAATGAAATGCACCGTTCATGGAGACGGTAAGCCGTACGTATGCATGAATGCTACATTCATTTATATTTCCTATTTAATGGAATGAAATTATATAAAGGTATATTATAATTCCAGTATAATATCATATATAATATCATTAACATCATCCTTTATACATCCCACATATGGCATTAACGAATCAAATCACATTGAGGGGGTGGTAGTGCGCACTTCCTAAAATGAAGATATCACGTTTACCCATAATGGAAACCATAATGGTATTCCATAAATGAAAAATAAATAATAATAAGGCAAACATAAACATAATATATAAATATTGTGACATCTTAATGGCCACCATGGAAGGTGTTAAAAGAAGATTGAACAATCATCGTTTCGTGAGGCAGTAATTCACCAACCACATAAATAGTATGTTCTTTAACCATTAGAGAGAGGTGTGTGTAATTGTAAATCAAATACATATCATAACAACATCCTAGTATATTTAAGATACTGGTGTTGTTACAAAAGATAGAAATAAAAGATTTTAGGGGGTTGGAGAAGAAAAATAAAACAAAAGAACACTAGTGAAGACATTACCTTTAAATCGGGTAACTCTTTTTGATTTGATCCAAAGGATTCCTTGGGAAGACTTCTGCCCAAAGTGAGGCTTCTATGAGTAATAGAGGATAGTTGGGAGAGTATTTTGGAATATTTTGGCCGAGAAAAATGTCTTGAAGGTGTGAATATGGTGGTAGAGGTGGGGGCCTTTTATAAGAATAGAGAAGGGGAACTTTTGGAAAATCAAGAAATGTTACTTTATTATATAATGAGTTTCAGATTTTAAAGGTCCAAAAATTAGATATTTATATGATAAGGAGATAAGGGTTAGATATCTACTCATCCAATAGGTTTTTGACAAGTGTATTTCTTAGATTTTACATTATCATTTTATTTTATTTAAATCATTATTTAATGAGGTAATCGTTGCATCATCATGGTGTCATAAAAACATTAAATTATTTAATTTCTAAAAATTATAAAACAAATATCATGATGTAGGAAATAGTTTTATCTTTCCAATGGATATTTATAGTCGAAAAGATAACTTTTATAACCCCTTATAAAAATTGTTTTAGTAAAACAATACATGTTTGTGACATTTTTTTTATTTTAAATAAACTATATTAATGTCATTTTCTTACACAAGTGGCTCCATGGGGTCCCAAAAATTGACCCAGGGGTTGTAATGGTCGTCCATGACTCATCCAATAAGGGTAAGACAAGTGTCAAGATACTTTCATATTTTTATAACATCATTTTTACCATATATTCCACTAATTACCTTTAAGCGTGATTAATAAAACTTAAAAGTTACTAATCACCAAAAATTATTTTAATACCATTGAACCACATTTTACTTCCTAATGAAAATGATGTATGTCATAGTTTTGAAATTCAAATCACAGAGGTGGTAAATTTTCATTTAAATGAAAAAATTGTTTTTTAACTACCACTAAGTGGTTTCACTATTCATCAAAAATCGATGTTTTTCAGAAAAATACCAAACATTCACCCTAATATATAATTGATATTCCCAATAAGAAAATGATGTCTATTTATCAAAATTCCAAACATATATGTTGAATTAATTAATTTTATAATTAATTCCCATTGTCAAAACAAATATCGTGTTTTTAAGAAACAATATCAATCAAAAGATTGACAATTGTTTATGTCCAATTTCAAAGTGAAATTAATTCTAATGACCACCATTGGATAAAATGGTAAAATTATATTATAATTATACATTAAACCACTCAATGGTATAATTTATCACTATAAATTATTTTGATTACAAAAGTTGTTTTTAAGTATTTTTCACTATTCATCGAAAATTGGAAGTTCTCAGAAAAATACCAAAAATTCAACATAGGCTAATTTCGATATTCCGAATCAAAAAATGAATTAAATTTTGAATTATAAACTTTATATAATTTCAAAAGGTGGGTATTACTATTAATAAAAGCTACTTTGATTGGTCACGTTGTGTTAGAATCTCGAACTTGCGTATAATGCAAGTTACTGCATTATTGAAGGAGAATCGTACCGTGGAAGCTTGGGGTGTTAAATTCTCCCCTCCTTCAATAAACTGCATCCTCGAAATTTTAAAATGTTCTTCGAAAATAAAAGGTTGAATATAGAATGTACCTTTGTGGAAAACCCACATCTGAAATAAGGTTAATAAAATTTATCCTTAATAAGAGGGAAAGGGAAATGACAAAGTCGCCACCAAATTATGATCTTGATTAGGAGAACATTGGTGGAAACTAGAGACAAATAATTGGAGGGAAAATGTAAATATTTGTAAGGAGTGATTGAGGTCATGAATCACAAACAAGTGTAAAATTGAGGGCCTCAAAGCCTTCAATCTATGGTGATTTAAAATATCATCAGTTCAACAAAACATAAGGTATTATGATAACACTTTTTTTTAATATTTCTTTCCTAAAGATTATGAATTAATTTATTCATAGAATAAGAGAGAGGTATATATATATACTTGACAAGTAGAGTTTCAACCTTCAACTAATTTCTACCACAAACTCATCCTTCCCTCAAAAAGATAATCGAACTCAAAAATATTATATTTATCCTAATCGTACAAGGTTACAAATATTAACACACACCATTTAGATTAGGAAAACTATTTGGTAATAACTAGGGACTTCCTGTAGGCTAGTGGTAGGTAATAAAGGCTTGTCACACTATGGTTGTGGGTTCGATTCATACAACTTTGTCTGACGCCATGGGTTATCCCACAACCTACATGTTGTCCTTTTCCTAAAACTATAGTATTATAATATTTCAAAAATAATCTTTAGAAATGCTTTAACCTTAAACAATAATATCCAATGTTCAACATAATCCATTCCAACATTTATAGTTATCCAAAATACCTTTGTCCTAACTTTCTCTAAAAGGTATCTAAATTCCAAAATCAATCGTAACACCAGATTCCCCAAACCAAGTAAAGTTTCTCTTATTTTCACATACTAAAAATATGATTACATTCATCATATTAGAACCTTAATGAAAACAACAAGTACTGCAGTACAATCCATATATATATCACATTATTATTATAACCATAATATAATCCTTGAGTCCAAATTCCCCAATAAATTAATTATTCTTCTTCAACTATAGTAACAGCATAAGATTGGCCTTGATCCCTTGGCCTTTTCTGAGATATATTTCCCTGATTCATAGGACATTCATTTCCATAATGCCGCATTTACCTATAATTATAGCATTCAACATTAATAGCATCTTTCTTTTCCTTAAAATCACGAGCCTGGTGACCTTTCTCTCCACATTTATAACAAACTCCCATTCCTTTTAGGCAAGTACCAGGTTGATTCTTCCCAAAATTATCACATAATAGAAAATCCTTCTTTCCCTTTTCCCTTTATCTGACTCTTGTTCCACCGTTCTCTTCTTCTCTTTCTTTATTTTATTGTCATATGATTTAGAGAATTCCATTTCTGTCTTGATAGCACACGAGACTATATCTTCATACGAAGAGAGAGATTGTTAGACTAAGGCTCAACGGAGAAACGGTTTTAACCCATCAAATAAATGATCAATCTTACTTCTTGGGTTACGTATTTAATCTGCTACATGCCTCACTAACCTTGTAAAGATAGAATTATACTTTGCGACATTCTCATCCTCCTTTTGTCTCAGACTCAGAAATTTTCTTTCCATATCTACTCGATGGTCATGGGGAAAGTATTTTTCTAAGAAAAGATCTTTGAACTCCCTCCATTCCATATTTTATATTTCTTCATCTTCCTTCGTGTTTTGTATCAATCACCACCATTGATCAGCATCTCCAGTGAGGCGGTAAACTGCTATGATAACCTTTTCCCTTTCACTACCCCCCAAGGAATGAAATATTTTCTCTATGGAATTTATCCATTCTCATATAATAAGGTATATGTACTCCCATTGAATGTTGGTGGTTGTTTCCTCATGAAGCGATCTAACATAGATCCTCCATGTTGCGGATCAGGGTGCTCTATACAAGGAAGGTTATTATTCACAACCTGAGGGAGTTGTCCCAGTATGGTGATAAGCTGATCAGCACCAGTTGTATCAACAGCTCCACTATAATTATCTTGAGGAGGAGGGAAATACCTACATGGAGTGCGGGTATTGATATGGTTTTCATTCCTTCCACTAGGAACCATTTCTAAACAACGAAATAAACTAGATTAGTTTATTAATCGAAAAACAAATAACAAACTTGAAAAACACCTAACATAAATTGAATAGTTTATGGATATAATAAATAATCATAAAAATGTTTACTTTGACGAAGTATACACTCATAAACCCTTCATAATGGTTTTTATAGAAGTCGTGAATTATCCTAAGCATATCCCCCGGGAGTGTCGTAACCAAGAGTGCGGCAAGGCCCGTTGTCGTGCACCAGTTCCCATTCGAGTCTAGTTCAAAGCGGTGTTTTCGGGGTTTACCCCTAGGTACATCTATGCCAAAGCTGCCTCTACCTGCTCGTATCTAGACAGGGATGTATTGCTCGGAAAACTCACAAAATCTCTATAATACCAAAATTCTACGAAGTTCTTCTATTCTAATCCTCAAAGTCTATCTTAGGGCTATGTGCTCTAATCAGAGATTATCTAAATCTAGCTTCCAAGGATAGTACTAATCTTTCTCTGATACCAACTGTAACGCCCCGACCCTAGTTACCCAGAGTCGGTGCATTATTACGTAACATTGGCATGATGACAAAAGATCAAGTCTCGAATGACCGATTAGTTTAGCAGCCTTGGAAACACTAGATACATTCATAATTATTACATTACATCATAAGTTACAAAATACAATAACAACATATTTTCTTCATATCCCCAAATACTATACATGCAGGTCATTCATTAAATACTTTTTTGACATCCTGGGAAAAATATAACATTGAAAGGGGTGAGCTCAGATGCTCAGTAAAGATAACAATATAGCGGAAACTTTCATAAATAAACATAAACATTTAAGGCAATTTATAACTAAAAAAAAGCCTTTTAAACTTGAACTTCAGCATAATATGGCAATAATAAAATTAAATGATTTCATTTACTTATTCACATTGATATTCTACTAGTCGAATAATCACATGCAATATCAATAACCACTTTCATAATGATGGAATTCATAATTCTATACTATCATAACAACGTAGCCAAGGCCTCGTTCCAAGACAACAAATAAGATTTTGTCAAGGCATCATGACAAGACACTAGTTTGTCTCATGAGACCTACCGATGTATCGAGGAGATATATCGGGCTCCACCCATCACTTATTAAGTCCAATGCATTCCTTATAGGAAAAGGTTTAAACATATCATAAACCATAACATAATCGTATAACATAAAACATGAATAAAGGAAATATAACATTTCCACATTTCAATCACAAGATATCAATACAATACATTGATATAATAAAACCATTTTCAATACCAAATAAAATAAAATTAAAACTTGGTATTTATTTTTCATTTTAAAAAAAGATATGGCTTGTAGAGAAAGCCGAAACTCAAATAATGGTCACGGCGTCGGACAAGTCGTTGTCGCCGCATATGTACGACAAAAAAACATTCCCTTTTGTCATTTAGTAAAACACTTCATATAAAAAGGATTCCTTTTTAATAAACACAAAATTTAAAGGGGTTTATACACCATATAAAAGAATGTTGTGTATAAGACAAAATATGCCTCAATGAAAAGAGATTGAGACGAAGTCCCTTACCTCATGTCTGACATGACTCGATCATTCTTTAACCTCCTGAATAACAAAATAGAGTTAATTTATACTTTCTTAAGATACTTTTTCAAGTTAATTATTCCCTTTATATCACTTATTACCATGTTATGAATATTATGTAATTATTTAAGTTAATAACGGTCATTTTGTCGATCTTTGGTACTTGAGTCAAAAATAAATTTCTTATAATTACAAGTTGTTCATGTGGTAAAATATCCAGTATATCAAGAATTATATTCATGATTTAGATATCATATATATCTTATATATCTAGTAGATACATGCATTTGTAGTATTACAAAACATTTTGAGGGAAGAGATGAAATGCATCGTTCATGGAGACGGTAAGTCTTACGTACGCATGAACGCTACATTCATTTCTATTTTGTATTTAATGGAATGAAATAATATAATGTTATATAATAATTCCAGTATTATATCATATATAATATCATTAACTCTATCCTTTATACGTCCCACATATGGCATTAACGAATCAAATCACTTTGCGGGGGCGGTAGTCCGCACTTCCTAAAATTAAGATATCATGTTTACACATAATGGAAACCATAATGGTATGACATAAATGAAAAATAGATAATAATAAGGAAAACATAAACATCATATATGAATATAGTGACATCTTAATGGCCACCCTGAAAGGTGTTAAAAGAATATTGTACAATCATCGTTTTGTGAGGCAGTAATTCGCCAACCACATAAACTATATGTTCTTTAACCATTAGACAGAGGTGTGTGTAATTGTAAATCAAATTAATATCATAAAAACATCCTAGTATATTGAAGACACTTTTTATGTTACAAAATATAGTAATAAAAATAGTTTAGTGGGTCGGAGAAGCAAAATAAAACAAAATAACACAAGTGAGGACATTACCTTTAAATCGGGTAACTCTTTTTTATTTGATCCAAAGGATTCCTTGGGAAGCCTTCTGCCCAAAGTGAGGCTTCTAGGAGAAATAGAGGGAAGTTGGGAGAGTATATGGGAAGACTTTAGCCGAGCCAAATGGAATGAAGGTGTGAATAAGGTGGTAGAGGTGGGGGCCTTTTATAAGAGGAGAGGAGGGGTACTTTTGGAAAGTCAAGAAATGTTACTTTATTATATAATGACTTTCGGATTTTAAAGGTCCCAAAATTATATATTTCGAGGATACAGTGATAAGGGTTCTATATCTACTCATACAATATGTTTTTGACAAGTTTATGTCTTATATTTTACATTATCTTTTCATTTTATTTAAATCGTTATTTAATGAGGTTATCGCTGCATCATCATGGTGTCATAAAAACCATAAATTATGTAATTTCTAAAAATTATAAAAAATATATCATGATGTAGGAAATCTTTTTATCTTTTAAATGAATATTTATAGTCGAAAGGATAACTTGTATAACCCCTTGTAAATTTTTTTTAGTAAAACAATTCATTTTTGTGACATTTTTATTTTTACATTAAATAAAAGGTATTAATGTCATTTTCTTACCCAAGTGGCTCCATGGGGTCCCAAAAATTTACCCATGGGTTTTAATGGTCCTTCATGACTCATAAAATAGAGTTAGGAAAAGTTTAAAGGTATTTTCATATTTTTATAATATCATTTTTACCTTAAATTTCACTAATTTCCTTTAATCGCGATTAATAAAACATAAAAGTTACTATTAACCAAAAATTATTTTAATCCCATTGAACCAAATTTTACTTCCTAATATCAATTATGTATGTCGGATTTTTGAAATTAAAATCATATAGGTGGTAAAATTTCATTTAAACAAAAAATATATTTTTGAACTACCACTTAATGGTTTCACTATTCATCAAAAATCGATGTTTTTCGGAAAAATACCAAAAATTCACCCTAAGCTATAATTGATATTCCGAATTAAAAAATGATTTCTATTTTCCCAAATTCCAAACATATAAGTTTCATTAATTAATTTTATAATTAGTTCCTGTTGTCAAAATAAATAGCGTGTTTTTAAGAAACAATATCAATCAAAAGATTGACAATTGTTTATGTTCAATTTCAATGTGAAATTAATTCTAATGACCACCATTGGATAAAATGGTAAAATTATATTCTAATTATACTTTAAAACCACTCAATTTTATAATTTATCACTATAAATTATTTTTATTTTAAAAGTTGTTTTTAAGTATTTTTCACTATTCATCGAAAATTGGAAGTTCTCAGAAAAATACCAAAAATTCAACATAGGCTAATTTCAATATTCCGAACCCAAAAATGAAGTCCATTTTGAAATATAAAATTAACATAATTTCAAAAAGTGGGTATTACTATTCATAATGGCTACATTGATTGGTCACGGTGTGTTAGAATCTCGAACTTGCGTACAATGCATGTTATTGCATTATTGAAAGAGAATCGTACCGTGGAAGCATGGGGTGTTACAAAAAGTTTTAAATTACATTTATTTTAATATATATAATATCATTTATTTGAAAACATCATTAATAAGGTAATAATTTCATCATCCTTGGGTCATATATAAATTTATTTATTAAATGTATAAACATTATTTATAAAATTACATGATGTAGGAAATAATTTATTTCAAATGAATATTTATAGTCAAATATATCTGTTATATAACCCATATTAATTTTTTTAGTAAAAGATACAAGTTTATGTTATATTTCACTTTATTTTAAATTAATTCTTATAACATGTTATTATCACAACCAAGTGCCTCCACGGGCTCCAAAAAGTGACCCAGAGATGAGCTTGATTGAAAATATATCATCCAATAGAATGAGGATTCATTTTTGGGTAGTTTTATATTATTATAAATTTAGTTTCTACCCTTTTTTACCTGATTTACCCTTCATCTGTGGAAAATAAAAATAATTACTGAAGAAACTATTCATAATGTCCAAAAATAACATGTACATATTTAAATCAATTTGTACCTTGTGATTAAAAATATGGAATCCATTTTTTCAAATTCAAAACACAGAATTGGCATAAATTATTTTAAAATTAATTCATGTTTTCGACACTATAAATCTTGTTTTTAATTAGTAAAAGCTATCAAAATATTGACATGTGTTTATATAAAATTTAAATGTCAAATTACCTCAAATGACCAAAATTATATTAAATTATATAAATATGTTATAATTATACTTAAAAACAGATCAAATCTATAATTTTAAACTATAATTTATCTCTAATAAATAAGTTGTCTTCAATTATAATTTAGTATTTTTAACTATTCATAAAAATATTAAAAATATCAAAAAGTATCAAAAATTATTCCAAACAAAACATTTTTTTAAAAGTGTGGGGCTAAAGCCTCAATTTATTATTTGAATGCAAAGACCTCTTTAGACTGGGTAGAGCGAGACCCATTAAATAGCCCGAAGGCCCAAGGCCAAGTGGCCTGAATACAAGGCTTGAAAGCCCATTTTTTGGCCCAATGGACCCCTCGGTGAACAGTAATGCTACAGTACCTCCGCTGCTATAGTAAGCCACCACTACGGTATCTGCTACAGTCCCTCCGCCGCTACAGTGCAGCCGCTGCTACAGTGCCACCACTGCAACAGTACCTACTACAGTACTTCTACAGTACCTGGGAAATTCTCCCCTGCCCAGATTCGATCCTGGGTCTTTTGGATGCCAAGCAGGAGCCTGTACCACTAGGGTACATGCTCGTTGGCATCAAACAAAACATGTATGTCCTTATTCTAAATAATAATTTCATTTCATCAAATTTAATGTATTAAAGTGTCAAATATTGGATTTAAAATATGTTCTCCATTAAAAGGCCTAAAATCTGCATTTTAAAAAAACATACTTCTTTTATCTAAAAAATGGAATTTTTCCATATATAATGTCTAAGAAACAAATAAGATAAATTTTAATATTATATAAGATATATAAAATTCAATTTTGTTTACTATTATTCATAACCATATTTGAAACGGCTATTTTGATAGGTCATGGTGTGCTTGAACTCATTGTTGTATATATCGTACACTAATTAATTATTTAAAAAGAAAGAATACCATGGATAATTGGGGTGTCATGTCCCCTGTTTAAATATATTAATTAATTATTTTTCATGGTTTATTAAAACTATTCATTTTGAGTAAAGAAATATGTCCCTGAAAATTAATTTATTTGAAAAAAATATTTCATAAATTATTACGGTGTTATATTATAACACACATAAAACTGATTTCACCCACTATATCCTATAAATTCTATATTAACAAATGGCGGTACATCTAGATCATAATTTCCTTAAGTTCCCATATTTCTTCCTTAAATTTGGAGTTTTTCGATAAAACATTATCCAGGTGTGTGGCCTTATTTTATAAAAAAATTAATATTCTCTCCAAAATATCCATTGGTTGTTCCCTAAAATAAATATCTTACTACACCTATATGGCCTCATTGTTCAATACACATGAAGGGTCAAGTTTTCACATCCATAGAATAAACAAATGGAACACATCATTAACTTCTAATTGGATTGGTGGAACCACCAACAGATAGGATAACATCTTGATATGATCATAAATTTAAAATGGGACATATATAAATTTGGAATATTGTTCCATTCAATCCAAATCACATCACAGTCTTCCATGGAGAAATTAATAGAAAAATATTTTCACTAAATTTAAATTCCAAATCACATCGTTACTTGTTAGTATAACTTTTCTACCAACTCTGAGCTACATTGATGTTTTGTTGAATAGTTATAAGTTCATATGTAATTTATTCTGATAAATCATGTCCCAATATAATTATTTCTCTAAAATCATTATTGACCATTGGATCTATACATTATTTTTCAAGTAGGTCTTCATAAGGAGATATCTAAGTACTCATATAATATATTGTTTTAAGAAGATTCATAGCGAGAAAATTGTTTAACCGAACCACATTTGAAATCAAAATAAGATTATATCAATATATCCTCTAGGGGTTGATTGTCTCCCTTATACTAATAATTTGTTTGTGGATGATACATAGTGGATAAACATAAACCCATATCAACATCAGGCTAAATACATCGGCGGAACATTGAGGTAAACCTTGGATCTTGATCTTGCATGACTCGACCCATGCTATGGCCTCAGCTGTAAATTCCCTAGGACTACCTCCAGGGAAAAGGGGCTAGTAACCAATAGTAAAGGAATGACTAACTAGGGGAGGCCTTTTCTAAAGTGCATGTATGCACAGACATATCCATATGGATGAAAATTTTAAGAGGGGAAAAAAGTTAAACTAATGGTTAAAAATACACTCTAACATGGAAGATTTCTCAACCTAAAAAAACTAGAAATTTAAACTACTAGGGGATTTTATATCATGACTTTTAAGCTATCAACACCATAAAAAATCTAAAGTACCAGGTATCCCTAAGCTCCAATGAAGTCATCATCAACCTGTATATTATCTAAAAATGTTATTACAAATGTGAGAAAAGGATATGTTATGGTGAGTATATACCTACCATGTAGGATGCCCTGGATTCTGATAGGGGAGCTGTAATTGATGGAATAGGAATAGAAAGATTGTTGAGAGTAAATAAGATTCCGAATGTACTGAAAAAGAACATATGAACCTAAAACAATGGATATTAACCTCATCTATACATAATGGGATCAATACGGTTTCTATATGAACTACATGTTGAGTAATTTTCACCCATAGTAAAAGATTAGGCTCATCCAATCATGATAAGATAAACATGGAAATCTCATGCCATACACTATATATATTCAAAACCCCTGGAAGGAGTGTAACCAAATAAAAAGGTATGGATACAGTTTCATATATATATTTACATGATCATAAAAAACAAACCGAAATGATTGAGAAGGGGGTTCCCATCTCACATATCAGCCTAATAAGAATAGTAACCAATAGTTCCAAAATTCCACAAATGATACCCAGAATCTCACACGTCTTCCTGGAAGTAGTTGTCCATGTCAAGACAGGTCTCATCACTATGACACACATTCAGAGGTATAAAAAATCCATGTAGGGGACCCACATCCTAGTGTTTCAGGGGGATATACTATATAAGTATCTGTATAGTACTTGTTCCATGATTCATTAGGACGTTCCACTCTAGTGTCATGTGGACTCATGCCCTTTTCGATAGGGGGTTCTACTCGGTAGGAAGAAGACCCTAACCCAAGGTGATGGGTATTTTGACTCTATAGGTTGAATAACCATGCTTTGATATGATAGGGGTTCCAATCTGGTCATTAAGGACATTCATGCTATCTGGTTGGGGATTTAACTAATCATGTAGGGGACCTGCACCAAATATGGTGGGGGTTCTACTCTATAGGTTGAGGTACCATAACTTGGTTTGATAGGGAGGTTCCACTATATTCATCGACTAACTTCACCCTATTTGACAAAGGGTTCCACTCATTAAGTTTTTGTAGAGGAACCACGCCCATAAGGATGTGGGAATCCACTCTATAGGAAGCCTCTGGCCATCCCAACTGATCACATCAATATTTGGGTGTTTCCTCATAAATCCCCTTTCATGGAACATTTCACATCATACCATGAATTTCAAAATAGATGGAACATTTGTTTTCTATATAAAAAAACACAAATGTTATGAATCCTACTGTCCATAATATTAGTTTAAATATAGAAGATATGGAATATATATTTTTTCTCAAAACGAGTCATGGGTAACATGGCATGTGAGGGGACCCACATGAAAAGTAGTCCCACTATTTCACCTATTTGTGTGCCTAGAAGAATATGGATCTCCTACCATTTAGTGTCAGATGGTGTGTAGGGGTGTACACATGGATATTGTGTTCCACTATGCTTACCACCCCTAATCATTGTTGTTTCTTTGTACTTTCATCCCATTTTTACATACTTTAGTACATGGTAGGCCTCTCCACATGCGGTATCACACATGTCATCTGGTTGTACCCTTGTAATCAGGTACATGGAATGTTCCTCACTATGTTCCCTATAACAAATCTTGTCTATATGGGGAAAGGGGTACCTAGTTTGTACTAGGAAAACACACTATTCCATACTTATAAAATCTCAAAACCCATGCTACCATAGCCAAGGGGAATCATTCCATTTGTTCATCATAGTACACGATGTGTAGTTAGGATTTTCCCATATTCTCATATTAATTTTTTTGCCTCAATTTTGGACAATCCCTTATTGATATCTCCTCATTTACACCCCATATTAGTCGATCTATGAACTATTCATCATTTTGACCATTTGGGGCTTGTAACTCTGATTCTATTGACCGAAAAGGGGATTTCATACATGTTTCATTCCTCGGTTCCTAATATCACCATGTATCCAATCTCCAATAATTTATAAAATCACCCCCAAACCGAAAATATCCT
Organism: Viscum album; assembly: GCA_963277665.1. Classification (NCBI taxonomy): domain Eukaryota; kingdom Viridiplantae; phylum Streptophyta; class Magnoliopsida; order Santalales; family Viscaceae; genus Viscum; species Viscum album. The sequence goes on from OY728126.1 coordinate 1,959,951,281, forward strand.
AGATATTTCATCATTTCATTGATCCATCCATCGCATATCAATCCATTGTGATTTTGGGAGTCTGATCGGGCTCGATACCACCATGCAATGTCAATCAGGACCATTGGTTCCTACTTATAAATAATATGAAAAAATTGAGTAATAGAATACAAATAATAAATTTCTTACCATTGTTTTCCAAGATGTCATGGACAACAATCATGAACAGGGATATTTGGGTAATAAAACAATTCAATAACACATTTAATTAGTACATGGGTGCATGCTCAGGATGTAATTGGCATAGATCAATATAAAAAATCATCCAATCAATCAATTTAATTTAAATGGGTGTAAAACAAAAAATGATGATTATTATTAGGACATTGGATTGTTCATCATCAAAGAATGTGCCTCTCAATGATCGATGAATGTTGTTTCCTTCACTATATCCAGATCTACTCTAATTCAGTGTTTCATCATTATTCCAGGTGATTAATGAATGGAAGGAATAATGAAAATCCTTATGAACATCCTAGTATTATGAGGATAACATTATCCATTTCTCCACGGTATTATACTCATAGATATTTCATATAGGTTAAATTAATCATTTAGTTAAATTTATTAATTAATTTATCCACCAAATGTACCACCATCGGGCGTGACTTATGAACATGATCCCAAACCTATTTTATATTTCACATATCCTGAAAAAATGTTCTTGACTCAACCATGGTCTCATATGTCTAACATGATCATCCATTTAAGAGTTATCTTATTTTCTTTAAGAACAACATTCATGAAATAAAAAATATAAAAAATATTTTTATAAAACTGTTTTCTGTCACACGGAGCCTCGACATCATCTACCATTTCAACACCGGGCATTTGAAATATATATAGGAAAAATTCATAGTATCACAAGGAAGAAACTGGTACTCTTCATCATTCACTCCTTCATGATTTTCATCATTGTAATGTGAAACTAAACAAACAACTAATGTTACTAAGACTACGTCTATATCTCCCACTCCCAAGAACAATCATGCACGATCCCATGTTTCCACAATAGATAAATGAAGGGTATGTTCCTTGCCCACAAATTCCTCTCATTTTTATCCTCAATATCCACCAGGTGATCCAAAAATGTGGCTCGATTTTCTAAGTCTATCTCACTCCATTCGATGAAGTACATAGGCTCATGCATGTATCTCTTCAACTGTGACTCTTGGAAGATTTGGTGCACCAACACCAATTGTGATAGTATGGTGAGGTGTTAATCAACCTCACCAACATTCTTCATGATCTTGAATGGTCTGATGAACCATGGGGATTGTAGGCCTCCACATACCAACCTCATAAATCCTCATCATGGTAAGGCTCTCATGATATTTTGGTCTCCCCAGTCGATCTCCAAGGGCATAGGATGGCTCTCTATAAATGATTTTCTCTAGAATATTCCATCCTCAACCAGTGGAACATGACATGGACCTTCACTTTTATTACATACACCATTTATTCTTCTTGTATTGATGTATCTCCAATATCCATCTAGTAAGAGGGAATCTTATAGGGTCTCCCCCACATTTCCTAAACAAGTTCCATACTAAGGGAGGAGTCATAGATTTTTTTGTAATAAAAATCACTCAAGGGTAGGTGATCCTTCAAACTCCGGCCAAAGTCTATCATACAAGATATCTCCATATCCTAGACACCAATATTGTATGTTTAATATTACCATATTTCTCAATTGAATTGATATACTCATCCTCATATGGGTCATCAATTACTCTTTTAGGACTCTCCATAATTTTGATGTAAACTATAAATCATGATCATACATAATCCTTAAAGAAACCTCATGAACATAAACAATGTCTCATACGTAAACATTCCTCAAACTCTACACCAAACTATGCTCCCTCTTAGAATGTATGTGTTTTTACCGCAATAGTAAGTGAACTATCTCCATGATTGAATAATGGATCTTTTTTGTGCATGGAAGCCCAATCACAAATTACATGGATGTTTCATTACACTTCTACTCTTGGATCTCAATGGGCTAGAAAAAACCTACTAGAACATAGTTATCATCCATCCCATGCATAAAAGTGAGGCCACATGAGAAGATATCAGCCACACTTCATCTCATGTTGCACAACCAAAACTACCATTTATGGTCTATGTAAATATTCCATACATCAGGATGTAGAGTTATGGGATAATTGGGGAACTCTTGCATCACCACCTCCTGCATCATGATTGGAAGCACTGTCCATCCCAGAACTATGTTCACGTGATTCCATACTTTAGAATATTCATCTGGTGAGTCCACTAAGGATATATGGTCATGTAAGACCTCATAGTAGTTGTATCCTAGTTTGGACTCCCTCCTCCTCCAATGGCCCGAAGGCCTTAATTTTTTTATTGATTTTTGATAATTCACCTTTGAAGGGGTGAGGTGGAACCCTCAAAAGGCCCATAGGCATAACTGATCCCAAAAAGAGATCCCCCAAAAAGTTTTTTCTTCCACATCCTTGGGGAAAAGACTATCACTACTAGATCTAGGTATTGAATTTCATAGTTCTTCTCATGGGGTCTTAGCTGCATTGACCCATGTGCAACGACATCCTTCCACTACATTAACATGTAACTAATCCAAGATCCCAGGGAATCTCAATACAATACATACTACATGCCCTCCTCTGGTAGTTTCAACATAAGTGCACTTGTCAAAATAAACAATGTCACTCCTCACTCCAAGAAAATAGATTCCATTTTTACATCAGGGTGGTCAAATGGGATGAAATTCTGGAAAGCATTGCACCAATATCATATAGTACCCCATCAAACCAAGATATATATGCACTTCTGACCCTTTATTAGAGGGTTACCATGAAAAGAATGCATAAATATTTTCTGAATCCACAGTTGATCTATTCTTAGAAATCAAAATCCTGAAAATGTGAACACCATGAATACAGAACTGGAACTTTTCGAGTAATCCATAAAGCAGGTTCTCTTGATATAAATATAGAACTAAACTCATTTGCTTTTCATGCTCCTTCACTGATGCAGAGTAGTTGAGTATTTCATTGATGAAGACGACCAAAAGTAGTTCCATGTATGGATAGAATAACTAGTTTATTAAATTTATAAACATTTTGGGGGAATTCATCACATCAAACGTAATCACTAGGAACTCACAATTTCAATAGGGACATCAAAATTACAGCTTTAGAATATCATCCTTGTGAACCCTCTACTAGTTGAAGCTATAACTAACATCAGCTTTGAAGAACCATATCACACCATATAATTGATCAAAAAGGTCATCAATCCACTGTATGAGGTGCATGTTCTTTATCATGGTCTAGCTTAGAAGACGCTAATCTATGCAATATTGAAAATTCTCATATACCTTTTTCATGAACAAGACTAGAGATTTCTAAGGGGACCCACTAGGCCTAATAAAACCCTTCTCTCAAAGGACCTAAAAATCCAACCACACCTCACAAAGCTCGGCAGGTTCCATATGATATGGAACACCATATATCAAAGCATCCTTGGAATAAAAGCCAATGAAATACACCACCTCCCATTTTAGAGGTTCTCCCAGAATATCTTTAGGGAAGAAAATCATATAATCCTCTGAACAAAAGGAGTCTAGATGCCTAAATATCTTAGTAAAACAATTTATGTACTCATAAACTAATGGATAATGGTTTGAAGCCTCCTTCTTGGAAATCCCATTCAAGGTTCCATGAGAACTCTCTTTCCATTAAAGGATAACATCAACCCATCAGTTTCTAGGAATCTAACTCATCTGTGATGACAGTCAATCTGTGTTTGGACCATAGAAAACCATTTGATACCCATTATGGAGTCATAAGGTTTACTTTTTACAACCAAAATGTCCTATGTGAACCTTTATCCCCAAAGATATAGATCACAATACTAGAAGATAAAATATACTTAAGAAGAGTTCTCTATAGGAATATCAAGATTATGTTATTGTTCTAGATCCTCATTTAGGATCTACAGACCTCACACAAGGTTTATAGATATGATGGAATGAAAGGAACCAATATATAACAATAGTTAATAAATAGTATAATAAACATATATTATACCTCTGATCACCTCATGCGATGGGGGGGTCATATTCTTCCAAATACAGCAGTTATCCAAAACCCCCAATGCCATCTCAACGAGTATAACATAGAACACCTACTTGTGGTGGTTTAAGGAAATCATAGAATCTTTCACCACCAATACCTCCTCATAATCCTCCATATCACCCTCTATTGAGACAACCCATCCCTCTCTTAGGAGATCCCTAATCCTAGTGTTTACTCTACATTGGCAGTTCTTCATCTGTCATCCAACACAAATCAACACATATGGTTAGATAGTCTTCTGCTATGTAACCTCTTCCAACATAGTAAAATCATCATCCCTCTCCAGGATACCCTGGATCATTATGATACCCCTTACCACATGTATGTGTCTGATCACAGTGAAGTATTTACCATCAAGATCCAATCATATGGCATCTTCTATCTATTGATGATGACTCATCCATGTGAAAACCACTACCAACACCAACTGTCTTTCTTCCCTTTGATAAACATATCTCTATCACTAGTTCCTGCTCCATCACACTGGAATAGATGTGATGGAAAAGGGTAATATTATGAAATAGATCTCTTGTTATAGACCCTGTTAAAACTTCTGTGTTCAAAAGTATCCATCCCAGATCTTGTCAATGGGATAACATGTAAGGTGGGTTATCCTTGTTGTGTACTCAACCACTATCATACCTATATGTTGTCTCTCTAGAGGATTTTTAATCTGAACTAAGCACGAGAAAGAGTGTTATTACTCATCCTAGAAGAGCTGTTGGAACTCGGGCCATGAGAGTATTGGCTCATCATGAATCTTTGTTACAACACTCCAATATAACACAATTTCTCTATATAAAACACTAGATTACATTAAAACCCCAAGATTGTTCAGTGTTCAGATGATCCTAAATACATGGACCACTAACACTAGTCAATCTTGTAATACATAGAGATCATGATCAACACAGAACCTTAGTGGAATCTAGTGATGGAACTCGCATAGAGTGATAAGGTTTCACCCATCACAATCCTTCTTTTCTAGGATTATTGAGCTGAATGATTAGTTGATGTGTTACTAACTTCCCACCTGGAGGAATATGCTCGAAGGATGGATGCTCAACTGAGACCTCATCACTCATTAGATCATCCTTACAATTTGAAATTGGTATCTTTGATGGATTACATCATGGATGCATCCTAAAATATATCAATACATAGCACTGTCATTTGAGTATATATATATATATATATGAACAGTGGGGAGTTGATTCTAGAAGTATAGTCAAATACTCATTCCTATATAATACATGTAACATGGATCCCATCACCCAATGTCTCGGTATGTCATGTCAATTATAATGTAGTCAGGGTTTTGGTGGATGGATATATTGGTTGCCTATACCATCACTAGATTCCCTAAAATGTGACCCTAACTCAAGAAACCTTGAAAATATTTACTAATCCACAAGAAATAATTATAATTGGACTACTCCAAACATTGTTATAAGGATCAATCCACCTTGTATACCAATTGTTTATTAGAGGAGAAAAGACGAGGCTCAAGACACAACTACCCCAAACCCCCTCCTTATGCCAGTGGCTGATGATCAGCACCGAAGGCACAACTAACTTGTGGATGCATTTTTCATAAGTACCTATATACACCCACACAACCATATCAAGGTAAAAGTGAATATAGATTAAAATTAAATGTAAAGTGTAAAATACACACCCAACTAAAAATATGTCCCAGCCTGAAAAAACAATAAAAGTAAACTACTAACAGATCCCATTTCTTGTTCTCCTAACTATAACCAACATACATTGTTTAAATCACCAGATATCCCTAAAATACTCCAAATTCATCACCAACATGTCCATCATCTAGATAATACATGAAACGTGTGGCGAAGACTAACTGGGAGTGACTATAAATATACAAAGTAGAAATCCCCCAATGTTGAAGGGGAGTAGTAAGAGATACAACATGAATAGAATAACATTAGATAGTCAACAAGATGAGAAAAATAAGTGAATGAAAATAGTTCAACTCATACTAATAGAGAGTAAACTCATCCATGCATAAGAAGATCAACATTGAGTGAAAATTAACTACACGTCGAGTCTTTTCAACTATAGTGGGTGAGTAGACTCATCCAACCATGAGAATGTGAACACTAAAAGAACATTTCCTACCTCGTACATCATTACAACCCATTGATAGAGATTAAAGAAATACAATTCTCTGAATATAGATGAATATATATATTCTCAGTCAAAAATAAACCCAAATGGGAGAGAAATGGGATCACCATATAACTGGTCATCCCAAGAAGAAGAGTCTCCAACAATTCCGAAAGACTATCAACGATTTCAAACATCTCACATATCTACCCATAAGTATCCATCCAAGTCAAGATATGCCGCATCACAGTTCCACATATTTACGGGGCCCTAAACCAAATGATGAGGACACACACCCAAGTTATTCCTGGGGGTTACACACTATAAATATCCATACAAGACCTATTCCCCAAAGACTTAGGGGGTTTCACTATAGTATCTTGAGGAAATGTCTCCTATCTGATATAGGGGAACCACTCAGTAGGTAAAGAACCTTCAACCAAAATGATGGGGGGTTACACTCTATAGGTCAAGGACCCACGCATCGGTGCGATAGGGGATTCACTATGGTCATCAAGGACCCCCACCCAATATTATAGGTGGTTCCAATCTATTGGTAGAGGTCATGTGCCCAAGAATATCTGAGGGGGGGTCCCCTCAATAGTTCAAGGAACTACGCTCTAGTGTGATAGGGGGTTCCATTATGGCCATTTAGGACTTGTAGCGTATTTCATATGGGGTTAAAATTGTAAATTAGTTATAGAGGATACATTCCCACACTGATGGGATGTTCTACTCTCTAGGAAGTCTCTTTTGATATTTCATGATAACTACTGTCATCAATTGTCTCCTGAATAAGAACCATGCAAAGAACAATTCACATCATACCCTGAAATCCAAAATAGAGGCCACAATCACACTATGTGATAAAACACTCAGGATAGGCTACTTGTGGGCCAAAATCAATGTTCAAATGAAAGAGATATAGATGATTTAGGATTCATCCAAAGGATCCAATGGATATATAGCATGTGAGGGGACCCACACAGTGTGTGGTCCAACTCATTCACCTAGCCATGAACTAATAGGAACATGGATTTCCTACCATGTACAATTATACATAATATAAAGGAGTATACATAGAGTTCCTATGCCACTAGAGGTCCCACCCGTATTCTTCATTATTTCTCTATACTTACATGTTGTTCTTGTGTTCTTTAGTACAAAGTGTGCCACTCTAGAAGTGGTGTTTCATATATGCTTTGGTATTTCCCATGTACTTTGGAACATGGGGTGTTTTCGGTCATGTTCACTATCACATCGGTTATCCACAATGTTATGGGGGTACATGGTGTTTAAGACAGCTACACATCCTTTCATCCTCATAAAATATCAAAACCCTAGCTAATGCATCCAACTATATAAACATCATGTTTTAATCATGGTACACATCATAATGTTGGGATTTTTCCAGAAACATATATCCATTTTTTCAATTCACATCATTATTCTACATATCTCACCTTATTTTCAACCATGATTAGTGGGTATTGGCATTGTTTTCCATTTCTGGCCATACAGTGGCCAGAAATATGATTTTTTCTATGAATGGGGGGTTGATGTTTTAATCGCATACCACAGTTCCTCATATCACCATGGATTCGATCTATGATCATTGAGAAAATAATTCACATCCCGAAATCATCCTAGATATGTCATCATTTCATAAATACATCCCTCGCATGTTGATCTGTTGCAATTCATGGGGTCTAATTAGGCTCGGTACAACACAAAAACATTAAAATAAGCTCATGGGGTCCTACCAGTGTATAATGTGAATAAATTCATGGAAGTTACTAAAATAATTGATTTTTAACCATCATTGTCCAATATCTATTGTCCAATGATTAATAATAGGGATATATGGGTTATAAAACAATTTAATATCCAATTTAATCAATACACAGGTATATTCTCATGCCATAATTTTTATAGATCAATAGAAGGGATTGATTTTCTCAATCTGTTTAATCAAAAGTGGCTTAAATGAAAAATTCATTCATCCAATGTAGATTTTAGATCGTTCATCATTTATGAATGCTCTCTCCAATAATTTAATGAGTTCGTTTCATTCTCTACATCTCGATCATCCCCGATCCAGCATTTCATCATTGTATAATGTGATTCAACAATAAGAGGAAGAATAATCTATCTAAAGATCCAAGTATTACAAGGCTATCCCTAGAAAATTCACAATGAATGTATAGTTTTAGATATTTTAGTTAGTTTAAAAAAATAAATTAATTAAATTCCTTCATTTATACATTGAATGTATTGCCAATGACCAAGATTTTGGAATGCTTTGTACCGAACTATTTTAGGTTGTTTTAGGGTATGAATTGAATTCCATACTCAATCATGGTCAGAAATTTATAAATCAATCAACTATTAATGTCTATATTTCCTTTTGAATAATCTCACATATAAAATGTATATTTAATATTTTTATAAAATTAATTCAAGGCACACAAGGCCTTGGAGTTTCAAGCTATATTAGAACATGGATTTGGAAATATGAATATGAATATTTCAATTTATTACAGTGAAATAACATGCTCTCTACACAATCTAACATAGTGGAATGTGGTTCTCCATGTAATTGTGACACATCCTTAATGTATGTCCTAGAAAAAGGATCTTTAGTAATGTACTTTATGATTATGATGAATAGTGTGGACTTTGTAAGATGATTGAATATAACCCATATAGAATTATTTCCTTTATATGTATTGGGGACTCTAATGATAAAATAGATGGTAATTTTTTTTCATTTCAATTCTAGAATGGGTAATGTATATAACGTCCCCTTGGAATTGTTTCTCTCAGCCTTAACATTCTAACATACGAAGAACTAAGATACAAACTATATGATATCTCTCTTCATTCCATACAACTAAATGTAATTTTCAAATCTCCACACATATTAGTACTTAAAGGATGAATGGAAAATGAAGAAAAATGAGATTCCTCTCCCAACACCTACTTCAGATATGCTACTTATGAAACACATACATGTTTCATAAACATTATCATTCATTCATGATCATTGTTAAACTGAACTAATCATGTAACATTATTTTTCATCTCTTCATATTCATTATACAAAAATTTGATTTTCACATATATAGAAGGTTATGCATTAAAAAAATAATGATAACATATCTACCCTTCTTTCAGTATTTCTAGATCCATCAAGTGAAAATCTAGAAATAATGGATCATTTTTTATCTTCATCATGGATAACTAGAATGATCATTTCAAGTCAAATTATAGAACACCATGTTCTCTTTCCTATGGTGGAAATATATTGATATGATTTAATATTTAACAACATATAACACTACTAGAAACTTACTCTATGCCATTAGTTTAAAACAGTTAGTATAGGCAGGACAACCATTGGTATAATCTATAGAAACGGTTGTCCAAACCATTGGTTGTTGATGAGAGGGGATACATATATACCTACAGTTATTTAATAACTATTGGTATATGGCTTCAAAATGCACATTATGACAACGGTTTCAAAAAGATGGAAAATTTTAATTTTTACATATACCCCAAAAGTTTTCAAATCATTCGAATATACTTTTACCTAGGTTTTGAAGTAAATCATTTGTAACGATTCAGTTCAGAGGGTGATACTAATGGTTTACATGAAACCATTTGTTTAGAGTTTGTTTTCAGACATATGCCATCAATTATAAACCATTTTCGTTTCCTTGTTACTAGAATTGCAGTAGGCTACGGCCTACCTCCCCCTACAAATACTTTTTCAATACAAAAGGAATTTTTTTTCAAATCTATGAAATTCATATGAAATACAGAAGGAAATTTATAATTGAATTCATAATTCAAAAGGTAATTACCCTATTAATACATAATTTAATTATCAATTATGAATAAAATACATATATATTTGAATACGTAATTAAGTATGTGTTATACAGAATTATGAATACATATAGAATTCTGAATGATGTATAGTGTATTAAATTAAGAATTAAATACATATATAATTGAATCATATATAACACATACATATTTCAATTCCAAATTTAGATTTTAATTACCCATTGCAATTATAATACACCTTACGTAATTTTTTGTGGCTTGTTAGTGTTAGTCATTACCACTATGATAGTTGGGAGGATTTGATCCATGTCATGTGCTTATCCTAGAACAATGTATGGTGTTGCGAACTAGTATAGTAAAATAGGATTGGAATAGTATTCATGATTCTTACATTCCCAATATCATGGAGTTATCTCATTGAAATCCATTGGGATTATCTTATAGACATTTTTTAATCTCAATGGGATTGGTCAAACTATGTAAAAAATTTAATTGGTGAAGTTCTTACCCTTGAGTGAGGAATAGGAAATCAAGGGAATTACAAGACACCCTATGATATAGTGTGGATATGTTGTGGGAAGTAGTATGGGGCCTTGGTGATGTACATTAGATAGTATGGGGTAGAAGAAGTTGGGGATATCATGAAGTTCACACCCAATTATAGATTTTGGGATGAATCAATGAGTATGAATTTAAAATATTCAATGGGTGAAAATTCTTTGGTGAAAATGGATATCTATATTAGTTAGTTATCAAGGATATTTGGTGAGTTTAGACAAATTTTGGTGATCAATCCATAAACTGATGAAGTGTATGACCCATTGTTTTGAATTGAAGTGGCGAACATTGATTTCAGCATGGTTGATAGATAATCCCAAATAATTTTTATGGTTTTATGTTATTTATTGAGTCGACATAGGTGATTCATGCTAGGTTAATAAATTTAGAATCATACTACATGCACACCCCCTCCCCATCTACACACTCCTCCACACATACACACCCCTCTCCCCACCTACAAAGCTACCCACTCCCCACATCACACCCAGCAGCCTCCCCCGCATAGTCCCCCCTCCCCACCTGCAGAGCCCCCCCACCCCCACCTCCACACCTGCATATCCCCCCAAACCTCCCCCCAGCAACCTCCCACTGCACATACCCCCCTCCCCACCTACACATCCTCCTCCCCACCTGCACAGCCCCCCTGCACAACCCCCTCCCCAACTCACCCCCAGAAGCCTCCCCTGCATAGCTCCCCACCCCCTACATCCATCTTCCACCACCTGTATATCTCCCCCTCCCCACCTCTCCCCAGAAGCCTCCCCCTTCAGAGCCCCCCTCCCCTACCTGCACAGACCCCCCCCCCCACACACCCACCTGCACAGCGCACCCCCTCCCTTTTCACCAACCTATGAAATTTCAAAAATCAAAAACCCATTATCATTTCAAAAAAACCATGAATTTTATTTAATGAAAATATCCATGTTTAAAAAAATTTATATCCTGAAGCCTTTTTTAAAACGAAACATGCATTTTGAAATACAAATTTTAATATCAAATATGAGTCATTAAATTCAAAACTAATCTTCTAAACATCTTTATAACCCTTTTAATAATGTAAAAAAACCAAACACAAATGTTTAAACCATAAGAAATGTTAGAACCACTTTTTCAGAAATTATTAAACATATACACAAAAAATTGGTGATCTACAAAAAATTAAAAAATTAGGACAACATAAAATTCCATTTGGATAAATCCTTATACCTATATTTTTCCTTTAATTCCACCATTATTAAGGGTGATTTTATTGGTGTGTGTATTGAATTTTTAGGTATTATTCGTCCCCAAAAACCAAAAATTTCAAACTCCGCAAACATCCCTTTGATTTAGTGGTTTTTGATTTATGAACTATATGAACATTCCATGACAACATAGTTCAATCAATAAAAGATGATGTAGATTTTTTAGGGGATTGATAGTGGAAGAATAAAAATGATGAATACTCAATGTTTATTAATTCTTCAGATACATTAAATACCTCAATTAAAATATAGTGGGTTGATAGTGATGATATCATTTCACTATGGGTAGATTTAAATTATTTTATAAGGTAATTTATAAAAAACTATTTCTATTTTCATGTGAATGGACTGGATACTAAGATAACAATGATGAGTAAGGATCTTGGTGTGACCATCGAGTACTTGGGAATATTTTTCCACGATGTATGATATGTGATTATATCAGTGGATTGGATTCCCTGATTCCTATGTAAAACATTGAATTATAAAAACCTATGGGATACATAATCTATACTAAAGGGGTTATAATTATTATGAGGTGAACTAATATATATTTCAATACGTTGATATAATAATGGGTGATGTGACCTAGATGAAGGTTACATATAAAAAATATAATTTTTCAATAAGTTCAGAGGAGGACAATATAGATTCATGTGGGTTGGTTTTCCTTCAGTGAAATGTGATAGATAAATAGGTTTAACTTTTATGATTGATAAATCAGTGGTAGGGTTTTGCAGAGATTCCCAGAGTGGTGTGTTGAGTGATGGGGTTTATATTTGAATATAAATTGTTATGGTATCAATAACTAGATCTAGTTACATGATATAACTAGCTACATGAAATTCTTCTATACTGGAAATTCATACATGAAACATGAAAATTACAGATTTCACTCAAATTCACACTTAGAATCTCTAGATTACTTCCAACAAACCTAAAAACAGCTTATTGGATCATGAAACATTATACTATAATGTTTCATTACAAACTAGATTTAGAAGATTCATAATTTATCGGCAACTCAAAATATTTTTGGTAACAATTACAATAAAACAAATTATAATTTACCACATAATTTGTGAATGAGAGTATATAAAAAATGGAGTCCCATAATGTAATTCATAAAAAGATAGTGAATTAGGGAAATATGACTAAGAAGTGGTATAATGAAAATGAATAAGCTCATGTTATACAACAAAGTGTTTGGGTGTATGTAAAAAAAGAATTATAAAATATCATTGAAACTATGTAAAATGAGAATTCATAGAATCCAAACGTCTATATCAATTCATGATTTATTATTAATAGATTAAGAAATAAAGATAATGTGACCTACCTAATCACACATTTATTCATCCACAACAAATCATCAAAAATTAAATGTGTTGTAATATTAGTGAAAAATATAACGGGTCAATATGTCCCTCATCGTCGTCACTATCATCATTATCATCATAACCCTAATCTTCATCCACATCCATATCCCCATCATTGTTCCCACCCTCATCCCCTCCCTCATCCACATCCTCCTCCTCCTCCTCCTCACCCTCCTCCTCACCCATTTCCTCCTCCTCTGCCTCCACTTCACCATCGTCCTCGAAATTATCCTCATCCTCAACCTCTTCCTCACCATTGTCATCACCAGGAATGACATTTTCATGACCACCACTAAAACTATGAACTTTTTCACTATAAATTTATCTCATTGATGACATATATTGATAAAAATATGAGCTAACCTCTGGTGGATGTTCTAGACATAAAACTTTTATCAGATCTATAAATTTAGTGTTTTCCATAGAAGACTATTATTCCACCTATGTGGACCTTTTTACAGCATGTTATCCTTGTGACATAAAAATTTAATACTCTATGGCACTAAAACTGGTAGCTAAAGAGAGGGATACCTCATTGGGGAAATACTCTTCCTAGGCCTTCATTATACTCTATGATGGCGCTCATCTACCAACACATGTTGTAAGTGATCATTTGGCCCAAAATTGTCAAATTTCTGGGCATCAAGGGCCACTCAAGTAGCCTCTTGAAAATATAAATATATTATTATGTTAAAAAATAGATATTAAAATTTTAAATCAACAATGTAAAACATAAAATATGTTGTTTTCTTGGTTCATTTAACTCACTTCCATATTTCTTCCTTCTACTCGAGAAAAATAGTTTTTCTCGAGGCACACATCCTTCAATATTCTATTCTTGACTCCACAATGATAGTTAATGTAAGAAAACTTAAATATAAATAGGTTACCAATAATTAATTTCATAACTAAATTTATAGGAAATAATAAAAAATAAAAAAAAAAGTATGGAGGAAAGAATCAAAATTGAATGTCCTAAGGAAAAATTATAAACAACTATTTTACATGACTCCTCTCATGATCTCACATCATAGTACGTCCCACAGGGTGGAGGTTTTTTTTAGTATTAATGTTTTTTATTTCATCTGGATTACTTAGAAATAAAATCAAATAATAAAAAATATAATATTAAAGAAAAACATGAAAAAATTAATTTAAATAACATAAATGTGATTATTACCTTAAACAAGATAGTCGTCCAATGAGTAATCATTGGTCGATAGAATTATATCGGAGAATCATCCCTGAAATGTATCTCCTATAACTCTATTCCTACTTTGCAACTCTAGCCAATATACAACTTCCCCTTATTGTCTCTCAAAATTTCACTAACTCCTTTAAGTATGTGGGTCGTGCACCCTCACCATCATCAAAATTAAACGAAAGATTACCCCAAAATATTAATTCAAATAAATGAAAAATAATATATTACATTAAATACAATATTTTTTTAACCCATATTTGTTCCCAAAAATTATCATTGGCATCAATTGGAATCTTTCTAAATGAGATAGAGTGGACTGGAATGATGTTGGGGTATTAAGAAAGCATCGCCAAAAAACTACAACATGGTAGACCTATTTTTTCAACCATTTGATTGTCTTCGTTATAGTCTACCATCAACTATGAACATATGTTTCACACTAAATGCATGTGTATACTCCCACAACCCAACATCCTATTATTATGTGTATCATCTGTGAAAAAAATAGTATATCAATACATGTTATAATAAAAATAAATAACGGTATAAAAAGTTTTTAGGGTTCTATAAATATACATGTGGTAGTCTGATAAATGGGTGCCACTAGATCTGCAAAAATAGAAAGAACACCCTATACAAGTGGAGTGTGTCCCGGTGTATTCTCTACAGGAATACACTATAGCGTAACATGGGTTAAAGAAGATGTATTATAGAATCTAAAAGATAATTAAATAGAAGTAATAGAAAATGGCATGGATGTTGGGCCAAATGCATGATATGAATGAGGAGTGGGAATCATCATCAGATATGGTAAAGACTGGTAAGGGGGAACATATGTAAAGGGTGGTGAAAACATGAGAAGCCTCAATATCTTGTTTTCCTCTAATGAAATACTGGGATCCGAATGTGGGATATATATTACATGAGTGGGAGGTTAAATGTCTAATCAGGCATGCCGAAAAAATTGTTTATCCCTCGTACCACCCTTCGTCATAACACCGACCTATGTACTAGGACCTTACTAGGTTTCTTGTCAAATAACTTTTACCTCAGTGTTGTATCCTACAAAAACATTTAATACAAAATTAATCAAATGAAATTATATGTAATTTAAATTTATATATATATATATATATATATGAAATAAAATACTCACAACAGTCACTCATGGAGGAACACCCATCTCATCCATGCGATGATTTTTTTCCGTCATCATGTTTCATCACATCTCTTCAATAGGTTTCATTTCATAAATTTGAAAACAAATATGGATGTAATTAGGAAATGATAACTAATTTGTAACCCAAAAAACCAAATTTATGAGAGGGGATATGGGGATTCCAAGGTTTTGAGGTTAGGCATCCATTGTCAGTAAAGCATTGAAATCTTATAGGGGGTCTTAAAGTTATACTAATTTTATACAAGGTCAATAAAGCAATGTAATGTTCACCAAGTATGAAATGTTTTTTTCAAAGGTTTGAATATAGTTTATGTTGGACACAATATATTTTTATTAAGTTTTAATTAAATTTGAATTGTAACAACCCTAACAACCAATGTAGAGCAACTGAAAAGAATTGAGAACATGGTTAGATGATTCTACATATTTCCCACAACAACTTCAGGTTCACAATCATCACTAAAAATTGAGCTATTGGAGTCATCATAAGTAATAAATGGATTGGTTCCAATGGTATTATGGATGGTGTCAATTAAATTATCATCCTAATCAAAAACATATCATGGAATTACTTCAATAATGACACCAAATTTAGGTCAAAGATGATCATGGACATAAAAAACATGTTTTATCATAAATACCAATATATAGGGTTCATTAATTGAAAGAGTAACAATCATGTCAATAACTTGAAATCCCCAATCATCAATAAAGGTTCCCAGCCTCATCATTGAATCAAATTACTGTCATTTCATCAATGTTACTTGGCCATGAGAGTTATATTCCAATGTTTTTATTTCTCAACAACTCCAGAATAAGCTACATTTTCAAAAAGAGGTCTAATATCTGATGCACTAGCATAACATTCTATTGTGGAAGTTAGCATAACACCATCATATTGGGTTATCATGTTCATTTCTCATTCATTGATAATAAATCTATACCTAATGATCCAAATTTATTTATATTCATTAACCACGTTATTATGACCAAAAGGAAAATCTCTTACTTACTCAGAAACTACGTCTTGAGGAAAACAAGATACCCAAAATATAATGAAATATAAAATTTAATTAAATATTTATTTTATTTATTTATTACAGCAATATTTCTATCTTAATTTTCAACCAAGTAGGAATTTCATTAATATTAAAAGTCTCTCTTCATCTTAAAGATAATGAAAAATGATTTTGATTTATCATTTCTTTTTGTTCACTGTAGATAAAATGGAAATAGTTTAACACATATATTAAATTACAATAGGGGAGATATGATATACATGTTCAATTTACATAATTGATGTAGTCATCGAACAAATCATAGTTGAACAACAGTATATGATGTGCCATATCACGCTCTTCAAGGCTTAATGTCGTCAATGTATATGATCTAAGAATTCCTCCCATTTGAAGAAGAGATGGAAAACTAGGGTCAATTTTATCATACTCTTATTATTCATTTATCATTGGCTTATTTATTCTTGTGTTATGATCAGAAAAATATATTGAGAAGAAATCCATACATTCATGTGCCATGTAAACATTCATGATAGAACCATCAGGATGATTCATGATGTTGACATAATATTTCAATGTGTACATATTTTGTTTAGTAGGATACATATAGTGGAAATCAAAAGGTCCTCCAAAACGTATTTCAGTTGGAAGATGGACAACCAGATTTAACATGCTTGTGAAAAATGAGGGAGGAAATATTTTCTCTAACTCAAGAAAAATTAACAATGTATCTACCTATATTTTATTGAAGAAAGATTTATAAAAAATTTTAGCATAGATATCTCTAAACAAATGGCACAACCAGATAACTGTCACATTTACATTATTGTAAAAAATGATGATGAATTGCAATTAGAATCAAATCCTAAAGAAGGTTGTTATAATCACGAGTCTTCAAAGAATTCATCTTCAACTCTCTTTCGTTCACCCATTTTGATATATTTCTTGAAAATACATTAGGAACATTAATAGTCTCTTGTACTTCTAGAAATTTATTTTTTTTCTACAGGTGACAACACATAAGAAGCACATGGAAGATTCAATTAATTTTCACGGATACACACATGATGCAATTTTAGTTTGATTCCCCAATCCACCAAGTCATGCTGATATCATAAATCATCTTTTGTCTTTCCCTTGACATTTAGATAAATCTAAAGAAACCTTTAACGGATATTCATGTCATTTTTCATTATGTCTAATAGATGAGATAAAAAATTGGTTGAACAATACAAAAACTCAAAGGAGATGCCTGTATTATTCCAATTATAACTATTATCATTGGAAACATCATTTATCTTTCACAATTTCATTTAACCCTTCCCGAATGAAGAATTGAAATATTTAAATTCATTAAGCACATCACTTCAAGGCATACGCTGAGGTGGATCATCGGTCTTGATGGTATTTCCAAATTTTAGACTATTGTTTCTATATGGAAGGTCATTTTTCAAGATTCATTGATGTCACATAAAACTAAAATTGTGGTGATATTTTAGTCTTATGGATCAAGAATTATTCATAATAATAGTACATGATTTTTTTCTCTTTGTGATCTATCCAAACATCATTGCATAAGTAGAAAAATCATTGATCGTTCAAATCATCACAGCACACATAAGATATATGTCTTTCGAACATGTATTTTATGTGCACACAACCACATCACAAATAAGATTCAACTCTTTTATTAATGGTTTCATGTATACATATAAATAAATTCTAGAATCAGAAGGGACATATATAAGTATAATAAAGAAACTGAATGGTTTTTTCATACACATACATGTGGGTAGCTTATAAATTTGTATGAAATCCTACCATGTGATGCATGAAGTAATAATTTCCCAAACTGTTTAAAACCATCTCATGAATGACCCAACCTCACATTACACATGTTAGCTGCAAAATTAGGATATTAAACATCAAATAAATGCCACGAAAATCCATCTACCATGGGAACCAACTCTTCATTATTCTTTTTTTCTCAATATCATACCATCACATTTTTAATGATATTTCATTAGGCATGAAAATATTATATAGAATGGGGATCAATGGAATATTCCAAAATACTTTTTGTGGCACATAGGATGGTGTTCCATCAGCTTCTGGCTTCCATCTAGATGTTTCACATTTGAAATAATCATTTATTTCATCAGTTTCCTCCAAGAATAAGAATCAATAATTTGGGAAAGCATGAATATTGTCTTGAAAATCCATATTCATAAACTAACATACATTCCATATACTAGTTTGGGGAAACATCTACCTCATCTAGATGTATTTACTTTAGTAAGGTAATAATTTAATCAATTGAAGTATTAGAAATACCGTAAATGATTTTCCAATGATAAAATAGAATTAAATATTCCAACATTTTTATTTTACCACATTCCTGATATACTGGACTCGTAGTAGAATCATTATATATTTCTCACTCTGTCAACATCGTCAATTTCATTAGACGCATCTTGTGTACCTATCTCAATGTCATCTTAGGTCGACATCCTTTCCTTCTCCTGATGATGAATAAATCGAAACTATTCATATATAAAATTCTTCATTCCAGTCCCCTCATTTTGATCGTTAGCATTTTGAGATTCCATCTTATCCCCATTTGGATACCTCACATAATAGTTTTTTTGAAAACCGTATTTGGATATATGGTAGCAATATTATTTATGAGTCAAAAATGGTATTCCAACACAATTATAACATGGTCAGCGTATGTGAACACTATCGGAAGCATTATCAAATATGGAATCAAAAAATATATTCATTTAAAAAAAATTTATTGAGATCCTATCAGTTTCATACATCCAACATCAATGAATACTGTAAAAACCATGTAATTAGTCTTTTCATGAAAACAACAAAATATGATTGAAGATCAATGAAAAACAATTTTTTTGTAAATGAGATTTGTTCACTTTATAAAAACCCATAACTGACACAATATTTAGAAACATGTTGAAACATAGAATTGGAAATTATAGTATTGTATCAACCTTGAATTTAGACTGTGTAAAAGAAAACAAAATGACACATAGTGGAATTACAAAAATAGATGTTCTGGTTCCAATAAATAACATAGTACTATCCAAATGATATTAACCCACTGATAATCACATTTATTTAAAATGATAAAGTGAACCATAACATGTATCGAGTTTTACGTGCAACAACTTCAAACTAGGATTTCCATGATACAACCGGCCTATATTGTAGTTATTCATGTGAATAAATATGTAAAAATAATGAACAAGGATTATCAGAATAATCCCTTTTAAAAAATAAGATAAGTTATAATTAAATATACAATAAAAACAGGCACAACTAAAATGTAAAATGAAATATTGGTGGTGAATAGTGTATTGAGTTTTTTATACAACTCAGTATTATATCTACTTTGGTTGTTGAATTATCATTAAATATATACCTTATATAATATTAAATGTTCCAACGAATCGTTCTCATAGTTGTGGTAATAAATCTTAGAAAACAAAGTCTTATGTGGAGAAGTATGTAACATAGTACCCTCATATATTCCATACACCCATTTTATTTGAGGCTTTATCAAACATATATTGAACTACTAAAAAATTATCCACTGAGGAACAATCATAATTAATTAATCATATTTATAATTTTTTTTGAAAGTATTAAATGGTAAGATATTCATTAAATGATAAGATATTAATTAATCATATTGACAATATTTTTTTGAAGCATGAAATGCAAGCCACCGATGAATTTTTATTTATTCAAAAATGATAATAATAACTCATCAAAACTCAAGGTTTTACAAACCTAGTGATTTTACACTCTCATATCTCTCGATCACTCCACCAGGCTTGTTTTCCAATGGGTCACATACCAAAAAACCTAGGCTCATTCAACTAAAAAGTGACAATGATTCTTATACATGTCATGCTTATATAGAAAAAACCACCCTTGGTGCTTCCTTACCAACAATACTATGGAATAATAGACATTTCATGGATTACTAAATGATCACTAGTCACTCATGAATTACTACAAAAGCAAAAAAAATATGCATGCAACATTCATCCTATATCCAACCATATTAGATTACAATCAACTGTCTCATCAAAAAACACACCCAAAACCAATAAGTCTAGGTATATAATAAATCATTCCATATTCATATAATAATGCTTTCTAAATTAATTCATGTAATTTAAATTAAAAGGATAGAAATAATTATATATTTATTTACTTTTACCAACATAAAGGTATTGAAATAATCAACTTGAATCATTCATATCATGAACCATATTTTTATGATTACCTTTAATGCTTTAAACAATTACCAAACCGTTATATAAATAAATGAACCCCAAAGTGTTAAAATAAATCATTACAAAACATACCAAAATAAGATCCACATGTTCATTCCTAAAAATTGATTGTGGTTTGGGTGGGTATAATTCCACTAAAAATTATATAGGAAACCCATATAAAACTAATTATGGACAAATTATACAACTAAACCTTTTGTAATTATGAAATTCAGTCAAAGAATAGAATATAAATGTCATGTGAATCCTATATTCCACATTTGATGAATGTACACAATCTTATTTAATATATGATCAATGTGCCAAAACCACAAATTACAATATGAAATCAGCAAATCATACTCGAGTAAATATCTCAACATTAAAATTGATTATCAAGAAGATAAATTTAATGACCTTTTAACATATAATTACCACTAGATATGGGATCATGACTCACCCATTTTAGGACTATAAAAATTCCAACACATTCCCATCACCATATAATTATCATCAAATACAATGAAAAACAGAAAGAACTCTAATATTTATTTCTAATTCCCAATCTAGAAGAAAAACAATTGCATCCATGATAGTTCATAACAACACCTTGACTACACCTCCACATACCTGAAATACAATCAACTAAATAGATAATACCTTGAAGGTACAAAAAAATAAATATAGTCTTCATGAACCTAATATGAGTTGATGAGGAAGCCTTGAGACCCAAAGGATATCTCATTGGGATGTTTGGGTTGTAATGGGGTCAGATTACTATGATCGTTATTCAAATAATTAAAATAGATAACAATAATAAAATAATTATTACTGAAAAAATCATCTAGGAATCACCAAGAGGCTAGTAAGCCCATGAAGAATGTTATCATTATTACACAGACACTAGATGATCCCTGGGATGTGCATAATTTCATGTCCCATCACTAGCACCACTTGATTTGTAGTGCACCCCACAAGATATTTTTTGGCCATGATTATAAAACCATGCACCCCAATTAACCACCATCCTCTACTAATGAACTCCAATACCTCCTTTATCTATAAGATACACCTCAAAGGGAGAATAAATGAGATGACACAAAATATATTAATAAAATACATTTAATGTCAAGGATGCTAAAATTCTCCCCCTTTAATGGCTTCTCACCATCATGTATTTTCTTTAGTTTTCTTTATAGAAAAACACAAGTCACAATGTATAAATAGATGAATCATGACTCAAGTTACGTATTCAACCCAACCATCCTACCATAGGACTTTTACAAGTGGCAGCATATTCCCTCACTATACATTCTTGATGCATTCTGATATATGTATCAAGCACTCCTCAAATGATGTGTTAGGATCCAACTAAATTTTATCATATTCATTCACATATGAAATACAATGAATCTAACTCTATAGTAGAGACATATGGAATAGATCATGAATACCTCCATACCATGGAGAACAATCCAAAAGGAAATAAACTATACTAATATGCACTGTAATCTCAAACAATACCAAAAATATTAGATCAATATTTCATTTCTTGTGTTATTATCTTTTCCAACATGGAGGAGTTACCTGTATCAAAACATTTTCATCCACTAAAACCACTAAAGTTAACAACATATGGCCATCATATGATTGTTTTATACTCTATGTGGGCATTAACCACATCTGGATTTGTTATACCATCATAGATGTCTCTTCTATTGTTCTTTTCACATTACTACTTCTTCAATATCCTCATTCAAAATTAGTAGTATATGACATGAACAACCAAGGGAACCATAGAAGGAGATGTCTAAACAAAATCCTAGAACTTTTTCTTTAACATGAACTCAACCAATTATATGTGATCATCCCAAGTCCCGTTGAATATTGGAACACATTATTGGAGAATATCCTATAATATCCATATCATCTCGGCCAGTTCCCCATATATATTAATATGATAAAATGTAGTATGTTTTAGTTGGGACTCTAATACCTTCTATAAAAACATCAAAAACATGAATGTGAAATGTGATCCCCCTATATGGAATGATGCTTAGAGGAACTCTCTGGATGTTCGTAACATTCCATAGATACAAATTTATGAACTAGAAGAATCATTATTTGAATAAATATTCTCCAAGAGGAGTCATGTGTTATGTTAGTGTAATTATGTTGCACCGTTCTACCACTAATTTGATGTGGAAGAGCAAACAATGACTTGAATGGAGGATGGATCAAAAGTTGGGAAGAAGGGTTCACAAAGAATATGGGAGCGACCATATTGGGATAATCAAAACAAAAAACAAAAAACAACATTGTCTTTAAATAAATCACAATAAAAAAGTAATAATTGGATAAATAACATAAAACTAACAAACAATTTGGAAGTGTAAGTACAATAAACCTGTTCTTGGGATGAAGGATTCGCACACTATAATAATGGGAGATCTCATTTGAGGCACAATATAAGAGGATCTAGATTTGGATTAGGATCTTTTTTATTTGTGTCATTTTACCAAAATGGTTTGAAAAAACCATTGGGAAGTTTTATCAAAATGAACCTTTCCCAAATGTTCAAATAAACCATTGATATAGGGGTAATTATTACACTATCATAGTGGTTTTTGATGTTGAAGGGAAAACTGTCACATATCCCAATAGTTTTATATAACCATTATAAAAAATGTCTCTATCAAGGACTATCCCAATTATTTTTAAACCATTGGGAAAATATACTCTAAAAAGTCCAATACCAACAACTTTCATCAAACTATTGGAATAGGTTCCCTATCACAATGGTTCATCTAAACCATTGGGATAGCGCAGCTGGTATAAGTGGTATTTCCAGTAGTGTAACCATATTCTATAGAAATTTATTAACTCCATTAGTGTGAATTAATAATTTAATCTTCTATCCAACACCAATGATTTTTATGATTTTACTAATGAAGAAAGGGGATGAAAAGCCTACAAGAGAAAATTTATGGAGGTCTGATGTAATGGGGTCCAAGAGTATGGGCCCTAACAATGTGCATCCCCCCCTAGGGGAAAGGATCCGTGATAGGAAAAAATAAGAAACTGATCTTTCTAAGACGCAATGAAAGAAAAGAAATCTGACACAACATTCATAGTTTTGTCTATAAATAACATTCCTCTACATATTTACTAAAAACATTACCATAACTTACTCCCAATCTTGTGTTGGGTAATTTTTATCACGGACCATCAATTTTATAGAGCCAAAACTATAACATTGTCATTGTTCATAGGAATACACCCCAATTAATTTTATAATGCATCACTATGGAATATATACCCCTCTCTATTATAGGGTAATGTAATCATAGTTTCT
This sequence comes from Viscum album, assembly GCA_963277665.1. Taxonomy (NCBI): domain Eukaryota; kingdom Viridiplantae; phylum Streptophyta; class Magnoliopsida; order Santalales; family Viscaceae; genus Viscum; species Viscum album. The sequence continues at coordinate 1,959,975,672 of OY728126.1, forward strand.
CCGACCAAATATCTCTTATGTTCCTTGAAATTTTCCTCACATTAATCTATCTAGAGGAACATGGACCCCTTATGTGTTAACTTGCTTAGTGGATTAGATATTCCTGAGAGATTATTACCAAACCACTAAAAATTTCATATTAATCAAAGAAAATTACATATCACAGTCACCATTGATGGTCTGGGAAAACATTCAGAAGGCTCAATCTCCGATGAATATACTTATATACCCTATCTTTATATTATATGATCGAAAAATGAATCCATTCCATTATAAATTATATCTTTTTAAATTTTTCATATCATTTCTAATTCCTTTTGGATTTTAGTACAATTCTCATATGATCACGATTCTTTTCCATTATCTTTGAATATATAATAACATTCTCTATAAATACTACCATTAACTGACCATGTTAATCTCTAAATACTCCATTCATCGGATCCATGATGTTGGAAGTGGATTAGTAATAATAAACATACTCACTTCATATTTATAGTAACCATACCAAATATGGAATGTTTTATTAGATATATCCCCATTCTTAACCATAAATTAATGATATGCAGAACAATGTTAAATCTTGGAATAATATTGACCTCCATTAAATGAATCAAATAGTTCATCAATACAGGGTATATGATAATTTTTCTTGATTGGGATCTTGTTTAGATCTTAACAATCATGGACCAGTTGGATTGATCCATCGTTATTTTTAACAAACAAAATTGTTGAACTCAAATATGACACACTTGGATGAATTATTCCCCACTCCATATTTTCATTGAGTTTCTTTTTCAATTATTTCAACTAAATTAGTTCCAACATATAGGGAATCAATGAAATTTGTGAGAAACAAGTTATGAGTTATAATGAAACCTCAACTTCATGATTTAGTGGAGGACTAGTAAACTATTCCAGGTGGACAAAAAAATTCCCGAACAATAGGAATAACATTGATGTCATGTTTCTCAACAACCATCTGAGATAACCATCACTTTTTAATTGGAATCATGACACATATGATTGATTTTATCTCCATAGAATATTTATACCAATCTACACAGTGATAGACAATCATAGGATGGTTTTTAATATCAAACATTACTTCCCTTCCTTTAAAAAAATGTGGTATTTATGTTGAGAAAACAAATCCATTCATAAGATAACATTAAATTAAACTTGATGAAGAATTACATGATTTGTTAGAAAAAAATTTCTAGAAACATCAACTATTGGGGAATAATTTATTATAGATGTGGTCATCATACCATTATGTTTTTTCTGAAAAATTAAACATCTTGTTGTTTGGTGTCATAGTAATACCTTAGAAAATTATTTAGATGTGAAAAAATATTTAGATCCATAATAAAATAAGATATTAATGGTTCTATTGTGGGTACTCTCTATACCTTTCACTTTTTAATTATCAAACCCCTCATCAAAAATAATGATCACATGATATTTCCCCTTTTCTATCAGATTAATAGGTTTCTGACATCTATTATCATCATAAACCTTTATATATGGGAACTGGTAATAATAGATCACACACACCTTTAATTTGAAATGTTGGAGTGTGAAAAGTGTATTTGAGGATTATTTTAATCTATTTACATCATTAGATAACATTTATTTATCACTTTAGAAATTAATTTCTTGATGACCACCCTTCCAAAACATAGAATATTTACAAGTCCCATTGAGTCATTTTTCTCCATGTTTTCTCTTACACTTCAATCATGTAGGAAATATCATATTCTTCTCACTATGGGTTTTAACATTTCCTTTTAACTCATTATTCTTATTCTTGTAAAAACTAGGTGATTGATGGGTAAATACAATATCTATTTACTCATTGAAAGAATACTTAATGACTTATTTATAGCTGATAAGGTACCTAAATGGATAATACCATTTAGTGACATTTTTTTAAGACACTGAATATTAGATCAATATTACTTTTATGTTTGATGATAAGTCATTAATATTACCTAACTAGTCTTGTAAAATTTTCCCCATAGACACCAACAAATTCATAATCCAACTACTTTACATGAAGGAATTACTTCTCCAGTTTTTATGAATTATATGAGGGATGTATATATTAAAATATAAGCTATTTAACTCATCCCACTCCATAGAATAATTTTAATATTATTAAGATTTATTATTCATGATTATCCACCAATTATATACATAAAATTAAAATTATAGACAACCAAAATGTCTTTTCCTTGTTTTGGCCGTTGAAGAATGAAAAAATAACTTTTTAGAGGTATTAATCCATTTTCATCCACTAGTATATTATTAGATCTAATAACAGAAGGTGAAAATTTCCTTGTGAAAGACTCAATAGAATTTTATTCCCCCCTTATATAATTTAGACATTCAACATGATTTATATCTGGAAAAAAATTGAGAATAAAAATCATATTTTTAATTCCTTCACCCATTATATTTACCTCCTCGGTAAGAAAATCATTTCATTCTCTAATGCAATCCTTCTTACTATGTTTTTTATTTCCTACATTGAATAAAACCAAACCATATATTTTATTAAAAAATATCATAATAGGTAATGACATAATCATTGAAATGACTAATAGCTTGTATAAATAGTGGAAAAATTTTAATAATATATAACACCTTAGGTTTATCTTATTCCATTAATAGTCATAAACCATTTAAATACTTCATTATGGTTCATAAAGTGTTTGTGATTTTCAAAATAATATTCTGTGGGAGTGTCAAACCAGGTGTGAAGTACAATCTATTTTCATAAACCATGTGATTCTAGAGTCCATATCAATACACACTTTTCAGTTCTACTAACCCTATATTCATCTGTGCCCGAACCGTATTAACATTTTGTATCATTTAAGTGATGTAATTTATTAAGATGCACTCGCTCTATCCTTTACCAAAATTCCATAACATTTTCCAATATAATGACTCAGCTATAAACTTATCCTTAGATATATTATTTGACTTATCAATAAAATTTTCATATCCCATTTTCCAAAGGATAAATAAAACAATAATTTGATAATAAATATAAATACCTGAACATATCATACATATTTATTACATGTTTTTTATGAATATTTATTTTATTACACAAACACATGCATGATGATCAAAATGGTTTAGTGCCTTTGGAAATAAGAAAACACATACAACTGATCCATAAGTGAGAAACAAAGTATCACACTATTTGCATTATAAAATGGTCCCTTCTTGTACATATAATACGTAATACCATTCGTCAAAACCTTGGTAAATGAAACATATAAATGTTTGACTCATATGCCCAGTAAGGTTAAACAAGGGAGATAGTAATATAACAGCTGCATAAGGGTATGAGAAAATGATATTTACATTTTAAATTCATACCATGAATACCATAGATCATAAACTAGAGTCATGTAATAAATCATGGATGTTCATAAGATATGAATCAAAATGGGATCAATGAACTTGAACTATGAGAAGATAACACTTGCATGAGGAATTGATTTTTAGTATAAAAAAATAATACAAAATCATATCCCAAATAATTTAATGCTCTTTTTGAATACAATTATAGGAGAATTATTTCACTACCCAAACCATCATAAAATTCAATTTTAACTCCCATTATTATCATAGTGGACATATTTCATAACTAAATTGGGTACACCACATATTTCATCCCTATTTATCCCATGAGATATCAATCTTAACCCAATGCATTGGAGGGAGATATATCTCTCACCCATATCATAATTAAAATCATATTTATGTACATCATAAGGCATTGGAAAATTCATTATATCTATACCCATGAAATGAAATAGGTTTAAAAAAATTCATCATAACATAACTATTGAAAAGAAACAGGTTTCATTTTCATTTCATCATTTCATCAATGAATAAATAGGTAAAAAAAGAAGCATTTTTCATAATAATTTTATCATGGTAAAACCCATGGATGAAATACATGATTATTAAATTTCTTCTCTTCATAAAAAAATCACATAGTGAATAATTTGGTATCCTTTGAACATATCCCCACTAAACAAATATGTACTTTTAAAGGATTTCATCATAGATTGAAAATTTTCTAGAATGAAATATCACATGGAACCTTTTTTAGGGAAATAATTTTTTATTGAATATAATTTTAAAAAAAATATTCATCAAATATTGTTTTAATACGTTAATTTTAAGATAAAATCAAAAATAAATTATGTAAACTAATCATAAATGATAATATTTTTTTATGTTAGAAAATTTCCATTCATTATGTAGATGTTAAAACAACGATTCCTATAACATTATCACTAATTGGAAAATAGGATTTATTTGGAAAATGACCTAAATATTATTTTCATAATATTTTTAAAAAGACAGTCATGGGTAAAATTGTCTTTAATAAAAAAAATTAGAATTTAAAAAAATTGAAAACAATTTTTGAAAACATAGTTTGGTAAGAAAATTTGTTTTTTTGACCAAAGAAATAAATAAAGACGATTTTTTGGACAATTTTTTTAGAACACATGAATAAATAATTATTGAAAATTATTGAGAAAATTTTATTCCACATAAATAACCATAGGATATTAAAAAATATGAGTTTCTTGATGGATAAATCTTATAATTTCATTATTAGAGACAAATTCATGCGTAATCCGAGTAAATAATGATAGTGTAACATAAAGCCCTTACAACATTAGTAAATTTGAATTGAAATAACATTAAATAAATAAAATTAAATGAATCATATAATATCAAGTTAAAAAAATTTCATAATATTACATTTCAATGGGTCGATAGATAAACTTCATAAAAATTATAGTTAAATAACATAACATATGTTTGAAAAAGATAAAAATGGGAAAAAAATATCATAGCTTAAGTCTCGTCTTTATTTATAAACATTAAAACCTAATATGAAATAAATATTATTTTATTATAAATATATAACAAAACTATATATATATCTGTATATGATTTACATATTACCTTTTATTAACCATTTCTTATCTATTCAATGTTAAAGTCACATTTTGGTCAATAACTACTTTTTCTTTGCATCTTTTGATGTGTTATTTTTTTGGTATTAAATTTATAAATGTTCCACTAAGTCTAGAATGTTATACATTATACAAATATAATACATATTCAGTGTATATTTATTTATAATAATCTATAAATGTCTGAGAGAGAAAATGAAATGCACTATTCATTGATATAATAGACCATATGTACTCATGAACACTATTTCCATTCTCTCTACGGATTGATAGAAATAATAGAAAATAATTTATTACCATTAAAAAATCATGTTTATTCCATATATATAACATATTTTCATTAACCCATCCTTATTACCATCCATTTAATTCTTGGATGAATCACATCATTTCACAAGGTGGAAGTCTGTCGTACACACATGTGACATTATCTTATTCCAAAACAATAGAATGTAAGGAGTTATATGTGATATAATAATACCAAAAGTATTAAAATATCATATCTATTATATATAATATTTTATCCATCCTTATAACCTTTCAAGGGAGGTGGTGATGGAAAATGAATAACATGGTTCGCAAGGCGGTTTTTTGTATTACACAAGAATAATTATTTTTATATTTAATTTTATCGCAGTGGAGATAGTTTTAGGAAATTATATTAACATAAATAAAACTCATTAAATATTAGATAATTATTTTGTTATATAATCATGCATTAAAAAAAATTATGGAGGTGTAGGTAGATAGAAAATAAAAAAGATCATTAAATAATATTACCTCTTCGTTAGATAACCCCATTCAGGATCTAATAAAAGCCTTCACAAGATGTTTAAAAAATAAGATCTAAAAGAATATTTGGGGGAATAAAGGAATATTTTTTTAGTTCTTTATTGATATAAATGATTTCGGAACTTTGAAGAGGAGTAGAAAAGATGTGTCCTTATATAATTGAGGTGAGCTACCTGCCTATAATCTTTGGAAAGGAAAAGGTGAAACCACATTTTTCACATTTCAGGACTCCATGAAGGACTATTACTAAGCCTAAAACATGAAATGTTATTTATATGGTTAGCCAATTTTTTCATGTTTTGGTTCATTTTAAACCCATATCATTTTAGTTTAACCACATGGTAAACCCAATTGTACCTTAACTCTGATAAATAATTTTTAGTGATTTTACTATTAATTTCGTAAAAAATTAGTTGAAATTATTTTATAATATAAATTATAATGATTCAAAATATTTTATTCATTTTCTAAAATTTCGTTTATATAATTGGAATAATGAAATTAAAAATCAAACTTGCAAATTTGATGAGAAAGCAGTTTTCTAAACTGAAAATGTTTAAAAGATTCAAAAGTTTTTATATCAAAAATAAAGTTGAAAAATTATTAATATAAAACACCAAGAACTTAGGGTATGTATCTTATTAAATAAATTCAATTCATTTGATTGCTTATGATTCACACAACACCGATCTGAAATGAACAGCAAGGGAACTAATCACAAAAAACAAGGAAACAAACACTCCTGAATGAAAAAATTGAATCTTATAAATCATAAAAGGCCATAAATGACCTTAATAAAATTAAAAAAAAAATTAATACATTGTAAATTTAATTATTAATCAATCCAATTTCATTATCTCGGACAATAAGTACAACTGAAGAACACTTTCAGATATAAGGTAAGGGATTCTCCCTGAATATCCATTTTTCATTCAGGTTACACATTCTCTATCATTACCATAATGAAATAAATCTTTATTTTTTATATACTTATTCTAAATTCTATTTATATGTTGAAAACTTATTTCGTCTTTATTTTATGGAAAAATAAAGTTTTATAAGGTTCTCTTTTCGATTCCTCCTAATAAATAAGCACGTCTAAAGGGATGGTCCTAATTTCTAACCCATTTTCAAATATAGTCCAATATCATTTTTAATAATGCGCTATTCTTATAGAATCATTGATTTCATCTTTAAAATATATCAATGTTCATTTTTTGGTTTTATATAAAATATTAATCTTTTTCCCCTTTAAATTATCCTTAATATTTTTCTAAAACAGCACTAAAATGATTTGCATCTAATGTTCATAAACACTTGTTTTATATGATTTCACACCAGGGGGATATCATGGTCTATTACTATTTCCCGTATGAATGTGTAAGTATTTTTTGAATCCATTATTCTATGTAAACCATTTTGATATTACCTTTTAAGAGTCAATCATTATGTGTGGGGAATGTATACTTCCTTTTTTATATGATCATTATTCATTAATGATTTTATTAAATATCCATATTTCATGTATCATGGATATTTTTATTATCGTAATAATATAAAATTTTTATATATTTTTTTTACTTTAATGTTTTATTAAATATAATCTTTTTGTGAAAAATTATTTGGACATTCTGTGATGGGTGGGGCTCGATTCTAGATATCACATCAATGCATTTATGGGAATCATGTGACAAAATATTTAGCGACAAACCATTCATATTTGTTTACAAGTAAAATTAGATGTTTTTTACCCACATACCCAAAATGTTTTGATGGTGTGATGGTTGATGTCTCAGATATATGACATCCAATAAATAATCATTTTATTCATTTATTATTAAGTTATTATATTCAATTAGATTTTCAATATGGAAAAATCTATCGATTCTTTTTCATTCAAATTTTAGTAATCGCATGTGATTTTAATTTAATTTCCTTTACATAATTCTTAAACCTTATTTACATTTCTATAATTGTAATTAATTCATGAAACCATTACTAAGTGCTTGAGATCATCGTATAGTTTTTTCCCTTCCCTTGGTTGTGAAGATGAAATTTTTGAATAATTGTTGAGGAATCATTTTATATTTCTTTGTTATTTTGTTTGTTTAGTTACTAATTTAATAAGGGTATCATGTTTGTATCCAGTTCTTCAAGACTAAAAAATTGTTTGATCCTTGGTGATGTGATCTCTTGTATCTATTAAATTGTTATAAATTTACCATAAACTCTACACTACTAGGGTTGGGGTTGTTATAGCTAGTATTAGAGAATGTTTAATAAAGAGTGTGGGAAATTGATGTTAAACAAATGTGATAATTATAATAACTCCGTATACTTATTTTTTTCTTAATACAACTGATTATTATGAGCTAAATTAGTGTGTGATATTATTTAGGGAGAAAGCCTAATGGATATGAAGGAATTAATTCCTGTGAGCAATTTTGGTATTTCCCTTCTGATAAAGTCAAACTCGTATGTATTGGTGATGAGTGGATTATTACAATATTAGGAAAGACTTTATAGTGTATAATGAATAACCATACTATAACTATGATTGATCATTTTATGTGGAAAATCCACCAAATTTTAGTGGGACTACTAGTCTAGTGGTAGTTGAGAACCAGATCAAGTCCCCTAAAAAGGTGCTTCTTTATTTGGGATGCAATGAAAATGAAAATGTACTACTATAAGTATATTGTCTCTAAAAATACATTGATAAATGGTGGTTGTTGAAGTATTATACTAAGGGGGATGATGAAAGAGACTATATTGAATGGATAACTTTTAATGAAACATTATTTAGAAAATATTTCTCTAATGAAAAACTAACTGAAATGAAGATAAAATTTATAAGCTTAAAGAAAAGGGAATAAAATAGTGATTTAACATATGGGGAAACCTTCACAATATTATCTAGGAATTCGATAAATTACACATGTGATTCAAAATGAAATATTGAACATTTAAATGAATCTCTTGAACCATTTCCTAGAAAAGGACAAACGTATCATAAAAATTCATCATATGATGCATTAGAATTAAGATTCGTCAAAAGAGAGAAGTAATTTTCAGGATATTATATGTTAAACGGAAATAAAGAGAATAATAGGTCCTATAAAAACAATTTAATGGGTGAATATTCAAATAAAAATATGGGAGTGAAGAAATTTCATTTATGAAAAAAATGATGAAATAATCATTTAAGAAAATTTGTGAAAAGAATGAGAGTTTGTTATAAGTATAGATAAAAGGTTTTTTGAGAAAATGAATACATGTGGAAGATAAAAATTTATGATTTTAAATGAATAAAAAATTATGAAATGGGGTATTGTTTAAATCAATTTCCTAAGCTTCAATGGAATTTACCATAGAAGATCCTAAAGGGAGATGGCTAGGATTATATGATCACCACAACTAAAGTACATGTTCTCAACGGTTTGGTATTAGGTACATTAATAATATCATCATGTTTATCCAATTATTTATTATATTTCGTATCATCACACATTTTTATATCTACCAAATATACTAAGAAAATTTGAATGTTACGTTTTGATGTAACAAGATAGTTTTTAGTCAAAACTATATAGGAAAGTATCATTGTAGAAAAATTGTGTTTTTTCGTCCCCTTTATGGCACATAAATTTTATTCAGATAGTAATATTATCATCATAACCATGGTTGAATTTGATATAATCCTTAGTATTAACTGGCTTTCAAAATTGGATGCCAAAATCTATTATAAGAAGAATGAAATTTCAATCATTGACAAACATGTATAATCCCTTATCTTTAGAGAAGAAACATCATCATATGATTCTTATCTAGATCCACTCCCATTAGTTCTACTAAATGAAATTCATGGGGAGTAAGAAAAAAATATAGGGATTATAAAAGTAAAATTTTAATTGAGGATATACCAATTATTTAACAATACATTGAAATATTTTTCTAGGAATTAATAGGGAACCCACAAGACCATGATGTTCAATTTACATTAGATCTAATCCCTGATGCAAAAAAATATTAAATGCCCTGTATATAATGGAAATTATGGAATTGCAGGAGATATATAAATAACATGGGGATTTTTGTGATATGTTATTTATTTAGCCAAGTGATTCTCCATTCTCTTTGTTAGGAAGAAAGGGGAATCCTTACGATTGTGAATTGACTATAGAGAAATTAATGTGATAAAAATAATGAAGAAAACCCCTCTACCTTGTATTTATGAATTATTTGATCAAATTGACAGATCTCAATATTTATAACAAATTTACCATCATTCTAGATAAAATCAATTTAATTTAAAGAAGTAATATATTCCAAAGGCTTTATTTCGAACCGGGTATGGACATTACGAGTTTACATTAATTCCATCTGGACTAAATAATGGACCCTCTTTATTCAAGGATATAATTAATAGAGTATTCAATGAATATCTTGATTTTTTTTGTATTTATTAATGATATTTTGTGGTAATAAAAAATCAATGGGGACCATGATAACCACCTTCAGATTGTTTTGAAGGCTCGTAAAGGAAGATATATATATGGGTTGTTTATCATGTTTGAATTATGGCTTAAAATAATATCTTTATATATCAATATTATCTCTAAGGGTGGAATCTCATTTGATACTATGATGGAAGATGCCATCCATGAATGGGATAAGCCAATGAATTTGATCGATGTACATAGTATCATTGGTTTTCTAGGTTACTATCAATGTTTCATTTGTAATTTTTCATGATTGGATAACCTGTTGACTAAGCTCACACCTAAAGGATTTATGTTCATATATAAAAGATAATGTAAAGTGTGTATTGAATAATTGAATAAAATATTGGTCAATTCTCCAATTTTGACTCTATTATTACTAACTGTTGGGTTTTTTATTTACATAGATGCATCGAAGAATTGACTGGGTTCTATCATTATGAAAAATGATAAATTTATTTAATATACATCAAGGTAGTTGAAGAATCATGAAAAAATTATCCAAATCATGATCTTGATTTAGAAGCCATAATATTTACATAGAAAATATGGTGAAATTATCTCTATTGAGATATATAAAGACCAAAAATGTTTGAAATACATCATTATATAGAATGAACACAACGTAAGGAAAACCTGTTGCATCAAGTTACTCAATTATTATTATTTATCAATACACTACCACCCATGTATGTAAAATAAGGTAGCATATTCATTATGTAGTAAAGATAATGGACTATAACCCAAATGATGAGAGAGAATGATACTATGTTCATGGATAAAATAATGATGGATATGAGAATTGTTATGGAATAGGAAAATCAATCCTTTCAAATGATTTCTAACTCATATTTAATAGAAAAGATAAAAATATCTCAATCTAAGGATGTGAATTTAAAAAATAATATTATAGTAATTAAAGATGGAAGATTAGACGTATTTTTCTATGATGATGGAATTATTAAATTTTTAAGAGGTTCTGATTCCTATAAATACCTGAGCTAAAATTTCAACTATTAGATGATGCTCATAGCTCAATATTATCTATACAACTTGTTAGTAAAAAAATGTATAGAAAACCGAATGAATTTTTCAGGTTGTATAATAAGAAGTGGGAAATTTCTTACTATGTGTCTAGGTGCCTAGATTTTCAACAGGTAATGGTTGAGGGACAATATCCTAGAGGAGTCATGAAACCCCTATTTGTTACTATGTTAATGTGGGATGACATTTCTATGGACTTCGTCATTGGGTTACGAAAAAACACAAGAAAAAATGATGCAATATGGGTAATTATTTATTGACTTACCAATTCAAATCATTTTATCTCTATAAGGGTGTATCTTCAACTAGATAACCTAGAAAGACTCTATATTAATGTTGTTTTAATTCATAATGATACACCTCTATCAATGGTGTCTGGTCGAGATCCTCATTTCACATAAAAATTCTAGTGATTCTTTAAATGGATTTGGATACTCAGATTCATATGAGTACTTCTTATCATCATAAAACTTATGGACAACCTAAAAGGAATATCCAATAATGGTATTACTTGTAGATATCATGATCACCTAACATTCAAGTTGTTTAGGATTAGTATTTAACTTTGGTGGAATTTTTCTACAATAATAGTTCCATTCTAGTATTAAAATGGATCCATATAAAACATCATATGAAAATATATGTTTAACTCCAACTTGTTGGGATGAATATGGAGAGAGTAAAATTATAGGCTAATAACTTTTTGAAGAGATGATAAAAAGGTAAATAATATTCAGGTTCATATTAATGTATCTCAATTAAGGAAAGGGAGTTATGCTGACAACCAGAGAAAGGATTTGGATTTTCAAGTACAAGATAGTGCCTTTCTAAAAGTGCCACCAAGGAAGGGTGTCTTAAGGTTTGGTAAGACTAGGAAGATAATCCCCATGTACATCAGGTCGTTTGAAATTATATAAATAATTAGAGAAGTAGTGTACTAATTATAAATACTCTTATGTCTCTAAAAATTTCATAATGTGTTCCACATATCCCTGTTAAAGAAGTACATGTCATACCCGATGCATGTACTCACTTATGATGAAAAATATCTTTGACCCATTTTTTCTTCTTTGGAAGAGCCTATCGATAGTGTTGACATAAGAGATAAGGCATTGATAAATTGGATTAGTTGACTTGTAAAGGTTCTTTGGAAAAACCATAAAATGGAAGAAACATTTTGGAACCTGCTGATGTTAAAAAGAATGACCAACCACATCTCTTTTGAAGGAAATATACAAGAAAGATTCAGGGATGAAATTTCGGAATGAGGGAAGAATATAACACCACAAAATTTTATGAATTGTATCTTCTGAAATAAATTCAATTCAAATGATATCTTATGTTGCACACCACAACAAGCTCAAACGAACAATAATATACTATTATATAGTTACATGATCATTGGAATAGTAATGTGACAATTAGAAATGGTAATGTGACCATTAGAATAGTATCCTCATCTATAAAAGTATAATAAAAATATGGAATCTTATAAATGGAAATATGAAAAAATTATATCATATATTATGTAAATAAATGTTTTTAAAAATGATAAATTAATTATAGGTATTTCTGGGAAATATAAACATTTATTTAAAATTATTTAATTAATATAATCATTTAAGATAAAAATTATTTGCATAAAATATATTCATAAATTAATATATTGTTTCTTTATAAGATAAACAATTGATACCTTAATTAATTTTTCAAAATGTGATAAAATAAGTTATAATTTTAAAATTGAAATTTTTCAATTTAATCGTGAATTTATTTAAAAATTAATATAATCATATATATAAAATTATTTTCAAATAATTGGGTTTATTTTAGAATTCTACATGTTGAAAAATTGTTTGGGTGAATTTTTGGGATTTTTCCAAATATAGTTGAATTTTTATTGAATAAGGAAATATAGTAATTTGTGGTATAAGCTAAACACGTTAATTATTGAGTCATAGGTGATGTATGGATGATGTAAGACAATAATATCATACTATTATTTGTTAAGATATATATATACAGTAATATGGTTCAAACTATTCATAGTCTTGAGCCAAAATAAAAAAAAGAATAAAAAATTCAAAAAACACCCCTCTCCTCCAATATAAATAGAAACCCTCACCACCCCTTATCCTCACAATCTGAAAGCACTGAAGCTTGTCCCTATTATACCAAATAATATTCCCATGTCTCTCAATTATTCCTAGTATCCTTTAATCATAATAAAATACCTAAACCCAAGGGCCTTAAGGATTTTGTCAAGGAGAATAATTCAAGAGGCAAAACCCTTAATCCTTATTTTTCAATTTCATTTCATTTACTTACCTCACCTAATCTATCCAAAAATTCATGAAAAATAAAAATCATATATATAAAATAATGTTATTACATTTATAGAAAATATTCCATCAAACCCCTTCTAATATCCCTTATAATAAAAAACTGAATATATCGTCTGTGACATGTCGATCTACCACTATCATGGAAAACACGTTTTCATTTTTCATTACCATCATCAAGGACTATCATAGAACCATTATGATGGTAGAAAAAAATTTGAAATGTATATTATAACATATTTTTTGGATATGGAACCTGTATATATACATAAAAATAATTAATAAAACAACACAATAGTGCGATAATCAAAAAACAGAAAAATAATTTATATGGTTATCATTAACGTTTGATCTATTGGATCAACTTCATTATATAGAAACAAATTATAAATGATAATATTTAATATTATAGAAGATTATTATTATTGAATAATTTCCTTTATGAATTTTTTCATCCATTTTACATGAATTTTCATAATTATACGTAATGGAACAAATCATGAAAACCATGGAAATGAGCACTCCAAAACATCAAAATTGAATCATATAACTCATAAAAAACCATAATTGAACATAAAAAATTTATAATAAATCAAATAAAATTGTAAGATTTTATTAGTTAAATTATTAATTAACATAACTTAATTATCTTGGATATTAATTGAAATTGAATAACACTTTTAGACATATCGAAAGAAATTCTCCCCGAACATCCATTTTTCATTTAGGTTACGCTTTCTATATAATTTTCCCCAATTTAATTCTTATTTATTTTTATATAATTAATATAAATTCAATTGATATATTTCAAAATCATTTATCCCAATCATGTCATCTTTATTTTTTTCAGAAATACCTATTTTATAAAGTTCACTTTTCAATTCATCATGATAAGAAACCCTGGTTAACAGGAACATCCCAATTTGTCACCCATTTTCAAGTAGCTTCCATTATTGGTTTTAATCCCCCATTATTATTATAAAAGAAATAATTTTATCCTGAATATATATATCAGATAATTTCTAATTTTACATAAAATATTATGCCTTTTCTACTTTAAATTCTCCTTATTATTTTCCTTAAAAAGCACTAAAATGTTTCATTTCAAATGTTTCTTAAACACCATTTTTACATGTTTCCGCATTATTTGGAAATCGCGATCTATGTCTATTTTCCCTTTTGAATTTATAATTATGGTTTGAATCTATTATTCCATGGGAACCATTATTATATTCCCTCGGACAACTTATTCCTTGTGTGTGGTGTATATATACTTACCTTTTATTTATGATCATCATTTAGGGAATATTTCAATAAATATATGTATTTATTATATCGTGGATATGATGATTGTATTACCCTTATACCATTTTTACATATGGTGTTTTATTTTATTTTATTCATTGAATTGAATCTATATACGAATAATTTTTTTGACATGTAGTGATAGGTGGGGTTCAATTTTGGAAAGGCTCTCGATGCATTAACATTCTCATTCAACAAAAAAGATGGTGAAAAAAGATTATTGATTATTTACAAGTTGAATAATATAGGTTTTCACCCACATACATAAACTGTCTTGGCATTATAATGGTGTATTTTCTAGATAAATTATGTCCAATAAATAAATATTTTCTTCGTTCAGTATTATTTTATTACATTCGATGATATTTTCACTATGACAAGACCTCTAAATGATTTTTCATTCACAGTTTACTGATGGATTTTTTTTCAGTTATTTACATTTCTATAATGTTAGTTCCTTATTAACTTCTCATAACTTATTATTGATTCATGAAACCCTTACTGATCATTTCATCTAACACTTTCACTAATTTTCCCCCATTTTATGAAGAAGAAATCATTGAATAAGCATTGAGAAAGAATTTTATTATCCTTTGTTATGCTTTATGATTAATTACCAATGTAATAAGAGAACCCTATTTATATCTAGTTAATAAATACTACTAAACAAATATATCATTGGTGATTTGATCTCTTGTATCTAGGCCACTCTAATAAAATAAAAATTTACTCTATGATAATGGAGTCAAGGATGATACAATTACAATTAAATAAATTGAATTAGTTGATATATAATTTTACTAATTTTACATTCAATAAAATTTAAAAAAACTTTTAAATTCGTTGAACTTAAAATTAGTTTTCAATTAAAACTAATATCTTTTACTATTCAATGAAAGATTAATAATTTTAGAAAAAACCCAAAAATTAACCCTATGCAATTATTGAGATGATGAATTAAAAAATGAATCATATATTATAAAATCAATTTAATAATTGTGTTAAAAATTAATTTTATTATTATTCTCAAATATATATATATATATATATATATTCTTTTATAAATTTTTTTTTTCAAAACATTTAAATAATTTATAGAAAAGTATTTATTTTTTAATAAATATATTTTATTTATATGAAAAACTTTTAATAAATATTTAAAATTTGGTTATTCTTATTCATTACTCCATATTTAGTGGGTATGTACTAATGGTTTTTTAAATAAAATTATTAAGAGTCTTTCATGGTTCTAGAAAACTCAGTGTTTCATATATCGACAGATATAAATAAAATTTAATTCACTTCAAAAAAATTATTCCAAAAAATCATATGGTGTTATTGTGGATACTAAATATTTTTTGATACCTCCATGTTGATATCACGTTATAATTCTCTATTGGTATCATGTTTATGTTCCTCGTGGAAATTATGCTTCTGTTTTTGAACATTTTCAGCTAGTGGTTCCATGAACTTGGTAGAAAATGATGTCTCCACTTGTTGAGTAGCATGTTGACCCACCTCTAGTGTTTCATTTTAATGATCCCCATCAGGTCAAGAATTAGTTAGTTCTATTTTTACCTATAACAGTTTCACCTCATCTAAGTAGAAAATGTGAGTTTTGGAGATATAGATCATTTAGTTTTCATGGATATCCAGACCCCTTCATGGGAGATAGAGGACTATATCAAGCATGTAGTGTGAGTTTGTTGCTTTTATTTGACCTTTATTGATAGTAGTTCTTATAGTTTGACATCTTCATGATGATGTATGGTATTGGACCATCACTATGTAGGTAACGTTTGATGTGGTTTCATGCATAAAATGAATTAGGACACTTCCCCCCACCATGATATTTTCATGTGATATGAAATACTAATATGTAGGTGGGTTAGTACCACCCAATGTTGATTGTTTCAAGGTGTGGAAGTAAATTTCTGTAGACAAGTATTATTGTGGTCATTTTGTTTTGTTCAAATTTGTGGTATCAATAAGTATTTTTCAGAAATATTTAAAAAAGGGGATGGATAAATTTAGGAAGTGGGAGATTATGACTAGGAGGATTTGTGTGTGTTTCAAGGAATAGAATATTTCATATCTTCATTTTTTACTATATTTTCATAGATTCATTGCCTATATTTCACTAAATTTGTCCCATTTTCATTCTCTTTTATCAAATATGTAAATTCTTTATTGAACCTTTTGTTCGAGGATCATGTAGGGAGGGTTTGGTGATCACATACTAAAATCGACAGTATGACTAGATAATGGACATAGAGTGAGTTACATGTGGAATCAATCTATAGTGCGAGTTAGACCCAAATTTATTTCCCTTGGTATGGATTGGTTTCCCAGCATCTATACTCATTTTAAATATAATAGTGATTATTGTAGTGTATCTAATTTAGTGTTAAGAAAAATTCATTATTTGATAAAATGAATCCCATGTAGTTCATGATGAGGTCATTTTCTTGAGGATACAATATATTTCTTATCATTTGTCTACTACCACCCTTGAAGCAGACGATGATATGAGAATCTAGTTTCATGTGGTGTCGAAGGTGCATGTGGATGTCTTCCTTGAGGATTTTATAGGCTTACCACCACTTCAAGAGTTTATCTACCTTGTAGACTTACACCATAGGACTACAAGATAATTTTTAAAGTATATCGGATGGCCCTATGTAGCTGGGAGGGATGAAGGTAAAAAAAGAGGAATAAAAGAGGTAAGACTTTATGAGACTTACTGTGTTCCTATGGGAATCTTGAGTGTTGATTCACCAAGAAGCTGTTTTTGAACTTATGTAAATACATGTGTTAGGGTATTCAGTATGAGGTTATATTTTGGAATTAGTTCTATCATTAACCATCCTAGGTCAACCATAAACTAGTCACTAAAGTCGATCTGTGGCATGGCCCGAGAGGCCTTCTCAATCCTCCTAGGCTAGAGACAAGTGTCAGGAGCATCATTAGAGTGAAAAAGGTAAAGGATTCACCCAATATAAAATACCTTAAAAAATAACGATAAAACAACAAAATATGGGTTTTCAAAACTTAAATCATTTAAATTACATTTAAAGACACAACAAACCAAATAGAAAACTAAACTAGAAATAACGAAATGAACCGAACACCCAAGAAACATCCATGTGACCCTTAGGGTCACTGTCCAATGCATACCTATAATCACCCCAAGTGATTGAATCCATGTTGTAAACTACATTAAAAAAAGTAAACAAAGAAACTGTAGTCATGAGTATTAAAACATAGTTGGTATGATTGAATAATTATATTCATAATGCAAATACTTCAAATAAAGAAGTATTTATGATTGGGTTTTAAATACAAGATATGAATATATGATTTTCTACACATTCATTTTAAAAAAAACATATCCCAATTAGAATCCACTAATCTCATATTTTAAAACAAGGCTAAAGGGGGGAAGCATATGGCTAACTATGCAAGGGATACTACTTTTTCTGAAAGGTGAATAAAAAAATGCAAACTGCTTGTTCATTAAAAAAAATATTAGAAACCAGTTTAATAATTCCTCAATGTCAACATTTCACTAGAAAATTAAAAACATCTAATAGGTATATTATCCTACACAAAAAATGGTAAAGGAACTCACTATACTACAATCATAGGATCACGAGAAATCCTATTAACTCAGAGGAGAACTAAAAAATTCTAATACTTGATACCCCATCCCCAGTATTGTTCCACACACGATGAAATAAAAATTCCCAAATTTCTTGCCATCCTAACTACCAAATCCCAAAACAATAAACACATATTCCCACATACTATGGGGAACTTGTTAGTGCGTAAACTACCAATGCGAGAATCATTTTTTGTAATCCTCATAGTTATGCTAGGTTCCCATCATATGTTCATAAAGTGGTGTTCCAAACAAGATCATACACCAAGAAATATATATGCCATCACACATAAAACACACTAACTGGAACCACCCCAACCACCTCAAGGAGTATCCATTTCCTATAAACAATAATTATACAAGGTAGGTCACATATTGAGGAAAAATCCATTACAAGGACTAAAAAAGGGAATATTTAATCCAGAGATGGTTCACCAAACAATCATCTATTAAAATTTCCAAACATGCCTCATATTATTTTCATGCATCAAAACATTAATAAATAATTGTATAAAATCTATATTCAATACCTAACAAATTTAGAAATCCACTTTGGAAACACCAACCACCATTTATATCTAAAACATACTTACAATAGACAAAGGGTATTTTAATGATATGATCACAAATATAAAACCCAAAACATGCTTTGAAAGATAACAATCCAACTACCAAATCCAATTAGGAAATTTAACAAACAAATGGTGTGCACAACTCAACAAAAACACACCACACATTCAAAATCAATTTTATAATAATTTGTAACCCAAAACAATCTCTAAAAACATTTAAAACCTATTTATACTAATTAATAAATAGTTAAAAAAATTAAAACATTTTCAAAAAAACACCCTAAGGATTTTACATCAAAATTACACCCAAAACCATCTAAAAAATAAATCTCACAAAAAAACCATATCAAAAACATAATTTTATTCCCATAAATAATTTAATAAACCAATTTAATGATTTATAAAATAATATCATGTAGTGTATCAAGTGTTTACAGATGAAAAACATCCAATTTTACATAAAAATTCCACCTTAGAATCAAACACATGTTTTATTTTATCATAAACCATTTGAAAACCACATACAATAATCAAAGAACGTGATAAATCAATAAATAATGAGAAATAATTTCACCAAACAAATTTGTTTAATAAAACCTCTTTATTACACACAAAACACTTATTCTATGCATGAAATATCACTATTTAATTACTAAGGGCAGTGTGAAATTCATGGAAACAATGTATTTTTTAATTTAAAGGAGAGTTGAAAAGGTATCTTAGATGAAATGATGAAAAAATTTCCAAAAACCGGTGCGAAAACCCAATCACACCTCAACCGCACCCATGGGAAGCTAAAGAAAACCCTATCCATCAAATTGAACATAAATTATTGGGAATAAATCTAAAAATTGAATCGTAGAATCTTGGGATTAGCCAAATCCTAAACCCCACAAAGAACCCCCAAACAAAAGAACACTCAATAGAGGGAGGACTACAACTAGATAAGGATGATTCTAGTTAGGTTGTGCATCGAAGAGGGGCTGCCAGTGGGGGAATGATTGGAGGCGAGGGCTGACCACGGAATATGTGGCCGGAGTAGGGCACCCTGGAAAGGGAGGGTTTCACTTTTGGAGTGGTGTATTTCTAGAGGAGGTCGTGTTGACAAGGTAGGTATGATCTTAAGGAGGTGTATGTGGCCAAAGGAGAGTGTTCATGTGAGGTACACGACCGGAGGGGAGGGTGCACCGGTGAGGCACATGGCCAGAGAGGAAGTGGGATGGGCGGTGCACGCAGGGCAGGAGGAATGAGGGGAGGGGCTTGGTAGTATGAGGAATGAGTAAGAGGGTAGATTTAGGTTAAAAATAAAAAAACAAATAAAACAACTCTTAAAAATAACAATAACATAATACATATACAAATAATTTTAATAATAATAATAACAATAACAATTTCTATTGTTATATTATTATTTCCCAAAAAAATAATAATATTTATATGATGTTGAAAAGGCTCCATTTTATTTAATTTAATTTTTCAATCCCATTTTATTATTTTTTTAATTCATTTGAAAACTAGGAAACAATGAAGTCCATGCCCGACTCATGAAACAGTGCTCCAACTATGCGGTAGCTTCCGTCTACTCCAGAAGCTAACAAACGGGGCACCTGGGATGATCGTACGGTCTCTGCTAACCATGTGGTGCCTGAGAAATAGCCTAAACCCCACCAGGAACTCCCACAAATAATAATAATTTCAATTAATAAATAAAATTATTAAAAATAATAATAAGAATAATAATAATAATATTCCTAATAATAATAATATTATTATTATTATTAAAACAATACTTTTAAATTTTATTTAACTTTTTCATATATTATATTAAATTCCATTTAATTTGATTTTGTTGTTCATTTAACTTTTATTTTATTTTTAACACAGGTTAGGACATATGGTGAACAAGACATAATCACACTGTCTCTGAATCGTGCTCTTCCTTTGCAGCACATGCCACCAAGACCAAAAAAAATATTTTGAAATAAAATCTCAAAAATTAAAACTGATACTCTACCCAAACCCCATGAAAATTATACAAATCAATGAAAATAATGAAATTTTGCAGTTTTAAGGTCAGGGTGTTCTAATTAACACCACCATAATACTTTCTACCCCCAAAAACCCACAATATGGTTACACCCAAAAAAATATTGATACTCCTTCACAGTTTAAGGATATCCACAGTAATTGAAAAATATGAAGAGAAAAAATTGATGTAAACAAAGAATGAGACATATAAAATAAATTTGGTGGACCTAGATTGGAATCTCAGCTATGTTCCACCTACCCGCAAAATTTTAAATACCTCCAACTGAATGGGGTAAAAGACATTGAATTTTAATAGCACTAAATCCATCCTTAAAACATGAACATCCTAAACATCACCATGAGGAACACAAACAATCCATTAAAAAAAATTAATGAATACAACCCCCATCTGATGGATACCATTATAACATTACTCTATCTAGAACCACTAGAATACTTCAATCTCAAAATTTACTCAAAGGGAGAACATTGAATTTGGAGGTTCCATACAAGACCAACCACCATAAAACCAATTCTAAGAAAAAATTAGAGATATTGACACAGGGAATCCCAAATGGACTCCCCACAATAAGAAACATGATAACACCGAATCTAGGGAGACACACAATGGGTCTCCCCACCATATAAACTTATTAGATTAAATGAACTCAAAAACATCCCGGAACTGACCAAAAAACCCCCAAAAACAAGGGAGGGGTGGTATGGGACCAACTAATGAGGAATCAAAACCACTACCGAAAACATACCCACAACTTCACACCCTCAGAAGAACACACACCTTTACACACTCAATTCCCACAAACGAGCCACACAAGGCCCCTTAAATGAAGTCATACACCCAGTGAGACACAATTAATATAATTTTAATAAGATGAAGAAATTACACCTCCACATAACAATGAAAACTTTTACACCCAAAGTGGTCATAATGTGAAAATGAAGTTCCCCCCCCCCCTCCTTCCACAAAATGGGACCAATTGAAACAAAACCACTAAAACATAGGCTTAACTATCTCCATATCCAATGTTGAGAATATGATTCCGAACAAGGCCTTCTCACATTGTTGGGGTTCTCCTCAATACACACCAACTTTATTCTAGGACCTATGGAAGGAGCTCTGATGATTGAAGCATCCCCTTCTTCACTATCAGTATTTTGAAAACCATGAAAGTATTGCATAGATCAAAAGTTCCCAAAACATGATTCCACTAAAAGTGATGCTCTATAGGTTTAGACAAAAACCATACTTACAATTAATAAATTAAGAAATGCCAAAAATATTACACCATATTCGACTATTAAATCCAAGAAACATTACAAAGAGAAAACCCCAAACTGATCCCAAACATCACCCTGCTCCACCAAATAAGATGGGGTGACCTTTGAAAAGTCGGTTATAGATTCATGATGTTTATTGGATAAACCCGGATAGAAACACTACAAGTGACCATAGAATCCACAAGTGTTGGAGATTCATGGAGAATTTTGACAAGATATCCCTTTATGAACATTATTACTACAATACTGATAGATCACGACATTAGGAGATGTATATGTATACTAGAGGTATATAGGCCTATTAATTCCCCTACTAGAACCACCAGCACCATGCCTCTTCACATTTTTCTTATTGGCTCCCTCTTCACCACTTCCAAATATCAAATTATGATCTTCCACCTCAATCCCTCCTACTAAATCATCTTCATAATGAAAGGATTGTATCACCACATCTGTGAAAGTGTTACAGTTGAGATCTTCCACCTTTGACTATAGTTTAAGACGAATCCCAAACTCCACATTTCAAGAATTCATGAGATTGTTTGAAACAAACCCTTGGTCATACAGAATGAGATCCAAAAAGTTTTGATAGAATTCTAATACCAATCCAACACCCTACTGAAAACTATAGATTTATATTCTCTTTGTCACCTTCATCATCTCAGATAAATATTATTGGATAAATGATAACATGAATAACTCTCAGGTAATATACTCTTGAGTCTTTCATCAATACATGGACTTCCACTATTTCCATGTTGGACCCTAGAGCCCGAAGGTATAAAAAAGTATCTTTAATGACTCAGGAAACACAGGAAAACTAATGTCTCTCTCAGTCCTCTACATCCTATCCTCCTCCTTGAAAGGATCATCTTGACCATTAAAGAGAGGAGGGTTCAGCTTCTAAAACACAAGGATGTAGTCTATGGGATGATCAACTGGATTTTTTTTCTAATGATACACCACCTGATGTTGCACCTTAGGGATCCATAAAATCTTTTTGGGGTTAGACACAATGAAAAAAGGAAATAAGTAACATGATCAAAAAAATGATTACCATTTTAAATTCATCTGTTCACAATTCCATATAAATACCTCTCAAAATAATTTTTCAGAATTATGGATGACCAAAGTAATTCAAAAATGGAAGCTGGTTTTGGTGGGTGACTCGGAGACATGGTTTTCCGGCATATCCTAGTCACGCCACCATCACAGAGATCATTATAGGGTAATTTCCCAAACTCCACATGGCTTTCCAGGCTCTGTGAGCTCATGAATCCCACTTGTCCAACTACCTTTCTATTTCCCAATTCCAAGAAATCCGTAGGAACTACCATACACAAACAAACCCAAACATCCCATGGAAACATGAGGTTCAAAATGAGCAAGGGTTCATGACATCCATCATTTTCTTACATACAGAGCCCTAACAATCCTACTCCTTCTACCTTGACATACCCACGAAATGATGGTAACATTGAAAATAATGGTCCACTAAAGAGTCAACCAGCTCTGATACCATTTTTTCCTGAACCAACCCAGAAAAACCATGTAACGGTCACCTATGTTGATATGTGGTAAGGCCCGAGATATAGTCTTGATCCTCCTTGGCTGGAAACAAGAACCAGGGGCATCATTAGAATGACGAAGGGAATGTTTTTTCCCAATATAAAATAATTTAAACAGAAAATGTGTAACAAAATATTGTTCAAACCAAAAAAATATGGTTTTCAAACCTTAAATCATTCCAATTAATTTTAAAGTTTATAAAAACCAAAGAGAAAACGAAATCCAAAAAATAACTGATCCTGACACCCAATACTCCTCTATGTGACCCTGAGGGTCTCTCTCTAATTGAAACCAAAAATTTCCAAGGTGATTGATCCCAAAAAAGAACTTTCAGTAGAAACTAAAAACTATGAATCTATTTTCTTGATTATTAAAACTCAATACGTAGAACAGAATTATTCTATTCTCAATGCACATCCATAAAATAAAGAAACATTGACTAATAGGTTTGAAATAAAAGATATTAATATATTATTTTCCAACAAGCAATGTTAAAACAAAAAATCACAATTACCATCCACTTCCCTCATACATTAAAATAAGGATCAACAGGTGAGGCTAAGGGGAACCAAGTGAGGGATTCTCCTTTTTCTTATGGGTGATGAAAAAAAGATATGTGGTTTTTATTCAATTTTTTATTCTTATAAACCTATTTAATAAAGCTACACACTCTTAATTTCAAATGAAAAAAATATAAATATAGGTACTAGGAATGTGATCCTAAACCACAAGGGAAATAAAACTAACTATACTAGAATCACAGGAACGCATGAAATCTTAGGAACTGAGAGAAGAAATATAAAATACTAATATATTATACCCTATCTCTAGTAGAATTCCACACAAGATGAAATCAAAATTCAAAAATTCCTGGCCA
Organism: Viscum album; assembly: GCA_963277665.1. NCBI lineage: Eukaryota > Viridiplantae > Streptophyta > Magnoliopsida > Santalales > Viscaceae > Viscum > Viscum album. Next base: position 1,960,000,681 of record OY728126.1, read on the forward strand.
CCCCATCTTAGGAAAGCCATAGGGGCCCAATCCCTTAGCATTAAAACAAGATGGCCATCTACTATGGGGCATTGGTAGTGCATAAACTACTATTTCAACAATACTTCTCAATAATACTCCTTGCTATTCTAGGTTCCCATAATATGTTTATAAAATGGTATGCCAAACATGATCAAGAAACACATCATATATACACCATCACACATACCATAAAAAAATAGCACCACCCCTAACACCTTAAGGAGTAGTCCTTACCTTTAATCAATAATGATATAAGGAAGGTCCCATACCGAGGACACGCCCATCCCATGGCCAAAAAAACAAGTAAAGAATCATTCCCCGAATGTTATTCTAAATAACCATTAATAAAAATTCCAGACGGGCCTCATGTCATTTTCACACATCAAACCATTAATAAACACCTAGACATAAGCCATTTTTTATAACAACCCAACTTTGAAATCCACTTGGTAAACAACAACCACCATTTAAGTCTAAAACAAATTTAAAATGGAAAAGGGGGCCTTTGAATTTTAATATTACATATATAAAACCCAATACATTATTTTAAAGATCACAACCCACATGAAAAAGCTAATCAGGAAATTTAAACAACACAAGGTGTGAATAACTCAAAAAAATACACCACAAATTAAAAATCCATAAAAAATCATTCGCACCCCAAACAATTTTCCATACATGTTTTTTACATTTTTTTAAAATTTAATAAACCATTTAAAAAAATTTAAAAGCATTTTCAATAAACCCCCCATGGTTTTTACATCAAAATCACACCCAAACCCATCTTTAAAAATCAACCGCACTTCAATAACATATCAAAAATTAATTTTAAGACCATATATAATTTAATAAATCAATTTCATGATTTATAAAATAATATAAAGTGAAACATCAAGGGTTTACACATGAAAACTCAAAATTTTACATAAAAATTAAACTTTAGAACCAGAAAATGTTCAGTTTTATCATAAAAAATGTTCTCAAAACATAAAACATTCAAAGAACATGATAAATAATTTAAGAAATAAAAATAGTTTAAAAAACAATTTTTATCCATAAAACCATCTTGTTTCTCACAAAAACTTATTCTAGGCATGGAATATCGCTATTTTGTTGCTAAGATGAGTGATAAAATTAAAAAACAATGTAATATATAATTTAAAGGAGAGATAGATAGGGATCCTACAACAAGAGATGAAATAATTTCAGGAAACTAGTGCAAAAAACTGATCGCACCTCAACTACACCCAGGGGAAGATAAATCCAACCCTAAGAATGAAATTGAACACCAAATTTTAAGGATTAACACAAAAATTAAAATCCTAAAATCTAGGGTTTGGCTAAATCCTAAAATCATAAAAGGAAACCCAAACAGAACAACACTCACTAGAATGAGGATCGCTGCTGGAGGAGGAGGATGTTAGTGAGGTTACGCACCGTAGAGGTTGCTACTAGTAGGGTGCGTGACTGGAGGTGGTGTTCCTAGAGGAGGGAGTTCAAGAAATGGAGGTAAGTGCTAATGTATGGGAACACGACCGAAGGAGGGTGTCTCGTTGAGGCATTCGGCCAGAGGGAAGGGTGTGTCGACATGGCACATAGCCGAAGAGGATTTCTATTGGGTGGTACGCATTGGAGGATGAGGAAGTGGGGATGCGTGATGTGAGGATGGAGGAGAAGGGAGAGTTTGGGTAAAAAAAATTAAAATAATAAATAACAAATAAAATAAACACTTAAAATAACACTAACGTAACACTTATAATAATAATAATAATGATTTTAATAATAATAATTATAACAAGAACAATTTAAATATTATTATTATTCTTATCTGCAGCAATAATAATCATAATAATAATATGGTGAAAATGCACTATTTATTTTACATTAATTAATATTCACCCCATTTTTTATTTTATTTCTTTCATTTGTTTGATACTGGGAAACCACGGGGTCCACACATGTCTTAAGAAACAGTGTTCGAACCATGTTGTAGCTTATGAACACATGAGAAGCTACCACACAGGTACTTAGGTCGACTGTATGGTCTCTAATAACAGTGTGGTTCCATTGCACCAGCCTAAAACCCATAAATATATCCCACTAACAATAATAATATCAATTAATAAATTATATTCTTAATAATAATTATAATAATAGTAATAATAATATTCCACAAAATAATAATAATGTTATTATTGTTATTTTTGAAACAATACTTTTATATTTTATTTTTCCTTTTCTTATTTTATTTTAACTTCCATTTAATTTAATTTTGTTTTTCATTTAACATTTAATTTATTATGAACATTGGTTCAGTCACACAGTGACTAGATCATAGTCATATGGCTCCCAAAATGTGCACTGCCCATGCACTAGTTTATACCTATCCCAAAACACACCTTTTTAAATAAAAACTCAAAAATTCAAATCGATACTCAAACCAATCCTCAAAAAAATTATCCATATTCAAAAGAAAAATAAAATAATGTAGTTTTAATGTTTGTGGTGTGACAAGAATCCTCCATAAATAATATATTAATTCCTAAACTACTTGCTAGGGTCTGAGTGGTTCTCATAGTTTTGCCTCAGGATGGGTTATCACCAACTCCTGGTCTGGGAGGAGGACATACTGAAGGTGTATTTCAAATGATTCTATAGTTTTTTCTAGTTCTTCCTAATAACTGTTTCATGTAAAGTGGACTAAATGTATTTCTGACACTTATGAACCAGATCATTGGACCCTTCGTCGATTAGTTAATGGAAACCGTCAATGATGACATCCTTATATACTCATCATCCTAGGATAATTAGACAAAACACTTGATTATAGTTCTGTAAATTTTATGAGAGTAAAAAAATTATTGGAATATATTAATATTTTAATTATAGACTAATAAGGTCCTCTTCATATAATATTTATTCTTATATAATGGGTGATAGTAGACCAAGTAGTTTTTGAGGTACTGCTAGCTTGGGTGACACATGGGTGTTGATTGTAAGGGAAGAATATCATGTCAAGAATTTTATTTAGTATTTTTTGAGTGAGGTGATAATGCAATTGAACTCCAAACAGTTTACCCTTATGTATGGAGGTGGTGTAGTGTAACTCCATTATATGGTTATGAACTCTAAACTTCCTTATTGTTTCAGGTTAGAACAACATGGGGATATATATTATGATATCCTTCTTGACAAGATATCCATTAGAAATGTTCCTAATATATATTTTTATTCTAGAGATCACATCATCATTTTTCAAGTATGGATGATTACAGTAGACAAATTATGAGTGGAGGTTCTTTGGAGGTTTCATGTTTTCCCTATATTTTTATTCCTTGAGGAGTAAAGGATATAATGGGATCCCTCATAAAAAATATGGTAGTCATGGAAGTGGATTAATTTTTTTGTGTTTATATAATGATGTTTATCCATGAAATATGTAGATGTTTAGGTAATTGGATAAGAGTGGATATGATATGATATATTTATAATTCTTTTTGTGGGTCTTCCAAGATCATTGAGAGGTCATGACACAATCTAACTAACTATTTACTGACTCACCATATTGTCCAACTCCCTAAAAATCGTAGAGTAGACCATGGTGAGATGTTTCGAGACCCTAGTGTGTGTATGAGGAAGTCCAGATTCATGGATTTTACTTGATGATAATTTTATAGTGTCACCCATTTTATCATAATGAAAATGGGGAAGAATTTATAGGGAATTTGGACTCAGTTATCGATGAGAAAAATAATTATACTCCCAAGAACAATTCTACGTAAAGTTGAACACTCGTGTTCTGGATAATATGCATTGGGTTTTCATGTTAATTTTTTTTCAAAGTTGGGAGGGCCAACTACCATTGGTGTAGTTTATGCATCACAACATTTACTACTCTATCAATTGAGTAAAACCATTAAATATGATTTTTGGGAGTCCTTGTGGTTCACTGATGATTTGTTTTGAAAGAATGGGAGAAAATATTTTTTTTAGAAGAGTTAGTGTGACTAATTGTTATAAAGGCAAGGTTCATCCAATGTCAGATGAGGAAATCCGAAATTCATCAAGAGTCATTTTTTAAAAAAGGCCTTTGGAGTATTATTAAGAGATAATTTTATTTCATACCTCGTTTAGGAATGAACAAATTCTCTCAGGTAGGTAATATGTCTCTGAATCTCATAAGTTCTGTTTTTTATTGCACTTGGTTAGCAATGTTTGTTACCAATTACCCTTACCAATGTTGTTAGATTGGGTGAAAAGTGTTTTCCATCTGTCACATCTTAGGATATATGTGTGTGGATCATTAAGTAATGTTGATTGGGATGGCCATAACATTGAGGGTTGCATTACCATTTCAAGTTTCCATGTGGTGTTTGAGATCTTCCTCAAAAATACCCTTGGTGGGAATGTGTTTTCCCTTAGATTCATTCTTTTTGAAAGTATAATAACCTCAAGGTGGGATCCTGGGAGTGAGAGATCCATGTGTGAAATCAGTACCCTCTTCATTTCTAGTAGGAATATTTCGTTTCCGGATTAATATATCTGGTCTCAGGTTAATTTAATGTATATTTTCTCCATATATGTTATGTGGAATATTTTCAAGAATATTTTTGGTGGCAGGATAGAAGTCAATAAAGGATTCTGGGGGATAAGGAACCTCTATTTTTATATATATAATATATTAATAATTTAATACCACACCAAAAATATTTTTTAAAACTAGTCGAATAACACCAAAAAAATGTCTCGAATGGGAAATTGAGGACCTCTATTAAATACATAATGTAGGTTTTACCCTTGGTCTGATATAACCTTTTTTAGTGTTTATATATTGGATTCAGTTTTTTGATGTGGGAATTAATTATTAATTAATTAATTAATTAATGAAACTGTATATATAATTTTTTGTGACCTAATAACCTCTATTTAATCCACCTTAAGTAAAATCTCGAAGGGTTGTTTCATAACCCATGGTATTGGAGAAGAGATATTTCTAAGATATTAATTGGATGAAAACAATGAATCATGGTGGAATGATCATTTTTGAAATGATTTTATTAATATCAGAAATGAAAACCATGAAGAACCATTCATTGTAAGCCTTCAAAGTTAACTTGATATAAGGAATTAATTTGGATTTGTTTAATCCCATATAGTTTTATTCTGTATCGAACAAGAATGAATCCTTCTAAAAAATGATTCATGGGTCAAATCTTGATTTTTGATTGATATATTTTTATCCCTGAATTAAGTTTTATTGAAGAAAGTTTATTCCTCTTCATTTTTCATTTTCATGTAAATTTGATGAGGGGAACCCGAACATTGGAAATGGTTCATTCTTCATGTTTTCATTTTCAACATTTCTCCTTTATTCATTGTGTGATCATAATCAATATCCATTTCACCGTTGTTTTGATAAATAACCAAAAATTGATTATAGAAAATTTGATCATTAGTGAAATATATCAATTACATAGGTTAATTTTCAAGATCAGAATCCTTTTTTACCTTTTATATCATGTGAAAGGATATTGTACATACATAAAAAATCATTTCGAGGGTGTTTGTACATGGTTTTTTGATGTGTATGTACAACGCAATAGTAAGAGTGCTTGAGAAGATTAGATGGGTAGAATGTAGCCATCAGAGATGAATCAGGTTTGCTCAACACCATTTATGACTTCCTAGATAGTTTTTATGGAATAATCAAGGGATTAACAAATAGGGGTGGATATGGGTGTTATTTTTTTTATTTTTTATAAATTACAATTTCCAATATGTGTAGTTCATATGATAACACACCATGTATTTTAATAAGGAACCATGGATAAGGTTTAGGTAGAGATAAATATCTTATCTTTTATGGTTGTACTACACATTATGTGATCCTTATCCATCCATCTTGGTATATAAATGAAGTACATGCCTCTGATGCTCGGTGACCTCACATGTCATGTTTGATGGATCACATTCTATTTAAACCTTGGTGAATGGATTAGTGTGTACTAGGATTAAATTCTAATGAGACCATGTGGCACAATAAGCCATTTATGGTGGTTCACATTCCATGTAAGTTAGATGGTACATAAGATTGGGTAGACGACACATCTCGAGTGATGGTATTGACCCTACTCATTTTTTGAATCATGTCACACATCATGTAATTCAAAAAAAGGCAAAATTCATGGGGTCATGCATGAACAGTGTACAAAATCAGTGACATAGTAAAAAAACATATCCTAAATACATGGGATGTTTAAGAAAACATAAACTGAGTTACATGTGACCTCTACATGTCATTAATACGTAGTGTAAATTATATATATTTGGATAAAGTTGTTTTATGTATGTTAGCTAGACACCAGAAATACTGATATATGAGAGGCACACCATGAACCACATGGGAGACATCATCTAATCCATAAAGAGAATTTTTCATCACTTTTTCACTTCAACACCACCTCATTATAAGCTTGGGTGAGTTACATTGGATTTTTTAGTCTGGGTCTATTCCATTGGTACATCCTAATGAGGGTATAGTGAAGCCTAATTTCCAATGTATGGGATATGATCCTGTCTGTGGGATCAGTCTCAGGTAGATTTAGGAATAAATTGGTGTGGAATGTAGAGGGATCCTCTATCATTCCATCACTATATTGGGTTTGGATTCATTTTACCCACTATCATGTTTTGTTATCCCCATCTATGTAGGTTTACTCCATGTAGGGTCTAGATTCCCCCACAAGCCCTAGGTGAGATCCCCCATCTTTGTATTGATATTTGTTTTCTTCTAGAAGTGTATAGTCTGGTAAAGTCAGAATCTTGGATGATCCCTCTCAGTTTACTTTGTGCCTTTCCTTGGGATGAATAAAAAAGATGTTTCTCATGGTTATGTTCTTTCAGTGTGTCTAGACTCAATTATTTTGTCCACTTAACGGATTTCGACTTATGATATGAATTTTAGGATAGTGTATTATGTCATATGACTATTTTCATTAAGCCTGTAGTAAAATTATAGGTTTTTAGTTAGGAAATCAAATTACATCTAGACTATATGTCAACCATTGAGAATAACTGGTTTATTAATATTATTATTATGTCTTATATTCTGATTCACATATCTTTTAAATAATAAGCTGGCTACTCTTAACATGCTTCATGTATGGGGATTTTAGTTTATGCTCAAATGTATTTTTATGCCCACCCATGCATAGGATCTAACTACACATGTCATGTATTATGTATAATATATGGCTTCATTTATTTTCCTAGGTTTTTCAGGAGTTGGTGGAGATAGTTTTTCTAGAAAGACCTTAGATCGATCCAAGAGTTGAATTTGGGTAGCTTCCCCGATGTTATCAATATGTTCAGTTCATTTTTGTTTTTATTTCTTATATTTGGAAATTTTAACGTTTTATTTACATTTTTATTACTTTGATAGGAGATAGAATTTATGCATGATTTTATAGCATTATTCATTTACCTTTCTATATTTTACTAGTGTATGATGTCTTTGTGTGTATGTGTGAGTGTTCTAATCCATGTGTTTGATATTATTACTTAGTGCTAGTCAATATATCCTTGCCTATTAAAGGTGGTATTGGGGTGTCATTATATACTTTCCATTATCCAGTCATTCCCCAGTGGTTCGAGTCATAATAGAATTCACACTCCTTTCATCATAGTCACTTCCCAATCGAGATTCAATGTCAGCTCACATTATAGGAAACACCTGCCACAACCACTACCCATCTCCATATATACCCACTTGTGTTCAGTATTTCAATGGGTCACTCACTAGGTACCCATAGTCTCAGCACATTAAAGAAACCCTCTCATGGTTACTTGTTCTATGTTTAACACCATCCTCTCTAAAGACATCACATCCCATAGCTTCGTCAATAGTGTAGCACAACCTCTCCCACTACACGGGCCTCGTCACAAATATAATAATTAAGAGATGGGCCACGAATAATATCATTACACAAGTCCATTATATGTTTTTCTTCCCTTCCAATACCTTCCCAGACAACTTACGTTTTATCCACCTTGTCTTGGTCTCATCAGAAAGAAGAGGGTCAGTCATTCAATTCTTGTTTGGAAAAGCTCAAAAGGATCAAAATGCAAAAGGGGCCTTCTAATGCCTACACACCCTATGATATCTATTTACACTGCCACCTCTTTTTTAGTGGTATCTCAATCCCCTATGAATGCTATAAAGGGTCTCAGTTTGTCCGATGTCTCCCCTCATGATGTTTGAAGGCCACCTGGTGTCCCAAAAATGTCATACTCATCTATCAGTGATATAGACATGATGCTAGCACTCAATGGTTATTTTTTACCACTAAAATTTTTCTATGATTAATAAAAAATTATATTTAATTAAAACAACTAATTTATTTAAATATACTGAGGGGTGTCCCCCACATTGTTTAGCTCCAACATCATATTCAATATTAGAAATTTTAAATTCTATTATGTATGTATGAGAGACACACAACAAATATTTTTTCCATAAAAATATCACCAGGGGTAGAAATAGCTACCATGGCACATCCAAATTCATCCAACCTCTTCAATGAATTCCAAATTCCATAATTATAACTAAAAATAATAATTTGTTAATTACAATTATATTATAAATAAATAATTATTCTCAATAAATTATAATTAACAGAATATTAAATTTCTAATAGGAATTGTGCCCAAAATTATCACTAAATAATCCCCTTATTCCAGAAATATAACGAATCACTCACCAATAACATATGGAAAACCCCAAACCCCAAACCAGGATGATCCATAACGAATGATGTCAAATCAATTAATAATTTTATAAAATTTAGGCTCAAAATCATTGAAAAAACACAACATTGACATAACTTAATGAAATGTTAAGTGCAGATAGAATATCATGATGTCATATTAATATATAGAACAAACTCCACATATGTAAAGTTTGATTTCACCATGCTTCTATAGAATCAAAATCAAAATAATTAACTGGGGAAGCTTAAATTATAGGAGGGAAAAAAACAGAGGTCGAATGAGGATAAAAATACCAATAAACAAAATAAAACACAAAATATTCCCCAAATCAAGGGGATTAATATGAGGGAGTCTACTTCATTTGGATATGGGTGTGCATGAGGGAGGATATTGAAAAATATTGGAGGATTCTTAATAGGATTGAGGATCAAATTAATTTTTACCCACTTTTTAATGGGTGTAAGATCTGACAAGATAGTTGTCCAAATGATGAAGAAACCATGAATCCATCATATTCCATAGTTGACCACCTCATTGAGTAATGACTCAGGAATACATATTCCATGAAACATACCTCTATAATTGTACACACACTCTCATTATTTTATTATATCATCTACATTATTTCTATAAACTATAAACTGATATATTCAGGCATACGTTGTTGTGGTGCCTGGTTATCAATACACAATAACCAACATTGTGCCCTTGGTATCCTTTCAAAAAACTCTAACTCTATGCCCAAAACCCTCAAGAAACTCCCAATCCCATTGAACCCGAATTAAAGCTTTATTTTAAGTCCAATATTCTACTTTTGTGGGGTTTCAACCCTCAGAATTATTTTTATAATCTCCGATAAAAATATTACATTTACAGTACTTAAAAATTAGAATTCCATGAGAAATTTTCAACACCTAAATACAAAGGATCTTACGTGTGACATTAGTTCGCATGTGGTTGGGAAATTTATGTTTTGAGTAATTTTGTTGTTTTTGTATTGGGGTACTTCTTTCTCCACTGACTATAATTTTTTTGTTTTATATTTTGAATACTAATATAATTTTTATATTAATTTAATTTTTTATTTTTTTATATCAAAATATTTAAAAATAGTCATTCATGATGCTCAGGTACATGGTTCTACCTCAAGAGTATCGGGAATTGTGTTTGGGCCACGTCAAGATCAATTTGAGCAATGGATAGTTTGGTTAATCCATGATGGTGAATGGAAATATCTAATGTCACTCACTATTTTTAAACACTTACCATATTATAATAAATTATTTATTCCTATGACCCATTAATGTGTGAAAAATATAATGATCCCCAGACATGGTGTAATCCAAATACCAGTATTGATTTCATTCATCATTTTGGTTAAACTAGAAATGGACACTCATAATTAAGAAAAAAAATAAGCCATTTCAATGTACTATTAACCTTAAAGTACATTCTCAATGATATTATACAAACCAGAATAAGTATTAGTAATATTAACATAAATAATAAGGAATCATAGTCCTAGTTACACAACTTCAAAAGTCCAGTCATTATTCATTGACATAATCCCTTTAATGGTGCATCATTGGTTCATGTAGTATGTCCTTAAAAGGAAAATCATTTATGGCTGACAAACCATAATGCACCATATTGGTCATTACCATCTAACCTTAAAAGGCATAACATGTACCATTATGTTTAACTAGTCTATTTAAATTCATATTCCCTTTATTGGTATATGTATTAATCCCCTATAATAATCATGATAAAACACTACAATGTAGACCATCAAACAATGTGGATCATTGGTTCTTAGGGGATGACCTCTTACATGATTGGATTTTCAATAATCCCCTTTTAATAAAAACGTTTCTTAACCAATTATTTAAAATCCATATTCATATATACTATATTTTATATACATCATTTGTAATTATTTTCCACATATTACCTAGTCATTAGTGCTTATTTTCTTCACCTAGTGTTTATAATTTTGTTCATTTCATACAAGTTTTATGACGGAGAGATTGAACCTTATTATTTGATTAATATTTCATCACTAATATATTATTAAATTTAATGGAATAATTTCGTTTCAATAAATTATTATATCCCATTTTCATTTGATGGAAGACATTGGTATGGTTCATGAAAATGGAATCCATGATAAATTTGTTTTAGGTAATTTTCCTATAAAAGAGACTTACATTTTTTTATCATTCATTTTTCATCATTATTGAAAAATATTAATTATATAAATAAAAATTTAATATCATATAATTCTACTTTTATGTCTTCTACATTCATTTATGATTGATATAATTAAGAGAGTATATCATCATTCATGTAGCTAGTTAAACTTGACTATATAAGAGCGTTCTATACAATTGAATGGGAAGGAGTATGACATGTTATTATAGTAATATCATGTAATTATAGAAAATAATTATTTCAATATAAAATAATTATACTGTATAACTTTTCTATAAATTGAACACTTGATAAATTCAATGATAATAATAAGGAATAACATTTTACCAACTTCCACGAAATTCATCCTTCTCATGACAACATCCCACTAAATGGAAGAATTATGAATTTTTCTTGTGACCTAGGGAATCCCAAAGTCGAATAGAATTCTAGGAAATGTTTCATGGGTAGTTTTTCAGTAGTTAATAAAATTAATATATTGGATTTAAGTTTGGTGAATAAATCCTCTTTTATAGGTGAAAATGATTGATAAAACCATGGAAACTAAACTAGAATGAGTGGTAAAGAATAAATCACATTGGTGATCGGTAATTATGGTGTGAAAATATTTTTGAGTAATGTTATTATGTATTAAAAACCTAAAAATGTTCTTCTATTATTTAAATTGTTAATTTTATTTAAATTAATTATGAACCATTGTAGATTACCTCATTTTACCCTTTTTTAACTTGTTTAACTATCTACGAAGATATTTATTTTTTAATAAAAATATATGATGAAACATAATTAAAAATTTCAACATGAAGATTCATTATCTAAATTTTAGTTAATATAATTCAACTTCAAAATATTAGAAATGTAACATTAAAAATAAAACATATAATATATATGAAAACAATTTTTAATGAAAAATGACTTCTTAATCATTATGTGTTTTTGTTCTGATTTACAATAAAATACTTATAAAAGAAGTTCTAACATATTTTCAATAAATATAGAAAATACATAAGGGTCCCAACATAAATTAAATAAACTTAATTTATTTAGTTAAAATTTACTAATCATATATACAATTAATTCTTTATAAATAACCCTTTTACCATTATCGTAGTAACCAACATTCCCCTTACAAACATATTATTTCACATAAAAAGGAATTTGGAAACGTTATATAATTTGGATATTTTGATTAAAATGTTAAAAAAAATTATTTTATTCAATTTCAAAAAGTGATAAAAATTAATATGAAAATGCATAACAATTTATAGAAAAATAATTTTTTTGGACATAAAAATAATTTATTCATATTCTTATCCAGGTAAAAAATTTTAGTTGAATATTAAATTTTTTTATTTATATATGTTCTCAATATATTGCATAAATATTATTATTATATAATAATTAATTTATTTTATTTAGATAATAAACTAGATGATACTTTAAAAAATTTATTTGAAATATTCATCTTTTATATTAAATAATCATCATCAAATCGGGATAAAATTAATTATTTATATTCTATATAATTAATTTTATCGAACCATTTATATTTAAATCATACTGTTAATTTTATAAATATAAATATCATTCTTAAAAAATAATAATAATAATAATTTGGGACACATATATTTTTTAAAAAAATAAATTCTTAATTAAATATAATATTTTTTTAATATTTGATATTTCTTATTTATGTTGTTTTAAATTTACTATTATCAAAAAAAAATTAGTATTTATGTTTGAAACATGAATATCAAACGAACATACTTTCAACAAACATATTTCCTATGACCCAATATCCAAAGAGTCCCTGTATAATAGTAAGATTTTGATACTATGTATAGCCATACATACTGTCGTATTATGAAGTGGAAAAAAGATACTTCACTTTTTGTGGTAGAATTGTTTTAGTGAATAGCATTTTATCCTCTTTACCAATTCATTCTTTTTTGGAACTCATGGTTCCCATTAGTGTGATCTCCAAAATTGATAACGTATTGGCCTCCATTATATGGTATGGAAATGTAAAAGGAAAGAATCACTGAGATATCTAGGTAAGGAAAACCATGCCTTCAATGGAGGGATGAGTCAACATGTGAAATATATCATACATGCTGCAAGACATGCATGTGAAGCTTCCATGAGATGTTTTTTAGGAACCATATCTATTATGTGACTTTTTCGGTTAAATAATAGAGGTGTAATAGACATGATAAGAGGGAAGTCAATATAATTATAGTCTATGATTAACCAACATATTATAATTCATTACATTAATAGAAGATGGTTAGTGGGGAGGGGTAATATATTTTTTCCCATCCCAACTGGGTTGGTCCCAAGATTGAATCCCTCAGTTATCTGCTCCAAATATGACCTTCTATCTTGCAAGCTGAACCTGAAATTCACTATACATGATCATCAAAGGGTGATTATTTCTATGAAAAACATTGATAACAAGGATTATTGGATTTGGTGTAAGGAAATTATTGGGAAATAAAACTTCATCGATTGGAGATTATAAACAAAGTGCTTCCCATTTATGATAAAATTCAATGAATAGGAATCAAACGGGTTCATAGGTTCTTTATTTGGAGGGAACATTGAGATGATAGTGCATATCTCTCTTTTTGATGGCATCTGGTCATGTATATTATAGAGATTCTTCAAAGATTTTACTAAAATCTATTCTTGGGAGATACTAAGTCTCTCCTTTCTTGAGAGATGGTTCCATGGTGTTTGTATGGATGGGAAAAAGAATATGGATGGATATTGGTTGATTCTAGTAGGTTGATGGTGATTATAGAAGGTGGGAAACTCGACTTCAATTGATGGGGTTATCAACTTTCCGAATGTAATAGTTTCTTGAACTAGGAATATCTTATTTTTCATAGTCCGTCCTTTTAATAAATGAGATGATGGACCCACCCTTAGAACTCTCTTTACTGGTAACTCTTCTAATCATTCAATATATAGAGGAAATCAGGGCCACTAGGTTTGATGGAACACCGATTTCAATTGGCTCAAAAATTATACATATGACTTGTGTAGCATGGGTTCAATGAAAGGAGGTGGTGTGGTTGGACACTCTATGGGATCTGTCATCTTTTCATTCATTATGTACTTTTTTTATGGTCAGTCCCTCTACCCTGAATCCTATTCAATGCTAACAGGTCTCTATGTATGTGATAAATAATCATTGGCCTGGAGATGGTGGGAACATGTTCTAGGATTCATTATGATTTTCTGCATGGCACAGGTATCACCCCTTGCTAAATATCTTATGTCATTAGAATGTTCATATACTTCATCAACAATCATATACATTTGAATCATACTTGGTTTAAGGGTAATAATGTTTCAGATTAAATTTCATCCACGATGGTCCAAGGGGATGACATTACATGATTCCAAAGAATTTACTCCATTCCTATAGAGGGGGTGAACCTAGTTAGAGGGGATTCATTCAATAATCACTATTTTTGATCTCCATAATTATTTATTTCTAATAATTTATTCTTGATTCTTTATTTTGGTTTTCATTTCCACTCTATTCCAAAATAATGAAATATGGTGATGAAAATGATATCCTTAAATACATCTCTATACTCATTAATACTATTCAAACCTATCATTCCTAATGTTTTCAATTTTTTTTAGAAAAATTGCTTCTCCATTAATTATATCATTCTCATTTTATAATTAAAACTAAAAACTATTTTTCTTACGGGGGAGTTGATCTAGAGGATCACATAGTTTTTAAGCTATTAATATTATCAATTTGTTGTAGAATTTTAATTTATGAATTTTTTTTGGATTTAATCATCCATCATTTCTAATATTCAATAGTATATAATACATGGTTTCATGTATCTTTGTTATATTTTTTCACTATAAATGTAAAATGTGTTGTTAGTTTGAATCATACATTCTATGACTCATTTGATATTATATTTTATTTCATTGTAAATAATTAAATTTCATTATTAGAATTATAGACATATAACTAAATGAAATAAATTATTTTCTAATACATAAGGTGTTACATATTTATCCTCAAATCCCTCTAAAAACATCAAAAAACTGCTAAGAATATATAAATTAAATCCTAAATGTGTCTTAAATTTATACCTAAAATTCAAGGATCATTTAAAAATTCCCTATATGATATTCTAATACATTAATGGTGTCTATATGTATTATCATACAAAAACATTGGCCACTATTATCATACATCTGACTCTTGTTCCCAAGTCTCCTCCTGGATATTCTTATATTTCCATATATTCTTATCAGGAGAAATCATCTTCACTCTTATCACTTTCTCACATAGGACTACGATATCCATCAATAAATCCATAAAAATATACATCCAAATACTACTCAATATCATCAATTTCAATAAGAATAACATGAAAAGAATCATACAAATTGAGTTGTGATATATGAAACACATTTTTGGTTTTCAAAATTGGATGATTTGGATATTTCATTATGCATCAATGTATATTTCTTCAGGGTTAGCATGGTTATCTTGGGGTTGTAGGACCCTAAAATTAATATATTGAATGTATTAAATATATTAAATAATGCACACACTTATTTATTGAATAAATATAATTTAAATGGATCCCAACCTCATATAGAAAATTTAATATTTTGGTTCCTTATAGATTTATAGGTTTACCCTAAGCATGAAATATATTTTATTGGCATTGGATGTTCCCATGAAATAATTCAATAGTATAGTCCTTAATAATTAAAATGTAAAATCTAGTTAATATATTAAGTATTAATCCAATACTCATCCTCATTTTATAATCATTTTTGGATCCTCCCATAGTGGTTAGCATTAAAACTCTAGGATAATTGAGAGGAGGAATATGGGATCCCCCAATGGTATTGAAAAAAATCATGGTCATGGATAAATGATGAAAACTGAAGGGATTATAGGGATGAAGGGTAAATGAGATGATTAACTCGATGAAATATCTTGTGAATATGTTTTGTAGTTATAAAAATATGTTCTCATGGTGGGGACCATTATTTTTTTGATTTCCACCCTTGTGTTCTGGTCTGATGACGATTTATTAAATATCATCTTAATTCCATTATTTTCCTTACTCTTATATACAATGAATTTAATTAAAAAAATTTATCCAAATTATATTTTTTTAACACAAATCTTTTACATTGCCTTTTTCTATGTTATTATGATCCTTTTCCATCCTCAAAGCCGCTAATGGGATTCTCAGTTTTCTATTATAAAACATCCATCTCTGCTCTTTATGTTCTTTATTGATTGCCCATTTGGTTACTGATTTGACATTTAATGACCAATTTGAGAGTGTATGAACCTCTATAATTGTGATGGATGTAAGAATGACGTTGAGATCGATTATTTACAGATGTGTCGATGGCAATGATTGATAATAGATGTTGTTAAACAGACCAGGAACATGATTTGAAGATTAGATGATTGACTAATCATGATTGGGAGACTAGAATTCATATTTCCGTCCATATGAAGCTTGTAATATATGAACTAAAGTGTTATCATTTATTTTTGGTGCATTTAGTGTTTATTAACTATGATTTATTATTGTAACGGTGGATCTAGATGATGTGGAAATGTTTCAAGTGGATAATGGTGATTCTTTGAAAATACCAACAATATAAATTGTAATGTGGAGGAACACACATAATATTTCTTGGTTTTATATGTTGACTAGTGTTTTTGCTAATCATAAATATCAAACATCATGTTGATGGGACAACACATCCTATTACACTACTTCGGTGGTCAATCCCTATGTATAGAGTGAACAGTTGGGACCATTGTGGATTAGGCACATCGTGTCCTTATAAATACATGTCATGTGGAAGAAATATGATCATCTATGATCACTCTTGGGAATAACACTCCCAATCCCTCATGAGGTTCCACATACCATGTTACTCAATTCACATGTTAAGTACTTTTCCCAAAATATTCTACCTTGTATATATTCAGTAGTACTTGAATTAATTCTAGTGAGTATCCCATCCTTGTTAATATTCTATGTAGGATGTGATATGGGGATTTTTGGGAATCATAGATTTGGTTAAAGGTGATTTAAGTGAGATTATTCTTCCATAAACACTAAATTGATTGTAGTTATTGGTTTTGATCATCAGAGATATGCATGGTTTAATACTTTGTTTGTACATAAGGATTTGGGTCCCCCATATACTATATACCTATAGAATTGATACTCTTCCACACTAAAGAGGGATTGGTTCCTCTATATACGAAGTGATACTCCACTATCATCAATCTCTAATGGGTATTGGGTTCTCTACTAGAGATAGTTATCCCTCATCAATGGATTGTCATAGTGAAGAGAAGGACCTAAACTATGATGTGATTTCCCACATGTGTTTATTCTTATACGTTTGACATATCAATCATTAATGACTTTGGCGTACATTTTATTAGATAAACATATCCTTACAAGGTGATAATGAACATGAGTGGTGGTCATTCAAGGAAATTTTATGTCAGTGTCTCTTCTATATGATCTTATCCAACTGTGGTCATGTTGGTATCTATTTTATCTTAAGTAGAGTGTAATGTCCCAGGTTTTGTCAGTTTGAAAACCTCTCTCATTTTCAATTTTTGAAATACTGGCCATGTAATTTTCAAATCTGGTGATCATATCTCAATTCCAAGAGTTCAATCAATGCTAGATTATTTTTTCGGTTATTATAGTCTTGGATAGTTTATGAGTTTTTTTGTTTTGGAAGTGTTAGAGGATAAATGCCCTATTTAAAAATAGCATGTGAGGTCACATTGTTTAGGGAAAAAGTATGTGTTGACTTCCAATAAACTATGTGGGATATTTTTTTACTAGATCATGGTTTAGGTAAACCATGGGAGGGAGGTTAAAATCCCTAAATGGTTGTATCTAGATGTTTTAGTTGCTTCTGTAGGGTTTGCACATAGTTAGATAAAACTCTGCTGAAGGACGGATAGGTAATACCACTATGGAAGTACCTCAACACTGTATAATGTAGGATTACCACACAGTTTGGATGATCGTGTGGGTAAAATGTGTGGCCTAGTAAATGAGGAAAATTTTCAATTTGACTTTTATTTATTTTTCTTATTTTTCCTTCTCCCTCACATTATTTCTCTTTACTCGCATGGACAGTTGGAGGAAACCACCTCCACATACCCTTCGACGGGTTTTGATCCATCACCTATATTGATGGTCCAATTTTAGATTCATCGGTTGCATTTGCTTTACAGAGGTTAGGCTAACCTCACCCACCCATCTTTTTAATTTTTTCTCACCTCATGCTGCACTAAATCCATTTGAGCAATTTCACCCAATTATTAGTGAATTTGAAAAAAAACTCAGATCTATGTCGAACTGCATCAAATTGGAGTTTGGTATGAAACATTACTATATCTCTGAATATAAAGTAGGTGGTAGATATCTCTATTTGGGATTTTATAGATTTTGGGGTGGTGCAGTTTTATCACACCGATGTGAAACTGAGTGAGACCCCCACTACTTGGCATAGAATAGATTTTATGTCCCATGGGGTTTCATTGGACATTCCCTTAACTTTTTTCCTCGATTGTGGTTTTGTTAGAGGTCATCTTACCATAGGGAAAATTTTATCGTGGTGTTTAATAAATTTAAATTCAATTCATATTTTATTTAAAGTTAATTATTAAAATATAATGTCTTGAGATGTGTTTTTTAGACTCATGGGGTCAGGATGTGCATGACCCGGGGAATTGATATGGTGTGTCCATCAGGATTGAGTGATGTTGATAATTGTAAGGCTTGGATCGAATCATTTGAGTGATATTGACCACATGATTTTACATCATGAATGTTGGTTTGAGGTTGTGATACTATCATGATGGGAATGGGCCATGATTTTGGGTTGTTACTGCCATCAAATTTGAGAGACATGGACACAGTGGAACGAGGTGTTGGTTGATGTGGATTAGGTTATTTATTTGGTGATTATTGTTCACATGTGATTTCTAAAGCAGTGAATTGAGTTGTGTGAAAATAGGATGACTCCATTGATGAGGAGTTTTTGACCACTCATGTGGGTAGAGGCCCCTGGTAGTGCAGCTTAGGAAATGGTTTGTGGGTGATTTCCATATAAAGCCACAAATAATGTGAATAACATTTGGTTGTTATTGATGATACTTCCAGCTGTGGGCTGAGGCTCACCATGATTGAGACATTGGGACTAGGATTATTTTGATGACATACATAACTATGATTTCAAATTTCAGGGTATGAGTAAACATGTTCATTGAGTAGGGGTCTATGGGACCATATACTAATGGCCCGAGCATGCCTTTGGGACATCAGTACTCACTGATACACAAGGTTTCAGGAGGCACTTGGTGTCGAGCTACTTTTTGAGGAAGTAATAGACTGTTCACATGATCTATATGACATCAAAGGTACCTTGGGACTTGGACCAAATACTTTCTCCCATTGATATATTTTTTCATTTTCCAATTAAGGTGATGATTTCGTAGTGGATTTTGAGAACCTGGAGAGCCTTGTTTATTTATTTTATTGTAATTATTTACTTTTATTTATTAAGAAAACTAGATTAAGTACTTATTCCTGGTACAGTCCACTAGGTGTTATCCTAATGTGACTAGTTCTCGCACCCTGCATGGTTCCTTTAGGACATAAGTAGAATTTATGAATTTACATTCAAGTAAGGGTTCAGAATTTTGATGTTGTTCGTAGCTCTGTTTTGCATGTGAGGTTGGAAATGACATTGAGGTCTTGCCTCTACTGGAGCTTGATTTTATTTTATATTATGTATCATCATGAAATATATGTAGGAATTGAACTATTCTTCCATTAGTTAACCTCTTTTAAATATTTACATGTATGGATTGTTATGAAATTCATGTTTTCCATGATTATTTAGTAGTGACTACAAGGGGATGTTGATCTGTTTACTTATCATCTAATTTATATATTTATTTATTTATTCCGCCATTTGAAAGGTCTAGTTCAAGTCTAATTTATTATGATACATGATATATATTATTACTTGAACTAATATTTTATCATTCCAATAGGGTAGAGCCTCTCCACTAAACATGTTTACACCCGGTCTAGTGGATCCTGGTCCAATTTCACTCTTTTGGATCCTAATTGGGGTGGGGATGATAAAAATGGTATCAATGTAGTTTCTTTTACCTCTTCAATGTTATTACTATTTGGGATTATGGATGGATGAAGATCAGGTGATTTTGTAACAGGGTTTATACCTTTTTCATGGGTGCCTTCATCCCCATGGTTAAGGGATGGACCAGGTTACCAGGGGTGGTAATTTATGTTCTATTTTTCTCATTTTACTTTTTGTTTTATTTAGACTTAATTTGGTACATGTGGTATGTAAAATATTAAATTATTGTGATATGTGACCCTTTACCATATGAGGTAAGGAATATTTGGTACTTTGGTCTTGTAATGTAAGGTGGGATTGTGATTGCTTGCTTGTCTAGATTTTCATAGGCTCATATTAGGGTATTTAAGTTTTAAAATTGCACATATTCTTTATAAATTGTTTATACCATGTGATAAATATCAAATTTCAGAATTTAGATTGGTAATAACATATAATTATAAATATTAAATTTCATGTTATGTGAATGTTCGGTATATCTTTTAAAAGAGAAGACCAATGGTATGATGTGTGGTGATTTTTATCCCCAGATTGGTAACTCGGTTGTCGGATTTAGGAATCATTGTTTTTCAAGAAGATCATGACCCAAGGATATTGTGATTCATTTCACTATTGAGGGTGGTGGTAAGGAGGTGATGTGGCCGGGATATCGGGGGTGCGAGGGCATTGTTGTGATAGGTGAGAGTAAGGGTAGGTGTTTATGCTACTTTTTACTACTTTCCTTATTTGTGTTGTATTTATATGTATGTGGGCTGTTTAAACATTTTATGGTATTCAGAAGGTCCATCATAGATGATTCTATGGAGCATCAAGAAAGTTATGGAAGGGTTTTTCTACTTCATGAGTAGGTTAATAATCATGAGTGTCAGACATATCAGGCTAAGGCTCATCATCAGGTTCCACTGTAGGTATGGTAACCACCTGATTTAACTACTTTTGGTCCATCCCATGATGAGAATATTTGGTCAAGCCTACTATGGGTTATCTAGGGTATCAAAAGTGGTTCTTAGGGAGTAGATCCATCAATGGAATACTTTAAATGGGAGTTCCATCCATAGCACATACCTCTTTTTTTGGGTGAGGGTGGTCTGAAAGTGGTTGAGAGTAGTACAGAGATCATGCAGACGATCTTCAAGCAGTTCGAGATGTCTCTTGGTTGGAGGGTCAAGCTGGAATGGTATATGTTTAGAGGTCCAAAAATTCAATGGTGGGATGTGCATGTGTAGGCAGTTAGGCTTAAGGGACTGTCTTATAAGGACTTTTAATTTGGGTTCTTCAATACCCTTTTACTGGAGATTCTAATGGGTGAAAGGGATCTGGTGTTCCTAAGACTTCAGCGGGATGACTTATCCACCACAAATTATGTAGTGACATTTACTGAGTTTCTTGGCATATTAGCTGGTATAGTGAATGAAAACACCTTTATGGTGAGTAATTATGAGGATACATTACATTATTCCATTCAGGTTTATGTAAGTATCTTAAGGCCAACCTCACTCTCCGAGGTAGTGAACCATGAGCTCATAGATGAGTGAAAACTAACGATGATATATTATCCCCGACGAGTGACATCTTTAGGTGATTTCAGTAGTGATGATTCAGAGAGGAGGGAGAAAGATAGATATAACTTCTAGAAGGTTGATCCATCCAATTACTTTAGTAGACAACCTCATAGTGAATCTTTAATAGTTTCCTTTTAGTGTTCAAAGTCGTGACATGTCTGGACTCAATGTGAGAGGCCCCCAATAGAGTTTCAGGCGTGTGGGAATGTTGGGAGTATTGATAGGTTCTATTGAAATACTTCTCATTCATCTAATGATTAGGTTCATGGTCAAACACATAATTGTTATGTTGGATCCAGATTAGTACTAGGTGTTGGTATCTGAGGTTCAACTGCACGTGGAAGACATGTCAGAGATAGTTTGACCTAGCACATGGGTTAGTGGTAGGTGACTAATTCAACACAACAGGGAGTTTAGGCATTGGGAATTCATGCTTTGGGCCAGGTATACACCATGGAGCATCTCATTTTTTGATCAGTCTTGTTAGCTTATGATAGTCAAAGGTATGCTACGGGTGTGGCTGTGATTTTCTGTTGTTTTCTTTTGGAATGGACAATTGAGGCATGTTTTTTTTCAGATGGCCTATTGAAAAGTGTCTGTTGGGGTGAAAAATGTTCAAAAGGAGTTATGTATGGGCTAAACAAAAGTTTTTCAGTAGGGTAGAATCATATTTTATGAGTGTTATATCTATTTATGAGGTTCGAGGAACCATATTCTATTCCTGAGCATCATGGGTGTGGGATTTTGAGATGCTTGGCATCATGGGAATCGATGGATTCGTGTTTCTAAGGTTCTTTGGAAGTGAGTAATTGAGGATATAGGTAACATGATGTTCGAGTAATCTGGGGACAATAATAGTGTCATATATAATTTAGGTGTGAGGAACCGGGATTGATTTAAGAATCCATGGAGGTTTGGGACCTCGTTTGGGCCAGGTGTGGCATGGATCGAGGTGGACCCCGATGCGGTGCATTATGTGGTATGGCTTATGGAAAGGAGTAAGATCACTTGATGTGTAGTGGGAGTGAAAATAAATCGTAAGAGTTCCAGGGGTTTGGGAATTGGTCATTGGACATTTCATTGATTTGATTTTTGGGTTGGTTGAGACCAGGTCAGGAAATTCAGATGGTGGGGAGCTCCTTCTTAAGGAAGATGATCTAAACATTTCAAGCCGAGGTTTTCTAGGTTCTAATTATTGGGACGGGTAGATTATCTACCATTTGTAGCATTAGTTTCTTAGCTCAGGTATGAGCTATGTTAAGGTGGGGAGATTTTAATGACCCGGGTTTTTGAATCATGTTGAAAACATATCCCATTTTCATTTTTTGAAATAATGGATATGGATTATTCAAATATGATTATAATAACAAAATTATGAGGTTCCATTTGCATTATATAGTGGTTTTTGGTAATTCTATAGTCTTGGAGAGTGTATCTAGTTCTTTGTTTTGTTTTTTGAAGAGTCTAAGGCCAAATGACATATTTTGGAATAGCATGTCGGGGTGAACAGTTTTTGGGAAAACGAAGTGTCTCCAACAATTTAACCATCCACCCCAGTTTTTTACTGGAGCACAATTTGTGTAAACTATGTGAGGGAGGTGCACATATGTGGGTGGGATTTTTCAGATGTTCCATAGGATGCCGCAATGTTTTTGTATGGTTATAGAAGACAATATGGAAGGTAGCATGGGTACTCCCACATAGGCAGTACCTCGACACTATAACACACATAGCTACTATTTGATTCAGGGAGGTTCTTTTCTATAAATAGAGTATGGTTTTTATTTTTTTTCAACCCTCATCTAGAATATTAGGGAGTTTCCAAGGGAAGGGATATTACAATTCATGTTGACTACAGTTTCGAAGGTGGCATTATTTCCAAGTGTTTTCCAAATGATTTGGCTCAAAATCTAATGGAAGGGAAAAAATCACCGAAAGTTATTTTATGGGATCAACTCATCATAATTATAGTAAATTAATTAGTTTATCAAATACTGGGTTGATTATTGTAAATATTTAGAGCATAAAAAATTGATACAATGATCTTCGTGATTATGATAAGTTGAGCATTTCTACTGCATGATGTGTTGACTGTGAACACATTGACTACATCAAATATCTATAGAAAATTGTGAAGGGAGGAGCACCATGAAGATGTTTTTGGTAGATTGGAAAAAACACACTAGAGGTAGTGGAGCATCACGAATGTCTGATCCAATAAACATAAGGCTACCCAACTTCATTCTACCTGATGTTTTTAAAGGAAAATATGGAATCACATTAATTTTTGCGAAGAAAGGGGAGCTCCACAAATCTAATTTTTTATGCGATCTTGAGCATCATGAAAAGAATTTTTTAGTATCGAATTATTATAATTCTTTGATTAATTACTACATCACAATGATGGGGTATTCAATGTTGACTCAGTGCGCTTCATAAAGGCAGTTTGTTCTATGAAGGCGCTTTTCTTCACAAAGTTATTGAGAATTACAAAGGTGCTTCACAAAATATAGTTTTGAATATTATTTTTTCCGTTAATATTATTTCAATGTGAATTGAATTAGGTTTATTGTTCAAGTCGATTCATGGGCTATATTGGGACATAGACATTTATTCCAATCAGATGATACGACCTTCCAATCGATAAACTGAGTAAAAATTCTCTCACAATAGTGATCTACGGGGTGTTGATGGAAGTGTTCCATGGGACGCTATGTTCTATCTCTAATATCATGTAATAGTAGTGGTACTATCCATGAGGTACTATTTTTTATCACATATATTTCACAACTAGTGATTATTAGCAGATTTAGGTATGACTGACAAACTTTCAACGTATGATCCTTCGAATATCCATTAGTGGTAAACAATGTAAAATTGTTTGAGATTTCATTGCACATGTTTTTTGTTTTCTACACATTCCCTTTGGTTGGACTGATTGGTTCCTACCAACGTGGTAAGAAGATCTATCAAATTTGAGAAAAAAGTTTACACCCTAATTTACCCACCCCTCTAATGTTGTTCTGAGGACCTTCAGGTGGTATCAGAGTGAGGTTACTGTTGTCAAATAATATTTTTTACTATAATGGAGAAATCAATATATTTAAGATGAGTCCCCCTCTTTGATGGAATAAATTTTCAGTTTTAGAATAAAAAGATGAGATATTATCTAAGACATCTTGAAAAGGATGTACTTTCTTCTACTGCCCATGGGATTTAGGTAACTGATGCAACATGATTGTCTATGACTAAAGAAAATGATTAAATGATTGATGTAGATTCCAAAGCACAAAATTCCCATACTAAAATAATATAAAATGAATTATCAATAAGGGTAATGAGTTTCACCAGAGCCAGATCTATGCTGGAAAAGATAGAAAATATATATAATGGTAATAACAAAGTGAATGACATCAAACTTCAAATTTCTCACAATAGGTTCTTTGATCTGAAAATGCATCCCAATGAAAACTGATACACCTTATTCAATTGAATTACTAAAATAATAATAGAATTTCATGGTCTTTATGAAGAAATTAATAACACTAACATAGTAAAAAAATATTGAGAATAATTCCCCCTTTTTATAGACCAAAACTTTCAGCCCTCGAGATAAGGGATCTTCCAAATCATTCCTTGGATGATCTACTAAGTATTCTAGTATCATATGAAATGAGAGTCAAATCAGAGGATGTAATAAGTCATGTTTGAAAGGAGATGGTTTTCAAATACATGGAAAAAATTGATATTTTTGGAGATAGTGTTAATGAAGGTAATGTGGAAAAATAACTCCTCTCTCAATTTTCCATGAAATTCAAGAGAGTAAAAGAGATATTTGGAGTAAAGATACCCTTGTAATGTTTTTATTGTGGTATCATAGGAAACATTTCCTCTCAGAGATCAAGGAAATTTAATGATGAATAATTTTATGTAGGAAACTCGCATGAAGCATCAAAAGTAGTTTTCCCAAAAAGGATACATCAAATTTAGAAATAAATTACAGATAAATATTTTTGTATGTAATGAAGAAGAAGATGAAAAAATTGACGAAGAAGAACCAAAGTGTAAATCACGAACTCAAGAATCAATGATGGATATAACTAAAAATTTAGATCCATAAAAAGATAAATCTAGGGATAATAGGTTGGGTTTTTATTCTTATCTCGAGATGAAATTTGACAATTATCTTTTTGAGATTTAGAATCATTGAAATAGACCCAGTGGAGAGAAAATTTTGAAGAGTCATTAGAATATGTTTATCAAATGGAAGCTAAAATTAATCGAATGGAAGAATTAGTTAAAGAACATTCAAAATATTTTGAATTTGGGCGAAATGTCATACATTTCCAAGGATGGACAATATTTCAAGTTTATTTGTGTGAGGAGGTGTATAGGGATGTTTATACCTTTCCCTTCGACGTATATATTGGAGTGGTGATGATGTACCTAGACAATCAAAGGTAGCATTTTTTGGCTGGTATGAGGCAGAGTATTGCACGATTAGTTTCTAGATGACTCACATATCATTATGTAATGGTTGAATATAAGGTTTTCTAGGGTTATAATCATCATATTTTGATCGAAGAATGGAATTGGGATGTCATATAGATAGATTTTGTGGTAGATATTCCAATTTTTGTTAGATTCCATGATTTTATCTTCCTGATTATTGACCAAATTATCTTGTTCAAACTTTTCCATTCCATCCAAGAGAATATTTTAGTTGATATGTAGGGTCGTTTTTATGTTCATGAGATCATAGTGATTTTTCAGGTACCCATGTGATCATCTTTAACCACTTTTTTAGTTCAAAAAATGGTTTTGGGGTAGATTCCATGAGGATTTTGTGATCTAGTTAGGGATACTATGACAATAACACTAATATGAATTTCCATGCTGAATGGCCTATTGATGTTTTAGAAGATACATGGATTACATTTATGTTAAAATTAATTTAAATCATGAACACTCACTTATATTTGGTTTATTTTTAATGTTATTATAGATTTCACTCTGTAAACTACATGAAACCATTCAATGCACTATATGGGAGGCACTACATAAAATCCTTGAAATGCCTATGATTAGAATGTAATCTCTTATTAGTTCAGAGATGGTTCAAGAAATGATAAAGAAGGCTCAGGTGATCCATGTTAAAATATGGAATGATCAAAATTTATAAAAATATTATACATTATGACATAGTAAATTAATGAATTCCGAGCATATAGTCTATATATTCCTAAGAGTCAACCTTTGATTAGTATTAAAAGGATTTAATTGGACAATAAATAAATCCATGTTTCCCATTAGACCATTCCATATTATGTGTATCAATGGTGATGATGAAAACTAATAAATCTTGCCCCAGATGATGCATTGGGTGCATTGTGACATACTTCTATTTGAGATGATGAGATACATGATTGAACTAGCACATATTATTCACTAGGGTAAGCTAGAGATTAAGTATTGATACGCCTTCATGGAATACATAGTGGTGATAAAGGATTGATTAGATAGGATCCCTCATAAGTGGACAATTACTCTGTTTTGAGTGTGTTGGTAGCATAAAATAATGTAAGAGATATCCTGGGAGCATGAGAGTTATGTGAAGGCTCATTACCCTCCCCATTCTTTGTAATTTTAGATTTTCATAGAAAAAAGAAATGAAGGTCACTAGATCTTAACATCTATTATTTTTGAAATATGTTTATATGAATATTTCCTTATGTTTCAATAGATTTTTCCATAGTGTTAAAAAATATTCTAGGTTACACGAGTGCTTAGAATTAATTTATTAAAATTATAAAAATAATGAAATCATGCCCACAACAACTTTTTAAATAATTGGAATTTTATATTAGAACCTCAGATGAAGAATCTATGATTGATGTTTATTTTATAATTAAATGAATTAATAGGTGAAACATAAGTACTATTACACTCTAATGTCACTATTTTTTGTGAATATTTTTTTCATGGATTGGCCTCATGTGTTAGAGATTTTATTGGATGAATGGTTGGAAATTTTGGTGACTTCTTCTACGTTTCATGCCTCCTTTGTCCATGCTCTTTGATTTCAATTGATTTAGTTTAATTTATTATTTTAAAGGTAAAATTGGCGATGATGTTTCCAAATTAATGGTTTTTATTAATAAATCCACATATTTTTTTAAACTATGTGATGATTTTTTATCTGATGTTATTTTCTAAATAGATGAAGGTTTGATGAAACTAATTCTTAAAAATTGTGATTCTTTATAGATAGAGGATCTGTTTTTAAATTTGTATTGTTCTTGTAAAATTTTATATTACTATGTTTTATATATTTTATTATTTGAGAATGAGATGGTTCTATAATATGTTATTTGGATGTCATGGAAACTAAATGAAAACATATTCTTTATATTATTTTCAAACATGTAATTATTTAATTTTATAATGGTGTTGAAATAAAATAGTGGTATCCTAATATCATTTGGATCACACACTACCAACTCATGTGGGTTGGTATGTAGTCTTCCTGGATTATGTATAATTCTCTAGGTCTTTCCTTCAGGTTTTATTGGATTCTTTTTTCCTTGTGGAATAGAGAGTTTTGGGGAATTTTTTAGTGAATAGATATTAATTAAAATATGGTGGGTTTTATTTTAATATCATGGAGTATGTTCAATATTATTTTGTTTCGTCCTCTTTGTCCTCCTATTCTATTTCACCCAGTTTAATTTTTTATTTTTGTAAAATTTTATTTAATATTTATTTTTGGGAAATATATTTTTCAGAATTTAATATTGTTCCTATATTATTATTCAATATTTTTATGTCTATGATTATAGTTAATACATTTTTATTTTGGAAGGACATCTAACACTTGGATACCTCATGTCGGTATGATGGTTGGGTCACATTTTGTATGTTTTTGCTCATGAGGGTGAATTTATACTCAATGGTTATTCTAATTACCCATGATGTATTTTATAAGCCCAAGAGGATTAGGGATGCACCTTTCGTTACTGGAAGGTTGTCTTGGGTGTCAATCTAAATGGTGGTTAGCACTAGTTCACTAAAAAAGTATCATAGCATTGGTTTATTAATTTTGTCCTATGTTTTTGGGATTTAACTTTTTATTATTTTGGGGTCTAGGGTAGCCATGAGATAAGACAAACATTGACCAGGTTTTAGGTTTGGGAAGTGATTTTCTAACTCTTCCTTATTTTAAATCTCGAGTTTACATAGGTTTATAGGTTCTCTCTTCTATGTATAGGTCTTTTAGTTGGTTATTTTTTGGATACTATAATTTTTTTATACTAGTATGTGTTTTAGGGAGTGTTTGTGAGTTTTTTAGGGGAATTCCTCATTTTTGGAAAAAAAATGGATGAAATGTAAAAGCCCAAAGATTAAGGACTATTATTTTTCAAAATGTGAATACTTTATGTGGAACATTCTGGAAAACATCCAATGGAACTAACATTGTTGATTTATATTGTAAATTATGATGTCATTTAATTTCTATCAGTGATGGAAGTATGTAAATTTTTTCACTTATAAGATTATATATGATTATTCTTTGATTTATGGGGTTGTTTACGTGTTTTTTATTGAAACCTTTATGAAGGTTCATATAATAAGTTTTTAATTCAAATGTTTTATCAACTAGTAGTTGGAATTGTTTGAAAAAACATGTCATTGGTGAGTGGAGAAAAGATTATGAAAGTTTATTGAAACTAATAATTCTAATTTAATATAATTAGTGATTTTGGGATGTGATAATTTAAAAATTATTTGGGTGTGTACTATAAATTGTTTCCATGTTTTTTTGTTAAAATTTGGAAAGGGGGTTTTTGACCTCGATTGGTTTTCACCATGATTTTGTTCCCTTGATAGAAATTTTCAAGTGGATAGTAATTTTAATTAATTTGGTGTTTTTTATCTTTATATAGAAATTTAATTTTTTTTTGATTGAATATTTTGTTCTATGATTTTTTATAAAGCAACCCCATTGAAAAACCATTAATTTGAGACAAGAATACCTTAGGTAGTTGTCCTAGTGATAAAGTTGTTACCTAGATAATATATTACTATATATAGACTCATGTTAGAGTAGAAGTTCTATGTTTTTATCAGGATTTAGTTAATGAATTAGAGTTTTTGTTCTAATACACTCCTATATTATATTTTGAAGGAGGATCCCCTAATCTGATTCAGTGGCCTTCCAATGTGGAAGTGGTTTTAAACTTGCTATAAACTCTTTCATCCTCTTGGTGAGGTGCATCATTCCTTTGTTCAAATTATTATATTTGGGGTCATGGAATATCATTATTCATGCCAAACCATTTTAGGATCTATCAATGTGATATTTCATGTCCACCCTATTATGAGGTTTTATTTAGAAAAATTGAGAGTTGATAAAGCAATAATGTTTTATGGTATCCTCTATGGAGATAATTTAATGAATGCCTGTGTTAAATATTTTACTGTATTGTTACCATTCTCTCCAATGTTGGATAATAATTATTCAAATAATTAAAGGTTTACAACTACAATATTTCTTTCTAATTTTTGTTCTTCAATGTTTGAATCAGGGACGACTACCAATATAGAAGTAGTTTTATAAGGCCATAATCACTAGGGAAATTTTTATAAAAAAACCTATGATGATAGATTCTTTAATTACTAATAGATATAGTAAATATTTTTTGGATAACGATATGTGGATATCAGATGTTAATAGTTATGGTAGGATATTTTCTCAACCTTCCATCCTTGTTTTAGTAGAGGACATTAGTGTGTTTCCAGTATGGAATGTTTAGGAATGTTAATATATCTTGTATTTTATCTCCGAATACATGGTTTCAATGTGGTTATCCTGAAAAAATTCATTAGTTTTATTAAATTGTTCATGCACCATAAGAAAATATATTTTCCCCAGATTGAATATGTTATTCCATCTGCATAATCACATATATTATAGACTTGGAAGCTATTTTTTTTGGAGAATCCTATTTTTTAATTTTCTTATTTTTTAATTTTTAACATATCCCATTTTTTGACCCATTTACCTTATATAAAATTCATGAAAGGGATTTTAAATATATTTTTTATCATTTGAGTAGTTAATTCATTATTTGTTATTGATACTTACTGTCTTCTATACATGGAAAAAATTATGTGTTGATAATTTTTTTGATAGATGAAATGCAGATGAATTATTTGTAGGTTATGGTTATGAGGACAATATTTTGGTTTCCAGTTAGTTTGTGAGAGCTATCAAGTATATTTTTTTTATGAATCATCATGGTTTACAATTATATGAGTTTATCAATGAGTTACCATATCTGTAGTATCATAACCTAATTTTATAACCATTCATTTCAATAGTTAGGCATTTTAATGTTGGGTTGTACCATTTCTTTCATGGAGTGGATTTTTTAGTGATTAGGACATATTATATTTTGTATGTTCTTGAAGATGTTCTCTCCTATTTTGTTTTAATATAGTTGTTAAAGTTAATGGACTCATGTACCCTTGATGATTATAATCCTTTTTGGTGCACCTATTTAATATATTAATAATATAACAAAATTCTATATGAAGGGGAGTCCTATAGAAGGAATGTGTATCATTTTCATTTTTTTGGAGGGTTCCTTTATAATTCCATACCTAGGGATGTGATTTATTTTTTATCCAATTACCATAGATGTTCTAGATGTTGTGTTTACATTTTATCCCTTGATGTTTTTGGAACTATGTTGATATTTTGTGTGGTGGTTATTACCTAGATCTTCTTGATTTCAAATAAAATACTAATAGTAACTATCCCCACATTATCATCTTTTCCTATTCAAATCCAGTCAGTGAGGATTCTTCATATTACAATTATTAGGGATTTTATTAGTTGTTGATGTAAAATACATTCAAAAGTGTTTATCATTATGAATTTTTTATTTATCTCTTATATCCATAGTATTGAGGGTTCGGAAGCTGGTTATTGATATATCCCAAATTTTAGGGAAGTTAGTCATTAAAACATCTTTTTTACATAGTTAATGAAGACTTTTTTACGGATCAAATTAGAATGGAGTGGTGATTTTACATGAAAACGTCCCTTTTATGCAAGAATATTTTTTTTCATAGCTTATTCCCATGAGTTAGGGATGTTATATGCAGAAAATTATTAATATTTGGGGAACATATCTAGTTCACATGGTTAAAATAACTTTTATTCTAAGTTTCTAACATCCTCAACTTTTTAACAGCACCTATATAAACATTTACATAATTGATTGGTAAATCATGCTAGTAAACAATGTGACTGAAATAGAAATGGTCATATTTTCCTTTTTTTATTCTAAATAATTGGTGGTTACTCCATTTTTTCCCCACTCCATTCAAACAGATCAATATGACTCTCCCATGTTTATTCCTTCTCCCCCAATCCATCCAAGGGTGATTTATGAGGGTTTCTTTGTGATTCTTCACCCAAAATGAAATATTTTGTTTGGATTCTCCTTCTTCAAGATTTTTCTTCCTTTTTTATCCATAATCTCTAATTCTAGTGGCCATAGTTTCCATATTTCCATATAAAGTGCTATTCTAGAACTGTTTTATTTCATTATAGGTGTTATAAACCCTCATTTGAGACCTAATCCAATGGTTTTCATCGAAGGTGATATGATTCCCCCCATGATATATGTGTTTCCATATAATTGTATTTTATTTAATAGTTACATAGATACAAGAATTTTTTAATTTTTTTAATATTGATAATTTTGATGTTAGCTATCAAGGGTTGGAATATCAATTTTTTCATTTACATCACTAGGTTATCATGTGGATTAATTGGTGGTGTTTCATGAATATATATAAATTTTATCAAAACATGTATTTTATTCATTGAAAATGATTGATAAAATTAATAATATGATTTTCTATAAAAAAAAATTTTCACTATATTATAGTTTAAATTTTATTTACAATACGGGGTTCATATATTTTTTAATGGATTTCCATTTATAGAGGGTGGTGTTTTTTTATGAAATCATATGGGGATACATTTTATTTTTTATGGTCTGGTTTTCAGTTTGACAGTTATTTCCATTTGATTTTTTTATGGATTCAATTTATTTTCTTATGGGAAAACCAAATGTATATAATATAAGTTATAAGTGACTAAAAAGGTTGGAACTTTTTGAAGTAATATTTGATTAATTCCTATATTGTTCATTTATTAGTACCCATTTTATTTTTTATGATGATTATGTGTATCTAAGATATCTTAAAAAATATAATTTAAGTCAATTTGGGTATTTAAAATATTTTTATGATTATATTTTTATTTATTCATAGTTCACCCACTTTTATTGAGGAAATAATATTCTTGATTGGGTTTTCTTTTCATTTAATCATCCACTTTATTTTTTAACAATGTCATTACATGTTTGTTATATTATTCTCTTTCACATTATAATGTGTTTTTTTCTTTATATGGAGAATATATTTCATTATTAAATACTATTTTTTGTATATTCACACTTCATAAAGATATATCATTATAAAAGAAAGGCTTCCACATTTTATTTTGGATATTTTTCCGCAATTTCCATATACTATCTTACCAAAAATGTTTCTCTTATAACTTTGAAATATATATTTGTGTGTTTATCCTATTTTATAACCTTTATTTTTCTCCTTAAATATATTAATAAGGATATATTACAAGTAATTAATGAATTTGGATTTTTTCAATCCATCCAATGAAATAAATGTTTTATTAAATAAATAAAGAAACTGAAAATGGTAGAATGAATAAAATAAAAAATAGCAATATCAGGGTGGCCTAAAATAATGGGGTCCAAGAGAATCAATTCAAAAAAAACAACACACTAAGGGGGAAGGGATCTCAGGTTGGAAAATTCCTATAAGGATTGTTCTGATTTCCATTTGAATGAAAATAGTTTACAATGTAGTTATCCTTACACCAAGTTTGATTCAAACATGCACATCCAATATAACTCTTTTATATTTGGATGAGGTAGACAGTGGAACTTTTCTTATAATTTTTCTTTGGATTGAATTGAAAATAAATGGGGGATTTGTTCAATCTGAGTGAGGGTGATATAAGTGGATGTACAAATCACAATCTCCATAAGAAAATCAATAGAATTAGTAATAAAAGACTCTTTGCATCTATATAAGCTGATAAAAATAAATAACCACTAATATTTTGGAAGCCTTAGACCACTCCTCCCCCTCTCATGATACCAAGATAGTAGGATCCATAAATTTGATCTGGAACCCATTACCAAGAGGGTTCCATCAAAACCATCTACCTAGAGTAGCCACTCTATATAATGTAGGTGAGTGTCTCATTCCATACATGACTATCGTTGTGGAGTGGGAATTTTCAGAATGATTTAAGAGAGAACCAAGATCAACTAAAAGGAATATAGACTAAATTTTCATGTCTAAATGAGAGATATGAGAAACTTCCAATAATTAATTATTTATCGCATTCCAAGAACCCTATAAAATGATAGATAAGAGAGCCATCCCCACCTTACACTCTTGAATATTATACCCTACCTCTTGAAATCATATATTTAAAAAATACCACTAGTGCATGTCATTATGTTGATTCTAATGAGGTTCCCCAATTGATTCCACACACACATTTCAAATTCCCCCTAAGAAAACAACTTCTCAATAGTTTCTTCACTAGATTCTTGACAACATAATAAATTTGATTTGAGATAGACTCCCTTAAGTCATATTACCTCATATTTTATCATATCATTGAAACATATGTTCCAAAAAATGAAATTAATTTTATTTTGAATCTCATTACACTAGATAATCCTTCCATGTTCTGCTTTCCTATTTTTTGGGATAGAAACATGATACTCTTTGGCTAAGAGGGATCCTGATGATGCTCAAGTGAACACAAGTTTATTAGGAACAGAATACCACTTAATGATATAGAAAATATCACATTTATGTTGATGAAGAGTGGCCTGGATGGAAATAGGGAAGCTATATACCGAGAAAAAGGTAATGTTTATAATGGCCCAAATCATGAGGTACATGGACATTACATTACTTTTTTGGAATACTTAATACAAAACAAAACAAACGCCCAATGACCATATTAGTTTAGTGTCTTTGGAAACTTGAAACACAATCTTTTAATCCTGGTGAAAGATCTGCAGCATCACCCATATAGATCTTACCATTTTTTTTTCTTACCTAAAACCGTTATTTATATCCACGAGAAAAGAAAACATAAAAAGGTTGAGCTCAAATTATCAGTAAGGGTAAACATAGAGAACTTAAAAACAATCCATATACATTTGAATGTAAAAACATGAACATAAAACATCAAAATCATGAGCAATGACATAAATCATGGTAGTACAAAAGGCATAGATCATAAATGAACATGAATCATGATAAAAAGTCATGGGAATAAAAATTGTAATTGTGGAAAACCATTATACACATGATATGATTTCCATAGTAGCCAAGGCATTGCTCCCAAGACTATCATAGTGGACAATGTCCATTACTAAACTAGGATTATATTCCGTTCTAGCCCTATATTTTTGAACTGGTTTTACTTGTCGTTCTAGCCATGTCTATCTCATGAGATATAAAGTTTTACCCAATGAATTAGAGGGAGATATAGGTCCCACCTATCTCATAATGAAATCTTTCTTACGTGTGCCACAAAATAAACATAAATCATTCATCATAACCCAAATAATAAAATGGGATTCATAAACATCATCCCATCATAACGTAATCCATATAAAAAATGGATATCATTTCATCATAAGAAAAATAAATCCATGTAAATAATAGAGACGTTACACAAGAAACATAAACATATTAAATAACGTCATCTTAGATGGAAAATAATTTTGATAAAACACATGAAATGAATTCTTGAGGAAAATATCCTTTTTATTCAAAATAATTTTCTTTTCTCAATATTCCATGAAATTTTAAAAGAGTATTTTTTGGAAATAATCATGAAATCCTGTAGAGGAAGCTTCGTGAAAATAAGATGTTACGAAACTGTAAAAATATCTTCATACCATATAATTAAAAAAACATTCTTCACATATTTTGCTGGAAAAGTCAAAAAAGTACCTCGTATGGTAAACAAAAGAAAGATTCCTTCTATAACATATGGTAAAAGTAAAAAAGAGGTTAACATGACATTAAACATACATGGAAGAATAGTTATCCCCAGTAAATATGTACAATTAAACAATCTCAAATAAGAATGAGATTGGAATAATTATCCCTTACCTTAGGTCTGATATGCTTTGTACGTATCTGAACCTCTTGTATAATGATTTAAATAATGTCATTGACTTATTAAATAATCATATTCACTGTTATGATATCATATATGGTCATATTCTTACCTTATTTTTAGTAGTATTTCATTGCTACATGTTATTCGGGTGTTCATTGCTTTATGTTCTTATGCGTGTTTTGTCGAATAAATTATTATTCCTCTTTTTAGGTTATAGATAAATCATTTAAAGAATGGTATTATTGTAATATATATCATATTTATTCACTAAATTTATTTATAGAATCATTATTCAATGAATATCATGTAGAACGAGTCACATCACATTGTGGAGACGGTAGGTCGTACGTACGCATAAGCGATGATATCATTCCCATGATTGTGGAATTGTATTAAAATTTATGATGTATAATATTTCAAAGTGATATCACATTAAAATAATCATATATAGTTATTTCTTCCATCCTTATACCCATCCAAGTATGTTAGTGATGAAATAAAAGATTTCACCACGGCGTGGAGATGGTAAGTCGAACGTACACACATGTGGTTATTTCATTTTTTCATAGGATGGATAGAAGATATAATATGGTTTTTTCAAATTCATAATAAAATATCAGTATACAATTGATACTGGAGTTATTAATTAATAATGAAACAACTCATATAGAGGAAGTTGGAGAAGAAATAAGTTTGAAGGAATTGGTAAAGGATATAACCTCTTCTTCGACGCGCCTCCTCTTTACCTCCTCTTAGGGTACTAAAATTGGCCTTTGAAGAATACCATGACATCTAGTAGGTTTCTAGGGAAGAGGAGAACTAAAATTTTCAGGTTTTGGACGAATTAGAATGCTGAAAAATGGTGTGAAGTGGTGAGGGAGGAGGTGCCCTTTTATAAGGGAAGAGAGGGGTACCTTGGGAAACCTAACCAATATTAATTTATAATAAATTTAAACCCCACATAAAAACCTCAAAAAGTGACTCAATTCGAAGATGAGATGATATAGGGTTATAGTCGCTTCAACCAATAACATTTATACAAGTTTAATGTTTATTTTAAACCGTATCATTTTGATTTATCCTTGTTTAATCTATTTAATTTTATTTGTGGTAATAATATTCTAAAAAATAAATTGTTATAAATACATAATCATATGTTGTAAATTTTCTACAATTGGATAATTTATAACCTTGTAGACCATATAAATTTAAATTTGTAATTTTTAAATATATTTGTGTTTTTTAAATAATTTAATAACATGTTATTTTTATAAAATACCAATGTGTAAATTTTGAAACTATTCATTTATTTGAATTTAAATAAAATACAAATAGAGAATATATTCGAACCAAAATATTTATTCTGTTCCTAACATGTCGTATTATTTTTAGAAATTCGTGTAGCATATTAATTAGTTCATATAATATTTATTTCAATATTTTTAAAACCATTTGTTTGATATTTCTCTTAATAAAATAATTACTACAACATTTCTATATAATTATTTAATATACTTATCTGTTGCATAAAAATTAAAAATAAAATAATATGATTAATATAAATCTAATATAATTCATAAGAATATTTTAGTCAAATGTATCTTCTAAAACACCAAACTTTTAAAATGTTATGTTTATTAAATTATGAAGGTGAAAACTTTGATATCATTTATAATAAAATAATATAAGTGTCATAATTGCTTTTATAAGGCTACAAATGGTCAACAATTCGAATTTTGGATGCTTATGGTTTATATATACACTAAAAATAAGTTTAGGTTAGGTTTTTTGGCCTTTTATGGGTAGTATTAGATTAATAAAAACTATATTATTGATTTTTCAGTAAATAAATAATTTCTCCATCATTAATGTATAAGATATTAAAGTAATTATATATTTCTTAAAAATTAAAAAACAATTACCATGATAAAGGAAAAAATTTGTCTTTAAAATCTGTATTTATAACCGAATTTGTATTCTGTATAACCTTATATTAAAAATAATTTAATTATTAAAGTTTGAGTGAGACATATTTCACTTTAATTTAAATAAAATAAATTAAAGTTCTTAATCAGATAAAAGTGGGTTATAATAGATACCATTTAGACCCAAGTATATTTTATGATGAAATATAATCATCCAATTATATTAAGATAAGTGTAAGGGTAATTTTATTATATTATTTTTACCCTTAATTACCTAATTTACCTTTAACTGCAGTAAATAAAATTTATCGTAATTACTATTCATAATGCCCAAAAATAAAAATTAACCTATTAACATAATTTGAACCAAATGATTCCAAATATGGAATCCATTTTTCCAAATTAAAAAAACACAGAATTTGCATTAATTACTTTAAAATTAATACCGTTGTCGAAAAGAAGCGTGTTTTTGTTTAAAACATTGCAAAATATTGAATTTATTTTACCTATGAATTAAATTTAAAATTAATTCTATTGATATAAAATATATTAAATTGTAAAAATATATTAAATTTATACTTTAAAACAATTTAATATTATAACTGAACCATATAAATTATCTCGATGAAAAAAGTTGTTTTTAAGTAAAATTTAGCGTGTTTTTACTATTCATCTAAATAAGAACATTGTGAGAAAAATATTAAAACATTATCCATTGTAAATTTTTAAATCCTGATTAAAAAGAATAATTTTATTTTATAAAATTGAACTTATAAACTTATCAAAAATTACATTTAAAATTGGTGTGCCATCAAAAGGCGGCAAAACTGCATTTTTTTAAAAATACTTCTTCTATCTGAAAAATTGATTTTGTTCTCATACATCATTCTAGAAAATGTGTAAGATGAATTATAATTTTATAAAATTCGAATTGCGGTTAATACTATTCAAAACAGCTATTTCATAATAATATTATCACAATATATCCTCTTTTTAGTGAAACACGGTATTGGGTACAACACACGCTATTGAGGAAGGTCACTCTTGTGTGTAAAGCAAGCCAAGTCAGGGTTGCGTGTTGGGAAATCATCATTTGGTGTTGTGTATAACATACTCAAAATATAGTTCAGTTATACATTGATCAAAATCTATACTTGGTGTTGTGTAAAATGAATTTTATTCGAAAGAACTAGAAATCGTGTGCATCACAAGCCAAGAATAGTGTTGTGTATACTACATGCTAAAATGGTGTTGCATGTAGCGCAAGATAATCTTGCTGAAGTGTACAAAAAATAAATAAAATAAATAAATAATAATAATTCTCATAAAATCTCGGGGTCTTACATTCTACCCCCTTAAAATGAATTTCGTCGTCGAAATTCTTTGAGGTTATAAATGGGTTTCTACATAAATGTTTCTTTCATAGAATCCCACATTATAAAAAGGAATACTAAAACATCATTTTATAAAGGAATGTTAGAAACATAACGGATACCCAAAGTAACTCATCATTGGGATTCCACTAAGGGTGTAATTTTGGCCCGGCGGCCCGAAAGCCTAACAGGTCCGGCCCGAAAGCCCGAGCGGCCCGACCCGGCAAAGCCCGCATCGGGCCAGGCCGGGCTCGGGCCGTAGGTTCCGCGGGTCGGGCCTGAGCCTTTCCAGGCAGGCCTGCGGGGCAGGCTGGGCCGGCCCAAAAAACCTCGGCCCGCGAGCTCGCGCAAAGCCCTGCCCGCCGGCCCGCCTCCCCCTACCTCAAGCTCCCAAGGCTGCGCATGGACCAACTGGTCCAGGCGATGCGCCTGTAAATTAATCACAGGTCTATATATATATGGATATATTTATATATATATATATATATATGTATATATATATATATATGTATATATATATATATATATGTATATATGTATATATCTATATATATATATAGATATATATATATATCTGGATATATCTATCTCTATATACATATATCGATATATATATATATATATCGATATATATATATATATATCGATATATATATATATATATATATCTATATATTTATATATAGATATATTTATATATATATAGATCTATTTATATATATATATATCTCAATATCTATATGTATATATCTATCTATATATACATATATCTATGTATATATATCTCTATATCTATATATCTCTATCTATATATATATCTATACATACATATATATATATATTAATATATATATCTCTAGCTCTATATACATATATCTCTTTATATATCTGTATATATACATACATCTATATATATATCTACCTATATATCTCTCTATATATACATGTATCTTTATACATTTATATTTATCTATATGTGTGTGTGTGTGTGTGTGTATTTCAATCTATATGTGCATATATCATTATATATTAACAAAAAATGATATTATATATATACATATAATTATTACTATATATAATTATAATGTGTGTATAAATATATATATACAACGATATATAATTATATATATAAACAAAGCCATTAATAATATGTATCAATTAAGTGTGGTTTTTAAAAATTAATTAATAATATGTGTGTGTGTGTGTGTCTATATATGTATATGATTTAATATAATATATATATATATATAAACAAATCTATTAATAAATATATATATACAACGATATATAATTATATATATAAACAAAGCCATTAATAATATGTATCAATTAAGTGTGGTTTTTAAAAATTAATTAATAATATGTGTGTGTGTGTGTGTGTGTGTGTGTGTGTGTGTGTGTGTGTGTGTGTGTGTGTATATGATTTAATATAATATATATATATATATATAAACAAAGCTATTAATAAATATATATATATATATCAATGATTTAATATTATATATATATAGTAACTCTTTGTATATTAATAAAAAAATAAGTATGGTTTTTAAAAATCCATTAATAATATATATATGTTTGTATATGTATATGTATATGATATGATATATATATATAT
The DNA here is from genome assembly GCA_963277665.1 of Viscum album. NCBI lineage: Eukaryota > Viridiplantae > Streptophyta > Magnoliopsida > Santalales > Viscaceae > Viscum > Viscum album. The sequence goes on from OY728126.1 coordinate 1,960,041,708, forward strand.
ATCAATGATTTAATATAATAGTGTATATGTATAAACAAAGCCATTAATAAAATATATCAATTAAGTGTGGTTTTTAAAAATCCATTAATAATATATACATATATGTATATGTATATGTATATGTGTATGTATATGTATATGTATATGTATATGTATATGTATATGATTTAATATAATATATATATATATATATATATATAAACAAAGCTATTAATATATATCTATATATATCAATGATTTAATGTTATATATATATAATAACATGTTGTATATTAATAAAAAAATAAGTATGGTTTTTAAAAATCCATTGATAATATATATATATATATGTGTGTGTGTATATGTATATGTATATGATATAATATAATATATATGTATATAAACAAAGCTATTAATATATATATATATCGATGATTTAATATAATAGTGTATATATATAAACAAAGTCATTAATAATATGCATCAATTAAGTGTGGTTTTTAAAATCCATTAATAATATATATATGTATGTATATATATGATTTAATATTATATATATATAATAACTTGTTGTATATTAATAAAAAAATAACACACTCGCTTCGTGCAAGTCCCCCAACTTCATTAATTTTTTTAAGTACGTTGCAATATGCATAAATTATATATACTATACATATATAAATCTATTTAGAAAAAAAATTAACTCACCCAATGATGTTTGCGCACACCCCCAATATATATATATAAACAAAGCCATTAACTCACCCAATGATGTTCGCGCACACCCCCTAATTATTTTATTACAATTTTCTAATATCATATATATATATATATATAATAACTTATTATATATTAAAAAAAATAACTACTCACTAAATGATATTCGCTCACCCTCAACCTCATTATTTTTTTTAAAATATGATAAAACTTTCATATATTATATATACTATATATACATATATAAATTTATTTAGAAAACAATTAACTCACCCACTGTTGCGCACCCGCTAAGAGTGTAATTTCAGTCCAGACAGGGCCGGGTCAAGCCTGCCCTACAAAAAAATTAAAAAACGTTTAAAAAAATGTTTTAAATTAAACAAACACTAAAAAATACTTAAGTTAAAAAAATAAATGTAAAAAAAATGTTTTAAATAAATGATTAAAAACATTTAAATAACAACACTTTAAACTAACCACTCACTGCTGCGCACCCCACAATAACTCATTATTATTTTTCTAATTTGTACATAATATATATAAATTCACAGACTTGTTTAAATCTATATAAAAAAATAACATATTCACCCACTGTAAAATGTTTTTACAAAAAACGTGTAAAATGTTTAAAAAAAATACATGTAAAAAATATGCGTTCAAAAAACGTTTTAAATTAAACGTCTAAAAATAAATGTAAAAAACGTTTTAAACAACTGTTAAAAAATGGTTTAAATAAAAATGTTTAAATTTTTTTTAAACAAACATTTAAATTAATTTTTTTAAAATAAACACTTAAAAAATACTTTTTACATTAAAATGTGAAAAAAGTTAAATGTTTTAAAAAAAATACTTGTAAAAAGCATGCGTTTAAAAAAAATAAAAAATGTTTTAAATTAATCATTTAAAAATAAATGCAAAAAATTGTTTTAAAAAGATGTTAAAAAAACAGTTTAAATAAAAATGTTTAAATAAAAAATACTAAAAAATGCTTAAAAATTATAAATAAGTTAAAAAAAATAAATGTAAATTTTTTTTTACATAAATGTTAGAAAAACGTTTAAATAATAAGGCTTTAAACTCACTCATGGCAGCTGCGCACCCTCATTATTTTTTTACAATTTGCAAATAATATATATATATATATAAATATATATATATATATATACAAAAAACATATCCACCCACTGTAAAATGTTAATAAAAAATAAAATAAACGTTTTTACAAAAAAACAAGTATTTAAAAATAAATGTAAAGAAACGTTTTAAATAAATGTTATAAAAATGTTTAAATAAAAAAAATTAAGAGACAATTATTTTGAAAATAATAAAAGCCCACCATGGCCCGATTTGAAAAAGCTCGGCCCGGCCCGATTGTTTGGGCCGGCCCGAGGCCGGGCTCGGGCCGCCTCATGGGGTTCTTCGGGCCGGCCCGGCCTGGCCCGAATAGTGGTCATCGGCCCGACACTTTGCATGACAGGCCCGGCCCGGCCTTGTCTGGGCCGGGCCGGGCTGAAATTACACCCCTAGTTTCCACATAGGATAACATAGGGGAAAACATGGATATGGGAGAGACATATTACCATGAATTTCTGATGAAGAGTGGTAGAGAAAAAGGCTATGAAAAAGCCAATAATCACAAAGACATAAATTTGTGATGATCAAAGGTACCATCTGATTTATCAGATCTAAGAGTACTAGGACAACATTTTTTGGTTTTCAAGATCATTTCCCTAATATAGATGAATTTTTACATAAAGAGAAATACTTACTTTATTTCAGTGTAATATCATTGTTGGTCACTCCATGAACAATTTCCAATTAATCTCTTATTTAAATAAATGAATTTGAATTTTTCATTATTGAAGTATTAATAGATCATGTGATAGAATGATAGGTCATTCCATCTATTTCAAATATAAGGATATAAAATGTTATTAAATATGCATTAGTCCATCTATGGTGAGATTAATTGTATATGGTTTCAAAAATGGACTTATACTTCATCTATCATAATGGTTAATAAAATAAAACTGGTTTCTAATAACCAGGGACTTCTTTGGAGGCCATTGGAAGATTATAAATGCATGTCGCACTTCTTTTGTGTTTTTAATTACCATAACCTTGTCCGACACGACGGGTTTTCTTCCGTCCTAAAGGTTGTCCTTTTTCTAAAATTGTACTATTATAACATTCTAAAAAGATGTTTTAGCACTAAACAATATTATCTGATGTCCAACTTAATTCATTCCAATCATTAGGCATATCAAAAATAATTCTATCCAATCTCATAGTATAAAATAAATGATTACTAGAAATGTCAGCTACCGAGCATGTGAATACCATCATTTATCCACCATATATCATACGATATATCTTATTGGTCACATTCCAAACTTGTGAATACCTTAATCATGTATTCTCTTAAAACATGAGTTACCATAGAACCTTAGTGAAAACATGAATTCTGTCAAAACATAACTCTTTCCACATACCAAAGTCCCAAAATTTCTATATACTCAAACCATGATTCAACTTTGTCCTTATATCAGTCATGAGCTCATTAATACTATCAAACATATTATTTTCTCCTTATACCATCATTATAGGCATATCATCTACTTTCCAAAAATATTTCAATCACTTTTCGTGGTTACCAGTACAAAATTATTGAAAACCATAATTAACCAATACATAGATATTCCAATATTCCATAATTGTATAAATTAGATTCCATGTTACTATTTTGAAATCCTATTACATAAACACTTAATTATTCCACAACATAATTTTCATACTCAACATCACAAATACTGATCGCATGTGACTTCCCTTTGTCCTTTTCCTTAATAGGTTTCTCACGTCGAACATCATTAACCCTTGGATTAGGTAATTGATTAGAATAATGCCTCATTTCCTTACACTTGAAGAATTGAAGTGTTGGTGGAGCATTCTCTATATTCTTTTCTCTATTCACGTCATTAGAAACCTTTTTCCCATTACTTCGGCACTCAGCTACTCGATGACCTTCTTTTCCACACATGTAACTTTATCTAGTACATTTTTGAAAATCACCACCATGCTTCATTCCAAACATTGAGCATAAAGAAACATTCACCTTCTTTTCACCATTGTTCTGAGAATTTTCCTGGAACTACATCTATCGGTTCTTGTCAAAACCATGAGATGGATATATAACACAAACATCCATTTCTACCATGATAGCACAACACACAATTTCTTCATAGCTACTAAAGTCTTTTATAGATAATTCCCTTCAATGATTTGGTTTTAAGCCACTAATGAATCGATCAACTTTACTTTCAGGTTGGATGATAAATCCAGATGCATACCTACAAGCCTTGTAAAATTCAATTAGTATATACCAACAGATTCATCAGCCTTTTGCTTAAGCTCAAGGAACTCCTTTTCCATCTTTGTTCGAATAATACAAGGGAAGTACTTATTGAAAAACATGTTCATGAACTCATCACATTCCATCGATTTGATTTCATCTTGGGGCCTTGTACTATTAATTAGAGTCCACCACTGGTCTTCTTCATCTTCTAAACGGTAAACAACCAAAATTACTTTTTCATGTTCTGAACATCGATGTATGGAAAATATCTTTTCAATGGTACTGATCCATTGTTCAGCAATCAGTGGATCAGAATACCCATTGAATGATGGTGGACGTTGCCTCATGAAAGACTCAATTGAATATTGTTCCCCTCTCTTCTCATTTGGAAGTCCTGAATGATTCATAGCTTGTTTAATTATAGAAATAATATTTCTCACTCCGTCTTCCATAAAAATGGTTTGTTCAGGAGGAAAATAATTACATTTTCAATTACACTGATCAACACGATTCCATCAGGTTCCATCCATCATCTAAAACTCAAAAAAATAGTGTGAGAGGAAAAAATCCTTCTAGGAAAACAATATAATAAAGGGGGATTACCTTCAATATCTAACATCTTAGGTTTAATTATATGATAGTTACTTTAATTCTGGGACTATAACCTATACTTATACTTAACCTTTGGGACATCCTTAGGCATACCTTAAAAATATATCTAGGGATCTCACTAAAGTTTTCGCATCCAGGTTTCCAATGGTTAACTAAACCTTCACTCTGATATAAACTATAATGGCCCAAAGCTTGACATACATCAACATCACATTAATTTTTCGGAATACTTAATACATTACACAACAAATTCCCAATGACTATATTAGTTTAGTGTCTTTGGAAACTCGGAACACAATCTTCTAATCATTGTGAAAGATCTTCAGTATCTCCCATAAAGATCTTACCCTTTTGTTTTCTTACCTAAAACCATTCTTTATATCCTGGGAAAAAGAAAATATAAAAAGGGTGAGCTCAAATTCTCAGTAAGGGTAAACATGGAGAACATAAAAACAATCCATAAACATTTGAATGTAAAAACTTGAACATAAAACATCAAAATCTTGAGCAATGACATAAATCATGGCAGTACATAAGGAATAGATCATAAAGGAACTTTAATCATGATAAAATGTCATGGGAATAAAACATGAAATTGTGGAAAACCCTTAAGAAGATGATATTATTTCCATAGTTTCCATAGCATTTCATCCAAGAACATCATAGTGGAAAAAGTCCATTATTGAACCGAGATTACTTGTCGTTCCAGCCCTGTATTACTAAACCAAATTTACTTATCGTTCCTGCCATGTCTATCTCATGAGACATAAATCTTTACCCAATGCATTGGAGGTAGATATAGGTCCCACCCATCTCACAATGAAATCACTCTTACGTATTCCACAAAATAAACATAAATCATTCATCATAACCCAATGAATAAAATTGGTTTCATAAACATCATCCCATTAAAACATAATCCATATAAAAAATGGATTTCATTTCATCATAAGAAAAATCAAACCATGAAAATTATAGAGGAATTATACTTGAAACATAAAAATATTAAATAATTTCATCTTATATGTAAAATAATTTTGATAAAACACTTGAAATGAATTCTTGAGGAAAATATTATTTCTTCTTCAAAATCATTTTATTTTCTCAAAATTCTATGAAATTTTAAAAGAAGAGGATTTTGTTGAAAATATTCATGGATTATTGTAGAGGAATCTTCATGAAAATAAGTCATTATGAAACCTTACAAATCTGTTCATTCTGTATAATTAAAAAAACATTCTTCTCATACTTTTGCTGGAAAAGTCAAAAAGCACCTCATAAGGTAGACAAAAAAAAGATTCCTTTCATATCATGTGTTATAATTCAAAAAAAGGTTAACATGACTTTAAACATAAATGGAATAATAGTAAAAACTTTATGAAAACATTTTTTCATAAAACATGGGCATGGATGATAAATATAACCCCGGTAAATACTTATGAATAACCAATCTCAGATAAGAACGAGATTGGAATAATTATCCCTTACCTCAAGTCCAATATGCTTTGTACATATCTGAACCTCCTGTATAATGATTTAAATAATTTCATTGACTAATTATAGAATCATATTCATTGTTTTGATATCATATATGGTCATATTCTTATCTTCTTATTACATATATTTCATAACTACTTGTATTTCGGGTGTTTATTGCTTTATGTTCTAATGTGTGTTTTGTCAAATAAATTATTTTTCCTCTTTTTAGGATATAGGTACATCATTTACAACATGGTATTAGTGTAATATATGTCATATTTATTCATTAAATTCATTTATACAATCATCATTCAATGAAGATCATGTAGAACTAGTCACATCACATCGGGGAGACGGTAGGTCTTACATACGCACGAGCGATAATATCATTCCCATGATTGTATAATTGTATTGAAGTGAATGATGTATAATATTTCAGAATTAATATCACTTTACAATAATCAAATATAGTAATTTCTTCCATCCTTATACCCATCCATGTATATTATTTATGAAATAAAAGATTACACCACGGCGTGGAGACAGTAAGTCTTGCGTACGCACGCGTGGTGATTTCATTTTTTCATAGGGTGGACAGAAGATAGAATATGGTTGTTTCATATTCATATTAACATATCAGTATACATGTGATACTGGATTTATTACTTAATAATGAAACAACTCATATAGAGTAAGTAGGAGAAGAAATAAGTTTGAAAAAATTGGTAGAGGATGTTACCTCTTCTTTGACGCGCCTCCTCTTAACCTCCTCTTAGGGCACTAAAGTATGTATTTGAAGATTCTCAAGACCTTTAGTAGGTTTCTAGGGAAGTTTAGAAGTATAATGGGTAGGGTTTGGACGAATTTGAATGCTCAAAAATGGTTTGAAGTTGAGAGGGAGGAGGTTCTCTTTTACAAGGGAGGACAGGGGCACCTTTGGAAATCAAAAAAATATTAATTTATAATAAATAAAAACCCCACGTAAAAACCTCAAAACATTACTCAATTCTAAGATGAGATGATATAGGGTTTTAATTGAATCAACCAATAACATTTAGACATGTTTTATGTTTATTTTAAGCCTTATCATTTTGAGTTATCCTTATTTAATCTATTTAATTTTATTTGTGTTAATAATATTCTAAATTTTATATTGTTATAAATAAAAACTAATATGTTGTAAATTCTCCATAATTGGATACTATATAACCATTTAGAACATATTATTTTCAATTTTTAATTTTTAGATATTTTTATGATTTTTAAGTAATTTAATAATATGTTATTTTTATAAAATACCAATAGTGTAAATTTTGCCACTATTAATTTATTTGAATTTAAATAAAATACACTTAATGAATATATTCAAACCAGAATATTTAATAGTTTCCTAAAATGTCATATTCATGTAGAAAATTCGTGGAGAATATTAATTAGTTCATAAAATATTTATTTTAATATTTTTAATTCCATTTATTTGATATTTCTCTTAATAAAATAATTACTACAACATTTTTTTATAATCATTTAATATACGTATATGTTGCATAAAAAATAAAAATAAAATACTATTATGAATAAAAATATAATATCTATCATAAGAATACTATTAGTCGAATTTATCTTCTGAAACACCCATCTTTTAAAATGATATGTTTATTAAATTATGAAGGTGACAACTTTGACATCATTTAAAATAAAACAATATAAGTGTCATAATCACTTTTATAAGGCTCCAAATGGTCAAAAATTAGACATTTGGATACATATGGTTTATATGTACACGAAAAATAAGTTTTGGTCCAGTTTTTTGGGCCTTTTATGGGTGTTATTAGTTTGATAAAAACTATATTATTGATTTTTCACTAAATAAATAATTTCTACATCATTAATGTATAAGCTAGTTAGGTAATTATATATTTCTTAACAATTAAAAATATATTACCATAATAAATAAAAAAATTATCTTTTAAATGTGTATTTATAACTAAATTTATATTGTGTATAACCTTATATTAAAAATAATTTAATTATTAAAGATTGAGTGAGACATATTTCACATTCATTTAAATAAAATAAATTAAAGGTTTTAATCACATACAAGTGGGTTATAATAGATACCATTTCGACCCAAGTATATTTTATGAAAAAATATAATCATCCAATTATATTAAGACAAGTGTTAGAGAAATTTTATAATATTATTTTTACCTTAATTACCTAATTTACCTTTAACTATGGAAAATAAAATTTACCGTAGTTACTATTCATAATGGATAAAATTAATAAGTAGCCTACTAACATAATTGTTACTTAATTATTACAAATATATAATCCATTTTTCCAAATTTAAAACAAATAATTTGCAGTAACTATTTTAAAATTAATCATGTTGCCGAAAAAAATAGGTTTTTGTTTAAAAAATTGAAAAAGATTGAATTGATTTTACCTACGAATTCAAGGTAAAATTAATTATAATTACATAAATTATATTAAATTGTAAAAATATTTTCTTTTTATAATTTAAAATAATTTACTATTATAATTTAACCATATAAATTTTCTCGATGAAAAAAGTTTTTTTTAATTAAAAGTTAGCATGTTTTTACGAATCATCAAAATAAGAACATTGTCAGAAATATATCAAAACTTTATCCAATGTAAATTTTTATATCCTGATTCAAAATAAGAAGTTTATTTTGTAAAATTGAACTTATAAAATTGTCAAAAATTGGATTTAAAATGGGTGCGCCATCAAAAGGATACAAAACTGGATTTTTTGAAAAATACTTCTTTTATCCAAAAAATTGATTTTGTTCTCATAACTCATTCTAGAAAATGTGTAAGATGAATTATAATGTTATAAAATTAAAACTTTGTTTAATAATATTCATAAATTCTAGTTTATAATAATATTATAACAATATATCATTTTTTTAGTGAAACTCTGTATTGCGTACAACACACGCTATTGAGGAAGGTCGCTCTTGCGTGTAATGCATGCCATGTCAGGGTTGCGTGTAGGGAAAGATTCCTTTGGTGTTTCATATAACATACTCAAAATATAGTTCAGTTATACATTGATCAAAATATATACATGGTGTTGTGTAAAAATAATTTTATTCGAAACAACATGAAATTTTGTGCATCAGAAGCCAAGAATAGTGTTGCGTGTACTACAAGCTAATACGGTGTTGCGTATAACGCAAGATAATCTTGGTGAATCGTACAAAAAAATACATTAATGAAATTAAAAAGAATAATTCTCATAAAATATCAGGTTATTACAATGTTGGGTGTACAAAATCCTATAAATCTAAGGGTTTCACCTTCAATGTTTTCATTCCATTAATTAGTCTAACCAAATCCAATAAAACATTGGGACTGACACTGTAACTCTGATTAGTTAACTCACAATAACTACCATAGTATAGAGATCATCCCCTTAAACTCTCCTAGGATGATCCCATGTTTCCACATAATAAATTTAGTTTATAGTAAATTTTTTTGAGATCTACTCAGGTCAGATTGTCTTAAAGGATGTTCTGGTCATCCACCACACTTCTAAGACTATTACCTCTTACCTAGATAGGTTTCTCTATTCTAACCCAGGATTCCCATTCTAAATAACCATCCTTAAATGCGTCTTAAATGGGGTATGAAAATGTTTTTTAATTTTTATAACCATGATTTTTGGAAACCTGATAATGGAGAGCGTGTGCATCAGAATGGATGTGTGGACACTACTAACAGGTGTGATCCATCTGCCGAAAGATAAGAAATGACTCTTCTAATGGATAATGAGACCAATGATATTTGAAAAAATCACTCAAACTAATTTATATGAATTCTTCCTAAAGAAATAATAGCTCCCAAATAAACTATGAAAAAGTATTTTTTTAAAAATTCTCAAAACATTGTCAATTATTTATACATGATGATCCATAAAAGAGCATAAAAAATAAACACAACTCTTTTTATAATTGATGCATTGAATGATAAATTTATAATATTCCTCCATTAATTTTTTAATACCATTTAATGTTATCTATATACCATTAATTAATAGATGGATTTCATCTATGAAGAGAAGATGAGATATTCCATGGAAATGATTCTGGAACTGGAACGGGGGATGATTCATTAAATGAATATACCTAAACAAAACTCTGCTAAACTAATCCTAGGACAAAATGAAGAGACACAATAATAGTATATAACCCTTCCTTAATCCTAAAATTAATTTGAAAAAAAACATCTATTTCCCATGAATTTAATCAAAAACCATGGGGAATAGAGACATCTGGAGAACAAGATAGTCACCCAGCCACAAAAACCCATGCAAGAATAACCTTCATGATGAAACACCAAAAAATTATTTGATAATATATAAAAACCATCACTTTTCAATAATTGACATTACATAACCTTTGTGTAATACGTAAACATTATACAAAAATATTCCCAAAGACCGTAGTTGGTATAGTTTCTTTGGAAACAATGAAACATAAAAACTGGTAAATAAGTGAGCTACATTATCTCTCATTAGATTCTTAATTACTAGCACCCTTCATAGACATAAAAATGGGTGACCATGAATTCTCAGTAATGGTAATCAAGGTAGAAAATTATGAATTAACATGAGCATAAGGGTATGACAACATGGTCATGAAAATAGAGGATCATTCCCCACATATCAGAGATCATATAATTCCATCATGGAATAAATCTTGGCAGTTCATAAGACACAAATCAAAATTAAGTAAAGGACATAATCCATGAAAGAATAAAATATGAGTAACACATGGAATTGTGACAACACATAAGCATATACTCACTTCCATACAATACAAGGCATCACTGCCAAGACCATCTTAGTGGAAAAAAATCCATTCCTAAACTGAGTAACACCCATTATATAACTTTATTACTATACTGCGAGACCCTTGTTCCATACCTGTGATACATAACTGAGTAACCCTAATTATATCCATGTATTACTGAACTGATTAACTCTCATTACATCCCTATTTTATCTCATGAGATATAAATCTTTACCCAATGCATTGAAGAGAGATATAGGTCCCACCTACCACATAATGAAGTCATTCATACATGTTCCACAATATCATAAATGAAAAAATCAGAACCCTTCAAATGAAATTGGTATCATAAACATGTAAAAATATCATAACTTATGGAATGATACATGTATCATAATCATTTTATCGTAAACGTAACCCATGAAATGAAGTGTGTTTCAAAAGCATATATCATACGAAAGAAAAACAGGCCCCATAAAAATCATGCAATCAAAACATAATCCATTATGATAAATAAAATGAATTTAAATATTGAATAATTTCTCCACAAAAGCTTGTGTATCACCAATGGATGTTATCTTTTAGGGGAAATAATTTTGAAATATCTTTTAATAAGACTTCTTGAGGAAAATATCTTCTCTTCTTTGAAAATTTATTTTTATTACCTAAAACCTTTTGAAAAACTTTTTTATTTGATAATATATTTTAGAAAATATAAAGGATGATTTAAAAACAATAAAAAAAATTCAAATCCATTTTTTCATGATAATTATCTTCATGGATTTCTTGATGACATTTTTGAAAATAAGGTTTTTTGAATACAATAGATTTGAGACAAAAGAGAGAGGTGTTGAGATTTTACTAAAAACATTATCTTTAATACCAATGAGTGGAATAATGATACTAAAAATTAGGATATCCTGAAGAAACATAGTATTAATAAACTCATGAATATTCTTGAGATATTTCATCAAAGTAATCATAAACATAAAAAATCTCAAAAAAATGATAAGATTGTCTCAATAAACTCTTATAACTTGGTTTCATAGGATCATACTCTATATGTAAGAAAATGAAATTACATGAAGCTTAAGATATGACAAATAGAAGAAGATTCAAAATATAACATGTAAAATTTATTTATATACACCTTTAAAAATATTTAATATGCATAATAAAACATGAGTCCCCATGAAGAAAAATTGAGACAAAACTATTTTAACGATTTGGTAACTTTTGAAAGTTAAACCCCATGAATGAAAAAGATAATAGAATGGATATGTGAACACCCATAAATTTAGTTATAATGAACATTTAATACAATCATGGGAGTACATACACCACACAGAAGGAAAGAGCAGTGATCATAACATGAATCTCCTAGAAATTAAAAGTGAGATGAAATTCCCATAACCTTGTGTCATGAATCAATCCATACTCATGAAATATTCCAGTATAATACATATAAGATTATTCTAAATATTTTAAAGAATAATATGATTAATAATAATACAATATATTGTTTGATTATGACTTTATATGAACATATTTTTAATGATCTTATGATAAAGTTTCACATCGAGTAGTAATTCTCTTTCTTCTTGACTTGTTTCTTAATTTTTTAATGCATTGATCCTTATACATATATCATGATTAAAAAATGTATAAAATGATATATATATCAGGTATATACATTATATATACATTATAATTTTTTATAGAATAGGTTTGTATGAAACTGAATACACCATTCATGGAGACGGTAAGTGGTTCATACACATGAACATTGTTTCCGTTTTTATTGTTGTATTAAGAGAATGTATGTAAACAGAAAATATATATGTATATATGTGTGTGAATTTGTGTATATATATCATTATTCCATATCATGGATATATCATATATATCATTTAATTTTATTGAACCCATTTTTAATACATTCAATGTAGTATGTGAATGAATCACATTGCTTGGAGGGGTGGTTGTACACACATCCTCAAACAAGATTGTCATATTAATAGAAAATGGAAGGTAAAATGATTTGGGTTGTAAAAGGAATACAGAAAATAAATAAATATTAAATATAATATATGAAATATATAAATATAGTGTCCTTCATAATGGACACCATGATTTTTGGTAAAGGAGAAATGAACAATCATCGTTTTGTGAGGAAGTAGTTCATTGTACACAAAAACAGTATGTTTAACATCCATTAGATGGAGATGTGTGTAAGTGTAGGTTAAAAAATCTTCATAACAAAATAATACTATATGTAATTTACTATTTTTTCATCCATTAAAGGAATAATAATATTGGAGGGGTGGAGAATGAAAATATTGGAATGGATCTTAGAAGAATATGTTACCACTTATTCGGGTAACTCCTTTTGGTATGTGCCAAAATTGATTTCTTGTGAGGGTTTCTTCCCAAAGGATGGATTTAAAGTTGAAGGGATGAATTTTGGGATTCTAAATAGGCATATCATGGAAGAACGTAAATTGTTTTAGAGGTGTCAGTAATGGGTAGACGTGGTGGCCTTTTATATGGAAGGAAGAGGTCTAACATGGAATTTTTAGAAACAAATTACGTGTGCACATGTTCTTAACTAAAAAAATCTTACCAAACAAACCCAAATCAATAATGGAAGGTTTATGGACAATATATGGAAATAAAATGTTTTTTGGAAAATTTATATGTCTTTTTGGCCCTTAATATTATGTTTTCATCCCTAATTAAGCTTAATTGGACTTAATTATTGTGATTAATTTTAATCACTTTTACTAATCATTTATATTAATAATTAACATGTTATAATTAGACACTAAATATTCGACTAAATACCATGATGTATATTATATTATTGAAATTCAATTCATAGAAGCTACAAAAATAAGATTAGTGGTAATCCTGCATACGAGACGAAATAACAGGGTTTTAATGTCGGGAAATGTTCAAAAGATGGCTAAGATATTACATTCAGTTTTTAAGTGAAATTGATCCTAATGAATTACATTGTATTAATATATGTAATTTTAATTTAATTTGACCTGAATTTTTTTTATAATATCATTTGTCATTAATAAATAATTACTAAAAACATAGTTTGTAACTAAAAACAATATTTTTTATTATTCATAAAAAAAATATGTTTCTCAAAAGAATCCCAAAAATTCAGTATAGGATAATTTTGGGATTATGAATTAAAAAATGAAGTTTATTTTATCAAATTAAATTTCTAAATTTGTCAAAAATTAAATTCATTTTTTGAATAAGTTTATTTGATAAAATGATGTTTTCAAACCTAAAAAGGACATTACCAAAAAAAAATATCCTTTATTATCAGTATGTTTTATTTACAAAAAACAATTCTAAACAGTGTTCGAAAACTGTTTATTACTATTAATATTACTATGTTTAACTTTTAGGTTATAATTATCATATTTAAATAATTGAAACAATGAAAAGGTATATTTCGTAGAAACTCAATGTTGTGTATATCGTATGCCAACACAGTGTTGGGTGCATCGTACTCCAAGTCGGTTCAATGTGAAATGAATATTTGACATCGTTTATTGCAATATATGAATAAAAATTTAAATTTAATCAATAAAACACGTCTATAAACACTCGGGGTGTTCTATTATACCCCTCTTAAAATGAATTTTTCCCACAAAATTCGTCACTCATGTAAGAACAAGTGAGGACACATCTTCTTCATCATATCGTCAATTTCCCATGTAGTTTACCCTAACTGGAGATTTCTCCACCAAACTTTGACCATTCTAGTGGTCAGGTTTTATAGAACATTCTCTAATCAGTCCAAAATTTCCACATGTTTCTCTTCATAAGAATGATCATGCTCCACTGATATGTCCTATGAGTTCGATACCTGTGAAGGGTTAGGTATTTACTTCCTTATAAGTGATGCAAGGAACCAATAATGAACTTCAGAGAGATTTTGAGGAAGTTACAAGTAATAGGATACTATCCCGATACGATCATGAATTTAAAAGGGGTTGATATACCTATGGTTTAGTTTCCCCATATTCCCAAATCTTATAAATTTTCTTCGGGTGTAATTCTTAAAAAAACATTTTCGCCAATGTCAAATTATATATCACACTGATGGTTATCAGAATAAATTTCCTAATAACTTTAAGATGACTTGATATACTTTTAAATGATTCTATAGTTCTCAAACATTTCTTTAGGGATCTCAAGTCCTAATATATTTCTATCTCCAACCATATCCCAGCACATTGGAGCTCTACATTTTCTCCCACATAGGGATTCATAAGGTGCCATCAGAATACTTGAGTGAAATCTATTGTTGTAAGATAACTAAACTAGAGGAAGGTGTTGATAACAAACACCTTTGAAATATAGATAACAGGATCTCAACATATCATCTTGGTTTTGAATTATTCATTCCCACTGATTATCTATCAGGGGATGATTAGTAGAGCTAAAACCCAATTCTATGTCAAGTGATTTCTGAAGACTTCGCCAGAACATTGAGGTAATCCTGAGATCCTGATATGATATAATTGAATGTGGTTCTCCATGAAACCTTACCACTTCCTTATTGTATATTCTATAAAGATGGTCAAGAGATAAATATTCTCTAATAGTAATGTATTTCACTGACTTAGTATGGTGGTGAACTACAACCCATATAACATTAAACCCTTATAGGTTTTGGGTAGTCGAAAAAAAAAATACATAGTGATGCTCTCCCATTTCCATTTTATTATGGGTAATGGATACATATCAATTTAGACATTGGTCTTTCAGTCGTAACTTGTTGGCATACAAAACAGTGAGATAAAAACTACATGATATCTCTCTTCCTTTCATCCCACCATAAGTATTTCTTTATGTCCTTATACATCTTCATACTTCCAGGGTGAATAAAGATTGGATAAATTTGATCATCCTCTAACTACTCCTTCCTCAAATCTAGTATTGAAGGAAAACATACACTATTCATGAACTGTATCATTCCTTCTTGATCAAGGTTAAGCTTGGGATCATTTATAACTTTCTTTTCCTGCTCTTCATCTTCCATAGGTGCCACCATAAACTTCACATGTAATGAGGGATGAAAATTAATTTGAAAAAGATATTATTTCCCCCTACCTTTAAGATTTCCATATCCATATTTTTCAAATCCATAAATATTGGATATTTTGTGATCCTCTTCATGGATAAGATATCAGGATCCTTTTGACTCAAAGCATTGGCCACCATGTTTGTTTTCCTTGTATGGTAAGGTATTGAGTAGTTATAATCCTTTATCAACTCTAACAATATTCTATGGATCATGTTCAAATCATTTTGTGTGAATATGTAGTTTATATATTTATGATCGGTACATATATCACACTTTTTTCCATAAAGATAATGCCTCCATATCTTTAATGCAGAAAATACTTCTGCTAACTCCAAATCATGATTTGGGTAATTTTATTCAAGAATCATCAACTTTCTTGAGGCATATGCTATAACCATGTTGTTTTTCATAAGAATACATCTCAATATCTTCTTGGATACATCACTATATATTAAAAAATATTCTCTACTGCATGGTAACGTATGAATAGGTGAACTGACCAACCATCAGATTATTTCCATGAAAGTTTCCTCACATTCATCTTTCTATAGAAACTTCACACCCTTACGAGTTAACTTGTTTAGAGGATTAGATATTCATAAGAAATTATCCAGAAACTGTCAATAATATCTAGCTAAACCATGAATTCCACAAATATTATTCATCGTGGATGATCTTGGCCAGTATTCAATACCCTCCATTTTTTAATGTATACTATTATAACATCAATTGAGATTATGTGAAACAAAAAAAGTAACCTTTTCTAGAAATAAGTCACATTTTTCATCAAACATATCCTTTCATAGGGTCATTAGTACAATTCTAATGTTATAGTCATGCTCTTCATTTCTATTTGAATTTATAATAATAACATCTATAAAGGATACCAAAAATGGTTGAGGTAATCTTTAAATACTCTATTACTTAAGTCCATGAAGATAGCAGGGCCATTAGTGAGAACAAAATACATCACTATATATTCATATTGACGATATTTTTTTGAGGAATTTCGACTTAGGTATAACTTCCTTCTTGAACATTAGTTGATGATATAGTGAATGAAGGTCAATCGTGGAAAAGTATTGAGCTCCCCACAATTGATCAAACAAGTCATTAACATGGGGAAGAGGTTACATAGTCTTGATTTTGATGTTGTTTAACTCCCATTGATCATTGTAGAGTCGCAATGATCCATCTTTATTTTTCACAAAAATAACTGGTGCACCTCAAGGTGATACACTTGGCCAAACGAATACCTTATCAAGTTTTTCATAGATTTTCTTCATCAATTCATGAAACTATATAAGGGAAATTCTATAAGGAATATTAGAAATTGGTGTGGATCTAGATACAAGTTCTATTGTGAACTCAACTTCACGTTTTGGTGGAATACCTGGAAACTCTTCTGGAAATACAAACAAAAAATCCTAAACAACATGCATATCATCAGTGAAGAACTTCTTCCAAACCATCTGTGGTCAAAATCCATTTTCAATTGGAATTATAACACATACACTGGATATAATATCAACTAGAAGTTCAGACTTATCTTTACAATGATGGATGATCATGGGAGGGTTTGAAATATCGAACATATATTCCCTTCCTTGAAAATTAATTTTAGATTTATGCAGAGAAGGACAATACATGCCTAAGATGACCTCAAATTAGACTAAACAAAGAATGATAATATATCTAAGAAGCTCATTCCCACAAACTTCAACCAGAGAAGAATCATAAACCTTAGATGTAATCATCATACCATTGTGTGTTTTCACTGCTACGTCCACCTCTAATTTATTTGTAGGAAACTTACCACCCTTATAAAATTCATTGGAAATGAATGTGTGGGTATATTGAGAGTCAAATATAACGTGAATTGTTTTAGAGTGGATGGTAAGTGTACCTTTCATCGCATTGTTATCACACACGGAATTAGATATAGTGATTGAATTAGATTTCCCCGTATCACATGGCTTAATAGGTTGGTTCTTTTGATCATCATCAACATCCTATAGGTTTGGTAAATGGTTATCATAATTCCCATTCACCATACACTTGAAGCACAGAATCATGGTAGGTGCATTTGGTGTATCTTTTTCTCCATTGGAATTTTGAGCTAACTTCATCCCATCCCATCATCAATAAATTTCTGGATCCCCTTGACTTCAATGGTTAAAACATTTATTAGAGCCCTTAATGAAATTTCCTCCTTTATTATTCACACACTTTGAGCATAAAGGAAATTTCATCCTTTTTAATTTTGGGTTTTTAGAGTTTCCATGGAACTCCATCATCCTCTTCTTTTCAACTACATGCAATTAATACGTGACTCAAACCTCCATTTCATCCTTGATTGCATAATGCATAATATCTTTGTAACTACTAATGTGTCTTATGTCAAATTCCCTTTTGAGACATTTCTTTAATCCACTGAATAACCTATTAACATAACATTCGGGTTGGATGATAATTCCAAAAGCGTACCTTTTATGTCTCATGAAATTGACCTTGTAGGTACCAACATCCTCATCATCCATTTTTTCTACTCAAGGAACTATTTCTTCACCATGGTACGATGAATTCAAGGAAATTACTTATTGAAAAATAAACTCTTGATTTAATCTAAAACCATGGATTCAATATCATCATGTTGACTTGTATTATTAATTAGATCCCATCACTAATCTGCTTCTCCTTCATAGCGATAAATAGCTACAATGACATTCACATACTCTGAACACTGAATAATGAAGAATATCATTTTAGTGGTACTAATTCATTATTCATCAACAAGTGGATTAGAAGATCCTCTATAAGAAGGTGGATGTTTCCTCATGAAAGTCTTAATAGAATTTTGTTCCTTCCTTTTATTATTTGGAAGTCCACCATGATTCGTATCTTGAGAAATCTTTATGATCAAAGAAAAATAATTTTTCATTAAATGTCCCATATCATTTGGTTTCTCAGGAGGACAATGATTGAATTTTTCATTGTAATCTACATTAATTTGATTCTTATGGATTCAAACCATTGACTAAAACAAAAGTCATAGTGTAAGAGATAGTTATTATAACGAGGAACCACATAATCATGAAAAAACACTTATATGATGTGTAACTTATAACACCTTCCTTAATCAATGGAAATATAGGTTTATACTAGGTTATTCGTGGTAAACATAGGTTTAAATCGTTCATATTGGTTCATGAATTGTTTTGTGAAATCCCAAAGCATATCCCTTGGGAGTGTAAAACTAGGTGTCAGGCAAGGTCTGCTGTCGTTTCCCAGATTACCCTGAGTCAAGCCCAGAACATCTTGTCAGAGATGTTACACCTAGGTACATCTGTTCCAGAGCCACATCCTTTTGTAGTATCTAGGTAGGGATGCATTTTTAAGAAATCAATCACCAAATCCTTCCACAAAATTCCAAGACATTTTCCAATACTCTTCATTGTACTTGTCCTTAAACATGTTCCTTAGGGTTCTCACTAATGTTTTCTCATTATAGTTTATAATGGTTATCTGTACCTTTTCTCTGATACAAACTATAGAAAACCTCACTTTTCAAATATTAACATTACATAACTTTATTGGAATACATAAAAATTAAAAAAAGGACACCCAATGATCATAGTCGGTATAGTGCCTTTGGAAACATGGAAACATAAACATTGTTACATAGGTGAGCAACATTTTCTCCCACTAGGTTCTTCGCAACTAGAACCCCTCTTAGACCCCTCAAATATAATACTACTTCAGTTTCAAGATATTAAACCTGGGTTTTATAAATTCAATATTCACCATCTCACTACATAAATATATATTTTATCCTAAAGAGTTATATGTTTTTAAATTAAACATGCTATTTTATATTTTCTTTAACAATATTATATTAATAAAAATTAGAGTTTTCAATATTAACCTAAAACACCATTATTTCAAATAAAATCAACAAAAATTATCAAATTATAATTTAGTCATAATTAGTTAAAAAAATTGGTTTATTAAATAAAATATAATTTATAAATTTATAAATTTATTTTTTAAATGAAAATAAAAAATATAAATATAAGGCCCCTGCCTTAAACCTTACTTAATCTTGAGTTATTACAAGATTACACATTGAGGATCTTTTTATGTTTATAGTTTTATTGAATTAGATCATAAAACTTGCATTACATTCCACATTTAAACAAAGTGGTTACATAAAATATAGTATTCATTTTTCCCATCAACGAAAACATATTTAAAATAAATCTTGGATTCTTTCTTGACACTTCATTGACACTATCATCATATCATGTACCCTTCACTTGACCTGTGAAAAACATTTCAAAAACTTAGGATGAGCATAAAAAGCTCAGTAAGGGATATAAAAATATGGAAAGGAAACATGAGTACATGTATACATAAGAATGAAATCATACTTTACCCATAAAACATATTCACATTAACATACCTCATAAAATCATGGATAAATCATAGAAAACATAAGACATAATGGTAACTTGAGGCATTCATAATATTCTTACGTAGGGAGTAACCCTCTTGGTTACGTTAGGAATTCCCATCACAATATATTCCATAAATCTATTTAGAGAAACCATAACGTTTAACCCCTTCATGTTACCCAATGCATTGGAGAGCTATATCGGGCTCACCCGCCCTTAGTTTATCACGGAACCACCCATCTTCATAATAATGCCCAAGAACCATAACATAATCGTATCACATAAAACATGCATAAAGGAAACATAACATTTCCACTTTTCAATCACAAGATATCAATACAACACATTGATATAAAAACATTATGAAAACCATTTTCAATACCAAAATAAAAGAAAAGTAAAACATGGTATTTGTTTTTCTTAAAAAAAGGTATGGCTTGTAGAAGAAGTCGAAACTCAAATAATGGTCATGGCGGCGGAGAAGTCGTTGTCGCTGCATACGTACGACAAAAACATTCCCTTTTGTCGTTTAGTAAAATGATTTTTATAAAAAAAATTAATTTCGGATAAACGTAAATGTAAAAGGGGTTTATACACCGTATAAAAGATGGTTGTGTATAAAACAAAATATGCCTCAATGAAAGGATATTGAGACGAAGTCCCATAAAAAGATGGTATCCTTGGATTAAGGATAAATCAATTACAGAATTATGTGTGAAAAACTAATACACCAAATATAAGTGGATATTAAGTGTAAAATAATCAGAGGTTACTCACACATATTCATAGAACGACATATTCAAGGAGTACAAGCTTATCCCAAAGAATCAAAATTGGGTTAAGAAGTTCCCTTGCAAAAATTTGACAGCCTAACGACGTCACTACAAAATTCAGAAAATGAGTTGATGAGAGATAAAAAGGGTATCTCATCACTTGGACATAAAATTTAAATCACTAAGGATATAAAAGAGCATATCCCAACATAATGTTATGTTAATTAAAAGACATAACAAAAGAAGTCTTTTAAAAGGAGGAGGGTGAAATGTTCCCTTACCGACATGGGTATCTTTTGAAACATACATCCCGTGAAAGAAGGACAATACAACATTGATGTAAATACTCATAAATGAAAGTATATTACACAATGAGTAAAATAATGGGAAGTACATACACCACGCAAAGGAAATTGTGGAAAATGTATCATAAATCTCACGGGAATAAAGGTGAGATGAAAAATCCCTTACGAAAACTCGGCAGCCTAACGGCGCCACGTAAAACTTACAAAAAATGGATTGATGAGATCAAATAGGGTCTCTCATCATATTAAAATAAAATGTACAGAAAGTGGAATTTAAAAGAACATCCCCCAAAATAACAAAGAGGATCTTAAAATAAGTGACATAAAGGAGAGTACTTAAAAAGAAAGAGAGGAGTAGGATCCCTTATCTCGAGTCCGACTTGACTCGATCGTTCTTTAACGTCCTTAAAATCGGGTAACTCTTTTTGATTTGAGCTCAAAGGATTCCGAAGTCTGCCCAAAGTGAGGCTTATAGGAGGAAGAGAGGGATGTGGAGAGGCAAAATGAGTAGGGGTTGGCCGAGCCAAAGGCTTGAGAGGTGGGGGTAAGGTGGTAGAGGTGGGGGCCTTTTATAAGAGGAGAGGAGGGGCACTCTTGGAAAGTAAAGAAATGTTATTTTATTTGAAAATGAGTTTCAGATTTAAAAGGTCCCACATTGATATAATTCGAGGATAAGGTGATAAGGTTTTGAAATCCACCAATCCAATAGGTTTTGGACATGTTTAGGTCATATATTTTATATTATCTTTTCATTTTATTTAAATCCTTTATTAATGAGGTAATCGTTGCATCATTATGATGTCATAAATAATATTATTTATATAATGTCTAAAAATTATAAAAAAACTATCATGATGTAGGAAATCTTTTTATATTTCTAATGAATATTTATTGTCAAAAATATGACTTGTATAACCCCATTTAAAAATTGTTTTAGTGAAACATCTCATGCTTGTGACATTTTTATTTTAACTTTAAATAAAAATTTATTTATGTCATTTTCCAACCAAAGTGGCTCCATGGGGTCCCCAAGTTGACCCATGTATTTTCTTGCTCAGCCATGACACATCCAATGGGGTTAGGACATGTGTATAGGTCATTTCACATTATTAAAACATTATTTTTACCTTAAATTACACTAATTACCTCTAATCGCGATTAAAAACTTAAAAGATACTATTCACCAAAAATTATTTTAATTCCATTGAACCAAATTTTACTTCTTAATGAAAACCATATATGTCGGATTTTTGAAATTCAAAACACAGAGGTGGTAAAATTTCATTTAAACGGAAATCAGTTTTTATAAGTACCACTTAGTGGTTTCACTATTCATCAAAAATTGATGTTCTTTAGAAAAATACCAAAACTTCACCCTAAGATATATTTGATATTAAAAATTAAAAAATTAAGTCTATTTTACAAAATTCAAAACATATAAGTTTCATTAATTAATTTAAAAATTAATTTCCGCTGTCAGAGAGAATAGTGTGTTTTTATGAAACAATAAGTATCAAAATATTGACACTAGTTTAAGTCCGATTTCAAAGTGAAATTAATTTCAATGACCAAAATTGGATTAAATGGTAAATATATATTCTAATTTAACTTTAAAACCAATTAAAACTATAATCTAATCATATAAATAAATTAGATTAAAAAGTGGTTTTGAACTAAAATACAACATTTTTCACTATTCATAAAAAAATGAGCTTTATCAGGAAAATACCAAAAATTTACACAAAGTAAATTTTGATGTCCCGATTCTAAAGAAGAATTTTATTTTGTCAAATATAACACATAAAATTGTTAAAAAGTGGATTTAAAAGAGGTTCGCCATCGAAAGGCGGTTAATCGACCATTTAAATAATATTAGAATGTTTATGCTTAAAAATTGGATTCATTCGCATTTTTAGTCCTCTAACATTTATTGTAAAGAGTAAAAATAATTGAAAAACATATATAATCATTTTTTAGTTAGTTCTGTTCATTCCCTCCATTACAATGGCTAGGAATTAACTACCATTTAAAATAATATTATTTTATTATTAGAGTGCAACGTAAGATTCCCAAGAAACTCGTTGTTGCGTATTGGGTACGCCATCGAGCATAGCGTCCCCTTTAAAGTAATATTAATATTTTATTCACAAATATGGATAAATATAAAAATTTCATATTCTTTATTTACCTGGGGTGTTACATCCTTCCCCCCTTTTTGAAATTGCGTCCTCGCAATTTTAAAATTGGGCTTGGAAACATCCTTGAAAGTCCCACATCGGAACAAGAGTCGGTAAAACAATCACTTTAAAATAAAGAATGAGAAGTACATAGGTCACCCGAGTTAACCCATACTAGGATTCCATGTAGGAAAACATGGACATGGAGGAGAAAACATAGGGTCATGTTCTGATGGAGAGTGATAGAAAACATGTTTAAGAGAAAGTTAACCACAAGAAAATCACAAACTTGTGATGGGTTAAACGGTATTCAATTCCCCAGTAGGAAAAGTTAATAGACAACATTTTTGTTTTAAGATTATTTTTATTGAGGAATTTATTCATAAGGAAACATAATCACTTATCATGTTGACTTCCAACTTTTATTATATTTCTTACACAAACTCATATTTTCTCCAAAAGACGAGTATTTAGGAAGACTTGTTCACATTAAGAGTACTATAATCAACATCTAGAGAATCACCTAATCCAAAAAAGAGAACTATATACTTCCCATGTCTTTAGACTTTAACCAAAACCAAAACCAAAAAGGTTAGTACAAGATTAGATAATCCAGAAATGGATAACCCTTTATAAAAAGAAAATCTCTTCTTAATCTCCAAAATTTTTCCAACAAAACCCAAAGTTCAACGAGGACCATTTGATAAAAAATTTGTCCATAAAATTCTTCAAAGTAAACCAAACTAAGATTGAAACCCAAATATTTGAAGGATTTAGTCACATAGTCTTCCAAGGTACAAATTAACTTTTATCTCCAAATAACATCAGTTGCTCTTAAATTCTCATATTGAAAAGTAATTAACCTAATCACATATCCTCAATGATAGGTTAATAATTTCCATAGATAACCCAAAATAAACTTACTCTTGATTTCTAAAATCATCTAACTAAAAAGAATTAGTCAAACTAACCAGGGACTTCACGTAGTCCAGTGGTAGGAGATAAATACCAGTCGCACATTGGTTGTGGGTTCGATTCCCGTAGCTTTGCCCGACGCGACGGGTTGTCACACGGTCTGTGTGTTGTCTTTTTTCCAAAATTATATAATTTTTAAAACATTCCCCAAAAACAGATAAAATCTTCTAAAATTATTATAACATATTTTAACCTCAAGTTTATCTCATACCTTTCATCTTCCATCATAACATATAATAACCCATAATTACCTCAAAAGTAAGGATCATATAAACTCTAATGGTTACCTTTATAATTATTACCTGAACTTCCACATCGATTGGTCATCTCGTACATGATGCATTACAGATCATACCAAGGTTCAAGTGGTTGATCATGACTCCTTGATAGTTGTTTTAGAACAACCACGAGTTTCCTCATTGAATCCCCCATTTTATCTAGTATCTTAATCAGAGAACCACCACAGTTTCCTTCAAATCTGTTGTCTCTTTGGTGCCTGCTAGATCCATCCATTCACTAAAAACAGAAATGTCAGTGTGAGTATACCAACAAAACCATCATGTACTAATGAGGAAGGTAAACACTAAGATATACTTACTCATTCAATTTATCTAAAACTAGGACTGTTTCTGAAATCCTAACCATTATGGTAATGCCACTTGTGCTTAGAGAGTACCCTAACCTCTAAAGTTATCTAAACCGACCTTTGATACCAACTATAAGGCCCCAGCCTTAAACCATACTTAATCTTGAGTTATTAAAAGATTACACATTTATTATCTTTTTATGTTTAGAGTTTTAGAGAATTATATCATAAAACATGCATTACATTACACATTTAAACAATGTGGTTACATAAAAGATAGTATTCATTTTTCCCACCAACGAAAACATATTTAAAATAAAAAATGGATTCTTTCTTGACACTTCATTGACACTATCATCATATCATGTACCCTTCCCTTGACCTGTGAAAAACATTTCAAAAACTTGGGATGAGCATAAAAATCTCAGTAAGGGATATAAAAATATGGAAAGGAAACATGATTACATGTATAAATAAGAATGAAATCATACTTTACCCATAAAACATAATCACTTTAACATACCTCATAAAATCATGGATAAATCATAGAAAACATAAGACATAAAGGTAACTTGAGTCATTCATAACATTCTTACGTAGGGAGTAACCCTCTTGGTTACGTTAGGAATACCCATCACAGTATATTCCCTAAATCTATTTGGAGAAAGGTGCCTCAGCCTCATAATATTAGAATTTGAGGCCCATAGGATTCCTACCTCCCTCTGCAGGTACATCCAGGAGGATGAACATTTGGAAACCCCATAGGATCCGGTCGTGCAATATCCCCATTCATCACCAGAAGCACTCTCTACCTTGACTAGAGATTATAGAGAGCTATTCTGGGGAAAAATGGTGGATGAGTAATAGCATAGACCATTGCCAGTAGGTGTATTCCCTACACCAAAAACTATGGATGCCAGCCCGTATTACTACGATGTGGAGGCTAAGTCACTACACTTTTCGAAGGATATCCCAAAATGTGGCGGCTTGTCAGCTCTCTTTCTGTATTCCCCTCATTCCAACCTGCAATATTAAGTGAATGCATTAGTACCACTACTGATTCCCCATCCACCTCTATTATATTAGTAGAGTAATGAATGGTCGGACCCTAAATCTGGACCAAGGAGCTTGTGGGATATTCTCGCGGCAGCCCATTTCCTATAGATGTTCTAGCCAGTTGCTGTGCCAAATTTTAGGTCACCAGAAGTACTCTCCCAGGAGGAGGTTGGATGATTTATCCCTACCATCTGGGTGACTCATTTCTACCTTCAACATCGATGGGTTTCCTACCCCATGAGTCAGTGTAGTTTTGAAGATATCGGCCCACAAAGCTATTATTTGATTTTGCTGCACTCCCTTTGGCCCAGCGCCCCAGGTTTCTAGGCCTCCATAAGACCCTCCAACAACTATGCGTCTAGATATTTAATGTACTATGTAGGATAATCAAGGAGGTTTTTCCCCATGTGAAAATCCATGGATGGAGGTAGTACGTGGCCTTCCATTGTAGTTCTATCTGGTGCCATCCTGATTTTCCAGGCGACAGAAGGGATATGCCTCTAGGAAGGGTCGTGGTTAACATGGATAACCTATTAGAGGTAGAGAAAGACATCGATCTCTTGATGGGTACTTACCTCATGAGAGAGTGCTGCAGCTATTGGATTTTTTGGCAAGGGTCACTCGCCAGCAAGGAAATCTTCTGGGCCTTCCTTTGCCCACCGAGGCACTAGTCCTCTAATGTAATCACAACTAGGGAAAGGAACTCCTCAGAGCTTTCAAACCCTATGACCCATCTGGCTCAGTGCAGATAGAGGATGATAATCCCAAAAAGCTGTGTTGCATTAGTAACTCACGGAACCCAAGAAGATAGTCAATGACCTCCTTGCTGAACGCGCTGTAGAGCGATGACTAGACTACGGCGATTCCCAGCCAGGGAAACAGGGGTAGGCTCAAATTACCCTTAGTGAACTACCCCTAGGTGACCCTAACCATCCTACCCATGGAGATTGGATTGAGGATGAAAATTAAGGCAAGAGGGTGCTGTATGGATTTCCAAATCCTCCTGAACGGCGTGACAATCCTCAGAACCCAGCTCGGGTTCCCCCAGCTACTCCATAAGTCGCTCTATTAGCTGATCCACGAGCCTTTGGGCATTCTTATCAAGTTGAAGAACCTTCCAACGTGCTGGTGGTCAGGGATCCCTGTCAGGAGAGGAAGCCCCACCCATATGTTCCAATGGTGGCACTAATCGCCTGCCTCGATGCTTTAGAGGCTCAATAGGTGGAAATCCCGCCTAATGGAAAGACATATCTGGCATGGGTGGATGACATGGAAGCCCCCCCGGGTTTCAGAAATACCAACTTCTCTTCCTTTAACGGGACAGGGGACCCACTACAGCACCTAACCCACTTTATCTCATGGTGTGGATCCATGTTGTGAACTCCAGCACAGTAGGTAGCCACCAAACTTTGGTGTTTCGTATAGACATTGTAGGGGACGACGTTCGTCTGGTATATTCAGTTCCCCATAGGATCAGTAGCTGGCTGGGAGGACCTCTATAGAAAATTCCTTTACCAGTTCAGTTCCACCAATCAGAAGATGAGTATCGTGAGCCTCTTCAAGTGAAAGTAGAGTCCTAATGAGTGTGTTGCCGAATTAATCGCCAAATGGAAAGGGCGCACATAATCTCTTTACATGCCGCTCACTTAGGAGAAATTATTGATGAGTTGTGTAGGTAATTTCATGAAAGAAATTGTCCCCTCATTGATCACCCAGAACTACCCCAGGGGATTCCAAGACTATTTTGATAAGGCCCAGTGCCTAGAAGAAGCCTTGAATCAGGCCAGGCAGGCATGCCCGGTGCCTCCTGCAATCCCCATGAGATGAGAAGCTAGGGTCGAGCCCACCACAGTGGCTCAAATAGAGGCCACCTGGAAACTACAGTTGTTTCCAGTGGAGCCGCCTCTACAGCCTCGTAGAGGCCCTCCACCTTAGCTGCAAATCTGTCCCAGCAGCGACCACCTCATAATTGGTAGGTTCCCCTGCACAATGTATTTCCACTGCCCAGGTGAGATAACTAGGCTCCACCACCTCCACAAGCTCCTCCATCCCCTCGTCTGGGTCAGGATCCAAGGTACCCCTTTCTGTACAGGAGGAATCAGACCTACTCCTTTAACCAGGATCATGTCCATGATATTTTCAAAGTGCGCTGGAGTATGTGATTGTATGTTTTCCTAAATGCAGTAGGCCATAAGTGGAAAATCTCACCGATCACCCAAATTACGTCCCCTATCACTGGATCATGTGGCACACCCTCAAATAATTCTATGTGTTTAAAGACTAGATTCAAGACCAATTGGATAAAAACATAGTCCGGTTAGGGCTATCTACAGCATATGTGGCATGTGTCCTCGTGAGTCCAGATAATGACAGTGATAGAAAAGGCGAGTGGAATTAGGTTTCTAGCCGTGGGTCCCCGAATAATGATGATTGGATGGCCTATAAAGTAGTCGTACATGCCCATGGTGTTATCCATGCATGCCTGAATCAACCAGAACATTCAAAAGATGCATCTACTACATCTATGTCATCATCTCAGCAGTCCCCTTCTCAGAATATAAAACTCCAATGATGCAAGGGAAAACAAAGTATCACTCCAATGTCGTCTTCATCTTATACTCTTGCTGATTTCATGGCCCCAAAGATGAAGATACCCCCCTGAATATGTCCTTTAGTGGACGACTCTTCAAGCGACAATCCAGGGTACTCCTTGGTTAATACCATAGAGCTGGTAAGCCCCTACATGATTCTTGATGATGAGGATCCCCAAGCGGGTCCTCCCAATGTCCCCATCCATTGCCAAAATAGACGGATTTGTGGCTATATGGGACGTCAATGTGCCTTGGTTTGTGCTTCTAACCAGGCTATGCATGCAACCGAAACTAGGAAGTAGGCCCAGCACAAAGCTTATCACGCGCAACCTTCTCATCTGGTGACATCAATTCCACCTTTGCTGAAATTCGTGATGTTGAATCAGGCCAAGCCACCTCAACTTTTTCATGATCAGCCACACTTTTCTTCGGACCGGCCTCAGTCATTGGGAACCCATCTGGTAGTCACTCCTCAGGCTTCGACTGGTGAGCAGTGGGATATTCCAAGCACCAGTCAGCCACCAGCCCAGCTGGCAGGGCCCACCATACCTCCTGTCATAGAGAGACCTCCTAAAAGAAAAAGTTCACACCTATCACCGAATTATGATGTCCTAAAACATATTTTCATAATTATAAAAAATATCTCCATCTTTGAGGCCCTTCACATGTCGTCATATATGCGAGAGGCCCTCGGTGAGGATTTTAGAAGCCCCCTTCAGTTTGAGATAGAGGTAGCATCCGTATAAGGCTTTCATGTTGAGGTGTTCATGAATGATGAATTTCAGTAAATTATAATATTATCTGGAGAAGATTAAGGCTCTCCTATATGGCGGCACATTAGCCCATTTTATATCACCATCCAATTCAATGGCAGGGAGGTTCATTGTTTTATTGTCGATATTGGCTCTAAAATCAACCTAATCCTGAATCGGACACAGAAAAAACTAGGATTGTCCGAGGATGATCTGAGTCCCTCTAACATACGAATCCTAGGGTATGATAAGATGGAGCAGACACTTATCGGAAAGATCCATTTGAAGACCCAGTTCGGTGGTCCAATTTCCAGAACCGGGTTTCTGAGGGTCTCCAAGGACACTGCCTATAATACATTGATGGGTAGGTCGTGGCTCCACGTACATGCAGTGGTTTCTTCATTATATCACCAATGCCTTATGTACTCCCTTAAAGGTTGAGTGGGCGTGATTCAAGATGATTCATCTCCGTTTGCCTTTTCGGAATCCTGATATCTATATGCTGAATATTACAAGAGCAAGGATAAGAAGATTCAGGCTAATGAGCTCGATCATGTTACGGCTGCAACCGACCCGTGGGCAGATCAATATGACGCATATGTCTTTCTAATCCATCGATTTAAGGCTAAACCTCTAGACATGGGAAAATTCTTCATTGTTTCTGGAAAGAGGGGGGAACACATTTATACATCTAATACTCCTACACAAACCAGGATCAGGTTATCCCATAGCCTCCTACACCCATAAGGTATCGGGATGTCCACACAATGGATATAGAAATACATCATACTTTCTTGTTTCGCCATGCTGAAATTAACTGGCTCAATACGAAATTCCACTATTTCTTCAATATCATCAAGCTGGGACACTTGGGAGGAATACCAGATGAGATTGGATCAACATCCATCATCACTATGGTTGCGGCAGCACAGGAGTCCCCCTGTTGTAGTGTCCACTGTCACTCAGGTTGGTACCAGCCTTCCATAGGGATCTGCTGACTTAGATAAATCTCCTCCCGGTGAGGATCGATCCTCCATATATGAAAGGGAAGATTTAGTAGATTCTCCTCCCACCTATAAAGAGGGTGTCTCTTCCATGATCGATGAATTTTTTTAGGTGTACCTCAGTAGCAAGGCAGACCTGAAACTCACACTGATCAGTGTCGATATGCCCCTTGACGAGCAACAATAGTACATAGACTTCCTTAAACAACATCGTTATGTATTCGTCTTGAGTTATGATGAGATTACAGGACTAGATCCTTAGGTGGTCGTCCACCGCCTCTGTCTCCCGGCAAATCATCCCGGGATCAAGCATCCTCCCAGATAGATGCACCCGTCTTACGATGCCAAGGTTTAGGTAGATGTTGATAAGCTCATCAGAGTCAATTTTTTTAAGGAATCCTAGTACCCCAAGTGGTTGGCTAACATTGTGCCAGTCTGGAAAAAGAACAGATAGATTATAGTGTGTATCGACTTCTAGGATCTCAACTGTCATTATCCTAAGGTTGATTTTCCCATTCCTGGGATAGAATTGTTGATTGACGCTACAAATAAATTCCAAGCCCTCAACTTCATGGATGGTTACTCCAGTTATAACCAGATCTGAATGGCCCCTAAGGATGAAGAATCTATAACCTTCAGGGTGCCACAAGGTATGTTCTATTACCAAGTCATTCCCTTCGATTTAATGAATGAAGGTGCCACCTATCAGTGGGATATACATCGCATATATAGGACGATCCTCGGCATGTTTGTGGAATGTTACATGGATGATCTGGTAGTCAAATCTCGCTAGTGTTAGTAACATCTTGAAGACCTTTAGAAAGTGTTTGGCTTCTCTGTTCCAATTGCCTGAAGATGATCCCATTGAAGTGTGCCTTCAGGGTAACCTCTATAAAGTATCTTTACTTTGTTTTCAGATACAGGGGAATTGATATCGACATAGATAAGATTAGGGCCATTATCTAGATGTCTCCTATGAGCAACATTTGGGATCTTCAAAGATTCCAAAGCCACTTAGCCTACATACGCTGATTCATTGTGAATTTCACCAGAAAGTGTAATCCCTTTTCTCGGATCATGGAGAAAGGAACCATCTAAGAGTGGGATGAAGAGTGTTAAACTACTTTCAAGGATTTCATGCAGTTTATGGTCTAGCATCTAGTCATGATTCCACCCATCTCTGGAAATATGTTGGTCCTTTATGTGACCGCCATGGAGCGATCCCTCGAAGCCCTTATCACCAAGAAGAACAATGAGGGAATGGAGAATAACCTCAACTACCTCAGTTTCTTGCTCCTCGGTATGGATACCAGATACACCCCTATCGAGAAAAGATACCCTGAACTGGTATTCATAGGAGAGAAATTGCGACATTACATATAGCACCATGAGGTATTGCTGGTTTCCCAAGTAGATCCGCTGAAGTACATCCTGAACTACCCCATGTTGACAAGCCTTTTGGCTTAATGGGCATTGATTCTATAGAAGTTCAACATCAGGTTTTCCCCCATAAGGATATTGATGGGAAACCATTGGAATAATTCCTTACTGCTCATATAACCCTTGTGGACCAGTCTTTGGACCATGATTTTCCTAATGCGGCAATCCTATTGGAAGACCAAGCCATCCTATGTTAGAAAATGCACTTCGATGGTGCCTCTATGAGCCCCACTGAGAGAAGGATTAATGACCCAGTACTCAAAATAGTAGGTTTGGGAATTGTCTTCATTACCCCAGAACAAGCCATTCTACCTTTTTCATTCATGTTGTTAGAAGGATGCACCAATAAGGAGGTGTAATATCAGGCTCTCATTACTGGCCTCGAGCTAGCCCTCAAGATTGACATGCACTATTTTCATGTGAATGGTGACTCCGAACTAGTCAACATGTAGATCAACATTTACTATATCGTCAGAAGGCCAGAGCTCATACCATTGTTGGAATTCACTCTCTAGCTAACGGCCTAATTCCAATCTCTACCAGAAGTCACTCGTGTCCCTCGATCTCTGAACAGTCAAGCTGATGCCCTAGTCGGCCTAGCTGAATCACTTGCAGTACCCGAATAGGATGTTCTGATTTTACACATGGCACACTGAAGATTCTTTGTTCTCGTCACCCCAGACGATGATGACATCCCACAGGTAAGCCACCTTACCGCCAGTGCCTCCACGTCAGGACCCCTAGGGCCCTAGGATATAGTGATTGTAATGACCCCTAACTGGAGAACCTCCTTTTTTGCGTAAATTTAAAATGGTAATCTCTTGGAAGATCGGGCCGAGTATGAGAAAATACGACACTGTGCATTAAATATTACCCTCTAGGATGATTCTGGTGATGAGGAGATTCTCTACAAGTGTAGTTTTGATGGGGTTTTCCACCATTGCATTCACTGATTCGAGATTTCCAATTTTATGTAGGAGGTTCATGCGGGTTTCTGTGGGGATCATCAGATCGGGTCAAAACAATCTCACCAGATCCAGAGACTGGGGTATTTTTTCCTCCCCAGGATCCATGACTGCATCGAGTTCTCCAAAAGGGGTCATGCATGCCAAATTCATGATAACTTCATGCATCGGCCCCCATAGCCTCACCACACCACCAAGTACTCTTGGCCATTTGCGGTATGAAGACTCAATGTTGTAGGACGATATCAACAGGTGACAGCTCACTGGTGCAGATTCATCCTGACTGCTACAGATTTCTTCTCCAAGTGGGTAGAGGCAGTTCCACTCAAGGAAGTCAAGGAATGTTCCATCATTGAAATTGTGAGCTCCAGCATCATCTACCGATTTGGAGTCCATCTTGCCATCCTCACTAATAACAGCACAGACTTTTGAGCATCTCAGCTGAAGAAATTATACGCTAAGTATAACATTCGTTCTAACTATACCTCCCTCTATCATGCACAAGAAAATGGAATAATTACGGCATTCAACAGAACCCTTTTTATTAATTTTCAGAAAAAGGTTGGCCATAATATGAAGAGTTGGCCAGACAATCTCCCCATCTCCCTTTGGTATTATCAGACGAAGACTCGTAATTCCACCCAGATGACCCCATATTTTATGGTGTATGGGACGGAGGCCATCCTACCCATCGAGATTAATTTTCCCTCATTGTGCACAACTGTATATGATCATCAAGAACTAGATAATGTAGCTGAAATATATCTAGCAGAGTTGGAAGCACACGACAAGAATAGGATTTGTGCCCTGCACAATCTGGAAAGGAATCAGAACAAGCTAGCTAGAGATTTCAATAGGAAAGTTCACTTCCGCTACTTCTTTCAAGGTGAATTTGTGTTGGCCCTAAGAACACTAATGATACCTGGAAAGAAACCACCCATGTTGGAGCCCAAATGGGAAGGACCTTATGTTGTTAACAAGGTTTACTCCAATGGCACAAACTCACTGGTTACAGTGGATAGTGAGCATATAACTCCTCCCACCAATGTCATGTTTCTCAAGCAATACTTATCATCAGTCACAATGGTCTGACACAAACCTGAAGTGCATTAGGGTCCAACATGATCTTAAATTGTCCTGTCCTACATGACCATAAACTGTGAAAGGACCTGAATGACATTAAACAGTGTTTCATCCTGTGAGATGTTAAACTACATCTCAATAACTATGTATGGATTCATTCCCATATTCATGGGATACATAGGAATGCTCGGACTCCACGTTCAGAGTCTAGCCTTGTGCTATTCTCATTTGGCTACCCCTCCTACGTGTATTTACCTCAGAGGATCTCATGTGACGCAGCCTAAGCATATTTGGCCCCACTCATGGAAAGACTACGAAGGTATAAAAATATGCCCCACCTCATTTATCTAATCCACCTACTTCCTTACCACATGAATTTAATCAACATGGATTTTTCAGAACTATGTATGGATTGATTTCCATCCTTATGGGATAAGTAGGAACGCCCAGACATTTCTTCTGTAGGCCTAGGACCAAACTCGGACATCTCCCCTTGATTATCATCTTGCACAAGTTACACGATGTGGATGCTAGGTTTCTAATCTGGTCAATAGTTGTCCTTCGTCACTATCACCACTACCATATGTCGCAAATATTGATGGCAGTGGTTCATTCTGCCCCGTGGCCTATTCAAGCTTCAATCAATCTTGGATAGGAGTGTGATTACATTTGTCGGACCCCAATATGATGGGGAGAGCATAGCCACACTATTTTTTCCCACGTCGATCATTGCTCACACGGGCTTAAGTGATAACGTAAAGAAATACCCATATAAGAGGTCATTTGACTATAGTTGGTCGGGACACCCCGCCTTAGGACCCTCAACCCTTTTGGCCCCCTAGCCGGATTTCTCATTTAGGAGTGTGTGTTGTGTTATTGACTCATGTCTTTATTCACATTGGTCTATTTTTCCACACTGCACAACCCATTTTTGAATCAACCCTTCATTTATCATCCTTTCCACAATAACATGCCCTTCCGTGCTTCAGGAGCCCCATCATTTGGGTTTCCATAATCTTCTATATCGAAAAGGACCCCTGAATGGCATGAATGCTTGGCCCAAGGGATCTCTTACATTTATTCGATAACGTCCTCAATGATTTTGAGCGAAAATTTGATACAAGTCCTATATGGTGAATGAGGTTAGTGTTTGATGCTCAATTAGTTTCCCCTGAACTCTGGTTACACAAGGGTGGATACTGTGTTGGGAACCTGGTCAATTGTTGCCCTCTATCATCATTTTCTCTTTGTGGTGTTCCATAGGCATGATGATTTTCTCTCTCCAATCAGTTTTTCAATGCATATGGAATTAAACAAGGCTTCTATGGTCCGAGAACTATGACTATAAACTAATATCACTATCTTCCTCACTGCAAGATGTTAAACCGCAAGGTGGATGTGACATTCTCTCTATGGCCCAGCCTTAGGTCCCTCAGCCTTCTTGGCACCTGGCCCAAGTTCTCAGTTATTATTGTATGGTGTGGTATGGGATTATGTCCTCATTAACATCTGTTTACTCATCGTTTCGTACACATCCATCATTGGGGTATCATTCCCTTATTTTCATCCTTATTGCATGACGATAAATTGCATGTCATCTGTCTCCAGAACAACATGTGGCTTGATTCCCATCCTTATGGGATACGTAGGACCGCCAAAACATCTAGACTTTGGGTCTGGACCCTTCTCTTAGATACCTCCCTATCATCATGGGCCCTTGTCCAGTGTTCTTCCAAGAGAGGGGTATACAGTGTGGTATGGACTCATGTCCTTATTCACGTAGGGTTTGTAACAACCACTCCACATACCTCTCTCCCCAGAGTTTCTTTCACTCCCTTTTCCTAAAATATTAACTTTGTGTAGGCTACCCTTATGTCAGGTCCCTCAAACCTCTTTAGTGATTTTCCAATGTGCCCAGGAGTACTCTGGTTCAGAACCTAGGGTGTTGGATTCTAACAAGTCATGATTTCACCCTTTTTTCATGCTTTATCTTCCCCTTCATTTTGGCTTCTATAGTCTTTCACATCCGAAGGGACCCCCAAATGGAATGGATTCATAGCTCAAGGGCTCTCCTACCATTACATGCCAATGTCCTTGAGAATTTCGAACAAAAAATTGATACAAGTCCCGGGTTGTGAATACAGTCAGTGGTTGACAATCATTTGGTGTTCCCATTTCAAGTCACACGATATGGATGTTGTGTTTCAAACACGGTCAACAGTCATCCTCCTTCATCATGCCAACCCTATCAAGACTTAATTTTCTATTACATGATTCACATTATTTTCCCACCCCATCATGTCCAAGTGGAATTTCGACACTCTCAGCACTATCCCTCAGTGCACATTTTCACGTAAGGAGGAAAAAGCCTCAACAAGGAGTCATTAAGGGCTCGACGCCATCTTCCTCCTTTACGTGTATCCCATTAATTTCAAGGACCTCTTCTGCCCCTGTTTCCCACACTGAGTCTGACTCACATGGGATTAGGGATTGGACCGAGGTTTGCGCCTACTTGGAAGAGTTCCGCTTGTCTATAGTCTAAGCTCTACGACCTTAAACTAAGATATATTTATATATACCCTCTTTATAACTATGTATGGCTTGATTCCCATTTCTCTGGGATATGTAGGAATACCCAGATATCTCATCATTGGGTCTAACTCGAGTTCCAATAATTTATATCTTTTCTTATACCTTTT
The DNA here is from genome assembly GCA_963277665.1 of Viscum album. Classification (NCBI taxonomy): domain Eukaryota; kingdom Viridiplantae; phylum Streptophyta; class Magnoliopsida; order Santalales; family Viscaceae; genus Viscum; species Viscum album. The sequence continues at coordinate 1,960,078,649 of OY728126.1, forward strand.
AGGCCCTGACTCTTATAGGAACAGTTTGTGTGGAATATGTGGTCTTTTTCTTTCTTTCACATCAGTTTTACAATAGTCGCACCACATACACCCCCTAAAGAAGCTACTCCCTCTTACCTACTGTCCCACATGAGATTAAACTCTATTCCATACCGCATGACGTTGAACTGTGTGTTGTTCTACATGACATTAAACTACAATTTCTAGAACTACATATGGCTTGATTCCCATCTTCACGGAATATGTAGGAAGGCTCAGACATCTCATATTTGGGTCTAACTCAACTAGGAGCTACTCCCTCATTCTCCATCTTCCCTAACATTTTATGGCCCCTGGGCCCGAGGTTTCATTCTTGGAATTGCACGTAGTGTGATGTGGGACTCATCCTCATACATGTCAGGTATGATTTATCAGGCCGTTCACATTCCCTCTTGAAACTCACGTCTCATGTATATGTCTAATACAGATGAATATATTCTATTCTTCCTAGTCCCACAAGACTTAAAACTATTATGGCCATATTTCACGATGTTAAAGTGCTTGTTTGGTCCCATCACATGACCCTAAACTATGACATTATCATCCTGGCCTCACAATGAAGAACAGAACTGCATCGTGGTGTCCTCACTCAAGGGGAAATCATGTTTGTTATTTGTCACACACCATACAATTTTTCAACACTTTCATATGGCTTGATTTTTGTGGAAATTCCTGAGCTTTATATCCTAGGTCCGTCACTTCACAAAAAAACCCCACATCAATCCTAAAGGACAAACAAGATCTATCAAATTCCAATTCATTTGGTGCATGGGCCAAACCCTCATGACCATATTATCTCTTTCATAGGTACCTTACAATTCCACCATCAAAACTACATACAACTTGATTCACATCCTCATGGGGTACATTGGAATGTCGGTGCACATTTCCTTGGGCCCAGCCTAACTTTAGTTTTCGGTCCCTCAACCTAAATCCTTCCCATGGAACTCATGGGGATCTGGACTCTAGGTACTCAATCATGTCAGGTTTTATTATTACCTCCCCGTGTGTCTCCCGCATTCCATATCATCTATGGTCTGAGCTCTATGACCATTAACTAAGGCCACTCTGGGTCCTTGCTGCAAGACGTTAAACTACACGAAATCTTCCAGAACTACATATGGCTTTATTCCCATCCTCATGGGATATGTAGGAACTCCTAGACATGTTTCCTTCAGGTCCAGCCCCAGGAATCTAAAATCTTATCCCCTCTCTTTTTACCCCAAGGCCCGAACCCTTTTGGGGACATGTCATGTGGCGAGTACCTTGGGGGTCCTCATTCACGTTGGGTTTTTCAATAGCTGCACCATGTGCCTCCCTTTTCATTTCGTAATCTGGTCTGAGTTCTATGACCCTAAACTAAGATCTCCCCATGGGAACTATGTGTCGCATTTGGCTACTTCTCTACCCTACACACAGTCCATTAAATCGAGCCCCATTAATAGCCCATCCGACAACCATTATGTTGGATGTATGAAACCCTAGGACACTTGTCCATAAGGGGGAATCGATTCCCTCTATCTGATACATCTTATTATCATACTCAAATGTGTTGTGACAAAAATCCTAATGCCTGGAATTTGCATGGGTGCATTCCCTCGTCCAACATCTAGGATTCATCAACCCATTATTTGGATCCCCATCCTCTTTCATGTATGAAGGGACCCCCTTTTATGGTCTGGTCTCATACCACATTGGCTTATCGACTGTCTTGGTACAACATCATTGGGGACCTCGAATGAAATTTGCGACATGTCTCTGGTTTTCAACATTGTAAGCAGTCAACCCTCATTTGTATGTACCCTTTCCAGGATAATGAAAAATGGATGTTATGTTTCAAACATGGTCAGTAGATATCCCCCATCGTCACACCACCATAATTGTGGTTCATATCTCAAGAATCATGATTCACACATTTTCACTTCTTTATAACCAAGTGGAATTCCAACATACTTAGCTTTACCCCTTCGCGCATCAAGGTGCATCAAGTAGGCAGGTCAGCATTATTGGGACATCGTTCACCTAGCATCCCATCGCCCCGAACATGTGTGCATCTTGATTCCCATCATAATGGGGTATGTAGGAATTTCGAGGCACCTTGCATCAAGCCCATACTATCTTTCACTTTTGGTCCCTCGACCTGAAAAAAATACCTCCAGGGATATGTGGTGTATTGTGGACTTATTGGGTTCTCGTTCAAGTCGGGTTTATGGCTATTGCATCATGTAATCCCTTCATGAGGTCTTCTCTTTCACTCCACGTCCTATCGTTTGGTGTTAAACTGCACAAGTCCATATGTCTTCAACACATGACATTATACTGTAGTTATACCCTGAACAAGTTCAGGATTCCCCATATTAGTCATGGGATGCACCATATCCCTTTCAAGAGAGGATTTCCCCTATCAGTGTTTTCCTCTTTCCACATTGTGTTTAAGAACTATGTTTGGAATGATTCTCATCCTTATTGGATATGTAGTTACACCCATTAATTTCACCATGGGCCCATCCCCAAGTTCATTGACCCTTCAGGCCTCATGGGCCCGATCTCAGTCCATGCAGTATGACCTTTAAACTTTGTGCATCATCCTCACCGTATGAAGTTTAAACAATGCATCCATCATTCCTTTTAGTATGACATAAAACTATAGATCATTCCAGGTCCTTACCATAGAGGTAATGTTCAGAAGTAGGTGTGATTCTTGATCAGACCGATGCTCCCACCTAACGTGTTTTCATCATGGTGGAATAATTACCAGAGTGTTGGACTCCATTCGAACAACCAATTACTCCATACACCACGTTTTGCATTCCCATTATTCAGACCCTCATCATCCTTCACATCTAATGTAAACCCCTAATATTACGTATGCTCAGCCTATGGATCACCTACTGTCCTGGGATAATGTTCCAGAGGAATAATGGATGACATTTTGTGCCATGCCCCGTGTTTTGAACATGGTCTATGGTCGGCCCTCATATGAAATTCTCACTTCAGGCTAACACAATAAGGATACATTTTTTCAATCATGGACAACATTTATCCTTAATTATCATGCCACTCTAATAACATTCCGAATTTTGGATATCATGATTCACACTTTCCACTCCCTTATGTTTAGATTTATTCTAACACCCCTGGAATTACGGCGCTCAAGTACTAGAGCATATCGAAGAAGTGATAGTTTGACAATCCTGAGGAATTAAATATCTAGTCAGGTCTTCCCCTATCTCTCTTTGGATGCCCGGATGGGGTGTTTCTACCCCGGATGTCCATAGTATGGTTTCCACCCCCACATTAAATCGATGTAATTGTCTAAGTATCCATTATTTCTCACATTGGGCATGACCCATGTCGGCTTAAGAATGGGTTACTTTTTATTTTGGGATTGTTATCGGAGTGCATTAAAATAAACATGAAAATAGTCTAACAATGAATACAATTCAGAATTAGAGGCAGTAAAGAAGAAAAAGATTATGGATTTAGTCAAAATAGGGACCTTAAGGAATATCATTTTGGATAGATCTCTCCAACACTACTACCTTTTGGCTTATGGCCTCCAGGATTGCTTTCCAACCATTGAGAACCCTCTCTTCATCAGTATCTATGGAGTGTAGTTCACTGAACCAATCCTATTCTTGTACCTATTCAGTCTAATGTTCAGTCATTTAGTGACCCACTTCCAATGTCTTCTCTTGCGCATCCTTCATATGGGCCGTCAATTGCTCAACAAGCTCGGATCAGTTTGCAATGAATACCACCCTTTCATTCCACTGCTCTTCAAGGCATCAGACCTTCTGATCCTCTACCAAGAATGCCCTGGTATTCCTAGAATCCTCCATGCGCCGATGATGTTGATGTGTTGGCTGCTCCCACATAGCTTCTCAACCTTGTAGTCGCAGATTTTTAGATGAAGATGGTGAGCATCAAACCCTCCAATATAAAGAATGGGAAACTAGGTGTGGAGTGATCCCATCTATTTTATCTGTTCTACATGTGGTTGACTAAGGAATTGTTTGATACACTTCCACCATTTACACTGTGTCATCTGTCTCTCATCGACTACTTCTGAATCAGAGTCAACCATCTCTTCATGGTCTACTAGCAGATAGTTGGGGGAATCATCCCGGAGATTAGTTGCAGGATCTTCTTCTTGTACTCTTCCAAAGGTATTAGGCTCATTTCATGTGGGAGGCATTCCCCTCTAACCTCTCCCCAACAACATTTACCCCACCAACATTAGACCCTACTCCGGAATTGATATTGTCAGTATACAAAGCTCTTTGCTCACCAAGTTCCCTAGTCGACCCGGGTTGAGGAGTGTGTCCCAAGAGGTTTGGTGCATTAATCATCGAGGCATCCGCAGATGGCCTCGATTCGGTGGCCTGTTGAGCCTCCAATGTTGTGATAACTGCACAGAAAATGAATACCCAGATCATCTGGGCTCCCTAATAAAAAATATATGAGTCTATGTTATAAAACATACAATAACATAGTGCATCGACATTTGGCATTTCCATCACCGCAGGAGCTTTCACTGTGGTAGATCCTTCAGTGCTTGTCAGCTCAATAATGGGTGTCGTCTCCCCACCTTGTTCTATCGGTGCATCCTCCCACCCTATAGATGGTGCATCTTGGTCAGAGCCAATATGCTCATGATCATGATATAAAAAATCTGATTGATGATTAGGAGCGATGGAAAAAGTAAAAGGATGGATAAGGATTTAGGAATACCTCGAGTAGCTCAGTTATGTCTATATTAGAGCCGAAAATCTCACTACTGTACTGAAGACTCCCCTAGTAGGACATCCCTTGAGTCCCTCCACCTCAAAGATCCTCTTCGGCATCCCCTAGTTCTTCTCCTTCTCTTTCACCCTCTCCTTCCCCATCCTCTTCTTCTCCCCCACTACCCTCTGGCTCCTCGTCACTGCCATCACCCTCAGACGTCATTATTTCTGGATCGTGCTCCTGGAGGAGAATTACCTTCACCATGAGAGGTGGTTCCTCTTGATGACATTGCTGTTATGCATACACATCCATGGCCATCAAATATGGGTTCCGATGATGGAATTTGACCTCTTCATCAATCCGAATAAGTCAAAACCTCTAGAAGCTAGATTTCCTCTCACACTGCCTTTTTCCAAAGGGTCTGGGTGCCCACCGACTGTCGCAAGGTCAGCCAAGCTGACCACAACGTAGGGAAGAATTTATCGTCAGATGGTTGAAGTAGTTACACTATCTTCTTCCCAGGAAGCTCTCTGACTACTCTGTGAGGTGGTTTGCGGGACCCTCTTCCCCCTAGATGTAGAAGGCATAGCTGCACTATGTGACGTTCCCACTACTATAGTCTCGGTGTGCCCTGGACTAGTCTCCAGACATTCTCCCAACCTTTCCTCCCTGACGGCTCCTTATCTTCTCACTCGCTGCTCAGGATGTACACTGGACACCTTGAGATATTGTACATGCTTCTGTAGAATCCCTTCAGGGTATACCACAACCAAATGTTCGATGTATTTAACCGATATTCCATCATCATCTCTGTTGCGGGGGGGGGGGGGGGTAGTAATGACTTCACTAGAGTCGTAAGTTGTAAACAATAACTACATTTAGAAAAGAACGCATGGATTATTCTCCTACCATAACTCTGTGTAAACCTTCTCTGTAATCCTATCAAGGAATTCAAGCTTCCTGGAAAATCATAATGGCACGTAAGACTTGCAAAAAAGTTTCTCGTCAACCCAGGCCACGAGAACCCCACCTCTGAGGCTCTAGATGTCTTCCCTTTTCTCTAGTAAGCATTGCTCGTTGTCTATCATATGAACATATTGGGTAGGGAACAAACTAAAGGTAAAATTAGCATGATTTATGATCATGATCCTTTCCCCCTCTTGGTTGATCGTCAACGGAATGATCGTGGAAATGTTCAACCTGGAAGGCCACATATCGTAACCTGGTGGATGAATGATGTTTGGAAAGGTGTATCCACCATAGTGAGCCGATATCCAACCATGAAGGATTTGGAAAGGGCCACATATCCTCCTCGGTGAACCCCCCTTGATAAACACCCTAGGATGGCATTCAAATGGGCCAACACAAGGACCCGCAAGTTAAACCTCTGATTAGAGTCCATAATACCATCCATCACCAAAGTTTCTGGAGGAACACCCATCCTCATGTCTCTCACTGGCAGGAGCCACCCACTCAGGAAGGTTTCAAGAAATACGGAATATTGGAGATTTGGGTCATGACTTTAATTCACACTTAAACCCCATGATTGATATTCTACCACCCTTAGAATCTTCTAGTATAATCCACTCTTGCTTCTCTATGAAGTGGTCGGACATCTTCTTCCTCACCTCGACATTTTGGCATTCAGGTATTTCTACATAAATAGGCTGAATCACTTTGTATAGGAAATTTATTTTAGAAAATCCTTGACCACGGTCCTCTCCTTGACCAGCTCTATCAAATTCCATGTCAGGATGGGAGTCTCTGATCTGTCTCCCTAGATGTTCCTTGTCGGATGGAATTCATCATACTGCTGCCCATCCAATGGAATACCTCCAATGTAATGAATGTCCCAATGGATGATACCAACCTACCCATGATGGATATGGAAGGTGTTGGTATCAGGGGACCACTGGGTAAATAGCTAAGGCCTATGTTCATGCTGGTGGTAGAAATGGTACTGCGACGTCCACACCGCCTCAAACAACCCACTGTGCTGTAGTTCAGCCCCAAACTAGTCAAACATTTGGCGTACCCAATATGCCCAGGCCCACTCACTTGTGAAGTTCCCTCCAGAACTCCAGTACCATTCCTGCAGCCAGCCTTTGGTCTCATCAGTGTGGCTCTATTATAAATTACTTGCATAATGAGATAGAGAACCATTGGTGATGGGCTCGTTTCCCATAATGGTCCTGGTACAGGGGTTCAGGACATAAACATCCATGTTCCTGGTTTCCCGAGTGGGATGGTCGTTTTTAGTAATGTTTTATGGGTGTAGAACATCCTCATGGGTCACCCATGACAGCGGTGTGTCGACTTCGAATCCTGGCATGGGTAACTCCTCCAAAATACCGATGTCCCTTATCGGTAGGTTTTCAGACTACGCATACTCCTTCTGGGTTGGTTTCATCATGTTTAAAAGAGTTTGGATGTTGGATACAATATTTAGGGAACCATAAACCTCAGGGCGATCAACCATTCGGCCCTTCGAGTGGCATATTCAGAATCTCTCTCAGCATCATCCTGATTAACAGCCTACTTTTTACAGTAAGGTCCAGAGGGACACATGAAAGAAGACAAGTATGGTGCACTAAAAATCAGAAATCATCGCAATAAATTGATGCAGCGGCACGAAAAACCAATTATGCGTGAAAAACCACAACCTAACATAGGGAATTATGCACAGTGGAAGTCAGAATATGCACAAAATCATGGGATAATTTTCGCACACGAGAGCTCAAGACTTATCGCGCGTGAAAATCATTACTGTCTATGGGACCCATGAGGGTTTTTATAGGCGTAGAGAAAAATTTCCGCACACACACAAAATGTAGTTTATGAGCAACGTTATGGATTTGAATGAAACTGAAGGGTTTTATGGGCACTGACCTTAGAATATTTTACATCTCTACATTTCCCTCGGAATACGACCTTCACGTTCCCTCACAGATCTGATTCCGAGGGGGGAATTTGTAGACACTGAAATGTTCTTAAATCCTAAAGAGGGCCTATGTGGATAAAACGAGGGAATATTTTTACTAAATGACTAATTTTTTGAGGAACAGAAGTGGCACGTGAAAAAACCAAAAGATGCACAAAAAACCACTCTCCCGCATGAAAATACACACTTTCTGAAAGCTTTTTTCATACGGCGAAGAAACGTACACCCAGCCCCCCTGGTGAGGAAACATGCACCCAACTGACAACTCAATCTATATTAACACTCTTAATCGAAGATCAGTGATCATGTAGTGTTGGTCATAATGATACAATAAAATCACCTAGGGAATGAAGATTAATAGAGGATATTACTTCAGTACTCTTGTAGAGATGCCAAAAACTCTATCCAGGAAGTCATACGGAAGGGATCATAGTCTTTAGAGTAAGACAAGATTCCATAGTAACCCTCAAGTTAAGGATAAGGGGAACATACCTTAACAAAAAATGACCAATATAAAGAGGAAAAGGTCTCTAATAAATTTATTATAATGTAAAAATATTTTATTATGGGTCACACATCATGTTCCTTGACCATAGGTCATGCCTGTGTAAATTTCATGTTTCTATTTCCCATATCCATGTAGAAGTACATGTCATGTATGATCCTCATTTATTCTACCCATGATCCATTATAGGTGTTTATCTCACAAACATGTTCATGTGAACTAGTTAATGTATTAGACCATGTACATGGTCCATGTTGTTTCTGTGTGGGGGAGAACATGGCCTACTTCAACCCGTGTAATCCAACCAATGTTTGTGTACCCTTTAAGGTACATGTCGAGTCACTAGGGAGGGGTCACACATCATGTGATCCTTAAATCCTACCCAAAACATTATCCACCTCAAATGGGACGCCACACATTGTGAATATCTGAATTAATTGTCATGTAGTCATAAAAATTCTAAAATATTAGATCTGTTGTACTCGCCTTCACAAGATCCTCCATCCACCAATCTGGCAACCGATTCTTTGGGAAATCAAGATCCTTCCTCCATCAAGAATCTCCTTCATAAAATAATGTTTTACTCCATAAAATACATTTGGAAAATCTATCTACATGTCGTTTTTAATTATGTACCAAAGAACGTCAAATTAGGTATCCAAAACTGTCTGATTCACCACTATTTCTATCGTTACACCACCATCATGTCATTTCAATCCTAGATCTATGATTTCAAAAAACATATCTTGGAAAAATGTGTGCAATGATCCATTGATCTGGATATGTTGAACCCTGGGCCAAAAGAATAACACCTATAGTGAAAAAATAATGGGGGAGTATAAGAACAAATAAGAGGAACATACCTTGATTTAAGTTTGTGTTAATCTCACTTCATTTCTATGAAATCTCAAAGAATTGATCAATAATTACAATATAATTCTGTCGAGTAATCCCCCAAAATAACCCATCTCCTAATACACAAGATCTATAAATCAATCCATTGGATGATTGACTCACATTCTCTATATATACTAATAAGGATGAAGGAATACAAATAAATAAATTCCCTACCTCAATTTGAATCGATTGTTGATAAAGAACAATATGGTATCATATTCATTGGTGAAATCCTCAAATTTTTTCATGTTCCATTCATCAATAAATAATTAGATCATTAACCTCAAATGTAATCTCATCCCACACTCTCTGAAGGATTTCTAATGATTTCTAGTGTTGTGCATCTAACCCTAGAAATTTTCAGTAAGAATATATTTAAATAAAGTGAAATTATGTCATTGTGTCAAAAACATGTAAAATAATTTATTCAATTATTTTATTAATTTCTATGAATATGATAAATTTTCCAATAAAAACCACACTGACTAAGGATCAGTCATGCCTAGGGTAACCTCATGTTCTGAACTCAATGATGCCCTCATATTTCTGTTCTGAGAACTTGTTTAAATTTTATTGAATTTTTTGGAGAATAGTGTTTGATTTATATTTAATGTCTTTAATATATTTCAATAATTTTATATGAGGCACATTGATCCTCAAATTCTCATTCTATCTCAGTTCCTTGTATAAAAAATAATCCATACAATATCCAAAAATAATACATGGGAAAACCGAGAAAATATATTCTCCCCACCTTGGGGATTTACATCCCTAAAAAACTAAATAAAGGGATAATCAAAATGATGTGTGTACTGAGCACAAATATTATCCTTTTGATCTCATGTCTTATCCTAAATTTCCCAATGATGCCACTGGACATGCACTAGAGGAATTTGTTTCCCACATAGGATCCTTTCCTGCTGATCCACGATCTCTATTGGGTACTTGACAAAGGTAACTCCATCAATGATATCCAGCTCACCCAGTCGATATCTTGTGATGATTCATGCATATTCCTCCTCAGATATCACCCATGGAATACGTTGTGTGCTCTTTCTCACTTTGGAAGTTAGATCTAATCGGTACAACACCTCACCAAATCTAAAAAGTACATGGAATGAGCCAATGAATCTCATAGATTCCTCACCACCCCAGCCAAATTATTATAATCCATGTTGATGTGAAACCTATAGGAACACATGGTCTCCTTTATCAAACCCCAGAGGATTATTTCCTATGTTAGATAAATACTTCTTATTTCTATATAAAATCTTCATCCACTCCTATATGATCTCCACATTCTCAGTAGTTTCTAACACAAACATTGGGCCAATCAATTCAATCTATCTTGGGTCAATCCATTAAAGTGGTGAACTATAGGTTCTCCCATAAAAATACTTGAGCAGTTTCATACCAATGGTGGAATGTTAGTTATTTTTGAATTCAAACTCTACTAATTGTAGGTGATATTTCTAACTGTGGACAATGTCCATCCGGAATGCTTGCAGAATGTCCTCCAAAACCTAAATGGTTTGTGGACACTAGCTATCAGTTTAGGGGGTGAAATTTTATTCTCAAGTATAACTAAGCCCCAAGAGCCTCTTGTAATACCTTACACAATCGGACATTGAAGTGAGAATCATAGTCAGGAATTGATCATCGATGTAAATCCATGTAGTTAGACTATCTCCATCCTGTAGAGGTGTCCCAATCCCTCTATTGAACTCTACTCCCTGATAGCTAAGAAGAAGGACATCTTGATGAGTTTTTCTATGGTTATCCAGATGGAATCATGTCCCCTATATGTTTGTGGTAATCCTATCATGAATTACATGGATACCTCATCCCACATCCATTTATTCACCTCAAGGGGTTGAGCTAAAGTCATTGGGACCTGGTGCTCAGCCTTCACATGCTTCTAAGTTAGGCATAGAGAGATATAACTTCCAACTACTTTCATCATCCCCAACCACCAAAACTAACGATAAAAATCCCAGTACATTGTCTCCATACCAGGATGTATCACCTTAGGAGAGGTATGAAACTCTCCTATAACATAATCCCGCAATTTCACTGGTATTATCGCATGTCCTTTGAAAAGAAAAACTTGCTACCCACCATTGTAAAATACATAAATATAATTTTCTGTGGATATATATTTACATAGGGTCTCACAATCGATATCCCCAATATATTCCCCCCTAAATCATTGAAAATGGTAGTGGAAACAACCATTGACTGGTGGTAATCTTCTTCATCTCCATCCATAAAAGATCATTTTAATGAGGAAAAATTCTCTAACACAACGACTATGAATAAGATCTTCTTCTAAGAGAATCTACTTCTACATTCCCCTGCACAGATGTATAGAAAATTTTGGATTCATAATCAATGAGAAACTCTATCCATCATATTTATTTAAATTCAATATCCTTCTAAGATAATATATACTTGAGACTCTTGTGATCAGAGTATATGATAAAACACTCTCGCATCAGGTAGTGTCTCCACATATTTATTTTGAATACTGCTGATGCTAGCTCATGATCGTGGGTCACATAGTTATTTTCATGTCATCTCAGCTGATTTAAAATATAGTTAATAACCACATACCTCTACATCAGAAAAAACTAACCGTGGTCCCTGATAAATCATAGAGAATAATATACATAACACCATCCCTTATAAATATCATGATTGGAGTGCTCATCAAAATCTACCTCAACTACTTAAATTACTAATGGCATCTTTCTGTATCCATGAAAGGATTCCCCTTTGAGGTCAAATTTTTCATGGAAAATAATATTCTATAGAAATCATGTATGAATATTCAGTAATATCCAATAAACCTAAGGAGTCTCCGCACCACTTTCACACTCTTGGGTGGCTCCCAATATAACACTTCCTTTACCATGGATGGGTCCATTTCCACTCCATATTCTAAGATTACATGTCCTTGAATGTAGACTAGCTAAATCCAAAACTGCAAATTCATGATCTCTCGATGATGTTTGTGCTCATTGAGTACATCTAGAAGTATCCTCATGTGTCTCGTGTTCTCTTACTCAACCCCTAAGTACACAAGGATATCGTTGATCACGACTATAATGAACTAGTCTAAGAAAGGATGAATGATACAGTTCATGATTACCGTGAACAATTATGCAATTCATCACACCAAAGGGCATCATAATGTACTCATAGTGATTGTAGAAGCATCAGAATGTCATCTTGGTAAATCATCATCTCGTACTCACATCTAAGGATACCCTAACCTATGTTAAATCTTAAAGAACCATCGTGACAATCTTAACAAATAAAACTGTTCATTGATCTTCTGTATTGGATATTTGTTCTTCAAAATCACTTGGTTCATGTGACGGTATTCCACACACAACCTCACGATCCCTATTCCTTCTTGACAAAAAAATGGATCCATCATGGTTTAAACACTGGGTCTATCAAATCCCTTCCTTTGTTGGTCCTCTAAATTCATGATGAGATTGTGAGGATCTTTTGGATATATCCAATATGATGGTGAATATATCAGTGTATCATCATAGTTTAGATCAATTTATATGTCTATCTATATACATGGAGGTAAACCTAGAACATCCTCAAGAAATACATCTTTATACTCCCCCATCGCTGTAAGAAATTGGGAAATCATAACATCTTCTACATGAAGGGTTAAGCTAGCCAACTAATGGGAAATCATAAAATCTGTTTTTTTACTATAGACACTTTGCAGCCTTTACTTGAAATAGTCAATCGGGGGATGAACTGTGGATAATCATTCCTTACCATAGATGATGTTATAAGGAATCATCGCTGCTATAATGAGATCCTGATATAAACTCTCACCTCCAAGAGTCTGGTCACACTATCAACAAAACTGTGTGATCACTAATTCTTCTCCAGTATGAGTCTCCAAGCATAAGGGTTGATCCAATGGTTTAATCAGAATATCTAACACTCATAAAAGTTATGTGTAATTAAAGGAATGACTAGAACCTATGTATATTAGTATTGGAGATATGGTATAAAAGATTCATATCATACCTTGTAATCATTCCTACATCCTCTAGGTTTCTTTCTTTTATTGCGTATAGTTTTCCTCACCCTTATCCTATAGCTACCAGGACCTAGTGTGGACCACCTGGGGGGTGGTGGTAATAAGTCAAAGTGTCGACCACCTCTTACTGCTCTTCCACCCCTCTTACGAATCCTCCACCCTAAAAATGTTTCTTCTATTTTCATTGTCACTTCCTCGGTGTCCCATACATGGTATCTATTTTAACTATATGGTAGGTCAAACAATATCATGCAAGATGTTCCATGCTATCACATGAGTATCACCACCTCTCCCTAGGATAACTGGATCCACCCACTAAGCCCTGAACCACAGACCCTTTATCTTGGGACATCCTCCCAAAATTTCTTTCATTTCCAATTCATTGAGACTGACATTAAGTCCCTACTGTTGAGGTCTCTACTCTTCTTTCCCACTACTAATACTCACTTTTTTTAACTGCATATCCAAGAAACTCGTAACAACCAAATCTTTCTCTATCACCAAAAAATAGGGAGGAATTCATAGATTTATAAAACTATCCTGAATATATCTACACAAACTTGGCTCAAAAGTATTATCGTTAAAGAACAAGTTTGAAAACATATCCATCGAGAACCTAGATAAGTTGGTAATCTTCAATAAATACTCAACTAATATCATTCATCCCTACTGAAGCTGCAAATGATCCTAGATACATACAGTCCTCAACATAGTTGGTGAGAAGAGAACTCTAAAAAGTAACTCAAACTGTGTCAATGCAAGAGTCGTCTAATCGAAATGTTTGTTCACTAAACCCCATAATCATCTTACTGAGCCCTAAAAAAGTCTCGCTTCCAAGACCACCATATGATCAGTTGGTGTCCTAACTAGAAAAAAATGGTTCACTACCTCAATAAAGTCCTCAGCCGCCTATGGTTCAGGATCACCTCCGAACCTAAGGGGTCTCTTTCAATGAATCTCATAAAGTGGGCTCAAACAGGGAACCTCATCACCAAGTATAGACAGTACCTCGTGCTTCTCTATGGGTGGTGGTATATCTGTTGCACCACCAATAGGTAACATCTTATCAATAGGTCATTGTATTGATGCCTCATCACTGAGGTTATCTGCCTCATGATCATGATGTAGAATCCTAGTTGGCATATGTTGCGGATTCATCCTGAATGTAAATAATATATACCACAGTCAACGACTATGCCTAGAGATTTGACTCAATAAGTCCATGAAAATCATAACCCATTCCTCAATGATTCATGTACCATTGTTTTCCTTGCAACCAGTGATCTCTAGTATCAAATCTAAAAGTAGGTTCTTAGAGTCATGGAGTATGGATATGTTGGCTGTCGCACCAACCATGAAGTCCCTGGGCTAAAATCCAAACTTGAATAACATAAAAAGATTTCACGAAACAGATATCATAGACTCCAACCCTAAGATAGTATTGACTCCTTTGATACCCCTCTGATACAACTCTGTTACAACCCATCCAAAAAGGGGTCTGTACTACCACTCCCTATGCACACCTCAAATAGGCCAGGGGTGGGTGATTAGCACTGAGTAGGCATATAAATGACTTGGAATTCCGTAACCTAGGCACTTATAAACATGCACACATATACAAACCTATAAAATGCTAAAATGAAGAAACATCTAAACAACCATGCATGCATACATTTAAATCCCACTACTAGAGTACGATATGAGGTAAAGGAACATAAATATAGCCAAATAAAATCCCCCCAATGATTATGAAACACATGTGAAACCTTAAAGTAAGTACTAGGGGCTTCTATCAAAAATTTATTAGAACACACGTTGGTCTAACCAGTCTCACAAAGAACCATGTAGTCCTAGTATATCTAGGGCTATGTCAAATGATCGATTCTCTACACAATCCATGACACATGTGGGAAAATCTTGTGTTGGGGTCAGTATAAAAAATACTCATTAGGAAACCCCCAAACCATAAATTATACATCAAAGGAAATATATTCATCATTAAATTGGTAAATGTCTACCAAAAATATAACAAGAATGTTTTCATACACTCAAAAAAGACACATATTCTAAAGGTAAGTCACAACCGTAGTATTCTAAAATTGGATTCCATCTCAAAGATTCAATAGTGAAATCATCTGAGAGAACACACTTCTGAGTCTGATAGTACTAATTAGGTCCATCTGTGATGTATTTCTCATTGGATCTCACCATTAGAAGTTCTTTTTGGAGCACTTAAGAGACACGGTACAATGATGATGATCATTTCCAAGGCTATGGGGTGATACCAACAACTAAATCTGGATAAACCTACAAAGTAGTGGATCAGAGAACATGTATTTATGGTCATTAAGATACCAGTAACTCCACCTATGGCATGAATAGGAATACAACATTCACTATGGGACTCTCGGAGGGATTACAATGATTCTATCCCAGGAGTTCTGCTGAAAAGATCATAGTCCTAGGACTATGTGACGATTCCATACTAACCCTCAAGGAAAGGATAAAGGGAATGATCCCTAACAAATCATGTCCATGATATCGGGTAAAACATTTATAATCTTGGTATAATAATGTACATGGTGTGTAGTAGGGGTCACACACCATGCCTCTTGACCCATGACTTTCCAATGTACACAATTGTATCTCTATCACGTGTCCATGAAGAAGTACAAGGTGTGTAGGATGCCTATGTATTTTACCTATGTGATAGTACACATGTTTTTCCTATATACATATTCCCATATACCCTCACATGGCTTATCTAATGTACTTTTTCCAGGTTGTGTCCATCTGGGAGAGTACATTGTGTGCTCCAACCTATGTTCTACAACCTATGTCCATGTACACTCTGAGGTACACACCGAGTAACCTTGGAGGGGTCACATATCTTTTGATAGGGCCAAGTGTCTTGCTATCCTTAAATCCTACCAAAAAACCAAGACACATAAAAGGGTTCCTCACACATAGTGTAGATCCATATTACATGTTGAATAGTGTGGAATATTCTAGAAACATGGGTCTGTTGCATGCTCCTTCAGTCAATGCCTCAACCACCAATTTGGAGAATATGTTTCCTGCGAAAAAAATATCCCATGATTTTTCGAAACACTCTATAATCAAATAATGTGTTCTACCATCAATTTTTTTTGGAAAATTGATCTACACTTCAATAATTTTTTAACACCAAAGAACCTGAAATATGTTATAAAAAACTATCTAATTCTTTTCCACTTCCATCATCACAAAACCATTATGTCATTCCAATCTTAAATATACAATTTTGGATCATTTCACCAACAAACTAGGGGAAATGGATTGATTGATCAGGATATGTCTAACCTTGGGCCAAATGAAGAATGAAAATGGTGAAAGAATAACTTGGGAAGAAAATCACAATATAAAATAAGAGGAACGGATGTTGATTGATGTTTATGTTGATTTAGTCTCCTTTTTTTTAAATTTAAAATGAATTAATCAATAATTATAAATTAATTATCCCAAATAATCCCCACAAATAACCCATCCCACAATACGCATAATCCGTGAATCAATTTGTTGGTCAATTGATTTATTTTCATCATAAAAATATAGAATATGGATGTAATCCTAATAAAAAAACTCCCTACCTCAATTTAGATCAATTAATATTGATGAAAACTGTTTTATCATTGTCATTGGTGATATCCTTTGATTATGTGCTATTCTGGTCATCATTTTCCAACAGAATCTCTTTAGACACTCTCTAAAGGATATCCAACGATTTTCAGGGTTATGGGTAAATCCCAAAAAAAATCTATAACCATGTATTTAAATAAAGGTTAATTATGTATTTGTGTCAATAAGAAATAAAATAATTTATTTAATTATTTTATTCATTTTTTCACCCACTATGAATTTTCCACAAACAACCCACGCTGATCAAGGTTATGTTCTTCCAAGGTTAATCATCACATTCTGAACTCAATGATGCGCTCATATTTATGGTATGGGCACCCATTTAGATGTCCTTACACTTTTTCTAGAAAACTATCTGCATGTGATGTTTAATATATTTTCAAATTTTAAATTGGGAACACCATGCCTTGAAACCAGACATTGTCTCAACACATACTCTCTAATGAAATCTATACAATATCCAAAAATAACACATTGAAATTTTGATATGTTATATGGAACGTAGATGAAATTTATCACTACATATCACCCACATACATATTTCTAGTCTAAGTGGACCATCTGGAATCATGTAGATATGATGTGGGTGTGCGTGATTGCCTTTAGTGGTTCATGGGAAATGAACCTACCATTTTTTGATCTTACATAAAATAATACTAATCAGGGATTTCTTAGGATGTCAATATTTGAGTCATTTTATAGGTGTTCCTATCAATCCCCATTGTGTTGGGATGAGGTAGGAGTGTATTCCTTGGTTGGAGTGAACCTCATATAGGAGATGATTGAGAGAGTGTAGAAGATTCAGAAATTGTTATTAAAAACTCAGATTCAAAACAAGTATTATTTCAACCATAATCATCATCCATTAGAGTTTATTATTGGTGATCATGTGTTTTATTGATTATCAGTTTTGATTGAACACCATTACATGGGGAAGTATGTGAAATTAATATCATGTTATGTCTTGCCATTTCATGTTATGAAGAATCTTGGAAAGGTGTCCTATTGACTGGAGATTACACCATATTTGACCTTAATCAACGATATCTTCCATGTTCCCCAGATAAAGAGACACCATCCAGACCCAAATCTTCTATTGGAGAGGGATGATTTGGGGTTGGAGGTCGATGTCACTATTGTGGAGTAGCATATTCTTATTATGGATGTTCATAACAATGTTCTATGTGAAAAAGTGGTCCCTTTAGACCATATTATCTAGAATTTGGGAGGTGGAAATTTTTTTTAGGTATTAGTGGCCTCACCAGTTTTATTATAGAGAATACTAAGTACTTTCTAGGGGCCAAAAGTGTCATGGTTGAAAATTTCTGACCTGTGTCGGTCCACAAATGTGTTTAATTTCACGTTTCATTTATCCTCAGATTCATTCTTTGAGTTGTTTGGTGTTTGGGGTCAAAAATGGGTGTGTTGGGAAGCAACAACAAGGCACATAGTCAGTGAATGGTTTGTTTGATCATGTATCTAAGAATATGAGGGTGATGTTACTTGGGATATTAAGGTTTTCGGGGTTTGAGAATTATTGTTCATACAATGTGTCACCTAGGGAAAACCGTGCATCCCATTATTTTGGGTATAATGTGACCCAGGAATGGTTGGCACACATTTTTCCAAACATTAAGAAAAAACCATGAATCCACGTCCATCTCACTTAAAAAGTGAATTTTTTCCAAAATATCCTATATGGTCTTTCTGTATTATAGGTTCATTTTCCTCCCCCTTCATGCTCATCACTTTTACCTTGGTGTTTTGTCCTCCTCTATTATTATATGGTGGTTTCCACTTTGATTCACGGTGTGTTGGATTATATTATGATTATTTCATTGATTTTTTCATCCTCTCTTCCTTCTTATTACCATTATTCTTCCATTTTCATGGACATATGGAACCCTAGGTGCAGTTTTGGCCAAATATAAGGTCTGAGATGTAGTTTTGGGCTTGATTTATTATGTATTATGGGTGTGAGGCCTTGTTCTACCTCTTGTGGGTTTTTTCATTGGATGAGGTGAGATTTTGACAGAATCTGAGGTAGTTGTATCTATTTAACAACATTTCCCTTCGATTATCATAAAATTATTAATCATTTTTCATTTGTGTTATTTCAATTTCCATTGATTTTATTTATTTTTTATGTATATTTCATATACAATGTGTTTGGTGGATTGGTTTGGCATTTTGTTTGTTTAATGGGGGTTTTCAAAATGTGTGTGTCTTTATTGCACACCAAGTGTTTCTTAAAACGGCTCAAATGGTTTTTAAAGGATTCCAAAAGTGGTATTAGAAATTGTTTTAACATGTAAAGGTGTTTTGCTAAAATGGGAATGTGAGTTTGTGAAATTTATTGTATCGTAGCTTGTTTGGTATGAGAATTTCTTGTGAATTTTTTGGTAGGAAGTAGCACCTAAGTAAACTAGTGTATGAGGAAGGGGTTTTCCAAGGGGAACATTTATTCCTTCTAAGGGAAGACCATGCCAGCTTCTACCTTTATTTGTCTGAAAGGACATATAAGACACTGTAGAGAGGAATGTGCAAGCCTCCACTTTGTTATCCTAAGGACTATGTGATCCATTGGGAAGGAAGACTATTTTAGATTCCATGTGGATTGTTGAGAGACCATGATATCTCTCTTGGAGTTGGGTTTGGGGAAGACCATGAGATATTCCAGTTGCTGAGCTAGCTAACAAACTTCATAACTCACTTGTGATAGGCCTCATGGTCAGATAACTGAAATGAACATTAGTATTCCAGATTAGTTCTTTGATTTAGAAATATTATCAGTTTTATGTTTATGTGATAGGATGTATTATTCCCATTTCCATTCATTTGGTTACATGATATTGATGCTATATTCATTTTTGTTCTGCCCTGTTGGATATATTGAGCATGTTGAGTCTTGAGAATTTTTTATTTTTTTGATTCATATTGTAAAGTATTTTGTAAAATTAGTTTTGTTTGAAATGGAAAACCAAATGGGTTTCAAAGGTTTACTTGGAAATAGTTTTTTCATTAGGGTTTATTTTTTTAAAATTTTTTCAAACTAGTTTATCGTTTTCATGGGTAAAAAAATTAAATATATTCATGGTTCTATACTAGAATAAGTTGTTCTATACACAATTTTTTGACCTCTGGGTGCTTTTATATTTCCTTTTATAGCATACGAGTAAGGGTAAGGGTGCCATTTGTTCAGGTGGTTCTTCTTGATTTCTGTCGTCCAGTGTTTGAGGTGGTGGTGTGGTATCATATGTATTGGTTCTTATGGAATTTTTTCTAGTAATTTGTGTTTGTTGGGGTGTGTTTTTGATCATTGTTTGTCATTGTACCCTTTCTTATGAGGTTGGGTTTTTTTAGATATCATGTATATGTATGGACATTTATGGGATGTTTTTATGTGATGTTTTTTGTGGTTTAAAGAATCATCCTATCATATGCAGGTGACTCTAATGTTATAGGCATGGTAATTCCATTTTATGGATGAGTTATTTCAGGTTACCACTTGTGAATCTATTCCCTTGTGATAGTTGGTTATGCCCAGTACATATCGCTAGCCCATAGTGATTGGAAATGTGCTTTGGGCCATGTTTGTGGGTAATATTTGGTGAAATGGTGGGTTGAAGTAGTTTGGTTAATTTCTTAGTAAGTGAGTAGTTATCCTATTTATACTATCATCCACATAGATAAGAATCATCAGTGGATGATCATTCCATTTTTTATCCATTTTAAGTGTGGTTCATACACTCTTTTTTCCTGGGTAGGACTCTCAGTTTTTTGAATTATTCCCTAGGTAGGGGTTGACATTAAGTAATTTTAGACTTAGAGACATGAGCATCATCCATGCTTAATTTTAGTAGGGATAATATTAATATATCATGGTTATCTACTTGGAGAGTCATGTGTTGTTTGGTGAGATCCATTTAATTTTTAAATATTGGAATAATTAGATCATGTTAACAACTTGATTTGTGTTGGCTCACAAATTACTGGAATGGGGATCCGGGGTTATGTAAGTCTATATTCATGGGTCACTTCCCAAGTAGATTGATCTCATTGTTTTGAGAAAATTGAGGTATCTTAGTTTTGGGAATGACTATGTGAAATGATCAGGTGTTGCAACACCACCAATCTAAGTTACAATCCTAGATTTATTGTCTGGTGTGGATGACATGTGTTTGAATTTCATAAGTAGAAAATAATTTATGTGTCTATGAATTGACATGTTTTAGTAAAACTTATAAGAGGATATAGTTTTCTTTGTTTCTGGGTATGAGAATGTTGTCCAAGTCTAGAAACAAAATTTAGTGGTGGAAAAAGCATTTTATATGGGATTAGTTTTTGTTTTTAGTGAAATTATGACTAGAATACTCTTATGATGGGGAGCGTTGCTCAGATCATGGGAAATTTTACCATCAAAATGAGATGAATTCATTTGAAGAAGGACTGTTTTTAATGGTCTAAATAGATCATAGAAGCTAAAGTGATTGTAAGTTTGAGTTTTTCCAATACTAGAGAAGGCACAGAAATTGAAATTCAGTCTATATGTTTGGAGTTAGTTTGGAAATTAGCATCAGACTCGGTATGTGTGTGAAATCTTGGAATTGTGACACTTCAATGGCACATTGATGCTTGAAAGGAAGTGAGGTGTATAAATCATTGGTTTTATACTCTATCATTTAATTTAACAATTAGTCGAGGTTATACTTTAGTGAGTATGTCTAAATGATCATGGATACCCTTAGTATCTATGGTAACATGAACAAGACCTTAAATAAATTGTCTACTATTATGATTGATGTCTTTCAAACAAGTCAACTTGATGTGGTTTGGATGAATTTTTAGGACTCAATGGAATTCAATGGGAAAATACTGCATTAGGTATGTCATGTTAAGTATTATGCGTGTGATTTGGGGTATGACCCATAAAACCGAACCATTGAGGCATGATATCGGTTTTGGCTAGCTGGTGATCAGATGTGAGTAAAAAAAACTAGAATTTCATACATAGATATAACATATTTTCAGAAGAACATTCAATACATTACACTAACACATGCATGAGTACCATAATAGATTAGTGTATTGGGAGTCTAGTTTCACAAACTTTTAATTTGGTGAAAGATATTCAAAATCTCCCAAAAATATCCTCCCCTTTAGAAATCATCTAAAACATATAATACATGAGAATTTTCTTCATAACCTAGGGAATAGATAAGAATGGGTGAACTAAAATTCTTTATAAGGGTAAATAAGGGATATAAATAAGCATAACATGAACATATGGGTATGAGAACATGAGAATAACATTTGAAAATTTTACCCCACATATCAAAGATCA
The DNA here is from genome assembly GCA_963277665.1 of Viscum album. NCBI lineage: Eukaryota > Viridiplantae > Streptophyta > Magnoliopsida > Santalales > Viscaceae > Viscum > Viscum album. Next base: position 1,960,100,856 of record OY728126.1, read on the forward strand.
AAATCATGAGTCATTACATAAATATTGGAACTTAATAAGACTTGATTCATAAGAGAATCAATGGGCATGATCCAATAGAGCATAACACTGGCATAAGACATGGAATTATGGAATACACATAAGCACACAAAATAATTTCCATAGTAGTCGAGGCTCACTTCCCTGGCTACCATAGTGGAATGGGTTCACTCCCCGACCCATCATAGAACACATGTTTCACTCCCAAGTCCATAGTCACATACGAAGTCTCTTACTAAATTGGGTTCATATAACATTCTAGTCCTTTCTAACTCATGAGATATAAATTTTTATACAATTCATTGAAGAGAGATCATGATCGCACCCATAATATAATAAATTCATAAGTATGTGTGCTAAAAGATTATAAAACCTTCATAATATAATAACCTATAAAATGAAATGGGTTTGATAAACATTTCATCATATTATATCCTATGGAAAAGAGATAGGTTTCATAATCATTTCCTCAAATCCTCATATCATAACTCATTTAAAGGAGCATGTTTCATAAAAAAAATTCCATCACAAACATAAATCATTCAAATAAAAAATAAAAATGATATCCTCGGATTATATCCCCATTAAGGCATAGGTAAAATCAATAGATGTCATCTTATCCGGAAAATGATTTTAAAAATTCACATTGAACATTTATTTATGAAATTAAATTTTATTTGAAAATAACTTTTTTAAAACCAAAAAAATCATAAAACATTTTGGAGGTCATTTTATTTGAAAAAAACATTGAAAAGCTATAAATTGATATTTAAATATAATTTAAAACATTTTTAGAGGAAAACAACCTTTCTTATTTGAAAAATACTTTTCAAAATATAAATAATTTTGAATATCCTCTCTTCTAAATAAAAATTAAAATATTATAAGGAAATATATAAAAAAAATTAAAACATTTATTTATAAATTTTTCATTTCATCTTTGAAAAACGATTTTTAAAACATAATTTTTTTGAAAAATCCATTTCATTGAAAATAATTTGAAAACATAAAAAGGGAACATCAAAGAAAATAATGGTCCTGATGGAATGAAATTTTGTTCATGTTGTACTTGTTAAATCAAATATTCCTTTCACATTGTGGGTAAAATCCAAATAGGCATTATTTGGAAAATGATATGAATATTCATTTTAGAAAAATTGGAAATTCCAAAATGGTAAAATATTTCATCAATAAATTATTTAGATATTAATAAAATATTAAAAACACTTTTAGAAAATATGGTTTTGGGAAGAAAATATATTCTAAATTTAATATCAAAATAAATTCATATTTTCTTAAAAATATATCAATTATTTAAATTAAAAAAGTTTCATAATATATTATTATTTCATGAAGCATTCATGAATTACTAGAGGATAAAAAATAATTAATGTTATTGAGAGGTAGATCATAATATTTCCACATTAGAGAAATAATCATAACGAATCCCAATTAACATTGAAAATACAACATAAAACCATTACCACTTTGCTAACATTTGAAACATAATACTCATGAAATTGAGATATAAAAATGGATATTTAACCCTTATAATTTGTGGGATATTTATTATAAAAGTAATTAATTTATGGTATATAGAACATAATAATGAAAAATGTGGTGAATATGGCTTGTACCTCATAGAAAATAAAAGTGACATAGAAATCCATTACCGCTTTAGTTGTATTTTGAATATTATACCCCAATGAAGAATAACATAAAATTAAACATTAAATATCTTGAAAATAAGTATATTTATTAGATAATATGACAAAAAATCATTATATTCACCAAAAAATGGTGAATTTGTATATTCCTCATAGAAATAAAAGAGAGACAAAAAATCCCTTACCACATGAGTCTCAACATCCATTGTACACATTAAGAAATATATTATTATTATAAAAAAATAAAGTAATCATAAACAAAATTATTATATCTTATATTATCCCATTGTAAAATTTCAACACCCATTTATAAATAATTACTTTATAAAATCATTATTTCATAGTGTTAAATTTTTCATTTTTTCATTAGTGTTTTGGTTCTATATTTTTGGTAATTATAGATTTATAATCATTACATAATCTAAAAAATGTTAAATTTTAAAATAATAAAATATATTTTCATTATATATTTATATTTTTTAACAAAATTTAGAGATATAATGATAAAATGCACCATTCCAAGAAATATAAGGTCTTAAATATGCATAAATGTTGTTTCCATATTTAAACGATTGAAAAAAATGAATAGTATCTAATTATTATTCTTTTATAGAGCCATTATGATTTCATATATATAACATATTTTCATTAACATAATATTTCATTACCTTTTATGTAAATCGGTTTTGAGAACGAATCACATCACTTCGAAAGGCGGTAGTCCGCCGTACACATGATAAATGTAAATGTATCCCCCATGGAATGGAATGTAAAATAGGGTATATGTGTTATTGTATTTAAAAAGTGAAATAATGTTACTAATATCACATGAATATTCTAAATCCATCTTTACACTCAACTGTGAGAGTTAGTGATGGAAAGATTTAATTATGTGGGTTCACAAGGTGGTAGTCCTCCGTATACAAAATCGATGATTTTATTTCTCTTTTGATGGATGTGGAGATGGATATAGGTTTTTACATTAATATAATAAAATATATGTATATTGGATATATTATTTTTTATTATATTATATTTCTTAATAAATATTAACATTTGAAAAATTATTAAATAAAAAAAAGAATCTTAGTGAAGACAATTACATTCGCTTAGAAGCACTTCCTTTGGATATCTTATTAAGAACACTAGTTTTGGTTTTTAGAAGGAAAACAATATCTAGAATATGGATTATGATGTTTGGGGTGGGTTTGATTGTTTTCAATGACGTATATGTCTTGGGGTGTGTGAAAAAGTAGTGGGTAGTGGTGGTAATTTATAAGTGGGGGAAAGGAATCCATGAAGAATCAACATGGAAATTTCCCAAAAAATCCAAAAATAAAAAGGTCATTCCAAAGACAAAAGCATTTAAATGAATTTATATTAGAAATTTTGAAATATAATATTGAAATATGGCCATATGATTGGAATTTGATAAGCTTTATAGTCATTTGAACTCATATATTCTTTGTTTAACCCCCTACCCCATGATAAACCCATTTTTTCCATAAGACAATCATTACATTTTAATATTTTCACTATTAATTTTGGTAAAAAATTATATTGAAATCATTAGATAATATAAATTATCTTTATTCAAAATATGGAATCAATTTTTCCAAACCTAATCCTTCATACATGATGAAAAGTTTAGTTTTTATATAGATAATGTTTAAATGTTTAAATGTTTTTTTATCCAATATAATATGAAATTGATTATAATTAAGTAAATTGGATTATTAGATATATAATTGAACTAATTTTATATTAATACAAAATTAAAATCATATTTTTTATTAATAATTTAATCTATAAGAATTTTTTGAAATAAAATTTAGCATTTTTCACTATTTCATAAGAATTTAATCATTTCTAAACATTCTACAAAAAAACCCCAATCTAATTTAGATATTATGATTTTAAAAATGAACATTATTCTATATACTATATTTTCTAAAATTTTCAAAAAAAATTTGTAATGTATGGTCACAAAATGTGACAGAACATCATTTTAGAAAAATACAATAATTAAGCATAAAATTTGATTTATTAATATCTATTGAATAGAAAATTCATAAGAATAATGTAAAATATTATATTGAATATATAATATCTAAATTTCATTAGAATAATTTTCCCAAAGTTGTTTGTTTAATTAATTGATTTAAAATAATTTTTTTTAATAAAAATTGTTTTTTAGAAAAAGGTTTCCTTTATTTCCAAATAGTTTTTATTTTAATATATATTTAATTGGTCACCAAATAATTAATTTTATATAACTATGTAAACAATATGTTTTTATATTTTATTTAATCATATTCATACCCTTTATTCCAATGGGTAGGTGATAACTCTCAAAATAATATTTTAATAGTATGTCACATTTCATTTAAACTCAGTGGTGCATGTAACCCAATATGAACTCAGTGTTGTGTGTAATTAAATATGAACGTAGTGTTTCATGTAATGATAAATATAAAAAATATTTAATTTATATGAAAAATATATATTTCACACAATCTCATAGTGTTACATTATTCTCCCTATAAAATTAATTTCTCCCTCCAAATTTTTCACTTTGGAACCAAAATTTGAGGAAACCTCTAGGTCATTATATCCTCAGGCTCACATATAGCTTCCTTGTACGGCCCTAAATCAAGAAGTCCAGAGTCGGTGAATTATTTTAATACATTTTCATGACTAAAAGAAATAAAATCCCAAAGGACTGAGTAGTCTAGTATTTTCTGAAAACAAGATACATACATAGGTTCAACATTATAACTTGAAAATAAATAAAACATATAAGTTTTATTGGGAATGTCCACAACTCAAAGTTTATCCTAATAAGTCATTCATAATAAAATTATTCATGACCTGAAAAAATAAAAAATAATAAATAGGTTACCTTAGATACTCAGTAAGGGTATGTAATATATTGGAAGATATCAAAATCATAAACACTAGTCATGGTGAATTACTAAAAACACCTACCTTAAAAAAATAAACTTTATCATATATGGTAGGAGTATGAGTTGTGTAAAATATTTCCATAATAAAACATAATCATGGATATTCTACATGTTTAAAAACCACATGAACTATCAATTAATAGTTTAATAATTATGTAATGCATGATGTAGGACATAATAACCATATTGTTAGGTCCTTAGGTGAAGACAATAAATTTTCATTTTTTCAAGGACTCATGCCAGGACAATAGTTTTTCTCATGAGAACTAGTGATGCATCGAGAGGATATAGTGGGCCCCACCTGACACTTAATATGTCCAATTCATTCCTCAAGTGAATGATTATAAACATAAACAACATATACATTCATATTAAAACTTACATATGAAATATAGATAACTTTAACCAGTCATTAAACATAAACACTATCCATTCAGAGAAATATGTTTGATTTTATCAATATGGAACATCCATATTCAAACTAATCAAAAACCATTCATCAACATATATCTTAGATGATATCAGAGGATATAAATCTCTATGAAATACAATATTCAAAAAAAGGATGTGGCCCTAAATAAAGGAACTTTTAAATGAGACCATTGAAACATTTTTTAGGAAATATTCCATAAACATTCCTAAGTATCCCATACCACCCTGAAACATTCAAATCATATTAAATTAGAATATGATGACAATAATAATACACTTATATGATATTATAATGGAAAATATATACACCACATGTAAGGAATAATCGATGAATTAGGCACATATCACATGAAATTTAATGTGTGGTGAGAAAAATCCGTTTTTCTTTAGACAGAAGAGTTCATTTAGAAGGTCATTTTTATTTTTATTAAATCAGGTTTTAAAGATGTATATCCATGAAAATAAAATGGAAGGACTTTTAGGTTACATTTTAGGAATAAATAATTTCCCCTTGAAGTGAATTCGTGTAAAAAGTGTTTTTAAAAAAGCTTTATAATTAAAACAACTTCGTGCTGTATAAGGAACTCATTAAAGATATTTTAAAGAGAAAAGCATGATTGAATTTAAAAAACCATAAATGAACCTAAATATATTATTCATGTTAAAATATTTTATTTTACAATGATAAATATATATAAAACAGATTATTGAGTGAACTTCATAATAGGTAAGAATTTTATAAATACCCCTGAATCGGCTTGTATTTCGGGAATAATTTTTAAAAAGACCTTTTAAAACAAGAAAATACCCATAACAATAAAAGAGTATTCTGGTTGGTAAAAATATATAGAACATCATCATTTATTTTATGAGGTGTAAATAAGAATAAAAAATAATATCATTGAGGCAAGTTGAGGATAAGAGTATCTCGAAAAAATTTGAGGTTCGAGTAGAAATCCCATACCACATTGTAATCAATCGATTTGCATACCTCATAATTAATAATCAAAAAATAATAATTTTAATAAAAATAAAACAAATATATTCATGATATGATACATAAATGGGATGTATACATACACCATACACAATTAATAGTAGTGAATAAAGAATATCTCACAGAAATGGAAGTGAGATGAGGAACACCGTACCTTGAGTCTAATGGTGATCTTTCCTTGATCGTAGTGTCCTATATAACCAAATTAAGTTCATTAATTAATAATTAAATAACCTATTATTTATTGAATAGGTTTATTATATCCTTATTAATTTCATTCATGACCTTCTTGATGGGTTTAAGAGGTTCAATTTTATTGTTTGGGAGTGTTTTCTTCCATGGTATGCATGACCGGTTAACTTATATACATGTATGGATAGACATGTAATCTTTGAATGGTTGTCCAGAGTTGAATTTATATTTTATTTTTTAACATCCATAATATTACATTTTCTTAACATTGATATGGTTATTTGAAGTGAAATTGAATCATTAAATAAAACATTAATGATAATTTATTGGATTAATTGGCGGTTCTTGATCACAACAAACTCATTTTAATTTATATATTAATATCATGTTTGAAAAAAGATTATAGAACATTAAATAAGTTATAATACATATAATATAGTCTATTTCAACCATAAAAATGGTTTCTTGACTATAATTCAACACAGAAATAGAAATTGAAAACATGTTGTCCTTGAATGTGATAAATCGACACATCATGGACTCTGTTTTCATTTCTAGTATAAAAGTATGGGAAAGTAGATAGGATGATGAATTATTCCATTATCATAAAAAAATACATTACATATAATGTACTTTAGTTATCATAACATTTGTATTAAAGGAGTTGAGGAACAAAAAAGAAATAAATGAACACAAAATAAAATAAAAGTTGATAAATCCATTAAGAAAATCATTCTACATAACATCATCACTTAAAATTTTATAAAATATTTTGAGGAGAGAAAAAGGGATCATTAATAACTATTAAATAATATGGATTGTAAGAGGTATATTTAATTAAATATCCCAAAACAATCCAATTGATATTATAAGATAATAACATAATAAGATTGCTTGAAAAAGAGAGATATTTTGAGACAAAAATTGTGCAACATAACGGCTATAAAACATGGTTTTAGAAACAATTTAATAGAGAGGGGAGAGGGGAAACCCATTATTAAAATACTTATAATATATTATAGGGATATAATAAATTGTAAATAATAACGTGGTACAGAAACTTGAAATACATAACACATAAAAGAGAACTTGAATGGAAAAGAGAAGTTGAGAATTCCCTTACCTTGTAGAGTAAATCCTAAAACATGATGATTAGGAACTTGGGGGATTCATTAAACCTTGGTATGAATCCTATAGAGGTATAAATAATATATAATCTAAGATGATGTAATTTTAATGAATGAAAATGAAGGGATGAGTGGCTATTTGTAGTAAATGATAGGGAGTTTTTTATTATTTTCAAAGGACACCTCATTAGTGGTTTTTTGAAAAACCATGGTCTTTTCCATGGTATATTCCCATGTTACTAGAAACTTGAGACACCTTATATTGTATTTTAATGTAAAATTTTACCTTATTTTTATATTAATTATTACATCAATATGATTTCATTAAACATAACGAAAACTCAAAACTGTATTTTTACTATTCACAAAAAATTCATGTATTTTATAAAAATCAAAAAAATTACCCCAACCATTTTTCAACATGTATAATTAAAAAAAATTCATTTTTTTGAAAATAATTACATAAATATTTTTAATTTAATTTTTAAATAAAATCAAAATTTATTCCAAAAAAACAACATTAAAATAATAACACGTTTTATAACACCTTGAAAAATTAATCATGGTATCATAAAATTACTTTATAACTATAAGAAAATAAAATAACAATTTACGATTACTTTTTATGAAAATACATTTCTATTTTAAATTAATGAGTAAGTCATAATATTTTAATTAAAATATTTATGACCTAGAAAAATACCAATAATTATACTATTTTCATTTTTGTCACTTATAAGATGTCTGAATAGTATTTATATATTAATGGGTGAAGAATATATTATTTGGGTGATTTAATATTCATTAATATTCATAAAATTAGAAGTATTATTCATAAGGGTGTGTTACTATTAATAAGGATAAGTTAATAATCACAAAAAATTATGTTTTTTTATCACACTACAAATGTCTTACTGAATGCAACAAGGTAAGTTAATTTTTTTAATACAAATCATAGAGGTGGAAAAAATTTTGTTTACTGGATAGGTTAAAAGAAGTGGTGATTTATAGATAATTAGTGTTCCATGCATTCTATATTAAATCTATTTGTAAATTTTTGGGGTGTTATATTTTTCACCGTTTAACTGAATTGCATCTTCTCAATTCGAAGTTTCACTTCCAAAGATAAAGATTCATGCTTGAGAATTACCTTTTGGGAAACCCACATTAGAAATAGGGTTAATAAAATATCCTCTTAAAAAAGGGTTAGGAGAAATGAGGTGGTCACCAAAAAAATATTCTTTCAAATGGGGTGACATTAGTTGGATGTAAAAACCTAGACAAGGGGGAAAAATCTAACTATGAAGTTCTGATGGAACATGATAAAGAACATTTTTAGATGAAAGTTTATTACCACAAAACAATAAACTACTGTAAAAAAATAATTTATATTATCAAGGATTTTGATAATTGGAAAAAATTTATTTAAGACTCTTTTCTTTGAGTTGAGGAATTCTTCCACTCCATTACAGTATAAATATGTGTTTTATTTACATGTCTATCCGTTGATTACACCTTGAACTATCTATACTTCCTCACATAGAATAAGTTATGCCATTTTTTGATGTAGTATATTAACCTATAAAAGCTCATACAATGATCAACTTAAACCATTTCATTAATGGATAAACATTCCAATATATAAGGATTCTACACTTTGGAATGAAGGTCTCTGAATTTCCAAGATAAATTTATCAGTAACCCTAAATCAACATAAAAAACCCTAAATTATCACATTCCAAACATCTGAATAACATCATCATGTATCCTTTTAAAATATGTTAATAACTTGAATTACCGTAAAACCCATTTTGGAAACAGGAATTATTCCTTATTACATAAGTAATATACATATTATTTGATATATTCCTTAAATCCAAAAGTGCTATAAACTCAATCAACAATAGAATTAACCACTTCTCGACAAGTCATTAATCTGTTCCAAGGAAATAAGTACTTATCCAAAACAATCTTTTCATTATCATTATCTCAACATCAGATATATGTTAAGTGTTGTTGTTCCTTCAATCAAGCAATTTCAAAAAAAAATTAACTTCCAATGAATATCTTTTATTATTACCATTCAACTTATGATTTCAAATAATTAATGAAACATTATTGAAATAAAATCCTAACATATTACATAATTCTTATAACCAGTAAATTACTGAAAAACTATTCAAATGTCATGATTCTTGACTAGGTATATTAATCATTCTAATTCATCTTCGGTAGCATCATAACTTGATCATTAAATAGAATCATCATTTGGGGTATATTCCTTTTTTTCATGGGACATTGATTCGCAGAGTGCCACATATCCTTGTGGATGAATCATGGTACATTGGAAACTTTTTTCTTACCCTTAAAATCATGAATCTGGTGTCCTATTTTCCACACTTATATCAAACACCCATTCCCTTAAATCATTTACTAGGGTGATTCTTTCCAAAATTATCACACATCGGAAAACGCTTGTTTCCCTTCTTCCCTTTATCCTCATTTTTTCTATCTTCCTCTTCTTCTATTTCTTCCCTTCAAATCCATAGGACTCATAGAATTATTTACATTCCATGTTAACACATGATAATATTTTTTCATATGATGAGGACACATGAGAGACTGTCTTCTTTTGAAAAAATGGATTAAGACCATGAGATATACGATCCTTCTTACTATTTGGATCATGAGCATTGGTGATGATCGCATTCCTTCTTCTACGTTCCATTTAAATACAATGGAATATACTACATTATTTTATAAATCATATTCTATAATCTCAACTTACAAAAATTCTTAGCATAAATTGAAATCATATCTATAAAAAAATCTCATAATCATATATATGGTTTCTTTAAGTGAAAAATTACATTATATTCCTCTATAATAGTTTATAAAAAACATGAATTATCATAAGCATATCCAACGATGAGTTACAAACTAGTTGTTCAGTAATGCCCATTTTTGTGTGCTAGGATACCTTGGGTAAAACCCAGAACTCCTTGTCAGAGTTGTAACTCCTAGGTATATCTGTGCTAGAACCACATCCACTTTTTTTTTCTAGAAATGAATTTATTTTCTAGAAATATCCACATAATTTATTCCTTACCAAATTTCAATATATTCTTGTATGTTTATCCGAAAATTTTATCTTAGGGTTTTGTTGCCTAATATATGTTTTCTAAATCTTGTTTCCAATTTTTCTTCTAAACTCCCTTTGACACAAACTTTAACGCCCCAACCCCAGAAGCCTAAATCCATTGCATTATTTTAATACATTGGAATGATTGCAAGAAATAAAATCTCTAATTACTGAGTAGTTTAGTATTTTGATAAAACCAGATACATATATAATTACAACATTACAACTTCAAAATAAATACAACATATAAGTTTTTTTGGGAATATCCAAAACTCCATGATCATCCTTACATGCCATTCATAATAAACTTCTTAATGTCCATAGAAAATTAATCATAAGAAATGGGTGACCTCAGATGATCAATAAGGGTAAGAAATACAATATAATATATCATAATCATTAACATTAGGCATGGTGAATAACTAAAAACACATGCCATAAAAATAAATTTGAACATAATATGGTAGGAATATGAGATGTGTAAATATTTCAATAATAAAGCACAATCATATGTATTATACTAGTTGAAAACCACATGAACATTCAATTACTAGTTTCATAATGAGGGAATGAATAATGTAAGACATCATAACCATACTATCTTGTCCTCGTTCCATTATAATAAATATCTATTTTTTCAAGGCCTCGTGCCAAGACCATAGTTGGTCTCATGAGACCTACTCATGCATGGAGAACCCATAGTCGGCCCCACCAAACACATACTGTGTCCAATTAAATTCTTTTATGAATGGTGATAATCATAAATAACATATAATTTTATATTGAAACAAACTTATAAAATTTAAATAAGTTTCCCCTATCATTAAACATAAATATTATACATTCAATGAAATTTGGTGAATAGTATCAAGATAGAACATCCACATTCAAACTAATCAAAAACACTTCATTAACATATTTTTTAGATGATATAATAGGAGATAAAACACTATGAAAAAATATATTCATCAAAGGATGTGAACATAAATGACAATACTTTTAAATCAGAACATTGAAAAATTCTTGATTAAATATTCCTTAAACATTTAAAAGATTCACATACCACCCTGAAACATTCAAATCATAATCCCTTATAATATCATGAAAATAAGGAGACTCTTGATATGATATACCAATGGTAATTATATACACCACATTCAAGGAATAACTGGTGAACAGGAAATATTACTCTAAAAAGTTAAATTGAGGTGAGAAAAATCCATTTTTCTTTGGAGAGAAGATTTCTTTTGGAAAATCATTTGTATTTTTCATGAATCTAGTTTTAACCATGAATATTCTAAAAAAGAAAATGCATGGACATTAAGATTACATTTTTGTCATAAATTATGTCCCACTGAAGTGAAATCCAGTAAAAAGTGTTTTTAAAGAAGCTTTATAATTAAATCATTTTAGTGTGTTTTATTGAATTCATAAAAGAGATTTCAAACTGTCACGACATGAATACATTCATAAAAATATAAATGAACCAATATATAATTTTAATTTTAAAATTTGGGATTTTATAAAGATAAATATTTCTTAAAATAGATTACAGAGTGAACATCAAAATAGGTAAAAAATTTATAAGTTTCCTCAAATCAGACTTGTATTTTAGGAAGACCATTTGAAAGTTCCTTTTTAAAACATGCCAATCAACATAAAATAAAGAATAATTCTGGTTTTTAATAAATTATAGAACATTATAATTGAGTTTATGAGTAGTAAATAATAATAAATAATAATAATTTCATCAAGGAAAGTAGAGAATAAGAGTAACCCAAATGAAAATTGAGGTTCGTGTAGAAATCCCTTACTACTTTGTAGTCAATCGATTCGCAAACCCCAAAATCAGTAATCATAAAATTATAAATTTAATACCATAAAAATAATTATATTCTTGATATTATACATCAATGGTATGTATACATACTCTATACATGTGTAATAGTAGTGAATACTGAATATCTCACAAAAATGGAAGTGAGATGAGGAAACACTTACCTAACGTCTAATGGTGTTGTTCAATTGATCTTAGTGTCCTGAATATCAAAATTAAATTGATTAATTAATATTTATATATCCTATTATTTATATAATTTTTTTATTATATCATTATTATGTTTATTTAGGTCTTTCTTGATGGGTTTAAGGTGTTCAATTTTATTGTTTGGGAGACTTTTCTTCCTCGGTATTCATGACCGGTTTACTTATATACATGCATGGATAAACTTGTAATATGGGAATGGTTGTCAAGAATTGAATATGTATTTTATTTTATAACATCCATAATATTAAATAGTTATAAAATTAATTTTTTTATTGAGATTGAATTTGAATCATTATATAAAACATTAATGATAATTGTGTGGGTTAATTGGCGGTTCTTTGTCACAAAGAACTCATTTTTATTTACTAATTAAAATCATCAATAAAAATATATTCCTGAACATTAAATAATTTATAATAAATATATTATATCTTTTACAACCCTAATATTTTTTTCATGGCCATAATTGAATATGGTAATAGAAATTGAAAATCATCATCCTTGAATTTCATAAATTAACACATCTCAGATAGTGTTTTCATTTCTAATATAAAAGAAGGTAAAAGGGGAGGTGATGATGAAATATTCAATAATCACAGAAAATAATAATGTACATGTTTGGTACGGGGGTTATCATAACATTTGGATGAAATTCAGTGAAGAAATAAAAATAAAATAAAGGAACATGAAATAAAAGAAAAGGTGAGAAATCCCTTATAAAAATTCGAGAGCCTAACGGCGTCACGTATAAATTCATAAAATATTTTTATGAGAGAAAAAATGGATATTTAATCATTACTATATAATATGTAATGTATTTAGGATATTTAATTACAAATAAAAACATGATACAAGTTAAATTAAAAGATAATTACATAATAAGAGTGCTTGAAAAAGAGAGATATTTTGAGAAGACAATTCTGTAGTATAATAGCTATGTAACATATTTTTAGAAAACATTAAAAAGATAAAGGATAGAGGTAAAAAATTCATAAAATAATGATAATATATTATAGTTATATAATATATATTAAATTATAACATGTATATGAAACGTGAAATACAGACCACAAAAAAAGAGAACATGAATAGAAAAGAGAAGTTGAGAATTCCCTTACCTTGTAGAGTAACTCCTAAAACATGAATGTTTGGACCTTGGGGGATTTAGGACACATTGGGAGGACTCTTATTGAGTAAAAAATACCATATATTCGGTGATGGTGAGTTTTTAATTGGTGAAAACTGATGTATTAGTGTGTATTTACAGTAAAGGAGAGAGTGTTTTTTTATTAATTTTAAAGGACACCTCAATTGTCGTTTTTTACAGAACCATGAGCATTCAAATGGTATTTTACCATGGTATTGGCCATTTGGGACACCTCAAGTCATATTTTAATTTACACAATTCAAACATATTTTTATATTAATTATTATTGCATTTTGATCTCAATAAACATACAAAAAATGCAAAACAATATTTTTACTATTCACAAAAAAATGATGTATTTTTGAAAAATCCCAAAAATTCAGCACAACCGTTTATTCATGTTTGGAATTTAAAATGAGATCTATTTTTGGAAAATAATTTTCTAAATATTTTAACTTTAACTTTTAAATAAAATTGTAATTTATTCCAAAAAAAACATTAAAATTATAACTCATTTTATAACACCTTGAAAAAATTAACAATGGCCTCATAAAATTCTATTATAACCATAAGATAAAAAAAATTGATTATATTTTATTAAAATAAATTTCCATTTTATATTATAAATTAAAAAATAAAATATTAATTAAAATATTTATGACTCATAAAAATTCCAATACTTATACTATGGTTATTTTATCATTTATTTGATGTCTAAATTGTACTTATACATTCATGGGTGAAGTTTCTATTTTTTGTCCAATTTACTATTCATTAATAAATATAATAGTAATAAAACAATTCATAAGGGAATGTTTTTATTCATCAGGTAATGTTAATATTCTCCAAAAATTATGTTCGTCTTATCAGGCTCAAAATATCTTACCAAACGCAACTATGTATGTCCGATTTTTGAAATTCAAATCATAAAGTTGGAATCATTTTGATTACTGGATAGGTTATAAAAAAGTGGTGATTTGTAGAGACTCTGTGTTTCAGTAATTCTATATTTAATCTATTTTTAAATACTTGGGTTGTTACTTTCCTTGAGCTGGTGGTTTCAGCACATAACATTTCCAGGGTAAGTTGTCTTATTTTTAGAACATTCTCAATTTGATCCAGAGTCTCTACATGTTGTTTCTAATTGGAAATTCCATCCTCTAATGTCATGTTGTATGATTATAGTACATGTGATATATCATCTTTTTACATCCTCTAGAGAGATTCATAAAATACATTGTGAACCTGATAGAGGTTCAATGAAATCACTAATTGATAGGATACCCTACTAATATGATCAAGAATTCCAAAGAGACTGATGTACCTAGGGATTATAATTCCTTTGTATCATAATAAAAATATCATAATTTGGTTGTACATTGTTCAATTTCCACGTTATATTTTACTCTAATAAATGACTAAAAATATTTTTATTACAAAAAAAACTAACAGATCAAAATAGCCATAATAGAATGAAACGCTATCCCTTTTATCTCTAGTTATAAAAAAAGAGCAGTAGGTATCAAATATGGATAAGTATTCATATGGTGAAGTGATATGTTAATCTATAAAACCTCATCCAAACTTCCACATAACCATTACATAAATGGTTATCCTTATAACCATTTTAAAATTCAAAATTTAAAAATAAGTTCACTAAATTTTTCAAAATAAACTTAACATTAGTCCCCCATATATCATAAAGAATATATTTATTTTCACATTCCCAATATAGGGAAACCATAAAATGTGTTCTCTTGAAACATGATAATAACATGAATAACCATAAAACAATACTAAAAAACCTTCTACATCGTTCCTTACCTAATACTCAGATTATTGGATATATTTATTAAATACATAAAATGTTCTAAAATTCCACAATGATAGCATAAACCACTTGGTCAAAAAGTCAATAATAAGTTCCTAGATAATCCGTATTATGAAATTTACATTATCTATATCAATCAACTATTTATCTAAACTAAACACCATTTTTTCAATATTAGAAACATTTTAAGGATTTTATTTTGTTAGTCATGATTTTCCATAAAATATCCAATTTTACTTAAATCAATATTCTAGGTCATCAGTACCATTCAACATATTATTAAAAATTGATAACGAAAAACTTCAATAAAAACACTTATATATATTATGATTTTATACCATAATTTATGAATTCCAATATATAAGCACCTCAATTATTCCACATCATAATTTTATCATTCACTAGGATTCATAATATTATTCTTCAATTCCTCATTCCTTTAGTATGTCATTTTTATTCTCTTCATCATCAATAGAAATACCACTAATCATTCAAATTTTTTGATTCTCTCCATGATATTTCCCTTGAGTAAATTTATTTTAATAATACCCAAACATTCCTCATTTAAAACATTCAACCATTGAAATTACTTTAGGGAGACCAATATTCTCATACATTTACTTAAATATAAGGGACCACACATAAGCATTACATAATCTTGAATTTTAGTTCTGAATTTAATTTCGTTTACATTGAGTTTATTTTTAGGTTTATAGTTTTAAGTTATTATTCCATAATTCATATATAAAAAACCAAAAAATATAATGTTGAAACTTTTGATTAGTATAAATTTTTACATTATATAATAATTTTAAAATAAATCATGAATTAATTTCATGGAAAATGTTCATGACTTCAACATTGACTTCTTTTATTCCTATACCGATTCTTAAACCATATAAAAAAAATTTAAAAACTTAGGATGAGAAGAATATCTTATAAAGTGATATAAAAATAAAATAAATTGTTAGTTTGGTAAAGAAAACATATAATATTAACCTTCATCTTAAATGGTATTTGAGAATATGAAATAAAACATTTTAAGATGAGGTAAAAACACATTTTTCTCAAATAAAATCATTAAAACCCATAAGAATTAATTAATATCCCTTTAGGAAGCTCGGATCATCATATACATAAACACTTACAAAAACATTTTAATTGGAATAACCATACAGCCGACTTCAAAAAAATGTCACTCTTATAAATGGAAGATTCATACGTTTGAATTACATAACTAATTAATTGGATATCTATAAGGGGTATCACCCATCGTATAAGATATATCAAGCTCACCCATGAGCAACAATCTGTCTTAACACTTCATATAATCTATATCGGGCTCACTCATTTCTAATGAGTTATAATGGTTCTCAACCATTCATATATGTTATATCGGGCTGACCTCTGATCTATAATTGGGCACAACCCTTAATTTACGTTATATTGGGCTAACCCATGTCATATAATTCTATATTACCATAACAAGAGTAAAACACTTTCATCATAAAACCTTTTAAAAACACTTTTAAACCCATATGAATACACATTTGGATAAAAATACCATTTTCTATTATGAACCCATTTTTAATAACAAAACTAAAATTTCATTGAAAAAATATTTTCAATAGAAAAATAAAAAAATAAAATGAAATAGGTTTTTTAATTTAATAAGACATATAATCTTGTAATAGAAGATATAAATCTTATAAATGTTATGATGACCTAAAAGTTCATTATCACCTTACTTTTAAAATAAGTCATTTCATTTGTTATTTTTCAAAATGTTCCTTTTATGAAACGTAATAATATTTCTCTTGAAAAAAAATTAACGAAATTAAAATTAGATATAAAATATAATTTATTATACTTTTATATTCATATTAATAAATATGTAAAAAATATAAAGAATAATAACACGGGAAAAAAGATTTGGAAAAAAAAATCTTTAAACATTTAAATCGTTATCCCCATGAAATAATAACATTTAAAAAATATTAAATAAATTTATAATAAATAAAATATGGATATATAATATAAAAGGGGTTTTACATATAACTTATAAAATAATAAATGTGCATATCATTAAGAAAAGCCTCAAGGAAATGAGATTGATATAAAATATTTTACCTTGACTCTTAATTTTAATGTGAGACTTTATCATGTTGAATAATAAAATTATGTTAATTATTTAATTTCTATAGATAGTTTTTCAAGTTTTTCATACCTTTTATTTCAGTTATTGAATTTTTTAATCGACTACTTAAACAATTATTTTTACATCATGTGTTTTTACCATATTCGGTTTATGGGTCCAAGACGATATTGGTTGGTCAAATAAGGACAATGGTGACATTGTTAGAAGTTATTTATAACAATAATAATTTTATAATTATTAGATTTATACATCAATTATACTTTCAAAACCAAACATGAATGATGACTATGAAAAATTAACCAATGTTACAATCATGGCAGTGGTAGGTCATACGACACATGAGTAATGTTCCCATTTTTCAGTGATCGTTATGGGATGAAGGTAAGTAACATAAATCTCTCCAGAATAATAATTATATCATATATACCATATTTTTTAATCATATATACTTATATATATAATTATTTTTATTTAAATGGAATCACATCGATTTGATGAGTAGGTAGTCCACACATTCACGAACGACGTTACCAATTTTTCAGTGTGTGAAAAGGTAACAAAGAAAATGATATAATATATTTATAGAAAGGTAATTATGTCATGAAAATAATATATATTTAATTTCTATAACCTATTTTTTATTAAATTGATCCTTAATACATTGAATTTAATCAGTTTACAATTCATATCCCTATGAGGAGACATTAGTCCACACGCCTACAAAAGATTTTATCATATTTTCACAATATGAAAATCATTAAGGTATGTGTTATAAAAAAAATTCATTCTTATTAAGGAAACATAAATGTCATATAAAAAAATTATTTACATCATAATTCCCAACCATGAGTGGTGGTAATGGAAAAAATGAATGACATCATTTCATGTAGTGGTAGTTCGCCTTTCCTGTGAACGAGAATTTCATTACAAATTTTATGGAAGTGTGTGTATGTGTTGGTATAAACCTTAAAATAAAAACATATCAGTATATTTATTATACTTAATTTATTATATAATCATGAAATAAGAGGAATTTAATTGTTTTTTAGAGAAATAAATCAAATATGATCATTGAAGAATACTACCTTTTTTCATGTAACTCTATCCTGTTTTCACCAAAGGGGTTATTTGGTTGGAATTATACCCAAATTGAGGATTATAGGATAATATTAATGATATTGGGAGTTTATTTTTTCATGGTTTTTATGAGGTAAATTTAATTATAGGTTTTAAGAAGTGGGGAGGGTGACTGCCTTTTTATAATAGTGGTGGTGACATTCTTTAAATATAAAAAGGTAATACCTATTGGGAGGTATCCCTTGAATAATGTACATAAAAAATTATAAATAATGGATTAAAAGTTATGTACGGTTTATTCATAATAAATAAAGACAAAATTGAAGTCACTTTTATTATTTTTTTGTCTTTAAGTTTCCTAATTTTTTTCATTTTGGTTTCTCATTTTGGTAGTTAGTTTTATAACCTATGTAAGTACTACATTAAGACTACATTAAAGTGATTATAATTATTAAATTTATACTTAATTATTTTAAAATATTTCAAATAATTTATACAATAAACAGCCCATATGGGAAGGAAATTATTTTTTACGGAAACCAATGTAACACACAAAAAAACATCATTAACCCTAACTGAACAATTTTTTTTAATATTTGGGTTAATATATAGATTTAAGAATCATAAATTGGGCCATTATTGGAATATATATAATATTTATTTACTCATAAAAATAACTTTTAAGAAGATAATATTTTTAGTAATTTTAAATCAATTAATAAAATATAATTTATTATTTAATAATAACTAAAGAATCCTTGTGTTTTTATTTATTAAGAATTAAATATACTTATATCATATATAAGAATAAAATATAAATTATAAAAATAGAAATAAATAATTTAACTTTGAAAATAATAATTTTTTCTAACCCTATGTAGCTTAGTCCACACTCCAAATCATTGTAAGTGTTAACGACAACCATGGTTTATTTTTGTGGTTTTTCTTACTTATCATATTATATAGGTCACATTCAAGGAATAGTATCCTAAGAAGTCATAAAAATATATACTAATGAGTTTAGGTAATATATATGTCCATAAAATGGGTTCTAGAAATTTTTTGGGTCATTTATATACCTTATATTCAATGTTTAATCATTAAGTAAGCTTGTTCTAACCTTGTTAACTATAATTAATTTTAACTATTTTCAATAATAATTTCAGTAAAAACGTTATGTTGAACTTATTTGAAAAAAAAATACATATTACAAATATATATACCTATTTTTATAAATTTAATTCACAAAATTGGATTAAATTAATTCAAAATTAAGTCCACATAGGTTTTGAGACAGTGGGTTTTTTAGGGGAAAAGTTCAAAAGATTGAAAAAATTTTATATTCAATTTCATTATGAAATTGAATCCATTTACTAAAATTGGATTTATTTATTTTTTATTTCACTAACTATAATTTAACACTAAATGAAAATATAATTAATATATAAAAATAAATTGGTTGAAAAACCAGTTTTTAATTTAAATGCAATGTTTTTCGATATTTAGCGAGAATTGAAACTTCTCAGAAAAATAAAAAAAAAATCACCCAATGGAAATTTTGATATTCTGGTTTAAAAAATTAATTTCACTTGTTTATATAATATTTATAAATGCAAGAACATGTATTTTTAATTCAGGTGCGCTATTAAAAGGAATTAAAACTGCCGTAAAATAATATACAACATTTTAAGCATAAAACTAAATTTATTACGATTTTATTCCAATCAAATCTATTGGATTAATGTCAAAAAAATTTATAAAATTTTTTAAAAATAATTTTTTTAGCCTTATTTTCACCAACCAAAAATGATATCAATAGTGTATTTTTGTTTGGTAATACTCAATCTTGTGTGAAGCATAAGTTATTGAAGAAACACGATGTCACGTGCAATGCAAAATTAAAGTGGTGTTTCATATAATGAAGACTATACTTTTAATATTTGGTAACTCATGTTGTCAAATAATTAAAATAAATTTGAAAAAATATATTTCAAAAAATCTTGAGATGTATCCTCCCAACCCCCATAAAAAATTTGGCCCTCACAATTTGAACATTATCTAGGTAAATAATGGTTCTATATTTGAAAATAACATTTTTGAAAAGATCATATTCTTAAAGTTTATGAATTATTTTGTTTTCTATGAATATATGAAAATAATCTTACATTATCTATTTATATATGAAAATTTTCATCCCCATAACATTTTTAAAAATATTATGAACACCACTAAAAATAACAATAATCATCAGAGATCATAAAAACCCAAAATGTTATCAATGAATTAATGAAAATGTACAAAACAAAAGGCATACTACTCATTAAACTAAATCCTTAAATAAATATAAAAACTACAAAACATATCATAAAATTTCTTTAATCAATTTACGGTCACATCACTTAAAACCTCAGATGGAGTGTATGAAACCTTGAAAATATATTTAAGCATCGAAAACAATATCAACCTCCCTAGAACATATATCACATTACTAGATGTTCTATCAACAAGTAGAAGAAAAATATTTTCCCATGCCATTATATTTCTGCTCTTGATGAATTCTAACCTAAATAAGTAATTTCAGACACATGTTAGTATAATGTACCAACTCATTACAACTAAAACTTATCACAATTGAATGGATATATGTTATCTCACTCTTGGATTATTCATAACTCTTATTTATAGTCAAAAACCATGTGACCAGACATACGACCCCAGTAACACTTTTTAAATCTTAACATTAACTCACTAAAATGAATTTTACCTCACTTGGAAATAGTTTTACGATTACCTCTAGAATTTTTAGTTGGTTACTTCTCTATTTTCTGCCGCTTTGATCATTTGATACAACTTTCATCTCATGGAACATAAGTGTCAAAAAAACTCCAAATCAATATTCTTATCATAATTAACCACTTTCTCTTAACATTTAAATTCTTGAGAGGACATAGCTCTATATAAATTTCGTTTCAATCAAGAGTAAAATCAATTAATTTTATGATTAATATCTCTAATAAAATGTGGAACATACCTGACCAATCTTGTGATGTTTTCTTCATATAAGGTTTCTGAATCGCCATCCTTTTTCTTTAACTCAAATAATTGTTTCTAAATACTATGTTATATAACCTTATTTAAGTATTTATAAAATAAGATATTATTAAATGCTTCAATTCCATGGAATCAAGGTCATTTGTCTCTCTAGTATTCTTAAAAAAAGACCACCACTATTCATATTCACCTTCAAAATGATAAATGGAAAATATTACCTTTTGATGATCCGAACAACCCATGAAATCTAATATATTCTATAGGTAATTGATCCATCCTTCAGATACCATTGGGTTAGATGAACCATTAAATGAACGGGGACATTATATCTCAATATGACTCACTAAACACATGTTCCTATATAGTAGGTCAGATTCCTCTCTAGCATGGATACCAATAGCATTAATATCTTAGGTCAACTTATCCATCACTACAAAAAAAATATTATTCTAATTCTAACTATCTTGGGATGCTGTTTTGGATGGATATTTTCCTCTCAGTTCTTTTCCACTACAGCTTTCATGTTTCCTATATAGAAAACTATTTTGAACAAACATAGTTTAGATGAGGAAAGATGGAAATGTCAAAAAAATATCATTTTAACATAACCATAATGTAAAATATTTTAAGGTCAATATATTAACACTATCATAACATCTAAAGTTCCCTAAACCATTCCTCTAATACCATATATAAGGACCTATCCATACACATTACACAATCATATGTTTTAGTTAAGAAATTACATTCTTTCACATTAAAGATATTTTTAGGATTAGAGTTTTACATAATTAATCGATAACTAATACATAACAAACCCATAAATTAATAAGTGGAATCTTCTGATAAGTATCTACTTTTCCCATTATATAAAACCATTAAAATAAATAATGAATTATTTTCATGAAAAAACACCATGACAGCTAACATAACTTCTACCTTTCTCTTAAAAATATATAAACCATATGAAAACATTTTAAAAAATTATGATGATCACAAAATCATTGAAAGGTTTTTAAAAGAAAAAAATTATTAGTTTAGTCGAAACATGAAAACTCTTATAACATTTAACTTTATCATTAATGTTATTTTATAATATGAAATAAAAATATTTCAGATGAAAAAAACACATATTTATCTCAAAAAATTCATTAAAATTAATAATAATCAATCAAAACTCTTTTAGGTTACTAAGATAATAATATACATAAACCATTTTAAAACACTTTGTATAGGAATAATCATACAACTAATTACCAAGCATGTCTCTCTAACAAAAGGAATATCCATATGGATAAGTTCCATACCCATTGTATTGGAGATATATAATTTGTATCACCCTTCTTATAAGATATATAGGTCTCACCCATGAGCTCAAATGGTGATCAACCCATTGTATAAGCTTTATCAGGCTCACCCATTTCTCATGAGATATAATAGCGATCAACCCTTCGTATAAACTATATTGAACTCACCAATTAGCTATAATGGCGGTCAACCATTCATATTAGATATATCAGGCTCACCCTTCTCATATAATGATCATGTATAAATTCATGATTAAAACACTCTAATAATAAAATCTGTTAAAATATATTTTTAAACCCATATGATAACATATTTTGATAAAAATAAACTTTTCGATTGGGAACCCATTTTCAATAACAAAGCACCCTTTTTGTAGAAAAACGATATTCAATACCAAAAAAAATGAAATACTATTTTTTATTTGTGAGAACATGTAAGCTTTAAATGGAATATATGAATCAAAAAAATCAAGATAACCAAAAATGACATTATCTTGTACTTTAAAATATTACATTTCGTTTGTCATTTGTCAAAACATTCCTTTTAAGACATGAAAAAATATTCCTTTTGATTTTAATTTTATGAAATTAAAATTACACCTAAAATATAGCTTAAAATAATTTTATATACATATAAATAAATATGTAAAATAATATCAAAAACATTGACATGGATAAAAATATTTTAAAATTAAATCGTTAAACATTCAAACTAACCGTACCACATTGAACATTCAAATCATAATCCCCGTGAAAGAATAACATTTGAATGATATTAAATAAAATCATAGTGGGTATATATATATATATATATAATGTAAAAGGATTTTTATACACACCGTATAATAAAATAAATGTGTTTATCATTGATAAATGCTTCATGAATATGAGATTGAGATGAAATACCTTACCTTGTGTATGACTTATCACATGTATCTTTATCTTACAGAATAATAAACATATATTAATTATTTAGTTTCCATAGGACCTATTTCATGTTTAACATAACTTTTATTTCACTTTTTATAATCTTTTTAACAACTACATAAACAATTATGTCAACATCAGATGTTTTAACCAAATTCAGTTTATGTGTCAAAAATAACAATAGTAGGACAACTAAGGTCAAATGGGTCATTATTAAAACATATAAATAATAATAATCATGACATAATTAAATATTTATACATAAATTATACTTTTATATCCAATAATGAATGATGGTTATGAAAAATGAACCAATGTTATAATAATAGATATTATAGGCCACACAAATGATTAAGTTTCATTCACATTTTCCAGTAGTCATTATAGAAAGAATTAAAGTAACATTTATCTTTACAGAATGATAATTATATCATATATTCCTTTCTCTTTAGTCATATATAATTATATATATAATTCTGTTGATGTAAAATTAATCACATCACTTCTAGGAGGAGGTAGTCCAAACGTCCACAATCAAAGTTATCACTTTTTTGGTGTTTCAAAAGGTAATACAGAAAATAAAAATTCATATTTAAATAAAAGTAATTATTCCATGAATATAATATATTTTTATTTTATATCAATTTTTTTGTTAAACTAATCCTTAATACATTCCATGTAATGTGTTGATGATTAATATTACTTTGAGGAGGCAGTAGTCTATATGTACACCTACGATGCTAACATATTTTCACAAAAATGGAAAGCATGGAGGTATATATTATATAAAAATTCCATAAGTATTATTAAAATTTAAATATCATAAAAAACATAAATTTTATCATAATTTCCAACCATGAGAGGTGGTAAAGGAAAAATGAATGACATCATTTCGTGATGTGGTAGTTCGTCGTACACATGAATGGTAATTTCATTACCCATTTCCTGTAAGTATGTGTATATATAGGTATAACCCATAAATAACAACATATAATAATATTTATGATACTATTAATATTTTATAATCCATAAATAATAAGTATGTAATGGTTTTAGAAACAAATAAAACAAACGTGATCATTAACGAATGTTACCTCTTTTTTGTGTAACTCATTTAGATTTCCATCAAAGGGATTACATTGCTACATTTATGCCCAAGTGAGGATTCTAGGATTATATTAGGGATATAGGATCTTATTTTTTCAGTCATTGGATAACCCAAAGGTTTTTAGAGGTGTGAAGAGGTGGGGAGGGTGAGTGCCTTTTTATAGCGGAGGGATAGTGACATTCGTGTGGTTATAAAAAAGATAAACAATAGTAAGAGTTATCCCATAATAATGTCCATAAAAAATGAAAATAAATTGATTAAATATTAATTAGGGTAGGTAAATACACACACTATAGAAAAATAAAATCATTTTTTATTTGTTCCTTAGACTTAGGTTTCCTTGTTTTTTAATTTTGGTTTTTCATTTAGGTATCTTGTTTTCTAACCTATGTAATTTATCCACTAAGACTAAATTAGATTGATAATTGTTTTAAAAAATAAAAATAATTATTCAAAAATATTACGTATAATTTATAAAATAAAAAAACAATTTTTTGGGAATTATGTTTAAAATAAACGCATGTAACACAAAAAAACACTACATTAACACTAACTGTGCTAACAAAATATTTACTATTTACAGGTCTATATTTTAATTTAAAAATTATAAATTGGACCATTAATGAACTTTATTTTATATATATTGAACCTTATGAATAAATTGTAAGAATATAATATTTTTATTATTTTTAAATCATTTAATAAAATATATTTTTATTTATTTTATTATTGATTAAATAATTCTTAAATTTTCATTTCATAAGAATTTAATTTAATTATATCATATCTAAAAATTAAAAATAAATTATTATTATAAAAATAACTTATTTATCTTCAAAAATAAAATTTATAACCAAACCTGTAGCTTCTTCCCTACATAAAACCATTATAAGTGTTAATGGTAATGAATGTTCTTTTTTGTCTTTTTTCCTTAACATTTTATATAGGTTAATTTTAAGTAATGGTATCTTAATAACTCATACAAATATATATTAATTGGTTTAGGGTCTAAATATGTTCATCCAATAGGTTTTGGGAAAGTTTTTGATCATTTATTCAATATATATTCTATTTTTAATCCTTAAGTAAGCTTGTTCTCACCATATTCACTGTAATTAATTTTAACTATCTTCATTATTCCTTTTGGTAAAAAAAATAAGTTGTTATTTTTAGAAAAAAATCATAATTATTATAAAAAATTGTATCCATTTTTTTAAATTCAATTCATATAAGTGGCTACAATACATTAAAATTAATCCTACCGACGCAGTGAGATAGTGTGTTTTTTAGGAGAAAATTTCAAAATATTTAAATGTTCTTATATCCAATTTCAATGTTAAATTGAATACATTAACCTAAATTGGATTTATTTATTTTTAATTGAAATATTTATATTTTAAAAACAATTTAAACTATAATTTAACTACATAAATAAACTAAAAAATTGTAGTGTTCAATTAAAATGTAGTGTTTTTTTGTATTCATAAAAAAAATGAAACTTCTGAGTAAAATGCCAAAATTTCACCCAAAGTAAATCATGATAATCCAATTTATAAAATAATTATTTTTATATAATGTTTATTAATGTTTCAAAATTTATTTTTAATTTAGGTACACTGTTAAAAGGCATTGAAAATGCCATTAAAAATATGCAGCTTTTTAAGCCTAAAACTGTATTGATTATATCTTATTCCTATAAAATATATTAAATGATTGTAAAATATTATATACTTATGTAAACATAATTTAGTAATTTTTAGTCACACCCACAAATAATAATATAAACATTTATTTACGGTTTGGTAATACATGTTCTTGCATGTAACATTATTTTCAAAGAAACTAGATGTTACGTGTAATGCAAAAAAAACATGGGGATGTGTATAATGAAAAAAAAACAATCATTGCATCTATCTAGAGATATAAAATAATTTAATTGAATTTTAAATAATATATTTCATAAAATATATAGATGTTACATCCTACTCCCTTAAAAAATTTCACCCTAACAATTTGAACCTTATCATAGTAAACAATGGTAGGGAATTTGAAAATAATTTTATTGAAAAGATAATATTACTAATGTTTCAGAATTATTTTTATTATATAATTATATAAGAAAATATACTTAGTTGATATATTTCTTTAAGAACAATTTCATCATCACTACATTCCCAAAAATCTGATGAACATCACTAAAAATAACCTTAATTATTAAAGTTCACAAAAACCCGAAAGGTTATTAATACATTAAAAATCATTTATAAAAGAAAAAATATAATTATCATTAAAATAAATATATAAATAAACTAAGAACCTACTATACATCTCCCAAAAAATCCTTAATCACTTTATGATCACATCACTAAAAACCTCAGGACTATACAAAACCTTGAACTTATTGTTAACCTTTGAAAAAATAATGATCTCCATAGATCTTCCTTCACATCGCAAAATGATCCATCATCAACTACAGTGGTACCAGAAAACATTTTCATGCCTTCATATTTCTTCTATTGATGATTTCTACCCTGAATAAGTAAATTCGAACACACTTTAGCATAAGGTCCCAACTCATTTCTGATAAAACATATCACTGTTGAATGGATATCTGTAATCTCAATTTTTGAATTTTCAAAACTCTTCAATTTGAAGTCCTAAACCTTGAAACCTTATTTAATACCCCTATAACACTTTAAAAACAAAAAAATTAACTCACAAAAATGAATTTTTCCACAAATGGAAAATAAGTAGGCTTACCTCCATAATACCTATCTAGTTCCTTCTCTATTTCCAACCAATTTGACTCTTCATAACAACTTTTATCTCATAGAACATAGGAGCCCAAAAAAATCATCTCAAATTTTTCATCACATGAACCACATTCTCATAAATGTTAAATTCTCAAGAGGCCAAATATCTTTGTAAATTTGGTTTCGGTCATGAATAAAATCTATTATTATTATTTTCAATGTCTGAAATAAAATCAAAAAAAAATTCCTAGGAAATCATCGGAATTTTACATCATATGAGGCTACTAAATCATTATCCTTTTTATTTAATTCTATGAATTGTTTCTCCATACTAAGCCATATATCATTATGGAAATATTTCTCATAGAATATTTTCTTAAATTATTCCCATTCCAGGGAATAAAGATCATATTTTTCTCAAGTATTATTAAGAAAAAATCCCAATTGATCAGATTCAATATCAAAATGATGAATGTAATGTGTTACTAATGTACATTATAAACATCCCATGATTTCATATATCTTCTCCAGAGCATTGATTTGCCATTCAGATACAACTAGTTAAGATGATCTATTTAATTATGTGGGAATTTGTAACATAAAATGCTTCATAGTAGCCATATTTCTCCATGGTAGATTGGGTTCCTCTCTAGCATGTATACCATTACCATTAATATCTTCTGTCAATTAATAAATTACTAAATTCCAACAATCTTAGGATTGTGTTTTGGAAGGATATATTCCTCTAGGTTTCTTTACACTTCAGATTTCATTTTTCCTCTCGTGAAACCAATTCTGAAAATACATTGTTTAGATGAATCGTCATGGAAATATTAAAATTCTTTTGGATTTTAACATAACCATAATTTAAAATATTCTAATTGGATTATATTAACACCATCTTAACCTCTATATTTATCTAAAAAATTCCTTTGAAACCAACTATAAGGACTCCACTTTAAATATTAAATAATCTTAAGTTTTAGTCAAGAAATTAATTTCTTTCACGTTGATTATCTTTTCGGGTTATGGTTTTGTGAGAATTTGGGCATAACACATATATAAAAAAACTATAAAATACAATGTTAACACATTAGATCAATATCCATTTTTTCCCATAAGATAAAACATTCAAAATAATGCAAGAATTAATTTCATGTAAAATCTCAATGACATCGAACATCACTTTTTCAATTGTGTTACCCACAATTAAACCTTGTGAATTTTTTTAAAAAAAGGTAAGATGAGAAAAATATCTAGTAAAGGGTTATAAAAGAAAATAAAATAGTTAGTTTGGTAAAAACATAAATAGTCATAAGTTTTACCTTTATATTCAATGTTATTTGATAATATCAAATAAATAATGTTTCACATGAAAAAAACTAACATTGTTCTAAAATAAAATATTTTAAACCCACAAAAATTAATAAAATATCATTTGGGTTAGTTAGATAATCATCTACATAAACCCCTTCCAAAACCATTTAGTTAGAATTTATTAAATGGAAACTTCACAACATGTCAGTCTTACAAATAGAATATCCATATTGTAGACTTCAATACCAAATGCATTGTTGATCTATAATGGATACCACCCCTCTTATAAGCTATATCATTCTCATCTATGAGATAAAATGTGGCCCAACCCTTTGTATACAGTATATCTGTCTCACCTGTTTCTCATGAGAAATAATGGGGCTCAACCCTTCATATATGTTATATCAAGCTCATCTGTGAGTTATAATGGGGATCAACCCTCCATATATGATATATCATACCCACCTTTCTCATATAATTCCCATCTACCATATCAATATTAAAATAATCTCACAATAAACAATTCAAAAAATTCTTTTAAAACACATATGAAAACACATTAGGATAAAAATACCATTTTCTATTGATAACGCATATTCAATACCCAAACAATCATTTATTTGAAATGAAATTTAAATATAAAAATATAAAAATATTGGCAGATAGGGTTTTTCATTTACAAAAACATGTAATGTTGTAAAGGAAGCTATAAATCAATAATAATCACAAGGACTTGAATTTTCATTATTATTATCCATTAAAAATTTGACATTTCATATGTCATTTGTGAAAATTTTCATTTTAAGACAAATATAAATAATCATTTTGGAAAAAATTTAAGGCAATTAAAATTAGACATAAAATTTAATTTATAGTCCTTTAATATTCATATAAATATATAATAAATAATAATATCATGAACATTGACATGGAGAAAAGGATTTGAAAATTAAATCTTTAAACATTCAATGTGTCACACACAACTTTGAACATTTAAATAATAATCTCCATGAAAGATTATAATTTAAAAAAAACATTATTTTACATGTGAAAAAGATAAAACATTGACATATAATTTCAAACGGGTTGTATATAAAACATATAAAATAATAGAGGTGTGTATCATCCTGAAATTACTCAAGGATTGTGGCTTGAGATGAAATCCCTTTTGTTGACTCTAACTTCTCACATGTGATTTTATATTCCTAAATAATAAAATTTTGTTAATTTTTTGGTGTCTTTAGAACATTATTTAAGTTAATAATTACTTTTATGGCGCTTATTACAATGGTGTATAAAACTACATAAACAGTTAATTTTGTGTCAGGTGTTTTGACGATACTCAGTTTATGTGTCCAGAACAACATCGGTAGGTCGACTAAGGTAAATGGGTTTAATATTAAAAAATATAAATAATAGTAATAAATAAATATATATCATATATATACAAAAATTATAATTTTAAAATCAATCATGAATGATGTTTATGAAAAATGATCTAATGTTAGAATCTTGGAGACAGTAGGTAGTACTTACGCATATATAACAGTCCCATTTTTAAATGGTTATTTTCGAAAGAAAGTAACTAACATTTATCATTAAAAATGAAACTTATATCATATATAAAATATTATGTAATCATATATACTTATATAATGAATTCTTATGTTGTAAAAGGAATCACATAACTTTAAGGAAAAGGTAGTCCACATGTCCATGAACAATGTTATCACTTTTTCAGAGTGTGATGAGGTAATAATGAAAATGATATATTATACTCCCAAATAGGCAATTATTTCAGGAATATCATATATAATAGATTTATATAATTTTTTTTATTAAAACCATCATTAATACCTTCCATTTAATGTGTGATCATATCACATTGCTTTGTGGAGGCGGTAGTCCCCACGTCCACAAACGATGTTATTAAATTTTCACAAAATGAAAAACATGAAATAATGTGTTATATAAATATTAAATAACTATTAATTCATAATAAATATCATATATATCATAAAAATAGTAGTTCCATCATAAGTTCTTACGATGAGTGGTGATAAGAAAAAAAGGAATAACATCGTTTCGTGAGGCAGTAGTTCAAAGTACACACAAATTTTAATTTCCTTACCCATTTTATGGCAGTGTGTGTAGGTATAATTGTAACCCTTAACATAAAAAATATATGAATATTTAGGATACTGAGGTCATTTTATAATCTTTAAATAATAAAAATTTAAGGTTTTTACTAAGAAATAAGGAATAAGGGATCATTGAAGAACGTTACCTCTTTTTCAGGTAACTCCTTTTAGGTTTTAGAAATGGATTCCTTGGTTGGATTTATGCAAAAAACCGAGATTTATAAGGTGATAAGGGGATATTGGAAGATTCTTTTTTCAGGTTTTTTATGATCCAAAGTGCTTTATTGGTGAAAGGAAGTGGGGTGGGTGAGTTCATTTTTATAGTGGAGGGGAAGTGGCATTCTTGTAAAATATAAAAAGATAAAAACTATTCGGAGCTCTCCCTTATATAAGGTTCTTAAAAAATTATAAATAATGTATTAAATAGGATTTATATTCGACCCAAACTCACAAAACACAAAAATAAAGTCATTTTTATTATTTATTCCTTGGTCTTTCAGTTTCCTCATTTATTTCATTTTGGTTTTTCATTTAGGTAGCGAGTTTTCTAACATATGTAATTTATCCATTAAGACTAAATTAAAGTGATAATTATTATAATATTTATACCCACTGAATATATAATATGATATATAATTTATAAAATAATAATCTCATATATATTGGAAATTATGTTTTTTAGAAACACATGTAACACACAAAAACACTACTTTAACCATAAATATGCTAAAAAGTTTCTACTATTTATTGGTCAATATGTTCATTTAAAAAGATAAAATGTCCCATTAATTAACCATATTTTATATTTATTAATAATTAATAATAAATTTTTAGAATATAATATTTTATGTAGTTTTAAATTATTTTAATGAAATACCATTTGGTTTAATAAACTATTTACTAAATAGTCCTTGTGTTGGTGTTTCTTAAGAATTTAATCTAATAATATCATCTCTATGAATTAAATATAAATTATTATGATAAAATTAAATCATTTATATTACAAAATAAAATTTATAACCAAAACTATGTATCTTTTTTCCTTCTTCAATACATTATAATAGTTAAATGCAGGCACAATTCATTTTTTACCTCTTTTACTTTACTTATTATATAGGTCACATTAATAAATTAATATCCTGTAAACAAATAAAAATCATACCTAAGGTGGTGTGGTTCTAAATATTTACATAAAATGAGTTTCTGAAAAGTTTTGGATCATTTATACAACATGTATTATTAGTTTAATCTTAAAGTAATCATGTTCTTACTTTAATAAATGTATTGAATTTTAACTATTTTCACTAATAATTTGGGTAAAAATATTAAGTTGATCATATTAGAAATTTTTTTTATTATTTTTCAAAATAAATATATCCTTCTTCCAAATTCAATTCAGATAAGTGGATAAAATTAATTTAAAATTAACCCTATAGACGCTATGAGACAGTGTGTTTTGTAAGGAGAAAAGTTCAATGTTTTGAAATGTTTTTAAATCCAATTTCAATGTGAAATTTAATCCATTAATCTAAATTGGATTAATATATGTATAATTTAAATTAGTATACATTAAAAATTTAAAATTTAAATTAACTATATTGATCAATTTGACAAAAAAGTCATTTTTCAATTATAATAATGTGTTATTTAATATTAATCAAAAAATTAAACTTCTCTGAAAAATACCAAAAACATCAAAAATTTTAAATTTTGATATGATGAACTCATAGATACAATTTTTCTCATATAAAAATTTAAAATTTTCAAAATTTAATTTTAAAATAGGTGCACCAATAAAAGGTAGTAAAATTGACTTTTGAAAATATATATAAATTTAACCTTTAAATTGGATATATTCTTAACTCATGACTATAAAATCTAATAGATTATTGTCAAAACAGATTATAAAATAGTGTAAAAATAATTTATTTAGTATTACATGGATCCTCCAATAATAATACCTATAGTATATTATTGTTTTGTAAGACTCGGCCTTTCATGTAACACTTGTTTTTGAAGAAACTCGATGTTACATGAAACGCAAGGTAACCATTGTGTTTGGTATAATTCAATATAAACTGTGCATTATTTTTTACTCAAGCTAGAAAAAAAACTATATTTAAATAATATATCACAAAACATCTCAAAAATTTACATTAACTAAACTGTTCCTTTTTCCTCAGTAATTTTTTACTCAATGTCCTTCTTCACCACATAGAAAACATCCTCTCATTACTTTGATAAATTCTCTAGAGTGCTTATTTTCAAATTATTTACATATAGAAAACCATGTATTCTTTCCTCTATGGTCTCGATAACCTCAAATCTCAATGAACATTATCCTTATCTTCTTTGGTGAATCCATGAGTCGGTTAAAGTGTAGGTTGTTAATCATATATCATGATAATTGATTAGTTATAATCAAAACAACCTTCAATACATTCATCATACAATTTGGTTTCTAATCAAAACATTATATATCACATTCCAAATTAATCAAGTTCTTTTTAATTCCTGCCATTTAAAAAAACCAAATAGCATAGTGTGAGTAACAATATCCACAGTTGAAAACTTATAATCCTATAAACACATTTAGGATTTCAAACAAATGAGACCATCTTTTTAATCAATGAAACATTAGGTTATTCCTAGGTCATTCATATTCGTCATCTATTTAAATCCTTCATAATGGTTCATAAAGTGTTTTTGAATTTTTAAATCATATTCCCCTTAAGTATCAAACAAGGTGTATATAAAGGCCCATTTTCTTGCCCCAGGTGACGATCGAGTCCATCTCAATACACCCTTTTGGATTTATTACCCCTTGGAACCTCTATTCTAGAACCACATACACTTATAGTATCCTGATAGGGAAGTAATTTCTTTGAAACTACTCTCTCTATCATTTCCAAAATTCTTGGTCATTTTCCCATACTATTTATCGTCCTTAGACTTCAACATTGAGATATCCCTAGAGATATCCTTAGATATATTCCTAGGTATATCACTATTTTTTTCTCACACTATTTCCCATATTTTAACGAAACCTATCATTTGATACTAACTATAGAGAGCCAGTATTTTCATACATAGATATTACATATTTTAAGGTAAATATTTAATACAGTACACAAACAGACATTTGGGAACTACAATTGTTTAGTGTCTTTGGATACTAGGTAAATAATATTTTAATTTGCATAAAGATGTTCAATATATCCCATAAATAGATTCCCCGTTATTACTCTATAGAAATGTAACCAACTTAAATCATTTATTTATAATTAGGGAAAGAGAAACATAAAAAAGGGTGGGCTCGTATGCATAGAAAGGATAAAAAACGGGGATTTGTAAGCATTGCATGAACATAATGATATGAAAACATGATCATAACATTTGAAAACCTTACCATGAATATCAAGGATCATAATCTCGGTCATGACATAAATATATGATATTCATAAGACATGGATCATAAGGAAATAAAATAACATAATCCAAGATAGCATAACAGTTACATAATATATAGAATTATGGCATACACATAAGTATAGAAAATACATACCATAGTATTCAAGGATCGATTCCATGGATATCATAGTACAATGGGTTAACTCACAGAACTATCATAGTATTCAAGGCTCAATACCAATACCATCATAGTGGAAAAATTACCTTATTAAACAAGGCTCAATCCCCATTCTATCAATATATATCTCATGAGATATAATTCTTTACTCAATGAATTGGAGGAAGATATAGGTCCCACCTATAACATAATGAATGTTATATGTATGTATTCCACAAGATTATAAAACATTTACCATATAATAGCCTATGAAATTAATTATGTTTCATAAAAATTTAATAATACTAAAACTTGTTGAAAAGATATATGTTTCATAATTATTTCATAATTTCATCATATCATAACATGTGAAAAGATGTGGGTTTAATAAATATATTTCCACTATAAACACAAGACATTCGAAGAAATTATAAGAATGGTTTCCTTGAATTTTGTCCCCAATGAAGAATAGTTAATAACAAAAGATTCAATATTCGATAGAAAATTATTTTTAAAATAAAAGTGTAACATTTTTGGAAAAAAATGATTTTTCTTTGAAAATAAATTTTCAAAAACAAAAAATTCATAAAACATTTTTGAAATCCATTTTAAAAATATTATTTGAAAATAGATATATGGGAATTTGAAAATAATTTCCAATATTTCAGGAGGTAAAATCCATAACATTATGAAATCAACTTTTAAAACATAAAACTTTTTGAAAAACCATTTCATTGAAATATAACTGTGAAATCTTATAAGGGAATCTTAAAAATTCCTTTAGAAAATTTCTTAAAGAAAATAACCCTTCCACTTTGAAAAATTATTTTGAAGACCTAAAAACATTTTATTTTTTTAAAATAACTTGATAAATTATCAATTTAAATTTAAATAAAATATTGGTCATTATAGCCGAAAGTTCCACTCATGTCATACATATTAAAACAAATATTCTTTTCACATTATTGGAAAAATCCTAACAGAAATTGTTTCAAAAATGAAATGATGATTCCTATTAAAAAATGTAATAATTAAAACATGTTTAAAAATAACTTGAGTAAATCATTTTTATAATGTTATAAAAATTGAAAACTCTTTCAGAAAACAAGGTTTTAGAAGAAAATGGATTTCTGATTTATGAGAGAAATAAGTTCAGATTTTCTTAAAAAATGTTATTCATTATTTCAAGTACCAAAGAGTGGTAAATTATATTATTACATGAAAATATAATTAATAACTATTAGAATAAAATTCCTGATAATTTTTAGAGGTATATCATAATATTTATACAATGTTTCATAGTTTTTTTTCAAGACACGTGTATTGGTTATAGGTGAGAATTACATATCTATATATGATAAATTCATTACCTAATGGAAGAGGGGTCTCATATACAGAAATAACCATGTATACATAAATAGTTACTAATGTATAATTGTATACACATTCCTTTATTTGGGAACAGGGTCCTCCTAAGTTTGGATGTTTTTTTTATAGTATCTCTCTGAGAGGGTATATGTGGTCTTCGAGGTTAGAGTGATTTATATATAATTCCTCCATTAGAGAATAACTATTGATATATATAAAAGCATATGTGTGTGTCTGTGTGTAAACTTTCTCCAATAGAGGATTGATTCAGTTGGATATTTTTAATGGATCGGGTCCTCATGGTAGAAGGTAACCTACTTTGATTCTGAGCAGGGATTAAATCATGTCTAGTGAATTCAACTGAAAATTATTAATTTATTATTAGGACAAACATATTGTTAGTTTTTAATTGAATATCTTGTTTATTTTCTTATCATGTTTATTTTTTTAGTATTTTTATATGTCTAGTAAGACCATATGATTATCTAGTACTCTAATTTATTGACATCTTATGATTTATTTTTAATTACCTACATTATATTTGTATATGTATCACTTATATTATTATGAGAGTAGATGAAGTCGTGTGGAGAATTTCATGGGGTGTGATATACTCACAACCTATATGTGTTTGGAATGAACACGTGTAGGCATTGTTTTTTGTGACCTATGAAAATACAAAGCACCTACATAATGGGGTGAGGGAAAAAACATGGGTCTTATTTGAATTGGATTCTGTATTCAGGATAATGGGTTTTATATTTTTTTGTGTATGTGTGGATAAAATGTGGTAGGGTTTTCCGTAGTAATTTGTATAGATTATTTCACCATGAGTGCATTGGATAACCAACCATACATTGATGAATAACTTAACATGCATTAAGAATCAACTAATCACATGAACAACCAACCTACCACGTGATAGGTATGACAATTTTTTAAGTTATATATTGAATGAGTGTATCTTTATTTATATTAATAGAATGAAAAACTACCTACCACATGAATAAATATACCTACCATGAGTATAAAATAAAATACCAAATGAATTTATGAACTTACTGGAGGAACAAATGGACTAACCTCATAAATGAATTAAGTGACTATGATATATTCTCATCCCAAATGAGGATTCCAACTGACCAAATGCTCAAGTAACCTTCTTTTATGAAAACAAACCCTACCATGTCTAACATAGAAGTGGATAATTTTAAAATATCCAATGGATATTTTTCAATGAAATAATTGAACCATAGGTAAAATTAATTATTCACTAATTATTCATCAATTGATACTTTTGAATGGAGTAATTTTTATGAAGAATAACTATTTGTGTGGAAATGTGAAAAGATTGTAGAATATATAGAGAACAAAAAAGGAATATACATGTGGACCTATGCTATATAGAAGACTCATTCAGAATGTTTCACGATACGTTGTTTTTTTAACCTCTTGTAAAACATGGTTGATCACATTTCAATGAAAAATTAATAGAATCATGGAAAACTAATGTTTTTCAGATTGATCTGCACCACATATTTACATATTTTATCTCTTTTCCATTTTATTCATGATTAAAATTAATGATATATTTTTATTAATCTATGAATCTATAAATATTTTCTCTACACTAAACTAGAGAGTTATTGACACTCTCATTAAAATAATTTCCATTTTACTACCATGTATAACTCTATAAGAGGTCATGTGTGACCTGAAATATTTTCTACAAGATATAACTATAAAATATG
Source organism: Viscum album (assembly GCA_963277665.1). NCBI lineage: Eukaryota > Viridiplantae > Streptophyta > Magnoliopsida > Santalales > Viscaceae > Viscum > Viscum album. The sequence goes on from OY728126.1 coordinate 1,960,138,948, forward strand.
ACTTTATTCTATACTTTCACTATATAATTGTTTGTAAAAAAACTAAACTATGTAGTGGATAAGTTTATTCAATAATAAAATTCTTGGACACAAGTGGTTGTCAGTGGAGGATATTTTTTCTTGGCTTAAGGTTGAACCCCTTGTTTAATTTCTATTTTTATTTACCAGTTTTATTTTTCCCAATTTTAATTAAACAAACATGTATTTGTATTTAAAATAATTAAAAACATTACTTTTGTATTTTTCTTTAACTGGGGTATATATTATTATTTTTACTATACGATTATTTTCAAAAGATAATGTGTCTTCAAAATTACATTAATTTAATTTTTATCAAACAATTGATAATATTTTAAAAATAAAAAGTTATATAGTTATAAACATTTAGTCAACTGGGTGTTCTTATTATATTGGGGGATTTATATTTTAAATTTTTTTAATAGAAATTTTTAATTGGATAATCAATTCACCTCCCCCCCCCCGTCTTTAGTTTTCTGTTGGGACCAACATTTAGTATGAAAGACTCTTCAAAATATATTTTTACAATGATTGATTTTTGTTAAAATATATTAAATTTCTATATGATAAAATTGAAAGTACTTAGGGATAATTATATACATGATTAAGTGCCACTAATAGGCCTCCAAATTTAAAAAAAATAATTATACTAAATTCAAGATCATGATGAAAATTCATTTTCAATGTATAGGCTATGATATTTAGAATATTATTGAGGAAAAATATGAAAAATAAAAAACTAATAGAGATAAATGTAGTAATTCCACTATTGATGATTATGATTGCAACTATATGTATATGAATTATTTATATTCTTATTTAGAAGAATATATATTTAACATTCTATATTCCAATTAATAGCTTTTGAAATTTGGGATATTATTGCAATTTCTCAGGAGGGATCCTCAAATGTCAAAGAAATTTATTTAAATACATATACAACTAAATATGATATATTTAATATGAATCCTGATAAATCCATTTATAATATGTATCTCAGGTTCAATGATATCATCAACATTATTCATGTACATGGAGATAAAATTTCTGATAAATGTAATGTGATGTGATTTATAAGATTTCTACCTGATAGGTGGATTGGAACTTCAGTTTTCAATTAAAGATTCAAAAGACATTATTGCACTATTAATAAAGGAAGTTATTGGTATACTTATGATGTATGAGGAGGAATTATAAGTAAACATAGAATATAAAAAACCAAAGAAGATGTCAGTGTCCCTCATGCCTTTTGACTTAAAACAAAAAGAGAAAATGAAATCTCAAAAGTTACAGTAATGAGAACTCAACCTTAAATAGTGATGACTAAATGGATCATTTATCCAAATTATTGAATAAGCTTTACAAGAAGAATAAATTATTCAATAAATCCAATTACATAGGTAGGAATATCAATAATGTAAATTGGTGAAAATATTGGAAAAAAGGATTATTCCACTAATGAAGTGATCTTATATGAGTGTAGAACAAAAGGATAAATCAAATAATACATCTTAAGATGAAATATAAAATAATGAATGAGGATAATAATTATATGAAATCCCCCTAAAGTTGCTTATACGTTAGTTTTGGTGATTCAGACTCTTGTAGAGAATATAAATATGATAGAGCTAATATGTGTTTCATGAAAAACACATTGGAGGTATCAAATTATTTTCTTATATATCCTCTCCATATTTATAATTTTATGGAGAATGAAAATAGTGCTGAAAATATTTATAGTAATTATTTATTCAAATATTTTAAAAAAAATTGAGGAAGCATTTAATTAGTTTAGGTATAATAAAAAAGTTTAAATAAGTTTCATGCTATATCATTTCACTTTAAATATGATTATGGTATAGGAAAATACAAGGATGATCAATTTTTAATTGAAAATAATAAAAATAAAATTTTAAATAAGAAATTAAATAAGGATATAGAGATATTTTATAATGCTATAAGAAATCTATCCAAGATTCTTAGTCCGAAAACCACTCCAAAATATACTACATGAATTCTTCGGTTGGTACACTTCAAGGAAAGGTCAGAATACTCATGTTGTAAATGTATGATGAGTCTTTTTTATTCTAAATTGAGTTCTAAAAATGAGAGTGGGTACTAGGTTGAAGGATATCTCATGTTTTTTTATGTATGGTATTATTGTAACTATGACGATAAAGTTTATGAAATGTTGAGAACGTCCTTTGATATGAAATTTTTATAGGGGGAGGCATTATGGTTTGTAACTAGACTGGTGAGCTAAGGAATGTGGTGGGGAGAACCATGGGCCAAAAAGGTTTAAAATAGTTATTATATAGTTTTCTTTTTTAGATTAGAGATATTTATAATTGTATTGTTTTTCTGTAAGGAATATTAGTGTTTTCTTAGATTTGACCAATTTCATGTGATGTTCTTAAAGATTCACTGGAACTATGCAAGGTGATTAAAAGTGGGTCATATTAATTTAAATGATATTATATGACTGTCGTTAGTTTTTTATAATGTTTTTGGATGTCAAAAAAGGATTTTCTGATATGAGAAGTGCTAAGGTGGGTAGGTTATAAGATCTCATGTTTTATACAGTTGTTTAGTTATAGAGGATGTTTCATTTTCAATCTGGTTGACGGTTTATTTTTAGAACTGATCGTAAGAATATAATTATGTGATTTGGTGAACAAAAATTGTTTTTAACATGGTTTGAGTCCTAGTAGATTTAACAAGTGTTTGGTTAATCCACAGAAGATTCAAGCATGGTTTTGAATTATTTTTATTATGTGGCCAAGGGTGTTCATTTACTGATAACCATTCACCCTAACAGCGTGGACGGTTTTATACAGGAATAATCATAATTTTAACTAGGAGAGGTTCCCCATCCAACCATGAAAGGTCTATAGTAAATTTTATATCCATGAAAATAGTTCTTACAATGTTTATAAACTGTTTCTTATAACTATGTGATATTGGGGTGCTTCAGACAACGAGTCATCATGATTGGCACATTTTTTTCTTAACAGTACAACAAAACTATGTGGTTCTTTAGTAAGGGGAAATATTAATTTTCCCATACACATTTAAATGTGTTTCACCCCATTTTTCTTCCTTTATAGAAAGTAGCCCCCTCACATGTGACCTCCTCATACTCCATTCATCGATAGAAAATATTACCTATTTATGGCTAAATCATACACTATTACTTATTATCAGGAGAAATCAATATTTATATCCCTCTGTTTGCTTCATTTTTTCATTCTTCTTCTTTCATGATTTCTTAGTCCATTTATGTGGGTTATACCCTATTTTCATAGCTTTTTTCCAATTTATCATTTTTTTATCTAAACTTTAAGGATAATAAAGGACTATTAAATCTTCTTAAAAATGAGTTAGGTGGTCTATATGATTTTCACTAAAATACGTTCAATTTAAAAATAATTCTTCCACAATCTAGTAATACTAGGTATTTCCCCTAGAATTTAAAATTCATTTAATTTATTTCCTAATGGTTGATTTTGATGTAGTACAGTCTTCTTATATACCATTGGAGGATGGAAAACTCAACTTACACCACCACTTAGGGCGTATTCATCTTAACTCTCAAGATAACCTTTCTTCTATAAAACCAACACACCATATGTGGTTTGTTTGGATATAAACATAGATATTCCCAATTTATTCTTCCCATAAGTAATAAAACAACCAGTTAGGGTTTGATTAGATTTTCATTCCTTTAACACCAAAACAGAATTGTATCCAAACACCCCTTAGGATGTGTTTGGTTTGGAGATTAATAAACTCCCCAAATTCAATTTTTATCCAACCACCCCTTTGGGTGTGTTTATCTGGTCACTTAAATAATAGAACTTATATATGGAAAATAGAAATTTCATGGGTTCATTAAAAGTATTTAATCACAAAGGGTGTCAGAAATAAATTCTTGGGAATAAGTTCATTTTTTGTTATGCACCTTATGGGATACCATGGGAGGTACCTCCATGTTTTTGTTTTAATTATAATAATATCTTTAAAATGATTACGTTAATTGTACAAATTACTTATACCATAAATTCCAAGTATTCCCTTTCTAGAATTCCTTGGACGTAATGACTTATTTCCATGGTAATCATGGAGTATATAAATTATGGTAATATTATTGTTATGTGTGATTACCTTAATGAGATACGATAACTATATAATGGAATTACAGAATTAAATTATTTTATAATTAATCAATAAAATTTGGTTATATTTATAATAAATGTCCATTTTCTATTTTGTATTCTTTCCTTGATTACATATACTTTTATTTATTAATGTCCTTATAATTTTTAGCCTTATTATTATACTATGATTTATTATCTTTTATAAGTGAGAAATATTATGGGAAAACCATGGATTCTAATATTGAATACTAAGAACACAACCAATGGATGTCATGTGTTACATTGAGATGAATTACAAGGGTTAATTCGCCCATGGATTGAGTTAATGTCTTGTATTTTTGAATGAATTTCCCTTGAAGTAATTATTACCAAGAAACTCTGGAAACACTAAAATGCATGTGATATACTTCGGGATTAGGTTTGATGTCCTCATACATTGAACACATTATATTATCTCCTTGAAATCTAATCCATCCTATCCTAATATTACCTTGTACTTGTTCCTTAGGATTGATTAGAACCCATTAAGAAAGTGGAATGTTGAGGTTAAATCCTTATTATTCTACTCTAGATCTAAACATCATAGATTAATCACCATGGTTTGGACCGCCAATTTCATAAAAGTAATTCCTTTGAGTATTCCTTAGATACACTTGGTTCTAATATGTGGGAATACCCATACCTACTTTTAGGATTCACCATGATACATTTTCTTGGATTCTGGGGGTTATATCCATGGTACATATGAGTATTTTATTATTCTTATGATAATAGATTGTTTGGCTTCGGCTGATGTAGGAGGTATCCACTGTTTAACTCCACTTTAAATCCTTATTTATGTACTTCACACTATTATCTTCTAGACTCCTAGATTGGAAAGGCATCAAACACCATTTGTGGTGGCCTACATAGTTTTACTCACACCCTGTTTGGGCTACCGTATGGTACCTAATAAGATCTCCTGGATTCAGGTTGGGACTTTGGTTGGTGCCTCTTCGTTATTACATACCATGGTTCAGGACATAGTGTGGTATAATTGGACTGATCATGTACATGAACTGCCTATGGGTGTTGGGTTTTCTTTTTTGTTTATTTATTTTCCTATAGACCTTCAGTATTTGTATCACTTATTGTATGATCTAAAACTGGGTATATATAGTATCTTAGTAGTATCTTATGTTCATGCATGGTTGTTCTTATTATAACTTTTCGGTTTATCAGTTTATTATTATCTACCAATATTTTATTTCATTTTACTATTTCCTTTGTTGTATCTATTACTTATGTAGAGGGTATAGTCTCTCCACTATAGTTTCGTTTGAAAATCACGACAATTTAGTAGCCTTTGGAATTTGGGGAGTTGTTCTTGAGGCTATGTGGCCATTATTCTTAGTTAATCTTAGGTGAATCCGGACTAAATATTCACAATTATCCTCCTTCAATATCAAATACAAATAATTTTTATCATATCTATCTTGAAATTACCTATCTTTTATTCACTATGATTAATTTATAGCATTAAAATACATCGCATCTTCCCCAGACATTCTTCTTTATGAAAAATTAGTTTATTTAAACTATTCCAAAGTTCAGGAAAATTAATAAAATTGGGTTATAACCAATAAACCAATTGTGTATTCTTTGATTTCACCATCCTCTCTCACATCCCAATTCAAAAAAATTCATTTATTTTCAGAAAATCTCCATTAACAAAATTTATGGAACCATACATCTGCTTTTAAAAATCTTTGAAAAGAATTAAATATCCTATTAAATGATGTGGCCACACTCTATCGAATATCATGGACATTCCATTTGTGAATAATTTAATGAAACTTCTACCGCAATATATTTATACTTTCCCGTCTTATTTTCCTTAAAAAATTTATTATTAGGATCCATATTCAATTATGTATGAAAAAATATAATTCAATTCCTCATATAATGACCTGGATAATCACACATTCCATAATGTTATATTATCAAATAGAAATGATTTTTTCTTTACTTTAAATTTTTTAGATTAATTATAAAATTACTTTATATTAGAAGGATTAATCCACCTAAAATACTAAAATAAAATTATTATGATTTAATAAAAATCAATCACATTAAACTATATTCTCTTTTATATATAGTCAATGTCATTAGAACACTAGTAATAGAAATAAAATTAAAATTTTCTTCTCTAATTAGTCTATTACCTATATCGTGTCACCGTATGTCCATTAGATTTTTGAACAATTATTTTATATCCATTTTGAAAACCAAAATTGCAATATAAATATAAGATATTCTATAACATATTATAATTTTTAATTAAATTTTTTTACATTCCATTTTTTGTGGGATTATCATTCGAGTTCTAATTTCCAAAACATTTAGATATCTAAAATTTCATTCTTTTTATCCCAATATTATATTAAATTAACGAAAAATATAAAAAAATATTTCCTTCAACACAAAATAATACCTTTTAAATCCATTGAGTGAATAATTTCTTGGTTCACCTAGTTATCAGACTTCTTTAAGGCTTCATCAACTAGGAAAATTATCCAAGATTTTCTCTAACTTATTTCACCAGATTCATGAAGTTTAAATTGTAATTATTCATTTTATATTATATATATAAATATTTTTTTGAATATTTTGAATCTAATTTTCCATATTTTTAATATTATCTTCTATATTCTCTTTTAACATCTTCACTTTAGTGATAAAAATTTTGAAATCATTATTATCCTTCAGTAACATTGATTTATTTTTATCATGGGAAAAATCATTTTTATATGAAGTTTGTGGGACATACTCTAAATTTGTATTACATTTATCTATAATTTAGGTCTTGCAAAGAATTTTTTTTAAATCAAGGTAGGGACTAAATTACACCTTAGTTTCATCCTCTCTATCATCACCACTATCTTTATCACTAGTGAACTCGTCATAATTCACTTTAGTAATCAAAAACTCCATCTCTAATTTATGTAATATTTTATCTTCACATTAATATTCCAAGAGAAATAATCATCTAAATTTAATAATACATTTATATTTTTAATTCTGTTAATACTCATTACATTTTATCTTAGAATAAAACTTAGTTTTATTAAACTTTTATGATTTCTTATTGGAAAAACCTCTTGTTGAATTGTCTACACCGTCAATTTATTATTACTTAAACATGGAAAATTCATCGGTTAATGTTTAATAGCTCTAAATTTTAGTGACATAAATATAATATTTCCTCGCTATATTTTGTTACATTTAAAATAAATTTTTGTGATGAATTACATTAACTCTTTATACATTATCTCAGTATCCTCAGCATCCTCTAAAATACTTTCTTATTCATTCACATATATTTATAGTTCTCTTATTAAACACATTTAAAAAATATTTAATTTTTTTACTTAATTAGTTTATCTATATTACTTCATTTCTTTATTTCAAAATAAATAAATATTCTATTCAAATCATCCAATGTAAATGATTGATGATCATTTTCTTCAAGTATCGATACATTTACATTAATTTTATCTATAAAGACATAATTATTGGTTAATACACTAGTGTCATAAAGTGTCTCAACCAAGATTATAATATTGTTAACAAATTTATTATGTTTTTAAAGAAGTGAAACAGAAACACATCATCATGTATTCAAATATCGTCATACTTTAAATGGTAAATTTTTTATTTAGTTTCTTTAACTTTCACATTACTTTCAAAAATATTTTCCATCTTCTCATATAGTACTTTATTTATCTTAATCCCTATGACTTTGTTGAATTATTTCATTGGAAGTGTTGAAGAAATTTCATTATGAGCAAGATCATAATTCAAAATATTCTACCAACCATATACTATCATCCCAATACCTTTCATATATAGAACATACCCATTTGTACTTCCTTCAAGGAAATTGATGAAAATATATAATATGTATAACAACATACTATACTTATAAATGTGATAGTTCTTCCCACTAAATGTCAAAATTCCATTATTATTCACAAAAAACTATGTGATCCATTGTGGATCAAAATTCCTCACCAAACCATCATAAAAAATAGAGAAAAATCATCACATAAAATATTTAAATATCTTGTTGTGTATTAAGGAAACATAACATGAGGTTTTGATACAAATTGTGGATTCCTATGTTGTAAAGACAATAATTTATAACGTGAGTTTTCTGATTAATTTTTTAATATTTAGGTATTTTTTGCAATAATCATAAACTATTTAAGGTATGAGAAGATTTTCGTGGAGTTAATGAAAAAATGAATGGTTTTGAGAATTGGAGTTATAAAAGGTACATATGTGGTGAGAAAAGTGTACTAGGTGGTGTCATAGTGTTTACCAGAGATACTAAAATTCCATCAAGAACCCGATAGACCTGGACCTATTACCTAGTATACTGGTTGGTGTTTTTTATAGAGAGGAGTATTTTTGTCTTTTCTCTTACCATTATATACCCCTTAAACCCCTTAGGTTAGTATATCCTCTCCAATATCCATCCATTTGGTGAGATGTGAATACTATTTTAGTTTAATGGATTTAGTTCACTAGAATATTTATTGGATTAGTTTACAAATAGAGGGAATTGAATCTCTCTAAGAGGAAGAAATTCCATCAGAATTTGGAATCTTCTAAGGAATTCACAATCAAGATAAAAGACTGGTAATGTGGTGGATAGAAGTTTCTAGAAGTAGTAATCTCCTATGGTATTGCACAACTTATTACATTACTGATTTTTCAATTGAAAATAGATTAATATATTTAAAAGTAGAGAAGAAATATTAATGTTGAATAAATTTTAATTAACAATTAATGGTGTATAATAAATGGAATAAAAGTGAATAGAATATAAAGACACCATTTAAATAGTTGAAAAACTGAAAGGAGAGAATAAAAGTGTATTAATTTTTAAATTTTAAGGAATAATATTTGAATTCATTTTCAATTTCGATCACAATAAAAATAATGTGGGAACTAAAATAAAAATTTAAAGATAAATCAAAGATAAGACCGTGGTTGTAATATTAAAAATGATAAATTTGAAAATAAATGAATCAAAAATAAACTGAATGAGTGGAATGTTCAAGAAAAAAGAAAATAGAGTGAAACTATTCATTATATATATGGAACAATATGAAATGTGGGATGTATAGATCAGAGAAAAAGATGAAATAGAATATGCAATGGAATAAAATAAATATATGAAGGAAGAGAGTCAACAACTACTTCATAATAGTTGAAAATAAGAAATTGAATCAAAAAAATAGATATGGACAAATTGAATCTATTTGTTTCTTCACTAAATGTAAATAATCATGGGTCTTATATATATATTTAGTACCCAAACCATGCATTTTCATGGAATGATTATTTAATTACACATTAACTTACACATAATTTGGATTTTTTCCAATATGAATTTCAGGAAAATTAATGCAAACAAAAATGACCATATATTTTTTATAAGTTCATACTAGTAATTCATAATGGAAAAACAATGATTAAAGGATCTCATATAGTAGTCATGTCAAACATGTTTTTTATTTAATTGAAAATTGATAATACACATGAAAGATTCTATATAAGTTAAAACTGGTAATGCAGATGAAAATAAATTTATTTAACCTAGTTAATCATATAAGTTAATTAACGATTCATTGTATGAATAAATTAAGAAAAAATATCCAATATATTTTAAATAAAAGTATGTGAATACATAATAATAAAAATTAAATGTTAATAATTATATATATATATTATGCAATTTGAATGTAATTTCAATGAATATATAGAAGATCATGACTATAGAATACATAATATATATACATGTCCTCAAAAATTAATGAAGCAATGTTAGTGTGTAATACAACTTTGTACAATATAATGTGAATAAACATGACTTTATTTACATAAATTCACATACCATAATATTTTTTCCAAAAAAACATTGTTGTATACTACAAAAATATATAAATTAATGACTATTTAAACACCTACATATTGAAAACTCTAATGTTAAGTCTCATGAATAAATTAATTAATATGAAAGTGTAGGTATCTCATAGATATAAATGCATTAATTAAAATGTAATCATGAAACTGAAAAAATATCCATAGACCTATATATATGGCCACTGAAGTGAATTTCATAGTTTAATTACAAGAATTTATAAAATTCATGCCTAAAATATAGAAACTATAAGAGGAAAATAGTTCGATAATAATATGTAAATAAGAAAATATTTATTTTCATTATGTTTCAATGTAAAATAAAATAAGGATAATTTGTTGAGACTTCAAGAAGCACAACAAATAATCACTTTTAGAAGGAGAGGGATGCTTGGAAGGACAATTTTGTTCTAGAAATTAGTGTATCTTCTGCATCTCCACAACATTGCAAAATGGCTTCACATTTTTTTCCATCCTATCATTTCAAAAACAATACCTCAAGAAGTTAATATGTTGCTTCAAAAAAAATGTCGCCCCTTTGGTTGATCTCACTACTAGAAAGTATATTTCCACCCCATGGATTAATTACAGCACTCTTGGATTCATCATCTGAGATCAAAATAATGAAAATGTCAAGATACATGAATCTCTAGAGTATGTGAATAATTTAGATGAAATCATTCTATACAAATATAGATGTGAATAAATTTATATAAATTAAATCAATTCAATCATACACTTGTAAGTGATTTTAAAGGAGTTCCAATAAATACATCAAGACTTATTATGTACAAAAAACCCAAAGATATTTATGTGCGATAATGAAATTATTTTATAGAACTCTCCAATAAAAACACATGAAAAGATAAATATTTTAACCCTTTCATTTAGATAGTGGTAAACCAATGAGATGTATCAATTCTAACTCTTTATTAACAGAAAACAATAAAAACTAAACGAAAAAAATTACAAAATCATAACCATAAAAGAAACATACCCCAGGAATCTTGAATGCATCTTCAATAAAAGGTAGCTGAGAATTAGTAGACCGATGATTGCTCCGTAGGTCCAACTTCATATTTGAAGTCATTCCTCGTCATACTCTTCATCTTCAGTACTCTACCATGTTCTCATGACCAGCCAATTTACAACCTATATTGTTTACATCCAATGGTTCTAAATTAACTGACTTTGTACCATTATCATTTCCATATGAATCTATCTATACACATGGTCATTTAAAATCATGTCGAATGTTATGGTTATACAATGGCACATAAATTTGATGCCCATTGTAATCTTCCTGGTGTCTTCTCTGCAACACATTGTCCTTCTAATATATAATTATCACTCTCTAAACTATAAATTTAGATACAGAATAAGATGGGAATGATTCCCCGTCAAGAAAATTTCTAGGAGATGACTAATCATTAAGCATTGGTGATTAAGAGAGGAAAAGAAGCTCTTAGAGGAGAGGAGGATAAAAAAATTTACATTTGATGGAAATGTCTTGTTAGTAGTAGAACCAATAAATGTATGTCTAATACAACCAAATGAGTTCTAAACAGATTTATAATGATTCAAATTATAATTAGTGGAAATAAAATGATTTGTAGATTGAAATATATTCAGGTTACCATGGAAAGTATGATCAGTAAAATATAAAATAATTTCTAAACAGATTTGTGAAGATTCAAATTAAAACAACAAAAATACTATATGTTCAAACAAATCTATGATCAATGAACATTTATTTAGTCATTTATTGAAATAATATTGAAATCTGGGTGTCTGGAGATAAATGTCTTGTCTAGGAGAAAACAATATGTAGAAAATGATGACACACATGACAAGATAGGTAACCTAGAAACAATACATCCAAAATAGTTAAGATCCCTATATGAAATAGAAAAGACATATTCTATGTGTAAGGAATATTTCATAAAATCTTATAAATTGAAAAATCAAAGTATGATGAACATGAGAACTCTAGGTATTTTCATAAAAATCCATCATTACCCACACTAATGAAATATGAACAGAAAAAAAGGAATTCTCCATAGTAAATGAAATAACAGTCATAAGAATAATCCAAATCCATCACAAAGATCTATATCATTTAAAGGGTTATTTACAAAATACCCAGAAAATAAATGCCAAGAGACAAATATTCTATATAATGGGTATTGATAATGTATGTTCTAGACATGATATATTCATATGGAGCATATGTGGTGTGCATCTACATAGTATATAGAATATTCATAACCCAAATATTCTATATAGATTATGAATATTCATATAATAATGGCGTTTTAAAAATAAAAAAGAAAAATCAAATGCTCATTTCACAGTACATAGGGAATCCAACCATGTGTCATGCATAACATGAAAATGAAAAAAATAAACATTTAAAATAATACATTTCCCGCAAATCATTTAACCGATCCATTAAGAGAATAATACCTGTTGGAATAAATAACATAAAAAATCATAAGAATATTATTAATGAATATTAAAAAATTTAAATGTTCACATGGATCTAAAATGTTTTTATTAATTAATTAGTGTATGAAAATCCTATAGTCATGAATGGTGGTAATGCATACTATAATAACTACTTATACTCAGTGAACATATCGACTATGTTAATGAAAACATTATGCTTAGCGGTCTTGGTGAACTTATTCAAGCACATAGAAACCCTGTCTCGGATATGAGAAGAAATATTGCATGGTTTCTTGGGAAACATAGTAAAAATAACCTAGTATTATTGAAGTAGATCCTGGAACAGGCATCTCTAAAAATTCCATTAAAAATGGTGAATAAAAGTTCTATTGAATAAGAAATGAATGCATTTTATGCTTTTTCATACCAAATTAGAAAACAATTCAGATATTTTGAAGTTATTATATATTAAAGATGGGAACATTGTCCTTTAGGGCTTAATGTTCAACTCAATCATTGAAGAATAATTGAAAATGAAGTATATCCCTAAGAAAAGTTTGGAAATCAAAAAATGAAATGAAAAGTAGAATTATACTTATAAAATGTAATAATGTATTGTTTTATGAAATTAAAACATGACTAAAATTTCATAAAAAGTATAAAGATACATACCTTGTCCCTCCACCAACTCGAATACCTTTCTAGAAATACTTCTATGATAAAAGATCGTATGTAGTGTAAATCATTGATGATTCACATCGTCTCTCGGATTCAAAGACATTGTGGATAAACTCTTATAATCATTTAGTAACTTTTGTAAGAAACACAAGGATATAGACGAATTGATAATTTAAAGGGAACCAATGAATTTATGTTATAGTTGTTTAAAAAATAAACTAACATTTTCAAAGTAAAGGACAAACATCAAATTATCATCCCAAAACATCACAATACTATCCACATAGAAATCATGATAATCATAAGTATAATACATTAAAAATACATATCCTTTAAATAACTACCCAAAAGATCAAATTAATGAGCAAATAGAAAAGTCAACACCCGCGAATTACAGAACATATTCAATCAGAAATATGAAAAACTCAATCTAGATCTAACATTTGAAATCACCATTTGGAAATACCCTTGGGATATCATAATTTGGAACAAAAATCTAGATTCACAGTATCAAAACATTGAACCTTCTAAATCAAATTTGCTGAAACATCACAATCTATATTACCAATTATAACACATCACCATTTCATAAAAAAATTGTTTATAAACAAACCCATAATTCTAGAATCCACTCTTGGTGGAGTTAGAGAGAATAAAACATTTTTTAATGAGAGGGAATTTGCATAAATATATGGTGAAGTGTATCCAATAGCCTATAATATGCATGAATGAATTTAAAAGAAACCCTGAAGCAACAGATCAACCTTCATTACAGTTTCACACAAGATGGGAATGATCAAATGAAGAAACTCTCTTGATGAATCAACACCTATTATAGGGATTTAAGTTTTCTATTATTCATTTAATGTCATACATAAAGTGTGAAGATAGTGTTGGAGGGAATAAGAGACGTAGGAAGCATGCTAAAACGGGAAGGTGACTTCGGAGGAAATAGAAAACCCAAAAAATCAGGGAATAACCATCTAAAATTGAAAGCTCTAGGGAGGGTCAAAGGGTAGGACTAACATCAGGTTGAAGAAGATATGAATGGATTTTCTGTGATTGAAAGGAAGGGTAGGAGGCTTCTAGAGGAACAACCTTATGTAGTAGGGTTATGTATAAACAAATTTGTGAGTGGGAGAAACTATGAACATAAATTCGAGTAAGAGAAAAATCATGATGGAGATGTATGCTGAGATTGGGATGAGGAGGTAGATGAATTATGATCACGATAAACTATAGAGAAACCAATAGGAGGATGACATTGGTATCGGGAAATTGCGAGAACCCTAGGACAAAAATAGCTAAATCCGAACAGTGACTGAAAGAATGATAAATTTGGAGAGTATAGTTCAAACTGATAAAAGGAGGAGGGCAGAGATTCAGGGCTACAAATAGTAGGTTAATCAGGAGAGGGAGGATGACAGAGGAAAGGGTCGAGGTAATCTATGTCGCAACCCATGATAACCTCAGTGGGAGTGGGAGAGATAGGCATAGAGAAATTGAGATAGTGCGTGGTGGGGTGACGTGGATAACTAGATGAAGGACATGTTTGGGAGAATTGAAGTGGATGAATGTGAGATGGACATGTGGTAGATGGAAATCCAGAATTATTATATATATAGAATATTCCTATTGATGTATTGACATATACTGAGAAAACTATTAGAAAATAGTTTAACTGTGCTATTTCACATCATAATAGAAAAACATACAACGAAAAACAGAGATTTGGAACTTAGGGGTGCCAAAAAGAAGTTTGGAAACATTTAAACCAAAACAATACGCCATTAATAGAAATTATAAGGGTGGGTAAGTGATGTTTTTTTATTGCATACTCATTTTCAAGGAAACATGAAAAAAAAGTATTAAAAAAATATCATTTCCATTTTATTTTCCTAAAAATGTTTTCCCACATATATAATCTAATGTATTTTCTAATATTTTTGTTGGAAAATAAAAATAGAAAGCCTTTTTTATAATCTCATGCAACCTAAATTGTTAGTCACAAAAAAATTATAATATACATTTGGATATCTTGCTGATACAAATACAATCCACAAAAATGAAAATAATAATTCAGGTGGTCAAATTCAATGATTCCACTTCATGCAATCAAACATTTCTATAATAGAACATCTGCCTCTAACATCACTTCCTCCTTATGTCATGCATGTAGTCTTAGAATTTAAGATGTAATTTCAAAATCACGTTCACAGAAATGGATTGGAAATATTTTAGTTAACATGTTCACAAAACATAGATAGAATAAAGACATAAATAACATAGTTATTGGATTAAATGAATAAAAATCCATGTTAATTGAATTTCAAGTACTCCACATTAATATCATTGTATTGTTATTAAATATTTTGGGAAATATGAGTGTATCAATTGAATAATTCAATCAATAAATCAGGGGGGATAAAAATCACAAATAATCTAAAAGGCTTTAAACAATATTTTTACCACATTGCATGCTATTACGAAGGATCATTAACACATTTATACAGAGCTGATAATATAGAAATTCATTTTGAGACCATTCCATGTTTGGTTCAAATTTAAAAACAAAAATAATGCAATCCAAAAATGAAAAAATATAAATAAAAATGGAAGCATAATGAGAACAAATCAATTCAAGAAAACATGAAAAATAAAAAAAGGACCATTTTTTGGCGATTGCGTGTTTTCTTGACTTTATGAAATGTTCCTGAAAAATAAATATAATTACATAATGAAATTTTGAATCTGAAAGTGAAAATGAATCTCAATTATTAGTCTCCATCATGACAAATGTGTTAGAGAGTTTCCACATCAATGCACAAATAATAATATTTGATAGTTGCTTAGAATAACAGGACACAGACAAAGAGTCACCTTTGGATTAAGCATGCACCTCATGGTTGGAAATGAAACTGCAAGGAGAAAGGATAGAAGACATATAGTGGGTAGTAATAACCAAATCCTAGGAAGGCCCGATATAGGAACATGGATTAGGGATATAAAGAAAACACAATTCATAAGGTATATATTTAGAGAGATGATGCAATAAATTTCAAAACAGATCAAAAATTCCATGTTTCGTATATTTAAAACCATATCATATAAATTTATAAAATAAATGAATATTTCATAAAAAATAAAATATTATAAAAAAGTAAAAAACTTACTTATAAAAATAGAAAGAACAATAGACATTGAATGAAAGTTAATTAAAGCTGGTGAGTATAAGTTCACATGGAATTGATTTTACATGGATATTAATGAAAATTTAGAAGAATTGGATAATGAAAATGGATGATAATTAAATAAAAAATCTAATAATTCATAGAAAAATGAAAAATAAAAACAATGTCAAATTCAGGAAATTGTGAGATAAGAAATTGATAAAAACAAAACATTGAAGATGGAAATAAAAAGTTTACATAAAGGATATGAAATATTGACAGATATTAGTAGTAGTAAAAAACAATTTACAAAATGGGGTATTCTTACGAAAAAATTATGGAAATGATAAAATGACATTATCTCTTTTGGATGTATGAAAAAAAATAGTGGAATGTTTATCCCTTTTAAAATTGTAGTTTGAAATATTAATTGTATTAGTGATAAAATTTGCCTCATCATTTTATAAAAAAAGAAATAGGAATGAAATAATTGGGTCGATAAAAACATACATGATTCATTGTGACTATTGCATTAAAAAATAGGAGATACTGATAAAGCAACCTGAATAGAAGAAGAAACGTAAGATCGTTGGGAACCATTATAATTATATTGCAACCTAGAATCAATGTACAAGTCATTAATAAAATTTTATTTGGTACAACGTGCATCATTAATAAATATTTACCTAAAATTAAATGAATAATAAATATAGACATAACGTTTAACAAAAATTAATAACATTTCACTTTATGAAAAAAATGAATAAACTTCACACACAAATGGATACCGGATGTGACAGTATAGTTTAAAGATGAGTCGCTAGTGTTTGAAGCACCACCCAAAATTTAAGTCTAAAATGAAATTGAAATCTAAACCTAGGAACTTGTATCCAAAAACATAATTCTCAATGTACCAGATCTAATTCATGAAAAAACAATCCAAATTGATGAAGATGAGTTGTTGGCGTTCGCTGGTCCACCCGATCTTTGATCTAACCGTAATGTCACATTTCTATGTTTAAGAAGAGGATTTCAGTGAAACCCTAGTGTTCATCAACGAATCAAATTGATGATATGGAGAAGGAAAATACAGGGAGGTAGGTGGAATCAGGAGACTGTGATGCAGATGGATGGGGTAAGAGAGTCGTAGCTGGACTAGCCGGAGGTGGAGTTGGTGGAGTTTGAGACTTCGTATCCATTGTAGGAGTACACAGATCATCCAAATGTAGAGGATCTAGAGTCGGAGCACTCGGTGGTATAGGAACTGAATGTGGAGTAGCCCGATGGGAAGTATGCAAAGACAGAGTAGCCCAACAGGGAGTAGGTGGAGGCGAAAGAGCTGGTGTGGTGGAGGAAGTCGAGAGGGAGGACGATGGAGGCGGGTTGACCAGTAGAGGGGGGACGATAGAGGAAAGTTTTTTAGGGTAGTATAAACAAGACAAACTACATGAAAGTCAAGAGGATGATGATGTCAGCATGGGGAGTTTGTGGGAATCCTACATCGCGAAGATATTAATCCTATTTTCGACTAGGTAAAAGAAAAATGTGGAGACTATTGTGGAAACTAAGAGAAGAAGCATGACAGAGAGAGATGGATATAGATGGTTGGAACACAAATATAGAGAGTATGATAGAGGCGGGAATTTGAGGGAACTCTAGGTCAATAAGCATTACAATCTCATAGGGATATGGAGGTGAAGAAAAATTGAGATATCGCGGCATGGTGTGATGTGGAGATATGGGAGAGCGACGCATGTGGTAGAAATGACATAGAAGAATAGGGTTTTTACATGTGGTAGTTGGAAATCCATGATTAATATATTTAGTTGATAGATAGTAGATGATTACATATAACTAATCACTGAGGCAATTAGTTAAATGTCAAAGGGATATTGGTGATCATTAGTCACCAATCCAAAGAGAGGAATCTCTATCAATATTGGTGGTTAGTGAGACCGGGGATATTAGTAGATAATTCATATAAATTCATGTGTTGACCTCATGAATGATGTACGAGAGAGTACATAGTGAATCAAAATCCGAAAAGTGATTCCGATCTAATTTTTAATTAGTTAAATAATGTGTATTAATCCTTTATAATTATTCCTTACAAATGGTTTCTTCAATTTAATTTGTAATTTTTTTTACTTTTAGTGATAATGAATGTAACAGTGTTTATCTCCTACATGTAAGACACATTTTTCAAATAAATTTATCTCCCTTGTGTTCTTTAATTTTTTTTATTTTCAGTGGTTTTGACTGAATTTTTTTACTTGTGGTTATGATTGAATGTTTCTGAGGGTCCACTTTTTCGGTAAGTATATTGAGAGAACTTCATATCATATGGTATACATAAAAAAGGGAAATTCTATAGGATTATTGTCCACTACACAAAACATCTAGTGTGTGATGTTTCGGTGGGATTATTTCCAATTTCCATTGGTTAAATTGATAGCCCCTTACCAAAATTTGGTATGAGGGCTTGGGGTAAAATTCATACTCAACAAACCAACAAGTAGCTCAGGTTTCCATCTCTATTACATAGATGTTATTTCATTTTTAGTGGTAGTATACTTCTAGTGTATGATATGGAATGAAATTAAATAAATATTCAGATCAATACATTTTGTGGAATGGATATTAGGTTCTAAAGAATTGAAATAAAGAATTATATTATTTAAATGGACCTGGTTATTCAATTAACTAGGGTATGTTTAGAGAAAATGGAGAAGGTTGAATGTGAATGATTGGATATGAAGTAACTTAGTTTGTTCAAGATTTCATTGGCGTAATATGTATCCATTAATATCTATGAAGTTAATTCTATGGTATAGCTTATGAAATCCTTATAGGATATGTAAGAGAAATCTATGGAAATAAATAAAGTGTTCATAATGAGTTGTTTCTTCAATATGAGATTATCAGAATAAAGACTAGTGGAAGATCATGTGAATGATTTTAATATTAACTAATGGAAGCTTAAATCAGTAAAGGTAAAATCCATTTAAGATAGATGAGATCTAGTTATATAATAATTTCTTATGGAAATTTGAGATGTAATGGTGATTTTTGTTTGTAACTCTTATATAAAGAAAAAACATATATTTCATGATATCCAGAATGTTATTCTCTACGATGAAAATTATTGAAGGGGTGTGTGACCACTATTTTGTATCCCACTTAATAATGAAAACAAGGGATCATCAACCATGAGGTTATATCAAAATAAACAATTAGAAGATAAATATTGAGAAATTATTTATAGGAATTCGATAAGTCATAATCCTTCATAGTATTGTTTTGGGAAGAAATTAATTGTCAACAACAATTGAAAAAGTTTTAAGGAAAACTCTTTTAGGGAATAAACTTATGGAGTTCAAATTCACTTAGTATTCTATAATGACGAAACCTTTTCCCTAGTGTCAATATCATGTGTAATCACGGTTGGTTGATTCCATAGAATATTTTCATTCATATATTGAATGTATATACATGGTGAATTAATTTTATAAAATTATATAAAAAGTTAATATTGCCGATGATGGAGCCTTGGATGTTGTCAAAAAGTGTGATGTAAATATCTAGATGAATAATGGTGGGTTCTAAAGACTCAAAGGAGTCAAAAAAATCCCAAGACTTCTTGAACCTTTTTTTTGTATGTCATCTTGATGAGGAAGGATATGGAATTAATTTTTCAAAGGTAATCTAGAATGTGACTCAAGAATTCATTTTAGTGGCAGGAGGATTAATTAATCAGAATATTGTATTTGGCTAGAAGAATAGAAAGGATAATTATTGCTTGAACTGTGTATTTTTAAGAATGTATCATTTTTTAAATATATGTGCAATTATCTCAGTGAGAATAATATAAACTTTATAAAGGCTAAATACATATTTAAGCTTCATCAAATGGATATTGGGTGATGTGAAAGTTATATACTTGTGAACAATAGAAGGGTTTCCTTCAATATAAAAGGATGGAATCACACAACATGGAAGTTGGAAATGGTTTGATCAAATGTTTAGGTACTTTACCTAATTATATCTCTTAGAGGTATCATTTTCTTTGTAACATTTATTGATGGTTCTACTAGAAAACATTTAGTTCAATTTTTTTAATCCTAATTTTTATGTTTTTTATGAATTTATTTAGTGGAATTCCATTGAAAAAAATGGAAAGTAGTTGGAATTTAAAATTTCTTAAATCGAAAACTGGTATTCATTACATCGATCATAACATCATAAGATTATATTAAATTCATGATAATGAATTTCATGTAACACCACAAAATTTGGATAAAATCTATAATATATATGGAAATTTCTTGGAGGTATTAAATATAATTTCACACCTTTTCAATTGGAGTATAACATTAGTGGTTCTGTAGGAACTTATGGAAGATCTATGGTCTAGTGCATCGAGAATATAATCATTAAATTATTAATAATCTTGGAATAATTTTGTATTGATTCCATGTATTTGGAAAATTTTGAGGAAATATTAAATTTGTGTTTCTTATTGGGTATGTAGATGAAAATATTGGATTATGACATGGGGATGATGACATGAAACAAGTCATCCAAAGAAGACATGTTCTCTTTAAAAACAAGGTTTTATGTATTTATTGCAACATGGAGTAGAATTATGTTGTTGAATGTGATTCAATTATAAAATTACCATTTCATATGAGTAAGAATTCCAAAAGTGTGTATGTTTTTAGGAACTCTAATAAATGTAATGAAATTTTAGAGGTGAGGACAATGGAAGATATTTAAAAAAAATAAGGATTTTATTATCTCGAGGGTGGGACTATGAGTTAGGGATTCAAAATATAAAACTAATTCGAGTAGTAATGAGCAGCCGAATTAGTTGAACTGATAAACCAAATTCAAAATATCAATTTATATGTTTTGGCAAAAAATTTGTTTCATAATTTTAATGGATGTAGGAGAACCTGAATGCTTGGAAGAAATCACACCACGGAATGACTCGAAACAATAGAAGGAAATAATGAATGAAAAACGTACTTATTTAATTTCATAGGAACTTTAGAGATAACTTATTTACTTAAACCTCAACTAGAATTATTTATCCCCAGATTATTTTATCAAAATCATGATTTGGGTGTTCCACATTGGTTTCTCCCACTTATATTATAGATGCGTAATAAGTGTTTTGAGTTGATATTAATGTCTCATATTAGATTATACCTCGTTATATGATTCTTTTAATACAAATCTTTTCTTATGATATAATTGGGTTTTGATTTTTCCAAATTACTCACAAACATATCCCCATGGTTCTTGGGTTACCTTTACTTGGTTTCAGTGAATATATAAATTAACATACATGTTGAATATGAATAGACGATGGATAGGGGATACCCTATAGATTTTAAAAAAATTAGACATTAAAAAGGCACTTAAAGTAGAATCGCATACCTAATATGACAGGTTTAGGACTTCCTTTATTCAATATCAATTATTGTATTCCCTTATAGAACTAAATTTTATATATCACATGATTATGACTAAACTAATCCTTTGAATCATATTGGTTGATCCTTTTATTTGATAATGATATGGTCATTAATTGTGTAATGATTCTAGAATAAGATTAATGTGTATAGATTTATTGGTGATATATAATATGTATAGAATTCTTTTCTATATATTTCACATGAAATTGTTATGCATTGTTTTATTGGTTTTTTCCCAAGACATGTGTATCAGTTATAGGTGATAATTCCATATCTATATATGATAAATTCATTACCTAATATAAGAGGGGTCTCATATAGGGGAATAAACATGTATACATATATAGATACAAATATATAATTGTTTACACATTCCTTCATGTAAGAATAGGGTCTTCCCAAGTGAGGTTGTTTTTTAAGTAGTATCTCTCTAAGAGGGGGTAGGTGGTCTTCGAGGTTAGATTGATTTATATATAATTACTCCCTTATATAATAACTATTGTTATGTATAAATACATGTGTATGTGGTTGTGGGTGTATTTCCTTAAATAGAGTATGGATTCAGTTGAATTTTTCGGATGGATAGGGTCCTCAAGGTGGCTGGTACCCTACTTTGATTCTGAGCATGGATCGAAGCAAGTTTAGTGAATACAACATAAAATTATAAAACTATTTTTCAGACACTTTTATTGTTAGTTTTTAATTTAATGTCATGTTTATATACCTATCATGTTTATGCTTTTAGTATGTTTTTATATCTTGAAAGACCATATGTTTATCCAGTACTCTACTTGATTGACTGCTTATGATTTATTTTCAACTATCTACTTTATATTTGTATATTTATAAATTGGATTTATAAATATCTATATGAGGTCGAGTTAAGACTTTCATGGGGCGTGATGTACCCACAAACTACATGTGTTTGGAAGGAACATGTGTAGCCTTGTTTTTTATGACCATGGAATATTCAAAGTAGCAACATAAGGGGTTGAGGGGACCAAAACATGGGTCTTCTTTTCACCTGGATTATAGATTCAAGATAATCACTTTTACAGTTTTTAGTGGATCTGTGGATGAAATGCATTAGGTTTTTCCATAGTTTTTTTGAATGTTATTTCACCACGAGTCTTCCTATTTTGATAAATTAAGTGTTTTCTTGGTTAGTAAACTTATTATAATCTGTTCTTTCATCTATTTTCATACTTTTTATGTGTTTCATGGATATTTATAATTGTTGTATGTTTTAAATTCATGTCTAAATCAACACATAAAAAATTACTTACCATATATATGATGAAAATTTATTCCAAATTCATGTACTGACCATGCATTAAATAAACTACCATGCATTGAAGATGAACTTACCATGCATTAAGAATCAACTAAACACAATAAAAACCAATGTACCACATTATAGGTACAAATTAAAATTTTTATGTCATATTATGAATGTGTGTTTATATATTTTAATCAGGAGAATAAACAACTACCTTCCCCATGAATAAATGTACCTACCATGAGTATAAAATAAATGACTATGTGAATTCATGAACTTACAACATGAACAAATGGACTAAACTCATGAAGGAATGAAGTGACTATAATATATTTTCATGCAAACTGACAATGCCAACTGACCACGAGCTCAAGTGACCATGTTTTAAGAAAATAATCCCTATATTTTCTAGCTTATATATGGATATTTTTCAAATCAATAATTAAAGAATTGGTGAAATTATGGTTTCATGGATTATTCACCAATAAATACATTTGGATTGAGTACTTTTTCAGAAGAAGAACTATTTATGTGGAATTGTTACAAGATTGTGGAATATATACATAACAAAAAAATTAATATACATGAGAACCTATTCTATATATAGGACTCATTCATAACTCTTCATGATACTCTGTTTTTTATTAACCTGTTGTGAAACTTGTTTGATATCCTTTCAATGAAAAATTCAACGAATCTTGGAAAACTGATGTTTTTAAGATTGATTTGCACCACTTCATCACATAGCATATCTCTTTTAATTTTTATTAATACATTAAATTAAATATAGGAAATAATTTATTTGTTTATATATAAACATAATATCTATAGTAAACTGTAGATTTATTAATACTCTCTTCAAATTATTTTCATATGTACTTCCATGTATATCTCTAAAAGAGGTCTTTTGTGACCTGAAATATTTTCTACCACATATAAAAATCGGATAGGATTTTATCCTATACTAACATAGTATAATTGTTTTAAAAAACAAAATCTAGTTTGTGGATATGTTTATTCAATAATAAAAATCTTGGAAACAAGTGATTTTCAAGTGGAGTATATTTTCTATTGGCTTAATAATGAATGCCAGGTTTTTTTGGATTTATCTCTTTTGTTTTTATTTGTAATAAATTACCATAAATTTAATTGTTATAAAAATAATTATAAAACATTAATTTTATAGTTTCCTTTTTCTTATGTTTTATATATCATTTTTACTAGTAGATTAGTTTTAAAGGATAATGTGTTTTCAAAATGACAATTACTGATTTTTATCAAACAATTTAGAATGTTTTTAAGTGAAAAAATTATATTATTTTAAAAATTTATTCAACAATGTGTTTTTATTAAATTGGGGAATTTAGATTCTATGTGTTTTTAATATAAATTTTTAATTGGATACTCAGTTCACCCCCCCCCCCACCCCTCGTAAATTTTCCATTGGGACCAACATTTAGTATCATGGCCTCTTCAAAATATTTTTTACTACAATAAAATTTTGTTTGAATATATTAAAATTATATAAC
This sequence comes from Viscum album, assembly GCA_963277665.1. NCBI lineage: Eukaryota > Viridiplantae > Streptophyta > Magnoliopsida > Santalales > Viscaceae > Viscum > Viscum album. The sequence continues at coordinate 1,960,163,677 of OY728126.1, forward strand.
ATCTAAATGTCAGTATTTTGGATAATCATATAAAAGAAGAAATTATAATAATAATCCTCCTTATTTTAATATATATATATATATATTTATACTGAATGGATGATCATGTTGAAAATTAATTTATAAAGTATAGTCTTTAATATTTAGACTATTATTGAGGAAAAATATGAAAAATACAAAGATAATATATTTGAATGGAGTGATGCCAATTGGGATGATTATGATTTCAACTATAAATATATGAAATATATATATTTTTCTTTATGATAATATATATGTAACATACTATCTTCCTATTAATATCTTTTGAAATTTGGGGTACTCATTCTATTTCTCATAAGGGAACCTCAAATGTTAGCGATTTTTTTAAATAGTTGTACTACTAAATTTGATACATTAAATATGAATCCTTATGAAACCATTTCTAATATGTATCTAAGGTTCAATGATATCATCAATACTATTCATCCACATGGAGATAAAATTGCTCATATATTGTAGGTGATGTGATTTCTTATATTTCTACCTTCTATGTGGAGTGGAACTTCAGTTTTTAATTAGATAATCTTGAGACATTATTATAACAATAGTAAATAACATATTGGTAAAATAATGATGTATAAGGAGGAATTATATGTAAACAAGGAAGATGATGAACCAAAGTGGAAGTCACTGGCCTTCAAGCCTTCTGACTCAAAAGAAAAAGAAAAGATGAAAGCTGAAAGTAACAGTAATGAGAAATCACTCTTAGATATTAATGAATAAATGGATCATTTATCCAAATGATTCAATAAGTTTTATTGGATGAATAAATTATTCAATAAATCTAATTGAATAAGTAAGTATAATAATAATGTAAATTGGAGAAAAGATGGAAAAAATATGATTCCACTAATTAAGCGATTTACTATGAGTGTAAAATAAAAGTTCGTATCAAAGAAGTCATACTAAGATGAAATATAATAAAATTTAGGAGGATAAAGGAAAATGATATAAAAAGGATATGAAATCCACTTGGAGTTCTTAATATGATAGATTAGGTGATTCATACTCAAGTAGATAAGATAAAGATGATAGAGCAAATATGCGTTTCATGAAAAACACATTTGAGGTATCATATTATTTTCCTATATCTCCTCTTTATATTTTTAATTTTTTTGAGTATGAAAATAGTGTGTAAAATATTTCCATTGAGTATTTATTCAAATATTTTAATATTTTTTGAGGAAATATTTAATGAGTTAATGGATAATACAAAAGTATAAAGAATTAACATGATTTATCGTGTCACATTAAATCTCAATTTGGTAAAGAAAAATACATGAATGATAAATTTTTAAAGGAAGATAATAAATATAAAATTTCAAATAAGAATTTAAATAAAGATATGTAGAGATTTACTAATGGTATAAAAAAATAAAACCATGATTCTTGGTAGGAAAACCACTCAAAAATATACTATAATAATTGGTTACCAAACTGGATAGAGATAAATTTATAAGAATAAATATATACCACGTTCTAATTATGATATTTCTATAAATGATTCTTATTATTCTAAACCAAACAAATTAATTTATTTCTAGGCATTTAAAATATATTTATAAGAAACCAGTTAAACATGGTTTTATTCCAAAATCTATTATTACTAACATTTCTGGTGCCAGAAAAATATTGGCCCAAAAATAATTTCTTATAGAAACTTTGTTATAGGATGCCTAATTGAATATTACTGGTAAGAATCTATGGTATGTGGATAGTTTATGTTCAAGAAATATGTTTGGGGACTACTGAATATTGAAGAAACCTATCATTACAGATGGCGGACATGTCACTTTTGGTGACAATACCAAAGGAAGAATAATTGGACTATGACAAATTAATATCTATATTTTTTTAGAGTATCATATTTAGATGTATTAAAATATAATCTTCACAGAATCTCAAAATTATTTTAGTATTGTTTTCATGCTGAATTTGAGAATAAATATTTTCAATTTTAGGACTCTAAACATGTTTTAGTCATTAATTCAGTATGAATTGACAATGTTTATGTTGTTAATTTGAATTCCTTATTTTCTATGAATAATTAATATTTTAGTGACTTTCACAAATAGATTTGGATTTGGTATAGAATATTAGAAAATTTCAAACTACACTCACTTACAATGCTAACTAAAAAATATTAGTCAATGATCTTCCTAAACTATAATTACAAAAGTACAAAGTCAGTATCCTATGTTTGAAAAGGAAAAAGGATAAAATCTCTTTCAAAATAAATGAGGATGGTTTTACTTATCAACCCCTAGAGTTAGTTCACATGGACTTTTTTAGACCATCTCAAGTTTCTATCTTAAATTGGATGCACTAGGCTTATGTTTTAGTATATTAATTATCTAGGTACCCATGGGTATTATTTATATACCCCAAAAGTAAATCTTATTATTATTTTTATAAATATGATAAATATATAAAAAAATCATGGCAGACTTGAAATTAATACAATAAAACGTTAAATGGTGTAGTGTAAAGAATAAATAGAACCCTTCATGAAGTTTCTCGAGCCATTATCAATGTAAAGGATTTACATATTTATTTTTAGGAAGAGTCTTTGAATAAAATGTGTATATTTTTAGTAGAGTTCTCATTAGACCTCTTTTTTAGTTTACCCCATATGATTTATGGAATGGTATAAACCCAAAAGTTAATTACATTGGAGTTTTTGGTTTTAATGATTTTATACTAAATATAAAATAGAATTTTGAAAAAAAATAATCCAAAATTTATGAATGAATTTTACTTGGATATTCTAAATCTGTTAAATCATACATGGAATTTAATAAAAGGTCTAATGTTTTGGAATAATCTATACATGTCACTTTTTATGAGATAGGTCTATATGAACCTAATAATTATTTATAAAATTATAAGGATGACCTTTCTAATTTATATATTAATGCTAAATATAGTGATAATTATATCAAAACTACTATATAAAATTTTCCTAGTTCTTTTTAATGGTTTAAAAATTATCCTATAGATGAATGTGAAGTATCAAATACATTTAATCATAATATTGTTAAGGCATATAGATTCCATTCGTTAGTTGTTGTAGTGGGATACATGAATTCAGAATCATAAACTGGATATACTCTAATAGATCTTGATGAAAATCATTATTTTTTATCATAACATGTACCTATGAACATCATAGACTCAATAAATGTACAATTCATGATAATAGAAATGAAATAATATCTAAATCAGATTGAAATAAATAAATTCGGAATACTTGTTAAAAAACCGAAGGGCTACCTAAAAATTAACACTATATTGGTTTTTAGAAACAAGGATGATTTGTCAAGAACAGTTAATATAAATAAATTGATATTGGTTTCATAAGGTTACAGTTAAGTTGAAGTTTTTGACTATAAGGAATCCTTTTCACCAGTATCTTGAATTGAATCTATCCGAATGATTCTTTCCTATGAAGCACATTTGGATTTTAAATAATATCAATCAGTTATCAATATTTAATTTTGAAATATTTATATTATTGAGGATGTTTTTTGTGGAACAACCCTTTATATTTCAACAACCTAAATTTTGAAATCAGGGATTGAAATTAACTAAAGATTTAATTGGTTTAAATCAAGATCCAAGAGTGTGGTATGATAAAATCTGATAATTTTTTTATTCATAAAGGTTTTAATAAAGTAGTAGTTGATCGTAATTTATTTAATAAAAAAATTTCTTAAGATATTTTAGTAGTGAAAATATATGATTTCGATATAGCCTTTGGATTTTCAAGAAATTACTTTTGTAATGAATTTTAAAAAATGAGGCAAAATGAATTTGAAAGGTGTATGATGGGTGAACATAAATTCATTTTGGTTTTTCAAATATTTCCAATGATGGAAGGAATTATTTTAAATTTAATAATGTGCACTACAGATCTCTTAAAATATTTAAGTATGGATATTACTAATTGTAGTGATACTCCCATGAGTACAAGATGTAAACTGGGTTTTGATAAAATGGGACACTAGTTGATTAAACTTTTAATTGAGGTATGATTGGTAGTTTAATATAATTAACTTATAGATGGATGGATATTATGTTTAGTGTCTATATGTGTTCATTATTTTAATCAAATAAAAAATATATATATTTAATGGTTGTCAAAAGAATTGTAAAATACCTCAAAATTACATCAGTACCAAAAAAAATTAATTCTAAAGGATAGAGATTTAATTTAGTATGTTATTCAGATGTAGATTTTTGTGGTTATAAGTTTGAAAGAAAAATAACTTTGGGAACATGTTACATTTTTGAAAATTCTGTAGTTTCTTTGTGTATTAAAAATAAAAACGATGTAGAATTTTCCATTGTTAATGCCAATTACATTACTAAAATCAGTTCCTATTAACATATTTTGGGGATGAAACATAGATTTATAGATTATGGATATAAATTTTTACATGTACCTATAAATTGTGATAATAAAAGTGTGATAAATATTTATAAGTGGTGATGTTATGTAGTTCTCTTAGAAGCATTAGGAAAAGTGCTTTGATGGAACTCATAAAAGATAATTTAAGGATTACCAGATATTATTTAATATCAACCATGCTTTATATAAAATTCAAAGTGAAATAGAAGATATCACTAATAATGGAGCCCTTAGAAGCCTATCTGGTATTGAGCTTAGTGGATAATGTATGTCATTGTAAAATTCATCCAATAATTTTCTGTAGAAGACAAAATTATTTCATAACACTAAGAAAAGAGGATATATTTTTCATGTTTTTATTGAAATGTGTTTTTCAAATCAAATTTTACAGATATTTCATGATAAATATATGTATGAGTTATTTAAGTATGCTTCGAAGTTTAATTATTAACTTAATCAATGGTTATTTATGCCTTGTTTGAATATAATGTCTTAGTTTATGTAACATCCCGGATAAATGAATAATATGACATTTTCATATTTATTAATATTTGTGAATTAAATATTAATTTTACTTTAAATGGGTTTCTATGTTCGATAGCATACCTGAAACGCAACAATGGGTTTTATTGAAATCTTAAGTTGCACACTAATAATATAATATTATTATTTTAAATGGTAGTTAACTCCTAACTGTTGTATTGGAGGGAATGAATAAAACAAACTAAAATATGATTATACTTGTTTGTTAAATATATTTAAATTTATCCAATAAAAGTTATAGGCTTAAAATGTTAATGAATTTAAATTTAAGCATAATTTACATTAAAAGGCCAATTTAGCACCTTTTAATGGCGAACCCTCATTAAATGTACTTTTGGTCACATTAATACATTATATTTGACCAAATAAAACCATTATTTAAAATGGGGACATCAAAATTTACTTTGTGTAAATTTTTTGGAATTTTTCTGATAAAGTTCATTTTCTAATGAATAGTGAAAAATATTGTATTTTAATTCAAAAATGTGTTTTAATCTAATTTATTTATAATGTGATATTATCTTTTTAATTGGTTTTAAAGTTTAATTATAATATATTTTTACCATTTAATCCAATTTTGGTCATTGGAATGAATTTCACTTTGAAATTGGACATAAACAAGTATCAATCTTTTGATAGTTATTGTTTCTTAAAAACACGCTATTTGTTTTGATAACGGGAATTAATTTTAAAATTAAATAATGCCACTTCTATGTTTTGAATTTGAAGAAATATACATCAGTTTTTAATTCAGAATATCAAATATACCTTAGGCTGATTTTTTGGTATTTTTCAGAAAAAATTCAATTTTTGATGAATAGTGAAACCACTTAGTGGTAGTTAAAAAACTGAATTTTTCATTTAAATGAAATTTTACCACTTCTGTTAATTGAATTTCAAAAAACTGACATGCATGGTTTTTATTAATAAGTAAAATGTGGTTCATTAAGATGAAAATAATTTTTGATGAATAGTAACTTTTGACTTTTATTTACCACGGTTAAAGGTTAATAGGTTAATTCAAGGTAAAAAAGAATATTATAATAATTAAAAATTATCTTAATACTTGTCCAGACCTTATTAGTTTAGTCATTAATGACCATGGTCAACTTTGGGACGATTTTGGGACCCCATTGAGCCACTTGGGTGTGATAATGACAATTTAGATTAATTAATTTAATGTAAAGACAAAATTGACATTAACAAAAATCTTTTAGTAATTAATTTTTATATGGTGTTATATATGTCATATTTTCTACTATAAATATTCATTGTAAATTTAAAAATATTTCCAGAATAATGGTATTTTTTTTATAATTTTTAGACAACAAATAAATTAAATTATTTATGACATAATAATGATGCAGTATTTACCTCATTAATAAATCATTTAAATAACTAAGATTATAATGATTAAAATAATATCCAAAACATGTCAAATTCTGATTCTATGATTTTATTTCGACCATGAGTCATCTTATATTCATCTTTAAGGATTTTTGGACCATTAGAAACCGAATATAATTATATAATAAAATAATAGTTTCACATATTCCTAAAGAGCCCCTCCTCCCCCTTATAAAAGGAGACCACTTCTAACCAATTACTCACGCCACTAAAGCCATTTGGCTCGTCCAACCTCTGAAAAAATAAGCTCCCTACATCCCTCTCCTCCCCCTATAAGCCTTAACTTAGGCATAAGGCACTTCAAGAAGTCCTTTTTGTTCAAACCAAAGGAAGTTACCCAAATTAAAGGTAACAGTTTCTCTTAAATTGTTTTCATTTATTTTACATCTCCAACCCCTAAAATATTTTTATTCCTTCAATTTTTAACAAAATCAGTATCCTAAATGTACTATTTTGTTTTTATGATAATTATTCAAGAGAAACTTACACAAACCTCCATCTAATTGACGAAGAACGTAATGTTTCTGTGGATGGAAAACTAACGCCTCATGAAACGATGATTGTTCAAATATATCAAACCACCTCTCATAGTGGAAAATATGATGGAACTGTATTTATATATGATATATATTATATTTATGTTTTATTTATGCTTCTGAATTTTCCATTTATAGCACGCCTTTATGGTTTCTATAGTGGGAAAATATGATAATCACATTTGAGGAAGTGCGGACTACCGCCCCCTCAAAGTGATTTGATTCGTTAATACCTTATGTGGGATGTATAAAGGACGGATTTAATGATATAATATATGATATTATACTTGAATTATAGTATACCTATGTATCATTAGGTTTTATTTCCATTAAAATAATAAATATAAATGAAATTAGCGTTCATACGTACGTACGACTTACCGTCTCCATGAACGTTGCATTTCATTTATTACCTATAAATGTTATGCACTGTTATAAATACATTTATATACTGGATATATATGATATATATGATATCCAAATAATTAATATAATTCGGGATATAATGAACCATTGACCACAAGAACAAATGTGATTATAAGAATTCCATTTTTGACTCTAGTACCAAATATCGACAAATTGGACGTTATTAACTTAAATGATTACATAATGTTTATAACATTGTAATAAGTGATACAAAAGGAATAATATACTTTAAAAAGGTTCTTAATAAATAATAAATTAACTTTAGTTTATTATTCAGGAGATTAAAGAACGATCGAGTCAAGTCGGACACGAGGTAAGGGATCTAACCTCTCTCTTTCCTTTCAAGTACTCTCTTTTATGTCATTTATTTTATGCTCCTTGTTCTGATGCTGGAGGATATTATTTTATATTCACCATACTGTAATTTGTATTTTCATATTATGAGAGACCCCTATTAATCTCATCAATTCATTTAATTAATTTTTAAGTGGCGTCGTTAGGCTGCCGAATTTTTGTAATGGATTTTCTTATCTCACTTTTAATTCCTTGAGATTTCCATTGTTCGCCACTTATTCATTTCATGTGGTGTATTTTGTACTGACATTTGATATATATTATCATGATTCTCATTATATTCATGTTATTTTATGATTCATTTGGTGGTTATTAACTTTTGGTCATACGACTCAGTTGATTACAACATGGTAAAGGGTTTCGTCTCACTTTTTATTCCCGTGAAATTCATGCTATATATGCCACTATTTCCTTTTGTGTGGTGTTTTTACTACCCATTATTTTACTATTTATATAATATACATTTATTTATGAGTATTTACATTTTCATTGTATGATCCTTATTTTATGTGGCATATGTTTTGTAAATTACCAAATCGGTAAGGGAACCATTCACCCTCCCCTTTATAAAAGACTTATTTTTGTTATGTCTTTTAATTTACATTTTATTATGTTGGGATATGTTATTATATATCCATATTGATGTAAAATTTATATCCATGTGATGAGATTCCCTTTTTTATCTCATTAAATCATTTTCTTAATTTTAATGTGACATCTTTATGCTGTCGAATTTTTAAAAGGGAACCTCTTAACCCAATTTCAATTCTTCGGGTTCAACTTGTACTTATTGAATATGTCATCCTATGAATATGTGTGAATGAACTCTGATTGTTTTACACTTAATATCCACTTATATTGGGTGTATTTATATTTTTCACACATAATTATGTGATTGCTTTATCCTTAATTTCAGGATACCATCTTTACATGGGATTTTCTCTCAATTTTCATTTTCATTGAGACTTCATTGTTGTTATGCACCAATTCAATCTTATATGGTGTATATACTGTCCATTGAAATATTATATCATGAATCCATTTATTCTCATGATATTATAATGTTCTGATTAAAATTTATTATTCAATTATTTGTATTCAAGCGTCTCTCTTTTTGTTAAAAACTCTTAAACTAAAATATCGTTTTAAATGTTTTAAAATTTTATTCATCTAAATATTTATCATTAATGTCCATGTTTTTAAAATGGGTTTTAGGATTTTTATATATGGAAATTAATGTCTCCCAATGATAATTCATTTAAAATCTTCAAAGTGGTATGGGACACTTTGATTCAAAATCTCTTTTTAAATGGTTTTGAAAATGATTTGATAAAACATTGTTTATTCCAACATCTTGATTTGATATATTGGAATGTTTAAATGTTATATTTCCATTATAATTGTGTCATATGTTATGATTATGTTATGGTTATTAAGAATTGTTTACATATACGAGTGGTTTTGTGATAAACCTAGGGTGGGTGAGCCCGAGATAGCTCTCCAATGCATTGAGTAACGTGACGGAGGTAAATGCAATGTTTCTCCTAAGAGATTTAGGGAATATACTGTGATAGGTATTCCAAGTGTAACTCCATATGTATCTTTGATAGATACAATGTAATTTTGATATGGATTCCATAAATAACCTTTATGATTTATTATTTGTTTGTGTTATTCAAAAATCTTATTATTTCGTAAGGTATGTTATGATTGAAAAATATAGTTTCCTTGATTTGTATTTATTGATGGGCTAATTATTTCCTTCCATATTTTATAACCCTTAGTGCACTTTTTAGGCTCATCCCATGTTTTTGAAATGTATTCCACAGGAAGTAAGGATGAATAGGGTCAAGGATGGGATCACGGAAAAGTCATGTTGTCTAAAACATGGAACTATACATGTTTCTTTTTAAGAGTTTTTATTTTATGAAAAAAAAATAGATACTGAGTAGTAGTGTCTACTTGTAATATTCATGTTTTAATGTAATAGTTATGGCCTAATTCTCTAAAAATATAAACCTGAAAATATCCTCAATGTGAATTATTAATTTAATTCAAGATTATGTAATTTTTTAAGGTCGGGTCCTTATAGTTGGTATCAGAGGTCGGTTTAGACAACTTTAGAGGTTAGGGTGTTATCTAAGAATAAGTAACATAACCATAATGGTTAGAATATTAGAAAGAGTTGTAGTCATTTTGAATTAGATAAAGATAAAATTAATGATTATTTACCCACCTCATAAGATATTATATGATGATTTTACTGATATACTCACACTGACCTTTTTGGTTTTTGTAAATGGCTGGATCTAGCAGGCACCAAAGTAACAGTGGATGTGAAGAAAACGGTGATAGTTTTCTGAACGAGCAACTGAATGAAATGAGAGATGCAATGAGAACTCTTGTGGTTATTCTGAACTAACTATCTGGAGTCATGATTGAAAATATGATACTTAGTGATTTTTATAAGGCATCATATATTTGAGAAACAAATTCATACGAAATTTCAGGTAATAATCATAAAGGTAAGTATGTTCAAAAAACTATGTGTCAATGATGTGGAAAGAAACACCAGGGAAAATGCTTCAAAGGGATGGTAATATACTATAGATGTGGGAATGAAGGTCATACTGCAAGAACCTGCCATGAAAAAAGGAAGCATCCAATTGACTCTAGGAAATGGAAAGAAGTTATTTCTGGGGGATCAATTGAATGTTTTAAATGTAGTGTGCATGGTCATTATACAAACAGGTGTCCTACGAAGATGTTTCGGGAATGGGAACACTAGGATCGTATAAATATTTGTTTACCAATACCTAATTCCATTCCGATTGAGGATGAAGATATTGACAACGACCAATGAAAGGTATGGATTATTTCTTAACATATGTTTTGATATTATTGAATTTTAGGATATGATTCATGATTGTGTTTGTAGGAAATAAGTATTTCGAAATAAGTTGAAAATGAATGTTTAATGGATCATGAACAGTGTTGAATGTGTAAGAAGTCAACATATAAGGGATTCAAGAGTTATGATAGATTTTAGGATGGTGAAATGCCTAAAAGTATTAAGTCTCTTTTGATGATGGGAATTACATTAGAAGAATTTTTATAGTATGTCTAACCCGAAAGTTTGATATATGAAAATTTTATTCAATGAATAATTATCTTTTATTTTGTGGATATAGTTATAAAGAACCATTTTGGTTTATATGATCCTTTAATTTGAGGAAATTATAGGTTAATACATTTTTGGGATGCAAAATGAAAGTTATTAAAAAACCTCCATGGTTAAAATATGCTATGGTTATTTTTGATAGATTTACCTATTTTTGGAATGTTATAAAATTATTTAGTTTTCAAAAAGGGACAACATGCAGACTGTGTGGCAACCCATCACATTGGACGAAGCTATGGGAATCGAACCCACAACCAAAGTGCGACTATTATTTATCGCCTACCACTAGACTATGTGATGTCCCTGGTTAGTTTGACTAATTCTTTTTAGTTAGATGATTATATGAATCCATAATAAGTTTATTTTGGGTTATATATGGAAATTATTAACCTATCATGGAGAATATTTTATTAGTTTAATTGCTTTTCTATATGAGATTTTAAGAGTAACCGATGTTATTTGGAGATAAATGTAAAAAATTTTCTTCGAAGACTATATGATTAAATACATCGGAGATTTGGGTTTCAATCTTAGTTTGGATTACTTTGAACAATTTTAAGGAAAACTTTTTATTGAATGGTCTTTGTTGAACTTTGGGTTTTGTTAGACAAATTTTGGAGATTAATAGTAGTTTTTCATTATGTAAAATTTTATCCTTTTGGGGGATTATCTGATCTTGTACTAAACGTTTTGGTTTTAGTTAATATCTAAAGACAAGGTAAATATATAGTTCTTATTTTATGGATTATTTGATTCTCTCAAAGTTTATTATAGCACTTTAAATGTGAAAAAAATTCATCCTGAATACTCATCGTTTGGATAAAATATGAGTTTCTGTTAGAAATCTAGTAAAAGATGAATGCCTACATAACAAGTAAGTATATTTCCTTATGTTTTTAGTTAAGCACATAAATAAATTCCTCAATGAAAAGTAACTTAAAACAAAAACCATGTCTGTTAACTTTTCTTACTGGGGAATCAAACACTGTTTAACCCATCACATGTTTGAGAATTTCAAGTGGTTAACTTTCTCTTAAACATGTTTTCTATCACTCTCCATCTAAACTTAAAGGTTTTTTTCTCCTCCATATCCATGTTTTCATGGAATCCTAGAATAGGTTTTCTAGGGTAACTATTTTACTTCTCTTCCTTTATTTTAAAGTGATAGTTTTATTGACTTTTTTTCGATATGGGGCTTTCAATGAAGTTCCCGAGCCTAATTTTTAAATTACGAGGACAAAATTCCCAAAAGGGGGGAAGGATGTAACATCCTGGATAAATGAATAATATGAAATTTTCATAATTATTAATATTTTTGAATTAAATATTAATTTAACTTTAAATGTGTTTCTATGTTCGATAGCGTACCTGCTACGCAACAACGGGTTTCTTTGAAATCTTACGTTGCACACTAATAATATAATATTATTATTTTAAATGGTAGTTAACTCCTAGATGTTTTATTGGAAGGAATTAATAAAACTAACTAAAATATTATTATACGTGTTTGTTAAATATATTTTCATTTATCCTTTAAAATTTAGAGGCTTAAAAAGTTAATGAATCTAATTTTAAGCATAATTTACATTAAAAGGCCGATTTACCACCTTTTAAGGGAGAACCCCCATTAAATCTAATTTTGGTCACATTAATACATTCTATTTTACAAAATAAAATATTTCTTTAGAATTGGGATATCAATATTTACTTTGGGTAAATTTTTGGAATTTTTCTGATAAAGTTCATTTTCAAATGAATAGTGAAAAATATTGTATTTTAATTCAAATCTATGTTTTAATCTAATTTATTTATAAGGTTAGATTATTTTTTTAATTGGTTTTAAAGTTTAATTAGAATATATTTTTTCCATTTAATCCAATTTTGGTCATTGGAATGAATTTTACTTCGAAATTGGACATAAACAAGTATCAATCTTTTGATAGTTGTTGTATCTTAAAAACACGCTATTTGTTTTGATAACGAGAATTAATTTTAAAATTAAATAATTCCACTTCTATGTTTTGAATTTGGAAAAATAGACATCATTTTTGAATTCTGAATATCAAATATAGCTTAGACTGAATTTTTTGTATTTTTCTGAAAAACATCAATTTTTTATGAATAGTTAAACCACTTAGTGGTAGTTAAAAAAAATAACTTTTTCATTTAAATGAAATTTTACCACTTCTGTGAATTTAATTTCAAAAATATGACATACATGGTTGTTATAAAGAACTAATACTTGGTTCATTAAGATGATTATAATTTTTTGTGAATAGTAACTTTTGACTTTTATTTACCGCGGTGAAAGGTAAATAGGTTAATTCAAGGTAAAAAAGAATATTATAATAATTCAAAATTACATTAACACTTGTCCCGACCTTACTGTATGAGTAATTAACGACCATGGGCATCTTTGGGACGATTTTGGGACCCCATTGAGCCACTTGGGTGTGATAATGACAATTTAGATTAATTAATTTAATGTAAAGACAAAATTGACATTAACAAAAATATTTTATTAATTAATTTTTATATGGTGTTATATATGTCATATTTTATACTATAAATATTCATTGGAAATATAAAAATATTTCCTACATCATGGTATTTTTTTTATAAATTTTAGACAACAAATAAATTAATTTATTTCTGACATAATAGTGATGCAGTATTTACCTCATTAATAAATCATTTAAATAAATAAGATTGTAATGATTAAAATAATATCCAAAACATTTCAATTTCTGATTGGGTGATTTTATTTCGACCATGAGTAATCTTATATTCATCGCTAATGATTTTTGGACCATTATAAACCGAATATAATTATATAATAAAATAATAGTTTCACACTTTCCTAAAGAGCCCCTCCTCCCCCATATAAAAGGAGACCACTTCTAACCAATTACTCACACCTCTAAATCCATTTTGCTCATCCAAACTCTGAAAAATTAAGCTCCCTACATCCCTATCCTCTCCCTATAAGCCTTAACATAGGAATAAGGCATTTGAAGAAGTCCTTTTGGTTCAAACCAAAGGAAGTTACCCAAATTAAAGGTAATAGTTTCTCTTAAATTGTTTTCTTTTATTTTACTTTTAAAACCCCTAAAATCTTTTTATTCCATTAATTTGTAACAACATCAGTATACTCAATATACTAGGTTGTTTTTTTGAGAAGGATTCGTGCTAAACATACACACACCTCCATCTAATGGATGAAGAACATAATGTTTCTGTGGATGGAAAACTAATGCCTCACGAAATGATGATTGTTCAAATATCTCCAACCGCATATCATGGTGTACAATATGATGGAACTGTATTTATATATGATATATATTATGTTTATTTTTTATTTATGCTTCTGTATTTTCCGTGTATAGTACTTCTTTATGGTTTCCATAGTGGGTAAATACGATAATTGCATTTGAGGAAGTGTGGACTACCGCCCCCTCAATGTGATATAATTCATTAATACCTTATGTGGGATGTATAAAGGAAGAATTTAATGATATTATATATGATATTATAATGTAACTATAATATACCTATATATAATTATGTTTTATTTCCATTAAAATAATAAATAGAAATGAAAGTAGCGTTCATGCGTACGTACGACTTCCCGTCTCCATGAACAGTGCATTTCATTTCTTACCTCTAAATGTTATGTACTATTATAAAAACATGTATATACTGGATATATATTATATATATGATATCCAAATCATGAATATAATTTTGGATATAATTAACCATTGACCACAAGAACAACATGTGATTATAAGAATTCCATTTTTGACTCCAGTACAAAATACCGACAAAATGGACGTTATTAACATAAATGATTACATAATGTTTATAACATGGTAATTAGTGATTTAAAATGAATAATATAATTAAAAAATGTTATTAATATAGTATAAATTAACTTTATTTTATTATTCAGGAGATTAAAGAATGATCGAGTCAAGTCAGACACGATGTAAGGGATCTGACCTCTCTCTTTCCTTTCAAGTACTCTCTTTTATGTCATTTCTTTTATGCTCCATGTTCTGATATTGGAGGATGTTATTTTATATTAAACATACTGTAATTTGTATTTTAATATTATTATATATCACCTCTTACTCTCATAAATTCATTTTATGAATTTTTATGTGGCACCGTTAGGCTGCCAAATTTTTGTAAGGGGTTTTCTTATCTCAATTTTAATTCCGTGAGATTTCCATTGTTCGCCACTTATTCATTGCATGTGGTGTATTTTGTAATACCATTTGATATATATTATCATGATTCTAATTATATTCATGGTATTCTATGATTCATTTTGTGGTTATTAACTTTTGGTCATACGACTCAGTTGATTACAACGTGGTAAAGGGTTTCGTCTCACTTTTTATTCCTGTGAAATTCATGATATATATGCCAATATTACCTTTTGTGGGGTGTTTTTACTTCCCCTTATTGTACTATTTATGTAATATACATTCATTTATGATTATTTACATCTTCATTGTATGATCCTTCTTTCATGTGGCGTATTTTTTGTAAATTACCAAATCGGTAAGGAAACAATTGACCCTCCCCTTTATAAAAGTCTTCTTTTTGTAATGTATTTTAATTTACATTTTATTATGTTGGGATATGTTCTTATATATACTTATTGATGTAAATTTATATCCAAGTGATTATATTCCCTTTTTATCTCATAAAATTATTTTATGAATTTTAAAGTGACGTCTTTATGCTGTCAAATTTTTACAAGGAAACCTCTTAACCCAATTTCAATTCTTCAAGTTCAACTTGTACTTCCTGAATATGTCATCCTATGAATAGGTGTGAATGAACTCTAATTGTTTTAAACTTAATATCCACTTATTTTGGGTGTATTTATATTTTCCAAACATAATTTTTTGATTGCTTTATCCATAATTTAAGGATACCATCTTTATAATGGATTTTATCTCAATTTACATTTCCATTCAGACTTCATTGTTGTTATGCACCAATTCACTCTTATATGGTGTATATACTATACTTTGAAATATTATATCATCAATATCTTTATTCTCATGATATTATAATGTTCTGATTAAAATTTATTCTTCAATTATTTGTATTCAATCATCTCTCTTTTTGTTAAAAACTCTCTAACTAAAATATCGTTTTAAATGATTTAAAAATTTATTCTTCTAAATATTTCTCATTAATGTCCATGTTTTCAAAATGGGTTTTAGGAGTTATTTATATGGAAATTAATGTTTTCAATTGATAATTGTTTTAAATGCTTCAAAGTGGTATGAGACACTTTCATTCAAAAATCTCATTTTAAATGGTTTTGAAAATGATTTGATAAAAAATTGTTTATTCAAATATCTTGATTTGATATATTGGAATGTGGAAATGTTATCTTTCCTTTATACATGTGTCATATGTTATGATTATGTTATGGTTATTGGGCATTGTTTACGTATACAGGTGGTTCCGTGATAAACCTAGGGCGGGTGATCCCGAGATAGCTCTCCAATGCATTGGGTAACGTGACGAAGGTAAACACGATGTTTCTCCTAATAGATTTAGGGAATATACTGTGATGGGTATTCCAAGTGTAACTCCCTACGTATTTGTGATAGCTACAATGTATGTTTGATATGGATGCTATAAGTAACCTTTATGATTTATGATTTGTGTGTGTTATTCATGAATCTTATGATTTCATAAGGTATGTTATGATTGAAAAATATAGATTCATTGATTTGTATTTATTGATGTGCTAATATTTTCCTTGCTTATTTTATAACCCTTACTGAGATTTTTATGATCATCCCATGTTTTCTAAATGTTTTCCACATGACATAAATATGAATAGGGTCAAGGATGGGATCACAGAAAAATCATGTTGTCTAATACATGGAACTATACATGTTTCGTTTTAAGAGTTTTTATTTTAAGAAAAAATGGATACTGAGTAGTAGTGTCTACTTGTAATATTCAAGTTTTAATGCAATATTTATGGCCTAATTCTATAAAACTCTAAACCTAAAAATATCCTCAATGTGAATTATTCATTTAATTAAATATTTTGTAATTTTTTAAGGTTGGTTCCTTATAGTTTATCAGGGGGTGAAAGAATAACTTTAGTACAAGGTATGTGTATTTCTCAGAATTTTTTTAAAAAATGAATTTCAACTAGAACCCATGGAAAAGGGACTATGTGGATTACACTGAAAATCTATATGAAAAAACTAATCTAGTTATATACCTGATTTCTCCAAGGGATCTTGTAGATCTAGGACATGAAACTAATTAGGTTGTTAATTTTTTTGATTTCTTAGTTTTTAGTGGTGAATAAGAAGAAGAAGTAATATAATTTGTAGAAGAATAAGAAAAAAAATAAGAGTATAAGGAGGATGAAATTGGAAATCTTCATGAGGAATCAAATGTGACTCCTAAGGATGACATGCCAATCACATATTTTATGCCCTATGGACAACCTAACTCACCAATTCCATTACCATATAATGGGGAATAACTTCATTATAAATATTTAGTTGATATAGATCCATCTATTTATGGTAATAGTCTTGAATGGTATTGTTATTAAGACTCTATAGAAGTTTAATGTAGTTTAGATGGATCTCTGATTATTGGAATCACTCCCAGAATACATTTAACTGATGCACTTGCTAAGGGGAAGAACTCCCTTTTATCTCTAATTTTTTATATTAAACTATCCAACATTAGATGATGATAAAGGTAGAAGTCCACCTATTCGTGGTGGAATTTCCATCCCTTTTTCTCCAAGAGTTCTAGAGGGTTCTCTTACTACTACTTTATAGTTTTATGAAAGACTTTTGGTGACTCCCATAAGACCCTCGGTTGACCAAAATCTACATGATAACTTTGTTTATAATCCCACAAAATATGGTTATGAAACTTAGTAAGCTGGTTCACCTAGTGAATATGTTGAGGATGGTGAACTTTCTATTCCGGAGGATGTGGATGTTGATGCTACTGTTGAATATCAGTTTGATAATTCTAGATCAATAGTAGATTTGTCTGAGTTAGATGGTATGACTCAGTCTTATGATCCATGTATGTCTATTAATTATATATCATATGTCCCAAAGGATAATTTAGATTAATTCACATCCTATTTGATTGGTGTATTCATTGATATATATTGATATCTTGAAAATTATTTGAAGCCTACTCAAGAAGAAGATAATATAAGGTAATTGATGTCAGTGATTACTCATCTTCAACCCAAATTTCATCTAGAGATGAATTTAATGGAAAATAAGGATGAGTAATTAAAAAAAATATAGGTGAATTGAAAATATGTCTATATGATATGGTATTAATAGTTAGATCATTATTTCATGGATGAAGTGTTTCTGCCTAATCCTGCTCCATTTTTTGTGCCTCCTACTTCTCCTCATATTCAACCAATTTTTATGAAGAGAAGATCAGAAAAATCTTTAGATATCAGTTACAAAGTATGTTTTATGATTTCAAATAGACTATATAATTTTTGTTTGATGTCTTTCAAATTCATGTTTCTAAAACTATATCTCTATTAAGGTATGTGTAAAGAAATATGAGGAAGATAGATAAATTGTAATAAGGGTTATTGATTACTACCTTAACAGAATCTTTACAAAATTAAATATAAAGGCTATATTTAAAACTCTTAACCTTTTTATCAAAATTAACCCTTTAACTTAAGATTTTATGTCTTGGGTTGTGAAAATAAAAATGATGAATCTATTTTGGAAGCTTTAATTGAAACTAGAGTAGATTTTGCTTCAGCCTTTGCATCCCATTTCATGGGCTCTGAGTGTTTTTACCATGTTAATGTAACCATTCTTATACACTTCTCATACTTCTATGTTATCCCCTGCAGTTATCATTATGTTCATAACTATTGATACAATATCTTATACTATCAACCAGTTTAGCTTAACTCCTAGGGAATCTATCTATTAAATTATTCCCATGTCCAAGTGTGTAGTCATTGGTGACCTTGCATCACTACTGGAAAATGGACCTAACCCCACGGTTTTACCCCAAACCAAGGAGATAGGTACCTATATACCCACGGTTTTCCAAAACCGTGGGTATAGGTGACTTTTCATGACCTATCCCTACAATTTTCCAAAACCGGGGGTATAGGGGGGGTCTATCCCCACGGTTTTGGAAAACTGTGGGGATAGGTCCTAAAAAGTGACCTATACCCCTGGTTTCCCAAAACCGTGGGTATAGGAGTACCTATCCCCACGGTTTTAGGGAAAACTGTGGGGATAGGTCTGGGCTAAAACACCTATACCCACAGTTATGAAAAACAGTGGGTATAGGTTTCCCGTGTGTGAGCGGGAAATTTTTTTTCATTGGGAAGGAAATTTTTTTGGCGGGAATCCAATACCCAAGGTTCTTCCCTATATACCCACGGTTTTTATAACTATATTTAACTATATATATATATATACCTATAAGTGATGTTAGGGTAGTGGTTAGACGCGGTTCTTATAGCGAAGAGGTTGCGGGATCGAAACATGGTGCCAGCGTTATTTTTGGACTTATACCCGTGGTTTTGAAACCGTGGGTAAAAGCCGTTGACACTGTGGCAATTGGCTATGTTTCGGTGACACGGTGGTAGGACACCTATACCCACAGTTTTGGAAAAACGTGGGTATAGGCTGGGGACCTATACCGATGTCGTTCCAGCCCACGGTTCCCAAAACCGTGGGTATAGACCGTTTTTCTAGTAGTGCATCCATCTCATTTTGTCAGACTACATCTACCTGCACTTATACATACAAAGGAAAGGATCTTATAATTCAATTATATTTCATAGATGTACATGCATCATATTCTAACTATAATTACTGAAAGATAATCCTTGTAAAATATTTATTAATCACTTTTCCCATATTGATGAAATACTCCTTTACTATAATTTTTAGTTATATATTTTCTATTATCAATTAGTTTTCCATTTCCATAATATTTTTATAATCCAAAAAGGGGGATTAAATGTGTTCAATAACACTAGTTCATTAGAAACCATTAAGATATTGAGATATATTTGTTTAAATTTACTACCAATTTATTTTTTATCTTCAATTCATTACTTTTTAAATTTCACGATTTGTGATCATCAAAAAGATGATTATTATTAGCTTAGATAAATATCTCATTATTTTAATGATCCCTAATAATTTCTATAATTTTATTAATAAATTTCATTTTTTTCTATTAAACTTGAAAAAATGGATAATTCTAGAACATACCATCACACCCTACTGCATGAGTAATGTACTTACCGTTTGAGGAATTGGAACCGACCATGAAGTTTAAGTAACCTTGAAACCTATTACCCATTGTACACTAACTGAAAACATGAAAAAATAACCTACCATGACTCAAATGATAAAATATATACCAATTTATATACTGACCATGCATTGAAGAACCTATTGTTCATTGAAGATGATCTTACTGTGCATTAAAAATCAACGGACCACATAAAAAACAAACCTAATGTGTGATAGGTAAGACATGTTTGTTTAATCTTTGTAATAACTATGTTTATCTATATTTATATTAATCTTAAAAAAAGTGACCCACCATATGAATAAATGTGTCTATCATGAGTAAAAAGGGAGGAACTACCTGAAATAATGAACTTATCACATGAACAAATGGATGGACCAAATAAAGGAATGAAGTGATCAAGAAAGGTTTTTCATCCAACTACCCATTCCAACTAACCATGTTCTATTGTAACTATTTTTTAAGTGAAAAAACCCCTAACATTTATAACAAAGTAGTGGATCATTTTCAAATCTCCAATTTCTAGTTTTCGAATCATTAAATGATGTATGAGTGAAATCAAGGCTGTAATGATTATTCTCTAATTAATACTTTTGGATAGAGTACTTTTTAAGAATAAGAACTATTCATATGGATAAGTGAAAAGAGCATGTAATATACATATAAAAATATAGGATTATATGTGTCAACCTATTCTACACTGGGGATTCATATAGAACACTTCATGACACTATTTTTTCATAAACCATCTGTGAAACTTGTTTGAGATCCTTTCAAAGGGAAATTCAAGGACTCTTGGAAAAATTAATCTATTTAGATTGAGTTAAACCATTTCTTAACATATTTTTTCTCTTGATATTTTTTTTATTCTTAACATTCATGTTGTGTTTATATTAATCTATTTATCTATCAACATAGTCTTCAATGCTAAACTGGAGTGTTCTTGACCTATCTTTCAAATATTTTCATTTTTGCTCCAACATATAACTATGGAAGAGGTCATGTGTGACCTAAAATATTTTCTACCATGTATAATGGTAAAATTTGGATTTATGATAAAATTACATATTATAGTTTTTTATTAAACCATGATCCAGGTTATAGATAAATTTACTCAATAATAAGCTTCTTAGTATTGGGTGATTTCCAAGTGCATGGGATTACATCTTAGATGAAGACTGAACCACTTGTTTGATTTATACTATTTTTTACCTATTTAGTCACATATTTTAAATAAACAAAAAAGTATGTTTTTTAATCTAAAAACAAAAATTTAATCTAAAAATTAGTTTACATTTCTTTTTTATGTAATGATTTTTTTACGAATAGAATAGTTTCCAAAGTTATAGTGTTTTATAAATAACATTAACCAAGTTTTGATCAAACCATAGGGAATCCTTTTGAAATAAAAAATTATATAATTATACACATTTAGTCAAATGGGAATTTTTATTAAATTTACTGATTTATGTATTCTGTTTTTTAAATAGAAATTTTCAATTGGAAACTCAATTAATAACCATTTCAGTTTTCCACTGGGACCAAAATTCTATCACTTGTTTGGAAGTCATCCCCCAGCATTTAACCTAGACTTTGTTGATCGAGTGGTGTTCAAGGGATCTTTATTGGAAAATTATTAGTTCCATTCATGAATTCATGTCATTTCAATACAGAATGGTAATAAAAAAACATAAGGAATATCAGTTTTGGGATTTAGAGTAGTAAAAATATTGGACTTTTATGCTTTAATAAGTTACCCATTATTATATTTCTCCATCATAATTATGAATGAATCATAAGCTACTAAGTTCTAGGTAATATCATTATTTTATCACTGAGTAAGTCCTATATCCTATGTCACATGCATCATGGATAGTCGAGTCTAGGTAGGCATAATTTAGATGAAACGACATATTGTATGCTTCCTTTTGTTTTTTTCTTCCATGATGGAAAATTTTGATCATTTATTCTAATAGAAACATGAGTAATAAATAAATAAAAATCTACTTTTTATTAGTGAGTACTTGGTTAGTAAAGCACAGTAATTTCATTTATTTAGTTTTAAAACTACTTTTTTTATTTACATTATTTCCTTTTTATTTTGAAATAAAATAAATATTTAATATATTATTTTTTTAAATAAAATTATATATGAAAGGGGGTGGGGGTTATGATATTATCAGTGTTGTGGAGAATTGATTATTGAATCTCCCATTTCTTTGAAGGGGTGTTTTACTCTTCATTAATGTTGAATATTTCACTATGTTGACTCCTTACGGGTCCTCAAAAGGAGCAGCTTATTATGAATAATTAGCAAGACTCTGTTTCAACATTAAATCGTTAGGGAATTTTAGTCAGATATTTTATATCAGGGGACATGAGTTACCTCAATGGGACCTATGGACACCTAGATCCTGATTAAATTTTTTGGTGGTATTAACCAGTAAGATATATATGAATGGATTCCAAATATCCATTTTTTAATTACATAGATTAAATAACTCAACAATATCATGACTATCATGTCGCAAGACCTCCAGTGATCCTCTTTGTGCACTAGAGGCAACATATTAGTAGTGATGGGATTACAAAGTGATATCATATTGTCTTATCTGGTGTATTATTATTTGGGGATGGTAGTTGGAGACAATAATGTGTCATTTCTTATGATGTACCTAAATAGTAAGTCATTTACACCTTTTTAGTGGAATTACTAGGTCATTATGGTTACGATAACAATGTTCTTGGTTTTTTCCATTACAATTGAGATGGCTATTCAAGTATGATTTATTTTTTGAAATTTTATTTTATGTTTTTTCTCTTAACTATTGTGTAATGATTCATGTGTATATGAATCATTTTTTCACATAATATTCCATTCACATATATGTGTGCCTGGGTGTGATTGATTTTGGTGAATAAAAGTTAGTTCAGTTGTTTAAAGTGTTAAAATAAACTTATATAGTTTTATCTGTATAAGTTTTTGGGGAATTATACTCAACTAAATTGTGGTTTTGGCACAAGATAGATGTTTTTATGACAAATTATGTTAAACTTTGTCAGTTTGATTGTTGAACTCTTATGATATAGTCACAATGTGTAAAAATATTTCTACCAACCCTTTGAGTGTTAGATTAGGGATTTTATTCCTGGGATATAGTTTAGTACTAGTGAGGTACTTATAATATCTGTGTTTCAATATATGTATGCTATTCCTTGAGGTTTAAAACCATTTATAGGTATAGAAAATGCATGTGAGATGCCTTGTATTTTGATAAGTAAATCCCATGGAGTTATTTTTGGATCGAGGTTGGGTTTGGAAGGAAATATTAGTTATATTTCTCTCCATATCGGTTTTAGGTATGCTTTTTGAAAGGATAGTGAATAGTGATCCTAGATGGTTTGATATAGGATGGGTAGATCTTGTGTAGTTGCCTTATAGATTTGGAATGACGCTTGAGTTTTGGGTAATCATGAAAAAGGCCTTGGCTTGAGTGAGATGAATTTTTCTTAATGAAATGTTAACAATGAGGGTGATTTTGGCTAAATGATATTGATTTCAAAGGAATAAATTTCAAATTTTTTAGGTTTGTCGAGATAGGATTTTTTAGATGTAACTTATCGGACTGTTATTTGGGTTGTGCACTCAGACAGCCCAGGAGTGTACAACCATTGAGTTCAGATGAGACTAAAATAGATGGTTGAAATGAAGGGTTCTTAAAGGTTCACTATACATTGGATAAGAGGGAGGCTTGGAATGTATTTTGGGGGAATGGGTCACGGTATGACAGTAAGTACAAATGGGTTATCTATGATCCCTATTTTGTTGTGGAGTGTTTGAATGGGCAGTGTATGAGCCTGTTGTAAATTGATTAAGTTCTAGAGGAGACAAAAAAGTAATTAATGATAGTTCATAGAGGAAAAAACCCATTATTCCGAACTTCTTTAAGGAGAGTAATGGGACTTTAGTGGGTCTCGATTAAGGGATCACCTATAGAGTGAGGTGACTAGGTTGATCAAGGAGACACTTGTGGGCATTGTGGATCATGGTTTTGATGAGGCAGATAGGTGATTACTTTATAGAAATGGGTAGCATAAGAGCTGTATTGGAGTACCCTGAGACCATTGATATGATCTTGATCAATGTTAAGGATTATCAAGGATTTTATGAGCATGGATCGGGAATAATGGAATGTGTATAATTATGGATCCTATCGAGCATTTCTCTCTAGGATTAGTGGAATTTAATCAACATGGTAGGGAGAACACTGTTAACTATTAGAAGGTGTTCCCCTCATTGTAGAAGAATTTTTGAGAACATATAATATGATATTATTTTTGATATGTGAGTGGGTGGTGATTGGGATTTTGTTCTACACTCATGAAGGAGTGGTGTGATCATGTGTAGTCATTATTTTTAGTAATAAATATATTGTAATCCTTAGAGATCCAGAATTTTGGTTTACCAAGGTGATGATAAGGATAATCCTGTGGTAGGGACAATTTTATCAGTCATGAATGTGTAATCCTCATTTATGAAGAGATATGGATGTGGTAAGACTAGAGGGTATATAGTTGATGTGGAACTAAGATACCAGTGAGTAGGTGGATTCTATTTTATCCAGTTACATGGAGAAGAATATATTTGAGATTTTGATTTTGTATTATATAGAGTTTTTGTGTTCATTTTGGGATTGTATTGTAATTGTGGTGTGATCTAAGAGAGATTCAGATAAAAGATTTAATGATTCTCAAGATAGATTGTGACTCCGGATTTTTTTGGTTAAGCATCCAACCATGAAATCACACCTTGTGCAAGGATCAGACTCTAGTGTCATAATTTGGATGATCCTATGATGAATATGGGGATTAAGCTATTGTGATGACGAAATGTGCTGATGTGTCACTGGGTGAGGCTGATCATTTTCTGGTAATGTAAATCAAAGAAGTCATGATTGATGTTATTTTATACAAATGGAAGTAATTACAATAGAATTACAATGAGTGAATAATTTCAGGTATGGTGGATGTGTTTTTATAATTAACCATGTTTTTTTTAGAAACTGATGTATCCAGTCATAGTGCAAAAATAATGGGAACATATTCAATTCTATTCAGAATAAATAATTAAGATATTCCAATTTATGAATTGGAATATAGGTGATTTTCCTAGGTGAT
The DNA here is from genome assembly GCA_963277665.1 of Viscum album. Lineage (NCBI taxonomy): Eukaryota > Viridiplantae > Streptophyta > Magnoliopsida > Santalales > Viscaceae > Viscum > Viscum album. Next base: position 1,960,189,097 of record OY728126.1, read on the forward strand.
TATTGGGCATGATAATCCTTATAGAGGGGAATTTGTAACAAAACACAAATTTATAGGTAGTTGTATTATGAGGGAATTTTAATTTTTGGTCCTAGATTATGGGAAATATTGATAATTGAGACTTTTTATGGGATTATGAATGATATAAAATCTCAAGAGGATTTTATTTAGATGTGTACAGAGGCCATGTACGTTTTTTGAGTGCTTGGGTGGGTGTTGGAGTCGTTTCAAAGGGAAAGGTAGTTGAAATTTTACTAAAAGCGACTCTTCATGTGGTTATGGGTGAGGATCACATCATGATGATGGTATAATCAAGGAATCACACCATATCCAATAGGTACTTTGGTGTGGATGTAGTATTTCATTCCATGACTAGTGGGTGTCATGAAATGTTGTTTGTTGTGTGGGATTTTCACTAAAAAAATGACTCATTCATATGGGGGTCCATCCATAAATAATGGAATCATATAGTGACCCTAGCCCTTATTTTTCATCTTAGAACTATTAAATATGTCTTTTTTAAATTTTGAGATGAAATTATATTCACACCATAACCCTTGGGCCAAAATTTAAATAATTTCCAACAAAAAGGTGTCAGGAAATAGAGAGTTTTTTTAAATCTTTCTGAATTTTTTTTAAATGGTCTAGGTTAATTTTTTTATAAAAAATACACCTTAACCCTAAACAATAATTTTTTTCTATTTTTATTTTTTTATTTATTTAAACTTTTAATGTTTTATTATTATGTTTATATAGTTATAAATATATATATATATATATATAACTTAATATTTCAACAAAAAATATTTTAATTCATGTACGTGAATTTTCTAACCTATAAAATATATATTATAAGACTGATATGGATGTAATTTAAAACATTGATTAAACTTACAGTGAGTAGTTGAAAATAGAAATAATTTCTTGAAAAATGTTGATAAAACATAATTTATTAGCTTTCTAATCCACATACTGGAATCATAAAAATGTTTCAAGTATGTAACTTTTCTGACCTATATAATATAAACTGTAAGACAGATATGAATAAAATTTTAAACATTGCTTAAACATAAAAGAAGTAGTCTAAAATAAAAATAATTACTTAAAAAATGATACTGAAAAATAATTTATAAGCATTATAATCCACCTACCTGAATTGTAAAAATGTTTCATGTATGTGCATTTTCTAGCCTATATAATATAAACTATAAGACTGATATGAAGGAAATTTTAAACATTGGTTAGACATATAACAACTTGTCCAAAATAAAAATAATTTCTTACAAAATGTTGATGAAAAATAATTTATAAGATTTCTAATCCACCTACATAAAACAAAAAAATGTTTCAAGTACATGCATTTTCTAGCCTATATAATATAAACTATAAGACCTATATGAATGAAATTTTAGAAATTGGTTATACATACAACAAGTATCCCTAAATTAAAATATTTTTTTACAAAATATTGATAAAAAATCATTTATATGATTTCTAATCCACCTACATGAAACTTAATAATGTTCCAAGTATATTCATTTACTATCCTATATAATATAAACTATATGACCACTATGAATGAAATTTTAAAAATTGGTTAGACATATAACAAGTCATAAAAAATAAAAATAATTTCTTATAAAATTTTGATGAAAAATAATTTATACGCTTTCTAATCCATCTACAAGAAACATAAAAATGTTTCATGTATGTGAATTTTCTATCCTATATATTATAAAATATACGAGCGATATGAATCAAATTTTAAAAATTTCTTAGATATATAACATGTAGTCCAAAATTAAGATAATTTCTTACAAAATGTTTATGAAAAATAATTTATAAGCTTTCCAATCCACCTACTTTAAACTTAATAATGTTTAAAGTAAGGGCCTTTTCTAGACTATATAATATAAACTATAAGTCCCATATGAATGAAATTTTAAATGTTAGTTATACATATAAAAATTAGTAGAATTTTTAATTTTTATTTATATGGGTCTTATTGACTATATTATATTGGATTTCAAAGTCAAGTAGGTGGCTTAGGATCCTCCTCAATATTCATTCTTTTCTCTCTCACTTCTATGTTACTTTACATACATTCCTTTCATTATCAATTATTTATTTTATTTATGAAAATATTTATTTTCAACAGATATTTAGATGATTAGGATATCTTTTAAATTTTATTTACATTGTTTCTATACTGTAGATTTTTTAATCTTTTATAGTTATTTACTTGAAATTTACAAATTATTTATATGTTTCAAGTAGTTGACTTTGAAAGTTCTCAAATATAAATCATGCCAAAAATATAAATGAAAACTAAAATACTGGATAAACATATAAGAAGTGATAATAGTAATAATTGTATTTTCATTTCAGTAGACATAATACATGTAAATGAACATATAAAATCTATGTCTATGTCTATGGTGAGGAGATTCTATCCCACATGGTGGTCTCTAAATAGGACATTCACGTCAAGTGTGTAGTGGAGTATGATGATCTAGGGAGGGAAGATCATTAGGCAGAGGAACATCAACTGGAAAATCCTCTATCTTTGTGTCAGTGGGAGTTTTCAACTGTATCTTGTACTGCCATCCGGATCCTTCTCCCACTAGGGTAGTAGAATGACCTGCCTCCCTCGAAGTGGGGATCTAAGCCTGCGATGGAGCTATACCCGAATACGTCGATGGGTCTAGAACCCAAGGCTGTGATTGATCTAGACCCCAAGTCTATGATGGATTTAGAACCCGTGATGGAGAGAACTGCAGATATCCTGTTAGGAAAGACGGATCCCATGCCACCTGAGGCACATCCTGAATCGGGTGTTCCTAGACTAATACAGGGTCGACCTCTGCCTGTGGAACAGGTGAGGCCTCATGTGCAGCATGACGCTATCTACATCAATGTGGTCATGGCTCCTCAGAACCACCACCAGTTGCGGGATGTTCCTCTAGGGAAAGAACCTCCTCTCTCTGGGCCAGATGAGCGAAGATGCACTGGGAAAGTGCATGAAAATATTCCCTCACCTCTAGTGATATAACATGTATGGATTCCCAACTAAAGACCCCATTATTCTCTTCATCACTAATCTATCAACCTACTCCGTGTGACTTCCCTATAAAGAGATTCAAATTGAATTAGAAAATAATTCAATAAACAAACTAATGTAAATTTATTGACTTACCATCCTCTGAATCTCTATTTCTAGTTGAGTAACATACAGTATAGACTTCAGTATATACCATGGATTATACTCAACCTACTCTGAAATAAAGAATCGATTCGTAGGAACACTGTGAATACGAAACTCAGCACGTTTGTGCCAGTAGTCGACAATGGTGGCATGTACTGAAGACCAGTCACCATCCTTCCTCCCTGTCTGCTTCAACCCATGAAGTCGCTCAGTATGTATCGATGGAAATGTAATTGGTTGAGTACATACAAACTAGCATATGACTTTTTCAGGCTTTTACCACATAATAATTTGTATGTGAATGAGGGGCACTACAACCATATCATCCCAAATCCCAACAGTGCAGTATGCTGGAAACTGGTCTATAACACTCAAGTACGGAAGCCATGAAATCTGAAATGACATGTGACTTTATCAAAAAAAGTGCCTAAATGAAAACCAAAATTGATGTTACTATAAAATATGTTAGATAGTTATTGATTTTATATATACATACCTGATCAGGTGATATACATTCCAACTAGAGCCAATATATTCCCAAATGCTGTCTCGAAACCACATTGAAATTGTTTCATTGACACCTCCTATAAAATAAATCATCTATAGTGACAAATAATGAGAAATTAAAGTCAATAACTCATAGTACCATCAGAAACCAATATAAATTACTGATCATACCAGCGCCCACTTTGAGTTTCATGCAGCACCTCCATCTCGAATGACAAACCAGAATGCTCAGGGTGGAATGCAGGGATGTGATCACATTCCCACATCTAAATAAGGATAAAGCATCCCCTAAGACATGTGCAGTCCCTATGAGATAGCCTGAATAATGCTATATACGTGTAGGCCAATCAGTCTAATCCCCAGCTGTACATGCACGCCTAATCTAATCCCTCTAATAAGGGTAGATACATCATGTGCATGTTCATCCTCAAGTGATCAGTACACATGGTCCCGCCAATGAGCCATAATGTTTTTGCACATGCATAAAGTAGGATAGTCTACTCATCATCATCATCGTGTAAATGTGGAATCTACTGTTCCAACCAAGGCATGGATATGGATGCTCCATCTTTAGCCCTACGGTCAGAAAAAATATCAACGCCTAATAAGGGATAAGCAGGGTTTGGAAAATATGCAAGAGTGAGTCTGATAATGGGTCTCTCCAGGATAGGAAGACCAGGAAGAACAACAAATTCCTAGAGGGTGATGGTCATATATCCCTCAGGTAAGTGGGATGTGTGTGTCTCTGGTCTCCACCTATCAATGAGTACAACAAGTATGTAATGGTCAACAAAATTCAAATCTGATATGACAAGTCCATAGAAGATAGCACGATGTAAGTATGGTCTAATTGCATGTGGAGGATCCCTATGATGAAAATGGTGTGCTCGACGCACCTTAATCGATCGATATACACGACCCTCTAACATGGCCTGTGAAATATGGGTATGCTTCTAAGTGAGTAGTATGGTATAATCCATCTGCATATGAACAAATGAAATGATTCATATATGTCAAATGTAAATATAATGTTATGGTTAGCATAATCTTATTACTTGTAGAATGGAAGAAATGACATTTTTATTCACATTTTTTATGACTTTATTTTTACCAAAAGAAATATTATTATCCATGTCTTGTGGTTCATAATGAAATAATGATAACAAGTGTAAAGAAGAGAAAAAATAGATGGGAAAATTATGTTGGGAAAGAATTTTATTAATGAAAATATATGTGTAAGAATTTTATTATTTGATAAATTTTTAAGGGAATATATCTAGATTTATAGAGTTTTTGTAAGGTTTTAGGGTTTAGGTATATGATTTTTGGGTTAGGGTTTAGGTTTGAGGGTTTATGGTTTTGAATTTTGATATTGAGGTTTAGGAAACATGTTTTGGGGATAAGTGTTCTACTTTTTGAATTTTGGTTTTAGAAAACTGAGAAAAAAAAGAAGAGATAACAACATTTAATTTATAATATGGGTTATGTGTTCTAGTTTTGGATTTATGAAATAAATTCTATTATCTAAAATTTTATTTAACGAATAAGGAGAAAGTTAATTCTTGAAATCATGCATGTTTTTATTATGGATTTCATATTAATAGGTGGTTTATATATTTATTATGTGTCACTAATATATACATTTTTGGAATAATGGGATACTAATTTTTAGACTCGTAGAGACAATATTTCTAAATTATTAGGTCTTGAATTTGGTTAGACATATTATAGAGGAGCTTTATGATTAACTAATTATGGTTTGGATTAAGATAAACCATGTGAATTACTAATGATGTTTTAGGAATTTATCTAATTATATATATTTAATAACATATGATAATAATTATGATAATATTATTTCATTATATAAATGTTTATTAAAATATCCAACATAATGTTTTCAAAAACCATGGTAAAGGAAGATGTTTTTGGATTAGGTTTTAGATTTCATGGTTTAAGATTCTTAATTTTGATATTAAGGTTTAGGAAAGCTATTTCTGGATTAAGTGTTTTTCTATTGGGTTTTGGGGTTTAGAAAACTGAGAAAAAAAAGAAGAGATAACAACATTTAATTTACAATTTGAGAATGTCACAATGAAGAAAATACATCATTCTGGATGAGAATAACAACTCGAACCAACAACATTCGAGCATCATTTCCAGTTATGACCTTCTTATTGACATATCATGCATCTCAAAATCTTCCCTTGTTCATGAGGCCATTCCATCGCATTACGCATCATACTAGCCTTTGGTCTCCCTAGAGGATACAATCGATTGATGTCAGTTATCACTATCAGCTAGCCTTCGGGCATTGGGAAATAATGATACTCCCTAATAGGTGTCTATGTTGCAGTATAATAGTTATCAATAGTGTCCATCTAGTACACGGGATCAATGTATTCTTTCCGTGATATGTTCATAGAGGCACATGCGGTAATGGAGTGTGTGCATGGAAACCATACAGCTTGAATGTTTTCGCATTTACATTTCCTAGTTTCTAGTAATACCACTATTTTTTCATCGATGTGATTTTTTATGGTGTCTAAATTCTCTTGAACATCAAATAGAGAGTCTTATCGTCAAAATAGGTAGACATAATAAATAAAATCTTCTTCAATATTCTTTTCAATCTCTTGTTGAAAGTGTCTTTTGTACCTTAGCAGCTGTTGTATTCCGTCCGGTGCTAGTCATTGTCTTTCAAAAAAGTACTTCATTCATCAATATAATGTCTCCTGAACTAGGGAGGTTATATGTAGCTTGTGAATCCCTTTGATGACAACATTGATTCACTCCACAATGTTTTTCATAATGTTTTTGTACCTCTTCCCCCCATCATATACCAATGTCCATTTTTCTTTTGGAATCTACATCATATAATCATAAACGTCTTGATTAGCTGAGCAGATTTGTTCAAAAAATTTGTCAAACCACCATTGGTTCGAATAATATGCTACACAGAATAGATGACATTTCAAATAATTTGATTTTATCTTTATGTTAAAATAGTAAAAAACAACAAATACAATGTGTACCAAGCCTCGTCATTTCCTTCTTCTTTGGATTGTTGTGGAAATTTTTAGGCACATTGCTTGAAATGTATCTAATTCAAAAGTGATGATATACATTTGGGTATCTCCATGTATCTGGATTCACATTGATTGCCTCGTTAATTGTCTGATGGGGATCAGATCTCAAAAAAAACACCCTTAATGTTTCTGAAATGGTTGTTGATACATGCTAGAAACTAACTCCATGATTCATAGTTTTATTTCTCTATAATGGTAAATGAACGTGGAAGAGGTTAAAATTTTCCATCATGGGTTGCCCCAATAAAAAATACATCCATGAATTTTCCATATAGGAATGTTCAGTCAATCTAAATAAATTGTTTACTGAAATAAAATACTGAGATACAAGGAAGGAATGCCCAGAACAAACGATGAAATTGAACACGAGATGGATCAAGTCGGTTATTGTGAGACACATGTATGTTTGTATCTAGATGGAAGAAAACTTGGTTATAATGCCTTATTATGGATACAAATTACATCAACAGCTGATATGAGTCATCCCAATCACCATAGACCTTCATAATTGCCTTTTGTTTCGCCATGCATGGATTATTATAGAAAATATTTTAACCGAATGTTTTTTGAATCCTCTCTTTCACAAGGGATATCAGAACATCTTGACATGTCCTAATCATATCAACAACAATATATTACACAAATTCTATATCCAATGAGGTATGATCTTGTGTGAGGCTTGGCTGAACACAAGTATGAGCTACCTTAATCCTAGATATTCTTCAACCTCCAAATGTAATGTCTAGAATCGCCTTCAAGATAATTATACAGTCATCCCCATACTTCTCACACTATATGACATATTTACTACTATATGAATCGTGAACTATATAGATGCAGTGCCTCTCAGTTTGAAATATCTTTATCATTCTTTTTTAGGCATCATTACATGGAAAATTAATTCCAATATAGAAGGTTTGGTCCGACACACTAAAATTATCTGGTACAACTCTGGGGAACTTAGGTTCTTGTGTGACAACATTTTTTTTGAATTCAGGCACACGTGTCATTGCTTCTGACCAAGATGAAAGGATTGGTGGATGATTTATTGTAGGTTGAGGTTGATGTTAAACTAATTCATTTATCGAAACCACCTTCCTAACCTCAGTTTCCCCATCCTCATTAACACTATTTTCACCATATGATCCGTCATTAGGAAACTCCTCATAGGAAGTCATATTGATTTGTATATCCCGGAGATCATCTAGGTTTTCCTCTTCTACTACATCAATTGGAATAGGCTCCATTTCATGGGGTAGACTATCTTCAACAACTCTTGTAATTCTACATCTTTGTACAAATGGAAGTTGTTTTTGTATAGTAGAAACATCAATGTATAAGTACATCATGGTACCATATGACCATTGAGAAAATAAATTAATTTTATAGACCAACAACACATTAGAAACCAATGGAAAACCTAGATGCCATAGTGTTTCCAGAAATTAAAAATTTTTATAGCTCATAGACATTATCTCTTAATCAGGTCCCAAATTTAAGGAACATGAATTCTCTCTTGAAGGTCACTTATAGTTACACAATTTTCTATTATAACCACTATTATTGGTTGTGTACTCTAAGAAGCTCCGTGCTCATTTTTAATAACCTCTTCATAGTAGTACACACATGAAAACATGACTCTCTACGTCAAAAATGTTTCTCTCATCAAAATTATCATAGTGTAACAAATATTAATATTAACGGTTCACCATATAATATTTATTAGAATTTAATTTTATGATGCCTTTCTATACCCTAAAAATTCTAGTAATGTTTCATTATATAAAATTTTATTATAATATAAGTAACATAAAGTTTTGGAAACTGAGGTAAAAAGAATAAGAAACATCATATTAGTCTATTTATCATTGATAAAATTACAATTCTGATCATATAAAGTGAAATGAAGAAGAAAAAATGAATTAAATAACACATGGATTCATTATAATATAAAATAAATTTGTTGACATTTTTCAATAGAATGGGGTCTGTATGAGATGAGTCTCACTTCAGATGAGGTAAAATCCAACTTATTTTGTATTGATGGTTTAATAAAATCTTCAAAATATATTTACATCACTTTTTAACATTCAAAATCTTTCGACATTCTAATGACATATCTTAGATGTCATCTTAGATATCATTAGAGGAACAAAAACTTTTGAATGTTCAAAATTTATGTACATATCCTTCGAAGATGTTATTATGCTACCAATTACAAATAAGCTGAATTTTACCTCATGTACGAAGTGAAACTCATCTCATCCAAACCACAATCTATAGAAAAATTTCATTGAATTTATTGTATGTAAAAAATAATTCATGTGATATTTAATGTTTTTGTTCTTCTTCATTCTACTTTATATGATCATAAGTATCGTTAGCTAATAATTTTATGGATTCATGTTTTAATCCTATGTTATTTATTAATTATTCTATAATTAATCATTGATAATAATAACTATTATTCCTAAACTATATAATCATTACGATACTAACATTTTAAAACATTTTCTTCTCTATTTAATTTTATCTAATCATAATTTTAATTTTATAAACTAATTTTCTTAGTTTAGTTTTTAATTTATCAGACATTAATTAATCATTAGTTAATCATTATTAAGTAATTCCTTAATTATTTATTCATTTATCACTAAAAATATTATATTTATAAGTTAATTATAATTAACTAAACACATTTATTCATTTTTGATCCTATGTTATCATTAAATAGTATATAATTAATCATTACTAGTAAAACATATTATTTATACACTATATATAACTAATTAAGATACTTAATACCTTACATATTTAATTACTAATAATAACGTAAACTATTTAATGCTTTTGTCCTTATTTCATTCTATAACATCATAATTATAATTTTATCATTGATAAATATATTGATTTGAGTTTTCTTTTCACTGATATTTTAATAGTTTATATAGAAAATATGAATCATCTTAAGCATATCCCACAAGATTGTCATGCTAGGAGTGCAACAAGCCCCTTTTTTGTGTACCAGGATACCCTGGGACATGCCCAAAACTCCTTGTCGTAGTTTTCACTACTCGGTACATCTATGCCAGAGCCACATCCACTTGTTTGTATCCAAATAGGGATTTGATTTCATAGATAACCAAATAATCATTGTGCTACAAAAATTTCGCTAAACATAATCCTAAGTTAAAACTATTTTAATTTATACTAAATCTATACTTAATCTATACTACTAACAGTAATTATTTCAAACTAGATATAAATTATTACACAACCTAATAAACTAAATATTAAGAACTACATAACTACTTAAAAATGAAATATTTAAAACTAATATGAATTCAATTAAATAAATAAAAAAGTTGAATTAAATAAATAAAAATACCTTTAAATGATTGTTCCCAAAAACCCACAGAGAAAATGAATTTTTTAGAGAGAGACGAAGAGGATTTAGGAAAGAATAAGGGGAAGATTGAGTGAGGAGAAGGGGGGCTTCCATTTAATAGGGAGATGAGGAAAAGGCGGCATCCCCCCTACCGCCTTTGTTATGTCATCGATCAGGGCCAAAGGCAGCATAGGGGAGCGAATGAGGAATCGATAAGGCTACCTTTTCACATCAACACAAAGGCAAAATCACTTATTCCACCTTTGTACCATAATTTTTTTTTAAAAATAAACCTAGGTAATTTTAAAAAAATCAGAAAACGTATATAAAAAACATCACAATGTTAATGAAATAGAGGTTGAAGGTCATTATATGAATAGATGGTCCATCCATAAAGTCTTAAGAAATGATTTTTGGTTATATCCTAGTGATTTTTTGCATGATTTTTCCCATGGGTCAACACAATGATGGGTGATTGGGTGTCAGTGTCATGTCTAGAGACTTATGGGTCTCACTGTGATGGAACCCTTTACCTATTTTTTTAAATAAGGGTAGACTCATATTTTCTAGATTATACCATTTAGGATTAAAAGTAAATGGAATCAAGAGATGGTAATTCATTCAAATATTCCCCTCCTCACTCATCCCTATTTTCAATATTTTATGAATGTAGATTCAATAAAATATCTAGAAATTATTTAAGGAATTTTCTTCTTCTTATTGCTCATTTATTATCCTTCTTCATTATACACTAATTTTGTTGTCTTCAAGCTAGGTTTTGATGACAATTACATCATATTTTTCTGAGATCTAGCTCAGATGATGAGGATTTAGGGGGGGAGTACCAAGTGCTGGATGTGAGACTTTGACAAGATATTTCTTGAGATTGTATTCAGTATTTATCACATAGTGGGTTTTTTGTGCATCTAGCCTCTTTATTTTAAATTGAGTAATTAATGCTAAATTTTTATAATAAATTATTTATAAAATTATTTCTTGATTTGGGAGTGGATTAGGCATGAATGATCTTCGTTTTCAATGAGTGATGTTTGGTGAGGTAGGTGGTCCATTTAATATAAAACCATATATTTTTATATATGATTATTCATGCCTGTATGAATGTACGGGACTGGAAAAATGATTAAGTAATTATAGATCCCATGGTGGGGATATGATGGCATTGATCCCATAAGAGTTGTTGTATGTCCACCTTTGTACAATCAGAATTTTCTAATCACCCAAAAACTATTTCTCTTAGGGAAATAGGATTCAAGTTGAGTTATGAGGGAACCTAGGATAGGTTATAGGTTTTTAGGACGAGTCTTATATAGGATTTCTTTGTTTACTATGTCTATTTTGATAGGCATGATAGGTTTAGGAATAGTATTGATGGGTGGATCAGTCATATGTCTCATTACTCATGAGGAATACCCTATTGAAGGTGGTTTAGAGACCTGGTGTGTATCATATATATGATATTTCCATCAAGGAATTCCATTGTGTGATGAATTGCTGATGATTTTTGTCTATCAACCATTCAATGGCCTAGTTCTTTGCTATCTTTTGTATAGTCTCCCATGGGTCTAATCCACGCTGATTGTACTAATTTTGGAGTTGATTGATTACAATTTGTCTTTTTAAAGGGGGATTTGTTTGAAAAGATTAGGTTACATGATTTATTGATTAATATTGATTTAATAATTTAATAAATACTTTGATGAGTTCATTATTGGGTATTTTAGATTATGATATCCTTGAGCGTTTCATGATAATTCATTAAATCAACACAAACTTCACAAGATGATTTAGATCAAAATTCATAAGTGTTGAAGGTTTAATCCAAGCCTTATATTAACTAGGGTTGTTATATTAATATAATATTGTTTATGGTAGAGTATATGTAGTTCCAACAATCCATGTAATCCACATGTTATGAAAAACATGTCATTAATATTTGACATTTTATTATTAACAAACACAATACTAACCTAATGAATATTTAACAAGAAAAGGTTCTCAACAAGTTGACATACCATGATTATGAGTCACCCAAATGGACGATTTACTCAAAAAAAATTGGCAGTTGTTAATATTGTTGATGATTCTTATGGTTTTTAGTCATAAGGATAACAAAAATAACCTGATGAAAATAGCGGTGTGCTGAACAAGCACACAAAACATGAAGAGAGTTAAATATGTTCATTTGACTGAACAAGAAAGTGAAAACGGGAAGTGTTTTCAACTTGATTTAAAATATTTTTATACCATTAAAATTAAAAAATTGAAATTGTATGAGAATTACGTATTATGATTAATAAACATGCATTGATATTCAATTAAAATGAAAACAAACTTAAACGATTATAATGAAAAACAAGCGAAGTACATGAAAATAAAGCACATGGTGAAGGTATCTGAAGTAGGAAAATTAGTTTGGAATGTCCATTGAAAAAAATCATGTATTTTTTCATTCAAATGTATCCATTTATGTGATGATGTTCCAACCCCTTGTTAGGAGAAGAGGGGAGTGCATTTAAAGCCCAAGGTGGTGGACTGTTTTTATTCCAAAACATCCCCTCAATTTGGCACACCCATCGCACTATTTAAACAGAAGAATATCGATATATATTCTTCCTAAAAGTTTTATATGTGGATTTTAAAAGATCACCATCCACATTTGGTGGCCAATTGACATTTGGATCCAATGTTATGTCTATTTTTCTGTACCATGTTCTAATTTTTAGTTTTCTATTTCTTTTTGTTATGGTCTAATTGTGAATGCCTTAATATATATTAACATGAATAAAAATAAAAATTAGTTCTTTTAAAATTTTGGGATCTTATATATTTAATTTTTCCCTATAAAATATCATCTTAATTAAATTTTTTATTGGGAGAAAAGTCATGAATTGTGGGTAGTTTTAAAATCTCATACATAATTGTGGCCTAGAATTTCAGGTATATATTATGCCCCTTATTTGATAAGTTAGGTCATAAAATGTTTGTATATTATTTTTATGGATATCCAAGAAATAATTTATGAATTTAATCAAATTTCATATACCTTATTATTTATATAAGTTCAATCCTCAATGATGGTCTAGCTTTATCCACATATTTGGATGGCCTTATTGTGTGGTCCATATTCCCCTTTAGATGGTAAAATTATCCAAATATACAGTTGAAGTATTTGTAGTACATTGAATTAGGAACCCTAAAAACCAATAATAACAAAATTTGGATAATTAGAGTTATAGTTTGATTAAAAAAGTAAAATAAATTGAATCTAGATTAATTAAAATAATGCAAAAAACATTATATTTAATATTAAAACCAGTGTATTAAAAACAAATTATAATCTACTCCTTAAATTAAGTATAGGAAGTAGATAAAAAGTTATATATAAATTAATAACATCAACTCCACCACACATATAATTTTTCATTTCCTCGTATATATCAAATATAAAAACATTACTAAATAACTTTTACTCAACAACAAATATTAAAATTTTATTTTCCCTAATTAGGGGTTCTAGACTATTTCACTTATCTATAATGAATTCTACAAGAAAACTATTAAATAGATGTTCCAAAAAAATTCATTTTTCATGATTAAAATTACAAATATAAAATTTGGGCACTCAGAACTCACTCCTCTCAAGATAATAAAAATTTATTTATAGAGGTTAACTCATTCACTAAACAAAAGTGAAAATATTAATTTTTAATTGATATCATGGATTCTATTTCCTATTATAATGTGAAAAATTAATCAAGAGGTCATTTTTAGGAGGATTGAGAGACTACGGGATAGTAGGGATATAATATCTAAAATATTATAAAAGAGGGGGTAAAACACCAACATGGAAATAGTAATGCACAATTTTTGAAATGAGACATGTAAGGTGATTTAAAGACAAATTTACATGGAAATTAATTTTTGAAGGATTAAAAAAAAGATATATAAAATTGGAATAAGAAGAAACAAATTAAAAATGTAAAAAACACAAAACTTCTCCCAGTGTTACAATAAATGATTATGTAAGTGATCCTTTTTATCTTTTTTCTTTTTTTTAAATTTTTCACTTCAAAAAAATATCACTCTCATCTCCAAACCCTTGCGTAATATTATCATCAATATAATTATAATATTTATAACAAGATCAATGGTTTAAGAAGATTGATTTTGGACGTACCCAATACAAAACCCATTCTTTTTTCATTTCTTTTTCTTTTTTGTTATTTTTTTTTGTTTTTTCATATATCTTTTTTAACAATTTTCAATAATATTTGTAAAAAATTCCATAAAAAACTCATCAAATTAAAACCACTCCCACACACTTAAATTTTAATAAATTATGAAATGAAAATTCTTGTTGATATTTGGCGGGGTAAGGTTTTGGGCTTCTAATGTGGCTATGAAAAAAGGTTATTCATTATCAGGAAGGGGATTTAAATCGGTAAATCACTGTTAGGGTAATGGGATCCTATTTGGATTTTTTTATTCTCATTTGTTTTAAAAACCCCTTTATCATATTAATATATTCTAAAGTAGTAAATTCATATTCATGGTTCAAAAACTCAAGGATTGTAATCAGGGGTTAAAATAACATAATATGATAAGATGGGCATAGGTGACTCTGGCATGAAATCTAAATTCTTCTTCATGGTTAGGGAAGACTCATTTTCAAAATCAAATATTATGTTTTCAAAATTTACTGGTCTTGACAAAAAATTACTTATCCAAATTTATAAGGAAAATAGAAAAGTATTAGAGATAAAAAAAGTATTTCAAATCCCAAATATGGTTGGAAAAAGTTTCAATTTTTATTTTTGAGTAAATGAGAGTATTTTAGATTTTTTTAGCTTTTATAAGTAATTTTAAATACATATCCACACAAAATAGAAATAGTGAAAGAAGGGTTTGATGTAGAATGTGGTAAAAATAAAATAGGTTCTAATGAGAGTGGAAGAAGAAGAAAGAGGGGAATATAGAGATTGGGGGAAGAGGAAGAAGAGAGGAAGAGGGAGTTACAGGGAGAAGGATCCCATTGTATTGGTTTTAGTAGGTCAATATCTCCATCTATTGGTTGATATGCTATTATAGTTGGGGATATGATTGAAGTCAGTGTGGTTCTCAAGGTTTGTGTCCTCTCATGGCGATGATTTAACTGATTCCATTTAACAAGGAATTTCCTTTTGAAAGAAGGATCTTGTACATTAACTTTACCAAATGGGTACACCTTAGTAACAATAAAATGACATTCATAGTGAGAATTAAGCCTACTTTGGTGAATATGAAATAGAGAATTGAATATCATTACCTTTTTACCTTTATGGAATACCGTTTATGGGGTGTGTTTTTCATGGAGTACCTTATCCATTTATTTTGTAGAGAATGGAATTATCATAATAATCAAGTCAAAACTCCTCCATTTCATTCAAGTACAACAGTCCCTCTTACCTAAATCATTCACAATCATAAATACAAGTTTTAATAGCCTAAAATGACTTATATTTGATTTTAACCAATAAATGAAATAATTTACCAAGCACTATCCAAAATAGAGACATCAAAATAGGTTTTTATAGTTTTTTTGATAATCCCATAGCACTTCACCAAGTATTTCATGACATTATTTTCTTATAGGATTAAAAATTCTATTGATCACCCTTTTCAATTCTATTTTTTGAAATTATATCCATTACATTTGTTTGGGGGGACATAAAGTTGATGTTTTAGGTATAAAAACATTTTTTCAAAGGATACTCCATAGTCCAATTACAAAAATGGGTTTATAAGTCACATACCATGGAATGTGGATTTTCCAATCGATTTAAGATGTGGGTTTTGAAGAACTCACTAACGGTGTGTGCAGAATCCTTTATAGAGGTATTATCCTCGACCCACTAATACAAATAGTCCTTCAAAAGAATAATATAGTTGAATTCATAAGAAATATGAATGTTCTATGAAATTAATTTCCCAAATATAAAATATCTCACCGAAGATTAATGACTATTGGGGAATTTCATTTCTTTTGGAAAATTTACAAAAAAAATTACAAGTGGGACATGATTGATAGAAATAAACTGAGTCCTTGAAGGAGGATGGATAAATGAATCTAGATTCTAAACCATTTTGGGAGGTCTTTTGTGGTCCAAAGTGGCCACCACCAAGCATTTAGTGGAATAATTATATGATAGAGGAATGTTCTTATTCCTCAACAAATATCTAAATCCTCATGTCATCCCTAGTTAACCAAAGTTTAATATCTTTAAAACAATAGTATTTTCAATCCGTTTTCATATTTTATTTTTTGTTCTTTTGATATAATTTAAGAAAAAATACCTGAAACCAGGTAATTTTAAATTTGGGTATATCATGGTAAGATTGGTGTGTGAGATAAGAACTTTTCAATGGGAAATTCAAGATCAGTGATTTTTTAAGGGGAAGAATTAATCAGATTATAATACATAACATTTTATTTACCAGGTATATCTTTGATATCAAGGTCAAACTCTCGGAGCATTAGGATCCATATTATTATTCATAGTTTGGAATCACTTTTCCTGTATATGAACTTTAATGATAAATGGTCTATGAAGATGATGGTTTTGGAAACTATGTGATTTTCCCAGAATTTATCAATGTAAAAAAACTTTATATAATTTCTTTTTAGTGAAAATATTATGATATTATGTTCTATCTAGTGTTTATGAGTCATCATATATGAAATGAGGTTATTTTCTCTTCTTTGAACAAGAATATCCCAAATGGTAATATCTGAATAATCACACATCTGTTCAATGGGTAAGGACCAATCTATGGTTTATATTATCAGGGTTTATGTAATAATAACTTTGAGTTCAACAAAGTATCTCTTAAAATACACATCAAAATTAAATCTAACATCATCCTATAGTATATGAGTTAGAGGGAGGAAAATACTACTAATGTTCCACATAAATCACTAATATAAACTGGAATGACTAGAGAATGAACGAATGTCTCAAACTGATATGGGTTTATGAAATAATTGGATCACCTAAAATGTAGATGTATCAACATGAATACCCACTTGAGAAATTATGTTTCCTATAACAATATCATTAGTAAACATGAAGTGACATTTTAAAAAAGTTGACACAATTTTACATTTGAAAGAATTTATTTGGACTAGAGAGAGGGAAATCAAGTAGGATTCAAATGAATTACCATAAACTATAATGTCATCCATTAAGACATCAATTAAATTCTTAAGGAACATTATAAAATATACTCATCATACACCTATAGAATTTTTATGTATCATTGTAAAGTCCAAAATTCCTCCTCTAATATGCATATGTTTCCATGGGGTAAGTGAATGTAGTATTTTTGTTCCTTAGGTGATATTATTATTTTAAAGTATTAGGTCTGTCCCTGAAGAAATAAATAATGTGACATTCTAAATACTCATTCTAAAATTTGATCAATGAAAGGAAGATGGTACTGGTCTATTCATGTTTCATCATTCAATTTCTGATAATCGATAAACACACACCATTTGTTTTTCACTCAAGTTATGACCACATCTCTATGTTCAGTTATGGAAATATTTATCCCACCGCTCTTAGGTACACTTGAATCAGACTAACCCATTCACTATCAAAAAATTTATAGAGAATACAATCTTAAAAAAGCTTAGTAATCTATTCCCTAACATCCACATGTACGAGTGGATTGAGTCTTCTTTTAAGTTGTCTAATTGGTTTGGATGATTCTTCGAGATATATGGGATGTACACAAAGTGTTACATTGATTCCTAGTATATCATTTAGGATACAACCTAAGGCATTTTTATTTTTATCCAATACATGAAAATTTTTGGACTCCTTAGTTCCAGTAATTTCAGAATATATAATGTTGTGATAAGAGTTATCATGGAAAAGGAATGCATATTTTAGGTGCGTAGGAAGGGATTTAAGATCTATTTTATCCTTTATTTGTGGGATAGACAATATATGAACAATGTAATGGATTCTTGTAGGTTTTGATTCATTTTCTTAAATTTTATACAAGGTGGAATAGTAGATATCCATGGTGATATGGTATTATAGAATTTTTTCAAGATCCTTTTGATTGATAATGCATATAAATGAAATGACATCATCATCTTCTCCATTTATGACATGGTTAATCATTAAACAAAATTTAAGAAACTACTCTATTATTAAAACATGGTGAAAATTATGTAATAGGGTTCATTTGACTCTAACCTCAAAATCATGGATTGGGAATGAATAGTGATCCTCTAATGGGTATCTCATGGCTAAATAAATATGGAACTTTACCAATAGGTTACAAAATTCAATGTATAAGATTTCTACATAGACACCAATATTAGATATAGTTATCATAAGGAATGGTATTCCTAGATTTAGGGGATATTGAGAATAAGTCATCTCACATTCCATTTCAAGGATATATAAATCAACTGGGAAGAGAATTTCATTGACCTAGATAAGGACATCCTCGATTATTCCCTCAGGACTAGTAGAGCTTCAATTGGATATCTAAATGAAAACAACCATTTTTTGAAAGATACCATGAACAAGGTTATAGAAGACATATTTGAGAATGAAATTTATCGAGAATCCTAGTTATATGAGTGCATCATCCAAGTTGGAACTCCCAATTTGGCATAAAACTATAAAGGTCCTGGGATCTTTTCACTTCATGGGTATGGACTACTAGGTCGAAACACTTTTAATGGTCTTAAGTTACCTCTTATGGGTGAAAAATTCCTTAAGAAAATTTTCATATATATGGATGTGTTATGGAATATAATAGGGGAATGTTGAACTCACCATGTCTAAACATGTAAAAGATTATCACAATCAGGCCCAAAGGGCTTCTTAAGCTTATATATGGCCTGAGGAAAAGGAATTGGGTTCCTTAGCTTAATGGAATGAGGTGAGGGAGTTTCCTTAGGTTCATTTTATTCCTTTTTATCTTTTATTTTTCACGATAAACAATTAAATGGAATTTTTTGGATTCATCATGAGGAATTGAAATTTTCTTTCTCGATCGAAGTAAAATTGCACTTACATTTCCATTGTGGATAGGCAATAGTTGATCTGAGAGTTGGGATGAATCAGATTTTATATGATGAATTAGGTGGGATGCAAGTTAACAAATTTGGTTTTTAATGTTTTTAAGGAAATAACTAGTCAAGGACGAAGGATCTTCCACATCACATTCACATTTTTTTTGGAAGAAGTTCCATGTACTGCATTGGTATTGCCATGATTTGGGTTCCTACGAAAGTAATTGTATTGGGTTTGGAATTGAGAAGGCATAATATGAATGTGTAATCCCATAGGAGAAGGAGGATGATTTATCTATTTATGTTGAGGTACAAAAGGATAAGTTTTTTGGAATTTATCACCACTGTTACCATATTAAAATTGTTTTTGATTTTGACGAGGGAATTGAGGGGGATGATAAATGTGATTACCATACCTTGAGCCATGGTTATATGTAGATGATATGGGATAAAGTGGGTTTGGGTAGAGTTTATAATGAACTTACCTAATTGTTTAAGGATGTTGTACAGATAAGCATTTGTTTCATCAAGATCCATTGGACTAGAGGAATCATATGGATCATCTTCAAGTTGTGGACATGTACCAATTGGATGAGCCGGTGCCATACAGATTCCAAAAAAATTTAAAGGTATAGGGAACATTTATTGTGGAGAATATGAGGTTACGAATTTTGAAGCCACTAAGAGTTGTTACCCAAGAGCTATAAGTTTACTCATCCACATGGTCATCTTGTTAGGATTTAGTGATTGGTTCTCTTGGACTTGTTTAAATTGATCATATGCTCAAGAAAGGAATTGTACTGTGTTTTTAGCCATGTTCTTATGATATCTCAAGATGATTTATGATTTTTTTAAACAAGATAACCTCCAATTTTAGAGTTTATGAGAGTTATATTCATAGCCAATAAACCCTCATAGAAGTATTGGGTGAATATTTTGTCAGGGATTGTGTGGTGTCGGAAAGTTTCTACATGATTTTTGAACCACCACCATTACTCATGCATTGGTTCAATGGAAAAATTGGAGTATTGAACATATTTCCTTTTAGATAGAATAATATCAAGAATCAAGGAATAATTTCCCTAATAAGAGTCACTACATGTCAATACATGTGTTTATGGAATCACAAGGGAGGTAACAGATCCATGACATGGTTGAGTCATCTTGGGAGAAAGTGAATTCTCGATGTTTGATTTGTTTTTTCTTCAGAAACCCATTGGGGTTCATGGTATGGGACACCACATAAAATTATTTGAGGTAAATGTGTGGATACTAAATTTTTATACCATTTAATTGAGGTAAAAGATGAACCAAACCTGATTTGAGTTTGTAATCATCCTTGAGTTTAGGATATTGAATAACAAGGGGTTGGTAATTTATATCAGGGGTAGCGAGTTCTTTACAGGTTTGTTCCCTAGGATTGGTCATATCTAGTTAAATTGGATTTTAAATGACTAATTTTTGAGTTATTTTATTATCTCGAATGTTCCTCCTTATTCATCAAAGTGTCTTCTTGATTTTTGGGTCAAACAACTTTGATGGATTATTGGGGATGTTAGGGGCGTTTAGTGAAGTTCTGAAAGCAAGTAAAAGGTGAGTTTTTATTTTTTTTCTTTCACTTTAATTAATTTTTATGCAATTTTGGGTTTTTTTATGTTTTTTATGGGAAGGTGGATTTTTATTTTTTTCTTTTTTAATTTTTTTTATTTATTTTAACAAAAATAAGAAACTACTAACTACTAGTTACCTCAATCTGACAATGGAACCATTTAAATCTCTTTTAATTTCCACCTATCATCCACTTAAAGGTTTAATTATGTTATATAATGTCTATAGAATCACTCTGGTTTAATCCATTGAATTCGTATTAATTTTGGAGTCGATTGTTTATAATTTGACTTTTTTAATGGGGTTTATTTTTAGGTGTTAGGTGAAATTATTGATTAAAGAATTTTGATTTAAAAATATACTAAATATTTGGGTGAATTAATTATTGGGGATTTAATCTTGTGATATCCTTGAAATTTTAGTGATATTTCATTAAATTAACACCCACTTCAAAAGATGATTTTGATCAGAATTTCCAACTGTCATGGATTTAATCTAATAAATAACATAACTAGGGTTATATTATAAATCAAAAAAATTATTATAGTGTATTTATGGTTCCAATAATTTATATAATTCACACACTAAAAAATACATGTCCTTAATCCATGAAATTTTAAATTTAACATACAATTTAATCCTAATGAATATTTAACGAGAAACATATCTCAACAACTTGACATACCCAAATTATGACTCCCCCCAATGGATGATTTACTCAACCATTGAGATGGTTATTATTCTTGTTGATACTTATGGTGAAGAGTTATAAATAGAAAAAATAATGAGATAGTAATAGAGTGGTGCACTGAACACATACTTGAAACATGACGAGTGGTGAATATGTTCTTTTTATTGAATAAGTAGTGGAAAAAGGATGTTTTTCCAATTGATTTAAATTATTTTTAGATCACTAAATATAAAAAATATAATTTTGGATTATAATTATGTAACGCCCCGACCCTAGCTACCCAGAGTCGGTGCATTACTTCGTAACATTGGCATGATCACAAAAGATCAAGTCTCGAAAGACCGATTAGTTTAGTAGCCTTGGAAACACTAGATACATTCATAAATATTACATTAAATCATAAAGTAAAACAAAACTACAACATCTTCTCTTCATATCCCCTTATATTATCCCTGCAGGTCATTCATAATATACTTCTTCACATCCTGGAAAAATTAAAACATTGAAAGGGGTGAGCTCAGATGCTCAGTAAGGATAACAATATAGCGGAAGCTTTAATAAATAAACATTAACATTTAAGGCAATGTATAACTAAAACAAAATCCTTTTCAACTTGAACTTTAGCATAATATGGAAAAAGTAAAATGAAATAATTCCACTTACTTACTCACATGGATATTCTACTGGTCGAATATTCACATGAAATATCAATAACCACTTTCATAATGATGGAATTCATAATTCCAGACTATCATAACCACGTAGCCAAGGCCTCATGCCAAGACCAAAAATAATATTTTTTCAAGGCCTCGTGCCAAGACACTAGTTTGTCTCATGAGACCTACCGATGCATCGAGGAGCTATAGCGGGCTCCACCCGTCACTTATTAAGTCCAATGCATTTCTCATATGAATAGGTTTAAACATATCATAAACCATAACATAATTTTATCACATAAAACATGCATAAAGGAAACATAATATTTCCACACTTCCATCACAAGATATCAATACAACAAATTGATATAATAAAAACATTATCAAAACCATTTTCAATACCAAAATAAAGGAAAAGTAAAACATGATATTTCTTTTTCTTTTAAAAAAAGTTATGGCTTATAGAGGAAGCCGAAACTCAAATAATAGTCACGACGGAGGAGAAGTCTTTGTCGCCGCATACGTACGACAAAAAATCATTCCTTTTGTCGTTCAGTAAAAACACTTCATATAAAAAGATTCCTTTTGAATAAACGTAAAAGTCAAAGGGGTTTATACACCGTATAAAAGAAAGTTGTCTATAAAACCAAATATGCCTCAATGAAAGGAGATTGAGATGAAGTCCTTACAAAGATCATTTTTAAAATAAAATAGATCTATTATGTGTATCCACTATATGTACACATAAAGAAAGTACAAATAAAAGATATGACATAATAATATCATAACATAATTTGAAAGTAGGAGATTAACCCAAAGAATGGAAATTGGGTTAAGAAATTCCCTTACCTTGCGTCTTGTCTTGACTCGACCGTTCTTTAACCTCTTGAATAATAAACTAGAGATAATCTCTAACTTCTTAAGAACCTTTTTCAATTTCATTATTCCTTTTATATCACTTATTATCATGTCATGAACATTATGTAATTATTTAAGTTTATAATGGTCGTTTTGTCGATCTTAGGTACTTGAGTCAAAAATAAACTTCTTATAATTACAAGTTGTTCATGTGGTGAAATATCCATTATATCCAGAATTATATTCATGATGTAGATATCATATATATCATATATATCCAGTATATACATTCATTTATAATATTGTATAACATTTAGAGGTAAGAAATGAAATGCACCGTTCATGGAGACAGTAAGCTGTACGTACGCATGAACGCTACTTTCATTTCTATTTCGTATTTAATGGAATGAAATCATAATGATATAAATGAATAATATAATTGAAGTATAATATAGTGTATAATACCATTTACTCCATCCTTTATACATCCCACATATGGTATTAACGATTCAAATCACTTTGAGGGGGCGGTAGTCCGCACTTCCTAAAATGAAAATATCGCGTTTACCCATAATGGAAACAATAAAGGTATTCCATAAATGAAAAATACAGAACCTTAAGTAAAACATAAACATATTATATATCATATATATAAATATAGTGACATCTCA
Source organism: Viscum album (assembly GCA_963277665.1). Taxonomy (NCBI): domain Eukaryota; kingdom Viridiplantae; phylum Streptophyta; class Magnoliopsida; order Santalales; family Viscaceae; genus Viscum; species Viscum album. The sequence goes on from OY728126.1 coordinate 1,960,212,864, forward strand.
ATGTCCACCTTTGAAGGTTTTATATGAGTGTTGAACAATCATCATTTCGTGAGGCAGAAATTCGCCATCCACAGAAACAGTATGTTCTTTAACCATTAGATGTAGGTGTGTGTAAGTGTAGCTCGAATCATTCTTCTAACAACATCCTAGTATATTGTGGATACTGGTGTTGTTACAAATTAAATGAATAAAAAGATTTTAGGGGGTTGGAGAAGAAAAATAAAACAAAAAAACATTAGAGAAGACATTACCTTAAAATCGGGTAACTCTTTTTGATTTGAGCCAAAGGCTTCCTTGGGAAGGGTTCTGCCCAAAGTGAGGCTTCTAGGAGTAAGAGGGGGAATTTGGGAGAGTATTTGGGCAGAGTTTTTCCAAGCCAAATGGCTTGAATGTTTGAATAAGGTGGGAGTGGTGGGGGCCTTTTATAAGTGGAGAGGAGGGGGACTTTTGGAATGTAATGAAATGTTATTTTATTATACAATTATTTTCGGATTATAAAGGTCCCACACTTGTATAATTAGAGGCTAAGGTGACAAGGGTTCGAAATCTACCCATAAAATAGTCTTTGGACAAGTGTAATCCTTGGATTTTACATTATCTTTTCATTTTATTAAAATCGTTAATTAATGAGGTAATCGCTGCATCATCATGGTGTCATAAATAATTTAATTTATTTAATGTCTACAAATTATAAAACAACTATCATGATGTAGTAAATATTTTTATATTTATAATGAATATTTATAGTCAAAAATATGACTTGTATAACCCCATTTAAAAATTGTTTTAGTAAAACAACTCTTGTTTGTGACCTTTTTATTTTAACATTAAATAAAAAGTTATTTATGTCCTTTTCCAACCAAAGTGGCTCCATGGGGTCCCCAATTTGACCCATGTTTTTTCTTGGTCGGCCATTACACATCCAATAGTGTTTTGACAAGTGTAAAGGTCATTCCATATTTTTATAATACTATTTTTACCTTAAATTTCACTAATTACCTTTAATAGCGATTAATTAAACTTAAAAGTTACTATTCACCAAAAAATTATTTTAATCCCATTGAACCACATTTTACTTCCTAATGACAACCATGTATGTCGGATTTTTGAAAATCAAATCACAGAAGTGGTAATGTTTCATTTAAACAAAAAATCAGTTTTTTAACTACCACTTAGTGGTTTCACTATTCATCAAAAATTGAAGTTTTTCAGAACAATGCCAAAATTTCACCCTAAGCTATAATTGATATTCCGAATTCAAAAATGATGTCTATTTTACAAAATTCCAAACATATAAGTTGCATTAATTAATTTTATAATTAATTCTCGCTGTCACAACAAATAGCGTGTTTTTAAGAAACAATATATATCAAAAGATTGACAATTGTTTATGTCCATTTTCAACGTGAAATTTATTCTAATGAACACCATTGGATAAAATGGTAAAAATATATTCTAATTATACTTTAAAACCACTGAATAGTATAATATATCACTATAAACTATTTTGATTAAAAAATTTGTTTTAAGTATTTTTCACTATTCATAAAAAAATTGGAAGTTCTCAGAAAATTACAAAAAATTCAACTTAGGATAATTTCGATATTAAGAATACAAAAATGAAGTCCATTTTGCAATATGAAATTTCTATAAATTTAGAAAGTGGTTATTACTATTCATAACGGCTACTTTGATTAGTCACGGTGTGTTAGAATTCGAAGTTGCATACAACACACGCTACTGTATTATTCAAAGAGAAGTGTACCGTGGAAGCTTGGGGTGTTACATTCTCCCCTCCTTCAATAAATTGCGTCCTCGCAATTTGAAAATGTTCTTCGAAAATAAAAGGTTGAAAATATAAAATACCTTTGTGGAAAACCCACATTGGAAATATGGTTAATAAGAATATAACATTAAAAGAAAGAAAGAGAAGTACAAAGGTCACCCGAGATAGCTCATACTAGGATTCTATGAAAATATGGATATAGAGGAGAAACAAACCATCATGTTCTGATTGAGAGTTGTAGAAAACAGGATTAGGAGAAAGTTAACCATAAGAAAATCACAAACTTGTGATTGGTTAAACGGTAATTGAATCCTCAGTTGGAAAAGTTAACCGACAACGTTTTTGTTTTAAGTAACTTTTCATAAAGTTGAGGGATTTATTTAAGAGATTTACTAAGAATGTAAGTAAATATACTTACTTATCCTGTAGGCTTTCATTCTTTAATAAATTTTTACCACGAACCCATCTTTCACTCCAAAAAGATAATAGAACTCAAAAATATTATATTTATCCTAATCGTATAAGGTTCCAAATATTAACACATACCATTTATATTAGTAGAAATATTTTGTAATAACCAGGGACTTCCTGTAGGCTAGTGGTAGGTAATAAAGGCCTGTCGCACTATGGTTGTGGGTTCGATTCCTGCAGCTTTGTCCGACGCGACGGGTTATGCCCCACCCTGCAGGTTGTCCTTTTCCTAAAACTATAGTATTATAATATTCAAAAAATAATCTTCATAAATGTTTTAACCTTAAACAATACTATCCAAGGTCCAACTTAATCCATTCCATCCTATATAGTTATCCACAATACCTCTGTCCAGACTTTTTCTAAAAGGTCTCTAAATTCCAAAATCAATTGTAACATCAGATTCCCCAAACAAATTAAAGTTTCTCTTTTTGTCACGTACTAAAAATATGATTACCTTCATTATATTAAAACCTTACTAAAACAACAAGTACTGTAGTACAATCCTTATATATATCACATTATTCTTATAACCAGGATATAATCCTTGAGTCCAAAAGCACCAATACATTAATTATTCCACTTCAACTGTAGTAACAGAATAAGATTATCCTTGATCCTTTGGCATTTTATGAGGTATGTTTCCCTGACGCTTAGGACATTCATTTGCATAATGACCCATTTCTCTACAATTGTAGCATTCAACATTGATAGCCTCTTTCTTTCTCTTGCAATCACGCGCCTGGTGACCTTTTTCTCCACATTTATAACAAACTCTCATTACTTTTAGGCAAGTACCAGGGTGATTCTTCCCACAATTATCACATAATGGAAAATCCTTCTTTCCCTTTTTCCCTTTATCTGTCTCTTGTTCCACAGTTCTCTTCTTCTCTTGCTTTACTTTAAATTCATGAGACTTAGAGAATTCTTTTTCCATCTTGATAGCACATGAGACAATATCTTCGTATGATGAGAAGGTTTGTGAGACTAATTCTCGACGGAGAAATGGTTTTAACACATCAAAGAAACGATCAATCTTACTTCTTGGGTTACATATATAATCTGCTACATGCCTTTCTAACCTTGTAAAGTTAGCCTCATACTTTGCGACATTCTCATCCTCCTTTTGTCTCAGACTCAGAAATTGTATTTCCATATCTGCTCGATGGTCGCGAGGATAGTATTTTCCTAGGAAAAGATCTTTGAAATCTCTCCATTCCATACTTGATACTTCTTCATTTTACTTTGTATTTTGAATCAATGACCACCATTGATCGGAATCTCCAGTGAGGCGGTAAACTGCCATGATAACCTTCTCCCTTTCGCTACACCCCAAGGCATAGAATATTTTCTCTAAAGAGTTTATCCATTGCTCAGGTACTAATGGATTTGTACCCCCATTAAATGTTGGCAGTTGTTGCCTCATGAAGCGGTCTAACATTGATTCTCCACGTTGCGGATCACTGTGCTCCATACGAGTAAGGTTATTATTCATAACCTGAGTGAGTTGTCCCAATATGGTAATAAGTTGATCATCACCAGTTGTATCTCCAGATCCCCAATAATTATCTTGAGTAGGAGGGAAATCCCTACACTGAGTGCATGCATTGATACGGTTTACATTCCTCCCACTAGGCTCCATTTCTAAACAATGGAATAAACTAGATTAGTTTATGAATCAAAATACATAATTCCATACTTGTAAAATACTTAACATAAATTGAACTATTTATGGATATAATCCATAAAAATGTTTTCTTTGAGAAGTATATACTCATAACCCTTCATAGTGGTTTGTAAATAAAATGAGAATTATCTTAAGCATATCCCCCGGGAGTGTCATAACCAAGAGTGTAGCAAGGCCCTTTGTCGTGCACCAGTTCTCATTCGAGTCTAGCTAAAAGCGGTGTTTTCGGGTTTTACCCCTAGGTACATCTGTGCCAGAACCGCCTCTACCTGCTCGTATCCAGACAGGGATGTATTGCTCGGAAAACTCACAAAATCTCTACAACAAAAAAATTCTAGGAAGTTCTTCTATATTAATCCTCAAAGTCTATCTTTGGGCTATGTGCTCTAATCAGAGTTTATCTAAATCTAGCTTCCAAGGTTAGTACTAAACTGCCTCTGATACCAACTGTAACGCCCCGACCCCAGCTACCCAGAGTCGGTGCCTTACTTTGTAACATTGGCATGATCACAAAAGATCATGTCTCGAAATACCGATTAGTTTAGTATCCTTGGAAACACTACTTACATTCATAAATCTTACATTACATCATAAAGTAAAACAAAACTACAACATCTTCTCTTCATATCCCCTTATATTATCCCTGCAGGTCATTCATAATATACTTCTTCACATCCTGGAAAAATTAAAACATTGAAAGGGGTGAGCTCAGATGCTCAGTAAGGATAACAATATAGCGGAAGATTTCATAAATAAACATTAACATTTAAGGAAATGTATAACTAAAACAAAAGCCTTTTAAACTTGAACTTTAGCATAATATGGAAAAAGTAAATTGAAATAATTCCATTTACTTACTCACAAGGATATTCTACTGGTCGAATATTCACATGAAATATCAATAACCACTTTCATAATGATGGAATGCATAATGCCAGACTATCATAACCACGTAGCCAAGGCCTCGTGCCAAGACCACAAATAAAATTTTGTCAAGGCCTCATGCCAAGACACTAGTTTGTCTCATGAGACCTACCAATGCATCGAGGAGCTATAGCGGGCTCCACCCGTCACTTATTAAGTCCAATGCATTCCTCATATGAACAGGTTTAAACATATCATAAACCATAACATAATTGAATCACATAAAATATGCATAAAGGAAACATAATATTTCCACACTTCTATCACAAGATATCAATAAAACACATTGATATAATAAAAACTTTATCAAAACCATTTTCAATACCAAAATAATAGAAAAGTGAAGCATGATATTTATTTTTCTTTTAAAAAAAGTTATGGCTTATAGAGGAAGTCGAAACTCAAATAATAGTCACGGCGGCAGAGAAGTCGTTGTAACCACATACGTACGACAAAAAAAACATTCCTTTTGTCATTTAGTAAAAACGCTTCGTATAAAAAGATTCCTTTTGAATAAACGTAAAAGTCAAAGGGGTTTATACACTGTATAAAAGAAAGTTGTGTATAAAACCAAATATGCCTCAATGAAAGGAGATTGAGACGAAGTCCTTACAAAGATCATTTTTAAAATAAAATAGATCTATTATCTGTATCCACTATAAGTACACATAAATAAAGTACAAATACAAGTTATGACATAATAATATCATAACATAATTTGAAAGTAGGAGATTAACCCAAAGAATTGAAATTGGGTTAAGAAATTCCCTTACCTTGTGTCCTGTCGTGACTCTACCGTTCTTTACCCTCCTGAATAATAAACTAGAGTTAATCTCTACCTTCTTAAGAACCTTTTTCAAATTCATTATTCCTTTTATATCACTTATTATCATGTCATTAACATTATGTAATTATTTAAGTTTATAACGTTCGTTTTGTCGATCTTATGTACTTGAGTCAAAAATAAACTTCTTATAATTTCAAGTTGTTCATGTGGTGAAATATTCATTATATACAGAATTATATTCATGATTTAGATATCATATATATCATATATATCCAGTATATAAATTCATTTATAATATTACATAACATTTAGAGGTAAGAAATGAAATGCACCGTTCATGGAGACGGTAAGCCGTATGTACGCATGAACGCTACTTTCATTTCTATTTAATATTTAATGGAATGAAATCATAATGATATAAATGTATAATATAATTACAGTATAATATAGTGTATAATACCATTTACTCCATCCTTTATACATCCCACATATGGTATTAACGATTCAAATCACTTTGAGGCGGCGGTAGTCCGCACTTCCTAAAATGAAAATATCGCGTTTACCCATAATGGAACAATAAAGGTATGCCATAAATGAAAAATAAATAACATTAAGTAAAACATAAACATATTATATATCATATATATAAATATAGTGACATCTTAATGGCCACCTTTGAAGGTGTTATATGAGTGTTGAACAATCATCGTTTCGTGAGGCAGAAATTCGCCATCCACAGAAACAGTATGTTCTTTAACCATTAGATGTAGGTTTGTGTAAGTGTAGCTCGAATCCTTCTTATAACAACATCCTAGTATATTTAGGATACTGGTGTTGTTACAAATGAAATGAATAAAAAGATTTTAGGGGGTTGGAGAAGAAAAATAAAACAAAACAACATTAGAGAAGACATTACCTTAAAATCGGGTAACTCTTTTTGATTTGAGCCAAAGGCTTCCTTGGGAAGAGTTCTTCCCAAAGTGAGGCTTCTATAAGTAAGAGAGGTAAGTTGGGAGAGTATTTGGGCAGAGTTTGGCCGAGAAAAATGGCTTCAAAGTGTGAATAAGGTGGGAGTGGTGGGGGCCTTTTATAAGTGGCGAGGAGGGGGACTTTTGGAAAGTAATGAAATGTTATTTTATTATACAATGATTTTGGGATTCTAAAGGTCCCACACTTGTATAATTAGAGGCTACGGTGATAAGGGTTCGAAATCTACCCATACAATAGACTTTGTACAAGTGTAAGACTTTTATTTTACATTATCTTTTCATTTTATTAAAATCATTAATTAATGAGGTAATCGTTGCATCATCATGGTGTCATAAATAATTTAATTTATTTAATGTCTAAAAATTAAAAAAAAAATTATGATGTAGTAAATCTTTTTAGATTTATAATTAATATTTATAGTCAAAATTATGACTTGTATAACCCCATTTAAAAATTGTTTTAGTAAAACAACTCTTGTTTGTGACCTTTTTATTTTAACATTAAATAAAAAGTTATTTATGTCCTTTACCTACAAAAGTACCTCCATGGGGTCCCCAAGTTGACCCATGGATTGTCTTGGTCAGCCATGACACATCCAATAGTGGTTGGACAAGTGTAAAGGTCCTTCCATATTTTTATAATACTATTTTTACATTAAATTTCACTAATTACCTTTAATCGCGATTACTTAAACTTAAAAGTTACTATTCACCAAAACAATTATTTTAATCCCATTGAACCACATTTTAATTCCTAATGAAAACCATGTATGTAGGATTTTTTAAAATCAAATCACAGAAGTGGTAATGATTCATTTAAACGAAAAATCAGTTTTTTAACTGCCACTTAGTGGTTTCACTATTCATCAAAAATTGATGTTTTTCAGAACAATGCCAAAATTTCACCCTAAGATATAATTGATATTCCAAATGAAAAAATTATGTCTATTTTAAAAAATTCCAAACATATAAGTTGCATTAATTAATTTTATAATTAATTCCTATTGTCACAACAAATAGCGTGTTTTTAAGAAACAATATATATCAAAAGATTGACAATTATTTATGTCCAATTTCAAAGTGAAATTTATTCTAATGAACACTATTAGATAAAATGGTAAAACTATATTCTAATTTTACTTTAAAACCACTGAATAGTATAATATATCACTATAAATTATTTTTATTAAAAAAGTTGTTTTAAGTATTTTTCACTATTCATAAAAAAATTGGAAGTTCTCAGAAAATTAAAAAAAATTCAACTTAGGATAATTTCGATATTACGAATAAAAAAATTAAGTCCATTTTGCAATATAAAATTTATATAAATTTAAAAAGTGGTTATTACTATTCATAACGGCTACTTTGATTAGTCGCGGTGTGTTAGAATTTGAAGTTGCGTACAACACACACTACTGTATTATTCAAAGAGAAGTGTACCATGGAAGCTTGGGGTGTTAAAAATTAAATATTATAATGATGAAACATGAATTTTTATTTAGTTGAAATAAAAACAAACAAACAATATTAAAATCAAAAACAATTGAAGTACATGAGAATAAAGAATGAAGGAAAGATTAGTCAAGTAGAACATAAGTTATTAAGGTCCTATAAAGTCTTTTTCAAGGATTTAGTAGTTCCAATGTATCCTCATATGTGTTAAAGATTCAACCCCTTTCACGGAGAATAGGGGAGTGTATTTATATCCCAAGGTGGTGGATTTTTACCATCATGTTACCTAGATCAGGTAAGTTTTTTCCCCTCTCCATGTTCCCTTTTGGTTCCATGTCCTTAGAATTTGTTTTCTCGATATTCTATAGGCTGCAGAATAGTTACACACCGTGTAACTATGTTACACGTGATTTAATTCATTCTGGAAGTATGTCGTGAGAGGAAATATCAAGTTTTGAATTGGTACACATCGGGTATGGTTTAGATGACATATTTTTTATCTGAGGTTATGGGTTTTTTTGAAATATATGTGATGTGGCAGTTAAATGTTGTTAACATGACATAAACTTCATGTAACAACTCATGTCTAGTTTTTAAAGATAGTGTGCAACTGTTTTATTTGGATTCCTTCACCGATTGGTCATGGATCTCAACCTTAGGCAGTTATGGCATGTTTTTTAGTGACACTACCCCTTCTAGATAAGGTTGTTTGACGTCTGATCTCCATTTTGATCACATTGATTCTCTCTGGGTATGATTTCCTTCAATTTCATTATTTCTTTTTATTTTTGTAGCATATTAGGGCTTTATTATGGGAGCCTTTGGTTTATTGTTGCTTGTTCTTCTTGGTTTCTTCTAGATCTATTGTGTGATCTCATTCTGGTGGCATTTTCTCCCATTGGTCATGGTGAAAAAATCATTCATCTTTGGCGTATGTTATTTTTCTCTCTTCCATCGACCCCTTGTCTTCTAAATTGAATAAATATTTCTGTGTATTTGATTCTAGAGACTTATTTGATATTGTTGGGTTTTATTATTGGTGGATTTAATTACGGGTGTGTGTGACCATAACTTTGAGGTATGTGGTTCCATATATTTCTAGTGATAATAAACCTTTCTGTTTTTCATTACAAAATGATTCAAAATGAATAATTTTCATGAATTTTCGGGTGTGATGAAAAGGGGTTTTCATTTCCCTTCTAGACCTTTTTTCAATTTCTTTTGTAGTCATATTTCCCTTTGTAACTAGGATTCCTAATGAACTTATTCATTATATAGAACATTTTAATCATCCTAGATAAATAATCCATCTTCTCATCATTTTATTTTGATGATTCTTCATTACTATGACTTTTAGCATGAACTTTCACTTTCTCTTTTTTAGTAGTGGTTTTGAAGGACACTCACTTTCTCTTTGGTTCATCATATTATTCTATATTAACCTTAATTTCATCCTCATACATCATCATTTTACCTATCAGCTTCATTATAGGTAGAGTGTTGATTTCATAGGATTCCCTAATTGATATAGAGGTTCATCTCTACCTTTCTGGTAAACATTTGATAATTCACATTACTTGTTCTTTAGATTTGATTTTTTTCCCAGAGACACCAGCATATTAATAATTTCATTGATCATGATATGCATATTATAAATAAGATTATCATGATTCATCATAAATTTATCATATTCAATAGTATATGTATTAAGCCTCATTTATTTGACATTAGTGGTTCCTTCATGTGAAACATCAACTGTATCCCAAATTTCATGTGTTGTTTTACATGTAAAAATCCTATTAAATTCTTCATCCCCTAAGGAAAATTATAATTAATTCATAGATTAATAGTTTTTATTATAGACTTCTATAGTGGAATCATCCCAAGTGTTCATAGTAGTAGAAGGAATATTATATTCATCTAGAATTGAAGACCATATTTCAAAACCCATAATTTCCAAATTTATTTTCATTTTAATTTTCCACTGAGAACAGTTTTTTTCACTGAAATAGGGAGGTTTTTTAGTAGCAGAACCCTCCTTCCAATTTTCCATTTTAAAATATCACAAACCGCTCCTAAAGAACTAAAAATTTAAAACTGAAAAAAATATAGAGATATTCAAAACACAATAAAAACCATTGTTAAAAAATATTTGAAAATTTTAAAACATTGAAAACATAAGATTAAAAACATCCTCTGATACAAAATTTTTTTCAATGTAAGATGCTCAAGGGGGTAAATTGAGTTTCTATAAAAATTTTGGCCTCAAACATTCATTTTAAATTTATTAAATTATTTAAATGATCCCTAATTTAAAACAAAACATACTAGTTAACCAATGTATAATATTTATAAAAGTTTTGTCTATACCAAATATTTTTCAATGATTTATTAGTTCTCAATTGAAAAAATATACTTTATTATCTCAACTTTTTAAATTCATTTTACTAAAACAAATTATGATACAAACACTATCTAAGATAAACTATCTAAGGGATGTAAAATTTTCTAATATTTTAATAATAACAGAGAAAACAAACCTTTAAATCACATAGTAGAATTAAAAAAGATGTTCAATCTCAAGCTGAGACTTAATCCTCTCTACTTAGTGATCACCAACCACAAAGTAGTTTATATTAAATAAACATTATCCACACACTGTATTAGGGTAATAATAGTATACAAACTGTCCAGTTCACTAGACCTATTCTATATTTTTCATGGGAGTGTAAAACAAACAGACAATCCATATAGGTACATCTTCCACTATTATCCATGCGTGTGTAAATGTGAGGGTTTGGGAAGATATCTAACTATCTAAAAATTTATCATGGGATTCAGTGTGAGTTTAAAAATAGAGACACACATAGCTCAAAATGTTCAATAAATTACATAGACAAAGAAAAAAAGATAATATAATTTTAGAACTCTTTGTTTGATGTTCTATGAGGCTCTTGGACTCCTTTATGGTGGTAGAAGTGAGGATAGAGTTTCCTTACATAAAAAGATAGTAAAACCAAGAGTCTTGATAGCTTCTATGTTCTCTTCCAAGTGAAGTAAAACATTCCTCAAAGTGTTCTTGTCTTCTATGTTATTATTGTAGAGATATGTGGACTTTTGGTTCTTAGTAGTGTCTTTATGTATCCACAGTAGGTAGGACATGAATTTTTCTTTATGGTGCACAAACATCTTTGTTTGTTACTGAGAGGTCCATTATTTCTCACTTATTTTATTGTTGATCCATGTATTCCTTTCATACAGATAATCATCAAGTTATCTTGTACCTCGTACCTCATACTGGTCTCTAAAACCATTAAATTTTTTCTAAAAAGACATATAGGCTCATTAAAATAATAACCAGTAATAAATTTCATAAATATTCCTATTAAAGGTGGGTTTGAATTTAATCAGATGATCATAGGTGACTCAGTCTATTGGTAGCTCAAACTGTTAGTGTCTCATTCTTTTGGTAGATCATTCTTTCATTGTATCATTATATCGGTGAATAATTTCTTTACATAGGTCAAGCTTTCATCGGTTATTAGGGTTTTCAATAGATGAGGCATTGGTAAATTGACTGTAAATATGTGATGGGTCAATAACTCCACCGTCATTATGTCATACTTAGAAAACTTTTGAGTTTCGGTTAGTCACTGTATCTATAGGTTTGATGACTATAGGCTAGTATATCATTAACCCATACATAACAAATATTCTGAGTCGCTCTGTCTGTGACTCATCTTATCAATAGCTTATGTCATCAGTAGATCATGTATCAGTGATGTTTTTATCGATATTTTTTGTATCAATAGCTCATACTTATCAAAAATATGTAAATATGTCTTAATATGTAAAAACTAAAACCATAGATTAATATTACAGTTGAACATGATTCAACACATTGTGTCTTAATAAATCATAATTATCATTTTTTAATCATGATTTGGTAGAATTAAAACTAGAGGATTCCAACAATTATCTAGGAGGTTTTACATGGTGGATTCCACTATTTCCTAATCACATTGATCTATGGGACTGATATTGACATTTTGGGGGGTTTACTCATGGTGTGCTCCTTTGCTTCCAAGACATGTGTTCTAGGATTAGATTTTTTCACTTGATTATTATGTTACAAGTAGTCTGCAACTTGGACATGTAGTATTCCTTGGTGTTGTGATACCTATGGTTTTGTTTTGTGTTGATTGGATTTCTGAGTTATCCTTGAGGTTCATGTTTGTGATTTTGAAAACAAATATGGAAGATATGCTTTGTTATTAATATACCTCTTTTTGTTTTGATCTATGGGGAAAGGGAAATGTTTACCAGGATTTCTATAAAATTATTTAATGGTTATCCTACCATTTTTTATTTATAATGATCATACATGATTTTTTTATACAGATTCTTGTTATAGAACACCTCTGTGGGATCCTACCGAGCCTGTTAGCTCACACCCTACACACCTCTTTGGTGGTGCATTGATCATTGATTTTATATCAGTGATGGGAAAGGAAAGGCCTTGTAGTGACGATTTGGGGTTCAAGTTAGCTGGTTCAGTAGCTTGGGGTGAGATGGTTGGAGTTCATCCATACCATCATTTTTACTAGATGTGTGGATGTTGTTCCTTTGTTATTGGACTTGTCTTAGTGTTTTTGGTGACTTTTTGTTGTCTGTTTTCACTGCTTCCTTATAGTTATGGAATATCAATTCCTTATAATTCCATTGTTTCTTTTTTTCTTTATATATATGTATGTCATGTTGTTGTTCAAGTTGGGAGAAATAGCTCTCTACATTATTTTGTTCGATGCCTAGGTGCTTTTCACTAGCCCTTGGAGATCAAGAACACCCTTGGGGTATGTGACATAATGGGTCGGGTGCCGGGTTTGAGGGAAAACCTAGACGGTTCATCATTGTTTGGAATCAGAGGAGGTCTGTCCTCAAGGTTCCTTATCTTAGGACATCTGTTATACTAGAGATAAGATTGTCAGGACTTCAGAGAAATGTTGCAATAAATGCCTGACTAGCGCTCTTCGTAAAGAGAATCATTTTTCCATGGGGCATTGGGATGTGTGTCTATGGTATTGGTATTTTTTAAAATCTAATTTTTTAGTGGGTTTTCTAGTTTGAGATTTTTTATTGGGTTTTCTAGTTTGAGATGATATTTGATTTGTTGTTTGATCTTTCGTATGTTTTAGTGTGAAACAATGTTCCTTTGAGATGTATTCCATGAGTTCCTCCAGAAGGTGCAGAGGATTCTTCTCAAGGGGACGTACCTATAGATCAAAGTCTCATCGAGGCTATTATATGTACAGTTAGTGCTATCAATCAATGTGTACCATGAGTTAAGAATGTAGAGGTTGAGGTAAAACTAGCTGGTGGGGTAGAGAGTGTTTGATCATTAGAGTTCTTATGCGAGAAGCCATCGTCCTTTAAATGAACTACATACCCTCAATAGGAGAAGGTTTTGCATGTCTTGATCGATAAAATCTTCAACATTATGGAGACACCTAAGAACAATAGGGTGAAGTGTGCAGTGTTCATACTGGTGGGTTCTATAATGCTATGGTGGGATTCTATGGTTCAAGTAGATAGACATGCATACTTGAATTATAAGGGTTTCATAACCCTATTGTTTCAGCTATTTTGTCTAGCATTTCTGATGTTAGAAGTGTATCTAGAGTTCATGTCATTAGAGAATGGAGAGTGTGTAGTGTCAGCATACACCAACTGATTTTCCTATCATTTCCATTTTTCTACAAACATGGTAATTATTGACCAACTAAAGGCTTTGATGTGCCTTCATGATTTGCAACTCGATATCAGATTGCATGTGTCTTTGCTGAAGCTTTCTACCTATGTGGAGACAGTAGACAGATCTATGATGGAATAAATTAATATTGCTGGAATGGATGGATTTTAAACCTCTTCTCTTCCATCTGGTGGCAACATAAGTGGTGTGAATGGAAACAAGAGGAAGTGGAAGGATCATTGCAGAAGTGCTGGAGGTAGGTCTCAACAGTGAGTCTCCTCTATACTGTTTGTCACAACTGGAAGTGTGCCTCTAAATTGATATAAATGTTGAAAGGGAGGTCACACCATACATTCTTGTCCTATAGTCATGTAGACATGTAATAGTTGAGGATTTGTTTTTCATCTACATTTCTTCTATTAGGATATTACTATGCCTTGTTGTATTTAGGGTTTTCAGTAAAAATGATACAATGGTGATGTCAGAAGCTTCGAAGACTATAGGTCTCTAGTCATAGGCCTTATGATTGAAGCCTTTTCATGTAGTATATGATTTTATAGTGGAATTTGATGCTGGTTTGGCAATAGTGACAGGTACAATCCTTATTGCATCATCAGTAGAAATTTCATTATTTAATACTAGTGCCTCCCACTCTTTTATATCTTCACATTTTTTTAATGTTCATAAACTTATAATAGAACTTATTTCCCTTAAAATTTAGTTAGAAACACAACTTGGTATGAGTAAATAAAAGGGTTTTAGGTTTCCTTGGTCATTAACAATAGCTAATATGGAGTTGGTCCAGGATTTTCTCATTCTTTATCAATATCTTTTTGACGTCATCAATAGTATGGGTTGCATTATTTCTCATTGAGCTAAGGTTTATTGCCATCATCAGCATGCTTAATTTATTATTACTGATGGTATCTTTCATGTGTTTCAGTGGGAGTGGGACTAGAGGATAGGTCATGCAGTACATTCCCACCTGGAGCTCTAGAGTTTGTTTGTTATTGTTGAATTTGAGTCCGAAGATGTTTCTTCTATTGATGATCTTCCCATTGTTGTTCGATACTTCCTGATTTTTTTATAGATGATTTATTTTTTCTTAATGTAGAGATACTGGTAGAGTTTACAATTGATCTGATTTTAGGTATGCAACCAACATTGATACCTTATAATCACATGGAACTATAAAAGTAAAAAGAGATCAAGATTCAGTTGGAAGACCTATTAGAAAAAGTTTTTGTTCACCCTAGAATTTCACCTTTGGAATCCCATGTGCACTTTTATAAGAATTCATATGGTTAACTTTGGTTATGAGTTGACTATAAGAAGTTTAAACATGTAACAATTAAGAAAAAATATCATTTGACTCATGTGGATGATATCTTTTATTAGTTAAAGGTGGAAAAGTGGTTTTCGAAGATCAAAATTTTGTTAGGTTATAAACATATTATATATCAGGATTCTGATATAACAAAGATAACTTTTAGGAGTAGGTTTTTCCATTATGAATATCTTGTAAATACTTTAGGTATGACTAATTCTCATACAATTTTTATGTCTTTGATGAATCAAATATTCCATCAACATCTTCAAACTTTTTTGGTATTTTTTGTGGATTATATTATGGTTTATTCAAAATCTGAGAGTGAGCATGATCATCATATGAGTTTGGTTTTGGAAATTTTGAGAATTCTCCATCAGTGTGGAATGTTTTCAAAATACAATTTCTAAATTCTATAAGTGAAGTTATTGGGGCACATAATTTCAAATCATGGATTATCAATTGATCCACATGAGGTTAAAAACAATTAATGGAAGGAACCATGAAAGATATTTGAAATCATGAGCTTACTTGGTATTCATAGATAATACCAGTGGTTTGTCATGGATTTCTCTATGTAGGTGTCAACTAGGACTTCCCTCACAATGAAATTGGTAAAATACACCTGGGATGAAAAGTGCTCGACTTCATTTGAGGAACTAAAAAGTATTCTGAAATCAACTCCTATTTTGATCTTATCTAGGACCGGTAAGGGATATGTGTTGTTTTGTGATGCTTTGGGTGATGTTTTGGGATGCACACTTATACTGGATGACCATGTGGTAGCTTATGGATCTATTTATCTTGGACCATATGAGAGGAATTACCCCCTCATGATTTAGAGCATCTATTTTCATTCATGCACTTAAGTGTTGGAGACACAATATTTTAGGGGAATGGTTCATGGTTATCTTTGATCATAAGAGTCTGAGTTATACCTTTTATCCTAATGACTTGAATATCAGGTAGAGAAAATGGGTAGAATTCCTTCAAGCATTTCACTTCAATATCGGCTACACCCCAGGAAAGGGTAATGGTGTTGCAGACTCTCTTATTAGGAATTCACAATTACATGCTATCCTAGAATCAAAGGAGGAGTGGAACCTTATGGAGCTTTTCAATTAATTGAATCTAGATGATCATGAGGTTGTTTTATATATTGTTCTGACCAGTGTCTAATTGTTATATTCTCTCTTGGAGTATATCATGTAGATTCAGTTGTAGGATGATGAGTTTCATAAGACTTGATAAATACTTTATGGTGGGGAGATAGTTTTACGTTGGTCTCTCTCTTCATATTTTACACGTCACTTACGGAAATAGATTTTTTTCCCTACATTAGTTAGGAGTTTGGACTTGTTTTATTTTCAAAGCTCTTCGTGGGCCATACATCCTTGCACTATATAAATGTATTATGACATGATAAGAAGACTCTTGTTTCTAGTTATGAAGCGTGACATTGTAGATTATGTGTCCTTCTATTACACATGCCAATGTATAAAGTCCATGCACATGAATCCTTCTGGATTTTTTCATCCCCTTCCAGTGCAAGTTTGGAAATGGGATGATGTATCTAAGGATATTGTTTTTGGATTTCCCTAGACACCTAAGGGAAGTATTCTATCTGGGTGTTTGTTCTTTTGATGATGGAGTCTAATCATTTAATTTTAATCTGAGACACCACTTTATTTTAATATCTATGTAATCTACTTGTGTAGTATATCATGATGATACGTGGAAGTTATTCTTCTATTTTTTCAGATAGGGGTCTTAGGATTACCTCAAGGTTCTGAATGAGTATTCATGGGGTAATGGGAACTGTGATAAAGTTGAGAATAACATAACATCTACAGAAAGATGTCTAGACGGAGCGTGTAATTCATATCCTGGAGGATATTCTTCATTCCTATGTCTTGGATTACAAAGGATCATGGGATATCCATATGGGAATGATTTAGTTTTATTAAAACCAATAATTATCTGTTTTCAATTAGAATGGATCCCTTTCTAGTTTTGTATGGTCACCCTTGTAGATCACTTCTTTTTTGGGAAGAGGTGGGTGAAGTATCTCTATATTGACAATGTATGGGTGAGGAAATGTCTATAATGATTCAGGATGTGCGATGAGTCTGGTTATAGCCTAGATTTGAAAGAAATTGTATTTAGATTGGCGGCGGTGGCCCATGGAATTTCTCATAGGTGACTGAGTATTTATGAATGTTCCCATCGTTTGGTTCACCATCGACTTGGAATACATGTAAAGTTGGATCCAAGATATGTTGTACCATTTGAGATCACAGACTGGCTCAGACAGTTTTCTTATTAGTTAGCATTACTAATTTATATGATTGGAATTTAGGATTTTCATGTTCCTTCTCATGTTCTGTGTTGGGAAGAAATTGAGTTAGAGTCAAATGCTTCTATTTTGGAGGAACCAGTTGATATTGTTGACTCTCAAATGAAATTATTTCATGGGAAATTGATTCTATTGGTCAGGGTTCTATGGAAACAAGGATCAGATTCTCAGGGGACTTGGGAATGTGAATCATTGATGAGGGAGTAGTGTCCTCATCTTTTTCTGTGGATTAAATCTTACACATGAATTATAAAGGACGAAAAGTGTTTATGGTGGGGAGTTTGTAACATCTCGTTATATTGATTAGGTAAGTCTTTCCCTCTATCCATGTTCTATTTTTGTTTTAAGTCTTTAGTTTTTTTTCTAGCTTTTTTGTAGGATGAAAAGTAGTTACACATCATGTAATGAGTGTTGGATGTTAGTTGATAAAGGAAAGATCACGTTGTGAACCGGTACATGTCATTAATGTTGATTACACATCCTGTATGGTTTAAATGATGGATTTTTATTCCAAGGCGATGGGTTTTTGGAATATATGTAATGTGGCAGTTATAAATCATGAATGTGGGTTACACATCATGTGATGACCTGCATCTTGATTTTAAAGACATCACGTGGTCTCTTTGTTTCAATTACTTCACCAGTTATTTATGGCTCTCAAACTAAGGAAGTTATGGCATGTTTTTTAGATACTCAACCACTTCTAGATCAGTCTGTTCAATGTATTATCTTCGTTATGATTGCATTGAGTCTCTCCAGGTATTTTGTTCATTTGTTTAATTGTTTCTTTTTATCACAGTAGTTACATAGGATTGGATTATCAGAGTCTTTGGTTTAATGTAGTTAGATCTTCATGGTTTCTTTTAGATTTGTTATGTGATCTCATTCTGGAAGCCTTTTCTTCTATTGGACATGGTGTAGTGGGCGTTCATCATTGATGCATGTGTGTTTCATATCTTCCACTGACCCCTTGTATTCTAAATTGAATAAATCTGGGTTTGGATTTTATTTCACGTCCTTACATGATGTTGTTGGGTTTCATTGATGGTGGATTTTAGTATAGGAATGTTTGACCTGAGATTTGAGCTAGGTGGTTCGGTCTCTAACCTATAATAATAACCATTATTATTTTTGTTTATGAGTTGATTCCAAATGAATGATTGGTATGATTTTTTTGGGTTTGATGAAAAAGGTGCATCAATGAAAAAATGGGCTTCCCCTAGTTATTGGTAAATGAAATGGATTGTAAAATGGATTTGACTTGTTTTCAAAAGCATTAAAAGGGGATCGTGAAAATGAGATTTTGAGTTACCTTGGGTACTTAAGTGGAAGCTTTAGATTGGGGCTATCATCCATTGTTTTGTGATTATCAAAGTTGTTTGTCTTGGGGTATTCATCTGTTTTCTAGGCTTGTTGTTCAAGTTGACCGATATTGTCATTTTGGGGGTTTTACTCATGGGGTATTCCTCTGCATCCTAGTCATGGGTTCTCAGATCAGATTTGTGCACATGATTATTACGGTACAAGTAATCTGTGGCTAGGACCTGTATTATTACATGGAGATATGATACCTCTGCTTTTATTGTATTTCTTGGCTATCTAAGTTAGCCTTCATATGCATGTTTATGCTTTTGAAAAATGATATAGAAAATATTCTTTGAAATTTATATACCTTATTTTGTTTAGAATTATAGAAAAGGGAAATGTTTACCATGTTTTATATAAAACTGATTTTCTACTTATCAGGCCATGTTTTTATTTAAAATGATCATAAAAGATTTTTTATATAGAGACTTGATACAGAAGACCTAGGTGGGATCTTACTAATCTAGTTAGCTCACTCCATGCACACCTATTTGGTGGTACATAGATCTTTGTTTGTCTTATAATGTAGGTAAAGGAAAGGTTATTCAATGAAGAAGTGGGGTTTGTGTCAGTTGTTTGGGTAGATGGTGGTGAGATGGTGGGAGTTCATCCATACCTTCGTTGGGAGTTGATGTAGGGCTTTTAGTCACTTCCTGTTGGACTTATATTTGAATTGTTTCTACTTTTTCTATTTTCCATTTCTATTGTTTTCTTCTAGTTATAGAATATATATTCTCTATTATTTTGTTTTTTATTTCTTGATTTATATTTTTGTATGCCATCTGGTTTTTTCAGTTGGGTGAAATAGTTCCCTCGGTTGTGTTGTTTGATGTCTGGATGCCTCTCACCAGCTCGTGCAGATCGGGAACCCCCTTTGGGTATGTGAAAAAAAAATTCGGGTGTGGGGTTTGAGGGAAACCCAAGATGTTTTTTCATATTTTTCATTACCAAACATCACCTAAACTTGGATTTCCCATTTTACTATATTTATATTGTATAATATTAAAATATATTATTCTTCAATGTTGTATATATGGATGTGGAAATTTCTCACACAAAATTTGGCATCCAATGGAATTTTGGATCCAATATTACAGATATTTTCCAAAACCATGTTCTTCAATCCATTTTTATGTCGAGTTTTTCCTTGGTCTAAATGTGAATGCTTTTATGTCTATGAAGATACCATCAAATTATAACCATTTATTCTAAAACATTTTTCCACCTATATCTTGAATTTATCCCCACAAAATTGAAGCTCAATTTTATGTCCACATTTGGAGGAAAGTGATGAATTGTAAGATGTTTTAAAATCCAGGATAGAATTTTAGGATGGGCATTCAAGAACAGATTGGGGACTTGTATGTTTAGTTTGACCTTGAAATTTTTATCCAACTTTTTTATGGATATTCTCGATTAAATTTTATATTTTCATCAACATTGGTATTTTGTATTAATGCCATAAGTTCAATCATTATGAATTATCTAGAATTATCCACATATTTGGCGGGACTTATTATGTGGTCCATACGACTCTTTAGATGGATGAATTAGAAAAATATCTATTTTAATGATTTGTAATAAATTGAATAGGAAACCCTAAAAACAAGAATAATACATTTTTATAACTAGGGTGATAGTTTTGATTAAAATATTAAATAGACACGAGTCCAGATTAAGTCAAATAATGCTAAAAAATTATATGTTATATCAAAACATGGGTATTTCACACCAATTATGCACTTTTTATTAAAAATATGTAAAATTAGTGGATGATAATTATGACTAAATGAATAACATCATGTGACATGGATGATTTAATCTAGATAAAGTTGTTTTGATATTTCCAAGGGGATATGTGAGATGGGACCCAAGCATGGGTCATGACCATTTTCCTAATGACTTGGAATAGAGTTCCCAATGGCCTTAGTGGGAGTTCTCTTAAGATGGTCTCTGGTTAGTTAGACTAGATTTTAAAGTGTAAATTGGAATAGGATCATACAGAACTCTTGAGGATAGGTCATAGAAGGTCCATTGGGTTGGGAAGCCACCACAAGGTTATGAGTGTGAGTTTGTACAAATGAGAATAAAAATATATGGGTTAGTGGGACTCAAAAAATTCCCTCATGGGAAGGATAATTATGCAGAGTGGTTTGGAATGTTATTATTTAATTATCAATATAGTTTTGAGGATATTAGAATGAGAGGTTAGATAGATGATGATATATTATTTGAGATACATGTCTACATATTGAGTGACTATCACCATGGTGATAATATTGTGAAATTATGAGAGAGGATACAATACCCTACATGTTTCATTAGTGTGTCTAGTTGTTTGTATGATGGATACCTATAATGGTTGGATAACCTTACCTTGAGTGATAAGGTGGTGGAAGAACCCTACCTTGAGTGAGTAGGTGGTAGTTATGATGTGATATGAGGTCCTACCTTGAGTGTAGTGGTAGTGGTTAGTGTGATGTGATTGGTAACTAGATATGGATGACTGACCTCACCTAGAGTTGGAAGATGATGGAAGATACCACCATGAGTGAGAGTACTAGGACAAAGTAGTTGTGCGTTATGAGATAGGATGGATGGACTCTCCTTGAGTGATAAGGTGTTAGAATTGACCATACCTTGAATGAGAAGGTTATGGTTAGACTATTATGTATGGTGTGGTATGGGACAAGATGTCTGTCCAGACCATGAGTGAGAATGTGATGACATGGACCATACATTGAGTAAGAAGATAGGGGTCAAATTGTGATGTGGACCCTGATCTTGAAAAAAGGGTATTTTTGTGACTTATTATTATTTGTATGGAGTTTGGGGTGGTCCCAACCAGAAGTATGAGGGTAGTGATAGACACATGGTATGAAAACATAACTTAAGTCTCTATGTATGGGTTTGGATCTACGGAATAAGGTAATTGTTCTCTGGCATAGGTTGATGTTGGTATGCTCAAGTATAGTGGTGTCTATGTTATCACATGACTACCTAACGTGCATTCTTATGTGTATTTATATTTTATTATTGATTTCCTCATATGTATAAATGTATATTATGGAATATATTAGGGGTGCTTGGTGAGATCCTAGTGAGATATATTTCTCACACCCTATATACGCACCCTACTATGTGTGCATTCTTTATGTATGTCCAATTATTGGGGGATCATCCTAATATCATTGGGATATTTCCACTATATTCATAAACATATTCTATCAAATATTTTGTACAGACTTGTTAAATTAGTTCAAATACTTTATCAATTTCTATAAGAGGTGAGTTTATTTCTCTTCTCAAAATAGAACCTAGTATGATATTATAGGAAAATAGTATTAATAAAAATTTATAGTGGGGTGGGTTCATAATCAACCTATAGTGTTTCCTCTAAAACATAATGTTTAGTCCTAAAGGAAGTTGAAACCAAAATACTTAATGTTTTACCTCTTGTTGTGGGATTATTTCTGGATATGTTTCAAAAGGATTTATTGGGTAGCCTCATAAATGTGAGGTGGATTTACTTATTTTTTTTTTGTACCAATAAATAATCTTATTTTTATTTTTACATACCATTTTTCACCAAAAGAGATGAAATAATTGATAGTTTATCTTAAGGAGTAGGAGTCTGATGGTTTAATTCAACCTAGTTCTTCTTCTTAGGGTGATCTGGTTCTCTTTTCTATGAAATTTGATGGTAGTCTA
This sequence comes from Viscum album, assembly GCA_963277665.1. Lineage (NCBI taxonomy): Eukaryota > Viridiplantae > Streptophyta > Magnoliopsida > Santalales > Viscaceae > Viscum > Viscum album. Next base: position 1,960,235,468 of record OY728126.1, read on the forward strand.
TACCCATGCATACATTATTCAAAATTTAATCATGTAACTATTAAAACCCAATATTAATTTCCTATAATTGATGATATATTGGACTAATTTAAAGAGGAAAAATTATTTTTGACGATTTATTTGAGATTTTGGTAACATCATATTAGGGTGATACTTAAGGTTATTTTGATAATATCCTTTGATTTCCATATGGGTATTTTGATTGATTTGTTTTTCCTTTTTTAATGGAGTGTATTCCTTCATTTTTAATGGCTCTCATTTAAAATATTATTCAAATATATTGGGGATTGTTTTTTAGTCATTGTGGATGAAATATCAATGTACATGCAGACCAATAACGAACATGGTAGACATATTTATATGGTTTTAGGAACATTAAGGGAACAAAATATTTTTGTCAAACACTCAATATGTTCATTCAATATTTTTGAAGTTAAATTATTGGTGCATGGGGTTTCATTAGATTGAAATATAGTTGATCCCAAGAAATTTTTCGTAGTAATGCATTGGGATGTACCAAAGAACATCTTTGAGGTGAACAGTTCCATTAGGCCCATGGGTTATTACTATCATTTCATTTGAGACTTCTCAAATTTAATCATTCCTATGAGGATCTGAAAAAGGTGGTGAACTTCATCTAGTCAGATTAGTGTGAAATGAATTTTTAGGAATTTAAAAATATACTTACATCAAAACCTTTGTAGATATTTCCAAAATTGGATAATATCATTGTGGTATATTGTGATTCTTCTTATGTGGGTCTGGAATGTCTCTTTATGTAAGACCATCATATGGTGCCATATGAATCTTGGATCTTACTCTTGAATGGGTTCAATTTTTCTATAATAGTTTGGTGACATTATAAAGTAACCAAAATTCATATTCTAATCATAGGTGATGACCAATGAAATTTTTTATTTTGATCATATATTTCATTTCATATCCCCTTTACTAGGCCATTAATGAATGGTAATGAAGGGGAATATCTCCCCATTAATTCATTTGATTCTTTAAAATCATGGAGTGTGTGCTGGAAATAGACTACTGGTTCGCTTTACTTCCTTTGTTCAATGAGAGGTATAATGTTTTTTCATTACTCACAAATAAGGATTTATTTATACACCATACACATGTGGTATGGTATAGAAATATATAGTTTGATTCTGATACATATTTTATATAACAACATGTTTATACCAATGTCTGAAGAAAGAATATATTATATGGAACGATCATTCCATTGGTACTATTATAATGGAAAGATGAATAATATTTTGAGTAGACAAGGGAATGTGAAGATAATATAATAACATAGTGAATAGGTTTCTTTACCTTGAATCCATCTAAATATTATTGTGGATGACAAGTTGATTTTGTGGATTTTGTAAACATCATCATTTCTTAGTTTTTTTTAAATTTATTTTTGGCTTCTAAGGTTCTTCATTAATTAACATTGGATTTTTTAGGGAGTTATAGGTTTTTTATGAATCTAGGAAGACGTGAAAAAAACGTTTGAGTGTGCTAGAGTAGTACTGAAAACCCTATTAGATAGATCATAGTACCTAATAGAGCTAAGGTGGATGTAAGAGCCACTATTAGATATTAGGGTACCTAGTGGAATGGGACCAGGTACCTATTATACCATCATATTTTTTATTTTATAGTCTATTTTATTCCTTTTAACTCAATTTTATAACCCATAAACACATTAGGTTGACATTTCCTCTCAATTTTCCACAAATTGTTATTATTGGGAGCTCCTCTTCCACCTCCTCTAAACCACCTTCAATTTATTTTCCCACCATTATTTGGATTTATGACCATGTTTTTATGGTATTGCATTGTTATAAAATATATGTTATTTATTCCAATCTCTCATTATTTTCTACTGATATTTAAGTATTCCAGGGTATCTATAAATCTATCCTTTATCTAAAGTTGTTAATTTAATGATCCACGTTGATCGTTGTTTCTCTAGGTTGTTGAAAGTTTTTTTAAAAATAATTCTTTTTATTTTGTTGCTTCCATTCACATCATATTGATTATTTACTAGTTAGATTATTTACATAAACCTCTCTTTGGATTGATCTATATTTATTAAATCCATCATTTTTGGCATACCTATCTTTAAGGATTAAGGCATCACATTTTTACAAGCATCAATGGATTTTTGTCTTCTCGTTCTATCATACTGTCAAGTGTATTTGTTGTAAGGGAATGGGGTGGAGTTAGGGATAACCAAAATAATATTTTCCATGAAAAAACATTAATAAAAATTCATTTTTACCAAAACCACTACTTTAATCAGTTATGAATTACATATTCTATTTTACACAATATTTGGTCGTGTCTCTTTAGTTACACACATTTAAATTAGAGATAAATACTATAACATATGACTTTTATTTCATGTATTATGATGAATTATGATATGTTATTCGGTAATTTCACAATAAATCATTGTTTATGGTATAATCGGGTATCACTTTGGCCCAATTACTAATAAAATATGTCCCCATGGATCATTGGTTACCGTTGTAATGACCCACATCATTATGGGATTTTGAATTCAAAAAAAGTTTGATTTTTTGGTCTTGAAGTAGGGGAATTTTTTGAGAATTGGGATTCAGATCAGCATTTTTAGGGTTGTAAAATCTTGATGAGATGTTATTAGACATGGTTTGGGACCCAATATGTTCTTTAGGTTTTTTGGTGAACATTATAGTGGGGTATAGGTGACCCCATTAATGAATGTTACTTATTGATGGCTCATCATGCTATGATGGGTGAGAATCGCATTGTGACAACAAATCATAAGAAGGCTCTATGATGTATAGTGGTAATACCATGATATAATAAGGGAATCCATACCATGGGTGTTTGGGAATTTCCAATAAAAGGGGTGTTGTTTTGTGACATAGAGGGGTCGTTCCATAATGTTCTTTTGTTTTGGGTTGAGCCCTCTTATTGGGGAAGTCGCACGATGACCCATAGGCATCACATTGTGATAGAGGTTGGTTAGTAGATGGGCCATCTTCTAAGGGGTGATCTTGTCATGTTTTAGAGGGGTTACATAATGACAAGTTTCTTAGACTCTTTTTTTAATAGGGGATATATCGTATTTTGGCGATTATACCCCCATTAATTATAGGTTTAATAGGTGATGAGAGTGGGTCATTTTGGACACCTCTCCCCCTATTATTCAATCCTTTTAATTACCCATGATGAAGGATGAATTTTTAGGTGATTCCATGGTGTTTTAATGGGATTCACTCTCTAAAATTCATTCATTCTTGTTTACCATTCATCATGATTTATTTTAGATCATCTGATCCGGGGTTTCAATATTGATTCTATTAGGTAATTATGGTATCAATCCATGATGTTATGTCTTTTTCTCATCATGTCTAGAGGAGATCCCGTAAAGATTAAATGATGATATTTCATACAGTTTTGGTTATTTGATAATTCCAGATATGTTTTTAAGTGATTATACCTCATTGGTTTAATATAAACAATTAATTATAAATTGTTATAATTAATTATATAGTCATTATGGCTTGAGATAGGAGCTCAATAGTTGATATGATCTTGGATGAGGCATGGATGTTCTTTCCCAAGTATGAGAGGAACTTGGAGAGGATTGTAACATAATTATGAGGTTGGATGCCCATTTGATACAACACCATATTAATATTTATGCATGAGTGTACATGCCTACATATTTTTATAGGATTGGATAAAGGGTTTATGGATTGATAGTTCCCCTAGTCAATTAATGTTGATGGAATTGAGCCTCTATGATCTTGATAAAGGGATAAATTGATCATTTTGTATTTTGGAATCTCAGAACAACCATGTTTCTAATGAAAAAAGGTTCTAATTGTGTAACAAGAGTCCTTGGGTAGGTCTCAGGATGTTAGATGAGACATAAATATATTAGGTGGTTTTTCTAGAGCTAATTGAGTAGGCATGAGAGTCCAAGGCCTTGGGATGACATGTGAGATGATTGTACATTTCATTCTTGGTAAGGAACACCCTCTTGATGGTGAGTTGGTAATTACTGTGTGTAATGAGTGTGATAAGTCCATTGATGTTTAACATGGTATTTTGAATATTGGTTTTCTATGAATGATTAGTTTGAGAGGTATCCTGAGGTAGAGGTGCGATGAGACCCATGTATGGATCATGGGGATTTTTATAGGAATTTTTATCATTATTAAATCATACTTAGTGTGATTTTGATTGAGATAGTCCCTAATTAGAGAGTTTGGGTTGTGAGGAATAATCAAAATAGGGATTGGATAGGCCTCTTGAGGGTAGGTTTAGATAGGTCATATGGGTTGTGATAACATTGTAGGGAATTAGATACAACTTGGTGTCAATGAGAATAGATCTATATTGCCTTGAGTAGATTCTCCTCTAGGGAAATATGGGATTTGATATGTGTTCATGAAACAATCAAATGTATTGAGGGGATATAACCCTGGTTATTAGATTGTAAATTTTTGAAATGGGTTATATACCCTACCTTTTATTGCATGAAAGTACTCGACTGTGTACATGTGATCTGTGTCGAACCATTATATGGACACTGATGACCCTTAACACCTATCCTTACATTGGTTGAGAAGGTATTAGAAAGATCCTACCTTGATTGATAAGGTATTGGTTAAGTTGTGATGTCATATCAGACCCTAAATCTAGTGATAAGGTACTAGTAAGCGTAACATATTTACCTTAAATGAGAAGGTATTAGCATGGGCCACCTTGAGTGAGATGGTTTGTCTAGGTAATTGTTTTGTATAATACCCTACCTTGAGTGATAAGTTAGTGGTTATGATAATTTTCTCATCTTGTGTGAGAACATATTGGAATTAATCTTCCTGAGTGGGAAGGTTGTTCTCATGTATAGTACGGTATGTGATATGGTTGATAGACCCTAACATGAGTGATAAGATATAGGTGGAATGTGGATATTCTCCCCACATTGAGTGAGAAGGTTTTGGATGGTCCCCCTTTAGAAGAAGGTAGATTTTGGAGAAGAATATGGAACAATGTCCTGAGAGAGAGGGTAGTGGTCAAGACTTTCTAAGAAACCCTATAATGTATCATTGAGTATGGTTTGAGATTCAATGAGACACAATATCATACATCATCAGGTAGTGGTTTTGGATTTTTATGACACTAAACCCTACGTCTTTTAGTATAATATTGTAAATGTGGAATCAGACAACTAGCATTTAATAGTCCAAAAAATGTATGGTCGGGTGTTGTGGTGGCTTGTTTAGAACATGATGACCTAACTTGAAAGTTTATTTTCTTACATTTATATTCCTTATGCATGCACATATATTAGGGAATATATTAAGGGAACATGGTGAAATCATACCAAGATGTATTTCTCACACCAGCATAGACACTCTGGTGTATGTGTGGACCTTATGACTACCTTATAGGTAAGATCACATAACATGTTGTGGATTGTGATGGGGTAGATCGATTTGGTATTTATGATTAGGATGAGTTGAGTCTCAGGGATGGTAGTATATTTTATTCTATACTTAATTAATTTATTATTTTTTAAATGAAATCATCATGATGGGCGATCATTTTATGTATAGCTGCTTGAATACCTCATGGTATATCTGTTATATAATAATTGATTTATTTATTATGGGTGATCTGATAGTTATTGTGGATGATGTTTTGTTTTTTTATTTATCCTAGTTCAAGGTAATAGTATCCTAAATTATTGATTTTTCCCCTCACCACTAGTCGGTGACCTCTGTGGTATGGGTAGTCTTTCTTGGGGCCATGTGGGAACTCTGGTAGGGGAAATAGGAAGTGGTCCCACGTTATGTCATCCCAGCCATTCCTTGGTATTTAATATTATATTAATTAATATATAGCGAGAATTAATAGACCATGAATGGTGGATTCCCTATATACATTTGATAATGTTGAATTTAATATTCATTTTAATGTGAAAACTCATTCCTAATATGAGATGTTTACGGTTTCCTTTATTCAATATTAATTATAGTGTTCCCTTATGGCACTAAATATTATATATTGAAATATTATACTTGAATTTATTTCTTAAATCATATTGGTTATACAATTTATTTGAAAATAATATTCTCATGATTTATGTTATGATTCAATAATTCTCATTATGTTTAGTTACATTTTGTTGATACTACATATGTTAAACTATTGTTTCTTTGTATTTCATATGAAATTTTTAATCCTTATTTTGTAGGCATTGGGATGGGATATATTTGTTGGTTACACATTGGAATTCATTATATAAACATTATAAATTCCATACCAAAGGAGATGAGATCTAATACATAGGAAGGACCATATATATGTGGTTGTAGATATGTAAATGTATAAACATTACTTCCTATGATAAGAGGTTCCTCTTTGCTATGGATGGTATTTATATGGTATCTCCCCTAAAGGGGAAAGGTTTCCCCCAAGGTTTGAGTGATTTATAGACAGTTCCTCTCTAGAATGATGTTTATTGATATATATATATATATATTCATATAAATATATGCATATAAATAAATTCAGATGTGTAAATCTACACATATATAAATTTCCTCATATAGTGGGTGGATTCAACTAGATATTTCTGATGGAAAAGGCCCCCTTGGAGGATAAGTACCATACATGGGTTCTATGCATGTCATGAAGTAGGTTAGACCAATGAGGCTGAAAATTATTAATTTAAATTTGATACATTCTCACTGAAAATTTTTAATTGAATAAAATGGTCATTTTTTATCATGATTACTTGTTTAGAATATTTATTTTTCTATAATGCTTTCATGTTTAAATAGTACTCTTTTTTGTTACCTATTAATGATTTTATGATACTAGCATCCATTATATTCTTGAATTCAACACTTGAATTTATGACACAATGGATGAGGTTTGGTGGTGACTTCCTTATGTTTTTCTATACATTCACACAACATGTGTTCTTTTAGTACACATTGAGACCTTGTTTTTCATGACCCATGTAAAGTAAAATCCCTTACACATGGGGTATGGGGTTACCAAAGTATGGGGAGTCAATTCCATTGGCCTCTAATTAGGGATGTGATCTTTTAGAGTTCTTGGTGGACATTTAGAGAGGATAAATAGAGGCTATCTCTAGTTGTTTTCATTGAGTATTTCACCTTTAATATTACTATTTTTAGACCCTTAGTGAATGTTTTGTTGTATCACATAATGTAATGTAGTTAATGGTCTAGTTTTATAATTTTTATATGTTTCATTGATTTTTGGGACTATTGTGTATTGTAAATATGTGTTAGTATAATTATTATGTTATGTGTTGATCATGCATTTTCTGATCAACTGTTCCATTAGAGGATTCTTATGTTGGTGTCTCTTGAGTAACATCCCCCAGGGTTATTATAGAATTTTGGATTAACCCTTTATTCTTATTTTGGTTTATAGTATTCTTTTTCAAAAAGGTTAAATCATATCCCAATAGTTTGATAGTCATCATTCAATGTTTATGTTAAAGTCTATCAATTAGTCGGTGTTACAAAGGTCTAATAGATATTTGGATTTGGTTTCTATATGAATACAAGTTGGAAAATTAAAAAGGTTCTAATGGGTTTTAGGATCCTCAAATATTTAATTAAAGTGGAGGAGAATTGGGAAATTAATTTCTTTAACATTCCATCACCGAACATCCATATTAACCTATTAAATTAAGTGAATTTCTTACTATTTTAAATTATTTCCTTATTCTATTTTGAATAGTACTGATTTTATTAAATTAATAAACAACCGCACCCATAAAAAATGCACAAAAAACAAGGATAATTAATTTAAAAGGTTTACTATTCAATATGAATGGAAACAACCATAGTATGAGCTAGAAAACCAAAGATCACATAATCCACTAATCATCAAGGATGGATAAAATAATATTTTATCCTGAAAATATAATTACTTAAAAAAAATTGGGGATTATGTAACAATATCTCACATAATTAATTATATAATATTTATTAATATCATAAAATTGGTCTTAATCGATAAATAGAAACTCTAATTTTTTATATATAAAATCCGCATTCTCATCAGTTATTCACACGTTGATTTTTTTCTACATTAAGTAAAAAAATAATGTTTGAAAACCTAATACCATATATACTTCTTCAATGATAAATCATGATGTCAGGATCTAACCCAAATACCGTTGTACATAGATACCTAATCCTTCCCTAACATATCTTGATGTTAATTCCTAATCCCCATGAGTTGGTGATAAGAACCTGGCATTAAATATGAAATCAAAGGGAATGGTTTTTCCCCAAGAACTTTAAACAGAGTAAGATAAATCAATGAATGGTCAGTATTCCAAACACTCCTCAAAGAGAAATGTACCATATGTAGATAGATATACATCCCAAAGTAAAACATCATCCCAAATAGATGATAAAACATTATTAAAACAAGAGATCGCAACTACATGAAATAAGTGGGTCACAACTACACTGGTCACCACCCTCACTCATGGTCCTATTATCAAGAACATCTACGTCCACTAAGTGGAACTTTACCTTTTCATTAACTCAAAATAACAATGATAAAAACTCCCAAAGATAATGGTAGAGTGTGATCAAATGATCTTTGTTTGATTTTACCAAATGTTCCATAAGTAGTTCTTGTAGGATCTAAATATGAATGTAGATTCTCAATTACAAGAGGGGGTGAATTGTAAGTTTAAAAACTTTTGTTTTTAACCTTAAGGAAAACTATGTTTAACAATGTTAGACAAGATAAATTCACAAGACCTCTTCTAGTTCTACAAACTTGCGAGGTTCTGGAAATGTTCTTCTGGAAATGAAACTTTAATAAAGTTTACAAGGAAAAATATTCTACCTTAAAGCATATAGAATCTTACCTATCAGATTATTAAAAAGAACAAGAATGTATAAAAAGGATATAATATCTTCTTTAATCAAAAAACTGTGGAACTAAAATTGAAACAAAAAAAAGTAACAAGTATGAAATCTTTTAACCCAAAGAGAATGGTATCCAATAACCTTGGATAAAGGTACCTTGATTTATATATTCTAGAAAGTCTGTCTTACCCACACCAGGGAAATCCCTCGATAGAAATATCATAATCAATCTTTCTATCCTCACAAGCCCTCAAACATTAAGGTATTCAGAACCTCTATCTTCCTATCCACGGAATTCCTCTATCTTTAAGGTAGTCGGTACCAATATCTTCCTATCCCTAAAAGTCATCAATTGTACACAACAACAATCAGAGTCACACAAAGAAAGATAAACAAGATGTTTAGTAAGCATAAGGCATGAGAGTATCTCTCTCTAGGAATCACTTCAACAACATTCAATCTCTAGAGTGATGGATCAGGTCATGAGCTCATTCAAATGAGATCCTATTTATAGGCACTTCTCCAGTGGTCGGTTACCTCCTCCGACGGTCATATTATTCCTTGAATTTTAGAGGAACATGTACACGTGTCACTCAAACAATGATTAATGATAAAAAAATGTATGACATTATTTCATGTCTATAACAAGGTTAAACTAAATAAGTTTTCTTTACCAAATCGTTTTTTCGAAGTCTAAGGAAAAATAATGTTTGGAGTCTAATAAAATGATAGTTTAGAGACTATATATCATGAATATTAAGATTTTGTTTTCCAATGAATTTGAACCTGAATTCTATAGATTTCAAAATCTGAATTCTAATAAATTCAGACTCCAAATTCTGAGGAATTCAGAGTTTGAATTCTGATGAATTTAGAGTCTTAATTCAAAGGAATTCAGAGTCTAAATTTCATAGAATTTGTATTCTGAATATCAGTGAATTCAGAGTCTGATTTTCAAAGAAATCGGAGTCTGATTTTCAAGGAATTCAAAGTCTAATTTTCAGAGACTTTGGAGTCTGAATTTCAAGGAATTCGGAGTCTGAAAATAGAATACTCTATAACCAAGGATTTATATGATTTTGAGGCTTTAAACATGAAACTGAATTTTACCCTTAGGAATAAAAATTGCTTGTTTTATAGAAATTATAAAATGAACAATGAAAACATGTGTAAGGATAAAAGTTTCATGGGGAAGGATTATTATCCTTATTAATATAATTATTAGGGAAAAAATAATTTTCCTTAAGATAGAGTGTTTGTGATTTTCAAAACATAGAGGAATTGAAAAGACATAAGGAAACCTTAATGACTCAACAATATCCCCCTTTTTGGAAAGCACAAACATCCTTAATAAAAATAATATAAGGACATAGAAAATTTATTTATGAATAGAAAAGAAAAACTATTCTCCATTTACATATGAATCATAGTGAATACAACTAACTCCCCATTAGGTTTTGAAATCCCTATGGATCATATTATTTATTTCCGGAATAGGATTTTTCGTTTTCTTGCCTACAAAAATATTCTTTGATAAGAACTGCCCTGAGATTGACTCCCCCTTACATAGGGAAATATTTTCTTTACTTAGTATTATTTTTGCCATTCCTTTCTCCCCTTTTGTGGTTTTAAAAAAGTAATAAAGAGAATAAAAAATGGTACCTCAAATATTAGTACTAAACAACCAAATATACGAAGAACAACCAAAATTCCATTATGATTGAAAGAATTTGTACAATGAAGAAAAAAAACAACATATCAGAATGAGGTAAAATTTTCCTAATTTCTACTTCGGCATTAACTTATTTACAATAGTTTTCATCTTCTGTATCTCCTTGTGATCTTCTTCCACTCACTTGAGAAACTGATCCTGATCTTTATTTTTCTTTTCTAAGCCTTTGATCTTCTCTTCCTGTACCTTATGAATACCTCCTTGATCCATAAAGACTTCTTCTTGCTTAAAATTCTTCTCTTCAAACTCAATTATGAGATCCCTTTTTCTCTTCTAATTCATAGCCACTGAATTTAACTTCCCATTCAAGTCCTTGATTTCTTGATTTTGATTTGTTTGTTTGTGAGTAATCTTATCCTCAAAACTCTTATTAAGATCATTAAACTTCCCATCTTTAGTGTCAAAGTCATCCTTCACAATTTCTTGAAATTCATCAAAGACTCTCAGGTCTTTGATTGTCTTAATTTACCAATTTTTAATCTTCTTGCATGATTTTTTATGAGCTTCATATTCAATGAAGATTGTTTTAAAATCAGTCTCAAGATTGAAAAAATTATCCATAAGCATGATGACTAAATATATTTTCTGATTAAAGGAGTGTTGAAGCATCTGTCACCTAGATTTTATACTCAAAAATAGGTTAATGGTGTCAACCAACTTCTTCAAATATTGTACCACAAAATCATGTCCAAAAGAAGATGATTCGGAATCAGATAGTTTTTTTTGGTGATGATTCTTTTTCTATCTCTTCATCTTTCCTCTTCAACGAAGCACCAACTTATTTCTTTTTCACCCAAGATTTCTTAGGTTTATTAACCAACAACTGCTTTCCCTTATCAGCTTTTGGAATGATCTCTTTTGATTTAGGTGATTCGTTCTCACTATCAGATAACCGAAAAATCTTGTCTTCCTCAATATTTTCTTTCTCGGCACCTACCAAAATATCCTCAGGCTGAATGAAGTCGTGGTTTCTACTTTCTTCTTCAGATAGTTTATTCACTTCTTCTTAGCCCTTTTATTCTTTTCTTAGTGTACCATGTTTTTAGGATTCTGGTTCAAATGATCAGATTGATAGTTTCTCAAAAGGAATCTACATCTCATGATATTCCTCTACTTGCCTTATCATATATTCAGTATTAACACTTCCTTCCTTCCTTCTTCTTCTACTTCTTCCTATTTCACAATTTCTTCTTCTTATTCTAGTTATAGAATCACTACCTTATTTCCTAAAGTCAGAGGGAGTGATTCTTTCAAAAAATATTCTAGTACTTGGATTTGTTTAGAGGCTTTCTCAGCAGCCTTAAGAAGGGTTTGAACTATCTTGGATTCAGAAATTTTCTTCCTCTACTTCTTTTCCTTCTCTTGATTCTCAAGATCTTCAGAAACCTTCAACTTTAAGGCTCTTTCCTCGGTAGGGTCCAAGACAAATGTTGGCTCCCCTTCCATCCTTTTCTTTTTTTTCTCTTCTCCACGTGGCCACCACTTCATCAGGGTATGTCTTTTGCTTATTTTGTTTTGGGGGTGCTGATTTAGTTTCCTTATCCTTGGGGATTTTTTATTTTTCTTCGGGTTCCTTCACCTTCCTCCTCCTTCAACATTTCTTGGAAGTTTCAGCCACTTTTAGTTTCTTTGAAAGTGCTTCAATTTTTTATTCCAATAGATCTTAGAAATATCCGAATTTACTATTGAATCCATCCGTAATCCTACTGAGAGTACCCTCAATCAACAACATCAATTTGAAATTACATGGCTTACATCTACAAGGAATTTTTAAATACATAAGACAAAGAACAATAATCTTGGAGAGAATAGTCGGATACATGATGATTTGATAATTCAAATTTCCATTCTTGATATTCTCAATTGTGACCAAGATATACTTGACTAATTTTATCTTCTTGAGGTTCACCATGATATCCAGAATATAGATGTCACTTTTCATAGGTAATCCTTATCCCCTTTTCTTGGAATAATAAAACCATGATCCCATAATTTAAGAATCTGAAAGACTGTAGATAGATAAACAGTCTTCAGATTCTTCACATCTTTCAGACCAAGGCTCTCTAAAGCCTTTTACTTCTCAGAAGAACTTGATACATACAGTAATTTATTGGTGCAAGATTCAGATTCACCTTCATAAGGAATTTCAATTATACTTGCAGCCTTAGTGTAGGAATGGGATTTGGAATTTCCATAACACTTGAAGGAATACATGTCTCTCCCTTCTTCATTGAAGAAACTTACTGTCTCATAGAATACAACCAACATATTCAGATAAACTGCATCCTACACCTTCGGTTCTGATACACATAGGATTTCCCATCCATTTGGCATGATATTCATTAAAATGATAGAATCATACATCGAAAAGAATTTTGTTTCAACCAACCTCTCTTATTATAATTTCCATTATGAGATTTCCTTAATAGATGACATTTCTTTCTAAGGAGAAGCTTGCATAGACATTCAGAATTAACAAAAACCTCAAAATTCGGAACGGCCTTAGGTAGAGTAGCTATGATTCAGTGCACCAAATCTTTCATAATTTATGTGTGACAACCATTGAGGGTCCTTATATAGTAATTTGAGGCAATGGTTCACCTTCCTCGATTGATCCAACGGTTGAAAAATTCTTCATCAGATCTGACGGTTGAGATGATAGATGAAGAAGAAATTTGGTAGGTTCTGATCTTTTGAGATTAAAAAAAGGATTTATGGAAAAGTGAATATGAAAACTTTTAAAAAAACATAATTCCAAAATTTGAAAAGATGATTACGAAAATTTGGGAAAGGAAACATACCTTCCGGATTTCCAGGAAAATTATTCGTAATGAGGAAAATTCATCTTGAAGAACATTAGACTACGAAAATTTGAAAATAAATTTAACTGAAAAAAATACAAAAATTTTGATTAGGAATATTTTGATTATGAAAATTTTATTACGAATATTTTCAATACGAAAATTTTCTTTATTAAAATTTTGATTATGAAAATTTTGATTACAAAAATTTTGATTAACAAGAAAATGTACTCCCCCTATAAAAATGAGTCTCTTACAATAAGAAGATTGATTTCAACATGATGTTTATATGGATGATTACGTTATGGTAATCATTCCTAACTTCGTTTAATGTATTCAAATCTATCAGAGGGTAAAGATTTTTTGAAAATATCAGCAAGTTGATCTTGCATTCTGATAAATTGAAGAATGATATCTTTTTTTGTGGTCTCTACGAAAGTGATGCCTAATATCTCAGTGTTTTACATGAAAGTGATGTGAAGGGTGTTTACTTAAGGAAGTGGCACCCATATTATCACACAATATATGTGTTTTTGGTAAAACTCATACCATAGTATGTGAGTTTGTGTTGCATCCACAACACTTTAGCACAAGAACATCCAGCTGCAACATATTCAGTTTCAACAGTGGAATATGCTACTGAGTGTTGCTTTCTACATGACCAATAAACTAATGAATATATTATGAAATGACAAGTTCCAGATATATTTTTCTTATCTGTTATACATCCACCAAAATCAGCATCCAAAAAAAATTTAAAAAAAATCATTTCTAGAAGTATAAAAGAGTCCTAAATTCATGGTTCCCTTTAAGTAGTGAAAAATTCATTTCACTCCCTTTAAATGGGATTCCGTAGGATTGGATTGATATCTTTCACATACACATACTAAAAACATTAACTCTGGACAACTAGCTTTCAAGTATAGTAGACTTCCTATCATACCTCTAAATGATTTTTTATCTACTGGTTTCCCAACTTCATCAAGATCCAGGGAATTTGAGGTACCTATGGGAGTAAATATACTCGTAGGGTTGTCATAAACATACTTTTTAATAATATATTTAAAATAAATGTGTTGAGAAATATAATTTCCTTATGATTTTTGAGATATTTAAAACCTAGGAAAAATGTAAAGTCACCCATCATACTCATTTCGAACTCATATTTCATTAAATTCACAGACAAATCAGTAAAATATTGCTTAGTAGAACAAAATATAATGTCATTAACATATATTTGAACAATCAAAACATTTTTATTATCTTTATTTATAAAGAGGGTTGGATCAGCACTTCCATTAACATAATTGTTTTGTAAAAAAAAGTGTAAGTCTAACCTACCAAGCTCCAGGGGCTAGTTCAAGTCCGTATAAAGCTTTGGTAAGTTTGAAAACATGTTCAGGTTGTCTTGTGTCTTCAAAACCAGGAGGATGTTTGGAAAAAAATTTAGTTTAACATAACCATTAAGGAAAGCACATTTAACATCCATTTGAAAAATTTTGAAATTAAATAATGTTGCAATGGAATGTAAAATACGAATAGATTCAAGTCTAGTTACAAGAGAATAGGTTTCTTCACAATGTATTATTCTCGTTGATTATATGCTTTAGAAAATAATATAGTTTTATTTCTTACTATGAATCTATTTTCATCACACTAATTTCTAAAAACCCATTTTACTCCAATAACAGAAGTTTCCATAGGTCTTTCAACCAAGGTCCAATCTCTATTCCTTTCAAATTTATTTAGTTCATCCATCATGGCTTTTATCCAATCATCATCACCTAAAGCTTCATCAGTTCTTTTTTGTTATAATTAAGAAAGTAATGCTAGATGTTCTACTTTATTTTTTTGAGGAACTTCTAGTCCATATAGTTTGATTTACATCACCAATGACACTATCAGAGGGATGATTCTTAATAAACAACTGATTTGGGTTTTCCAAAACCTATTCATCAATATATGGTAGAAAATATTCCGGGGTAAATTCTTTAGAAACATTTTCTTGAACAATTTATTTATCAGAAGGATCTTCTATCAAGGGTTGATAATCAATTTTTGAAAACACGTCTAAAGATGTAAGTTGAGGTTGTTTAAAAAAAGTATCAGTTCCATTAAATTTATCGTATACTATTTCTTCAATAGTAAATGTATTTTTATTAAAAACACTATAATCCTTAGAATTTGTGGAGTATCCTAAGGAAATTCCTTCATCATATTTTGATGAAAATTTATATAAATTATCATTATTATTTAAAATTAATACCTTGAAACCAAATACATTAAAGAAGGAATGTCTTGGGGTTCTACCATTCCATAATTCGTAGGGGGTTTTATTTTGAAGAGGTATAATCAAAAATGAATTTATTGTATAACAAGAAGTACTTACAGTTTTATCCCATAAATGTTTATATATTGAATACTCACTCAACATAGTTCTAGTTATCTCTTGAATAATTTGAATTCTTCTTTTAAAAACACCATTCTATTGAGGAGTTATTAGTGATGATAAGTTATGAGTAATGCATTTTATACTACAAAATGTTTCAAAATCGGAATTTTGAAATTCTCCTCCACGATCACTATGAATAGTTAACAATGGAGTATTTTTTCTCATTTTTAACTTGGGATCTAAAGATTTTGAAATAAGAAAAAGAATCATATTTTTTTTCTTGAATATAGACCCACATAAATCTACTGTAATCATCAACTAAGACAAATACATAATATTTCCTTTAATACTTATAGTTTGTGTTGGACCAAAAAGATCTATATGCACCAATTGTAATCCATCAGATGTTGAGACTTCACTGATTGATTTAAAACATGATTTATGTTGCTTTCCATATTAACAAGGATCAAAATCTTTTAAAGAATCATATCTAAGCTCTGGTAGATCCATAACAAGTCTCTTCTTAGAGAGTCTGCATAGGTTCTTAAGGTTACAGTGTCCTAACTTACTATGACATAACCAAGATTGATATTTCATTACACTAAGTCAAGGTAGATCATGTCTCCTAAGCTGTTCTATGTTTAGTGTGTATACATTCTCTTGCCTGTGGAAGAAAGAATAAACTCTTCCTTGGAATTTTGTTCTACGCATTTTTCATTCCTAATATTCACAAGGTAACCTTCATCACGTAATTGAATTATGATAACGAGGTTATGATTAAGACCCTTAACAAAAAATAACTAAAATCAATGTTTTTCCACGAAAACCAATGTTATAAGTACCAATAATTTCTTCCTGAGAATTATCTCTAAATGTTAATTTTCCTCCTTTCGTCTTGATAATCTCCTAAAAGATGTTTTTTACCAGTCATGTGTTGAGAACATCCATTATCTATGTACCATGTATTGTTGTTGGTACATTCTTTATTTTCCTAAAAATAAGAGTGTTATACTTTCGAACACAAACATTCTTGGATCCAAAAATTTCAGAATGAATAATATTAGAATTACACATTTTCCTAGAAAAATAAGCTTTAGTAAAACCTAAATATTGATTTTTATAAAGAAATTTTTTCCCCTATGTCTACCACACTGACATTTAGGGAAGAATGGAGCACTTTTAGGAACAAAACAGTAATTACTAAAAATAGGTTTAGAATTTTTATAACCAAAACTAGAATGATTCCTTATAGGTCAAATTTGGGAATACATCTTGTCAATGTTTTCCTTACCATTGTTAAAGTTTGAAAAACACTTCCTCATGGAAAATATTTTTGACATTAGTTTAATAACCATGTTTTTATCCTAAAAACATTAGTTTTAGAACTTGATTTAGTCTCTAAAATAATTTTCTTAGAAATAACATTTTCAAGATCCTTAGAAAGATTATCCTTTTTAGAATTAACTTCCTTAAAGTTTTCAGAAATACATTTAAAATCAAAAAATTTCTTATCAAGATATTGATAAAGATCTGATACTTCTATAGTTAAAATAGAAATTATAGAATTTTCCTTGTCAAGATTTTTCTCGAGTTTAGAATTTTCATTCTCAAGAATTTTAGCAAAACTATATACTTCTTAATATGTGGGTAATATATTATCTTTATCAGAATATGATTCTTCATATGATGACTTGTAGTATTTTTCGTTAGTATAATTTGTATTAAAGGATATGCTTTTGATAGTTTCAGCATTGTGTACCTTGGCCATTAGAAAATGATTTTCAATTTTAGTCTCGCAAGTAAACCAAGATTCTTCTAATCAGAAGATTCATACTCTGGGGATTTATTAGAAGAGTTACCTCCACTGGCACATCAGGTGTCATTTTCTTTGAAAACATTATTAGATATAGCTCTGTTGTACTTCTTTTTATTCCTCACAGTATGCTTTTCATTTTTATACTTTTTATTTAACATAGGGAAATATGGCCTTATATGCCCCGCTCTTTTGCATTCATAACTAGTAATTTCAGAGTCCTTCATTCCTTTTCATTCTTTGTTCTTATATTTATACTGAAATTATTTTTTCCAACTATATTGTCCATCCCTTGAGAAAGATTATTTATTTAATTTTCACTATGTTCTCTTTAACTATATTCAGATAAAACAGTTACTTTCTTAGACTTTGGTCTTGTAACCCCTTCAGGAGTCCTATCTTTTTTAGTAGTAAAGGATGCACTTCCATTTCCATTCTTCTTCTTATTCATATCAGCATCTCTTTTCATTATTGTCTCATATTGAAAAATAGTTCCATAAAGCTCATCGTGAGTAATTTTAGATAACTTCTTATTCTCATTAATAGTTATATTTTATTCCCACTCATTAATCATGATATCTATAATGATCTCCATAAGTTCCTCATCATCTGAATATTTTTCACCATAGATTGTAAACTGTTAACAATTTTCATAAACATTTGTTGCACATTGCACACTGGTTCTCTATAAGGAAATACAAATCCATGATATTTTGCTCTAAGCAATGCTCTTCTAGTTTTTATGACTTCAGATGTACCCAAATATGTAACTTCCAATTTCTTCCAGGTACAGTTAGCAACTTCAAATGAATATATATGACTATATATATTCCTAGTCATGGAACATAACAAATTATTACATACCTTTTAGTTTAGTTGATATTCTGACATTTCTTTATTGGTGAAATTTCTGACTTCCTTATCAAGAATCTTGTAATCTCCAGTAAGCATAAAAAAAATTTCCACTCCAGTATTAATAAAAAAAATTCATCATTTGATATCACAAATATTCAAAAACCTTCCCATCAAATATAGGTGGTCTAGTAGGATTTATATTTTCAATTAAACCAATATTCATTCCAGCCCTCTAAATGGAAATATTTTTCCACAAAACTAGTTAACAGTAAAAGCTTGTAAACAAGGATAAAAATCCTAAGCTTGGAAAATATTTAGAACAATGAAAACCTGACCAAGAAAACTTATATGTAAATATAAGTATTTCAGAGACCTTATCTGATACCGATTATAGGATCAAAATATGAATGTAGATTATCAATTACAAAAGGGGGGTAAATTGTAAGTTTAAAAACTTTTTTTCCAACCTTATGGAAAACAATGATTAACAAGGTTAAACAAGGTAAATTCACAAGACCTCTTCTAGTTCTAAAAACATGTTATGTTCCAAAAATGTGGTTCCATAAATGAAACTTATGAAAATTTTACAAGGAAAAATATTCTACGTTAAAGAATACAGAATCTTACTTATCAGAGTATACAAAAGAATAAGAAAGTATAAGAAGGTTATACTTTCTTCCTTTATCCAAAAATAGTGGAAATAAAATTGAAACAAAAAATGTAAAAAGTATGAAATCTTTTAACCCAAAGAGAAGGGTATCCAACAACATTGGATAAAGGTCCCTTGATTTATACTTTCAAGAAATTCTGTCTTACCCACACCATGGTAAGACCTCAATAGGAATATCAGAATCTATCTTGCTATCCCCGAATCCCTAGAACCTTAAAGTTATCAGAACCTCTGTCTTCCTATCCATGGAAGTCCTCGAACATTAAGGAAGTTAGTAACTCTATCTTCTTATCCCTGAAATTCCTTGATTATATACAACAACAATCAGAGTTTCACAAATAAATATGAACTAGATGTTCAGTATGCACAAGGTATGAGAGTCTCTCTCTTTCTACAAATCACATCAGCAACATGAAATCTCTAGAGTGATGGACTAGGTTATGAGCTCATTCAAATGAGCTCCTATTTATAGGTACTTCTCCAATGGTTGGCTCCCTCCTCCAAAGCTCATATTTTTCTTTGAATTTTAGAGGGACCAATACACATGTCACTCAAACCACGGTTAATTAGAAACAAAAAGTACGACATCAATTCATAACTATAAGAAGTGTAAAAAAATAATGTTGCTTAACCAAATATATTTTTTGAAGTATAAGGAAACATAAAGTTCTGAGTCTAAGGAAATAATAATTTGGAGACTATATATCATGGATATTCGGATTCTGCTTTCCAAAGAATTCGGAACCTGAATTCTATAGATTTCAGAATCTAAATTCTAATGAATTCTGAGTCTATGTTTTGAGGAATTCAGAGTCTAAATTTTAAGGAATTCAGAAACTGAATTCTATAGGTTGTGAAATCTTAATTCTAATGAATTTGGAGTTATAATTCTGAGGAATTCGAAGTCGGAATTATGAGGAATTCGAAGTCTGAATTTTGAGGAATTAATAGTCTAAATTCTAAGGAATTACAAGTCTGAATTCTAAGGAATTCAGAACCTGAATTCTTTAGGTTGAGAACTTTTAATTTCACAGAATTCTGAGTCTGATTTTCAGAGAATTAAGAGTCTAATTTTTAGAGAATTTGGGGTCTGAATTTCAGCAAATTCAGAGTCTGAAAAAAGAATACTATATAACCAAAGATTTATAGGATTCTGAGGATTTAGATGTGAAATAGAATTTTACCCTTAGGAATAAAAAGAGATATATTTTGAGAAATTATAAAATGATCCAATAAAACATAGGTAAGGATAAAATTTCCTTGGGGAAGGAAAATTTTCATTATTAGATAATTCATAGGTGAAAAATAATTTTCCTTAAGATAGAGTGTTTGTGATTTTCAAAACATTGAGGATTGGAAAATTCGTAAGGAAACCTTATTGAATCAATAGTTTCAATACAAATAGACCATTTTATGGTTCAATTTTAAATAAAAAATGAATGAAATTCAATTTTTCCATTTTCATTCAAGATGATACTTAAAATCTGGAAGATGAAATAGATATCCAAAAGAAATTTATTAAAAAAATCTTAAATGAAGGGCTTGAATAATAGTTCTATAATCAATGGAATGTAATAATAAAATCATAACAAAGATCCATTATAATAATCCCTCAGATAAATTAGTTTCTAGTTATACGATCCTCACACTACTCATACAATAATCATAGATTATTGTATGTGTGTATGTATTTAAGGCACAATCCATTGAGAGAGAGAATAAATCAGCACCCCATCAAGGTAAATCATATCAATCTTGGTTTAGTTATAGTTACCATATTAAATCCATTTATAGGGAGTCATATCCCAAGAATTATTTTTCTAGAAACCCACTAATTACTCAATATTTCATGTG
Source organism: Viscum album (assembly GCA_963277665.1). Lineage (NCBI taxonomy): Eukaryota > Viridiplantae > Streptophyta > Magnoliopsida > Santalales > Viscaceae > Viscum > Viscum album. The sequence goes on from OY728126.1 coordinate 1,960,256,527, forward strand.
ATTCAATAAATCAATCAAATAGGAACAAATTATTCATTTCAAATAAATTCATCATTGATAGATTAAATTCCAAATTTCACATTGAACATGCCATTTCAATTTCAAAACCAAAATAGTGGTTTCATTGAAATTCATGACTATCAAAAACATATTTCATTTAAATCGACTTTTCTCTAGAATAAACATTAATTCATTCCAAGAACTCTTTTATAAAATCATAACATATTTTCAAATACTTTGAAAATAGGTTTTATTTCACAAATCTCATGCCATTGAAATCAATTATCAAATTATCAAAATACAATTATTAGAAAACAATTGAACATAAATTTCAAATAAATCAAGATATCATGGTTTCAATTATAGGGAAAATCACAAGAAACAACATATATTTAATCACAAGGTCATTTATTCCCCAAAATTGGGAACTACCAACGGAGAGATGAAGGAAATGTAGATCAAGGAGGAATCCCAAAAATCAAAATCCATCATAACAAGGACCTAATCCATCAACAAAATGAGGATTCATCACTCTCAAGGATGGATAGAAATTAATAAATAAGTATTGGATATAAATGAGATATACACTTCCCAGAGGGAGATCCATCACATCCATCGAAACATCGATCTGAGAGGAAATGTGTTGAAGGGCCCAAAATCCCATATTGAGAGGCCTGAAAATCCAAAGGAGTCTAATAAAGGAAAATTAGAGGATATTGGAATAATAAACATGTGTTAGGTTTTTTTATGCTGGAAAAAAATTCCACATCATATCTCCCCATGACTATGTCATAGAAGTTCTAAAAGGGTTAGTCCATGTTGGAGGATACCACACCATAACCACCCCTAATCCAACTATCTCCTGAATCCATAGTGCATACCCTACCTGGAACCCTTTTACCCACTTCAAGGATATGGTGATACCCACACACTACGCTGAATAAACCTAAAAATGGAAGATTTTTCAAAAATTCACCCTTGGACTCTATGATACAACCTTTTATCACATGTTTTAGTTACACAGAATAGGGAAGAGGCTCCACAACTTGGTCACTCTAGACTCCACGCCAAAGACATCTCTCCATTCTGAAGCTATGCCTAAAATGACATAACCATCAAATCTTGTTATGTCGTAGCTATATGGACCATGATGAAACCAACCTCTCTATGTTGCATCCCATTACAATATGGCATATCACTCTATAGATACCCAAAAAATCTAAAAACTACATAAAGACTTAGAACTTCATTTAAACAATAGGTGATGAATGAAGAGGGATAAGTAGTGCTTGAAAGAGGTAACAGGGTGTTACAACATTCCATAAATAAATTATTTCTTCCCTATAAATCCTATCTAGAATACTACATGTCAAAGTTATAAGTTAAATGATCTCTCATTAGTTCCTCATGCTTCTATTCCCCATATGAATTAGAACCATGTTTCCATAGTACTCAAACCATAGGCATAGTCTTTCCATAATGAATCTTCATCTCAGATTCAATAATATGTATTGGATTCTCATTCAGGGGTATATTAGGTTCAATGTAATTGTCCTCCCAACTCAAAACATGATATGGTTTAGATAGATACTTTTTTATCTATGATACATGAAAAAAATTACGAGTAAACATCAACTAAGTAGAAAATACAAGTGGATATCCACCTTACCCATCTTCTCGACAACATTAAATTTTCCCAATTATCATTGTAACTTACCCTATTTTCCATGTCATTGATGAACCAACTATGTTGAAATTATCAAAAACACTAGGTTTCTAAATGGAATTTATAATCATTAAAATAGGATTTACAACATTTCTTTTTCATCACTATTATCTAACAAATTAGGTGAATATTTATTGTCATCTCTTGGACCAAACTAAGACCAAAAAGGGAATCTTAACCAACCTTTGTCCAACATAATGTAGATTTACAGGGGTGTCCATACAAGACCTCAAAAGTCACCACATTGTCTTATAATTGTTAACTATTATTTTTAGAAAACTCAACCAGTCAAAACTGGTTACCCAAGATCCACCAAAGTTAATAACTGAATCATGAAGCATGTCTTCAAGAATTTTTATAGCTCATTTTGTCTGTCCATCCATCAATGGATGATATATTGCTCTCAAACTCACCTGATATCCCATGTACTCATAGAATCCTATCCTAAAACAATAAGTGAAATGGATATCACTTTTGAAGACTATAACAAATAGTACTCTATGAAATTTAATGATCTCTTGTAGATATAGACCTCCCAATTACTACACTTTGGTTGTCTCACTAATGGTGATAATGTGATAAAATTTGGTAAGATGATCGATCACAACCCATATCACATTCTTCCCTAGAGACGTATGATGCAACCCAACCATTAAATCAATCACAATTTTGTCCCACTTCCAAGTCAATACTGGAAAGGGATGAATTAAATCAAAATTTTATGGTGCTCATCCTCGAATAGTTGTAAAGTACAATAATGAGAAACAAAACATGTAATGTCCCATATCATATATATCCACCAAAATGATCACCACATATCATAGAACATATTTGTGGTTCTATGGTGTACCACTAACAAGGAATTATGGAAATCCCCCATTACATCCTCTATAATAGTTAAAGGTACAATATACAAGCTCTAAAATCATTTTATACCCTCATAAGATAATGATCACTAATCGATTGTCTCCAAAAAATTAAGAGTGTCTTTAATTCCTAAAAACTTATTATCATGATACTACTGATGAAGAATCATCTTGAGAAGATATGAGGTCCACAAAATCTTTCCAAAATAATATCAGACTCATCCTCATGAAGTCCTATATGAATATGCGCAAATATATCCATCCAGTACCAATCTTCTAATGATACTTTTGTGACTTGGATCAGAAGTTTCCTACTCAGTGAATCTATAATGGCATTACCCTTTCTAGGGGTGTAGGAAATTTCAAAATATAAATATTGTAGGAACTCTACCCAAAACCTCTAACAATGATTCAAATATTTTTGTGAGAAGATGTTACTCTGGATTTGGTGATTGGAAAACACACTAAACCTTTCTCTAAAAAAGTGATTCCACCAAATCCTATGATCATGCATCATTTCTACAAGTTCAAGGTCATGAGTAGGTTAATTATTTTCAAGTGTTATAATTTTTTGGGAACCATAGTCCACTATGTGATTTCCCTATATGATAAAGAATCAAAAATCAAAACATGATGGATCACAAAATACCATATATCCCTATACACACTCTAAAATATTCAACATTTTTATAGAATTCAAATGATGTTTTGACTCAGCAAAATAATTATGACACTCAAATCACAAAAAAAATTACTCATTTTTTGGTGAGATATATCATTGGAGAAGAAAACATCAATATTTTTTATGAAACCCTATGGTAATGCACTAATGAGATCAATAATCTATGAATCTTGAAGTTGTTTTATAGTTACTCCAATGTCATAACAGCCCTCACCATTTCTAGATCAACAAAAATACCATGTTCTGCGACCACATGTCCCAAGAACATTACATAAAAAATATTTAAAGCATATTTAAATAGATTGGACTAAATTCTATGATCTCTCAGAATTTCTAGCACTACTCATAGATTATCAAACATGATCCTCATTTTTTAGAGTAAACCTAAATTTTATCCAAAAAGACATTTATGGATGAGTCGAGATACTAATGGAATATCATATTTATAACTTCCATAAAAACTATAGGAGTGTTGTTTAGACCACAAGGCATAATGAGATACTCAATATGGCCATAAATACTCTAGAATGTGTTCTTCAATATATTAGATTATTTAATTGTTAACAGCTGATAACCAAATCGAAGATATATCTTCACGAACCACTTCACCCCTTTGAATTAATCAAAAAAACATCTATATGAGGCAAACGATTTTTTTATTTATCATAAATTGAATGAATTTTTTGTATTCAACACAAAGGTGAAGTGTCCCATCATCTTTCTTCGCTAAAAAACATAGGTGCAACACAAGGTGACACACTCAGGCATATAAATCCTTTATAAAAAAAATCATACGACTAAGAATTTAACTCATTAAGTATAATTGGTTCCATATGGTAAGAAGGAATATACATAGGATGGGTTCTTAGTGTCATGTCAAGGGGAAACTATACATACCATATATGTGGAATACCACATATGTTGTACATAAACATGTCGGGAAACATGATGAACACTTGAGGGATATTTCCACTCAAGGATTCACACTCTATATCAAAGGAAAAACTGTATATTAATCATAAAAACTCAATAAAATGAGTTTCATCTCTATTTTACCTCAGGTCCTATTATCCTTGGAAAACACAGCACACCCCAACAGGGTTAGTAAAGGATACCCCCTGAAGTTAAAATACAATTTGGGCTCTATGATTAATTATGAAGTCCATAATGAGAATGATTTCCATAGGTTTCATGTCAAAAAACATAAAATTCCATGTAAGCATTATCTTTGGTAAGGAGAAGGCAATAGAGAAACATCAAAGAACCCCCACTCTCTTTGTTTTGAGGGGTGTAGTAATATTCATCACATAAGGCATAAGATCTATACGAAGGTTTAGTAAATCTATAATAGAATTTTATCCCAATGAATGTGATTCAAAATAATCAAATAAAGTAGTAAATAAATATGAAGTTATATTGATGGTACCTCTCACTATCACTAGATATGCTTCAACTTCCTCTAGAGAATCTTCCACTACATGAAGAAGCATTATTTCAGATTCTTGAAGATAGAACCACTTCGTTCTCAATGTTTTTGATTGCAATGCATTAATTTTATGTGATAATAATCTTTTTAAACATTTTAAGGTAGCAAATATATGCCATACCAACTACTTGTATCCAAATAGAGTGCATAAACTACAAGTCTTTGGCATCTCGGTACAAACCTACTTAGAATGCCTCACTTTTCAAAACTAAATAAAATTTTATGGGTATCTTCTTGACAACATAAGAGTTTTCGATGATTCCTACTATCATGGTCCAACATAACACTTATCACACATTCTAATTTCATTGAAAGAGTTAATAGAACTTCCACTGAGAGGAAGAGGAACTCTCATAAATCTTGAAATACCATCCAAGTCATGTTCAGCCATCAAATATTTATCTAGTATAGTAGCATATTAAGTGAGAATCTACATGAAAACCTACAGTAAAATATCATATTGAAGACCCATATCAAATATTAAATCCATCTAAATCTAATTTTTCACTACCTCTAGATAAAACAAAACATGTTTAGTAAAGCTATTTGAATACTCACTCATGGTCATATCACATTATTAGAGGCATAGAAACTCATTGGAATTTTCCAAAACCATCAATTTTTTAGTGAAATTATAGAGACCCATTGTTATCATACATTTATATTTAGTCTTTTTAAATAAATATTCCTTACATAACATAACTACCCATGAGAGATTCATATTGTACAAATGCCTTTGTAAACATGGATAAATAAACAAATGCTGCATAAGTTATCTACATCATCTCCCACTATGTTCTCCATAACTGTAACCATTATTAGACATGTCTTACTTAATACATTTCTTCATAACCTGGGGAAATGGATATTTAAGAAAGGGTGATTGATTATTATCAGTAATGGTTAATAAGTAATATATCAATGATAACATAGATATAACATGATCATAAGAGTATTAGAACATCAGTTTAACATTTTTAAACTAAACCTAGTATATAAAATATAATAATATTAAATCATATAATTAATATTGGTAGTTTATTACACATGAATCATGAAGGAATCAAATTACATAATCCATGAGAGTATAACATTTTCATAATACAAGAGTTTACATCATACACATTATCTTATAAATTTGTGAGAAGAATAAATTGAAACTAATTCACTAATTAAGTTAAGGACATAAAATAAGACCCACACATAAACTTATGGATATGAAACCATGTCCATTCATAATATTATAGACATGAAATCTAGGTCCACGCATAAACTTATGGACATGAAAACTAGTTACACACATAATCTTATGAACTTGAACGTTCGGTCTGTGCATAAAATTATAAACATAAAATTAGGGTCAAAAATAACATATTTACCTCATGATTTATACATAATCACCCAATTCATTTAAGGAATTTAATGGACCCGTTCATCACACAATCAAAATTCATTCATATAGATTCCATAAGATCATAAATCATTAAATTATAACATAACCCATGAAAAATTAAAGTGTTTTGTAAACTACTCATCATTATAATCATAAACCTCCCATAGAAAGAATAAGGATAGTGTCATTGGATAATATCCCAAATAAAATATATGTAACATAAATTTGTTTCATCATGGATGGAGAATTCCGTGAATGGATCATTATAAAATTTCATGGGGAAAATATCTTGTTCACATTAATATAAAATTTTTGAAACATAAAAATATCCAAATATTATGAAAAACATTTTATTTGAAAATAATCTTGGAAACACGTAATGGAATATTAAAATCATTAGTCAATTATGATGGTATAAAATTACGTTCATGTCATATATGTAAAAATAAAACATTCCTTTCACACATTTGTTAAAAAATTTAAAAATTACCTCATTAGACAAATGAAAATAATATTAATATTAATAATTTTTTAAAAAATTAAAAATTTATAATAATAAAATTAAAAATCATATGAGAATTTCAAAATACATATTTAAAACATTTTTAGTAAACATGGATATGTAAGAAAAAAGGTGTCAATCGAAGAACAAAATAAACTCAATTTTTTGGGAAAATTTTTTTTCTATCTCTTGAGTACTTAAGTTGAGGAAAATGAAATTAAAACATTTATTACAAAGAAATAAAAATATGACAAGAAAATTAATTATATTATATATATATATATCAAAATATTTCACCAATGGAAACATAATCAAAAAAATCCTAAAAACAATGAGATTATAACATAAAACACTTACTACTTTGGTAGCATTTCAATCAAAAGCCACATGAAAAAATAAATTAATAATAACATTAATATCATGCTATTAATTATAATCATGATGTAAAATTTTAAATTTAATTATATACACCTCATAAAATAATTAAGTATCATAACATAACATATTTCCCAAAGAATACAATATGAGATGAAAAAACTTTATCTCAGGTACAACTTCATTCATACATGTTCGAGACAACATTATAATAAATATATATTTATTTTACATGTTTACTAGAACCATACTCACATATATAATACAATATATGATTTACTTATCACATTTTATCACCTGTTTATTAATATTTATTTATTAAAATCACTTTTTTGATGATATCTGCTTTGTTTTTTATATATGTTTTAGTATGATTTTTTTGGTACTTATACATTGATCATAATTTCATGAAATTATATAATATAAATAATTATTTAAATTTAATATATTTAAATTATATTAATACTTTTAATCAATAATAAAAGATATAAACAAAAAAATGAATGACACTTTTCATAGAGACTGTTGGTTATACGTACCCATGAACGTTGTTTTCACTTTTTGACAGATACAACGAAGGAATGGTAAATAATAATTAAACATTATATAATAATTATATATATTAATCATATCTTTTATTAATTAAATATATTCTTATTACCATCCAACAAAAATATAATTTAAAAAAATCGCATCGCTTTGTGTAGGTAGTAGTCCACACGTACACAAGAGTGATGTTATTATTTTCCAAATGATTTAAATATAAGATGGTTGATGTGATATTATAATTAAAAAATTATAATTATTTCATAAGTATCATTTAAAAAACATTTATCCCATGATAATAATTTTTCAATAAATATGTGACGAAAAATGGATAGTATCGTTATGTGGAGACAATAAGTCGTACGTACCTGCGAGCGATACTTTCACTTCCCATTTAATGGGAAATATAGTGGATAATGGTTACATAAAAACAATAATAAAATTTATTTATATTTAAGATAATTAATTTATTATTTATTGATAAATACTATAGATTTCTATGAGGTAAAAAATATGGATGAAAAATGATTGGTTATGGTGATAACTCATCATTTGAAAGAACTGCATTAGATCTTCTCTTATGAATACTTGGGTTGGTCTTTTTGGGAATAAAAACACATCTATAATGTGACAAATGATTTTTATGAGGTATTTCTTCTAGTTATGGTCGAGATATGTGGCTGGAATTGGTTTTCATAAGAGAAAGGAGGGGTTCCCTTTCATAAAGGAGGGAAGGGACACTCTTGGGATTTTTTAAATGATTAAATTTTAAAAACGTTATTCTCCAGAAAAATGATTCCAAATGGACATATATTTGAAACTAATATGGTATTTTGTTGTAATAGAATCTATAAATCTAATTTTGGATATGTTTATGTGGTTCTTTAGCCCGTATCTTTTCATTCAATCCCTTAGTTACCTGATTTTAACCTTAACCACAGAAATAACTTTTTCCCTCTTAAAGGGTTATAATTTTACATATAATGTAACTATGGAATCATAAATGGATAAAATATGAAATTTTAGATCATATATTATCCTAATATTCCTATTAAAATATTTTTTATATTTTTTAATTTTTTAATAAGATATTAATTTGATTAAATATCATGAATTTCAATTTTGAAAGTGTTCAATTAATTTGATTTGAAAGACATAAAGACAATGTTGGAATTAAAATATAATCCTTATAAGAATCAATAATATGATTCTTATATCTAAAAAATAATGTAATACTATAACTCACTCAAATTATATTAATTTTAATATTTGTATATTATTTATTTAATTTTTTTATTAATTGAAGAAATATTATACGGACGTTTTATAATAATTTAATGTAATTATATAATTACTAAAAAATTTAAAAAAATTATGAAATTAAATTTAATTAATTATTCCTAAAATATACGTTTATATACATTTATTAATTTATTTTTCCTATATTTGTATATATAAAATATATTCTAAACTAAGAGAGTGATGTTTTGTAACTTTCTTTTCTTTAAATATTATATATGTTATTTTCAAGGAAAAGTTTCCATCCAAAAAATATTACATAATAATGTAATTTTTCTCCAATTACCCTCATAAAATAATTTTATAAAAAATTATAGCTTTGTGACTTGTATTCAGCTTAGACTAACCCTATTTACACTTCAATGAGTGGAAAAATTTTACCCCGGTTACTATTCATATTGACCAAAAGAAAAGGGGTCTATTTATTAATTTGAACACTATTATTCCAAATATGGAATCCATTTTTCAAAATCGATTTATATAACTATTATAATTTAATTTTAAAAATAATCACGCAAAACATGATGAAACCCAATATTTTAGAAAAATTCATTTTTTAGCATAAAACATTTTTTTCTAATCTCATGCTTTGGAAAAATATTAAATGAATGTAAAAAAAATTTATTAAATTTCAAGATATATTTAATCGCTGAGTAATCCTCTTAGACATCATCTAAGGAGGATAATTTTCTACATCAATAGTCCAAGACATGTTGGAGGGGATGGCATTCCAAGGGAAGAGGGAGACATCTTAAAAATCATGGAACTATAGGTATCTCTAGGAAATGAATAATTGTTCTCGATATGGGATTCTGTTCCTTGTTTTTTCTACCCTCACACTTGTATGTTTCACTTTTTTTTAAAAAATTAGAGTCATGAATTTTGTTCCCAAATCCATGACTAATCCATTTTGACTCTAATTTAATAATTAAATTAAAATAATTCACCAATATTGGTTAATTTAATTTATAAATATAAATTGTGTACATAAAATAGTCCATCAAATAAAATTAATTTAAAATGATTTTTATTTTCATTTCTAATAAATTTATAACCAATGAATTTATTTTATACATGTGTAAACCCTAAATATTTAATTATTTAGTTAGCCCTATTAATCCCTATTAATTCAATGTCTAGGAAATAACTATCAAATTAAATAATAATATTTTAATAGTATATTTCATTTCATTTAAACTCAGTTTTTTATGTAATGAAAACTATCAAAGAAATTAAATTTACTTCAAAATATATATATTTCATAAAATATGAATGTGTTTCATTCTATCCCACATAAAACTAATTAATCCCTATAAAATTTTCTCTATGATAAAAAAAATCATATATAAGTTTCATCATATCCTAATGTTTTCATGTAGCGTCTTAAATTTTTTTATTTCTCCATAGAACTTTAACCTGGTGAGTCCTCTTGTTCCGTAGAACATTATCTCTACAATCCAATATTTCTAAATTTCTTCTACATAAAAATCTTCATGCTTTATAGGTATGACCTTTAATTTTAGTACATGGGATGGATTAGGTGTGTACTTACTTAAAATAGATACATGGAACATATCATGAACTTGAGAGAGGTTCGGTGATAGTTCTATGTGATAATCTATTACCCCAACTGGATCAATAATCTCAAAGGGGAAAATATACATAGGGATCATATTTCTTTTCTTCTTGAATCTAAAAACATTATTATATAAATAAATTCATATAAATGTCTTCTAAAGAACTTCCAACTCCAAATCTGATCGATGATTATCATTTTAACTTTTCTATCGGCTATAAGATTCCTTTAATGTGTAGTTGAATGGATCAAGCTTTATCTGTCATTTCCTCAGATAGATCTAGTCTCAATAGATTTATCTCTCTAACTATATCCCATAATATTGGAGTTATACACTTATTTCCATAGAGGTCTTCATAAGGATCCATTTGAATTATTGATTCAAGGAGATTATTATAGTAAAACTCGACTAGAGGAAGGTTATGATCCCAAATACCTTTAAAATTCATATAACAAGATCTCAAAATATACTCTATGGTATGAGTGGTTCTCTTAGACTGGAAATCATTCTAATGATAATAAATTGTTCTGAATCACAATTCTATATCCATATCCTACTTAAGAATTCACCGGAACATCAAGGTAAACCTCAAATCCTGATCAAAAACAATAGAATTTCATACTCTATGAAACCATAAAAAATTACTTAATATAAATATTATAATGACTTTAAAGATATAAATCTTCTCTAATAGCAATGAATTGTGTTTTATTTGTAAGGAAATTAACTACATCCTAAATATAAAAGTGTCCTTTAGAAGTTTTTGAGAGTCTGATGGTGAAATCTATGGTGATGATTTTGCATTTCTATTCTGGTGGGGGTATTCATTGTAACATCCCCTTATAATTATATATCTCATCCATAAAATTCTAATATACCATGAATAGAGTTATATAATTTCAGATATCTCTCATTATGTTTTCCCACTGAAAATAATCTTACATATCTATATAAATCATTTTTACTTCTGGGTTTAATAGAGAATGATGAAGTATGTGCCCCATCCAACAAATCCTTCTTAAAATCTGATATATAAGGAACACATACATGGTTCCTAAAAAATATAATTTCACCAAAATAAAGGTTAAGCTCATCAACATTTATTATCTTCATCGATATCTCTACTTATTCCTTCTATGCCTCTTTAATATTCCATTGGATATATAGTTGAACAATCATTTGAGAAGGATATTATTAACTCATTATATACAGATTTCTAGATCCATCCAATAAAAAAGAGAAATATTGAATCATTATTGATCATCATAATTAATAAGTAAGCAATATCCTTTCTACCTAGAGAATCTCCTGCCTTGTTTTCCATCCAAGGGTGCTAATGTATAGATCATTCATAATCTTTAATCAGCCCTAACATATTCTTTAGTCCATTTTCAACTCTTTATATGTGAAAATATAATTTAAAATTTTATGATATATATATATATATATATCACAACTTCCTTCATAAATATAATTCCTCAATATAATAAATGAAAAAATTACCATTGCTAACTCTAAATAACAGGTTGTTTAATTTCTCTCATAAACCAACAATTCACATGAGGCATAATCTATCACTATAAAGTTATACATGAAAATACATCACATTACATTCTTCAATGCATCACTATTAATTAAAAACTATTCTTTACTATAGGGTAATGTAATTATAGGTTCAATGATTATCCTTCTCTTCAGTTCCATGAAATTTTTTTCACATTCATTTCCCCAAACTTACTTCACTCCCTTCCATATTAACTTGGTTATTGGATATAAATTCATTATAAATTCTCCAAAAAGATATGATAATATCTATTCAAACCAAGAAAACAATTTATCTCAGTTACAGTTGTTGGTCTGGGCCAATGTTCAATAACATCTGTCTTTGATGGATCTTCAAATAAACCAACACTTGTGATTATATTACCCAATAATGTAACTCTCTGAATACAAAATTCACACATGGTAAATTTCTCATAAATATTATCCTTCATCGAGGTCTTTATCAAATTCCTCAAGGGATTTCAAAGCTCATCCTTACCCTTTTAATAAATATGGATATCATTTATAAGGACAACCACAAACTGATCATGGTAATCCCTAAAGACATTATCCCTTAATTCTATGAAGATATCTTTGTAATTTGTAATACAAAAGGGAATCACTATATATTAATTGTGTTTATAAATTTTATGATATTTTTTATTGGGTATATCCTCCTTTTTGACCCCCAAATAATGATATCCATAATTAATGTCAATCTTGGAAAAGTATTGAGCTCCATATAGTTGATCAAATAAGTCATCTTTATAGGGTAGAGGATACTTTTTCTTGATTTTTATCTTGTTAAGTTCCTAATAATAAATTCATATTCACATTTATCAATACTTATTCATAACAAAAATGTTAGGTGCACCCCAAGGTGACACCCTTGGTTGAATTATTCTCTTGTCAAGATTCTCCTCTCTTTTTCTATATAAATACACCCAAAATGTCATTCTTATTCACTGAAAACTCTTATATTATGAATTTACATTGACTATACCTCTCTATAACCATCTTAAAGTGAAATAATGCTCTTAATATTCTCATCCCAATCTTCTATATGTTCCCTCTCAAGGTAGGATATCCTCACCTTCTATACTTTATTCAAGATCCTCCATTATATTTTCCCTTTTTATTTTCAATTTCTCATGTTGATATATGTTTTCACACATCCATATTATCATACTTATGATTTCTATGTGATTAAATACCCCTTTCATACTCATTAATCCCTTCCATGAACCTTTAAGTACCCCCATTATGCTGCTGAAATTTTCCATAATTTTTCATGCCAAACAATTGTGTAGTGAATACCCATACCCATTTCCAGTCAGATATATTCATCTAGATATAACTATACTTAATTTATTGGGGAGTTGTATATATGTTACCCACATAACTAAATTGTTTTATTAAATGTGATAAAATATGATTCTTTGTTGAATGATCTATGTGGCGCACTTATGGATGTACATGATATGAATGTGATGGGTGGGACTAAAATTATATATCCCCCCAATTCATTGGGTAACATTTTAATCTCATGAGAACCATGTATGATGAATAAGAGGTTATTCTAAGAACACTATGATATGATGCCTTGGTAGTTATCATTGACATCTGTTCATTATGTCATTTTTTATGTTGTTTCCAAATTCCCATGTTTTTCTTTCTATTATCGTCTTATATCATTCCTTTATGATCATGTTTATAATTCTCATCCCTTTTATGTCACCATGATATGACTCTTTCATAACATGTATTTATTTAATCATGATCTTCTTTGATTATACCCTTACTGGTCTTTACAGATCACCTTTTTCTTATGTATATCCCCAGGATATCTCATATAATATTATAGAATCGATGGAATATTAGGCTATTTTTAGAGTTTTTAAACATTATTTTATCCATGTATCAATTAAACTGTTATGTGCCTAATTCCCTAAAGAGGCTTCTCGTCATTGTATTTTGGTCCTTTATTATGCGTATCATTATGTAATGAATCGTGAAATGATGATTTTTTAAGATATTGGTTATCATACATAATCTTATAGACACGAAATCCATATCCAAGAAAAATGTTTTAGACATGAAAACTAGCTCCATGAATAATATTATAGACATGAAATCTAGGTTTGATCATAAAATTGTGAACAAGAAATTAGGTTCACATATAACATATTTACCTATTGAGTTACCAATATTTACCTAATTCATTGGTGGGATTTAACCAACCCAATCATCGAATAATCATAACTAATTTATATAAATTAAACAAGACCATAAATCATAAAATTATAACATAATCCATAGAAAAGAAACAATTTTTCTAAACATATAATTATTATGCTAATAAAACACATAAAGAATTAATAATTATGGTATAATTGAATCGTATCACCAGTATATCATAAGTAACATCAAAGGATGTTATCATAGACGAAAAATTTCATTAAAGGATCACTAGATAATTTCTTGAGAGGAACGTCATTTTTAAATAAAACAACCATTATAAAATATAAAAATATCACTAATGTTAAGGAAAATATATTCTTTTAAAATACACTTGGAAACATTTAAGGGAATATTTAAATCACATATCAGTCATGATGGTGGGAAATTCCATTCATTTCGTATATGTTAAAATAAAACACTGCACCCAAACTTCTGTAGAAAAAATAAAAAGGTACCTCATTTAGAAAAAGATAATAAGATTCCGTTAAATCCATTTTTAAAAAGTAAAACATGGGTAAAATTATTTCAAATAATCATTATATAATATTAAATACCCAAATTTTTAACATTTTTAGAAAACATGGATATGGAAGAAAAAGTGTATTTGATCGAAGAGAGAAATATAATCAATTTTCCTTAGAAACATATTTTAGGTATCTTGAGTGATTAAGGTGAGGAAAATTAATGGAAAAATATATTATAAATAAACAAAAAGATTATAATAAAATTATTGAGTTTTTTGAGAGGTAGGTCCTAAAATTTAATCATTCGAAACATAATCTGATATAATTGGATTGTATGATAAAACCCTCACCACTTTTGGAAATGATTAAATCATAATCCCCAAGAAAGAATAAATTTAAAAACAAACATTAAATGTAATTAAAATGATTATAATAGTGATATAACATTTCAAAGGATAGTATATACACTCCATAAAATAATATAGTTTCATAATATAACATATGTACCAAAGAAAACAATTTGAGACGATAAATCACTTCCTCAAGTCTGAATTCCTCGAGGCCTATTCAATCAAACTATATAATAAATATATATTTATTATAAATATATCATAGAACCATTATAATATATATCATACCATATATTATTTACTTATAAACATTTATAACTTTTTATTAACAGTTCTTTATTAAAATAACTGTTCTCTATGGTATTTACTTCATTTTTCATGTATGTTTTGGTTTGGTAGTTTTTATTTTTGTACTTTAATCACGTTTCAATAATCTAAATAATTTTAATCATGATATAAAATTCATATATATACATTATAAACAAATTTTTAATCATTCATTAAATATGTATATATAAAAATGAATTACACCGTTCCTGGAGATGGTAGGCCGTAAATAGTCAAGAATGATTTTTCACTTTTTGATTGATAGAATGAAAGAAAATTAAGTATTAATTAACCTTTTAAACACCATTATTATATTATAAATAAAATTTATATTAATTAATTATATCCATAATATCATCCAAGTAAAATATAAATAAAAATTAAATCACACCACTTCAGAGTGGTGGTAGTCAACACATACACACAAGCGAAATTATTATTTTCCAATGGATTGAATGACATGAAGGTAGATGTCATATTATAATTCTATAAGTTTATTTATTTAATAATTATCCTAGTTAAACATAAGATACATTATATTAACTATCCATTAAATATGGTGATGAAAGATAAATAGTACCGCTCTGTGGAGATGGTAAGTTATACGTATGCATGAGTGATACTTTCACTTCCTATTTGATGGTAAAGAGGGTGGATAATGGTTATTTAATAATCATAATAAAATATTTGTACATTGAGGGTAATAAAGGTATTGTTTTATGATAAATACCCTATATTAATAGTATTACAAGAATAATTAAAAAATAAATTGATCGGTTAAGATGATTACCACTTCTTTGAATGAACTCCTCTAGATACCCTCTTAAAGATCCTCGGGATGGTATTTTGGGAATAAAAAACCAATAAAATGTTACTAATTAATTTTCTAATGTATTTGGGTATGGTATAGTTGATCTATATGGATCAATATGGTGTGAGTAAATAAAAATTATGGGTCACCTTTTATAATTGAGGTGAGGGTCACTTTAGGATTTCTTAAATGAATAAATTATAATAAAGTAATTCTCAATCCAAAATCATCCAAATTTCCATATATTCTAAGACTAGGTAGTATGTTATTGTAATCCCATAAAAGATAATAATTATTGGTTTAAGTAGTGTTTTAAACATTATATTTTCATTTAACCCCATAGTTAAACCATCTTAACCATAACCACAGTAACAACTTTTTCACTCTTAAAGTGGTATAATTTAACTTGTAAGGTAGATATTTAACAAATAATTAAAAAACAGTTGTATTTTCGAAAATTTCTTTTCCAAATTATCATATTTCCATTCTCTTATAATTTTAGAATAATTTAATAAAATATTATTTTTATAAAATATCATTAATATCAGTCTTTGACTCTATTCATTTAATTTGACTTAAAGGAAATAAAGAAATAGTTGGTGTTAGAATATAATCCCTTTAAAAATAACTAATGTGTTATATTTATCTAAAAAATTGTAGAACGCTAAAAATCACTCAAGTTATAATTGTTTTAATATTTTTATAATTATTTAATTTATTTTTCTAATATTTATTGAACTACCAATGTTGGATAAGAATTTAAGAAAATTATATAATTATTCAAAATTAAAAATAAATTCTCATCATGAAACTAATTTCATTATACTAAAATATATATTTATATTCATTCATAATTTTCTTTTTTCCCTATTTGACCACATAAGAGATATTTAAAACTAAGAGAGTAACAATTTTCACATTCTTTGCTTTAAATATTATATAGGCAATTTATATGAAAATGGTTTTGCATTAAAAAAACATTGAGATTAAGATGATAAGGGATTAATTAACTTCATCTAATTAAAATAGATTGAAAAAATATGGCCTTATCAAATAATTTTAACCTATATTAACTCAATTTACCCTTTATCGACGTGGTAAATTTTACAATAGTTACTATTCATATTGACAAAAAAGGGGACTATTTAGAAAATTTGTGTCTCATGATTCAAAATATAGAATTAATTTTTCTAAAATCAATTTCTATATATTTAATACATTAATTTTAAAAATAATGACATAAAATGTAATGTAAACTGTTTTTGAGAAAATTACATTTTAAGTATGAAACATAGTTTTTTCTAATCCCATACATAGAAAAAAATATAAAATGAATGTTTAAAAATTGTATTGAATATATAATATATGATTTCAATTAAAATAATTCCCCAATAGTGATTAATTTAATTTATAAAAATACATTGCACGCATAATAACAGTTCTTCATAAAAAAATTTCTTTTTCTTTCAAATGATATTTATTTTCATTTCTAATTAACTGATAATCAATAAATTTATTGTATACATGTTTAAACCATAGATATTTCATAATTTAGATATATGTATTCATACCCACTAATACAATAGCTGGGTGATAATTTTTTCATAAAATAATAATTTTTTAGTAGTATATCGTGGTTTTATTAAACTCAGGCCTGTGTGTAATGAAAACTATCAATGAAATTAAATTTATTTAAAAAAAATTCATAAAATATAAGGTTTCTATAGATATATTATTTGAAGATAGAAATCATTTTTTCCACTCTAATCCTTCATATTTATTCATTTTAACCACTGAATCCTAAAACCTCTCGATGGGCTCCTTAAGCATAAACGCAGCACATTTCTCTTTTAAAGATTATGGAATTTCCAAAAACTAAAAAAATAACTAAATCATTTTTTACCAATCCTAAAAATCCTAAGGATAATTTTATTCTATGAAAGATGGGGTTTTCTAAGAAATAAACACCTTAAAATTATCTCTAGATTCATCTTTTCAAGGTTCAACAATTGGACCCTAAATGGGAAAAGGTGCAGCTAACTATCCCAGATCTTGGACAATACGCACCACTATCTCAATAATGTTCTGATAAACTATATGGTTTTCATTCCATGGTTCATTTTTATCTCCCTACTATGGTTTGTTAAAAATTATTCTTGTGGAAATGGTACTACACAATGTCAATAGAAAATAAAAAAACATCACCAAGGATACTCATATCATCAACTCATTCAAGTGATACAAGAAAAATCTGTTATGTTAAATTGAATTAATCTTTTGGTATTTCGATATACTCAGATCATGTTGTAAAAAATTATAAAATCAAATTAGCTTATTCCTCAAAGACATTTTTCCCAAACCCCCTTGCTGAATTAAGGCTTGGTACAATGAGATGTGTCCCAAAACTTGCTCACAAATACCCAATAATTATTGAAAATCCTACGTCTTCTCTACCAATACATCCTAAATTTTGTACCTAAATTAAGGAATGATTCAAAACCTTCCTCTTATGCCACTTTTTCTTGAACTATCCTACACAACCTAGTATACTGATACTCGATCAGACACTGACATAGCCTGAGGATATTCATAGTCCCCACTTGTTGGTGACTAACACTTGGAATCAAATATGAAATCAATTGGAATGATATTTACACAATAACTTGAAATAATAGAATATAACTAAATTAAAATTCATTATACCAAAAACACATCAAGTAGAAAAGTATAATAAGTATAAGAATAAACATCCAAAAGTAAAAAATCTTCCAAAAGAGATTAGGAATAATCATTAAGACAATATATCTGACTTTGTGCATTGAGTGGGTCACATTTCCAATAGTTACCACCATTACCCATGGTCCCAAGATCCAGAATATCCACCAAAACCAAGCATCACATTACCTTTTCATATAACTAGGATTCAAAATCAAAAAATTCCGTAAGGAAAAGATAGGGTATGAGAAAAATATCAAAACAGTATTTCACCAAATGTTCTATAAGTAGTTCCAATACAAATAAATCATTTTATGTTTTAATTTTACATAAATAAGTCAATAAAGTCAATTTTATATTGTCATTAAAAATGATATTTAAATGTAGTAATATTGAAGACAAATCAAAATAGATTTTCATGAAAATTTTCATTAATCAATAGAATGTTTAAGAATAGTTCTATAATTAATGGAATATTATAATCAAATTAAAAAAATCACCATGCTAATAATCCTTAAACTTAGCTATTTTCTAGAAATACGATCCTCGCAGTACTAAGTAAATCATCATGGATCAGTGTGTGAGTGTGTGTACGTGTGCACATCCCTAATGATCAGGCCATCGGGGTAGAATCAATCAACAACCATCCGAAGAAACAATACCATACATGATTTTATTAAATTTTTCATTGTCAATCCATTTTTAGATAGTGAGAGTCCTATCGTGCTTGTCCAAATCTCCCACATACTACTCAGGCTCACCTGTGCTTTAATAAATCACTCAATCTGTCATTCATTTCAAATTAATTCATCATTTAAAGTTAAAATGACAATTTCATTTTCACCATTCCATTTCAATTTCAGAACCAAAATACTATTTTTTATCAAATTCATGCATTTCAAAATCATATTTCATTTAAATCCATTTTTATATTGAAAACAAATTAAGTCATTTAAATCAATATTTTCTCAAATCATAACATATTTTCAAATCCATTGAAATTATGTATTACTTCAAAAATCTCATGAATTTGATATTTTTATCCAATCATTATAATTAAATGTTTGGGAAACAATTGAAAGTACATTTCAAATCAATAAGGAAATCATTGATTCAATTATAGTTATAGTCCTTATAGAAGCACCGACTTTTAATCACATGGTTAATCAATAACCGAATTTGTAACCTTCAATGAAGAGAAAAAGGAAAGGAAGAATAAGGAGGAATCCAAAGAATCACAATACATAAAAAAATGGATTAAATCCATCAATGTAATTTGGATTAATTACTCTTAAGAAAAGGCATAGTAGAATAAATAATTATTTTATGTCAGAGAGAAATACACTTGTCAGAGGGAGATCAATCGACTCCACCAACACTTTGATCCTAGAGGAAATAGGTTAAATGAGAAAGAATCCACTCTTGAGAGCATCCAAAATCTATGGGATTAAAATAGAGTCCAATGGGGGAATATGGAATAATAAATAGGAGATTGTGGTTTTATAAACTAGAAAAAAATACTATGTTGTATCCCCCCATGACCATGTCACCAAATTTTTAAAAAGGGATAGACCATTGTGCAATAGAGGAGACTACACCGCAACCACCCCCAGTCCAAATGGATCTTAGATCCACTGAACAGAACATTCCAATTTATTATTTACCCACTGTAAGGATATATTATATCCAACACACTATGATTTATCTACCCCCAAAAATGACAGAGGAATCAAAAACGAACCCCAAGACACTATGTTGCATCCACCTTACACACACCGCAATTGTGTCAAATATGAATGAATCCCCCCAACTTGATAACTCGATCCTTCATGTAGAAATCATCTCTCCATACCAAGATTGTTGCTAAAAAAGTAGATCGATCCAAACTAGTTATGTTATAGTTGAATATTCTTTATTGCCTCCACACTCTCCAAGTCATATCCACTTTCACTACAACACATCTCCACATAGACAAACTAGAAAAAAACACAAAACTCTAGAAAGAATCATAACCACATGCAAACCATAGGTGATCAAATAAAAAGGGTAAGTATTACTAGAAATTGGTTACAAGATAATAAACTTGATGAAATATAAAATATAGTATACATTTATCAATAATATTGAACATATAAATCCATTGCACAAAACATAGTATTCCACTTTATCTTCAAGTGAAACTTTAAACTTATACTTCCAAGTGTTTCAACATGAAGAATTAAATTAATAAATATTTTATCTACATATTTTTTATATTTGGGGTGTTCTCCTTCTTTTACATCTATTACACAAAAATTATTCATGTGACTCTGTCTCTCTCTCTACTGTTATCTTTAATAGCTATATCAATATCATTCTTTTTCATTGAAAATTTTAATTTTAAATTAAAATTTAAAAATAAACTACAATTATTAGTTACTATGATTTAATTTGATCCATTGTATCGATTTGACCCTTTTAGTAACCCTTTATATTATATATGGACTTAAGTAATCGAGTTGGATGACCTCTTGAGTTATCCAAAAATCTACATCATCAAAAACACTTGAATATTAATCTTCTCATTGATCACGTCATAATGAGATTCTACGGTGTTATGATCCTAAACTACTCTGAATAAATTTAAACTTACTCTTTAACCATGTATAACCATGCTTTATCAAGATGTGGCACCGTGTACAGTTTTATTCGCAATCAAGAAACATAGCCAACATCCCATTCACATTATCCTGGATCCAAGTCCCGTCTATTCGATACATTATGCCATGAATTAAATCATGTGACCATGATGTAATGGGCCCCTATTTTTTCAAACACTAAGATCAATCACACCAAACCATGGACTAATTAAAACTCTCGATGGTGGATAGGGGTTTTAAAAAAATCCACCAAATAAAACAACTTTCAAAACACCCATTTCCTATTCACACCATGATTTTTTCCTTATAGTACTCAACCATATTGTTGTTTTGAATACCCAAAAATCCAATTGTTAATATATTCTCTCTAAACAGATCTAAACTCCACATATCACTGTGATGTCTCCTCTGGACTCTTCTAAATATCTAAATAATCATAACCTTAATAGAATCACCAAGCGTTTTTTTGAGTTGGAATATTATTAAAGCATTGAATAATGTTTTTGAATCAAAAGAATACACTAATGTCCCCAATCACATCCCATTTACCTCATCTTTTTTCCATTAATATTTCCATTTATAAAACACACATCTCTAATAGAAGTTTCACTTTCAAACATCATCCTGTTCAAATCACAATAGAAGTTACGAAATAATGTTATGTGTTTATGTTTTTTAAAATTTTAAATATTTAATTTAAAAACAACATATATAGAATCAATGTTATCCTCAAGTAAATAAAATATATATTTAATTCCTATAATAATTTTTATATGTTTTAAAAAATAGTAAAACATGTTCTAAAAACTGAATAATAAATATTTTATAACATAGAGCATATGTTTTAGGTTAAAAACACTTAAATATTTTTTAAAAAAATATTTATAAACTATAAATTATTAAAAAATAATAACAAAATAATAAAAATTACTAGAATGTATGTTATCTGATAAATGAGAATTACATATATATATCAAATTTTAAGTGTATTATATATATAAATTCTAAATGTTATATATATTATTTATATAAATTCATAGGATTTAATAATGTCATATAAATGTTAAATGTTTTAGAATCATATTTTATACGCCATAATTGTTTTGAGAAAAAAATAAATTATATTTTGGGTTTAAATAACATTAAACATGTGTGTCTGTTTTAAAATAGATTTCTACAAAAAAATTACATATATATTAGAATACATAAATATTCATAAAACATAAAATTTCCACAAAACATTTTGAATTTGCCGTAAAAGAATAAAACTCGTTTTCTCACTCACTATAATGGCCTGAACCTTCTGGATTGTTACTTTGTGGTGGAGGTGTCTATGGAGCTCCTAAGGAGTTATAGAGTAGAGGAGAGGTTATAGTTTGAAAAAACAACTTGGATGAGTCCTAGGGCGTGGAGGGGTGTGCTTTGGCAGTAGTGCAGGGAGACCAGGGAAGGGGTTTTGTAGCTACTAACAACATTGGAAGAGTTATGAATTCGAGCACAGAACTACACCATAAGAGGAGTTGTTTTGGTGTGGAGTATCCAACTGTATAATATATGGGCCTAGATGTAGATTTTGGTGGTTCTACAATTTTAAGGGTTGTTGTGTGTTGGGTATGGGATGTGGCATAGCCCCCCTTCACAGTTTTGTGTCCCGTGGCATAGTGGTCCTGACTATATCATGGTGTGTCCCTCATTTTATGGATCAATATCATTGAGATTGTTATAGACATCGGAGCCACTTCGACCAACTAGGTTGCATCACGGTGATGGATATTGTTCCATAGTCCCTTTTTTAGTAATTCTATTGTGTGGTCTTAGGGGCTGTATTGTATCTTATTTTTTGCAGGCTGGGAATAAATTCTAAAATCCCCTTGAATGTTATTATTGTCCCATATTTTCTCTTATTTCTATGGTGACCCAAATTTTTTCCAATGTGTTATTTTAGGTCATAATTATCTTTTTTAAAACCCATCCTTGAGAGATAAATCTGGGGTGGTTTTAGATGAGTTTTCTTCCTTTTATCAGAGTGTTTACACAGTTTTTCTCCCAATTCCATTACATGGATGATTTTTTCAGGTAAAATATATTTTTTTAGTGTTTTTATGGTAGAACTGTGTGGTTATTATTTTCTAGGATATTAATGGTGTTCTCCTTCATTGTGGTTTTTTTGGTGGCCTTCCTCTTGTTCCAACCATTAATAGTGAATCATAAATCTCCATTTGAGGTAAGGGATCCTTCTTTTATCATATAATGTGTTGGGAAAAATCCCTCAAGGTAACTTTGCAGTATTTTTGGGTTGATTGTGTTTGTTGATAAAGCAGGTTTCCATGGATATTTGTCGAGCTCCCAAGAAGATGTTGAAAATCCTTGTTGACAAAGAATGATGACAAAGGAAAGGACGATCTGGAGGCGGTACAAAAGAGCAGTACAAGGTGGCGCCGTTTCCCAGTGTTTGCCAAATTTTTGGGGTCCAAAATTTGGAATTTGGTGAGCATCGTGAAAATAGGATTTCCATGAAGAGCATAATTTAATATGGAAAAGGCATGAATTTTGCGAAGATAGTATGTATGGATTGGATTTCGCGAAGACCAGAAGAATGGAGGCGGTGAGTCTTCGCAATTACATAAATCTTCACGAATGGCAGAGGCTGAAGGGCATCACGGCGGTGAAGGGCTTTGTGAGGGAGCTTCGCGGAGAAGGCACGAAGGAATGTTGACGGTGATGCTTCGCGACTATGTCAAGCTCCGCGAATGGAAACTTTCAATGGTGCTTCGCGATTTGGACAGAATTCTGGCTAAAACTTTAGAGCTTCGCGATTTGAGATGACGTGGAGTTGACTTCGCGCGGAAGGGATGAGGGTCGGTGGAATCGCCTATAAATAGAGGCCGACCCCCTCGAGAGAAGTAGAGAGAATTTTCAGAGAAGATCATTCTCTCTTGATTTGCGAAGTTGGTTCGCAGAGCCAGTGTTCTTCGCAAAAAAGGTGCTTCACAACGGCTATTGTAGCTCCGCGAAACCTGCGAGCTCCACATTGGCTTACTAAGCTTCGTGAGGGCCGTTGCTTTGCGACGTCTTGAGCATCACGAGAGTTCTTCACGAAAGTTCTTCGCGAGAGAGCTTTGTGAAAAGGCAGGAGCATCACAAAGGCTTGTTTGAGCTTCGTGAAATTGGGAGCTTCGTGAAGTAGGGTGCTTTGCGAAGGTACTTTCCAAAGGTAGTGGCCTAGTGGTCAGAGGCAAAGTGCTATTCATCAGTGGATGAAAGTTGGACTTCAATAGAGCTTCTATCAACAGTTGAAGATGCATTATTTCATGCAAATGAAGAGACCTACAGGTCTATAAAATGTGATTGGATTCCCTTC
Organism: Viscum album; assembly: GCA_963277665.1. NCBI lineage: Eukaryota > Viridiplantae > Streptophyta > Magnoliopsida > Santalales > Viscaceae > Viscum > Viscum album. Next base: position 1,960,281,429 of record OY728126.1, read on the forward strand.
TAGATTAGTGAGCTTGAGAAGAGGAAAAAAGTGATCCTCTCCACCGGCAGTGAGCCAGAGAGAGAGAAAAGGGAGTGACCCTTGGGAAAGTAGTGAGCTGACCCTAAACATTATAAGGGCAGTGAGCCTGGGCATATAAGTGATCAAGCCCGAACCATTGTATCCACAGCTAGTGAAGTATAGTGGAATTTGGAATGACCGGCAACCTGTCGGTGTATGCTCCTTGGACGTAGCCCTTAGCGGTGAACCAAGTAAAATTGTTGTGTCCTGTGCTTGCTTTACCTTCTGTTTATATTGTGCAACAGGAAAAGAGAGAAGATTGTTTTTCTTAACAGCGAAACAAGATCAGAACGAGCTTTAATTTTAAATTAGTCATACCCTGATTCACCCCCCTCTCAGGGTATTTAGCCTTGTGGACCTAACATAATGAATCATGTAGGAGGGGTTATACTCTTGTTATGTTTTGGGATGATATTTTTCATTATATTTATTGAAAGATAATAATTTTTTTAATTTATATTTAATGTTGAAGTTATTGAATCACATGATTTTACAACCTTTTGATATTATGGATATTGTGAATGAATAAGCTTGATGCCTTAATTAATATTTTGGTCATTGGGGGTATTGTTTGTGATGTCATTGTTGTGTTTTTGTAAACCATGTAATGTGGTTACTTGTTTTCACCTAAAATGGAATTTTCTAACCACTTATATTTGGTTAATAAAATTATTTCCCCTAGACATATGTCTTATGTGATAATTACAAAAATATAAATATGTGGAGGTGATGAAAATCCCCTTGAAAAATCTAAAAAAATGATGCATGGATGTGATGAAAAAAGTGTTTTGGGGTGTGTTTGTGATCTGGGGAGTATGTGTTGGGATGTGGTTATGGTATGCAGTGGTGATGTGTAGTAGGTATGTGGTGTGATGATTTTATGAGAAGTGTATGTGGTTGTGTCGTGGTTATAGTGTGGGCTTGATAGCATTGGGATTATGGATTTTTTGTGGCGTTCTATTGTGGTAGTTTTCTGGTTAGCAATGGAATTAAATGTAAACGATGAATTGTAATGGCATGAGTTGAATGGTTAATGAATGAACTAAAATTCATTGTGTGGTGAAACATAGTTAATGTTTAGTATGAAATAAATGGTCAGGACAGTGGAAATTGGTTAGTAATGATAAATATGTAAAGTAACTTCATTTGACGATTATGGGTGAAATGTTTCTTGTAGCTTATGTATTTTCATGTGGTTGTATGAATTTAGTGGTACTAGTGAAAGAATCAAAAGTTTTTGAAACAATAGGGTGTTATTCTGAGTTAGTTGGATATTTTTTTTGTGAAACCATAGGTTGGTATTATGTGTGTGTATTATATATATATCTTATATTTTCCTTGTTATTTCTATAAACACCTCACCCATGTTGAGAACCATGTTCTAATAACCAGAACTTTGGATGGTTTTTTCAAATATCCCATTAGCGAGGAAGGATGGATGGATACCTTCTCTTTCTCAGTCTCCCTTTTAAGAGAGTTAGATATTAATGGGATGTGGTGGCCACAAGTTAAAAGTGCACTAGTGGTGGTTTTTTATTGAGATTAGTAGATGTCTTATGGTAGGGGTAGCATGTGGTGGGAAGAGGGCATGAAGTTGGTGTTCTTCATGTTCATGATACCCGAGTATTATTGTAATGGTTGTGATGTGATGGCTCAGGTGTCTTCGAGCAAGATATGGTGTGATGGGATACATCTCGTCGAGTGAGATGTGGTGTGATGTCCCAGGTGTCTTCAAGAGATATGTTATATAATATAGTAGATGTCTTCTGAAGAGATGTGATATAATGTCCATTTTCATGTGTGTTGTTGTCATGATTTGATGTTTAGAAGATATGGGAGTGCCATGATGTACAACAGTTGGGTGTGAGAGAATCAATTTCAAAAGGAAAGAAGTTTGGGATACCCTTATCTATATTCATCTTGTTATATTATTATTCACTGATTCTTTATTTGGTAAGCATGTCTTAGTAGGGATTAGATTGGTTTGTTGACCTAATTGTGTGATGTTGGTTCTACTATTTGGTCATCGGTGCATTAATTTTCTTCCTTCACATGTGCATGAGAGACCTTGGGTATCTTATTTAGTATAATTTTATACTCACCACCATGTATATACAAACTCCTTTTTAGATTTCTAACATTACTATGTGAACCATACTAGAAAAAAAACTAGATTTGATCTTTATAATGTTTTCATGTCACTGCCTTTTATTTCCTTTTGGGTTCTTTTTTGGAAACTTTTATATGTATCTATATTACTTATACGTGTATTGTAGGATGGTTTTGGTTTCATTTTTATATTATGAAATGGTGCTTCTTGTGGTTGATTTAACCTATATACCAATAATATTGTTATAGAGGGTAATGCCTCTCATTTTTGATATTTCTATACCCTCAATGATAGTCGCTAACTCTGGGGGGTACTGGTGGTGGTACAAGGGGTTATTATCTGTCTTCTTTAATTTAAAACTCATTAGTGGTAACTTTGGAGTAAGAGGACATAATATAGGTCTATCTTAGGTTTTTTAGGGATAAGATTTATTTTTGAGTTAGTCACAATGATGATTTCATGGTTTGGTAGGGAGATTGTTTTAGTTAATCTTAATGATGAAATAGGCTTCAAAACACATGCTAGGACACTTGATTTTCAGGCACCTCGTGATTTGATGCAACAACTATAATCCTACCTAAAAACCTAGTGGGGATATTCCTATTATTGGGTAGAGGCCATGGGGATTTACATACAAAATGATTTACATTTTCTATTGTCTTATTTGTGTTATTTTGGTTTTCTAATGATAACATGAATCAAATAATTCTTAATGAAACTTTGTATTATTGGAATTTTTAAATCCATGATTACATTTTTCCTATAGTTCTACGTTTTTTTCCATGTGTGGTTTAGGATTTGGAGGTTTAGTACGCTGATCTGATTGATCCCCATTGGGTTGATGTATTTTAAAAGGATGATCAGTGGAAGAAAACATTATTTTCTTTTATTTGAATTGTTTGGGGAAGTATGGGGGCATAATTTCATATCTCCATAAAGAGAGATGGTTTTGGGAGATAGCGATCTACTTTAGTTTGATCCAGACCCCAATGGAGCACTAGGTATCATTAAAAGTTAGTCATATGTGAGGGGTTGTGGGTCAGTGGGGACACATAATCCTAGTGAGTGGAAGGAGGTGGATGTTCAATAAGTTAACATTCTGAATGTGTTCTGGGAAAAGTTTATCTCTTTGACCATAAATCCAGTGATGTGATAGGAGTTTTTCTCTGTTCAGTAGGGGATTATTTTTGTGTGGGAGGTGGGAATAAAGTTCATGGATCCTTTAAGTTTCCCCCCAGATATATTTTTAAATAGTGATTCCCAAGTGTAGCATCTCGAGGAGGTCCTCTACACTTCTATCTAGTATATAGTTACTTCTTTTACGTTCCCAATATGTTAGGAGATATTTAGTAATGTGGGGGTGATTGAGAATATTAACTCATGGGGATGTTTACCATTATAGGGAAACTAGTATGGTTTCTTTATGAGAATAGTTGGCAGTGGAGGGTCTTAGGATCCGTGGACTTTAATGTTTTGACCAGTAGGTAATCGACCACAGCAGCTTCCTTTCTAGCAGTCTGAGGTCAGGTGTTTTAATGTTTTCCTAGGGGATTTGGTATAGTGTTTTTTTCTATGGGGATCATATCCATCATCAAAATCAGATACTAGGGATTCATTGAGATAACAATAGTGTAGGTGGATAGGTTCAACATCTTCTTTAGTAGTAACTTCAAGTGAGATAATTTTTTTAGTAAAGGAAATTTGATTATTCTCTACCAAGAGGGGGTGGAGAAGGTAGAGGTTGACCTATGGATGTTCCTCATGTTTTGGGACCCATTTAGGTCCACAACGTCAAATACCCTGAGGGGGTGAATCAGGGTATGAAAGATTAAAATTACTACCCCTTTGGATCTTGTTTTGTCATTAAAAACACACTTCTCTATTTCTCCATGAGAAATATATAAACAGAAATTAAATCATGCACAGGACAATGTTATTTTACTTGCCTCACCCTCACTAGGCTTTTCCCAAGGAGCATACACCATTGATGTACTGATTTACCCAACCCACTAAAGCTCACAACCAAATTACTAGGATTATGATATATTGTCTATGCATATTCTCACTATCTTTACAAGGTTTAAGATCTTCTCTCCACATTCCCAAGGGTCACATCCTATGTCTCTACCTATGGCTCACTACTGGTTGGAAGGATCACCATCTTTCCATTCCTTCGTTCATAGTTCTTGTAAGGGATCTACTCATAGTTTATAGACATGTTGGTCCCTTAATTTTTATGAAATCATGCATCCAAAACTATATTTATATGACCGGTTGAAGTTATGATTTCACCCAAAAATGAATTCAAATTTTATGTGTACTATTTGGTTAGTAAAAATTTCATTCAGGAACTGGTTTTGAGCCTTTTCCAGCTTCCTTGAGCCTCCCGCGAACCACATTACTTCCACTGCATACTATGAAGCAGGTATGATTCAAAGGTCACCTCTTCATGGGCTGCTTCTTCTTCATTGAACCATCCTTTTTGTGGGATACTTCCCCTCTTCTTCTTTGTATTGTCCCTTTTTCACACACTATCTCTGATTCCATGAACCATCACTCATCCATAGACTAACTCTGCTTCTACAGACAATATCTCCCCCAAATAATAGGTTTTCCTCCTACCCATACCACATCTTCCTCCTCCACGTCTCACTACATTTGTGGGCTATAGTTTCTCGTAAAAACCTTCGGAAAATCTTCTTCCACATAAACCAATTCACCCTTCACGGAATTCTCCCTAGAAAACCACTTTTGGACTTTTACGAATTCACAGAGCGATGATTTTATCTAATGGAATTCACACTCAATTAAAAATGTAATTAGTGATACATATATAGGAAAATAAATCTGCAAAACTACTAATCCTATATTTACCAAATCATCAATATTGTATTTCCATCATTATGTACCATGCATCTTCTATGAAACACAATCATCCCACAAACCATTTTCCCATCACAGTCTGCGTACTGCCTCTCTTCATACATGGATGCCAAAATCACCATCACATTGTCATGAAAAATTACCTTTATAGTTTCTCAAATCATCGCTTCATTTCCATGAATGAAAAGACATATGGCGTAATACAAGCCTTCTTCATACCACATGCCTTTTACAGAAATCGTATGCTCTTGGTGAACTATTACAATACATATTTTTCATATTATGCTTCGTAGTTACCTTCCTTTTCCAATTTCCTTTGATGTTTCATGTACCACTTTTGTAATCTGAAAACTATGCTTCATGGTCTACATATCGTGTTACCCTATGCAGAAATCATCCTTTTCCAAAAACCAAACTACCATTTTGTAGGACTAAAAATTTGGAAAACACTGGGAAATTCTGCCAACTTGAAAACAAACTTTTAGAAAACACAAACCATACCCATTGCTGTCCATCTCTCTTTTTAAAGAAACAAAAATATACCCTAAACAAATCGAGAGGACACTTTGAGTGATTTTTTCCTAGCAATCTCCTCCTTTGGGTATCATGAAAACACTTTCATAATTTTATATCTTTTTAAAAATTCTTCCAACTTAGGCCATCATTCTCTTCTTGCGATCAGGATAGTGATCAAGGATTTACTCGATACATACTTTAATTCCACATGATCCAAGATCGGTGTGAGAAACAACAGTATAAAAAACTTTAATCAATAAATAACTTCATTCCATTCCAACACCACTATTCTACTTTCATCACGATCCTCAACTGTCGTGATATATATCCTTTGATAGATCACATCTTGAATCGTCATATTTAATACTCCCCCTATGACTTTTCTCCTCAAAAAAACTTCATCTCCCCCTATCTCACCGCTCTACCTAATAGATTCTCCCGTTTTCTTGATAAAGACATTTTTTCCCTTTTAAAATCCACAATTTATCTACCTTTATCAACGAACCTGAAGGTCAATTCATTGTTTTTTGCAATAGGTTAAAGAACAAAAATCAGTAGTTTAAGGAAAAACATACCATAAGTTAGATAGAGGGGGACTACAAAAGCATAATTTTTCAAGTGTAGGGAGTTAACTGAACTCTCAGATCCAGTCAATGCCTCTCAACCACTTCTTTGGGTAAGGACTTTGTCAAAATGTCCACAAATTGTTGTCCTATAGGAACATACCCTATCTTCACAAGCCCTTGATCCACCTTATCCTTGATAAAAGGATATGTTATTTCAATATAATTTTTCCTTGAGTGATGGACTAGATTTTTGTTAAGATTTATAGTACTTGAATTATAGCAATGGATTATGATCAGATATTTCACTTAAACTCCCATATCCTCAAGTTGAGGATTCACCCAAAATAATTGTGTGCACTCTTGAGTAGTCACAATATATTCAGATTCTATGGTGCTCAATGAAATACTTTATTATTTCTTACTCAGCCAAGAAATACACAATCTGCTAAGATTAAATACATCACCTGATGATTATTTTATACCATCTGATGAACCAAACCAATATGCATCTGTATATGCTAATAACTCTTACGAAGATTTATCATTTTATATTTAACCAAAGTCCACTATACCTGTGACATATCAATATATTCTTTTTACTATAAGATTTTTGTTTTTTTGGGGATTTATTTGATACCATGCTTCTTTTCATGTGGAAAAACAATATTAGGTATCTTCACTTCCATGTATAGTATTCTACCAATTATTTGTCTGTATTCTGTGACATTAACTACATTGCCTTCATCTTCCCTTAACAGTTTCATCTAGGTAGCTATCAGAGTCTTCATATCACTGGAATTATCCATTAAGAACCTTCTAAAAACATCCTTGGCATATTTATATTGAGAAATTAATGTGCTATTATTTTCTTCTGTTACCTGTAAACTAAGGAAAAAAGTTAGCTCCCCAATTATTGACATTTCAAACTCAATTTTCATTAATTAAAATATTGTTTGTGCCGTGATTCATCGAATCCATTGAAGATTATGTCATTAACATATAACAGCACCATCATCCTTTGATCACCTTCATCTTTGACATATAGATTGTAATCAACTCCACCATGCTAGAAACTGAGCTTTTTTAGAAACTGATCTAGCCCTGAATACTTTTCTTAAGATTCTCTATTATAACCATATAATGCCTTCTTCAGTAGAAATATTTTTATCATCTTCATTATTGAGAATACCATTATACTATTCAATGTAATCATCTTATTCTACAACAACATTTAGAAATGTTGACTTGACATCCATCTAGAATGCATTGAACATTTATTGTACTATTATAGCCAAGAATAATCTAATTGTATCTTTCCATGAAATAGGTGAAATTGTTTCATCAACATCGATTCATTCTATCTGTGAGTACCCTTTTCACAGTATTCATTTTTTTTTCAAATCACCACACCATAATCAATCATTTTTTTACGAAAGGCCCATTTAATCCTAATGATATTCTTGTATGTTGGTCTCGAAACAACACCACATGTATGATTTTTCTGAATTTTTCAACCTCTTCATTCATATCCTTAACCCAATTCTCATCACCAGCTGCTTGATCAAAAAATTTAGGCTCTACCTGTGATTGGTATGATGCTTGTGGTAGAGTCTTCATCCTCCTTGTTTTCATTGGAGCTGTCTGATCACCAATTATGTTCTCTCTATCAATTTTAAATCTTCTCTTCTATCTTTGTGCATATATTGAATAGTGATCATCTTTCTCATCATCTGAGTCTTCTTCTAAACCAGCCTCTATAATTGAAGCATCCCATAATCTACTTATTTCTTCATCATTATCCTCTTTAAACTAATCATGTATTTGTCGAAGGTTCTACTCATTCCCCCACTTTGTTTATATTATGGATTTCAACAATATTTCCTAACCTATTTTAAAGCATTTGTACGCTTTGATTTTCTTTGATTAGCTAAGAAATATCCCTTTATCTCCACAGGATACAAACTTCTTGTGTTTCTCCTTGTTGAGAATGAAACACATACTTATGAATATTTGAATGTGCTTTGATGGATTCTTTCTATAACATATCTCATATGGAATCTTTTCTTCTTTTAGACATAATAATTCACTATTTGAATTTTTGACTAGACTCATCCCTATTTCTTTACGAAATTTCTCTAGAAGGTCATTCTCAATGAGCATTTCTTTTTTCATTTTATTGAAAATCCGATTTCTCCTCTCAACTACTCCATTTTACTGTGGAGTTCTTACCACCAATACATGATTCATTACCCATGTTTCTCATGATAATCATCCACTAGGCTATTTATGAAATATTTTTCATTATCTATTTGGATCTTATGGATTTTAGGACCTTGAATCTTTTCGAATTCACTTGGATATATTTTAATGCAACCTAACACCTCACGCTTATGGGTAATGATTAATACCCATTCCATTCTCCTATAATCATCAATGAAGAGAATATTATATATCCTCCCATCAAGAGCTATTGGTGAAATTTGTCTGCACAAATCAATATGAACCAACTCAATAAATCTTGTTGACCTTTTTTCTTTTTCATTATATGTCATTCGAATGATCTTACCTTGTTGATAGGAAACACAGGTATTTTTACGATCACATGATAATCTAGGAAGATCTCGAATAACATCATATTTCACCAGATCTTCCAAATACATTTGGATCATGTTTCCAAGATGTTTATTCCACAACTTATTTTCTTCTTACATGGGTAGAAATAAATTATCTTATTCTCCACTCATGAGCTATAGATTCCATTTTGTTCACTTTCCCTACAATACAATAGAACCATATTTTTCCTTGATGACACACAATTTGTTGGAAAAGCATATGGCATGTCCTGAGTCACAAAATTGACTTACACTTCATATATTCTGACTAAGACCTTCAACAACGAAGACATCTACATGCCTCATGTCTTTTCCCGCAAAATTTAATTTCCCAGAGACAATTGTTTTAACCCCTTCATCATTACCAAATATTTTGATAAATTCATTATCGTACCTAATTATCATCTCTATAACATTGTTTCATGTCATATGGGAGGTGAATACACTTTCAATGATCTATATCTCGGTGTGATATTATTCCTAGAATGCAATCTGTGCTTCCACTACCTGCTCAGGTATTTTCTTTTTGATTCATGTTTTTTAATTCATAATCGATATAGATTGATACTCTTAACATTCCTCAGAATATGATGGACCAACACCATCTTGTAGAGCTGCAAATAAATTTTCCATTTTTCATCTCATATGATGATACATTTATATGATGCACATAGAAAACATCATTCTTCTTTCACATATTATTTTGTATTATTGATGAGAAATATCTTTCCATGTATCCACATCCTCCACACCTGGAACAGTGACAATAAATGATGACTTATAAAATTATGCTCTATATGACTACCTTTGTTGGTCATGTTTCCTTTGGTACATCATTTATATGGAACAAACATTTTGTGAGTCTCCCATCATTCCACAGTAATAGAATCTTATATAGAGTACATTCTTATATGAAAATAATTCACCACTGATTATCCCTTGGGTTCTCTGAATTTCCATATTCTGCTTTGTCCCCAAATCAGCCTTCAATCTTGGAGTGGGTGCATGTGGTGTGACTTCAACTAGTACTGTTTTCTATTTTTGATCATGGCATGTGCCATCCTTACCATTTTGATTTGACTGTTTCTTCTATTATATTGGACAACAATGCTCAACATTTATCATCTCAATCATCTATATTATTTTCTTTCATCATGTTGTGCCCAGAGTCAACAATTTTTCTTTACCTTTAACACTTTATCACACACCGATGACTTGCTTTTCAAGTTATTTGATACATTTGATTTCATATTTTCCAGTTTCAGTAAACATATTGATCCCCCTTTTCGGTTCTTCAATTTGGATTTTGTACTCAACCACCTTTTATGTTAATTATGGAATTAAAGAATTCAATTTTTCAATTTCTTTATTCATCTCAGACTTCTCCTATTCCTACAGCTACATATAGTGTTTAGCATCATGAACCAATTTATTATATTTCATTATTTTGGCTCTACAAATATCTATTTCTTCAAGAGAATCTTCAAATTCATCATGAAGGTAATCCATTCCTTCAACTTCTCCTTCTTTATTATTAATTTCTTATTTTGATACACAATTTCTAAAACATTCCACCAAATAATCTACCTCAGGATCCTTATAGTCCTCCATCTCTTCTGCCTCAGATTCTTATAAACATTAATCTTCTATTGAAAGTAGATTCTTCATTTTGAAGAACATTCTATTATAACTTCTCATACCATTCACATTTGATGAATACTTCTTTTTTGGAATTTCATCAGTGTATTAATTTTCATATTCAAATTTATTAGGACAATTTATTGATAAATGTCCAATCTTTCCACATTGGAATCATGCATGTGTAAGTTTACCTTTGAAATTTCCTTTTTATTTTTAAATATATGAATATAAAAATCTTATGACTTTATCCAAATTGTATTCCTTATTATTGTATTCAATAGAGAGATTATTCATGGCCTTGAATGGTACTTCTTTAGAATTTTCATTCTCCACTACATCAATATCATCATTTCTCATTTCATATGCAATGAGGGTACTATGCAAGTTATCTGGTGTTAGCACCTTTGGATCTTTATCCTCCAATACTGAAACTTTCAAATTAAACTTTGGGAAAATTTTCCCTAATATACAATTCACAATTTCTATATTTTCAATGAATTCTCCAAGATCACATATGCCTTCCATTACAACATTTACCCTTTCAAATAATACCCCAAAAGATTCATTAGGGTTCATTCTCATATCTACATACTTTTTTCACAAAACATGAAACTTTTCCTCTCAGGCCTTTGAATCTCCCTCATATATGTTCAATAGGTTTTCCCATATAGAATGTGATGTTTTACATGAAATTGCCTTCTTATTAATTTTGTTTGATAGGTCTCCCCATAAATAATTGATTCCATTAGCATGAACACCCAATTCTCTTCTTTCATCTTTTCATAGAGCAGCACTATTGTTATCAAATGATATTCCATGCACTAATGTTTTGAATACATCCATTACTAAGGATCAGAAGTAGTGCTAAATTTGATTCTTCTATAGTGGAAAAAAAATTTGTCGAAGATCAGAATTCCTTTGTGATTGAAGACCTCCTTTTTCTTCAACTTAGAGAGAACCATTAACTTTTAACCTTCACTCTAACACCAATTATTATGTCTGTTAAGTCAAATACCCTAAGAGGGGTTGAATCAGGGTAAGGTAGATTAAAATTATTTCCTAATTTTATCTTGTTTTGTCATTAAAATCACACTTCTCTATTTCTCCCATAGAAATATATGAACAGAAATAAAATCATGCACATGACACAATGATTTTACATAGTTCATCATCACTGGGATACGTTCAAGTAGCATTCACTAGAGATGTGCTGATGTACCAAAATCCATTAAATCTCACTAACAAATTGCATAGATTTGGCTAGATCTTCTACACCCAGTCTCACTGACTTTACAAGGTTTAGGGTTTGGTCACTATATTCCCAAGGGTTACTCCCTATGCCACTTCCTCTAGATCGTTGTTGGAGGGAAGGATCACCATCTTCCTTTTCCTTTTCTCACTACTATTGGAAGTGATCACTCAATGTTTATGGACTTTTAGGTCCTTCATTTTGATGAAATAATGCATCATGAAATATAGGTAGATGCACTACATTAACCACATCACCCATTATGTAATTATCCCTCATGAACCACTTTCACACATAGCCAAATTCATGGAGCGATGATTTTCTCTAAAGGAATTAGTTCTCTCTTAAATATGGGGTTATTTCTACTTATATAGAAAATTGGTCTAAAAAAACTGGTAATCGAAGATTTACCAAATCATCAATGAGTTGTTTCCATCACCTCATATTTAGAAGTTTCTAAGAACTGCAATTGTCCCATGAATCATTTTCTTTTCACATTCCATGTACTTATTCTCTTTGTGCATAGAATCCCAAATTACCATCATGTTTTCATGAATGACACCCTTCATGGTTTCTTAAATCACCACCTCATTTCTAAAACTTACAACCCATCCTGCATACTATAACCCTTCCTCATACCGCATGCCTTCACTGCAAACCATATACTCCATGAAAAATATTCATGTATGCGATATTTGTATCATGATTTTTGGTTCCCTTTCTTTTTTGATTTCTTTTGATGTTCTGCATAAAACTTTTTGAATCTACAAATTGTGATACATGGTTGGTATTTTATGAAAGCAATTTATTAAGTTGGAATAGTTTATGGTTGTTCCATGCAAAATATTCATGTATGGGGTATTTGTATCATGATTTTTGGTTCCCTTCCTTTTTTGATTTCCTTTGATGTTCTGCATAAAACTTTTTGAATCTACAAATTGTGACACATGGTTGGTATTTTATGAAAGAAAGTTATTAAGGTGGCATAGTTTATGGTTATTTGGAAAAAAATTGGCCTCAATCTGAGCATGTAAATGAAGGTGGACATCAGTATAGAGGTGGAGGGGTTGGGAGTAGTTTTCTGCATGCAGTGTAGGTGGTAGTCTCAGAGGGGAGTGAGATCATTCAAGGTACACTTAGCTTACCATATACCCTTGAATGTGACTTAATTGATTCAATATAGTATCGCTCCTTTATTTCACCCACTCTAGCTAGTCTTCTAGGATTATACATAGATAGGATTTTCATTCCCCTGATGTTGACTGAATCAGTCAGAGGATAAACATTCTTGTTTTATGTCTTCTAATGCTGTAGACTGATAATAGGGACCCATCATTCATGTGGGGATATTTTCTTACATCAGATGAAACTGTAAAATATCATTCTCATCCTCGATTAGTTGCATTCCATGCATGTTATTGTCAACTACTTACAATGAAGATTCATGTTCTTAGATATGGATGACCAATGTACAATTTACATTGGTGAGTGGAGTTTTTAGGTAGGATGTATATGTGTGGATCCCATTTTTTCTTTTATAGCTATTTCATATGTCATATGTTCTTAGTATATATTTTTCGGTGAGTGTATGACCGATTTATTGGTGTGTTATTGTCACATGTGTGGACACTATGATAGAGGTGGATCTGAAGGTTGCCATAGAGTTTTTGAAATGTTTTTACGAAGGAGGGTGTGATGCTACCCCCTCAATGTGATGTTGATTTCATGATATACATGCAGCATGGTGCTTCTCTTATCTAAATTAATCATTATCAGATTTCCCCCTTTGACTTTTGGTAGTTTTAGATTCATATAGATGTTCTAGTGTAGAATGTTTTTATATGGACCAGTGTGTTGTTATGGGGTTCTCTAGTGTTATTCTCCAAGAAGGCAGATGGTATTTCAGGGTTGTGTATGGAGTAGTGAAGGTTGAATTAGGTGATCATCAAGAATCATTACCCTCTTACAAAGATTTATAATCTCTTATATCAGTTTATAAGGGTGATTATTTTTTCTAAGATCAATCTATGTTTTGGGTATCACCAATTTTGGGTGAAGGTGGGTGTTATCTTAGAGACTGCCTTCAGATTCATGTATAGGGACTTCAAGTTTTTGTTCATGCCGTTATATATCAAAAATTAACCAACCTTGTTCATGGATATTATGAAATTCAGGTCCTATCAATTCTTATACCAGTTCCTAGTCATTTTCATAGACAAAATATTGATATACTCGATGTTAGAGGAGAATCATATTGATCATCATAGAGTTATCTTATAAGTTTTTTAAAGCCACCAACTCTATGGAAGGTTTCCCAATTTTATGTTTTGTAAATTTGAGGTATATTTCCACCATCTTGTGGTGTCCCAGTATAGTTTTATCATAGAATCATCAATGTTTGATGCAGTTTTTCTTGGGAAGAACCCATGAATATGACAACAGGTCTCAGTCTCATGAGATATTACTAGAGGATTTTATTTTATTTATCATGAATTATAGTTACATTGATAGTTTTACTAGGAATGGCCATGATTTTATCTAAAATGATCAGTTTGATGAAGTTTTTAACTAACTAAAGGGGAGAAATATCAGTGCTCCAGTGCATCATTTTCTATAAGAAGGGGTGACATTTTAGGTGTTTTGTGGAACTTCTCATCTTGTATTGGGGTATGTATTGATAGATAAGAATGTTTTGATCTCTTATGTGTCTAGGAAGTTAAATCCTAACAAGTTTAACTGTGCCACCCATGATCTGTGTCTAGCAACGGTTGTGTTTGTGCTGAAGTTATGGTGATAATACCTTATTGGGGAGTGCTATATGGTCTTCACAGGATACAAGAGTTTGAGGTATATCTTTTCTCAGTATGATCTGAATCTTTAAAAATGGTGGTGGATGGAATTTATTTTGGACTATGAATTTTAGATCTTCTATACCATTGGAAATGGATATGTCTTGACTGAATCTTTTATAAGGTAGTTGGAGGACATCTCAATTGACTTTTTCATAAGTTTACGTTGATCTCAAGGAGGTTGTGATGTTGTAAGGATAACTGTGGATCAGTTTTGGATGACTTCTTAGAAATCAAGGTGTCAGGAACCATGGATGTTTTAGAGAGGATATATGATACAAGGTGGTGTGGTTTCATGGATTTCCATGGTCCATTTTTCTTGGATTAGGATTCATGTTTTAACTCTTTATTCTATAGGGGTATGTGGCATGCTTTTGGAACATAGTTATGGCTCAATATTTCTTTCCACCCTCAAATAGATGGGTAGATTGAGTAGACTATCCGTACACATGAGGAAATTTTATGGGTTTTCATCTTATACTTTAATATATAATGGAAAAAAACTTTCCTTTGGCTTATTTTTTTTAATAAAATACCTTTTATTCATCCATTAGAATGACCCACTTGAGGAATTTTACGGGTGATTGTTTTATTTGTTTTTTGTGATGGGCCGAGATTGAGGATTCATAAATTCATCATCTAGATGTGGTTTAGAGAATAAGAAATAATGTTTATTCTATTCGTGAGAGGATGAAGGAAACATAGGACTAGAATAGGGCTTATTCCAATAACAAAAGGAGGCCCTTGGAGTTTATGGTTAGAGACCATGTGTTCTTGAATGTCTCCCCTAAAAATTTTCAATGGAGTTTTGGTAGGGGGTAAGTTCTCAGAATAGTTTTCTAGGCCTTTCAAGGTGTTGGGAATATTTTTAAGGTGGATTATCAATTTTCAATTCTTCCAAGACTGAATTGGATTCATGATGTCTACCACATCTCTTAGATATGTCAGTATCTTCATGATGACTTTCATGTCATTAAATGGGGAGACATGGATATCGAGGATGATGTGATGTTTTTGGAGCATCTAGTGGAGATCTAGAAGCATAAAGGGAATGTTTTGTATTTACATACCATTCCTTGGGTTCATGTGTTTGTGGTGTCATGGTGTCATGGGGAGAGTTTTTGGGAGTGTGAGACATGGATCCACGCCCACTTCCTGGAGTTGTTTTATGTTTTTTCTTACTATATTTTTCTTTAATGATGTGATTCATGGATATTAATGTTTTAAGAAATTTTATTTCTCCTAGATGATGGGATGTGTGATTAAATCTTCAATAAATATGAATATAGAAAAACATGATTCCTAACCAAGACACATTATATGTTGGAAAGATTAAAATTTTGTGGGTGAGTTACTGTCTCCCCAAGTAGATAATATCATGACATGGAAGATGTAATTCCTTGATTTTTTTTCATCAGGTCATCCTATAGTGTGGAGGGTTTTCTAATAAGGTATAATGTATATGGTTTGAAGGTTTTATTTGTGGCATAAGGAACCCGTAGAGGGTGTTTTAGAGTTACAATCAATATTGTCATAGTTGTGGTGTGAAGCATGGGAGTACACTGAAAAATTGAGTGTCTAACTATAGAATATAGGGTATTATAGGTGTATTTTAGATGTTTTTATATTTTGAGGTTAGTTGTGTTATAGACATGGGTTGCAGCATAGCCCATCCTCCAGGTTTTTGGGTCCTAGAATATAGTGGTTAAAGCTGCACTGTGGTTTCCTCCCCCATTTTCATGATTTGCGACATGGATATAGTTTTCAATATCATAGTCTCTTTTACTAGTGGGGTTGTATCATGGTGAGGGTTCTATCATTTTAGACTCTATGGTTTCAAAAATTATGTAGCGTGGTCATAGGGGATGTGTCGTGGTCTTATGTTTAACAAACTGGGTATAAATTCAAAACATCCCTAAAACCAAATCATCCTCCTATATTTTATCTAATTTATTGAGGAACCCAAGGGAATAAAAATAATTTATTTTATCCCCTAACAAATTTATTTCTACCCCAACCTTGAGAGGTCAATCGATGGGGGTTTTTGGTGACTTCCCTTCCCTTTTTCCCATTTTCCCCATGTTCCTTGTCAGGAAAGGGTTTCTATCAAAAACAATATTTTTTTATTTCTTTTTTATGGTATAATGATATTATTGTTGTGTTATAGTATGGTTAAGATGGTTTCCTTCATTTCGGTGTTTTGTGGTGGCCTTCCACTTGTTCAAAACTTGTAAAATATCTCTAAAATATCTTTTTGAGGTAGGGGATCATTTTTTTCATCTAGTGTATCATGAAGCAGGTTTTATACTCTTCCTATATGTTTTAAATATATTTTTCATTATCTTAATTAAAGATAATGAATTGTTTTTATTTAAATTTAATGAGGAATTGATTTAATCACATGATTTTATAGCATTTCGTATTATTGATATTGTGATTGTGCCGGTATCATGCATCACTAAAAATCATGGTCATTAAGGGATTTTCATTCACTCTGATTATTATGAATATAGAAAAATTGTTGTGTGGTTTCTTATTATTACCTAAAAAATAATTGGATAACCACATATATCTTGTCAATAAAATGATTTCCCCTTGAAATATGGCGCGTGTGAGAGTTACCCTAAAATAAATAAGTGGATCTTTTGAAAAGACCCATGCTAACTCTAAAAATTTATATGTGACTATGATGTGAAAAGTGTTGTGGTGTGTGGTTGTGATGTGGTTTGCGATGTAGTTATGGTATGGGGTGGTGATTTGTGGTTTTATGGGGTGGTGACTTGGGTTTGTGATGTGGGGTGGTGATGTGATGAGTAGTGGGTGTGGTATATTGTGGTTTTAATAGATATTTGTAATGATTTTTTAGTTATGATAAAGGAGTGTACATGACTATGTAATGTTGGTCGTGTGGGCTTGTTAGTATCAGGATGATGGGTTTTTTGTTTGTGTGGTGTTGTTTTGTGGTAGTTTTATGGGTAAAAATGGAATTAAATATAAATTATGAATTGTAATGGAATGCGTCAAATGGTAAATGAGTGGGGTAAAATGGGTTGCATAGTTATACATGGTTTAATGTTAAATAAATGGTCTAGATAGTGGAAATTATTTATCAATGGTAAAAATATAAATTATATTAATTTTAAAATAAAGGGTAAAATGTGTCAATAGAATATTATCTTGTTGGATGATTTTGTACATTTATTGGTGATGGAGGATGTGGAAAAAGGTTGTTAGACAATTGGGGTGTTATTGTGAGTTGTTTGGATATTTATTTAGTGAAACCATAGGTTGGGATTTTTTATAGATATTACATATATATATTTTTTATATTCCTTATTATTTTTATATGAACCCCAACTGTGTAGAGCACCATGTACTGATAACCAAGTATTTGGGGATGATTTTCCCAAAATCAAGGCATTGAGGATAGAAGGATAGTTTTCAACGAGCCCGTACCCAAGTGGTAAGGGCTTCTGATTGGCATCCAAGAGACCCAGGTTCAAAACTGGGTGGAGGAGAATTTTGGGGGGGTACTGTAGCAGTACTGTAGCAGTATTGTAGCCGTTACTATTCGGTACTGTAGCAGTCGGAACTATTCACCTGATTTGGGAATTCGGGCCACCGGTTTAGGCTTACGGGTCTCAAAGGCCTTTGAGTAATCAATGGCCTTCGAGTCACTAGGCCATCAGGCCACAATAACCATGGAGTAGCCCGGTTCACACCAAACAGGCCCCAAAAGAGGATCAGAGCAATAAGAGTTACAACCACCAGATGCAGAGCTAACTGGATTAGAAGAATGAGAGGGTATGGAAGCCGCCATCAGAACCCGGCACCGTTCAGCTTTGTATGGGGAAATACTATCTGATCCTCAATACAAGGTGGGGAGCTAGGTGATCAATGATGCAGAAGTTGCAGAAGGGCAGTTCAAGTGTGCTGGGCCTACAGGTCATGTATTTGGCATGGTGTGCCTATGGGCCTTCTGGTCATGTATTGCGAGTCTGTCAGGCCTTGTGCCTTGGTCCTATGGGTCATGTATGGGTTCCCCTAAAACTCTTAAAAGGGGGATTATCCATAATCAAATAAAAAATAAGAAGGCTTTCGGTCCATTCAGGGGGAGGATGGAAGGATAGTTACCCACTCTTTCCTGCATTCTCTTCTAGATGAGTCATATATGAATGGGTTATGGTGGTTAGATGTCAAAAGTGCACTAGTGTTGGTTATTTGATGTGATGATGATATTTCTTGTGGTGGGGGTAGTGCATGGTATTATGGAGGCACAAGGTTAATCCCCTCCATGTTTGTGATACCCTACTATTCTTGTTATGGATGTGAAGTGATGGCCCATGTGTCTTCAGGTGAGATGTGGTGTGATAGGACACGTGTCTTCGAGTGAGATGTGGTGGGATAGACTGGGTGTCTTTAAAGGTTCTATGTGTTGTAGATGCATCAGATAGGGCATGTATAACTTCATTTTTATTCATAATCAATGATTAATCCTAGATTTACATTGATGATAAACCCTATGACCAATTGAATTGAATCAAATATTAATTGGTGAGAGACAGCTAGAACCCAGATGCATAATCATCAAATATTATTTATAATTAATTTAAGAAAGTAAATAATTACCTTATAATTAATTATTTCTTCTTTGATGAATAAAATATCTCTACATCATTACATTTTCAAAATCAATTATAAATTCCCTTTAGCGATGATCCACATGTTCTCGAAAAACCTCTAAATTTTATTGTAGCAATATTTTGATTTTAGTGCGGTATATCCTAATGATTTCATTGTTAACCTTTAATGGCACTTAGAATCCCCTAAATGAAGGGTTATCTTTTATCACTTTAGACATGAGAATGGTGGTTAAGGAGGGTCACTATTTGTTCTTGAAAGTGTTATTTGAGAGGTATCTCCCTAGGGCTTCAATAAAATTCTCTCAGGATGTTTTTTTCACAATAAATGAAAACAGAAACCCTTAAGAAATAATATAATTCAATCTATATACTTATAGGGTTATAAAATAATAATTGCACATATTCCCTTATTAATTTTTTTAATCCCTATAAAACAAGATGTTTATAATAATACAAATAATATCATTTCTTGGCATATGCGAAAATCAAAAATTAAATTAAATATTATTTATTCTAGTAATATTCCAAATAAATTATTTCTTATGGGAATATTAAACTCGGTCTTCCATTTATCCACTATATTTATCAAAACATGAATAGTTAATATTTATTTAATAAATAAATTTCACTCCATTATTCACTAGTAAATAAATAAATATTAAACCCACTAAAAATAAAATCATTTTTAATAAATATTCTTCCCACAAAATATTCTTTCAAATAATCTATGATGGAATATACATGATAAAGTAAACATGAAAAATTATTAAACAATGTGTTGGAATAATATTTACTCAAATTTTTAAAAAATGATATTATTATTATTTAACTATCGTTTTGGATACACTTAGTGTGTGACCCTGTAGGCCACTTTCATAGTGGAATTAGGTGAAGGAGCCAAAAATCTAAGGTTATCATCTAGTAACACTCCAAGTAACCTATAGGGAAGGAATTTTATGTCCCAATGACATAAAAAAACCTCATGCATATGATTACTGTGTAATATAAACCCTTTATCGTGATATTTCTAATCAAATAGTTTACATACTGGTGTCATAAACATTTTTGATTGATATCTCATCCTTTGGATTTCTAAAAATTAAATTGCCTATATAACACCATGTCCATGGATTTATTTATGCTATATCATTTCCATTTATGGTTTTGAGATATCAACATTTCTTATAAATCATAAGGGAAAAATCATTTCCCACATTATTCTTTAAAGAAATATTACTCACAATGCACCTAATTTATCCATCTTTACTATAAAAATATGTCATCGTAGTTTTCATCATTACATCGAATTATACGACTCATAAAATCCATTAATAGTAATATTAAAATATGTGTATCAATACACACATTCACATATAGGAATATCCAATGAAAAATATAAATGTGGATTTCTTATTGGTGGGTCTCGTTCTTATAATATCATATATAAGAAATTATTACGGGTGTACCCTATGAGAAGTTTCCTCAAAGTCCTATGAGTCTCCACCCTTGATATACTATATCATTTTTATCCACATAATTATTTCATCCGGCTATAGAACACATATCTAATAATATTATAATGGAACTTTTGGGTTTTCATCATAGTGGGGACTAATATGACCTTTCATTGCAATATTTACTCTTAAGACATTATCACATACTATGTCATATAGAATAAAATTCATTACTAGATAAGTAATTTATTAATATAAAAAACTATGAATATCTGTAATCATAAAGTACACAAAAAAATTTTCTAAGGAAACCCCTGCAATAGACTCCCACTTTCACTTGACCCAACTACTAACAAACTTTAGTCTCTTAGCTATCACATGATACTAATGATTCTATTTAGATAATGATTTAATCAATGGTTCTTCCACATTTTCTTCCATGTAAGCTATTCGTACTATAACTTCACCCCTCTGAGAAAAATCCCTAATTATATAATACTTGTAAACTATGTTCCTTGTTTGTTGGTGTGACCTTGGATCTTTTTAAAGAGACAACCCTATAGTATTATCACAATATAATGTGATAAGGTATTTAATTATAGGTACCAAATTAAGATCCTGAAATTAATTTTTTATCAAAATAGATTCTTTGGATTCATTAGAAGACGATATATACTCAGACTCTGATGTATAATTATCCACAACTAAAAACATTGAAATCTTCTTGTAACAACTCCTTCACTAAGACTGAAAGTATATCTTAACTGTGAATTTCTATCATTTTGATCTATTTTAAAACTATCATCAATATATCCCCTAATTACAATCTCTTCATATCATACATACATGAGAAACATGTCCTTATTTCTTCTCTAATACTTAAGGATAGCCTTAACAAAAAACTGAATTTTTTCAAATTGATCATCCTGATATCTTCAAACTATACTAAATATGTATGAATCATAAATTCTAGTATATAACATGGATTATATAATTGATCATATCTCCAAAGAGTATAGTATATTCATCATTTTTTGTTTCTCCTACTTTATCTGGGAAGACATTTTTTTTGAAAGTAATATACTTCATAACAATAGATTCAATCCCCTATTAGATTATTCCATACTAAATATCGTTAGTATCTAGTCAATTATTGAAATTAACTTAGTCCAATAATCCTCTGGTATCTATCACGAATGATCTTTATCGCTAGAATGTAGGTTTATTCACCTAATTCTTTCATTAAGAAACACTTTTTTAATCGTTACATGACTAACTATAGGATTGTTATGTCCTTTCTGATAAGTAATATGTCATCAAAAAATGATAATTGGATAGAAACTACATTCCCACTAAAATTATTCTGAATTCATGTCCCACAATAATAATTAAAAAAGATAAATATTTTAAAACTTCATCAAATTGATTGTTCTATGACTTATATGTAATGCCCTGACCCCAGTTACCCAGAGTCAGTGCATTATCACATAACATTGACATGATCACAAAAGATCAAGTCTCAAAAGACTGATTAGTTTAGTAGTCTTGGAAACACTAGATATATTCATAAGTATTACATTACATCATAAAGTAAAAAAACGACAACAACTTCTTGTCTTCATATCCCCACATACTATCCCTGCATGTCATTCATAAATTACATCTTCAGAACCTGGAAAAAATAAAACATTGAAAGGGGTGATCTCAGATGATTAGTAAGGATAACAATATAGAGGAAACTATCATAAATAAGCATAAACATTTTAAGGAAATGTATAACTAAAACAAAATCCTTTTAAACTTGAACTTCAAAATAATATGGAAAAGATAAAATGAAATAATGCCATTTACTTATTCACATGGATATTCTACTCATCGAATAACCACATGTAATATCAATAACCACTTTCATAATGATGGAATGCATAATTCCATACTATCGTAACCACATAGTCAAGACCTTGTGCCAATAATAAAAATAAGATTTTGTCAGGGCCTTGTTCCAAGACACTAGTTTGTCTCATGAGACCTACCGATGCATCAAGGAGCTATAGCGGGCTCCTCCCGTCACTTATTAAGTCCAATGCATTCCTCATATGAAAATTTTTAAACATAACATAAACATTCGTATTAAAACTATCTTATGAAATGTCAATACATTCTCCATAAACCATGAATGGTATAAAAATAAAACATCCAAAGTCAAAAATGTCACAAATCCTTCAATACAATAATGAAGTTTTTTTATCATAATAAATCAACTACAAATAAGCATAAAATCCATCAAAGGATGTTTACATAGATGAAATCAAAACTATTTGAGAGAAATATCTCTTTTTCTGAAATCATTTAAAAGTCACATAATTATAAAATAAAACATTTACTTTGAAAATATTCTTATAATCTTGTAAGGGAAGCTTCGAAGATTTTATAATGGCAGAAAATAGCCACACCCACCATATAAGTTAAAAAATACATTCTTACCTTAATTCTGTCGAAAAGGTTAAAAAGGACCTTGTTTGGAAAATGACAGAAAGATTCCTTTATAAAATTCGTATAGAAATTCAACAAGGGTATAAATGACTTTAACCCATATTCTGTAAAATAGTATGAATGATTTGAAATATATTTTTAAGAAACATGGATGTGGATGATAAAGAGGTCCCGGTAGATAATTATGTATAAACAACCTCGGATAATGAAGAGATTGTGAAATAAACCCTTACCTTGTAATTTTCCTTGGTCGAGGGTAGGTTAACCTCCTGTATAATGGTGAAATAATTTTTATTAAATTATACAAGAATCATATACATTAATATGATATCATATATGATCTTTTAACATTTCTTTGTTAATAATATCTTAGTATCATCGTCGTTTCGAGTGTTAACTTACTCATTTTCTTTTATATGTTTTGTTACATTAGCAGTGTTTGTTATAGATAAGTTGTATATTATTCATATACAGAATGATATCAAGTCCTTAAACATTATTTTTCATCATCAAATTACAATTATACTTGAATGGATACGATGGGGAATGAATCTCATCGCGTTCGTGGAGACGGTAGTCTGTACGTACGCACGAGCAACAATATCATTCTTTTGATATTAAAATAATATATGAATGGATGGTATATCATATATACATAATAATTATCCTTTTATATTTATTATTTACATTAATTATACATCATTATCATACCCATAAAAATAATAATGTTTTGAATAACAATTACACCATGAGGTGGAGACGGTATGCCGCACGTACGCACGTATGGTGACATGTCATACAAAGGATTGATAGAATAATGAATATAGATTTACCATATTTATAATAACATCATAGTATATATAAGATACTGGAGTTATTATTTTATAATTAAAATAACAAAGAAAGAAGAAGTTGAAGAAGAAATAAACTTGGAAGAGGGTGGTCAAAACATTACCTCTTCTTCAGGATCTTCCTTTTGATTTGATGAAAGGGGCTCCTTAGATTGGATTTATGATCAAACTAAGGAATCTAGGTTGAAGTGAGGGAAGTTGGGAGGATATTTGAGAAGATTTTGGCCAATCAAAAAGGCATTGAAGGTCTGAATTTGAGAGAAGGACGAGTTACCTTTTATAAGAGGGGTGAGGGGCACCTTTGTAAAATCTAGAAATATTGTTTTATAATAAATTCATATTCAGTTTCTAGTGGATCCAAAGTGGATTATTTAAATTTTAAGGTGGAGATGGGTCTAAATCCTTTCAACCAATATATTTTAGAGAGTATTGGGTCACTATATTAACCTTATCATTTATATTTAACTCTTAGTTAAATAGTTTGAAATTTACCATGTCTCTTTTTATTTTTATATTCTATGGTTAATAAACTTAATATATATATCCAATCATCCCCCAAGTTGTACTTTAATGATACACCTATCCTGATATAAGTCTTTTGTCTGATCCTTAGATTTTTAGGAATATAATATCAATTAATAATATAATATTTGTTTTAAAAACTCTTTTATGCCAATTTTGACACTATTTGGTATTTTGTTTTTGATAATTTCATAACAGCATTATTACTTCAAAAACAATTATATACCCAATACCAATATGTCATATTAACCTATAAAATTAGTGGAATTCATAAAAAGTATCAAATTACATTTATTTTGATATTTATAATATCAATTATTTTAATATTTCATTAATAAGGTAATTATTGCATCACCATTGTGTCATAAATAAATTAATATATTTAATGTCTAAAAATTATAAATAAAATACCATTATGTAGTAAATTTTTTTATATTTATAATTAATATTTATTATCTAATTTATCTTATGTATAACCCTATATTAAAAATGATTTAGTTATTAAACTTTGATTTTATCTCTTTTAACGCTTCTTTGAGTTAAATTATAATAAATGTCTTATTCTAATCCAAGTGGACCTAAATGATAATATTTTATTCCTAAAGTTGTTTTTGGTCGAGATACACTTTTCCAATAGAATTAGTACATGTTTTAGGGTATCATTAATATCATGTTTACCCTTAATTACCCTATTTACTTTTAACCGTGGTAAATAAAAGTAAAGAAGTTACTATTCACCAAAAATTATTTTTATCTTATTGAAACAAATTTTACTCCTTGATATTAACCGCGTCTCTCGGATTTTCGAAATTCCACTCACAAAATTGGTAAAATTATGTTTTATATAAATTTCCAAATTCTCCTAGGAGGTGGGAAAAAGACGGTGAAAAGTTCAATAAAATTTTTATATATCTAAAATTATTCTAAACTAACTCCAATGAATTACATTGAAATTATATAGGTATTATGTATCTATTTTTACCTTAAATAAATTTAAATAATATAAATAATTATTTAAATAAAAATTCAGTTTTCAACTATAACTCAGTGTTTTTTCACTATTCATAAAAAATTGAATGTTTTCAGAAAAATACCAAAAATTCTCCCTACGAAAATTTCGATATTCTGAATCCAAAAATGAAGTCCATTTTGAAAGATAAAATTTATAAAATTTTAATAAGCGGGTATTACTATTCATAACGATTAGTTTGATCGGTTGTGGTGTGTGTTAGAACTTGAAGTTGCGTACAACACACGCTACTATATTATTCAAAGAGAAGCATACCATTGGAGCTTGGGGTGTTACATTCTCCCCTCCTTCAAATAATTTCGTCCTCAAAATTTATAGAATACTACTGCATAAAAATAATCGGGTGGTTCTTCATCATAATTTTCTCGGGTTCCCACATTTCCTCTTCCATCTTATGGTTTCTCCATAGAACTTTTACTAGACGAGTCATCCAGTTTCTCAGCACTTGTTCTCTGGTATCAAAAATCCTGATGGGCTCTTCGCAATAAGACAGATCGGGTTCTAGTTCTAATTCCTTGTAAGTGAGTACATGTGTTGGGTCAGGAATGTATTTTCTCAACAGTGATACATGGAACACATCATGAACATTGGAGAGACTTGGCAGCATTGTCAAACGGTAAGCTACAACCCCAATTTGTTCTAGAATTTCGAAGGGTCCGATATACCTGGGACTCAATTTACCCTTCTTAACGAAACGTAAAACTCCCTTCCATGGAGATACCTTCAAGAAAACATGATCTCCTACCTAAAATTCCAAATCCTTCCTTCGATTGTCAGCATAGCTCTTCTACCTACTTTGAGGTGCTTTGATGTGGTTTTGGATTACCTTCACCTTTTCTATCGTTTCCTCCACCATTTATGGGCCTACAAGTTTTCTTTCACCAACGTCATCCCAACAGGTTGGTGTGCGACATCTCTTTCCATATAACACTTCATATGGTGCCATATGAATTCTCGAATGGAAGCTATTGTTATAAGAAAATTCTACCATAGGTAAATATTGATCCCACATACCCTGAAAGTTAAGTGAGCATGATCTCAACATGTCTTCTAAGGTTTGAATAGACTGTTCTGATTTTCCATCTGTTTAAGGGTGGTATGCAGTTCTCAAACAAAGTTCATTATCTAGGGCTTTCTGAACACTTTTCCAAAATCTTAATGTATAACGGGGATCACGATCCGAAACAATTGATAGGGGTACTCCATGAAGCCTCAAAACATCATTAATATATAGTTTTTCTAGACGTTCAAGTGGTAAATCTTCCCTTATAGCATGAAAATGTTCTGACTTGGTAAGATGATCAACAATGACCCATATTGCATCATTTATTCTAGGAGTCTTTGGTAGTCCCGTGACAGAGTCCACCGTGATATTATCCCATTTCCACTCAGGTATAGGAAGAGGTTGCAATAGTCCACTATGATGTTGCCTTCTAGCTTTAACTTTTTGACAAACCATACGTCTTGACACAAAATCAGCAATCTCCTTCTTCATGTTGTCCAACCAAAAATGTTCCTACAAATATCTATACATTTTGGTGCTCCCAGAGTGTATAGAGAAATTGGAACTATGAGCATCATCCAAAAATTCTCTTTTTAGATCAGGTATATTGGGAACACAAAGTCTCTTCCCAAATTTCAAAATTCCATCTTCATACACAAAGTCATTGAATCTCCCATCATTCACAGATTTAATCTTCTTTTGAAATTCTTCATCATTGGTCTGAGAACTCATTATCCTTTCAAGTAAATATGGTTTGGAAACCATTTGAAAAAGTATCGATGTTTCACCTTCCATGGTTATTCCCATATCCAACTTTACTAGATCCATGAAAATAGGATCCCTCTCAACTCTCATCTTGTTCAAAACTCCATGATCTTTTCTAATCAAAGCATCTTCCACCTTATTTTCCTTCCCTAGGTGGTAGTGTATCTTGCAGTCATAATTCGTGAGTAGTTCAAGCCATCTCCTTTGCCTCATGTTGAGTTCTTTTTGTGAGAAAATATACTTCAAAATCTTGTGATCAGTATAAATCTCACATTTCTCACCATAGAGGTAGTGTCTCCATATCTTCAAATCAAACATCACAGCTGCTAACTCGAGATCATGAGTAGGATAGTTTTGCTCATGAATTTTCAGCTGTCGTGATGCATGGGCAATAACTCTATCATTCTGTATAAGGACACAACCAAGTCCTTTCTTCGATGCATCACTATAAATAACGAACCCATCATTCCCCGATGGTAGAGTCAATATAGGGGCAATGAATAATCTTCTCTTCAGTTATTCAAAACATTCTTCACACTCTTTTGTCCAAACAAATTTAACCCCTTTACGTGTGAGGTTCGTTAATGGGTTAGCCAATCGGGCTAAATTCTGGACTAAATGCCGATAATAACCTACTAAACCGATAAAACTACATACCTCAGTTATACCTATCGAGGCTGGCCATTCTTGGATTGAATTTGTATTAGAAGGATCAACAGAGAGTCCATCCTTAGAGACAATATGTCCAAGAAAGGGAATCTCTTGATGCCAGAATTC
Organism: Viscum album; assembly: GCA_963277665.1. Taxonomy (NCBI): domain Eukaryota; kingdom Viridiplantae; phylum Streptophyta; class Magnoliopsida; order Santalales; family Viscaceae; genus Viscum; species Viscum album. Next base: position 1,960,309,453 of record OY728126.1, read on the forward strand.
ACACTTGCTAAACTTCCCATATAATTCATGTCTTTCAAGAGTCTTCAAGATAATGCGCAATTAATTTTCATGATCTTCGTAGCTTTGAAATATACCAAGATATCATCAATAAATACCACCAAAAAATCATCAAGATATTTCCTGAAAACTCTGTTCATTATATACATGAAAAAAGTGGGTTTATTAGTCATCCCAAAAGGCATTACTGTAACCTTTTAATGCCCGTACCTAGTTTAAAATGCTGTTTTTGGAATGTCTTCCTTCTTCACACACAACTGATGGTATCCAGATCGAAGGTCAATGTTTGAAAAGTATTGAGCTCCATGCATTTGGTCAAATAAATCATCAATGCGAGGTGGGGGATACTTGTTCTTTATTGTTATAGCATTGATTTCCCTATAGTTGATACATAACCTCATTGATCCATTTTCATCTTAACAAAAAGGACAGGGGCTCCCCATGGTGAAACACTAGGGTGAATAAATCCCTTATTACTCAATTCCTCTACTTGTTTTTTTAGTTCAACTAATTCCACGATGGCCATTCTATAATTGTTCTTCGATATAGGCCTTGAACCATGAATTAAATCAATGGAAAACCCAATTTCTCATTCTAGAGGATGTCCAGGTAAATCATCCGAAAACACATCTACATATTCTTTCACAATAGGTACATCCTCTATTTGAACATTACATTCCTTACCCACAGTCATTTCATTCTCTTCATCCCTAATAATTGAATTTAGTTGAGCTAATGGAGGTGGATCTAGATAAGAATTAGGTGGTGGTGATTCTGCTCTAAAGATAAGGTATTCCTTATCATTATCATCCAAAATCATAACCTTCTTCTTATTACAATAAATCTTCACATCATGGTCTGAAATCCAATCCATACCGAGGATTATATCAAATTCAATCATGGGTATGACGATGAGATCAGTAGATAAAGAACATTTATATTCCCAAATGGGAACGGATCCACCGAACTTTGTTGCAATGATACTTCCCTTAAGAGTTTTGACTGAAAACTCCCTTGTTAAATAAAATTGGAAATATCTAATTTTCTTAGCAAACTGGGAAGATATGCAGCAATGCGATGATCCAGAATCAAATAAGGCATTTTCTAAACTTGAGGAAACCATTAAATAACCTGCCACCAAGTCTTTCAGAGATTCTACCTCAGCAGTAGTGATAGCATAAGCTTGGCCTTGATCCTTTGGCCTTTTCTGAGGTAAGTTCCCCTGACGCTTATGACATTAATTTGCATAATATCCCATCTCTCTGTAGTTATAGAATTCAACACCGGTAGCTTCTTTATTCCCCTTGAAATCACGTGCATGGTGGCCTTTCTCACCACATTTGTAACAAACTCTCATTCTCTTCAAGCAAGTACCAGGGTGTTTCTTCCCACATTTACTACAGGATGGATATTCATCTTTTCCCTTATTCCCCTTATTTCCATTCCCAGATTGATCAGCAGATCTCTTCTTCTCTTTATTTGCTTTAAATTTGTAAGACTTAGAGAATTCATTTTCTATCTTGATAGCACATGAGACAATATCTTCATACGAAGAGAAGGATTGTGAGACTAATTCTCGATGGATAAATGGTTTTAACCCATCAAAGAAACAATCAATATTACTCCTTTGGTTATGTATATAATCTGTTGCATGCCTCTCTAACCTTGTAAAGTTAGCCTCATACGTTGCGACATTCTCATCCTCCTTTTGTTTCAGACTCAGAAATTGCCTTTCCATATCTACTCGATGGTCACGAGGAAAGTATTTTTCTAAGAAAATATCTTTGAACTCCCTCCATTCCATATATTATACTTCATCATCTTCCTTCATGTTTTTAATCGAAGAACACCATTGGTCAGCATCTCCAGTAAGGCGGTAAATGGCCATGATAACTTTTTTCCTTTTCGCTACACCCCAAGGCATGGAATATTTTCTCTAAAGAACATACCCATTGCTCAGATACCAATGTATTTGTACTCCCATTGAATGTTGGTGGTTTTTTACTTATTAAGTGATCTAACATTGATCCTCCATGTTGTGGATCAGGGTGCTCAATATAGGTAAGGTTATTATTCATAACCTGAGTGAGTTTTCCCAGTATGGTGATTAGTTGATCAGCACGAGTTTCATCACTAGCTCCACTATAATTATCTTGAGCATGAGGGAAATCCCTACATGGAGTGCGCGCATTGATACAGTTTCTATTTCTTCCGCTAGGCATAATTTCAAAACAATGGCATACGCTAGATTAGTTTATTAATCAAAATACATAATTCCATACATGTAAAACACTTCACATAAATTGAACTATTTATGGAAATAATCCATAATAAAAAAATGTTTTCTTTGAGAAATTATATACTCATAAATCCTCCATAATGGTTTGTAAAAAAATGATAATTTTCCGAAGCATATCCCCCGGGAGTGTCGTAACCAAGAGTGCAGTAAGGCCCGTTGTCGTGCACCAGTTCCCATTTGAGTCCAGCTCAAAGCGGTGTTTTCGGGATTTACCCTTAGGTACATCTGTTCCAAATCCACCTCTACCTGCTCGTATCCAGACATGGATTTATTTCTCGGAAAACTCACAAAATTTCTATAATTCTAAAATTCTAGGAAGTTATTCTACACTAATCCTTAATTTCCATCTTAGGTCTATGTGCTCTAATCAGAGTTTATCTAAATCTAGTTTCCAAGGTTTGTACTAAACTTCCTCTGATACCAACTGTAATGCCCCGACCCCAGTTACCCAGAGTCAGTGCATTATTACATAACATTGGCATGATCATAAAAGATCAAGTCTCGAAAGACCGATTAGTTTAGTAGTCTTGGAAACACCAAATATATTCCTAATTCATACATTACATCATAAAGTAAAAAAACTACTACAACATCTTGTCTTCATATCCCCTCATACTATCCCTTCAGGTCATTCATAAATTACTTCTTCACATCTTGGAAAAAATAAAACATTGAAAGGGGTGAGCTCATATGCTCAGTAAGGTTAACAATATAGCGGAAACTTTCATAAATAAGCATAAACATTTAAGGCAATGTATAACTAAAACAAAAGCCTTTTAAACTTGAACATCATCATAATGTGGAAAAGAAAAAATGAAATAATTCCATTTACTTATTCACATGGATATTCTACTAGTCGAATAAACACATGCAATATCAGTAACCACTTTCATAATGATGGAATGCATAATTTCATACTATCATAATCACATAGTCAAGACCTTGTACCAAGATAGCAAATAAGATTTTTTCAAGGCCTTGTGCCAAAACACTAGTTTGACTCATGAGACCTACCGATGCATCGAGGTGCTATAGCGGGCTCCACCTGTCACTTATTAAGTCCAATGCATTCCTCATATGAACAGGTTTAAACAGAACATAAACATTCGTATTAAAACTAGCATATGAAATGTCAATATATTCTCTATAAACCATGAATGGTTTAAAAATAACACATCCACATTCAAACATATCACAAAACCATCAATACAATATGTAAGTTTTGTATCATAATAAATCAACTTCAAATAAGCATAAAATCCATCAAAGGATGTTGACATAGATGAAATCAAAACTATTTGAGAGAAATATCTCTTTTTTTTAAATCATTTAAAAGTCACAGAATTATAAAATACAACATTTACTTTGAAAATATTTTTATAAGCTTGTAAGGGAAGCTTTGATGATTTTATAACAGTGGAAAATAGCTGCACCCTCCATATAATTTAAAAAAGACATTCTTACCTTAATTCTGTCGAAAAGGTTAAAAAGGACCTTGTTTTGAAAACGACAGAAATATTCCATTATAAACATCTTATATAAAGTCAACAAGGGTATAAATGACTTTAACCCATAGTCTGTAAAATATTAAGAATTATTTGAAATACATTTTTAAGAAACATGGATGTGGATGATAAAGAGGTCCCAGTATATAATTACGTATAAACCACATCAGATAATGAAGAGATTGTAAAATAAACCCTTAGCTTGTAATTTTCCTTGGTAGAGGGTAGGATAACCTTCTGTATAATGGTTAACTAATTTTTATTAAATTATACAAGAATCATATACATTAATATTATATCATATATAATCTTTTAACATTTCTTTGTTAATAATATCTTAGTATTATCATCGTTTCGGGTGTTAACTTACTCATTTTCTTTTATATGTTTTGTTATGTAAGCCATGTTTGTTATGGATAGGTTGTATCTTATTCATATAAAAAATTATATCAAGTCCTTAAACATTATTTTTCATCATAAAATGACAATTATACTTGAATGGATACGATGGGGAATGAATCTCATCGCCTTCGTGGAGACGGTAGTCCGTACGTACGCACGAGCGACAATATCATTATTTTGATATTAAAATAATATATAAATGGATGTTATATCATATATAAAGAATAATTATCATGTTATATTTATTATTTAAATCAATTACACATCATTATCATACCCATCAAAATAATAATGTTTTGAATAACAATTACACCATGAGGTGGAGACGGTAAGCCGTACGTACGCACGTATGGTGACATTTCATTCAAAGGATGGATAGAATAAGGAATATGGATGTACCATATTTATAATAACATCATAGTATATATATGATACTAGAGTTATTATTTTAGAATGTAAATAACAAAGAAAGAAGAAGTTGAAGAAGAAAAGAACTTGAAAGAGGGTGGTGAAAACATTACCTCTTCTTCGGGTTCTTCCTTTTGATTTGATCCAAAGGGGTCCTTAGGTTGGCTTTATGATCTAAATAAGGCCTCTAGGTTAAATTAAGGGAAGTTGGGAGGATATTTGGGCAGAGTTTGGCCGATCCAAAAGGCTTTTAAGGTGTGAATTTGAGAGAAGGGGGAGTGCCCTTTTATAAGAGGGGTGATGGGCACCTTTGGAAAATCCTGAAATATTATTTTATAATAAAATAATATTCGGTATCTAATGTCTCCAAAGTAGATTATTTAAAGTTTAAGGTGTGGATGGGTCTATATCCTTTCAACCAATATATTATAGACAGGTTTGGGTCACTATATTAACCTTATCATTTTTATTTAACGCTTAGTTAAATAGTTTGACATTTACCATGTCTCTTTGTATTTTTATATTATATGGTTAATAAACTTTCTATATACATACAAGCGACCCCCAGGTGGTAAATTAATGATACAAATATCATTATATATGTCCTTTGTAGGAACATTAAATTTTTAGGAATATAATATCAATTAATAATAAAATATTTGTTTCAAAAACTCTTTTTTTCAATTTTGACACTATTGGGTATTTTGTTTTTGATAATTTCATAACAGCATTATTACATCGAAAAAAATTTTTATAACCAATCTTAATAAGTCATATTAACCTATAAAATTACTTTAATTCACAAAAAGTCTCAAATTAAATTTATTTTTATATTTATAATATCAATTATTTTAATATTTCGTTAATAAGGTAATTACTGCATCACCATTGTGTCATAAATAAATTAAATTATTTAAAGTATAAAAATTATAAATAAAATAAAATTATGTAGTAAATTTTTTTATATTTCTAATGAATGTTTATAATCGATTTTATCCTATGTATAACCCTATATTGAAAATGTTTTAGTTGTTAAACTCTGATTTTATCTCTTTTAACTCTTCTTTGAATTAAATAATAATAAATGTCCAAATCTAATCCAAGTGGACATAAATGATAATATTTTAGTCCTAAGGTTGTTTTTGGTCGAGATACACTTGTCCAATAGAATTAGGACAAATTTTAGGGTTATATTAATATCATTTTACCCTTAATTACCCTATTTACTCTTAATTGTGGTAAATAAAAGTAAAAACTTACTATTCACAAAAAAAATTATTTTTATCTTATTGAATGATATTTTACTCCTTGATATTAACTGTGTCTCTCGGATTTTATAAATTCCACTCACAGAAGCGGTAAAATTAAGTTTTATGTAAATTTCCAAATTCTCCAAGGAGGTGGGTAAAAGACGGTGAAAAGTTCAATAAAATTTTTAAATATCTAAAATTATTCTAAACTAACTCCAATGAATTACATTGAACGTATATAGGTATTATGTATCTATTTTCACCTTAAATAAATTTAAATTATTTAAATAATTATTTAAATAAAAATTCGGTTTTGAACTATAACTTAGTGTTTTTTCACTATTCATCAAAAATTGAATGTTTTTAGAAAAATACCAAAACTTTACCCTAAGCTAATTTTGATATTACGAATCCAAAAAAGAAGTCCATTTTTAAAGATAAAATTTTTTAAATTTAAAAATTTGGGTATTAATCTTCATAACGGCTAGTTTGATTGGTTGTGGTGTGTGTAAGAACTCGAAGTTGCATACAAGACACACTACTATATTATTCAAAGAGAAGCTCATCATGGAATCTTGGGGTGTTACATTATATGTTTTCTTAAATAAATAAATATATATCTTAAACTTTAATATCTTTTTGGCATCTCCTTGAGTCTGACAACCCTATGATTGTATAATATAGACATATTTATAAATGTTCCCATTAAGGGACTTTGTTTTAAAATCCATCTTCTAGATTTTATATTCATGGTAAACAGTTATAGTATGTTTAATTATAATGGATTTAAAATTGGAAACTAATGAAAAGGTTTCATAATAATCAATGCTTTGTCACTATTAAAACCCTTTAGCTACAAGCCTTTATTTATAGGTACTTACTTTACCTTGAATGCCTAATTTTCTCTTGAATTGTCATTTGAACCCAAAAATATTTTCATTTACTGGTGGATAGATCAAAACCCAATCTTTGTTCTAATACATTGAATCCATTTTATAATTCTTGGAATCTTTTCATCTTACATATTCTAAACATTCTACTACCTATTTGTAGGAGTGTGGTTAATTATTTTCATCCAATAATGAGTCATCTCTTTAGTGACTAGAAAACCTTATCTCTCTAGTTCTATTACCTATATTGTTCCCCTATGTTGTACTTTTGTTTTAATAACAACTTCTTCAATGGGGACCTTTGAAATCTATTCTAGTACCAACTCTAGTGTATATTGAGATTCAAATTCATCAAAGTTGGTCTTTCTCCCACTATCCTTGTTAATTATGTGCTCCCACTCAAGAAATATGACTTTTCTAGCGACAATCACATTATTTTCCAATGGTTTGGATAAGTAGTATCCATTTATTTCATTATGATACTCTATAAAGATACACTTTATTCCATTGGGTTCTAGTTTGTTTCCAAAGAAGGACTAAACATATGCCTTGAGACCCCATACATGTATATATGTTAAAACAGGTTTCTTTTTACTCCATAACTTGAATTAGTTTCCATTTTATACTTTATTTGGTACTTAGTTTATTCTGAATAATGTAGTTTGTAATGCATAAACCCAAAAGGATAATAGAAGATCCTCACGACTCATCATCAGCCTTATGATGTACATAAAGGTACATTTCCTCCTTTCATTAACACCATACCATTGTGGCGTGTTATGTTGAGTGAGTTGAGAAATAATTATAAAATCCTGAATAAAATTGATAAGAAATTGTTGAATATGTTCACTACCTCAATCTGATTAAATTTTATTTGTCTAATTTCCAAGTAGATTATCTAATTCATTCTTGAATTATTTGAATTTCTAAAATATCTCATACAAATACCTCATAAAGAAGACATATCCATATCTACTCAAGTCATTAGTAAAAGTCATGAAGTAAAAATATGCACATATAACTTATAGAATCCCGCCTTTTTATCACATAAACGTTCATTACATTTTACAAAACTGAGGATCTTTAAGGTTTAGTGTCTTGGAAACCAGGAACTTAAAACATGAAAACATAAAACATTCTTGTTAAACACTTGGAAGGCTTCTCCTCATGTCATATTAGGTTCATTACTACATCTCAAACCTGGGGACATACATAAAAAGAAAGGGTGAGCAGAAGGTCTAGTAAGGGAAACAAGGGGAAACATTTAACATGTGAACTTGGGATACATCAACAATGTCATGAAAAGAACATTAAGGCATGAGAAAGAAATCATGAGATATATCATAATAAAAATAAAATTTTTCATAACTTGAAGATGTGGCTACAACATTTAATATTGATAATCATTTCGTTTCACCAAGGTCCATCCCCAAGGTGTCATTAAAAATTACTAAGGTTATTCACCAAGGTATCAGTCTAAAAAGTCATCTCTAGAGATTAAGTCTTTACCCAATGCATTGGAGCGCTATCTGGGCGCACCCTTGACATGTCTTTATTATCATGTGAGCCACATATATCATCATCAATAATTTCATAAACAACCCATATAGCATAAAAGAAATGGGTTTCATTTCATAATCATAACGTTTTAAAAACTGCTTTAAAGACATGATCTTTATGTCACTTTAAACCCATGGAAAAGGGAAAACGGGTTTCATGTATGTAAATCCCAGAATTTAAAATAGAAAATTTTGATATATATGTTAATACCCCTGTAGAAATAAGATCTTTGAGTATTCACTTTATAACATAAAATAATTTTGAGAAAAGAGAGAGGCATTTTGAGACGAAAATTCTGCTGCATAACGGCTATATTTCGGGTTTTTAGAAAACATTGAAAAGAGAGGTGACATGGGTCAAACATTCATAAATGACCCATAAAACAGTAGAGGGACAGAATAAGAAGTATTTGAGAACATGGTAATGAAATTTGAAAGATATACCATATGAAATGAAGAACATTAAAGGAAGACAAAAATAAGATTTCTCTTATGAAAATTCAGCAGCCTAACGGCGTCACATAAACTTCAACCAAAGATGAATTGATGAGATAAAATAGGGTCTCTCATAATATGAACATTAAATATCAGTATGATAGATATAGATATCATACCCCAACATAATAAAAAGGAATTTTCAAGACTTGACATGGAATTAGAACTTTGAAAAAGGAGAAAGGTGAAAGAACCACTTAAAAATTCGGCAGCCTAACGGCGTCACTTAAAATTTCAAAATACTGAATTGAAGAGATAAAATAGGGTCTCTCATCATATGAGAATAAGATTTCAGTATGATAGATATAGATATCATACCCCAACATAATAAAAAGGAACTTTAAATACTTGACAAGAAAGTAGAACTTGAAAACGAGAAGGGTGAAAGAACCACTTAAAAATTCGGCAGCCTAACGGCGCCACTTAAAACTTCAAAATACTGAATTGAAGAGATAAAATTGGGTCTCTCATCATATGATCATAAACGATCAGTATTATAGATATAGAGATCATACCCCAACATAATATAAAGGAACTTGAAAGACTTTACATGAAAATAGATCTTGAAAATGAGAAGGGTGAAAGAATCTCTTAAAAATTCGGCAGCCTAACGGCACCACTTTAACACTATTAAAATGAAATGATGAGAGAAATAGGGGGTCTCTCATCATATGAACATGAAAAGGGAAGTAAGATGAATATAAAATAACATATTTCAACATAAGAGCATTGATCATAAAAGAAATGACATAAAAGAGATTACATGAAAAGAAAGAGAGAGGTCGGATCCCTTACCTTAAAACGTAACTCTTAAAACTCAAAGGTTTTGACCATGAGGGCTTGGGGGAACCTTGGGAGGACTCCTTGGGAGGTAATGGGATCAGAACTTCGTTGAGAATTATTTTGGAGTCCAATGGATGAGAGAATGGATTGATATTTATAGGGAAAGTGAGGGGACAAGGCATTAATGGCCAAGGGACACCTCATAAGTGGGTTTCTCAAAACCATGTGCTCTACCAAGATATTTCCCATGAAGTTAGGCCACATGAGTCCCCCAATACCATACTTCATCACCTTTGGTCAGCCAACCCATAAAATATCTCATTACATCATCATGACACAGTTATGATGTCATTAAACATACCGAAACCCTAAAACTGTATTATTTCTGTTCACTGAAAATTCAACTTTCTCAGAAAAATCCAAAAATTTTACCTTACCCAAATATCAATGCTCTGATTTCAAAAATGAACCCCATTTTATAAAAATAATTTTTTATATATTTTTAATTTATTTTTTTAAATAAATACACTATTCACCAAAATTCATTTTTTTCAGAAAAATCCCCAAAAATTACCATAACATAATATCGATGCTCTGAGTTCAAAAATGAAATCCATTTTATAAAATTAATTTTCTAAATATTTTTAATTTAATTTTTAATTAAAAAACACTATTCATCCAAAAAAAACTAATACTTGAATAATAATTTATGAAATCGTTTTTAACGATTTTATTGAATTCCATTACTTAATCAAGGTGCCTAGATTATTTTAATGCTTTATTTAAGTGAGATCACTAATCAATTTGGTCACATTACTAATCCTAAGCATAAAATCACTATTCATAATTTACTATTCATCAAAAAACAAGTTGGTCTTATTAGACTCTAAATTTCATACTGGACATAATTGTAGAAGACCATTTTTTGAAAATCATTACACATTTTTAATTATTTAAGGTTTACATAAACATTTTTAAAATATCCTTTTTCTAAAATTCATCAAAAATATGCATACTATATTTATCCGGTCATTTGAAAATTCATAATCTTCATCATAAGAAGAAATGCCAATTTTTATTTAAAAAAAAGGATTACACAAGGCAGTTACGGTCTCCTTACATAAGCCCTTATCACACCACCATAGGACCTAAGTGTAAGGTGTGATAAGGTGAGAGAATCCGTGGGAGGATCGGCCAACATCGCACGAGTAGTAATTTCTATCAGTTTGAACTTCTCGCAAAGGCGATTCCGTTCTACCTTCACACGATGAAGTTCAGCTTGGGTTTGGTCCAGAGTAAAGCCCAGTGGTGCTACCTCCTTCCCAAGTTCTATTAGATGGGATTCGATCGGTCCAAGACTACTGGGTGAGGCCATAAAATCTTTTTTCTATAATAATTAACCAAGATTACTTGTATTTAGAGACAATAATCGAAACGTTTAGTTTACAGTGGTCATATTGACCAATGGTCATATACCAGTCAAAACCCAACGGTCTCATTTTAATTATACTCATGTTATCAAATGAAACATTTTTTTTGAGTATAAAAATAAAATAAAATAACACACAAAATTAGGAAACAAGATTTATTCAAAATTTCGGGTCGTTACAATCTTCCCCCCTTAAGAAATTGCGTCCTCGCAATTTTTAAAATTGGGTTTTGAAATTTCATTGAATGTCCCACATCGGAAAAGGAGTTAGTAAAACTATTACTTTAAAAGAAAGAAAGGGAAGTACAAAGGTCACTCGAGTTAACCCACACTAGGATTCCATGTAGGAAAACATGGACATGGAGGAGAAACCAATGGGTCAAGTTCTGAGGGAGAGTGATAGAAAACATGATTAGGAGAAATTTAACCATAAGAAAATCCCAAACTTATGATGTGTGTAAATGGTCTTTGATTACCTAGTAGGAAACGTAAACCAACAACATTTTTATTTCACATTCCTTTTCATAATTTTGAGGAATTGATTTACTACATAGAAAATATACCTACCTTTATGTAGAGTTTCATCCTTTAATAAGTTTCTACCCAAAACTAATCTTTTCTCCAAACGATGAGCATTCAAAACTACTTGGTCTCATCAAAACACAAGAATCATCTTTTAGAGAATCACATAATCCAAAAAAGATTAACTATCTATTTCATCTATCATTAAACATTATCCCAAAAATAGAAAGGGTAAGGTAAAATAACACTTCAAAAAGAAATAATCCCATAGGAATGGAAACTACTTTTAAATCTTCAAAGTTCCATGGTAATACCAAAATTTCATCATAGACCATTCCATATATAACGGTCCTTAAAATTCCTCAAAATAAACCAAACTAATATTGAAACCCAAATACAAGAGGGATTTGATAACATAGTCTTCCAAAATAAACTTCATTTTTCATCTCCAAACAACATCAACCACTCCTAACATCTTATAAAAAAAGTAGCTAACCTAAACATATTTTACCCAAGATAGGTTAATCATTCCCATAAGAATCCTAAATTACTATAAGTCCACCTTAAATTCATCGATTCTTCAAAATATAAGTCAACCTTACTTCTCATTGAAAATACCGTAGTAATCTATTTACCTCGATCATATAGGGTCCCCACAATAGTGAACGTCTTCCAAAATAATAATCATCTTTTAATCCCCTAATCATCTCTATCATATTAATATGGAAATATTCACATTTCCTATCACATTGGTTGTTAAGACATGTTCTTCCATTTCCCTCCATTAACTACGCAAAGAAAGTAAAATTAGGGGCTTGAATACTTAGCCAATAATAATGAAAAGGAACATAAATCATATAAGGATAACTTGTAGAAGAAAATTATACCCTAACTTGTGATCCTGTAGGTTCCCATCTAGGTTATCCAAGATCATATATTCTTATGTGAATCTTTATTTTATTTTATCTTTGTTCCTTTAACAATGGTTCATACTAAACTTATGAATTTACCAAAGCATATCCCCCGGGAGTGTCGTAACCAAGAGTGCAGCAAGGACCGTTGTCGTGTACCAGTTCCCATTCGAGTCTAGCTCAAAGCGGTGTTTTCGGTTTTTACCCCAATGTACATCAATTTTCAGAGCCACCTCTACTTGTTCATATCCAGAGAGGGATGTATTTTATTGGAAACCCCTTACTCAATACTAACCAAAATACCGGGAAGATTTCCTATATTTAAACTTTTCTATAGGTTTCTTCCTAAATTTTTCGTATATTAATTTCCACGAATAACTAAACCATCCTTTGATACCAACTATATCGTCCCGCCTTTTTATCACATAAACTTTCATTACATTTTACAAAACTGAGGATCTTTAAGGTTTAGTGTCTTGGAAAACAGGAACTTAAAACATGAAAACATAAAAAAAAAATTGTTAAACACTTGGAAGGATTATCCTCATGTCATCCTAGGTTCATTATTGCATCTCAAACCTATGGACATACATCAAAAGAAAGGGTGAGCATAAGGCCCATTAAGGGAAACAAGGGGAAACATTTAACATGTGAACTTGGGATACATCAACAATGTCATGAAAAGAACTTTAAGGCATGAGAAATAAATCATGAGATATATCATAATAAAAATAAAATTTTTCATAACTTGAAGATGTGGCCAAAAAATTTAATATTTACAATAATTTCGTTTCACCAAGGTCCATCCCCAAGGTGTCATTAAAAATTACCAAGGTTATTCACCAAGGTATCAGTCTAAAAAGTCATCTCTAGATACTAAGTCTTTACCCAATGCATTAGAGCGCTATCTGGGCGCACCCTTGACATGTATTTATTATCACGCGAGCCACATATTTCATCATCAATAATTTCATAAACAACCCATATAGCATAAAATAAATGGTCTTCATTTCATAATCATAACGTTTTAAAAACTTCTTTAAAGACATGATCTTTATGTCACTTTAAACCCATGGAAAAGGGAAAACGGGTTTCATGTATGTAAATACCAGAATTTAAAATAGAAAATTTTGATATATATGTGAATACCCCTGTAGAAATAATATCTTTGAGTATTATCTTTATAACATAAAATAATTTTGAGAAAAGAGAGAGACATTTTGAAACGAAAATTATGCTGCATAACGGCTATGTTTCGGGTTTTTAGAAAACATTGAAAAAGAGGGGACATGGGTAAAACATTCATAAATGACCCATAAAACAGTATAGGGATAGAATAAGAAGGATTTTATAACATGGTAATGAAATTTTAAAGATATACCATATGAAATGAAGAACATGAAAGGAAGACAAAAATAAGATTTCTCTTATGAAAATTCGGCAGCCTAACGGCGTCACATAAACTTCAACCAAAAATGAATTGATGAGATCAAATAGGGTCTCTCATCATATAAACATAAAAGATAAGTGTGATAGATATAGATATCATACCCCAACATAATAAAAAGAAACTTTCAAGACGTGACATGAAATTAGAACTTTGAAAAAGGAGAAAGGTGAAAGAACCACTTAAAAATTCGGCAGCCTAACAGCATCACTTAAAACATCAAAATACTGAATTGAAGAGATCAAATAGGGTCTCTCATCATATGAACATAAGAGTTCTGTATGATATATATAGATATAATACCCCAAAATAATAACAAGGAACTTTAAATACTTGACAAGAAAGTAGAACTTGAAAACGAGAAGGGTGAAAGAACAACTTAAAAATTCGGCACCCTAACGGCGCCACTTAAAACATAAAAATACTGAATTGAAGATATCAAATTGGGTATCTCATCATATGATCTTAAAATATCAGTATGATAGATATAGAGATCATAACCCAACATAATAAAAAGGAACTTGAGAGACTTTACATGAAAATAGATTTTGAAAACGAGAAGGGTGAAAGAATCCCTTAAAAATTCGGCAGCCTAACGGCGCCACTTTAAAATTATTAAAATGAAATGATGAGAGAAAGAGGGGGTCTCTCATAATATGAACATGAAAAGGGAAGTTAGATTAATATAAAAGAACATATTTCAACATAGGATCATGGATCATAAAATAAATGACATAAAAGAGATTACATGAAAAGAATGAGAGAGGTCGGATCCCTTTCCTTAAAACGTAACTCTTAAAACTCAAAAGTTTGGACCTTGAGGGATTGGGGGCACCTTGGGAGGACTTTTTCGGAGGTAAGGAGACCAGAACTTCGTTGAGAATGATTTTGGAGTCCAAAGGATGAGAGAATGTCTTGATATTTATAGGGAAAGTGAGGGGACAAGGCATTAATGGCCAAGGGACACCTCATAAGTGTGTTTCTCAAAACCATGTGCTCTCCCAAGATATTTCCCATGAAGTTAGTCCACATGGGGCCCCCAATACAATAATTCATCACCTTTGGTCGGGAAACCCATAAAATATCTCATTACAGTATCATGACACAGTTATGATGTCATTAAACATACCGAAACCCTAAAACTGTATTTTTTCTATTCACTGAAAATTCAACTTTCTCAGAAAAATCCCAAAGTTTTACCTTGACCAAATATCAATGCTCTGATTTCAAAAATTAACTCCATTTTATAAAAATAATTTTCTATATATTTTTAATTTATTTTTTTAAATAAATACACTATTCACCGAAAATTCATTTTTTTCAGAAAAATCCCCAAAAATTACCATAACATAATATCGATGCTCTGAGTTCAAAAATGAAATCCATTTTATAAAAATAATTTTCTAAATCTTTTTAATTTAAATTTTAATTAAAAACACTATTCATCCGAAAAATCTAATACTTGAATAATAATTTATGAAACCGTTTTTTAACCATTTTATTGAATCACATTACTTAATCAAGGTGCCTAGATTATTTTAATGCATTATTTAAGTGAGATCACTAATCCATTTGGTCACGTTACTAATCCTAAGCATAAAATCACTATTTATAATTTAATATTCATCAAAAATCAATTTGATCTTATTAGACTCTAAATTTTGTACTGGACATAATTGTAGACGACCATTTTTTGAAAATCATTACACATTTTTAGTTATTTAAGGTTTACATAAACATTTTTAAAATATCATTTTTCTAAAATTCATCAAAAATATGCATACTATATTTATCCGGTCATTTGAAAATTCATAAACTTCATCATAAGAAGAAATCCCAATTTTTATTTAAAACAAAGGATTACACAAGGCAGTTACGGTCTCCTTACATAACCCCTTATCACACCAGCATAGGACCTAAGTGTAAGGTGTGCTAAGGTGAGAGAATCCGAGGGAGGCTTGGCCAACATCGTACGAGTAGTAATTTCTATCAGTTTGAACTTCTCGCAAAGGCGATTCCGTTCTACCTTCACACGATGAAGTTCAGCTTGGGTTTGGTCCAGAGCAAAGCCCAGTGGTGCTACCTCCTTCCCAAGTTCTAATAGATGGGCTTCGATCGGTCCAAGACTACTGGGTGAGGCCATCAAATCTTTTTTCTATAATAATTAACCAAGATTACATGTATTTAGTGACAATAATTGAAACGTTTAGTTTACAGCGGTCATATTGACCAATGGTCATATACCAGTCAAAACCCAACGGTCTAATTTTAATTATACTCATGTTATCAAATGAAACATTTTTGTTGAGTATAAAAATAAAATAAAATAACACACAAAATTAGGAAACAAGATTTATTCAAAATTTCAGGTCGTTACATATCTTCTACTATAAATGGATCACACGTATCAGGGTGAACCAATCCTAGAAACTTTTTCTCCATTTACCTTTTCCATCATTTGGTGGTTTGGTCGTTTTTCCTTTTCAACAAGTATGAAATATTTCATGTGGTCTTAGATCAAAATAGTCTAAATAACTATATCAATAGATATTTATCAATTGATTTTCAATTGGATAACCAATATTGTGATGCTAAAACATTTTGTTATAACATTCATGAAGACATGATTCATTATCCATTTTTAGTACTTTTTTTTTGTAATTTAATGCATAAAGATCATTTTTTAATATGTGGAAAACCATATCATATGTTTTCTTTGTAAAAGAAACATCATTTATTTCCAAAATTAAAAAAACACATATGTATCTAGGAAATATAAAGTAATTATTTTTTTGGTAACATACTTTACAAAATTAAAATAGCTTGAAACCAATTTCATTGAAGTTGGAAACCTAAGGTGGTAGTCTCTAATGGCTAGATCAAACAAACATACACCATTGGTAGCTCACAAATCCACCTCTACTTTAGAAATTTTTAATGATCTACTTCATTTTGATACATATATAAGAACAAAAATCTTTATCTAAAACCCAATGTGTAAATATTGAAATCTTACACTCAATAACAAATGTACTATTAGCTTCCCCTTACTTTTGGTAACAGTTCATATTCTAGTGGCCTTTAATTCCACATATAAAACATACTTTTTCTTTTTTACTTTCCCAACATGTATATCTTCCACTTATTAGAAGGATGGTTCTCATGATATTCAGACTTTTTATGAGTCTTGGACCCCTATTCCATGTTCATCTTTTCGTATTACCTATAAGATCCATGAGTGTGTCACACCCTATGTGTTTTTCATCTTTTTGAATAAAAGAACGAAGTTTTGAAAAAATATTCACATTATTTCTCATGATATAATTAACAATAAAACTGGATAAGGACTTAGGTAATAACGAAATTGTGAGAGATGTGCCCAAATCAACTGGTAATTTCGTCCCCAAGATATAAAATCATTCAATATAGACAATAATCTTGAATAAATAAAGCTCATCAGTCACCATCACTCCATATTTGGAAGTAAACAAAGCATGGGATATCCAATGTCTCTTTGGCCACACCTTCTCTTGATTGAGATCCTAAAGGTGATACATCATCCTACACACATCCATATCCTCATGTTTCTTTAGAATCTCATTAATTATGGATTATATCCGGAAACAATGAAAATCTATGGAATTTTTCAAATGTTTCTTATATAGAGATATCTCTTCCTTACTATCCTCTTTAACAAGTGCTTCATTAATAGGTTCTTCCAACAAATACCACTTCCTTTAATGGGGTAGGATAACACATAATCTCTTTTTCTACTCATGGAAATTAGTGCCTGTTAGAAGGTTATTCTTCTCTAGTATGGATCACAGTGAGGTATTTAAATTCAAATTTATTGTCCTTAATTAAAATAAGAAGAGCATAATGTTATCAATTAATCAAATAAAAGTAGTTGATAAATATTATCTTATATTATTAATCTCCCACTATTATATTGAAAACCAATATTCCTCAATATTAGCCTTAGAATATCATGTTTCTGGATATTCTAGTGGAAAGGACCCATAATCCCCCTCTCATAACCCATACATTGGCTTGTTAACTTGCTTGAAGGGTTTTAAGTAGACATTTAAATGTTTACTTCCTTAACTCATTGTTTCATGATCTGTTGAGTGGACACCCCAATCCTAAAATCCTTAAATTGGATTTCCTCAACATTTTCCTCTTTGTTACCATAATTCCTTATTTTGAAGTTAACACTTCATGTAAACTATATTAATTCAACTGAAAGATTCAAGTTAGAATTGATCGATAATTGAAAGCACCTTGATTTTGGTCGGTCAAGCACATTGAACTGCGGTTTGATTTTAACATAAGTAGTGGAAGGATATACAATCTTAATATATATAATTGATGAATTTTTATATCTAAGTTTATTTTCCCATTTTATCATTATTACATGATTTTTTATATTATGTGTATTTAATTAATTGATTAGCCACATATTAGATAAAACTATTGCATAATTTAATTTATTTTAGTTCTATCTTGAATTCTTGTAATTCATTAATTAATATGATCCCGACAAAAAATCCATAACTAAATAACTATGAAACGTGATTGGAATAAAATAAAAAATTAGTGTGATTAAGAAATTTTACCAATGGTTATTTTATCTAGTGGATCATAAATTAACCATTGTCCAAGGGGGAAACTCCTTAAACCATTTTATGGTTCATGTTATAGCTTTCCACATTTTCACTAATATAAACCCCATAGATTAGTTTCACCTAACATCCAAATAAGATCCACCTCCTCTATCTAGGTATCTCCAACCATTACATATGCTTTTACTCAGCCACAAGTGAGGGGAAACAACGGATTGTTTGGGGGTTTACCTAAAATAAACCATGGGCTTGTAATCCCTTATATAATGAGAAGAGGGATGATGTGTAGGCCATAAAATTAATTTAACAATAAATTAAATGGGAAAACAATAATATAAAAAGGTATCTTCTATACTGATGTTTATCCACATACATGCAACCAGTTATGCATTTAATAAAGTACCATTCCATTGTTATCGTTCCTATCTAAGATAAATCCTACTCGAATCAATTATTTATATTCTTTAATTAATCAATTCTTTTATATTAATTATCATAAAAACATTATTTATATTATCATCCATCAAAATTTTAAATCAATTAAATAAATTTATTTTAAATTAACTAAGCAAAAAACATTTACCTTGGAGGTAACACGGTATGTACCCATCTGAACTATCCAGCATGTATTATATTCCTACACTGTTTAAACATGTGGCATGTGGGATGTAATAATTATCACAAAATATCTTGTCATGTACATAATCAAATAAGTGACACAAAAAACAGATGATATTTACGTAGTGTGTTATGTTTCAATTCATATAGAGTAATAATTATATTACGAATTATACATGATATGCAGTTATGAACATTATGTGGAGATTAATTAATCATTTAATATATTATAATCATTCACATGTCTTGTACATATTCAAATAAATTACAAAAAGAAAACATGATGATAAAGTATAAAATTATATAGAATTAATTTTTAATTCTTCACAAATTTTGATATACATAGTGTGTATATTACAGCTATACATAGTCTATATTTCTCCCTGTCTATCTATAGAACATTCTTAGAGACACATAGTGTAATCATAACATTAGAAGTAACGGAGTACAGATCATTTATAGGGGATACATGTTGTGTGGTCTCTAAGTTACATGGTCACTAGTCATATAGTACATGGAAGGAAATACATGGACTATCTTTGACTAAAGGACTACACATCTTGTATGGATGTTACACGTTATGATTTTTGACTGATTGTGCATCATCCAAGCCTGGTCAACATGTAGTGTATTTAAATACACACCATGTGTATAAAATATACACGATTCGAATTAATTCTGAATTAATTCATGGTTCAATGAACATCATTACATGATATGTACCAATGCCCTACATAGTGTGTACTCTTCTTCTCTTCATCAAAAATCCTCATCACCTCTATATGTATTTTTTTAATTCATTTACTTCATAAAATTAATCAATTTGATTATATTTGTGGGAATAAAGATGAAAATAGAATATGTAATTATTTAGAGTAATGTGCGATTAAACTAGAGTTGAAAATTAATGATAAATATGTAAATAAATCAATGATCTTAAAATAAATTTAAATAATTATGTGACCCCTATGAAACCACATGAAGGTTTCAGTCATAGTGGAAGTGTTTGTCGGGGCATGCCTAACTTGTATTTTTATCATAATTGTTGATTAATCTAAGATGTACACTGATGAAAAATATCGTCACAAGTGGAATTGAATCAATGATTAATTGATGAGAGAATTTTGGAATCAAAACTCAGGATCATCACATATTATTTATAATTAATTTAATAAATTAGATAATTACCTTGTGATGAATTCTTTCTTCTTTTATAAATCTGGAAACATCTCTACATTATTTCATTATATGAATCAAGTGTAGATTTAATCCAATGGTGATCCACACATTCTCTAATAACCTAGTAAGATCATCATATAAATATTTAGGTTCTATTGTGGTAGATTCTAATAGGAGATGTAGCTCTCTAGGCCTTTGAGTTAACTATCTACGTATGTTGTTGTGTATATAAAATGTAAACATAACCCCTAATTAAATAATATAATGGGTTTGATATACTAATGGGGTTACAAAAATAATAATTTCACATACACCATTATTAATTTTATTAGTCCCTAGAGAAAACCATTTCTATAATAATAATAATAATAATAATAACAAATAATAATAATAATATCATTTCTTTCCATGCTCTAAATCCAAGAATTAAGTTGAATATTATTCATTCAAATAATATTCAATATGTATTATTTCTCACTATACAAAATTCATTTTTTCATACCTCCATGATATTTATAAGACCTTTAATAATGAATATTTATAAAATAAATAAATATCACTAAATTATTCATCAAGAAATAAAATAATATATATTCATTAAATAGAGAAAAAAATTATTGAATATTCTGCTCATAACATATTCTCTCAAATATATTGTGATAAAATATATTCGATCAAATAAACATTAATAATTATTAAAACATGTGGTATAATAATTTTTACTTGACTTTTTTAATTCAAAATAACAATATTTTTTAACAATGGCTCTAGATACACATACTCTGTGACCCTCTAAGACTCAATCTTAGTTTCATTAGGCAAAGTGGGACAAATTCCAGGGTCATTGTCTACAAACATGCTATGAAACCCTTAGAGAAAGAAGTTAGAGTCTCAATGACATTAAAAACCTCATAAAAAACATGCTATGTAGTATAATCCATTTATCGTGATATCAGTAATCATGAAAGTCACATATTGGTTCCATTAGACTATGTTCTTGATATATCTCTATTTGATGTTTCAAACATGTTACCCACCTACATAATACCATGTGCATGTATTTATTTAGGCTATATCATTTCCATAAAAGGGCTTGAGATGTCAACTTTCATTAAAACCAAACAGATAAATTCTTTCTCAAGTTATTCATTAATGAAAAATAACTCATGACACACCTAATGTATCCAACTTCACAGGGAGCTTATGTCATCATGGTTTTCATCAATACCTAAAATTAGAAAACTCATTATATATATTAATAATATTATTAAATTATAAGGATCTATACACACATATTCAGATAATATTATCCAACAACAGATATAAATTTTGATTTCCCTCTAGCGGTTCTCATTCTCATAATCCCATACACTATAAATTTCCAAGGACGTACACCATGAGAATGTTCTTCAAAGTCTAATGAGTCTCCACCCCAGATAGTTTATATCATTTGTGTCCCTCAAATTATATTATATGGATATATAAAATAAATTTAATAATTATATCATGGAACTTTATTATTCTCATCATAGTGGAGAACTTCTATGACCTATTAGTGTGAAAGTTACTCTGAAAAAATTATCACATACTATGTATATATAACCCCAAGATTTTACGTTATGTATCCTCTTAAATAAATTCAATTCATTTGATATCTTACATTTCACTAAAAATTATTTCATGTAGTATAAATTGTATAAAATCACATAGAGAATAGAAAATAAAACTCTATAAATGAAGAATGAATGAAATAAGAGGATTTTTCTAAAAATTAAAAAACATATACCAATGAATTAGTAACTTGAACTTTGGAATAGTAGTGTGACCTCTAAGAACAGTAACTCAGAAAATAGAATATTAACCTCACCTATGAAATTATAAATAAAATATATGCATATTTTAAATTAAAATACAATATAATTATATCATGGTTTATGTAAATAAATTTTTTGGAAATGATAAATTTGGTGTTGGTATTTTTTAAAAAACTTAAATGTTTATTCATTATTTTATAATTAATATAATCATTTAAAACAAAATTTATTTTTATAAAATTTAATCACAAATTAATCTTTTTTTATGATTATAAGAAAATTTTATGAGATACTAGTTATTTTTAAAAGTGTTATAAAATAAGTTTTAATTATAAATTGGTATTTTTTTGAGTAAATGATGATTTCAATTTATAATGAAAAATATCACATTAATAAAATTAAGTTCATGAAAATGGAGTTCAGTTTTTTAATTCTATAAATTTAGAAATGGTTTGGGATATTTTTTTTTGAATTTTCTAATATAGTTGAATTTTTGTGAATTTTGAAATACGATAATTCATGATATAAGCA
This sequence comes from Viscum album, assembly GCA_963277665.1. Classification (NCBI taxonomy): domain Eukaryota; kingdom Viridiplantae; phylum Streptophyta; class Magnoliopsida; order Santalales; family Viscaceae; genus Viscum; species Viscum album. Next base: position 1,960,332,135 of record OY728126.1, read on the forward strand.
AAATACATGAATTATTGATTCATATATGTTGTATGGATGATGTAACAACCATTGGTTTGAAATAAAATAAAAACTTCAGTATATTTATTCACAATAATAATCACTATTTCTTGTCTTTATCCAAAATAATAAAATAATGAATAGAATAATAAAAAACACTCCTCTCCTACACTATAAATACCACCCCTCACTACCTCTTCTCCTCACGCCACTAAAGTCATGAATCATGTCCAATTTCAATGAAATACTCTTCCCAAGACTCTCTCCCATGTCCAAGAGCCTTTTCTCTCAATAAAATTCCAAACCCAAGTCCCTAAAGGATGTTCATAAGGAGAAGAATTCAAGACATAATACCATTAATCCTTCCATTTTATTTTATTTTATTTTATTTTATTTTATTATGATTCACTCTCCTACTATTTCTAAACATGAATGTTAACTAAATTATCTTAAATATAGTGGAATGCTATTATTTCAATGGAAAATCCACCATTAATTCACTCCTCATATTCATTTAATTCTAAAAAAACATCATTCGCAAGCTGTCGATTTGCCGCCTTTGTCGACAACATATTTTTGTTTTTAGATTATGCCATCAAGGATGGTCATAAAACCACATTATGGTTAAAAAAGAATATAATATTTTTATTAAATCATATTTAAATTTCTAGAACTAGTATATGTGCATCGTATTAATTAATAAAACAAAACTAGTTTGTGATGATTGAACAAAATCCCAAAATTATCAAAATAATTATCACTAAAGTTGTATCTAATGATTTATCTACATACAATGTAAATGAATTAAATATATAAACATTTAATATTCTTTAATTTCCTTAATATCATATAATTTAAATTCTAAATATTCATTCCCATTTTAAATGATTTTTCTATACATGTATACAAGTAAACTGATCATGGAAACCATGGAATGAAATGCTCCCGAATGATACAATTGTATCTTAAAACTCATTAAAAAGGCCATAAGTAGACTTAATAAAATTATGATAAATTAAATACATGTAGAAAAATTTAGGAATTAATTATTTAATGGCTTTAATTTTACTATCTAGGACATTAAGATCAAGTGCAGAACACATTTGGAAAAAAGTTAAGAGACTTTGTCTCAATTTCAATTTCATTGAGACTTACATAGTATTGTGTATCTAATAATTATTATGTGTTTTATCTACATCCCATTTGAGATCATTTTTCATTTGAAATTATGTTCCTATTAAATATTCATATTTTCTCATATCATGGATATGATTATTGTTTAATTTGTATACCATTTTTTACAAACAATGTCTACATTAAATGTTGAAATATTGCTAAATCAGTATATCCTACTCAATTTGGATTTTATGTTAAGTCATGTTGTTCTTGACCTAAGTCTATGTATGAATAATGATTTGTACTTATAGTGATGGGTGGGGCCTGGCATTATATTACCTCGATGCATTGAAAATTCTCATGATACAAAACTGTTGGCGACAAGCCCTTTGTGTTTGTTTCCAAGAAGAATCAGACGTTTTTACCCACAGACTTAAATTGTCTTGATTGTGTAATGGTTCATGTGCTAGATACCTGAATTCCAATAAATAATCATCTTCTTAATTTAGTATTTACTTATTACTTTCCATGATATTTTCACTGTGAATAAATTTATGGATTCATTTTCATTCAAAATTTATCGATGGAATGTGTTCTTTAGATTATTTAACCTTCTATAATGTCTATCAGTTATTGACTTAACTTAACTTATTATTTTTTCATACAACACATATTAAGAATTTTAGCTCACCCTTTTTTTTCCTCAAGTTCGGAAAATTAAATCTTTGAATAAGTGACATGAAGTAGTTTATTTTATTTTAAGTACCATGTTTAATTTCAAATAAAATAATGGAACAATCACTAGTACAAATATGACTTTTAGAAGCCACCAAAAGCCGTTGATAAAGGTCTATAGCGGCCGCCAAGCATCCGCCAAACGACGACCACTTTTGGTCCTTCTCTGTTGCTATCAGCGACTGCCATTTGGCGGCCGCTGAAGGCCAGCAGGTATGACCAACAGTGGCTGCCATTTGGTGGCCACTGTAGGGCTGACCAAAAGCGGCTTCCGTTTGGCGGCCACTTTAGCCGACCCGAACATAGGCTACAGCGGCCGCCAAATGGTGGCTGTTGTTGGTCATGCCTATAGTGGCCGCCAAATGGAAGCCGCTATAGCTTTTAATTTTTTTTAAAAAAAATATAAAAAATACTATAAATACCACATAAATCCCATCATCATCTTCCATACTCTGAAACCATCATCAAATATAACTACATATCAAAATTTAATAATAAAATTAGTTCCATATAAAGCCTATAAACATATAATTGAAATAAATTAACATATTTCAATTCAAACTTACTATAACAGATCGAAAGTATATGATTTTCAAAATATATTCATAATTTCGATAATCATTTTAAAATTTTAAAATCTTTAATTCTATGGTTCTAATTATAGTGTTCCCCCTCTGATTTCAGGTCAATCCGATGTCGTACGCTCTGAATTTGACAGTTTGAGGCCCGTTTTGGCTGCTTATGGGACCAGAAGTGTGTTCTCGGTCAGGGCGGGCACACGACACCTCCGATTGATGTGCTATCTGCCCGACCACTTCAGAATTCACTCACCCATTGTTGTTGGCCGATTTCATTCCAATCCGACGTCGTTCGTCCGGTTTGGACCACCCCACGTTCATTTCGGAAGCGTACCCAACACTTAAAAACGCATATTGAGACATTGCGCGCAAACCGCACGTTCTATTGACGTTCCTTCTCCTCTTACACGTCAAGAATAATAACTACAGTGTTCCCCCTATGATTTTAGGTCAATCCGAGGTTGTACGCTCTGAATTTGACAGTTTAAGTCCCGTTTTGGCCGTTTATGGCACCAAAAATGCGTTCTCAGTCACTGCGGGCACACGACACCACCGATTGGCATGTCGTCTGCCCAACCACTTCAAAATTCACTCACCCATTTTTGTCGTCTGATTTCAGGCCAATCTGACGTTGTTCGGCCGGTTTGGACCACCCCACGGGCGTTTCGGAAGCGCGCCCAACACTTAAAAAGCACATATTGAGCCGTTGCATGAAAACCACATGTCTGATTGACGCTTTGTATCCTCTTACACATAAAGAATAATAATTAAAGTGCCCCTCCTCTGATTCTAGGTCAATCTGATGTCGTACGCTCGGAATTTGACAGTTTGAGTCCCGTTTTGGCTGTTTATGGCATCAGAAGTGCGTTCTCGGTCACCGCGGGCACACGGCACCTCTGATTGGCGTGCCGTCTACCTGAACACTTCACAATTTAGTCACCCGTTGTTTTCGTCCGATTTCAGGCCAATCTGACGTCGTTCGGCCGGTTTGGACCACCCCATGCGCGTTTCGGAAGGGCGCTCAACACTTAAAAAGCGCATATTGAGCCGTTGCGCGCAAACCGCATGTCTGATTGATGTGTCGCCTCTTTGTACCCATCAAGAATAATAATTACAGTGTTACCCTTGCGATTTCAGGTCAATCTGATGTCGTACGCTCTGAATTTGACAGTTTGAGGCCCGTTTTGGCCGTTTATGGCACCAGAAGTGTGTTCCCGGTCGCCGCGGGCACACAACACCTCCGATTGGCGTGTTGTCTGCCCGTCCAATTCAAAATTCACTCACCCGTTGTTTTTGTCTGAATTCAGACCAATCCGACATCGTTTGGCCGGTTTGGACCACCCCACGCACCTTTCGGAAGCGCGCCCAACACTTAAAAAGCGCAATATCGAGCCGTTGTGTGCAAAACACACGTCCGATTGACGTGTCGTCTGCGCGTACATGTCACGAATAATAATTATAATTTTTCACGGTGGTTTAAGGTCAATCTGATGTCGTACTCTATGAATTTGACCGTTTGATGCCCGTTTTGGCCGTTTATGACACCATAACTGCGTTCTCGGTCACCGCGGGAACACGGCACGTCCGATTGACATGCCCTCTGCTAGAACACTTCGCAATTCACTCACCCATATTTTTCGTCTGATTTCAGGCCATTCCGACTTCATTCGGCTCGTTTGGACCCCCCCCCCCCCCCCCCCCACGCGCGTTTACGAAGCACGTGCATCACTTAAAACATGCATATTGAGCCATACCGCGCAAACTGCACATCTGATTGACATTCCGTCTATGCGTACACGTCACGAATAATAATTAGAATGTTTCACGGTGGTTTCAGTTCAATCCAAGGTCGTCTGCTATGAATTTGACCGTTTGACGCCCGTTTTGGCCGTTTATGACACAAGAACTGTGTTCTCGGTCACCGCGGGCACACGACATGTTCGATTGATGTGTCGTCTACTAGACCACTTCACAAATCACTCACCCGTATTTTTTGTCTGATTTTAGGCCATTCTGACTTCATTCGTCCTCTTTGGACCCCCCTCACACGCGTTTATGAAGCACGCGCATCACTTAAAACACGCATATTGAGCTGTGCCGCGCATACCGAACGTCTTATTGACATGCCGTCTGTGCGTACACATCACAAATAATAATTATAATGTTTCACGGTGGTTTTTGGTCAATCCAAGATCATCCTCTATGAATTTGACCGTTTGACGCCCGTTTTGGCCGTTTATGACACCAGAACTGCGTTCTCGGTCACCGCGGGCACACGGCACGTCCGATTGACGTTTTTTCTGCTCGACCACTTCAAAAATCACTCACCCGTATTTTTTGTCTGATTTCTGGCCATTCCGACTTCATTCGGCCCATTTGGACCCCCCTCACGAGCGTTTATGAAGCGTGTGCATCACTTAAAACACGCATATTGAGTCGTACCGCGCAAACCGCACGTCCGATAGACATTCCGTCTGCGCGTACACGTCACAAATAATGATTAGAATGTTTCACCGTGGTTTCAGGTCAATCTGAGGTCGTCCGCTATGAATTTGACCATTTGACGCTCGTTTTCGCCGTTTGTGACACCAGAACTGCGTTCTCGGTCATCGCGGGCACACGGCACGTCCGATTGACGTTCCGTCTACTCGACCACTTCAAAAATCAATCACCCATATTTGTCGTCTGATTTCAGGCCATTCCGACTTCATTCAGCCCGTTTGGACCCCCCCCCCCCATGCACATTTATGAAGCGCGCATCACTTAAAACACGCATATTGAGCCATACCGCGCAAACTGCATGTCTGATTGACATTCCGTCTATGCGTACACGTCACGAATAATAATTAGAATGTTTAACGGTGGCTTTCAGGTCAATCCAAGGTCATCCGCTATGAATTTGACCATTTCACGTCTGTTTTGGCCGTTTATGTCACCAGAACTGCGTTCTCGGTCACCGCGGGCACACGGCACGTCCAATTGATGTGTTGTCTACTCGACCACTTCAAAAATCACTCACCCATATTTTTTGTCTGATTTCAGGCCATTCCGACTTCATTCGGCCCATTTGGACCCCCCTCACGCCTGTTTGTGATGCGCACACATCATTTAAAATAGGCATATTGATCCGTACCGTGCAAACCGCACCTCCGATTGACGTGCCATCTACGCGTACACGTCACGAATAATAATTAGAATGTTGAACTGTGGTTTCAGGTCAATCCGAGGTCGTTCTCTATGAATTTGACCGTTTGACGCCCGTTTTGGCCGTTTATGACACCAGAACTGTGTTCTCGGTCACCACGGGCACACGGCATGTCCGATTGACGTTCCGTCTACTCAAACACTTCAAAAATCACTCACCCGTATTTTTTGTCTGATTTCAGGCCATTCCGACTTTGTTCGGCCCATTTGGACCCCCCTCACGCGTGTTTATGAAGCGTGCACATCACTTAAAACAAGCATATTGAGCCGTACTGTGCAAACCGCATGTCCGATTGAAGGTTCGTCTGCTCCTACACGTCAAGAATAATAATTAAAATGTTGCACAGTGGTTTCAGGTCAATCTGAGGTCGTCCGCTATGAATTTGACCGTTTGACGCCCGTTTTGGCCGTTTATGACACCAGAACTGCATTCTCGGTCACCGCGGGCACACAGCACGAACGATTGATGTTTCGTCTACTCGAACACTTCACAAATCACTCGCCCATATTTTTCGTCTGATTTCAATCCATTCCGACTTCGTTCGGCTTGTTTGGACCCCCCTCACGCGCGTTTGTGAAACACACGCATCACATAAAACACGCATATTGAGTCGTACCGCGCAAACCGCCTGTCCGATTGACGTTCCGTCTACGCGTACACATCACATATAATAATTATAATGTTTCATGGTGTTTTCAGGTCATTATTAGGTCGTCCTCTATGAATTTGACCATTTGACGCCCGTTTTGGCCGTTTATAACCCCAGAACTGCGTTCTCGTTCACCGTGGGCACACAGCACGTCCGATTGACATGTTGTCTTCTCAAGCACTTCACAAATCACTCACCTATATTTTTCTTCTGATTTCATGCCATTCCGACTTTGTTCGGACCGTTTGGAGCCCCCATGCGCGTTTGTGAAGCGCACGCATCACTTAAAACACGCATATTGAGCCGTACCGCGCAAACCGGACATCCGATTGACGTGCCATCTGCGCGTACACATAAAGAATAATAATTATAATGTTTCACGGTGGTTTCAGGTCAATCCGAGGTCTTCCTCTATGAATTTGACCGTTTGACGCCCGTTTTTGCCGTTTATAACACCAGAACTGCGTTCTCAGTCACCGCGGGCACACGGCACGTCTGATTGACGTGCCGTCTGCTCGACCACTTCACAAATCACTCACTCATATTGTTCGTCTGATTTCAGGCCATTCCGACTTCGTTCGGCCCGTTTGGACCCCCCTCACACGCGTTTGTGAAGCGCGTGCATCACTTAAAACACGCATATTGAGTCGTACCGCGCCAACCGCACGTCCGATTGACGTGTCGTCTGCGCGTACACGTCACGAATAATAATTAGAATGTTTCACGGTAGTTTTAGGTCAGAAATAATAAAAAAAATCTAGGTAAAAAAGTAAAATTATATTCACCAAGGATATAAAAAATTCTAGAGAATTCATCAACACAAATGAAATTACCTCATGCATGGGGTTCATTCTCATCTGGATCACCAATATCACTGTGATGTCCACCAGCTGTATTCGGAGCCTACAATATATATAAATATTATGTATCTTAAGCATATCAATAAAATTCAATCTTAGTATGGTTTTTTTTATTATTTACATGTGGCGCCACTTGTTGCGTCGTCATATCATCGATACGTGATGACATCTGTGACAACCTCTCCTCATACTCTGCATGTAACTGCTAAAAATATGCATCAAAATTGTGCTGCATATCCTGCATGCAAGCATCTATCTCAGCCTGTTTACGCATCCCTGAATCTCTGCATGAACCCATCACATCTGCTCTAACAACTGCATGTCGTGGGACACCACCGCCATAAGTAAAAGAATAACCATGACCATCACGCCCCATGACACGGTGAAATATTTCATCTCTATGCACAGTACTACGTCGTTGCTCCTCTGGAAACTCTACTAACTGAGCGTCAAACTGAGCCTGTAGAATATAATGAATCAATGAACAAATATTAATAATTTATATAAAATAAAAATACATTTATTAGTAAATAATTTTCTTACAATAACACCGGAACATCGGGATCACCCGCCCTACGAGTCCTCATCCATATAGAAATTCGATCGATTGGATCTCCACATTGGTGTAACTATAATATAGGGGTTCACCATGTTATACTACAATATATTTAAAATATGAATGAAATAGTGAATTCTAAACTTACATCATGTCTGAGCTGTGACACATGTCGAGTGACAAGTCTGGAAGGCGTGCCCTACATCGCCTAATTATGTGAATGACGAGCAGACTCGGTCTACATTCAACGTATTTACTTAGTAAACATTTGAAACATTAGTCATTTATAGATTAAAAGTAATAAATCATACCATCACTACCTCACTCGACCAAAACGCAACCAAATCCTGCCACTGCGTAGGAAGAATGCCCGGAGGGACTCGCTGTAGAATGTATGGCACACCCGCAAATGGTGTCCAGTGATCTCTCTTCACCCTTGACTTGTAATCCTTACATAATTTTCGGCATATGGACATACATACAGCCCGAAACTCATCTGGACATGATGTCAAATTATTCTGTTAAAAAAATTGTCATTAGATGGGACAATAATAATAACAATATATCATGAAAAATTAAACATTGAATTTACCTGAACATCCCTCCATAATCTATCCATCATATCCTGGGGGAAATAACTCCAGTCACGAGTCGTCAGAGGGAATTTGTGTGAGTCTCGTATCATATGCCAAAACTGACGACTCAATGTAGTAGCACCATCTCAAACTGGATGAAATGTGTCGTAAAAAAACACATCCAATCGGGCTCCAGAGTTCCAGGATCTAACCCCTCTACCAGGACCCCTACGTCTTCTAGAAGAAGCACTAGATCCTGATAAACATAAATTCATAATTCAATTACAATATAAATTAATGATTAAAAACAGTTAGGGAAATATACACAGAAAATTACAATCAATTAATTTAGAAAAATGAAAACATACATACGGACAACATCAAGTGAACCACTGTGACCACCCTGTGACATACCTACATTAAAAGAAATTATAGTTAAATGAAGCAATTTTTATACATATAAAACTTATAAATATTTTTACAAATAATAACTGGGGATATAATTACAATTTTCACTAATCATGAAAGTCTATCGTATCTCCTTCAACTGTCTCTCTGGCCCATGGTATATCTTCATCTCGTACATCTACTGTTGTTTGGTCAAGTGTTTGATCAGGAAATGCGACAACGTCAGGTTCTTCTTGGTCAATCAGAAAAACCCCTCTTTTGGACATTTTCACCACAACTTTCCAATCAGAATCAATGCTGACAAATTAAAATTGTTCTACCTGCGATGTCAGTATGAAGGGCTCACTTCTTACTCAGTCATATTAATATAAAATATTGTTAAAGTTCACTAATGTAAATTGTAAGATATCAACTTTCATTCCTCGAATAGGATTTACCCAATCACACCTTAACAATATGTGTTTTAAACCAAGACCATAATCAATCTCAATAATATCTCTCAGCAATCCATAATAATAACCCGCATCAACAAAAGAATAACCAACACCACTATTTTGTGTGTCTCAGTTCATGTGAACATCACTAATACGAAATTGGAATCCGTTAGCATCCAAAGACTTGTAGTGTCGAGCTCTAATAAATGGACCATCAGCTATTTGGTTGATTTCTTCACTCACCGGATGGGTTAAATCATGTAACTATTGAATCTGCAAATTTCACATTTATAGTTTAATGGATAAAGGATTGTGAAAATACAACTAAGTTTCACTATAAAAATATTAAATCAATTATACGTACATGAGTCTTGAACCACTCATGAAATGTGTTGAAATGATGTTTTTGGATTTGGTAGTCAGTTGCACGGGGCCTTTCACGTTTCAATTCAGCGATATGCATCCTAAAAGACAACATAATATAAGGTAAGCAATAAAATAAATATATAAACAAAATACACATCAACTATGAAAATTACTGTATCAATGGAAAAACTGATGGAGTGTTGAACAACACGTATTGATGAGCTTGAACCCACTCATCATTCCGCATATCAAACGTTATTCCTTCTCCAATTGGACCCTCATCATTCTAGGAGGGTTTATCTATATTTGTTTCAACCTCATCAATATATGAAGCACAAAAATTAGTACACTCATCCATTAAATATCCCTTGGAAATTAAGGATTCTGGACGATCTTTGTTGCGCACATATCGTTTCAATGTATTTAAGTATCACTCTATTGGATACATCCACCTAAATTGTATGGGACCGCCAGCAGTGACTTCACCAGTTAAATGAATGGTCAAGTGAACCTTGACATCAAAAAAACACTGTGGAAATAGTTTTTCTCGGTGACATAGTGCAAGTACAATCTTATCCTGAAGATTTTTCAAATCATGTATGTGATGATTCCTTGAACAGAGCTGTCTAAAAAAATTAGAAACTTCAATTAACGGCTCAACAACCTGAGTAGGTAAGCAATCAATAATTGCTATAGGAATTAACTGTTGAAGAAGAATATGATTATCGTGACTTTTCAACCCCTGTAATGTCATGCTCATCATATTCACATGCTTGGAAATATTAGATCAATAACCATCTGGCGCCTTAATAGTCTTCAAAATTGATAGAAATGTTTGTTTCTCTTTTTTACTCATTGTGTACTATGTAGCATGCATGTATGCATGATTTCCTTCACCCGGTTGTAAATGTAATGGTTTTATCAATCCCATTTCTTTCAAATCACGTTGAGCATTAGCACTATCCTTTGATTTCCCCTTGATGCCTAAAATGGTGCACAGTATATTATCACATACATTTTTTTCAATTTGAATCACATCCAAATTATGTCTTAAAATATTATATTTCCAATAAGGAAATTGAAAAAAATACTCTGTTTCTTCCAATTATGACTGCATTGTCTATTTGGAGCAGGAATAGAAGGCAATGCAGGAGCCAATAAATCTTGAAAATCATACATTGTATGGATGTTTTCTTGATCAAGTTGTGCAGAAATTTGAACCCCAGACAGTATTTGTGGTGATGGTTCATACTCTCTATTCCCATCAAACGATACACGGTCTTTTCTGAACCTGTGCAATGGAGGAAGAAATCGCATGTGACCAAGATATGCCCACTTTATACAGTTCTTAATCCATATAGATTTCTTAATCTTATTACAACAGGGGCATGAAAATTATCCTTTAGTACTCCAACCCGATAAGTTAGCATACATTGGGAAATCATTAATTGTCCATAACAAAGCGGCCCGAAGTCTAAACATTTCATTAGATATCGAGTCAAAAGTCATTACACCATCGGCCCCCAAATTCTTGCAGCTCATCAATCAAAGGTTGCATGTAAACATCGATTTTATCGTCAGGTCCTCTCGGTCCATCAATTAGAATTGACAGTAACAAAAAAGGTTGATTCATACATACCCATGGGGGAATGTTGTATGGAACCAACACCACTGGCCACGCACTATGTGTCACACCAACCATGGACCTAAATGGGTTAAAACCATCTGCTGCTAAACCCAGTCGAATATTACGATCATCTTGGGAAAAGTCTGGGTGTCTTTGATCAAACTCTTTCAATGCCAAAGAATCTGTCAGGTGAGTTAATTTATCAACCTCTTTCTTTCTCTTTGAATTCCAAGTCATCAATTTAGAAATTTTAGTTGACATGAAGAATCCCTTCAGTCTCGGTTTTAGTGGGAAATAACGCATCTGTTTAGCGGCAACTTGTTTCCCTTAATTCAAGACTCTCCCAGGAAGAATCTGACTACCTTGATTAATCTCATTGGTCTTCCACCTGGATGTATAGAAAATAGTACAATTATTTATTTGTGCATTCTTATTTCTGAACAACATATATTTATTGCGACAGGCATCAATTGTATCATTTGTAAAACCAAGATCCCCGATCAACTTCAAAGCTTGATAGAATGACTCCTGAATCTTCGCTCTAGCAGGGAATACTTTCTTCAACAATACCAACAACATGTCGAATGAGGTGTCTGACCACTGGTTCAAAGCCTTTAGGTGTAACAATTCAACGATGAATGACAGTTTACTAAATTTAGTGCATCCAGGATATAATTCAGTACGTGCATCATCAATAATTTCAATGAATTTCAATGCTTCTCCATCTGCATAAGAACGGAGATTACTCGATCCAACGTCGTCATTTACGACATTACTGTCTTCAGGATGAAACTGGCGCATCATATCATTGAGCATTATGTTCATCGGATCAACTGTTCTCGAATCAACATTCATATGAATACTTTCCGAGTGATGACATGAAACAGAATCTTCTCCATGACGTGTCCATGTCTTATAGTTTTTCAAAAACCCATTCAAAAACAAATGTTCTCTAACACTATCTCGTTTGAAGAGATATCTATTTTCACATTTTCTACATGGAAAACTAATCATATTGCATGGAAATCTGTTGGTCAAATCAATAAATTGATTAATCCCCTCAAAATATTCAGCCGAAAACCTATCTTGCATATCAATCCAGCTCTTATCCATATCTGTATTTATAATAGAAATCAAAAGTGAAATATATTATTTAAATTATAAATAAACACATATCATTAAATTTAAAAACCAATGACTTCAAAGCTAAATTTAAAGGATAAAAAACATTACCTGTAGAGGAATCGGCCGCGGGTAACGGGGTGCGACTCGATTGAAGATTCATGACGGCGCAGCGACTTGACAACAGGGGTTCGACGACCGGAATCGAAAGTGGTGGAACCGCTGGACGAAGTGTGGGATGGTTCTACACGGTGGGGCACGACGAACTGGAAGGGTCCGACAGAGACAGGATGTGAGGACTCGCCGGAGGGATGCAGCGGGGCCGAGAGGGGACGAAGGGGGCAGGACTGTCTGAAGGTGTAGCGTAGGATGTCAGGGTCGCGGGGGGCACAACACGGCGTTGGGGCAGGACTGTCCGATGGTGCAGCGCAGGCTGTCGGGGTCGCGGGTGGCGTAGTGCAGGGTTGTGGGTGGCGCAGCACAGGGTTGCAGGTGCCGCAGCGCAGGGTTTCAGGTGGCGCAGGGGATCGATGGGGTTGCCGGTGGCGCAGCGCGGGGTCGGGGTCGCTGGGGGTTGGGGTCACCGGGGGTCAGGTTGCCGGGGTAGCCAGGGGTCTCCAGGTCTCGCCGGGAGTTGGGGTCGCAGGGGTCACTAGGGGTCGGGGTGGCCGGGGGCGGGGGCGGGGTCGCCGGGGGCGGGGTTGCCTGGGGTGGGGTCGTGGGGGGCGGGGTCACCGGGGTCGGGGATGGTCGTCGGGGTCAGTGTCGCGAGGTCAGGGAGGGGTCGTCGAGGCCGGGGTCGCCGGGGTATGGTCACGGGGTCAGGGTGCGGGTTCGGGGAGTGTAATTGGGGGGGGGGGGTCGGGAAATGGTGTAAAATTAGGTATTATGTGCAGCAGCCGCCCTTTGGCGGTCGCTATTGATAGCATTAGCGGCCTCCAAATGGCACCCGCTTTAGGTCTCCCGCCTCCATAAGTAAAAATTCTAGTAGTGAATTTATGTATCTAGTTCTTAAATACTATTATAATTATCAATACATAGTGATGTGATCTTCACTATCTATGACATTGTAATAAAACGACCACCGAATCCGGGATACTAGGTTTGGGGTTGTTATAGTTGGTATTAGAGGAAGTTTAGTATAAACCTTGCGAACTAGATTTCGAAAATATAGTTTAGGAAACATAAACCTAATATAGACTTTGGGGATAAGAATAGAATAAAATCATAGAATTTTTTCAATATAGATATTATGTGGGTCTTTTTAGAAATACATCAATTTCTGGATACTACAAGTGGACATCGTTCCAGCACAAATGTACCTAGGGGTAACAAATCTAACAAGGTGTTTTTGTCCTGACATAATGTAACCGGGAAGATGACAACAGGTCTTACTATGCACCTAGTTTGACACTCTTAGGGATATGCTTAGGATAATTCACATTATCATTACAGACCATTATGAAGGAATTAAAATTAAATATGTCCCAAAAAGAAACCATGTTTATGATTATAAAATTATCTATGCATAAATATTTGATTTTTGTTTTGGGTTTTTCTAGTTCAAAATTATGTATTACCCATTTAGGTGTATGTCATTGTTTTGAAATGGCACCCAATGGAAATAAAGAAATCAATACCTAGGAAAAATGTATGGATTTTACTTCTGGGAAAGTCAACATAGTTAGTGTTGGATCTAATCAAATCATATCAACATTTGGACATCTTACGCAGGTTATGACGAATAACCATACTACACCTATTTTGGATCATTTTATGTGTAAGAAGCATGCTCCTTGAAGTGGGCCCACTAACTAATTGGTAGGTGCTATGTTGATCAAGTCCATTGAAAAGATATTTCTAGCATTGGGAAGAAATTAAAATGAAAAGGTAGTACTAAAAGTATAATACCTCTTAGGAAATGTTGATCAATGGTGGTCTTTGATCCAAAATACTTAAGAGGAAGAAGAAATAGAGGGCATGGAGTTGAGAAATTTCAAATAAATGTTCTTCAAAAAGTAATTCCCTCATGGTAAATGATTTGAAATAAATATTAAATACACTATGTTAAATAAAAGGGAAGAATATAGTATTTCATAGTATGAGGCTACCATCACAGGACTTTCCAAGTATACTATAGATTACATACATGATTCAAAATACAATATTGATCATTTATTTTAAGGTCTTAAACCATGTATCTGAAGGGAACTGGATTATAAAACATTATCATCATATGATTAATTATTTTTATGTGTTATAAAAATTGAGAATGAACATTCAGGAACTTATATATTCAATGGAAATCAAGAGAAGAATAGGTCTTGTGATAACCATGGAAAGGAATAAGAATCAAATAAGAAGAGGGGAATGAATCAATTTCCCTTATGTGAAAATTGTGGAAATAATCATAATTGTAAATACTTGGAAGGAATTAAAGTTTTCTATAAGTGCATAGAAAAGGGTCCTCAAGATAATGACTTAAAGGGGAAGAAATAAATCAATGATTTTCAATGATTCAATTGAAATGTAATGGGTAATTATTCTCATCAATGTCCCTAATGTTATGGGAATTTATCATAAAAGAGTCCAAGTGGATATGTTCAATCTTATGCAATCACCACAGCTGAAGTATAAGTACACAATGATGTGTTGGTAGGAACATTATTCCTCTGTTAAAATTTACCTACTGATTTATTTGATTCTATATCATTGTACTCTTTTATATCTACCCAATTTCCCAAGAATATTAGATATTTCCCTTTGTATTTAATAAGGTAGTTATTAGTAAAAATTGACAAGGGAACTCTTATTTCCACAAAAATTTCTTAGCAAGTCCTTGTTATGAAATATAAATGTGATTTATTTACTGAATATATAATCACACCTATGGTTGACTTTTATATAATACTTGGAATGGACTAGACTCCAAAATATGATGCATGAATTTATTGCAAGAATAAGGAAATTAGGATTTGTGAGTAAGATGTATAATCCCTTATCATTTGAGCTAAAACATCATTATGTGATTATTTCCTAGATCCACCCCCAATAGCACTACTAAATAAATTATTCGAGAGGAAGAGAAAAAACATATATGGATGAGTAAATTCATCTTCAAATTTATAATTTACCAATTATATAGGAATAAATTGATGTATTTTCTGAGGAATTACACGGAAAAACCTATAGAATTAATCTTAGTTTACCATTGATATAATCCTTGATGCAAGACCAATATCAAAGACTCCTTATAGAATGGAAACTATTTAATTAGTAAAGATGAGGAAAAATCTAAAGCATCTGAGTAATAAGGGGTTTATTATCCCTAGTGTTTCTCCATGTGGATCCCCTTTTATTTTGGTTAAGATAAAATATAGATCCTTTAGGATGTGCAATGACTCTATAGAAATCAATGTCATTGTAATAGATAAGAAGTATCCTCTACCTGGAATTGATGATTTGTTTCATTAACACCATATAGATCAATATTTTTCAATTATTTTCCTTAGTTCTAGATATCATAAATTGTGTGTGATTAAGGAAGGTATTACTAATACAGGATTCTGAACTATGTATGGACATTATGAGTTTTTAGTAATTCCATTTGGACTGACTAATACACCCTATGTTTTCATGAACCTAATAAATATAGTATTGAAGGAATATATTGATAATTTTTTGTGGTATTCATTAATGATATCTTAGTGTACTAAAAAAGATATGAGTACCATGAGAACCGTATTCATATTGTTCTGAATACTCTTAGATGAAAAGGGTTTTATGGGAAGTTTTAAAAGTATATATTTTGGAATCAAATAGTTTCTTTTCTTGGCCATATTGTCTCTAAGGATGGAATCACATATGATCATGTGAAGACAAAGGAAATCCAATAATTGCATACACCAATGAACATAACTAGGTGCATAGTTTTATATGTTTAGAGGGATACTATTGGTGTTTCATTCATAATTTTTCTTGATTGGCTAACCCGTTAACCCAGATCATGCATTAAGGGGTTAAGCTCATATAGAAAAATGAATGAACATAATTCTTTGAATAGATTAAGAGAATATTTTTCAATGATCCAATTTTGAATCTTCCATTAGGAAATAATGGGTTTGTGATATACAGTGATGTATCAAAGAATGGATTGGGTTGTATCCTTGTGGAAAATGATAAAGGTATTTCCTATGCATCAATATAGTTGAAGGATCATGGAAAAAATTATCCAAATCATGATCTTGAGTTAGTAGTTGTAATATGTGATCTAGAGATATAGACACACTATATTTATGGTGAAAGGTGTGAGATATATACGTATCACAAGATTTTTGAATGAATATTTACATAGAAAGAACTTAACATGAGACGCATGTGATGTCTTGAGTTACACAAAGATTATGATTTCTCAATGCACAATCATCCATGAAAAAATAATAATGTATATGATTCATTAATAAGGAAATATCATATACTTCTAACCCAAATGAGGATTAAGAAATACCCTATATTCATCGATTTAGTATATATTGATATGGGAGTTTTTAAGGAAAGGGGGACATCACTTATTTTTCAAATGGTTATTACACCATATTTACTATATAAGATAAAATTTCTTAATATGGTGATGATAATTATCAAAAGAAAATTAAATATGTTAAGGAGGGAATATTGGATCACTTTGTGTATAAGTATAGAGTCCGAAAATTTTGAAAGAGGTTATGTGTTCCACCAATACTTGAGCTAAAAGGGAACTATTATATGATTCACATAGGTTAAATTTCTCTAAACACCCTGGTAGTTCCAAAATGTATAGATATATGAAAGAACACTTTTTTGGGATAATATAAAGTGGTAAATTTTTAACTATTTGTCAATATGTCTAGTTTTTTCACAAGTGAAGGCTAAGATACAACATCCTAGAGGATTCATGAAACCTCTATCTATTTCTATATGGATGTGGGATGACATTACTATGGACTTCATCGCTATATTACCGAAGACTCCAAGACATAATGATGAAATATGGGTAATTTTTTATCTACTTACCAAATCGTAGAATTTCCATTCCATAAGTGAAGATATACCTCTTGAATGCCAAGAAAGACTCTATATTAATAATGTTTTAAGACCTCATGGTGCACCTATTTCGATTGTGTCTGACCATGATCCATAATTTAAATCATAATTATGGACGATCCTTCAAAAGGCTCTGGGTACTGAGATTCAGTTGAGTACTTCTTATCACCCTCAAAGAGATGGACTGTATGAAAAGACTCTTCAAAAATTAGAAGACGTGACGAGATCATGCTCACTTGACATTCAAGGTATGTGGGATAATTATTTACCTTTGGTGAAATTTTCCTACTATAATAGTTTCTAGTTTAGTGTTCAAATGTTTCCATATAAAAAATTATATGTAAAGAGATGTCGTGCTCCAACTTGTTGGGTTGAATTTGGTGGGAGGAAAATTATAGGCCCAGAAATTATCGATGAGATAATGAAAAAGGTAAATACTATTCAGGATCACATCAAAGTCACTCAAAGTAGGAAAAAGAGTTATGTTGAAAACCATATAAATTATTTGGATTGTCATGTGGTATATCATGTCTTTTTTAAAGTATCTCCATGGAAGGGTTTGTTTAGGTTTGGTAATAAAGGGAAACTAATCCCTAGATACATTGGACCATTTTAAATTCTATAAATAATTGGAGTTGTAGCTTATCAATTAGAAATACTGCCATATCTCTCCAAATTTCATGATGTGTTCCACATATAATTTTTAAATAAGTACATTCCAGACTGGAAACAAGTACTAACCTATGAAGAAATAGTGCTAGAACATGATTTTTCTTACTGTGAAGGCCTATCGAAATTCTTGACACAAGAGAGAAAGTATTGAAAAATCAGACGACTCAACTGGTAAAGGTTATTTAGAAAAACAATAAAATAGAATAAGATATGTGAGAACAAGAGAATTTTAATATGAAGAATCACCCACATTTTTTTCGAAGGAAATATTTAGGAAAAATTTCAAAGATAAAATTTTTGAAGGAGGGAAGAATATAACAACCCAAGATTTTACGGTATATATCCTCTTAAATAAATTCAATACATTCGATAGCTTATCTTTAATGAAAAATTATTTTATATTGTATCAATCATATAAAATCACACAGATAACATAAATAAAACCCTATAAATGGAGAATGAATGAAATATGAGGCTTTTGGGGGAAACTAAGGAACATATAACAATGAAATAGTAACTTGGCCTTTGGAATAATAATGTGGCCCTTAGGAATAGAAATTCAGCCAATAGAATAGTAACCTAACATATGAAAGTATAAATAAAATTTCAATGTCTTATAAATGAAAATATTATATAATTATGACATAGTAGAAGTAAATAAATATTTTAAAATTATAAATTAAGTATTGGTATTTTTTTTATAAAACATAAATGTTTATTCAAAATTTTATAATTAATAAAATGATTTGAAAGAATGTTCATTTTCCTATTATAGATTCATAAATTAATATTTTCTTGTCTTATGATTTTAATATAATTTTATGAGACCTGAGTTACTTTTTCAAAGTGTTATAAAATCAGTTATACTTTTAAAATTAGTATCTTTCGTGTAAATGATGATTTTAATTAAAAATTAAATTTATCACATTTCAAAAAAAATCATAAAATATAGTACATATTTAAATTATACATGTTGAAAAATGGATAGGGTGTATTTTTATTATTTTTCAAAAATAGTTAATTTTTTTTAATAGTGAAATACTGTAATTCACAGTATAAGCTAAATACCTGAATTATTGAGTTATAGATGATGTATGGTTGATTTAAGAACCATTAGATCATACTCACTTGTACAAGTTTCTATATTTTGTCATAATAATCACCTTTATTTCTTTTCAAGATCCAAAATCACAATATAATAAATAGAATAATAATAATAACAATTATCCCCTCTACTATAAATACAACCAATCACCACCTCTTCTTCTCACTCTATCAATGCCTTGAATCTTGCCCAATTTTTTCCCGATACTCTTATCCAGTATCTCCCCCACTTTTTAGATCATTTTTTCTCAATAAAATACCAAACCCATGTCTCTAAAAGAGGTTCTCAAGGAAAATAATTCATGATGTAAAACCCTTAATCATTCAATTCCTTTTTTAATTTTATTTCATTTTATTATCATTCCCTCACCTCCTCTTTCCAAAAATACATGATAACTCTAGTATATTATGTATAATGTAATTTTATTATTTCAATTGAAAATACACCATCTAGTCTCTCCTTATCCTCCTTTTATTCTAAAAATGAAAACATCATCTGTGATGTATCGATTTGTCACCTTTGTGGATGACGTGTTTTCGTTTTTCAATTCCACCATCATGGATGGTCATAAAACCATTTTTATGGTAATACCATATTCGAATATATGTATTACAGAATATTTAAATCTCTGAAACCATTTTATATACATAATATAAATTAATAAAACAAAACTACTTTGTGAGGATTAAGAAAAACCAAAATAATCTAAATGATTATCACTAACATTTTATCTAATTATTCATCCCCATAAAATATAACCAAATTAACTATATAGCCATTTAGTAATCTATAATTTCATTCACAATATATATTTTCAATTATGGACAACTATTCTCATTTTATATTATTTTTTCGTACATGTATACAAGTGAACTAATCATGAAATACAAAGAAATGAATGCTCCTGAATGATAATATTGTATCTTATAACTCATTAAAAAGTCCATAAATGAGATCAAAAAATTATATTAAATTAAATACATGTAGAAAATGTTATGAATTAATTAATTAATTAGTGGATTTAATCTGAATATCTAGGAAATTAAGATCAAGTGCAGAACATGTTCAGAAAGAAAAGTAAGAGACTTCCACTCAATTTCAATTTCATTGAGACATACATTGTACAGTTAACCTAATCATTGTAATGTGGTTTATCTAATACACCTTTTATATTATTTTTTATTTGAAATTGTATTTCTCTTAAATATCCATATTTTCTTGTATTGCTGATATGATTATTTCCTAATTTGTATACCATATTTACATAAAGTGTTGACTTTGATTATTGAAATACTGATAAATTGATATTTCTTAAAAAATATAGATATTATGTTAAGTCATATTTTTCTTGAACTAAATATATTTATGAATATTTATTTAGAAATTTAGTGATGGGTGGGCCCAGACATTATAGCCCCTCGATGCATTCACAAGTCTCATGAGACAAAACAGTTGGTGACAAACTCCTTATGTTTGTTTCTAAGAAAAATTAGATGGTTTTTTACCCAATGACTTAAATCATCTTGATATTATAATGGATTATGTTCAATATAGAATACATCCAATAAATAATCATCTTCTTAATTCAGTATTCAGTTATTACTTTCCTTTATATTTTCAGTATGATAAAATCTATGAATGCATTTCCATTATCAATTTATCAATGGCATGTGTTGTTCAGATTATTTATCTTTCTATAATTTATATTATTTATTGGCATTAACTCACTTATTATTGAATCGTATAACAATTATTGAGTATTTAAACTCGCCCTTTTATTTGTTTTCTTTCTCCATTTTGTGAAGATTAAATCATTAAATAAGTGACAAGAAGCAGTTTATTTATTTTTATGTACTATGTTTAATTTCAAATGTAACAATAGAACAATTTATGTATCTAGTTCTTCAATACTACAAAAAAATCCTTAGTGATGTGATCTCTTATGTCTATGTCATTTTAATAAAACAAAAATAGACTCTGGTCTATCGGGGTCAGGTTCGTTACAATTTCTTGTAGAAGAACAATAATTATGTGATAAGTAGTTTATTAATATTCAAAAATATGAATACATTTCATCATAAATTATAAAGAATTTGGTTATATGGCCCCAAATCTAATACTCTTTTGGTGATATGTAATATGATACCCAGTTACACGTTGGGTACTTGGCATGATAGGATGTTTAGAATAGATAGGAGAGCCAAGATATATGACGTTGTGGTGTGAAAGTGGAAAATAAGTTGGGAAAATGGTGTAGGGTACCCACATCAATATTATTATTATTAACTTATTATACATGGATTTTTTATTTATAGAGTGTGTCATGGTGAGGATGATACTGGTTAGTTGACCTACTTAGGTGATGTTGGTTCTTTTGTTTTCTCACTGGTGCACTAGTATGCTTCATTCACATGTGAATGATATATTTTGGGTATCCTACTGAGTATAATTATATTCTCACCCCATGTATATACAAACCATATTTCTAAATTCATGGAAGAATACATGGACCATGATAGACATTACTATCTCATATATTTGAATTATTGTCATGTCATTTCCTTACCTTTTCTTTTGGATATTTTTTGGACACTTTTATATGTATCTGTTTTACATATGCATGAATTGTGGGAAGGGTTTTGGTTTCATTTTTAGATTATGTCATAGAGTTATTTGTGGTTGATTTGTTCTATCTATTAATCATATTATTATTGAGGTTAATACCTCCAATTTGTTTTATTTTTTTACCCTTAATGCTAGCCACCAACCATGAGCCTATTGATAATGGGACTCTGGGTTCATTATGTTTCTTCATTCATTGATAGTCTAGGAGTGGCTCCTTTGGAGGGAGGGGGTTGGGACACATTCACTTGAAAATCATAAAATATGTTACATTCATCACACTTATATTATCATGTTTGTATCTGTTAATCCACACAACATTCATTGGGATCATGAAATTTTTGTTCTATAAATTCTTCACTACTGCAAATATGGCCTTTAAAAGCACTAGAAAAGTCCATTTACAGTGCTAAAAAGTGATGTTAATATTAATGGAGAAAGGGGGACCTTTTATCAGCACTAAAAAAGAGCTGATAAATGGGTCCTATATCATCACCTTTTAGCTCTAATAAAAGACCTCTTTTATCATCACTTTTTTAAAAGTGCTCATAACAATTAATAAAACTTGAAAAAATAAAATATTTCTGTAATTCTAGGAGGTGATTCAGTAGTGGTTGAAGCCCCTTTCAACAGCCCCCCACCACCCACCCCAGCTCGTACCCAGCCCGCAAACCCCAGTATCCATCCCACGCCATCCTTTAACCTCGCTTTTCCCCATTTCCACTTGTTTTCACGCCCTTCCTCCCCCTAGATTCAAACCTGGAACCTCTTTTCAACACACCTAAACCTTTACCACTCCACCATATTGTTTTAATCTCCATTTAATAGTATATCTATTTATATATATATAGTTATATTTACTCGTATATTAATATATATTTATATTAACATATATATATATATATATGGTTATATTAATATATATATATATGTATGTATATGTATATTAATATATGTATATATAATTATATTTATATATTAATGTATTTATTCATATATTAATATATATTTATAAGATCAATTTTAAATACATTTATAAAATATTTTTTTGTGTGTGTTTTTATAAATAAATAAATACATATATACAATATACACACACACACATATATATATATATATTATGTGTATCTCTAAGTATAATTATACATATTTGTATATATATTCAAATTTTTTATATTAATATGTATATATACATATGTTTTGAATATATATATTATATATATTAGTTTGTCAATATAGACTCACAAATATATGTATACACGTACACATTATATAGGTATATAAATATTCATATATTTGTATTTAAAATAAAATGTGATACTATTTTTTTATTTATATAAGGCATATATATTAGGAAATATATATTATATGTAAATATATTAAATTATTTATTTATAAAAACAAATTTTTATGTGTGAATATATAAAAAAATATGTATATATTGTTATATATTTGATTATAAATAACAGTACATTATGAAAAAATTCAAATCCATAATATGAATTTGAATGTAATCCCTTGACATAAATTCATTCCCCACTAAAAAGGGAAAAAGATCCCTTTAAACGAGCCTAAAATTCTATCAAGTGTTAAAAAATTTGGGTATCCAAACTAAAAACTCATTTTTGGAGGCCTTATGGGCCTTTTTTGGCCACAAAAAATGTGACAGAAGATTTCCTCAGTCACCAATGCGTAGATCTTATCGCAAGAATTGATTTGATATGTTTTAGAGCTCAATCGGATAGCTGGATCAAAAGTTTTTGTCATTTTAAGTTTGAGTTAAATTTTCAACTTATTTTAGATCTTTTATTTATTTTTTGATTTTTTGTGTCTTCAAATTTTTATTAAATGATTATTAGTTGATGATAATTAGAAAATTATTAATTAATAATTTTTTAAGAAATTTTATAAGTAATTTTCATTACATATCTTATATATTAAGTGAAAATGATTATTTATAATTATCTGAAACATATTTAAAACATATATATTAAAGTTTTATTAATAAAAATAATCTTATTTATTTATATATCAATATATTATTTTTTATGAAATTTTTTTTTTGGAAATTTAATTTTTATAAGCACTAGAAAAAAAAAGCGGGGATAAATCCCCCCTTTATCGGTGCTACTAAAAAAATCACTGATAAAGGGAGACCCTTTAACAAAACTAAAAAAAGACACTGATAAAGAGGAGCATTTATCATTGTAGAAAAATGTGCATATTAAATATCACTTTTTTAGAACAATTAAAAGTACCATTTATCAGTGCTTTTTTTAGCACTGATAAAGTCACACCCTTTATCAGTTCTTTATTGTTGCATTTTTAAAGTGTTGCTTAACGAAAACCTAGTTTTTTGGTAGAGCTTGGACTAATTCATAATCATTTTTATTAAAAAAAATTGATCTACTTATAGTTAGAGTAGAATAATCTTAATCATATTAGATATATCATGAAGGTTCATTAAATCCACAAACTCTACGGAAGGTTTTCCATGTATATATTTTGGAAATGAGTGGTACAGTTCTTCAAGCATGTGATGTCATTTTATAGTGTCGTTGTAGAATCATCCAAGGATGAGGCATTTTTTTCTTAGAAAATAACCAAGAATATAGAAGAGGTTCATTGTTTCTTCAGTCTCATAATTTATTACCAGAGGTTTATATCGGATAGATCCTGGAGTACAGACCCATTAATATTTTCACCAGGAGAACCAGGATTTTATCTAGACTGATTAGTTTCATGTAAAATTTTTCGACCTTAAGGGAATATTGATTAGTGCTCTAGTGAATCTATTTCCATGGGAAGGGTTGATATTTAATTTGTTTGTGATTCTTACCATCTATGATTGGGGTGTTTCTTGATACAGAAGAAAGTGGTGGTATCATATGGGTCTAGGAAGTTACATGTTCCCATGTTTAACAGTGCCACCCATGATATATATCTAGCAGTTTTTATGTTTTTGTTAAAGTGTAGAGACAATACCTTATTGGGAAGCACTTTGTGGTATTCACAGTTCATAAGAGTTTGAGGTATATATTTTATCT
Organism: Viscum album; assembly: GCA_963277665.1. Taxonomy (NCBI): domain Eukaryota; kingdom Viridiplantae; phylum Streptophyta; class Magnoliopsida; order Santalales; family Viscaceae; genus Viscum; species Viscum album. Next base: position 1,960,356,894 of record OY728126.1, read on the forward strand.
TCATGGTCTAAATCTATTAAAATAGTAGTGGATGGAGTTTCTTTAGGACTATGAATTTAAGATCTACAACAACATATGAAAGGTAAATGTTTTGGCTGACACTTTGAGAAGGAATTCATGGAAGGATTTTTTTCAAGAGTTTGGAGTTTCTTGGAGGGTTATAGAGGAGTTAGAATCCCTACACATAGATTCAATGTGGATTGATGGTGGAAGTTTCTTTTTTCCGAAGATAGTGTAGTCTTATTTGGTGTAGTAGATGGAGGAGTCTTGTGGGGAGACTCATAGGAAGTGGTAATGTGAAATCATGTTGTACATGGTGATGCTTTTGTGGGGTGGTCAGAGAAAAGTCAGAATTAGATATTATTTTTAGGGAGGTTGTTTTTTCAGGTGGTGATTCATGAGGGTGTCCTTTGAGAGTATCACATCATACCTTTGGTGATGTACTCAGTGGTATAAAATATATATCAGGTCTTTAATACATGGTTTTAGTGGCCTAGGATGAAACTGATAAATGGTAAGTTTGTTGATCAGTATCTTGTTTATCAATAGATGAACGATGAGCACTATGTTCATGGAAATTTGTTATAGTTTTTAGCTATTCCTGAGTGGAAATGGGATGACATCTCAATGGATTTCATTATAGGATTACCTTGATATCAGGGAAGTTATGATGCTACCTAAATAATTGTGGATCATTTTTTGATCACTTCTTAGTGGTCAAGGAGTTAGACACCAGGGATGTTTTGGAGAGAAGGTATGTAGAAAAGGTGGTGTCGTTTCATGGATTTCCAAGGTGTATTTTCTCGGATCAAGATTCATGTTTTTCCTCATGAGTCTAGATATGTTTTTAGCATGATTTGTTTCACTCAGTTACACCTCATCATATTATCTAACCCTCAGAAAGATGTCCAGAAAAAGTAGACTATCTAGATGGATGAGGAAATGTTATGGGTTCACATCTTGTACAATATAAGATCATGGTAAAAAAATATCCTTTAGTTGATTTTTCTAAATAAAAAAGTTATCATTCATCCATTGGAATTTCCCCACTTGAGGATTTGTATGGGTTGTTTTTTCCCCATTATGATGTGCCAATGATGGGGAGTCATCAATTCTCCATCTTTATGTGGTGTAGAGAATGAAAAATAAGTTTTATGATGTTCATGAGAGAATAAAGGCATCACATGACCAGAATAAGGATTATGTCGATCATAGTAGGAGGCCCTTGGAGTTTGAGGTTATAGACCATTTGTTCTTGAATGCCTCTCCTCAATGTAGTAAATGGAGGTTTATTAAAGGGTATGATCTCAGCCTAGTTTTTTGGGCCTTTCATGGTGTTGGGAACATTTTTGAGGTGGATTATCCGTTGGAACTTTTTCCAGGACTGAACCAGATTCACACTTTCTTCCACATCTCTAATATCCATCGGTATCTTCATGATGAATATTAGGTCACTGAATGATGTGACTTGTATATCAAGGACAACATGATATTTTTGGAATGACTAGTGTAGATCCAAGAGCATGTGAAGAATGTGTTTTATGGATAGACAATTCCTTTGTTTCATGTGTTGTGGAGGCTTGGTGTCTTAGAGAAGAGTACGTGGGAGTGGGAGTTATAATTGCATGCATAGTACATGAAGTAGTTATCAATTTTTCTTGCGCTATTTTTCATTGATGATGTGATGTTTGTATCTTGATGTTTTATTATATGTTATTTTTTCATTAAAATGTGATGTGTGATTAAATCTTCAAGCATATTAATAGGGGAAAACATTTTTCATAATCAAGACACATTTTACTTTAACATGATTAAAATTATGTGGGTGAGTCAGTGACACAAAAAGTGGATGATATCTTGAAATGGAAGATGGAATTCCTTGATTTTTGTGCATGGGGTAATACTATTGTTTTGAGTGTTGGTTTGTGTTGTAGGGTATAGGGTCTATGGCATGAAGGTTTCATATTTGGAATAGGGAACTTGGGAGGGTGTTTTTAAGCTACTACCTATATTGGAATAACTATGGAATGATGCATGAGACTGCATTATTAGATGATCTAATAAAATATAGAGTATCCGGTTGTGGTATAGAGGGGATCAAAGGTGGAATTTTGTAGTTTTTCTATTTTGAGTATAGCAATTCCGTGGATATGGGATGAAATGTTTCCCCCCTTCCAGTTTTATGTGTCCCGTAGTATAGTGGTCCTGGATGTGTCACGGTGTCTTCCCCTATTTTTCATATTTGTATCATGGAGATAGCTATGGATATCAGAGCCACTTTGACTAGTCATATTTTATCATGATGAGGGGTTCTGTATTGTAGTCTCCTCGATTTTTATAAATTCTATCATGTGGTCCTAGGTTTTCTATTGTGGTCTTATATTTTTCAAACATTGTATAAATTCTAAAATCTCCTCAAACCATATCATTTTCCCATATTTTATCTCATTTCATATGACACCCCAGGGAATCCCATGGTGGTATTTTATCCCCTAATCAATTCCATTCAATCCCATCCTTGAGATATCAATCTATAGTTGTTTAGGTGATTTCCCTTCCTTTTCTCTCAGTTATTCCACTATTCCTTGTCTGGAAAGTGTTTTTATCTAGATAAATCTATATTTTTGGTGTTTTTCGATGGTAAAATGATTTTTATATTTTTTTTATGATGGTAATGGTGTTATCAATCATTGTGGTACTCAGTGTTGTCCTTCCCCTTATTTCAAAATTGTGCAGCAGATCTAAAAACTCTGTATGAGGTTGGGGATCATTTGTTTCTCATCTAGTGTATCATGCGGGAGGGGTTAAAATCTTGTTATCATTTTTTAATATAGTTTTCATTGGCCTAATTAAATATAAATAATTTATTTAATTGAAAATAAATTTCGAAGGGACTGAATTGCGTACTTTTAAAGCCTTTAAATATTATTGATATTGTGACTATACGGGCTTGATGGCTCACTGAAAATCAAAGTCATTGGGGGATTTGTTTTCAATATGATTATTATTATTATTGAAACATTTTTGTGTGGTTTCTTGTTATCACCTAAAATAGAATTGGATAACCACATCAATAAGGTTAATAAAATAGTATCCCATAAAATAAGTCTTTTGTGAGAGTTCCCCTAAAATAATGAAGTGTATTTATTTAAATGAACCTTTATAAATATTATAATTGATATTTGAATGTGATTTGAAAAGTGTTTTAGTATGTGTATTTGATGTGTGGTGGATGTTTTGTGAGGTGGTTACGGTATGGGGTGGTGATGTGTGGTTGTGATGTGGGTGGTGATGTGATAAGGAGTGGATGTGGTATATGGAGGTTGTGATAGAATGTGGTATGATGTGGTGGTTATGATAAATGGATGTATATGGTTGTGTAATGGTGGAAGTGTGGGATTATTGGATTAGGTATTTGGGGTAGTCAGTTTGTGTGGTGTTTTTTGTGCTACTTTCCTATGTAGTAATGGAATTAAATGTAAATAATGAATTGTAATGGAGTGGTTTTAATTGTTATTGAATGAACTAAAGTGGGATATATGGTTAGACATGGTTCATGTATAATGTGAAATAAAAGGTCTGGATAATGTAAATTGGTTGGTAATAGGAAATATATATATTGGATTAATTTTAAAAAGAAAGGGTGGCATGTGCCTGTGGCTTGTTGTGTGGTGTTGTGCATTTAGTGGTGGTGGTGGAAGTGGTGAAAGCTCGTGAGAAAATGGGGGTGTTTTGTGAGTATTTTGGATTTTTTTTGATACCATAGGTTGGGATTGTGTGTGGCTATTACATATATATCTTGTATTTTAATTTTTTATTTTTATACGAACACCACACATGTCGAGCACCATGTGACAACAACCAGATATTTTGGGGGTGTTTTTTACAGCATCTCGGTTGTGGGGATGGATGGTTAGATACCTTCTCTTTCCATATTTCTCTTCTAGGTGAGTCAAATATACAGGGGTTATGATTACTATATGTCAAAATTTCACTACTGTTGGTTTTTTTATGTGATGATGAGATGGATTATGGTGGGTTTCGTGAAAGGTATGAGGGGGGGAAGTTTGGTATCCTTCATGTTCCTGATACCCAACTATTATGGTTATGGGTATGATGTGATGGCCTATGGTTCTTCTGGTGAGATGTGTTATGATGGAAGATGTGTCTTTGGGAAAGATGAGGTGGAATGGACCAAGTGTCTTTCAATATTTTCTATAGGAGAAGCATCAAATAGGGAATGCTTAACTCGAATTTTTTCATAATCGGTGATTAATCTGAGATGTACATCGATGATAAACATTGTGACAATTGAATTAAATAAAATATTAATTGATGAGAGAACTCTAAAACCCAAATGAATAATCATCTCATATTATTTATAATTTATTTAAGAAAGTAAAGAATTACCTTAAAATAAATTATTTCCTCCTTGATGAATCTAACATCATTAAATAATTTTAGTTTCAAAATCATGCATCGATTCCCTATAGTGGGGATCCAGACATTCTCTAAAAACCTCTGAACGTCACTATAGGAATCTATGGATTCTAGTGCGGTGGATCCTAGATCCTGAATCATTAACCTTTAATTGCACTGAAAATATATTTAAGGAAGGGTTCCTTTCTATCTCCCTAAAATTAAGAGTGGTGTTGAATGAGGACCATTCTCTGTTCTTGAGTGTATTATTTGAGAGGAATATCTCTATGTATTCAAGAAAATTATATATTGATGTCATTGTGCATAGAAAATTAAAATGGATACTTGTAAAAAATAAGTCAATTGGGTCTATAGACTACTAGGGTTAGAAAATAATAATTTCACATATGCTCTTATTAATTTTCTATGTCCCTATAAAACCCCTTTTATATAATAATAATAATAATATAATATCTTGGAATATGCTAAAATCATAAATTAAATTAAAAAATGTGTATTCTAATAATATTAAATATATATTTTCTCTCATGGGACCACTAAGCTCGGTCTTCCATTCCTCCTCAATGTTTATTGGACATTGAATAATGAAAATTTAGTGAATAAATAAATATCACTATATTATTCTATAATAAATAAATAAATATTATAGTTACTAAATAGAAAATTAATATTTATTTAATATTCTACTCACAAAATATTCTCTCAAAAAACCAGTGACAAAATATATGTGATAAATCAAACAAGAATAGTTATTAAACCACCTGTGGTAATAATATTTGCACAAATTATGGAATAATAAATAATATTATTATTTAACTGAGGTTTTGGATACACATAGCATGTGAACCTATAGGCCTCTTTCTCAATGGTATTAGTTTAAGGAGACCAATGTCCATGGTTAGCCACTAAAAAAATTCCAATGCACCCATAGAGAAGGAATTTAATGTCCCAATGACATATAAAACCTCATACGGATGCTTACTGTGTAATATAATCTCTTTATCGTGATATCTCTAATCATGTAGGTTGCATGACGGTTCCATAAACCTTTATATTTTATGTATCTTTATTTGAATTTATGTAAATTAAACTTGCCTACATTACACCATGGTCATGGATTTATTTAATCTATATAATTTCATTCAAAGGATATAAAATATCAACTTCTATTAAAGAACCAAAGGAAAAAATCCTTTCTCTCATTATTCATTAATTAAATATTACTCAAGATGCACCAAACGTATCATACTTATCCATGAAAGTATGTTATCATACATTTCTTAAATACATAAAATTATGTGACTCAAAATATCCATTAATAATAATATTAAAATATAAGGATCAATACCCACATATATAGATTGAAAAATCCATTTACAAACATACATGTGGATTTTCTAATGGCAGGTCTCTTTCCCATAATCTCTTACACTTGAAAAACGGAATACACACTGAGAAGGTTCTTCAAATTCCTATGACTCCTAACCCCTGATAGCCTAAATAATTTTTATCTGTCAAATTATTTCATCCATCTATAGAACATATATTTAAGAATACTATCATGGAACTTATAGGCTCTCATCATAGTGGGGAACTGTTGTAACCATTCATTGCAACAATTACTAATAATAAATAATCAAATACCATTTCATATATAAGAAAAATCATGATGAGATAAATATTTTATTGAAATTAAAAACTAGGAATATAGGTAATCATAATGTACATAAAACAAATTCTAGGGCCCAACTTTAATATACTGCCACTTACTCTAGAACCAACTTCTAACAACCTTCTATATCATAAATCTCAAATGATACCCATTCGACTGCTTAGATAATGATTAATCATGGGGTCTACCACATCTTATTCCATGGAAACTCTCTCTACTATAAATTCACCCCCCCCCCCCCGAGAAAAATCCATCAATATATGATACTTTTGGAGAATGTTATTTGTCTGATGGTGTGACCTTGGCTCTTTTTCAAGAGATGCCATTGTAGTATGATCACAATATAATGTGATAATGTATTTAATAAAATGTACCAAATCAAGATCTGAGAATTTTTTTAATTCAAATGGATTCCTTGTCTGTATCAGAAGCCACTATATACTCATTCTCTTCTATAGAATTGGAGATAACTGGATACTTTCAACTCTTCTAGCTCATAGATCCTCCATTGTTACTGAAAAAAAATCCATAATGTGACCTTAGATCATTATGATATATTTTAAAACTATCATCAATATAATACCTAACTAATAGCTCCTTATATTCTACATACATGAGGAATATGTCCTTAGTTCTTCTAAAATACTGAAGTATAACCTTAATATAAGAATAATTTTATTCAACTAGATCACCTTGATATCTCCCAACCATACTCATTATATAGGAAACATCATTTTTAGTTTATAAAATTTATTACATTATTGATAATATCCCAAAATTATTTGGGATCATACTCAATATATGTTTCTCCTATTGTGTTTGGGGGCACATTTTTGTTGGAAATTTGTATATAATATAACAATTGAATCAATATTATCCTGGATTTTCTATACTAAATATCATTAGTATCTTGTTAATGTTTTTACCTTAACATAGTCTAAAACGCCTATTGGATCTATCATGTGTGATCTTAGTCCCTATAATGTAGGCCGATTCACCTAATTCCTTCTTTGAGAAACACTTGTTTACCCTTTCCATAATAGTGTATAAAACTAGTATGTTGTTTCCAATAAGGTATATTTCACCAACATATACCACTTGGATAATGACCACATTCACAATAAAACTCTGGTAAACAAATGGCTAAAATTCATTCTTAATAAAACCAAAATATTTTATATCTTCATAAAATATAATTTTCCATTACCTAGATGTTGGATTCAATCCATAAATGGGTCTCTACAACTTGAATATCTTTTGGGAATCACCTTTATGGACCCTAAAACACCCTGAGAGGGGAGGATAGAATCATGGTGTCAACTATTTCTTCAAAAGTAACAGATCTGGTTCCCACATTGGTATGAAACAATTTTACCTATCTAAATGGAAAGTGTAGAAACAAACAACCATATTCAAAGAGATTACATAACAATTTTACATGGTTTACCACTAAGGGCTAGTCCATAGAGAATGCACCGATAGTGAGTTGATCATACCAAAATCTAATAATCTTTACTAGTTGTGGAATATAAGAGTTCAAACATTGTCACTCTATTCAAGGAACATTATCTTTACATGATTTTAGGGTTAACACACTACATCCCTCACAATACTTATGTCAACTCTCCCAAGCTGACTGCTTTGGGTGAATTATTACTCATTTTATCAACATGAAGGTTAGTTCAATAGATTTTCATTAAAGTATTTGTAACTTTCTAGCATGAGACTCTTCTTTCACTGTAGACCTGATTTGATTAACTTTGAAATCCATATTCACTAAAAACTCATATTCAAAAACTACCTTTATCTAGGCTCCTTCATGAAGCTCACTACCTTAGCAAATCACCCTACCTTCATAGAACAAACTTCCTTCATGAAACTCACTGAGTCAACATGGAATACCCCATCATCATGAAGAACCCTTTACACATAATCATTTTTATTAGTATATACCTAACTAGTATTTCCATGATGCTCAACCATTCATTGAAATCCAAATTCATGGATCTCCCCTGACTTTACAAAATTCGAGTGATTATGGATTTTCTATGAATAATTTTGGGAAAAATGAAGTTGGGTAGCATTATATTTATAGGATTATCTGTTCATGATGATCCACCACGTCCAATGAATTGTTCAAATCATTGAAAAAAAAAATCTTTGTGGAGATCCTCTATTTGCGATTCTTCATTGAGATTTGACATTATCGTGATGATTTCTATCAAACCATTGTATACTTGTAATGATTTAATTCATGTAATCATAGAGAACACTGTCATCGATCACGATGCTCCATATCTTCGTGAAAATCATCCCAATCTTCATGAATTCCTTTCTTTTACCATATTTATGATGATTTGATTATAGAAAACTCCCCTTCATGATGCTAGCACTTCCTCTAGATTTTTTACCCAAAAACATGGAAAACATTAGGAAACGATGCCACCATAAACACTATTTTTAGCCTATACTGTAAGATCATGTTTCTTACAAAATCATTGAACAACCTAGTGTGGAATGACAATAAACACAAACCAAACTCCATTACTAGAAAATAAAAGCTTTGGTTCCAACACACCTGGAGTAAAAAACCCTTCTGAATATGTCATATAGATATCTTTTTTAAGTTTCCTATTATGTAAAACTATTTTAACATCCATCATCCAGATATTATATTCATGGTACGAAGAAATAAAAAGTTTAATTATAAAGTATTTAAACATGTAAAATTTTGAAATGGTTTCACCATAGTCAATTCATTGATGTGGTTTAAACCCTTTACTTAGTAGCCTTTATTTATAGGTTCTTTCTTTACCTTCCATGTTAAGTTTTCTCTTGAATACACATTTTCACCAAATTGGATTTTCATCAACTGAAAAACTGTCCAGAACCCAAACATAGTTCTAATATATGGAATCAATTTTAGAATTCATAGAATATTTCTATCTTGTAGCTTTTGAACATTCTACTTCCTCTTTGTAGAAGGAAGGTTCATTATTTTCAATCAATAGTGAGTCACCGTATTCCGTGACTAGAAAAGCATCTCTATAGTTCTCTTACCTCTCTAGTGAACCTATGTAGTACTTGTGTTTTAGAAACAACTTCCTCTATGGGGGCCTATGGAATCTATTCTGGTAATAACTCTAGTGTATCTTGAGCATCAACTTCATTGAAGTCAATAAAAATTCCACTTTCCTTATTGAGGATGTGATCCCTTTAATGAAAGATGACTTTTATAGGGATAATCACTTTCTTATCATATGTTTTCCATAGTTTTTATCCATTTTTTCATTAGGATACACTATAAAGATACATTTTAAGGCCTAAAATACCAAATTCTTTTCAAAGAAGGCCTTAAAATTCCTCACAACCCCATACATGTGTATACAATAAAATGAGTTTCTTTAAACTCCATATCTCAATGGGAATTCTATTTTTTTCTTTATTTAGTACTCTGTTTAGTGTGAATATTGTAGTTTGTAATGCATATCAACAAAAGGAGAATTAAATATCTGTATGACTCATCACTATCCTTGCTAAGTCTTGAAAGGTATTGTTTCTTCTTTCACTAACACCATTCCACTATGGTGTTTAGGGTCGAGTGAGTTGAAAAATAATATCAAACTCTATTAAAAAATTGATAAATAGTTTCCTAATATATTCACTACAACAATCTGGTCAAATCTTCTTTGCCTCCTTTCCAACTTGATTCTCTAGTTCATTCTCGAATTATTTGAATATCTCATAGGACTAGAACTTATACCCCATCAATTATACATAGTCATATCTACTCAATTCATCAGTAAATTTTTTGACGTAATAACAACCACATATAGATTCTATCAGTAATGGTCCACAAAAATCAGTTTCCACAAATCATAGAATCCTTTGGGCCATTTTACCATATCAATTGAATCGTGGTTTAGTATTTTTATTCTTGTTAAAAATAATGAAATTTTCAAGTATTTTTATCTCCAAAGAGTCTGAATAACTATTTTAATAGATCATTATCAAATTCTTCTCATTTATATAAATAATATGGTGATGTTATAGCTGTCTATTATATGATTCATGATAAAATAATTCATTATCAATTTCTGATACTGGTTTTTTGTAAATTAATACACAAAGACCACTATTTAAATGTGTCATTCCATAAAATATGTTATCTTCATAAAATAAATTGTTTTTAATTCTAAACATGAAAACATCCACATGTATCTAGGAAGGGATAATAAATTATATTTTTGGTAACATGATTTACATAATAAAAAACTCTTAAAACCAATATTGTTCATTATGGGAAAGAAAGGTGGTATTCTCCAATAGCTAGAGCAGCTAACCCTTCACCGTTGGCAGGTCACAAATCCACATATCCTCTAGAAATATTTTGAGATCTACTTGGTTATAGAATTTTGATACATATATGGGAACTACGAGCTATATCTAATACCCAATGAGTAAATATTGAAAAATTACTCTCAATAATGAATGAACCTTTAGCTTCCCCTTACTTTTGGGTGTAGTTAATCTTCCAATGGCCTTTCTTGCCACATATAAAACATAATGCTCCCTTTTTTCATACCTCTGGATCTTCCTCCTCTTAGAATAATGTTTCTCATAAGGACCAAGGTTTTGTCACTCCTCAAGTCATTTTCAACTTGGAGAATCATACTATTAAGTTTTAAAAGACACTTTTCATTATTTGTCATGATATGATCAAGAATTAAACAAGACAAGGATTTTAGTAGTATGGAATTTATGAGATATTTGTGAAACACATCTAGGAATTTAGTCCCTATGATTTCTATTCATTCAATGTAACCAAATATATTGACTACATGAGGCCCATATGTCACTAAATCTCCTATATTTCAAGTACAAAAGAATTAGAGATCTTTTATCTCCCTAGTATTTCCTTTTAATGATAGAGATATTAAATATGAGACATCATGTTATACGCATCCACGTCATCATGTTTCTTTATAACCAAATTATTTATAGAGGATATCATGAAACATTGAAAATCTAAGGAATTGTTCAAATGTTTCTTATATAGTGACAACTCTTCCTCACTAGCCTCTTTACCAAGTGATTTAGGAATATTTTATTCTAGAAAATATAATTTCCTTTCATGGTATAGGATAACACAAAAGTGACTTAACTTATCTTAGAAATTAGTTCCTATTAGAACATAATTATTCCCAAGTATGGATCACAATGAGATATTTAAAGTCATATTCATTGACATTTTTACAAAAAAGATGGGTGTAATTTTAGTACTTTATTTGATAAAGGTTTATAATAAATATTATATTATATTATTAATCCCCCACTATTTTATTAAAACACAGTATCCCTTATTATTGGATTTAGGATATATTATTTCTATGAAATTATTGTGGAAAGGACCCATATCTACCTTCTCAGAACCTATAAATTGTCCTATTAACTTATTTCAAGGTTTTTAGGTAGGCATTAAAATGTTTACTGCATTAACTCCAAGATCCTTGATCTATTTAGTGGACTCTCCAATCCTAAAATCCTTCAATTGTGTTTCCTCAACATTCTCCTCTTAGTTACATAAATTATTTATTTTTAATTAAACTATTAATGTAAACTAAGTTAAATTTGGTCAAATGTTCAAGTTAGAATTCCCTGATAACTGAAAGCACCTTTATTTGGGACAGTAATGCACTTTGAACTATGGTTAAATTTTGAATTATGTAGTGGAAGTAAATACCGAATTAATATATATAATTTAGGAACTTTTATATTTAAATGTAAGATTACCATTTTGTCATTATTACATTCGTGTTAATATTAAGTAGATTTACTTAAGTGATTAACCTTGTCTTAGATAAAATTTATGCATAATCCAATTTATTTTAGTTCGGTCTTATATTCTTATTAATTAATTAATTCATGTGATCATCAAAAAAACACCCATAATGAAATTAATATGCAACATGATAGGAATAAAATAATAAATTAGTGTGATCATGATATTTTACTAATATTTATATTATCAAGAAGATGACCAACTAACCAATGTTGTAGGGGAAAACACCTTGAACAATTTTATGGTTTATGTAGTAGCTTTCCACTTATCCACTAATGTAACTCTCTGGGATTGGTTTTTCCTTGGCTCCAAACAGGATCCGCCTCTACTTGTTTGGGAGCTCCATCCATTACATTTTCATTAACTCACTCACCGGTGAGGGGAATCAAAGGATTGGTTAAGGGGTTCACATAAAAAACCCATGGGCTTACAAGCCCTTACATAATCAGAATAGGGATGATTTGTAGGCCATTAATTTGATTTAATAATAAAATAGAAGAAAACCAATCATACACAAAGGTATATTCTATGCTCAAGATCATCTACATACATTCAATTAATTACGCATTAAATAAAACAACATTCAATTATAATTGTACTTATTTAAGATAAATATTACTCTAATCAATTAATTATCTTCTTTAATTAATATTTTTTATCCTAATTATCATCCGAACATTATTGAGATTATTATCCATCATAATTTTAAAAAAATTAAATAAATTTATTTAAAATTAACTATTTTCAAAACATTTAACTTAGAGGGAACACAGTGAGTACCCATCTGAACAAACCATCATGTATTATCTTCATATACCATTTACTCATGTGGCATACACAAAATATCACGTGATCACATGGAATGTACATAGTAAATAAATGACATGAAAAACACTTGGTCTTTACAAAGGTTGTTATGTTTCAATGCACAGATATTAATAATTGTAGTATGACTTATACATAATATGGAGTTCCAAACATTATATAAAAATTAATTTGAAATATAATATATATATATATAACATATCACATGTCACGTACATAGTCAAATAAATTACTCAGAGAGAAGATGTTCAGGATGTTTAAATTATATTAAATTAATTTTTAATTATTTATAGTTTTTAATATACCCTCCATGTACAATCCAACTACACAGCATGTATATTTCTCACTATTTATCTACAACACATGCCTAGGGACTTGACATGTAATCATTCCAGGGATAATAATGGATTACAAGGCATATGTAAGGGATATATGAATTGTGGTATTTGAGTTTCATGGTCACCCGTCACATAGGCCATGTAGAGAAATACATGGCCGATATTTGACTAAAAGATTACACATCACGTAAGGATGTTACATGTTGTGTAGTCTGGCAGAAAACGTTCTATTCTAGTCTAATCAAAACACTATTTATTTAAATACACACTGCATGTAATAAAGGCACACTAATTTAATTAATTATGAATTAATTAATGGTGAAATTTATAGAGGTACACCACATGTACCAATAGACTACATGGTGTGTACCCTTGTAATATATTTCTAAAATCCTTGGCACCTCTGGATGAGTCTTTTGAATGAATTTTGTTCATAATATTAATTATCTTGATTATATTATTGAAAATAAAGAGGAAAAATAGTGTATCACAATATTCCGATTAAAGAATGATTAAAATAGAATTGAAAATTAATGAAAAATGTGTCCATCAATCAACAATATTTAAATAATTATTTATAATTTTGTGACTCCTCTCATACCACTTGTAGGTTTCGGGAATTGCATTAGTGTCAGTTGGGATATGTCCAGCTCAGCTTTTTGTCGTAATCAACGATTAATCTGAGATGCACAATGATGATAAACATCTTGAGCATCTGAATTGAATCAAGGATTACATTATGAGAGAATGTAAGAACCAAAACATTGGATCGTCGCATATTATTTATAATTAATTTAATAAATTAAATAATTATCTTTGGATAAATCCTTTCTTATTTGTTGAATCTAACAACATTGCTACATCATTGAGTTGTAGAAAACAAATATATATTCTCTATATTGGTGATCCTCATATTCTCCACTAACCTCAAAACATCATCAAAGGTATCATATAGTGTTGGCATGAATGAACCTATTGCTTATGATTTTCTCCTTTAATCACACTGAGAATCTATTCCAGAAAGGGTTCTCTTAGATCAATCTTGACTTGAGAGGGGTGGAGGAAGAGGATCACTCTCCATTTTTTAGATTTTTCTTAGAGAGGCAGCTCTTTAGGTCATAGAGATAATTCTATTTGGATATTTTTTTAACAAAATATTAAAATGGAAACCCTTAATAAATATTATAATTGGTTTATATACTTCTATGGTTTGAAAAAAACATTATCACATACACCCTTATTAATTATCATAATCCCTACAGAAACCCATGTCTATAATAATAATACTAATAATAATAATATCATTTTTTGGCGTGCACTAAACTCAATAATTAAATTAAATATTACTTATTCAAATACAGTTAAATATATATTATTTGTCACCATACAAAAAAAACTCATTTTTTCATTCCTCTGTGATATTTATCGAACCATGAAAAATTACTACTTATTTAATAAATAAATTTCTCTACATTATTGATTAATAATTAAATAAATATTATATTAAGTAAATAAAAAAGAAGTATTTATTAAATATTATACTCAAAAAATAATCTTTCGAATAACTAGTGAAAAGAATGTACAATCAAATAAACATGAATAATTATTAAACCACACGTGATAGTAATATTTACTCAATTTTTTGAATAATAAATAATATTATTATTTAACAATGGTTCTGGATACACGTAGTGTGTGACCCTCTAAGCCTCTTTCTCAGTGGTACTAGGAAAAGCATCCCAATGTCTAAGGTATGTGTCTTGATACATGACAAGAAACTCAAGAGAAATAAGTTAATGTTTCAATGACATAAAATAACCTCATACAATTACAAACTATGTAATACAATCCATTTATCGTTATTACTATAATTAAGAAGGTTACATACTGGTGTCATAAACCAATGTGTTCAGCGTATCATTCAATGAATTTCCAAAAATTAAACCCACCTAAAAACTGCATGGTCAGGGATTTATATAGGATATATCATTACCATAAAAGGTCCTAAGATATCAACTTTAATTAAAAATCAAAGAGATAAATCCTTTCTCAAATTATTCCTTAATGAAATATTACTTGTGATGCACTTAATTAATCCTACTTAACTATGAATATATATCATCATGGTTCACATAAATACATAGAATTTCATGTCTCATTAAACCCATTAATAATAATCTTAAAGTCTATGGATCAACACACACATCCACAGATAGGAAGATCTAATAACACATATAAACGTGTATTTCCTATTAGTAGGTCTTGTTCTCATAATCTCCTACACTAGTGTATGTTTGATTGAATTTAATTGTACCCCCAAACACCTAATATATTTATAAATAAAATCTATGGTCCATTATTAGATATTTTTTATGTGTAAATTTATTTTATATTAAACATCATAAAATATTTTATGAGACATCCATTATAACAGTTACTTTTTCATAAATATTTTTCAGGTCACACGACATTCACCGGTTAGTGGATCAACTCTCCATTATATTAATTTTCAATTTATTTTACCCTCTAAGAATGGATCTTGAGGTGAGGTTGTTGTCAATGATCATTGGTGATCTTGCAGCATAAGCACCCCTTTCAGTATTGGTGTCTTATCTACAAGAAATGTGATCTTATATAGGTAGTGGAACTTGAAATTTCTCTCCATATTGTGGGGTAGGGTTCTTTCTCCATTATTTTTTTTTTAAAAAATTGGTCAATAAGTTAAAATAATTATTTGTGTTAAAATTAATTTTATAGTAGTAAATTAGTTCTTTCTTAGTTTTAAAATCAGTCGCATTAACTATAAAGAGATATTGAATGGGGGTTATGGTTTTCAAATTTATAGGTGAACCATTTGTATACCATGAAAATTTTATATAAGTATTTGATTATAGGAGTCACAAGATTCTGATGAAAGTCCATTTCTCACCATTAGATACTTACAATTTTTTAGGTTTTTTAAAAATAAAAATAAGACTGTGATTATTTCTTTTAAGTCACAAATGCATTCACACCCTAAATACATTGGGAAATATGTATATTCCAAAGGCGTTTAGGGCGTTAACACCTTCATTTGGAAACTTGGGTCAAAGATGTTATGGGTCATAATGACTTCATGAGAACAAAAAATAATAATAATAATTTATATACTTGTAAATATATATGTTTTTATATTTGAAATTTCTATTTTTATATTGTTTTGTTTTTTTATACATATATATATAACAAAATATTTTAGGAAAATTTAAAAATTATTAAAATCCATCATTATTGGAATTAATGTAGTGTGAAATTATGCCAAAAACTCATACTCAAGGCTCTCTTTTATAATTGGGTTCTCTTAAAATCCTTATTGGTTTTCAATATGAGATTCACGCTCCCCATTTTCAGCACAAAATTAATAAAAATATATTATCATTAATTAATAATTATTAATAAAAATAATTAATTACTAATTAATTTATAATAAATAATAACAACAAAAGAATAATTAACTATTAACATTTTATGTTAAATATTAATAATTTCTAATTAATATTAAAAATATTAATAATAATTTTAATGAATAACTAATTAGTTCATCATTCATTATTAATGGTTAATAATTATTAATTAATTAGGAATTAAATAATATTTATTTTATTATTAATAATATTAATTACTAATTAATTATTAATTTACTGATAAAAAATTATTAATATTATAAAATAATTACATATAAATATTTAAAAATATTATTTAGTTACTAAATATTAATAATAATGATCAAATTAGTAAATTATTATTTATTAATTAATTATTATTAAATTATTATTAATTAACTAACTAACTCTTTCTAATTAATAATTATTAATTAATTAGAAATTACTAATTAATTTTTTTTAATTAAATAATTAAATAATTTCTAATTATTAAAAAGTATTATTAATTAACTAGTAAAATTTATTTATTATTAATAATTATTTACCATTCACTAAAAATTATTATTTATAATTAATATATATTTTTATCTATTTCATTAATTTTTATTCGTTATTAATTAATAACAAATATTTATTTATTATTAGGTTTATTAATAATTAATAGTTATTAATTAATTATTAATTAATTATTAATTAATTTTTATAATTAAAAACAAAATAATTTTTAATAATTATAATTATTAAATTATTTTATTACAAATTATTACTAAATTACAATTCATTAATAATTAATAATAATAATTAATATTTATTATTAAAATGTATATTGATAATTAATAATTATTAATTAATTAGTAATTAAATAACAATTATTTATAATAAATAGAAACTAAATAATAACTTTAAATATATATTAGTACTTTTTTATTAATAATTATTAATTAATTAGTAACTAAATATTTATTTATTATTATTAATCACCACATTTTCGAGTAAGGGTTTTGGAAGAACCATTCCCATCAAATTTATTAATTAAGAGTGAAAAGAGGGAATCAAAAATAAGGGAAATTCATGTAAGACACAATGAGAAACCACTACCATAAAAAACAACTACCCAAAACACAAGAGAAACAATCTTAAAGAAGAAGTCCCATGATCCCAGTTGAAAAAAATAATTCATTTATTATAATGATATCAACCACTTCCCTGACCTCTCACATGATGACCCCTCCTATGATATTTGGGATTTTCCATGTTTCTTCATCATCAACATGAGAATTTTCATTGACATCCAATGTAGTGTGACTCTTATAGGCCCGAAGATCCTGGTCTCTAGATAGACATGTTCTACAATCCATAACAAGACCCTTTTAACTCTGCCTTGTTTGAGGTTACCCTTGGTGGCTGGATTTCCACTTTCCCTACATCTTACTTGACCACCTCAGTGATTGAGGTCTTCCCTTCAGCTCAAAAACAACTAGCTTGGTCAACTTCTTCCAGGAATGATTTTATGGTATCGATTCTATTTATATTATCAATCATATTAAATATAATCCTTTTTCAGTACATGTGTGAGGATCAGAAATAGCTTCCCTGAATGAAGGTGTAACATCACTATCCTTAATTGAATCAGGACAAGGTTCATTTCCTACAAAAATAGCCATTTCCACTGGTGACATCACAAATGAATCCCTATCAAATGTGTAAACCACTATATTGGACTAACTTGGTGGTTTATGATCAATAGTAGTAGACATGTGAACCCATATAATATCCATGGCTTTAACAATCCTAGTCGATCCATGTTTACCTGGGCCATGGGAAACTGGACCCGAAACACTACCTGGGGTAAAAGCCTTGGTTTGACCAAGATGATAACCTTTGGATGACAGGTAATGAGGCTCTATTTTAGGGGTTTGGGAAATAACCTTCCAGTAATGGATTCCAGTGGCCTTAGGAGGGTCCCCCTAAAACCACTAACATCAGTATCTTAGTGATGCTCTAGTATGCTCATTGTATTGCACTGAACTAAGTCACTAGAATTTATGCCAAAATTCAATCTCCCCATGTCATGAACCAAATCTGGTTTCTAAAAATACTGGCACCAATTATATCCCATGATAAGGCCCAAAGCGTGTTACCTATCCCCACGAGCTGGAACAAGTGCTTGGGTATCAATAAATTTGGTTTCAGAACGATTTACCCAAGTATTAAAGCATAATCTTTAAAAACAATCAACAATTTGAATCTGAAATATTCATGACAAACAAGCCTTAACAGAAAGCATATATGAATACATGGTTTAAAATAAATTACAAGAGGTCCAAAAATAAGTAAAATAGTATCAAATCAGCCACAAATACTCCAAACTATAAGGGGTCATCACCCTCGAGCTGTCTCCACAACACTGCATCATAAGAGGGGACTAACAACCTGAACCGCCTTCACCTGAGGATTTTACATTACCTGTGTCAAACCTAATAAATTATACTTAAACACAAGGGGTTTAAGTTGGTTTTGATCCTAATCCCTATATGATATCACCCATGTATTCCAAATAGTATACCATAAAAGGTGAAAAAGCACACAGTTTTAATATGTAAGGAAAACCAGCGATAAATTCCACGAATTTGAACTTTCAATTGTAAATAGAATTCAAAATAGAACTTTTATAATGTAAGAAAATTTTAATATGACATTTTATCTAATTTAATTTACATCCAAACACACCCTAATACAATGGTAAATACTAGAAATTTAATGAGCACCAAAATCAAGAACACCCCTAGGCAAAAGATTTTCTCAGGCCCTATGTACCTCGTACCATAGTGTAAGATATACATGTCACAATCCTTTCCCATGAACAATACAATAGTAGGGAACATAATCATTACCTAGTGAACCCAAAATATCATCCATATTGTTTATTTACAGTTGTCTTTATCGAAAATGCTATGTGAAATGGGGATAAAACCACTTCAGATCCCTAGTGTACTAGTACATATCTGCCCACCTAGGTACCCAGTCTTCCCCCATTGTTCTCATAATATTTTATAATTTTAAATTAATCCCTTTTCATATAAAAACACCACTACTGGTCTCATAAATGAAATACATAAGATATACACACATTACACCACTTAAAACACACAATAAAACATTTTTATTTTCAATAAAATAATCTCTCAAAATCTCGCATTTCTTTGCACCCAAAACTCCTTGAAATCCCCACATTGCACATTATGTGCACACTTATAATTCACCAAAACAAAAAAATACAACCCAATACATTTCAATTAACCCAATAAAATAGTTTTTGGGTAGCCCCATATGAACCAAGAAGTGATATGTTCGTAAAACCTACACTATCACACAAACATGGCACTTAAAGTTCATATGATTCACAAACAGCATTAAACAAATTTCATATCAACAACCAAAGGATATAAAAATTCAAAAAATTATTTTCAACCCTAATATATTTCAAAAAAATCAATTAATTTTTTATAGCGCAGCCCCAAATGAACCAATAAAGGATTTCTATAAAAACCCTCAATTTCGCCTACAAATGGAACACAAACATCATTTGCATTAAAAATACCACTAAAACCAATTTTATCACCAATAATAAAATGTTATAAACAAGAAAATATTATAAAAAGTGTAAGATAAGTCACAATTATTTCATACACATGGAATTACCTACTTGAATTGTTTAAAGTTTGAATCCTTTATGAGAAAATTCAATCTCCCCACCGACGCACCTCAAGAAAGGTATATCAAGCCTAAAATAAAAATATTGGACCAATAAAACAAAAATTTAAACCCTAGTTTCAAAAACATTCCCTCTGGTCATTTGGGACTTCAATGAAATTTGAAGAAACTTCATGAAAAGGGTAGGAACTAATAGGGATAAACACTTACTAGAGATTGTTTTATGTTCCTCCACCAAATCACCCTTCAAAATGGACTTCCAATGAGGGTTTGAGAGGAATTAAGGGTTTCCATGAATGTTAGGTTCGAAGTGGGGATGAAGGGGGAGAATTAGGATAAATACCAAGATGTAAAAGAAGTCATTTAACTCATTTTTATTGAGATGGACATGGGTGCACGGTTTGTGTGCTCAGTTTGGAAAACTGTGCACCTAAATCATATCCCCTTTTTTATCCCCCCCCCCAAACATCTCCAAATGCCACAAAAAATTTTGGGGGATTAGGAGGAATTAGGGGTGGATGTTAGAATAAAAATATAAGAAATATAATTACCTTTGATGAAGAACTTTTGTGTGACAATTCTCCCCACCATGAAAACATTACGTCCTGAAAATTTTACTAGTGTCTTGATCGGAAAACAGGAATGGTTACATGTCTTCAACCCATGACTTCCACTAACAGGTCTCATATGTATCACTACCATGCTACCAAATAACCCGAACTAGCGGAATAGACTTCCCTCAAAGCACCTTCTCTTGGGAGTCCACTATTTGCATTAGCTACTCAAAAACTGACAAGTCAGGCTCTATCTCCAGTTCTTCCCAACTCAGCACATGGGACAGATCGAGGTTGTATTTCTTCAACTAGGATACATGGAAGATGTCATGGATATATTTCAACTAAGAAGGTAAGTCCAACCTATAATCCACCTTTCCAATATGCTTAGTGATCTTAAAAGGGACGACATATCACGACGTTAGATTCCCTTACTTACTAAATTGACGATGGCCCAAATGAGGGAACACATTCAAGAATACCCTATCACCCATAGAAATCACTAGGTCTCAACACTTACCGTCAGCATAAGATTTTATAAAGACTTTGAGCTGTCAACAAGTGCTGGTTGATCAATTTAAACTTCTCAGAAGTCTCCTGATCAAGGGTCGTACCTCAGCCCAACATAGGGGGGACCGACATGGCTAACCATAGAGTGCCTCAAAAGGGGCCATTTGAATTGAGGATTGGTAACTATTAATATATGAAAATTTAACCAATCCCAAATGGTTATCCCAAAAACCTCCAAATTCCAAAACACATGCACAGACAATGTCCTCTAGAATCGAGTTCGCTCGTTCTGTATGATCATCCGTTTGAGGAAGGTATCCCATGATCATCTTAATCTGAGACCCCAAGTCCTTATGAAGGCCTTCCAAAAACCGAGAAGTGAAATGGGGGTCTCTATCTATGAAAACTACTAACGGCACACCATGTAGCCTTACCACCTCAAGAAGATACAAACATCCCAAATCATTCTATTTAGTTGTATCTATGATCGGAATGAAGTGGTATGATTTGGCCAGACGATCAATCACCACCCAAATGGAATTATTACCCTGAGTTATATGAGTAAAACCAATAGTGAATCCCTTGGAAACCACATCCCACTTCCAGGTTGGAATGGGTAGTGGTTGGAGAAAACTAGGGGGCTTTGGTGCTCAACCTTCACTTGTTGACATGTGTAGCATCTCAACACAATGTCTGTTATGTTCAATCGCATACCTGTCCACCAGAACTACTGTCACATGTCATAATACATCTTAGTTTCACTCGAAAGGACATAACACTAAGACTGGTGGCTATCCTGCATCACTACCTTCCGGAGAGATGGCGGTACTACTGAGAAACCCTTGAAGCATAAGATGCCCTCTAGAGATAATGAAAAATCATGGGACATCATCCCACCATGAAGAAACTTCCTCAACCACTAAAAGAAATCATCATCACTGGGCTATTCTCTCTGAATCAACTCCAATAAAGGAGGATTCAACTGAAAGATCGCCAGGAATGCACCTTCACTATGCTCCATGGCCTCCACATGCATCATAGAAAAGAGACCCATCAGTGTCCACTCTTCACTATATTTCCTCAAGGATTTCATAGGTACCTTTCTTCTCAAGGAATCCTCTACTGAATTTCCCTTACCTAGGGTATAAAAAATGTTGAAGTCAAACCTCTACAAGTACTCTATCCAAAAGAATTTCCTCAAATTGAGGTTCTTCTACGATATGATATAGGCCAATATTTTGTGATAAGAGTAGACCAGAAACTTCTTCCCAAAGAGGTAGTGACACCAGGTCTTCAAAGCATGAATCAATGCTTCCAACTCCATGTCATCAGTCGGGTAATTTTTTACGGGTGGTCAGAGTTGGCGAGATCCATATGCCACAACATGATCGTCCTATATAAGCACTTACCCAAGAACCATACCTGAAGCATCACAAAATACCACATACCCCCTCTCAACCTTAGGAAAAATCTGTATGGGGCGGTATTAAACCTACTCTCCAGCTCCTCAAAGGATTCCGGACATTCTGGGCCCCATAAAAACTTCACCCCTTTCCAGGTTAGCATGTTCATCGGTGAAGCAAGCTGAGATAAATCTCAAACGAATCACCTGTAATAACCAGCCAGGCCAAGGAAACTCCTAATCTCAAACACATTTCTTAGTTTCTCCCATGACATGACCGCACTGATCTTCTCGAGGTCCATTGAAACCCCCTTCTCTAAGATCACATTCCCCATAAAATTCACCTTCCTGGTCCAGAAAGTGAACTTTGACAACATTTCATAGAGGTGGTGATTCCGAAAAGTTCCAAAAATGACCCTCAAGTGATATTTGTGTTCCTCCATAGAGCTATAGTATACTATAATGTCATCCCCGAACACCATGATGGAAGTATTGAGATACTGGTGGAACAACCTGTTCATGAGTTCCATAAAGATCATTGGAGAATTTCTCAATCTGAAGGACATGACCAAATACTCAAAGTGGTCATACCTGCTTCAGAAGGCTGTCTTCAGGATATCTTCATCTTTAACCTTGAGTTAATAGTATCAAAAATTCAAGTCTATTTTTGAGAACCTCTTTTCCCCCTTCGACAGATTGATCAAATAATCTATTAGGGGGAAATGATATTTTTTCTATATTGTTACCTTATTCATCTTCTCGTATTTAGTGCACAACCGGAGGGATCCATCAGCCTTTTTCGCGAACAACACAGGAGAGGCCAGAGGAGAGATGCTCGGGTGAATGAATCCTTTGGATTCTCAGTTTTCTAGTGGTATCCTTAATTCCCACAACTCGGTGTGGTCCATGTGATATGATGGATGAGATATAGGCTATGTTCCCGGTGCCAGGTCATTCGAAAACTCCACATCACACTCTGGGGGAAAACCTGAAAAATCATTCGAAAATACCTTCAGAAACTCTTAAAATACATGTGGTAGTCCACTTCAAGATCATGACCATCATCCTCTATCATAGGTAATGATAACTGAAAAATAATATCTCCCAACACTGGGAGTGGAGGTCCCACAAGACTTGACCGAGGATCTCATTCCCCATGAAAAACCTGATGACTCCCATCAGGTGCCATGAAACTAACCCATAGCCTATAACAATCGATGTGTGCCTAGAAGTGTACTAGAAAATCCATTCCTTATATTATGTCAAATAGTTCCGTATATATGACCAAGAGGTCCCACTTCCTCTCAACCCCTGACACAGAAAGCGCACATGGTAGGCACCTGAGACCCTGCTTCTTCTTCCTTCCCAACAGCGTCACTAACTCTATAGAAAAAGACAAAAAAATTGGTTGGAAAATTAAATGTGTCCAAAAAAAAAGAATAAATGAAAGAAATAGAGGAAACAGTATCAAAATGATCAGTAGATATAGAAGATGTGATCAAAATGGTACCTCAAACTATCGATGGTCACAACTCTGATCCGGCAGGTTTCTGATCCACTAAATGGAGATGTACGGTCTTTGCCTAGGGACAACCGCTGGTCTGTGATTGTGCCCTAAACTAGATATGTCCAGAAGATGACCCATACATACCCCCACATCCACCACATCGAGATCCCCCCGTCCTCGATGGCTCTGATTGAGCTCTCACTTCTCATGATGCCACTGACCATGACCCACTCTGAAGAGGACGTACCATCCCGAAAAAGTGCTTCATGTGGCCCATACCTACACATTGGTAATAGGGATTCAGAGTAAGTTTTAATGCTCGTCGTATGTGCCCTAGCCTACCACACTAGTGGCCCATTACCGACCCATCATCAAAAGCCACAGATGATAATTTCCTGGAAGAGTGGCATGAACTACCACCACACTTTTTCACATGTTCCTCTTACTTCCTTTTCTTCCCTGAAGAGTTGTCACTGCCCACTACTGATACTATCCCAGTGAAACCATCCCTCCTTTTGGGTTAATCTCCACGATAAATGCTCGATCGACCACCTCATCATAGGTCGTCGGCTTAAACATGAAAACTTGGGAGTATATCTCTGGTCGTAAGGCTTTCTCAAACCATTGGGACTTCAGCTGCTCATTAGATATGATTTCAGGAGCATACCGAACCAGCTCAGTGAAATAATTGGCATACTCCATCAGATAATGATCTCCCTGAATAAGATACATGATGTCTCAGTACATGGCATATTCCAAGACCTTGGGGCAGTATTGTTCATTGAAGACAGCCTTGAAATCTCTCCTTCACATCTACTCATTCTTCCTAGTTTGAAGTACCGATTCCCACCACCTATAGTTTGAACCCTCAAATTGAAAAGTGGAACACTACATCCTGAGCTCCTTGGGTGTATCCAAGAACTCGAACATCCTCTCGATCTTCTCGAGCCATTCCTCTGCTTCCTAGGGTTCTATGCTTCCTCGCAAAGTATGAGTCTTATTTTTCATGAACTATTAGGCCTCGTCCTTCCTAGGACCAGTCTCATCATCTATAATATGAGCTGGAACAGGATCTAGTCCACGTCCTAGATCCTATACAGCCCTAACCATAACCTCTACTAACCTCTGATCAAGAAGTGAGGGAGAACTCTCTCCAGCTTCCTCCCATGGGCACATGAGAGCTTTCAAGGGAGGCATGTTTCTACAAAATCCAACAATCACAAGAGAAAAATAGTGAAAAAAAATCATAAATTTTTTTCAATAAAATCAAATAAAAATAATCCAAACACATTAGAATGATAAAAGAAACAACTACCCTATCCCGACCTGATGTCCACGTGTAGACATCATCCCACATGTCTCACCAAGGCGTGAAGTCAAACAAACCATTCAAATGTCCCATGGTGAATCATGGAATACCAAGAGAGGTGCGGTCCATGCACCCTAATCATGACCAAAACTCCGAGTCTTGATAGTCCTAGATCCTGTCTTGACTGACTCATCCCAAAATAATAATATAACCCAAAAATGTTAACCTCCTCTGCTACCAATTTGTCACGAACAGAATCTATTTGTCACTAATACTGGCACAAACTCCAGCACATGACAAGGTCCTATGTGCATTACCTATCGTCACGGGCTAGCACAAGTTCCAAAGTATCAATAAATCTTGTTTGGGAAATATTTACCTGAGTATGATAGCATAAGATATTAAAAACAATCAATAATATGAATCTGAAATTTTCATGCCAAACAATCCTTATCAGAAATCAGATATGAATAAATGGTATTAAATAAATTAAAATAGATCCAAAAATATATAAATAAAGTATAAAATCGTCCACAAATACTCCACATAATAAGGGTTCATCACCCCCGAGCCGTCTCCACAACACTACACCATAGGAGGGGACTAACAACCCGAACCACCTTCACCTGAGGATTTTCCTTTACCAGTTTCAAACATAGTCAAGTATACATACACCCAAGGGTTTTAAGTAGGGTTTGAGCCTAATACCAATATTATACCACCCAAATATTCTGTAGAGTAAGCAATACAAGGTGAAAAATCACGTAGTTTTAATATGTAAGAAAAACTGGCGATAAATTCCAAGAAACACAACTTTCAATTGTAAACAGTTTTCATAATAAAACCTTCAGAATGTAAACACATTTGTATAAGACATTTTATCTATTGTAATTTACATCTATAAAAACCCTATGACAATGGTAAATACCTAAAATCCAATGATTATTAAAACGGATAACACCCCTAGGCATTAGATAGTCTCGGGCCCTATGTACCTCGTACCTCGGTGTGAGATATCCATATCACAATCATTTCCCATGCATGATCCACTAGTAGGAAACATACCCATAGCATAGTGGTCCCCAAATATCATCCAAATAGTTTATTTAGAGTTTTCTTTATCCAAAATGCTAAGTGAAATAGGGATAAAACCGGACCTAGTCACTAGCGTATTAGTACATATCCACCCACCTAGGTACCCGGGCCTCCCTGTTTGTGATCAATCAATTTCAGCATGCTACATACATACATTTACATATAAAAACACCACTAATGGTTACATAGCAACAATAAAATATCTATACACACATTACACCACTTATAACACACAACAAAACATTTTGATTTTTAATAAAATTACTTTGCAAAATCTCGCATTGTTTTGCACCCAAAACTCCTTGAAATCCCCACTTTGCACACTATGTGAACACTTAAAAGTAAAAACAAATTGAGCCCAATAACATTCATTTAAACCAAAAAATAGTTATAGGGTAGACCCATATGAACCAAGAAGTGATATCTTTGAAAAACCATTTTCACGCAAACATGGCACTTAATGTTCTTATGATTCACAAACACCGTTAAAAAAATTCGAAGAAACAACCAAAGAAGATAAAAATTTAAAACATTATTTTCATTTCAAATAAATTTCAATAAAATCAACTAAGTAGTTATAGAGAAGCCCCAAATGAACCAATAATATATTTCTATGAAAAAACTCAAATTTCGTATACAAATGGCACTTGAACATAATGTGCTTTACAAATACCACTAAAACCAATTATTAAACCAATAACAAAATGAGATAAAGATGGAAATATTATAAACACTACAAGATAAGTCACAGGGATTGAATAAAAATTGAATCACCTACCAAAATTGTTAAAACATTGAATCCTTTGGGGGAAAATTCAATCGCACCACCGTCATACCTCCAGGAAAGTAGATCGAGCCTAAAATCAAAATATTGGACCAAGAAAACCCAAAGATAAACCCTATTTTAGAAACCCTACCCTATATTCATTTGTGAATTCATGTAAATTGGAATAAACTTCATCAAAAGTGGAGGAACGAAGAGGGATAAACACTTACTTGAGATTGTGTGAAATTCCTCCACCAAATCCACCTTTAAAATGGAGTTATAATGAGGGTTTGAGAGGATTTGAGGGCTATCATGGCTCTTAGGTTAGAAGTGGGGAAGAAAGGGGAGAATTAGGATAATTATTGGGTGGAAAAATAATTCATTAATTCATTTTTATTAAGTTGTACATGGGTACATAGTTTTTGTGTAGGGTCTGGAAAACTGTGCACCTAAACTGTGCACCCACCATTCTCACCCAAAGCATCTCCAAATGCCTCCAAAATTTGTGGGGGATTATGGGGGACTTAGGGGGGGATGTTAGGATAAATATTTAAGAAGTATAAGTTACTCTAATTAATAAAATCTGTGTGACACCTCAAGTTACTTCCAAATATCTAATGTTTATCAGAAATATTGTTATTCTTTTAGATTTCACTATTGGAAAGAGTGTAGGAAACTTATTAGAGTTGGAAGCTTGTAAAATACCTTTTTTTATTTTTTCTTCATGAGATATTCCAAACAAATATATCTATATTTTAAGGTATTTATTCCCTTTCCTAGTTGAAACATGGGATTGATCCACCTGATCTTGTTGTAAGCCAAGGTTATAGAAATCAGATTCATCTAACAATAAATTAGAGTCCTCTTGGAAAAGGCCCAACCCATTAATTCATATTTGAGTCATTTCATATTCACTTTTTTCATGTGAATTCAGATCTAATACGTCCCAAACCAGTTTGAGTATGTACACATGTGTTGGAATATCTAGTTCTATACTATAGGCATATTTATCAGCAGTAGAGCCATTTCCCACATTATCTATTAGCTCACCTACCTGAGCCTAATTAATTAGATCCCCATTGGAGGAGCCAACACCTTTTTCCTTTATAAATGAGAATTATTTATTGGTAGTATTTTTTTCCTTCTACAAATATATGTTGAATGAACATTAGGACCGTAGCTTCCAAAAACCATCTTCCTTCAACACTTTTCAAGAGAATTTCTAACATTTTAACATCATATGCATAAGTTAGAAACATTATCATATTCAATTGATAGATAATTTGATAATGATAATCATAAAAAATGAAGTGATTGAAAATAAAATATCTAAAACCAACGTCCTCTAATATGCATGTAAAGTGCCTGAACCTAGACATTTCAATTTCTTTGACAACTTTAATGGGAACCAAAAACCGAAAAACTTTCCCATAGAATATAAGGCTAATAAAAAAAAGCAACACAATCCTCTTATTTTAATCCAATCCTGTGTGATCTTATTTCATATATTTTTTGTATTGATGGATGGATCCTAGCCCTAGATGTAAAAATAACTCAGCTTCAAATTAATGAAGTCGAAGCTCGAGGATTTGGATTTTAAGGCTTCATTGGAGAAGATAATGCAACAATATTCTTTTACTATGGATATCATCTACTATTCATTAAAGCACCAAATTTCAACAAGATTATTTCAAATAATGAGTAATCCCCATCAATCGAAATTGGAATTCAAATAAAAATGAGAAATAATTGAATGCTTACATTCAATAAGACAATCAAAAAGAAGACCATGGGAAGCATTCATGAAAGTAGTATCCCAATTCTTTATAATCTTCTTATGAAGGAACCTGATTCAAAAATCATCAAAAAAATACTTTGAAATTGTAGTTTGTAACCTTCCAAATCCCTAAATTATAATTGGGATTCTTTGAATCTTGGTCCTTAAAAAACTCGGGTTAGCTCCCCAACACCGAAGCAAACGATTTCAGACCATCTAGCTTTGTAAAGCGCAAAACATCTACCTTCTTTGATGTATCTTCTAACATTGTCAGTGAAATACTCATATTGATACCACCCAAGGGTACCCCATTAGTCCCAAAGGGAAATTCGAAAGTATTTGGATGTAAAACATTCAAGGAATCCATGAGACCAAAAGACACAAAAATCCACACGAAATGACATCAGAATCACCCAATGTCTACACCACTATCTTCCCCCTTATTGTTATTATGATTAATTAGTACTTCTATAATAATTTTAATTATTTATTAGTAATTAAAATTAATTAGTAATTAACATTAATTATTAATTAATATTAATTAGTAATTAACATTAATTAGTAATTAATATTAATTAGTAATTAACATTAATTAGTAATTAATATTAATTAGTAATTAATATTAATTAGAAATTAATATTATTAAGTATTAAATAATATTATTTAATCACTAATTTATTATTTATTCGTAATTATTAATATGTAATAGTAATTATTAATTTTTAACTATTATATAGTTATAATTAATATTATTTATTTGTAATTAAATATTATTTAATTACAGTATAATTTAAACCAATTAATTATTAATAGTTAATTATTAATTAATTATTAATTAATTATTAATTAACTTGTTACTTATTAATATTATTAATTTGTAAATAATATTTATTATCAAATAATATTGTTAATTATTAGTAATATTATTTAATTATTAATTATTATTAAATTATTAATTATTAATTTGTCATAGTAATTATTAATAGTTAATCATTGTATAGCTACTATTACTTAGTTATTATTTATATTACTAATTAGTAATTAAATATTACTTAATCACTAATTAAATAATTACTACTAACTATTAAGAATTAATTAGTAATTACTTAATTATTTTTTATTATAATTAATTAGAAATGAATATTTGTTAATAATTAATATTATTAATTAGTAATTAATATTATTTATTTACAGGTTAATATTTATTAATAGTGAATAGTAAATATTAATTATTAATTATTTTTTACTTATTATTATTATTCATTAGTAATTTATTAGTACTTAATATTTATTATTAATTAATTACTAATTACTATTAATAATATATTATTAATTCTATGCATAAAAGTGGAAAATGAATCTCACATTGGATATCCATAAGGATTTTTAAGGCAACCCCCCTTATAAAAGGGAGTCATGGGTTGGGGGTTTTGTCATAACAATAGATTAATATAATTGAAGTAACGCTGGATATTTAATAATAGTCAAATTATGCAAAAAAATGGTTATATATATAAAAAATAAAAAATGAAAAACTTATATATACAAACATATATGTATTTAAAAGTATATAAATATTTTTTTTTCTTTGAGAAAAGATGTTAAGGCCTCTAACACTTTTTCATAAGTTTTAGGGGAAAAGGCATTCGGGCCTTTGTGGCTTATTTTCTTTAAAATAAACCTAGACATATTTTCAATGTTTTTTAAAAACCTAAAAAAATTGATCCTTACATATCATTGTTTGGGTTTTTTAGTGATATTTCATCAATTTTGAACCTATTTTTTACTTCTAAATTATGTTTTTAAATTATTAAATGAATTATTAATAGTTTTCTAGGATTCAGGGGATTAACCTATGTTTAGGATACATAATTATTAAATTATATTGCCACTTAAAGGTATGAGATTCTGATTTTCCGATGTTGTAGTTAATCCATCTATTTTTAATGGAGATGTAAATTTAAATAATTGTTTTTAATAAATTTAAATTATGTTTTGAGATGTTTCTTTATTGTTTTTTGATTAAATTATATTTTATAAAATAATTTTTTATCTTTTAATGTGTTTTTTGGATTTATACTTTATTTGTTAAGGTTTTGTTTGGTTTTTTTGTTGGTTATGGATTAAATATGGTGTTACCTAGAATTGAAATTTGATTACATTGGACTATTTTACATAAAATGGTTATATTAATTATATTAAAAGGGTGAAAATTAATTAAATGGCGGTCTACATAGTTAGTTTGGTCACATTGTATAGTGAGTATTACAAGGCCTCTCATGACATAAATTGAGTATAACAGGGCCACTGACATCGTCACATGGTTTAATTTACTCATATTATAGGTTTAGTTGGGTGAATCTGAAAGGTTATCTCATGTAATTATGTGAGTTTGGTGAATATGATAGGGTCTCCCAATGTCGACTTAGTTGAGTGAATATGGTATTGTTACTCATATCATCATTTGAGTTGGGTGATTATCATAAGGAAACTCATGTCATGAGGTGAGTTTGGTGTTTGGATTGAAAATGATTGACCCGATGGTGTGGTAAAAATAATTAGATAAAATAAAGTGTAAAAAATGTAGGAAAAATAACAAAAGAAGGAATGTGGAAAATCTCCACTATGAAAGGGGAAAACCCATGGGCAAATAGAAGGATCGCGTTATGGGTAAAAGTTGGTAGACATTACCTCACAATTACAAGGATAATATCCCTCATAGTTAACTCAATTGAATATTTATGGAATCCTCCTATCAAAATACCACACAAGAAAGAAACTGGGAGCTATGTTCTTGAGAAAACCAGTGAGGGGGATCCACTTTTATCAGGTTCCTCCTCCCCTTCCTACAATTATCCATTATGTGGGTTGGTGGGGTTTGGGTACACAACAATGTATACCCCCTAAAAAATCAAAGTGGTGGCTCCATCTAGGGAAAATACTACCAAAATATCTCCCATATATATATTTCATTGTGAACTAATCAAATCTCCACACATCCATTCTATCCTTCAAACCAGGATTCTCATGTCTCTATGAGGCCACTCAAGGGTATATGCCATCTGAATTTATCAGATTCAATCTCATTTATTAAGAAATATGCTAGATATTATTTAGTGTGAACTTTAGGCATGTACACACTTCCTTCCTCCACCACATCCTGGAAAAAGTGATATTGAACCACAATGTGCTTCATCCTAGAATGAAAAGATATATTTATTATATTGTATGGAGTGATCTGACTGTTATAGAATAATGGAACCTTCTCTTATATTTTTCTGAGATACTCTAACAAAATTACTATCCATATTTCCTCTTTATAATCCTATTTATCTACCATGTACTTTTCCTCTATTGTGGATGAATCCACAACTAATTATAACTTTGAAATCTAGCTCACAACCCATACTATAAGAGTAAACAGAAAACTGGTAGTGGATTTCCTATATTCAGAATCACTTGAAAAATATTAATCAATATATCCTATGATTATAAAATCTAATCCTCCATGACATAATGCTATATATAAGCTCTCTTTGATGTATCTTAAGATCCTATTCACTATACTCCAATTCTCTCTTCCTAGTTTCTCCATGTGGCGACTAGCTCCCCCCCAGTGCATGTGAAATATCTATTCAAGTAAAAATATTAGTGAACAATAGACTCCCCACTGTTGATGAATACATTACATCAGACATCTCCATTATCTCTACTTCAATTCTAGGACACATCATAGAGGATAACATGAAATTATTGAAAGGTGCGGTAAAAATTGTTTTACATTCATTCATGTTGAAGCATTTCAATACCTTATGTTTGTAATAATTCTATGAAAGCCAAATCATCCCATTATTTCTGTCATATTAAATTTGTATCCAAAGAATATTGTTTGTTGGTCCCAGAACCTTTATATCATACTCCATATCGAACTATAATTTCATCTTGTGGATCTGATCATTTTGGGGAATGCAACCAACATGTAATCCATATACAAAAGATGAAGGATGAAATAATTACCATCCAAATCCTTGAAATTTTAAAAATATCTAAATGATGTCTATTTTATCCCTATATCATGATATAGGAATCAATTATCTTGTACTAATAGCTCAGCACTTACTTGAGACCAGACAAATATTTTATTAACCTGAAAATCAAGTTATCTTTTCCTTCCCCTCCAAAACCTTCAAGTTAGAGCATAAATATTTCTCCATCAAGATCACCATGGAAAAAATAAGTCTTCACATATAGCTGATCTAAATTTAAATTATATGTATCATGAAACTTCATAACTAATAATCATCAGTCTAATAATGGGAGAAAATATTTCATTGAAATCAATACCTTCCTTCTGAGCATATCCTTTGAACACTAGTCTTGCATGATATCTTTCCACTTAGTATTTTTTTCATCTCACTTGATCTTAAAGACACATTTATTTTTGATAAATTTCCTTCCATGAGGTAATGTAAGAAGATCCCAAGTCTTGTGCTTATATAGGGATTCAAGTTTATCTTTCATTACCTCCATCTATGAGGATACAGCTGGACTCTTGGTTGCCTCCACAAAAGAAGATGGATCTCTTATTGTGTCGAATTATATACATTATAATTTTCCATTCTTTAGTTCTGAAAACCACATGCACTTTATTAAAACTCTATATTACTAAATTTATATATCCCAAGTGTTTTAGAATGTTTATGTAGAAAAATTATATTTATTCTAAATATATAAATGGTTCTAATGTAAAATGAAATATAAAATTTTATTATTAAAACTGATCTGTTAGACTAACTACGTATATTTTACATTGAGCTAGATATTGTAATATCTATAGGTTAGACAAGTGTTATGTATATTATTCAAGATTATGTCATAACTATCAAATAGATAACAGTTTTTATTAGTCAAGCATACCATAGATCATTTCATTATATTGAAAATAAAAATTATAGTCCATTTGAATGTCCAGAGTGTATAATTGGAATATTTATAATTTTTTATATTAGATGAAATATTTTTTGGAAATATAATGGTTCTAAAGAACAACATCCTAAAATAAATTATGGTTAATGCTTATTTTTCTAGATCAAGATGAAGATTTTTATGAACTGTCAAAGTGAATGATTCCCAAGTTTGTGGTAACCAACTCAGAAATATGACCATTGAATATTTACATATAAATATGAGTTCATTTAAAGAGCAAGGAGTTGATGTTTTTTTTTTCAAATCAACACTTCTAAAGATCACTCTGTGAAAATCACATTCCTAAGATTTTTAATATTTTATAGATTTTTAGTTCAAGGAATCTAGGTAAGGATTGTAAATTACTTAGAACATTTTACTTTTTTAGTCACTTTATCTTGTCGTGGTTTTGATCAAGGGAATAAAAAGATAGGAATATGGGTGAATCTAATCAATAAAATTGAGGGCTTTCAAGGATAGGACGATAGAGACATACTGATCATCATATCGAGGGATTCTATGGGATTGGAAGATAGAGACATTAAGATCATCACATCAAGGTCTTTCTTAGTAAGGGAAGATAGACCTTTAAATGAGGTATTGAAATTGTGGAGGTCTTAAGATAGTATTTTATACTTCATTAACTCTTAAGGTTAAAGAGTAAAATTACCTTTTGTAAAGTTTGTAAGTCATTATTACTATTATAATAGTTTTTTACATGTATCTATAAGTTTAATATTTATTTTCACATTATCATTATAAATTTATTTCATTAATTATATCTATAAAGAAATGTTTTATTGATGTGTCTTTGAGACTAATAATAAATCCGATATATTGGATGATTTTTTGGATCCAATTGTAACACTCTGATCATCATACTAATTTTGAGTATGATCTCTTTGACTAAAGAGGTTTTGTGTTTTGTCTTAGTTTAATTTTTAAGCATTAATTCACCCCCTCCATCTTGTAGTAATTTTATACACTTACGATCTAGAAATTGGTATCAGATCATATTTTATTACTATACTTCTTATGTTTTTACCTTTGTTAACAACTATAAGTTATTAAAATTTTGTTACAAACTACTTTTTTTTTAAAACTTATATAGAAATGTTTTTTAGGAATTATTTTATATTTGATAAGTTGGTAGGTTTTAATAGTGGTACATTTAAAAATTTTATTCCCATTAGACCACTTATTTTTTATGGGAAAGATTATTAATACTTTAGAAAGGAACTAGAGATTTTTGTAATCAATACTAGAGTGGATAAAAATACCATAAATATAATTAAAAATAATGGGAAGAATATATACTCTATAAAAATATCATAAATATAATTAAAAATAATGGTAAACCATTATTTGTAATCCATAAACATAATATGGACATTATTATGATAAATTAAGTCTAATAAAACATAATGTGCTATAAAAAGTATGAACCATTATAATGTCACATATGGAATACATTATGTAGAGAATCACCTGATTTATTGATTTTATATATAAAATGATCCAAAATAAGTAAATAAATGGAGGCATCCATAAAAAATATGGGTTTTATAATTAGATGTGTTGGATCTCATAATTTAGTTATCAATCCTTGTTTAACCAATAATTGTATTGCCTTATCCCTTACCAACTGTAATATCCCGGTTCCGGAAGCCACCTAGAGGCACCCCTTACTCGGTTGGTCACATGGCCTCAAGTGTATTTCCCTGAATTCCAGAGGCTACCAACTAGCAGCGAGGGCCTTGGGTGTGATAGTGGTGAAACTATCCACTCATTGGTATAGTACACAGCAGAATTAAATAAATACATACAAGAGTGGAAGTAGTAATAATGACCTACAATAGTAACAGCAGAAAACTGAAGTATAAATAGGAGAACATATATAAAATGATGCATGATACATATGTCTAGGAAAGCAGCCAAAAAAGTCACAATGCTGGAATACAACAGTACTAATCCAAAGTGCCAAAGAAAGCAGATAAATTGCTCAGCATCGCAATCCATAGCTTGGTCTCATGCTCTCCAGATAAAATATTGATGATTATTGACCAAATATATTTGGCATAACAACACTATATGAATATATGAGTGATCGAGTTAGGGCCCTGCTTACAGAAGCTAGACCTTGATCATGGGGGCATGTTAATCTTCATTGGGATGTATTTTCTGGTAATCTTTTGTTGGAGACTCTATAGATGAGTACAATCCTGGATGGTGTGATCCAATAGATCTAAAAACTCTATAACCATAAGGCTGAATAAGACCTAAAAATTATGAAATTGTAGTACCTATAAGGATTATATTCCTAACAGGTTTCCATCACTAGGTATCCATGTTCTGAGTGAATTTTCAATTGTAAATGGACTCAGTGATGTTGATAGGTAATTGACTTATTTGATAGATGAATATTTCATTGATTGAGACCTAGGGATATAGGATCTCACCCTAGAAACAATCCAAGATATCTATACTAAGCTATTTTATTTATAAAAATAAAGATCATATTTGAGTATTGTAACCCAAATATACTATTGATAATAGAATGTTATAGGTATTGGATAGAGGACCAAATAGATAAGTAAATATAATTAGATTTATCTACTTTGAGTCTGCCAATAAACCTTGACCTAAGAAAACTATTCCCATCATATTTATCAGAGAGAATTATCCAGATAAATTGGGTATGAATAGCCTCATTGAAAATTATTAAATTCTTAACTCCCATTATCCCTTCACTATATGTAAATCCCATGACTTTACATGGGAAATTTAATGACCCATAATTTTATCTATGTAATTTCCTTTCTTATAATTAATTCATATTTAGTAATGTTTTATAAATCACATGCACCACATGATGAAACCAACAACATTTTTTATTATTTAGTTAAATTTTTCATTCAAGGAATAAAAATTTCCCTATGAATTGAAAATTTTAAAATAGTGTAATAATTGAAAATAATATAACTAAAATATGAAAATTTGAATATTCTCAATCCATCAGAATAACCACACCCACAAAAATATTTGTATTAATATAGAATAATATTAATAATACAATTTTCATCATGAAAATTAAAATATATATACATATAACCATGGGTAAAAATATAAGTGAATAATGAATGCATGGAATATGAGGTATTTATAGAAATTAGGGAACCCACATGATCATTTCAAATTTGACCGTTGGAATAGCAATCTTACCATTGGAATTGTAACTAGACTGTTAGAATAGCAATCTGATTGTTAGGTATATTAATTTGACTATTATAATTGTAAAATCACCTATAGAATCTTAAAATAATAACTATTTATCCTATGAAATTATAATATGATATATTTAAACCATTTTATAATTAAATATATATTTTAGAAATGATATTTTAAGTGCTTGTATTTTTTTAAAACAAAAGTGCTTCAATCACACTTTTATAATAAATATAAGGATTTATAATAGATTTTATTTTCATAAAGTGGATTTATAAATTAATATTATGATTTATTATAGTCATAATATAATTTTGTGAGACCATAATTAATTTTTCAATGGTTCAGAAAGTTGATCATAATATTAAAATTGAAATATTTCAAAAAAAATGAGGATTTAATTTAAAAATTAAATTTATCATATTTCAAAACTATTTCATAAAATTTATTTCATTTTATTTATATATAAATCTAAAAATAGTTAGGTTTAATTTTTGGTATTTCCATAAAATAGTTAATTTTTGGATGAATAGTGAAATATGGTAAAATACCGTATTTAACATTATAAGATAAATACATGATTTTTTTAGTCATGGATGATGTAAGATCCCATTATTTAGAAATCACATCTATCATTTACTATATATAATCACAGGAATCAATACTATTGATAGTATTGAGAAAAAATAATAAACTGATGAATATAATATTCAAAAACACCCCTCAACTCCCCTTAAATACCACCCCTCACATTCCCTTCTTATAAAACCTTCTATGGATTTTAGTTTTACAAATTTATTCCCAGTTCCATTAAAAATTATCTCCCCCAATTCCTATTACTATTTGTCTCAACAAAATACCAATTCCAAGCACCTTAATGATTTTTTCATAGAGACGACAATCAAGAGGTAATTTTCTCAAAACACTTTTTAAAAATCTTTTTTTATTCTACCTTATCCTCACATAACTCATCCAAGATGAATTAATAACATCAGTATAGTATGTAGAACTAAATTTTATAGTGATAATTACATATCTACCATCCATCATCTTCTCTTCTCCTTTTATTCTAAAAACAAAAACATCATCTGTATTATGTCAGTTCACCGCCTCTGTGGATGGTGAGTTTTCGTTTCCTACTACCACATTCATAGAAGGTTTAAATTCTCATATAATTAATTACATTTAATTAAATATGACTAATATTTATTGTCTCACATTCTCTAAATGAGTATATAGTCATAATATTATATAAAACAAAACTAGTTCATTGGTAAAAGTGCCAAAATGAACAAACTGAATTACGTTAATGTTTTTACTAAAAGAATAATCCATATATTAAAATTTGTAATCATATTTGGGACAATTTTAATTTATGGAATTAAATTTATACCATTTTATTTCACTCCTAAATTTTTATTCCCATTTTACATGAACATCTACTTTTAACCATAAGTGATTCGACCATGTAACCATGAAATGAACACCCCCAGAACTGTGAAATAGTTATTTATACCTCATTGAAATAGTTATAAGTGAAAATAATAATATAATAATTAATAAAATATATATTTAATGTTTTATTAATTAAATAATTAATTAAAATTATTTTATTATTGAGTAAAATAAGTGAAAGTGCATAATGATTCAGGATCCTCTGGTAAGGGATATCTCGATACCACCCAATTTCCTTTAGGATATGATTTGTCTCTCTTTACCAGAATTTCTATAACTATTATTCTTATTTACCATATTATATATATATATATATATATATTCCAAACATATATACCTAGTGTAATTAATCTTAACATTATATAGATATGAATGCTTTCAAGGTTTCCTTCTCAGTTCTTTTCTAAAAGCTGATTTAAGGGAAATTCTCAATTTTCTTTACCTCCTTTAAAGTGAAACTAAATGAAATGTTTTAAAAAATACATGGTTCCTAAAAAACATAATTTTACATATAATACAATTATATTTTACTTTTATTTTTATTAAAACTATTATGATCTTAGCTTTTTTTAAAGAATTTTTAACCTTTTTACTAAAACGCCACTTAAAAGGTATATTTACAAAATAGGTTACCAACTCATTATTTGTTTTAAATTTAATTTCTCTTAATTTTCATATAATAAGATTCTTTATTAACCTAATAACAGAAAATAATTATTTAATCCTTTTTTTATGGAAACAATTATGATATTCCCCCTGATTATGTTATAATATATGATTGTGCAACCCATTTCATTCCATGGGTATTTATTATGTTTATACCTTATGATTCATTTATTTTTATGGAAGAAATAATCATGTACATGCTATGATAGTTTCTCCAACATAGTGATCCAATGATTTAGGTAAAAAAAAATTCATGAGGATGTATATATGGGATTAAGTGGTAAACTTATTCCATGATGGAAATTTATCCACAATGTGATGTTGTCTTGACAGTTAGTCTTGAATTATGATTATGTTATTCTTTATATTTCGTCTACATTATTATGTTTCCTTGATATTTTGATACCAAATTATTTATGTTATTCTCCCATGTCATTATTCATGATCCTTCTATTTTATAACATCATGTTATTCAATTCGATTGACATTTTGTGATTGGTTGGATTGTTAATTACCTTAATTGAATTCTAAGCTCGTCCCTTTTGTCTACGTATTCCTAATGTTATCCAATACCATTTTATAATCTCAAAGGGAGTTAGATTCTCATTATGGAGATTAAAATAAATTCATTTTATTTTAATTTCACTTTGATGTTTTATGTACCTAGTCATCCAAAGACACTAGGCTTCTCAATCCATTGGTTGTATTTAATGGATATTTAGGTTAAAAACATGTAATAATATGTGTAAAAGGTTTGGTTTTCTATAGGTATAATCAAAGGAAAGGTTTAGTTGTTTTTGGTTTTATTAATTGAATAGATAATTGGGTTAGAAAACCTAATAGGAAATATCACAATGGATAACCTAGATTAAAACCAAGAGATTAATAAGTAGGGATTTAAGTGTTATTTATAAGTTATTCCCTATATTCTCATTCCTTCCATTTTTATATGTTTTTTAGTTTACAAATTATCATCCTTACTTTTTCCATTTTTCATTAATGGTGGGAAAATATAAAGAATCTTATCAACAACCAATGTGATTAGAAATGGGTTGATTTCTCTAATGATATATTAATCTTATGGGAGTAGGATCTGATAACATCATAGTAGTAATTGATTAAATGTATCAAGTTATGAATAATAACATGAATCATGTGGAAATACCACCTTATCTTAAGAAATATCAATTTTCGGTCATGTTCTTTATGTGAAAAAGGATTCCTACATTTATTATATCTTTTGACCCCTCATTTTAGAATAATGGATTAAATCCATTGAGAAAATATTTTATTCACTCTAATTTTTGGTTCCTGTGAAATTCAAACATACATTTTATTGTCTTTAAAGGGAAGTTGATCAGTGGTGGACCCTAATTAAGAATATGAATCCCAATGAGGAAATTGATTCCATGGAATTCTAAGGATTCAAGAAAATATTTTTCAACAAATAATTTCCCTGAACACTTCATATTAAAATGGTGAGGTTTTCCTTCGAATAAAGAAATATAAAGATGATACTATCGAGGAATATGAGGAAAACATCACATGGATTTCATGGTATGCCTCTAGATTTTTCAATTACTCTAAAGTTAAGGTGGACCACTTCTTTATTGGAATAAATATGAGTATATAAAAAGCTTTAGTAATTCATGATTTTGATAGCTGTGAAGATGTTTTTTTGTTCCCTAAATTTTGATATAGATATTGGTGAATCTCAGTGATTTCATTGGATTGGAGATAAAAAGTGTAAAATAGTGTTTTATTCAGGATAATTATTCAATATATCCTATAGAGGAAAGAAAACCCAACTATTCCTGTTTTAGAAATGTGGGAAGAAGTATCATAGAAATTATCTTAAGGGAGATATAATATGCTTCAAATGTGGAAAAGTGGGGAATTGTTCTAATTAATGTCGAAGCGATATGAAAAATCCTACTAATTCAATAGAGGAAAAGATGATTCAGATCAACACTCATCCTATGGTACAATTTTTAAACATTAAAGAACACATTAATTATAAAATAAAATTCAAAAATCTAGGGGTGTTTAGAGACAATCAATGAAAACATCCTCCAAGGATTAGAGATTAATGAAGGGAATGTGTTGTCACTACTACTGAGGTGGGTCCTGAAAATGATGTAGCAGAAGGTATTCTGGTTATTAATTCAATAATAAAAAACATTCTTTTTTATTTTGTTCCTACACATTCTTTCATATCTTTAATGTTTAGTAGAAGTATTTAAACACTGCCTCAAAACATAGGGGTTGAGCTATCTATGAGAATAGCAAATATAGAAATTATTAAATTTAATGTATATATCTCCCCCTAATCAATACTTGTGGACTGAACACCCTAAAAAAATTATCTTACTTTTGTTAGTTGAGTTTGATTTTATATTTAGAGTGGATTGATTTCCATTATATAAAGCAAAAATCAACTATCGAGGGAGGGAGACCACTCTTCACATCCCAAGTCATCCTCTAGTTATGTACAAGTGTAAGGAGGGGGATGAATCGCTTTTGGAATATTTATCTCAATTTTGGATATTATTATATTATAATTAATAATATCTTGATAAAATGATTGATACAAATAGTAGAATCATTATTGAAGACATTCCCATTTTGAGGGATTATACTAATGTAATCCTTGATGAATTTCTTGGTATTTCTCCTTACAGAGAGGTAGAGTTTTATATTGAACTTATATGGAGATTTCTACCCATATCAAAGACTCCTCATATAATTACTATTATTGTGTTTCAAGAACTAAATAATTAGTTACCATAGAATGAATAAAAGGGTTTTATATACTCGATTGCATCACTGTGGGGTGTGTCGGTCCTCTTCATTAAAATTAAGAATGGTTTATTGTGATTTTCCATTGATTGATATAATCATAAAAAAAACAAAATAATGAAAATTTATCCCCTACTAAGGATATATTACTTGTTCAATCAACTACATGGGGCCTATTATTTCTCTAAGGTGGAAATTTGGTCAAGATATCACCAATTAAATGTGAAGAAGGACGATATTCCCAAAACAACCTTTTAAAAATGGTATAGACACTATGAGTTCAATGTGATGCCCTTAAAACACCTT
This sequence comes from Viscum album, assembly GCA_963277665.1. Taxonomy (NCBI): domain Eukaryota; kingdom Viridiplantae; phylum Streptophyta; class Magnoliopsida; order Santalales; family Viscaceae; genus Viscum; species Viscum album. The sequence goes on from OY728126.1 coordinate 1,960,399,483, forward strand.
AATTCTCAAGAAATTTTTATGTAAATAATGAATTGAGTCTTTATAGAATACCTTGGAAATTTTGTGGGAGTCATTATAATTGATATTTTGATATACTAAAAAATTAGTAATGAGCACATGGAGAATTTTAATATTGTTACAAACCAACCAAGGTACCCTGGTAACCTGATAACTGGGTCAACACTAACATAGAAAAAATGGAATTCCTATTCCCCAAGGGTCGAATACTATCACTTTGAATCATATAAAGAGACAGTGGGAATGGTTTTTCCATAATAATTTCTTAAGTAAATGAAATAAAAAAATATGCATATTACAAAAAACTCCATTGGGAGTAATGTACCAAATGTCAAACAGGCATTAAATCCCAATTTACTACAACCAAAGTACCAAAATAGGGATAATATCCCAAGTCCCAACTCATACATTACTCACCAAGTCCAAGGTTCAATAGCTAGATCCTCCTTCAATAGATCATGTACCCTTCCTCAAACCGATAAGTAGATAATATACAAATACCCGAACACACAAGTAGGGTGTGAGCCAAATCCCAGTAGGATTTCACCAAAAGATTCCGTAACAAGATGCCAATATAAAGTTAAAAGGGGTGTTCTTTTAGTTTTAAAACAAAAATTTTTGGAATATCAAGATAATATTTAAACAAATCATTCTTTATTATTTAAAATATGGAAATAATTTAGAAATTATTGCATCATATTTCAAATATTGGAAATATATTTCAAATGATGAAATTTCTCTTTAACCAAAGGCAACTTTACACAAAAGTCACTTCTCACCAAAAAAAGTATTAAAAAAAAACTTCCATATAAAATAGATTATATCAATTTTAAAGGCATGTCAAACTGTTTACAACAATGGCATCTATAAATTTGAAATAAAAAAAATCAAGAAACATGTTCGTGAGCCTAATAAGGTATGAATGTTCTATGCTATAAGGATCCCACACTCATAGTGAATGATAGTATGTAAATAATTCCCTTGAGACTCATGCCAAAGAGGACTCATCAACCTCCCATAAGTGATGTTATGTGCGGATATGATGTTTTAGAATGTTGTAAATAATAATGTTCCATCTAAATAAATCACTAGATAACTAAGTCATTCATGTTCTCAAGTAAAAATAATTATATGAAGTTTATTTTAATACTTCTTAAAATACAAATCAATCTCATTCTCCATTTCAAATATGTCAATTTCCACTTAAAACCCATAATGGGTTTTTAATTAAAAAACATGAATTTTATTCATGATAAAACCCTAAGGTTTCAATGAAAACATTTTTAATCCAATTTTTTCAAGTGATGATTTGAAACTAATTCATGCGATTTCACATTCCAATTTAAAAATTAAATTCAAAATTTTAATTTCAAAATAAATTCCATAAATTTCATAACAAACACTCAAATAACTACAATTGTGATTTTCACAATTTTCCATCAAATCTATTTTGTAGATTAAATTAAAAAATTTAAAAAAAATTCAATTTCCATAAACACACCCCAATTCACTAGAATTGTAGGTTTTCCAATTTCATTCCAAAAACCGATTTCAAAACCCCAATGCAATGGGATTGGGTTTTCTCCAACAAACCAATTGAAATCCATTTTTAAACAAAATCAAAAAATTAATTTAATTAATACAATTGAAATTAAAGAAAGCAATTTTAGGTTAATATAAATTGGGAATCAAGATAGAACCACCTTCCTTCTGCTCCAAGAAACTAAAATCCCACAATGGAACCCACAAAAAAGAACAGATATATTGATGATCTAGGAACTCAATCTAGAAACGATATTCAAAAAAATGGAGCTTAGTTCCATAAAACTCAAGATGATCTATCAAACACTATATAAGGAAAAGAGAACGGGACATACAGATATGGAGAATGTTTACTCAGAAAGACACATTGTGATCACAACAATGATCAATTGTTGAAAGAAAACGCCTGAAGCAGTAGGAGGCTCCCAAAATTGACTGGGAAAGACTCTAGTCTGAGAGAAAGGAATTATAGAGGAAGAAAAAATGAAAATTTTAGTCGTACTAGTTGTTTAGAAACAAGGCTCTTAGTTTTTACACAGCATGTAACCCAGTTACACATCGTGAAATTGAAAATTTTCATATCCGCTGAAAAACCCATCACTTTTTTCTTAAAACCAATTATTTTCATTTTGGGATTTAAATAATTTCTAGCCATATTACACAGTATGCAAATATCTAGCAAGATGTAGAAATGATCAGTTAAAGTTGAGAATACAACAAATATTTGACATCTCCATTATAGGTATCCTCCCAATTCCTTCTTGTCCCTATTTACATAATGAAAAAATAAAACCATGATAGGGATAAAGACATACCTGACTGATAAATAATGGGATGTTACAACCTCCCCCACCATAAGAACATTATATCCCTGAAAATCCAATGAAGAGTCTTAATGCAAAAAAATATGAGACCACTAATTTCTCATTAGTGCCTCGTGTTCCCACATCTCAAGAAAATATGAGCTATGTAACCAAAGCACTCAAACCAAAGGTATTGTCCTCCCATGAAGTACATTGGTTTTAGAATCAACTATAATGACTGGTCATTTAGTCAAAGACAAATAATGTTAAATCTCAAGATCACTCCAAATCAAAACATGAGATGGATCAGAATGATACTTTGGTAGATAAAATACATGGAACGCATTATGTATTGACATCATCTATGGTATAAGTGATACATTATCAGAAACATTCCCCGCCTGCTCAAAAACCAAAAAAGGTACCACAAAATGAGGACAATGTTTCCATTTCCCCCCAAGATATTGATGAACCAACTAGGGAAAAACTTTCAAGAACACCTAGTCACCAACCAAAAACTACAACTGCCTATGCCAATGATCAACATAATGATTATATCAACTATGTGTTGTTAACATTATTCAAGGAATCAATGGAATATTTTTTGTTGCCTCTTGGACCAGACTCAATCCAACCAAAGAAAATTCACCAATCTTTGACTAGCACAATGGATATTTACAAGGCCAGGTATTCAAGGCCTCAAAAGAATCCATCTAGATCATAGACTGGTAACTATTATTATAATAAAACTCAACCAACCCCATATGATCATCCAATTCACCACAAAATTCGAGAGCACAAGCTCAAAGAATATCCTCAAGAATATTTATATCTCTTTATTTCTGGCTATACAACTTCAAATGGTATTCCATACTCAAATAGACATGAGATCTCAGTCCCTTATGATGGCCTCTCCAAAAATGATAAATGAACTAAGGATCCCTATCAGAAACAATATGATATGGATCTATGAGAAAATGAACAATCTATTTCACAAAGATATTTTCCAACTCCTAAAATTTGGTTGTATCTCAGATTGGTATAAGGTGAACCAACTTGGTCATCCTATCAATCACAACTCATATCGTATTCTTCGTTTTCTTGGTATATGGAATCCAAACCAAAAAGTACATTGAGAACTCATCCCACATCCATGTAGGAAATAAAAGTTTCTAAAGCAAACCTGAAGGTTTCTAATGCTTAGTCATAACTTGCTAGAATGTATAGAAATATGAAACAAACTCAATAATGACTCATCTAATATCTAGAAAATAGAACTACCGCCACATATCATAGTTCTTCATAGTGGTTCCTAGGTTCCCTTACCATTGGGATTTATGGAAATCTCCCATCACATATATTCCTATCGCTAACGGCACAACAAATTGATTCTGATATCATATAATAACCTATTTGGAGAAATACCATTGGGAGACTATCTCCCCACTATAATGATAGTCTCTATTTCCACAGAACTCATCATAAAGTTGTTGATCCTAAAGAATCAATTTGAGAATAGTGGATGTTAACAGAACATTTTCTAATGAAACCTCAACCCTTGATTCCTATCTCTGATATACAACTATACAAAGAGATCCATCACATTCCACTCTTCTAAAGATTCATTCATGACCTAGATCAAAAGTTTTCTACTTAAATAAATTTCAATGATATTCCCATTCCCCAGGGTATAGGTGATGTCAAAATAGAAGGACTACAGGTATTCCTCCCATCATCTCTGGTGGAGATTTAGATCCTTTTGAGTGAATATGTGACTCTAGCTATTGTAGTCTAAAAACATAGTAAACCATTCTCTGTAAAGGTAATGAAACCAACTTTTAAGAATGTGAATCATAGATTCAAGTTCAATATCAAGGGTCATATAGTTCTTCTCATGTGTCCTAAGTTGATGAGATCCATTGGCAATGACATGATTACCTTGCATAAGAACGCAACCCATGCCAGAACCTGATGCATAAAAAAGACCACATAGCCCTACCCCACCTCTAGAAGAGTCAACAATAGAAAAGTAGTCAAAATTTCTTTCATCTGAAAAAAATAATTTTAACATTTATCATTCTAAGAAAACATTACTCTCTTCTGAGTTAGGGAAGTCATCAGAGAATCCAACTTTAAGAAGTCCTTAAGAAACCAATGATGATAACTAGCTAGACCCAAGAACCTCCAGATCTCAAAAACATTTTGTGGTTATTCTCATGTCATAACAGCTTTTACCTTTTCAGGGTAAAATGAAATACCTTGTTCTGACACCACATGTCCCAATAAGATCACCTACCGAATCCAGAAGTTTCACTTCTAAATCTTGGAATAATGTTTGTGATTTCTTAGAATACTCAGTGTTATTCTCAGATGATTCACATGATCCTCCTCTTATTTAGATTAAATAGGGATGGCCTCAACAAATAATACTGCATAGGTATCCTAATAATAATAGAAAATCAGGTTCATTTATTTCACAAAGATTGTAGGATAATTTTTAAACCAAAGGGCATAACAAGGTACTCATAATGACCATACCTTCTTCTAAAGGCAGTTTTTGAATGTTAGATTATTTTATTCTTAAATGGTGGTAACTAGAGAAAATATCAATCTTTTAAAACCACTTTCCCTTTCTACTAATCAAACCAATCATCAATATGTGGTCATGGATATTTTTTCTTCAATGTAACTCGATTCAACTTTCATTAATCAAAAAACATGAGAAGTGAACAATAAAATGTCTTAGAAAAGTGAATTTATGCTACCCAAGGTGACATGATCAAGTGTATAAATCCTTTCTCTACATGATTTTACAACTGGGGATTCATCTCTTTCAGTTCAATTGGTTCCCTGTGCTTATAAGGAATTTAAATTTTTCCAATACCAAGATTTTAGTCAATGGTAAACTCAACAGCCCTTACCAATGTAAAACCATCTAATTCATAAGGAAAAACATCATAAAACTCAATGAAAACTGGTGGGAGATCACCACTCAAAGGTTGACACTACAGATCAGAAGAAAACACTAATATTACCTTCCCCAACTCTATAGAATAAGGTAAAACTCTTCTCAACCTTGGGTCACATTTTCCATGAATGGAAAGAGACACACCACTCAATGTAGTAAGGTAGACTCATCGAAGATAACAATGAATTCGGGATTTATTGGCAATGATACAATCCATCTCGGAGATTTAACCAATGGGTTTCATGTGGAGAACCAAAAAAATCCATGCATGCTCAACATCTGATAGAGAGAATATACAATCAGAACCATAAAGGCCCTACTCTCTCTTCATACCAAGGGGTGTAGTAACATCAATTGCACAAGATAAAAGATTCATAGGAAGATTTATCGTATTAACAATATAGATTGAAATAAATGATTGAGATAAAAAATTACCTAATAGAGCATTCACTAATGATGAACTTATATTAATGGTGCATCTCACAGTTATTGGACACGTGTCTTCTTCCTCTAGAGACTCTTCCACTGTGTGATGTTTATTCATTCTGGATGTTTGTGGTTGGAACCCTTTTATACATGAAGAATCTAATATTATTATAGTTTTAAGAGTATCTCATGATTATATTACACTATGTTGTGCAGATTAGATATGGAAGATTCTTTATAAGTGACCTAAACATCTATAGAAGCCATAGTTCTTGGGTGCCTCTATGCAAACCCTTTTTTAATGTACTGGGTTTCCACACTCGTATCCAATCAAAGAACTTACTCCTAGTGTAGTAGGACGTCTAGAATGACATTTCCATCAAGAAATACCTCAAGAATCATCACACGTACTCTTCCTATCATAAGAACTCATGCTTCTACTAAGAGAGAAAGAATCTTTAGATAACCCTGACTTGCCAGCCATATTCATCTTGATCTTTAGCACTCTATCTAGTAGATCTATATAAAAATTATTCTTCTATAATAAAACATGGGAAATAATTTTCTTAGAAATTCCCAACATGAACCTTTGAGCCTTCATATTCTCATTAGATTCAATATCAATTTTGAAACATGTGACTTTAGCAAAACATTTCATACTCTATCATGATCTTATCAGCATGCTCAATCATGAAAAAATATCTACCTTTGGCTGACAACATTGAATCTAGATAAAAATATTCATTGAAAATAAACTTGAATTCCTTACATTATAATCCCTCATGTTTCTTCATCATTACCATAATATCTTACTATCTCCTTCTTGGTCCTTACACCAAGAAAGTGGAACACTTTACTTTGATTTTTTCAGGAGTGTCCAAAAACCCAAACAATTGCTCCATCAAGCTCAACCATTCCTAATCCTCTTGTGGATAATTAGAGCCTTTGAATGGTGTGGGTTTTTTTCAAAGTAACTCTTGCAAACAAATCTTGAGAGTGTCCCTCAAAGGTTCCATAGCTAGAGCCTAAACAGAAACTATAGGTTGTGTCTATCCAAGATCTTGGACAATCCACACAATCACCTAAGCTAGATTTGGATATAATATTGGATTTTATCATTTATGTTTATAAATTTCATCCTCCTAGGTCCAATTCCCACGTATACTCAGATGAAAGATGCTACACAATCATAGTATAAAACATGAAGACATAAAATTACACTCAATTAGAGAAACAAGGGAGATTAATCCCAATAGATAGAATAACAAGATTTGGATTTCACTATATCCAAATAAAATCTAGGAAAATATTATAATTAAGTATAAAGAAATATTTCCCTAACCACCCCTATCGAATTATGGTTCATTTTGGTGAGGGATTTCTAGACACTCAACCGTAACTACCTCACAAGTCCCAATAATATTTCATAAATGCATACTGACTTCAAGACAAAATCTCTACCAGAAGCTCTGATACAAATTTTTCAAGAACCAACCCAGGCACCCTGGTAAATTGATAAATGAGATGGAACTAACATATCCCAAAGGGATATCCTAATCCCCATGAGTCAGTGACTATAACCTCGAATCATACAAACTGAAAGTGGGAATGGTTTTGCCACAAGCATTGCATAAGTAAAAAATGAGACGGTATGCATATTGAATGAAACTCTATTAGAAGTAGCATACTAGAAGATGAATAGGAATTAAATCCCAAAGTAATACGACCAAAGTAAAAAAATAGGGAAAACAGACCAAGTCCCAACTCAGATTCAACTCACCATGTCCATGGTTAAACATCTAGATCCACCTTCAATAGATTCTTTACCCTTTCTCAAACCTAGAAAGATATAATATACAAACACCAGAAAGCACAAGTAGGATATGAGCCAAAACCCTATAGGATTTCCCCAAAATATTCCATAACAATATTACAATATAGAATTCACCATAAATGTGATTTTTGTTTTAAAACAAATAGGTTTTTCATATCTTCATCATATTTAAACAAATCATGCTTTATGATTTAAAAGATAGAAATACTTTAGAAATTTATACTTCCATTTCAATTTATGGAAATACATTTCAAAATATGGAATTTTCCTTTAAAAAGTTTTCTTTAAAAAAATTATCTCTTCACAAAAATAGATTAAATAAACACATTTATATAAAATAGTTTATATAAATTATCAAGGAATGAAAAACAATTTACAACAATGGCATGGATACTTTTGAAATTAAAACAAGAGACCAAAATAGTCCTGAACCTAAGAAGGTAAGAAAGTTCTAGGATATAAGGATCCCACACTCATAGTAAATAACATTATTTACGTAAGTCCCATTGAACTGAGGCCAAAGAGGACTCATCACCATTTCCTAATGGATTTTATGTGTTGATATGATGTATTAGAAAGTTTTAAATTCTAATGTTCCATACAAATGACTCACTAGCTACCAAAGGCCTTCATGTGCTCAAGTACAAAACAATGATGGGAAATTTAACTTAAGACTTCTTAAAATACAATTCAATCCCATTATTCATTTCAAATATTCCAATTTCAACTTAAAACTCATAACAAGTTTTTAAAAAATACATGATTATTCTCCAATATGAAACCCTAATGATTGAATCAAATAATTTTTTAGAATTTTTTTACACATGAGGATTTGAAACCAATTATTTCAATTTCATAATCCCATTTCAAATTTAAATTAAAATTTTAATTTCCAAATAAATTCCATCAATTTTTGATTAAACCCCCAAATCACTAGAATTAGGGTTTTTCAAAATATTCCATCAAATCCATTTTACAATTTAAATTAGAAAATTTAAATTTTTTTCAAAATTCCATAATCATAAACCAATTCACTTGAATTGGAAGTTTTCTAATTTCATTCCAGGACCCATTTCAAAACCCTAATCAAATGGGATTGGGTTTTCTCCAAAAAAACAATTGAAATTAATTTTTTAAAAAAATAAAACAATTTCATTTAATTCATAATATTGAAATTAAAAAAAGAAATTTTAGTTTAACATAATTTGGGAATCAAGACGGAACCACCTACCTTCTCCTCAAGGAGCCTCAAAGCACACAACGGAACCCGATAATAATAAAAAAGGCATAAAAGATCTAGGAAATCAACCTAGAAATGAGATTCAACAACATATAGCATAGACCCACAAAACTCAAGACAATATATCTAACTCCATGGAAGGAAAATATGAAGAGACAGTGAGACCTAGGGAAATCGAAACCAAAAAGACACATTGTGATTTTAAAAATGATAAATTTCATAAGGAAAAGGCCTGAAGGGTTTGGAGGCTCCCAAAATCCCTTGGGGAAGACTCTAGTTAGTGAGAAATGAATTATGGAGGAATAAAAAATGAAACATTCATCTAGAATGCCAATTTAAAACAAGTATCAATATTTAACATGGTGTGTAACCTAGTTACACATCATGAAATTGAAGATTTTCATATTCGCCAAAAAAACAGTCTATTTTTCATTTAAATAAACTGTTTTCATTTTAGTATTTACATGATGTGTAAACATATTACACAACATTTAAATCTTCATCATGTTGTAGAAATTACAAGTTAAATCAAGGAATCCAACAATTTGGTGACTTCACTATTATAGGTATCCTAACAATACCTTCTTGGTCGTATTTAGACAATGAAAAAGGAAAACCCCAACAAGGTTAAATATGTACCTAGTAGATAGGTAATAAGATGTTGCAAATATTATGATAAAGACTTTGAAAAAGGAAAAACTATATACAAAGTATATTAAATGTGAGTTCTGAGTGGAGGAAGTATCATTCTTGGGGCATGTTATCACCAACCAAGGGATATATGTGGACCTTTATAAGAAAAAGGAAATTAAAGACTGTCCTAGAAAAAAAATTAATAGAGATCTATAGTTTTTTTGGACAAGTTGGGTATTAAAAATGATTTTTTATAAACATATCTTGATTGTAAAACTCATTAACCAATCTCAATCTGAGGGGGTGAATGTTTGTCTGGACCAATAACTGTGAAGAGAGCTTCAAGGAATTAAAAGAGGCTTATAACTGCACCAGCCCTCACACTACCCTCAAGTGGGGAACATTTTATGATATAAAAAATTATTCAAATAAGTTTTTGGGCTACATGATAATTCATAATGATAAAGTGATAGCATACGCCTCAAGTCAGTTGAAAATTCATGAGCTGAACTATCCAACAAAAAATATGAAGTTGGTTATAGTAATCTTTGTTCTTTCTCTATGGAGATAAGTGAGAGTTATATATGGATCATAATATACTCAAATATATATTAAAACATAAGGAGAGTAATATGTTCTATCAAATATGGTTAGATCTGATTAAGGATTATGACTTCTTAATCCACTATTATCCTATAAAAGTAAATAAAGTGGAAGATGGTATAAGTATAAAGGATCTGACAACCTTATAAATAATGAGAATTGAGAAGGATACAATCTTATTAGATTTATAAGGGTGAACATGGGGATAATAAATGAATAAAACTCTTCACTCTATTCTCTAATGATTTAACAACCACCCCTTTTGGAGAAGATAAATGTTGATAAAATAGATGATGTATAAATTGAAAAGAAGGAAGAATAAATAAGAAAAATAAAATACTCAGAGTTGAAAATTAATGAAGAAGCAGTGGTAAGATTTAGGTCAGGATTATGTATACCATCAAATCTAGTGATAATGAAGGAGATATTGAATGATTCACATGGATAAAACATCTCAATCCTCTTAAGAAGAATAAATATGTATCAAGATCTCTACGATCTCTATTGGTGGGATAATTTAAATAAATTGATCATATAATATATGTCAAAGTATATGGTATCTCAGAAAGTAAAGATGAAAGGAAAACATTCCAAGGGGATAACACAACAATTACCTATACCTACATGAAAATGGGAAAACATTACTATAGACATTATTAATAGTCTTCCAATGACATCTAGGGGAAATAATGATATATAGATTACGGTATATCATCTTATAAATACTTATCACATCATTTCAATTTGTGAGGGCTTATCACTTGATCAATTTAATCGATATATATTAGATAAGTATTAAAGATGTATGGAACACAAATATAAATTTTATTTTATCATGATTTTATATTTACCTCTAAATTATATAATAGTGTCCCACATGATCTAAATAATAAGTCAAACTTTTGTACGGCTTATTACCCCCAAACTAATGTCCAGTCTGAGTGGAATATTCAGACACAATTAGACATGTTGAGATCATACTTTATGGATTTCAAAGGAGGATTAGATCGTTAACTTCTTCTGGTTGAGTTTCCCCATAATAATATATTTCACTCAAGCATCAAAATGGCTCTATATGAATCCTCTTATAGGAAGAAATATAGAACACAAGTTTTCTAGGTTAAAGTTAGAGAAAACAAGTTGTTGTGACCAAAAATGGTCAAGGAAATGGAAGGAAATGTCAATATCATACATCAACACAACAGGGATACTCAGAGTCAATATAAGAGTTCTGATGACAATCAATGATGAGACCTAAAGTTTGAGGTTAGAGATAAAACGTTCCAACACATATCTCCTTGAAAGAGAGTCATGATATTTGGTAAGAAATGAAAGTTAAGTCCTAGGTACATTGTCCCCAATGAGATTCTAGATCACACTAGAGTCATGGCCTATCAACTAGTGCTCCCACAAACCCCTTATCAAGTACATGATATATTCTAAATATCTTTCTAAAAGAAGTACATACCATATTACTTACATGAACTAAATTTATTGGTGGTATAGTTTTGAAATTTTGTCTCTTATGATGAACATGTAGTGAAGATCTTGGACCATAGAGAAAATGTTCAACGCAACCAGACAACTCACCTAGTCAATGTACTATGCAAAAACCATAAGTATGAGAAGATGAATTGGGATTAGGAGGATTCTATGAAGTAGAAGTACCCACACAAGTTTTCACCTTAGTATGTAAAATAAATTTTCTTGGGTGAAATTTCTTAAGGGGGAGAATTTAAGGACCTTTAATTTTATCAATGGAATTTCCCTTCTTAAAATTATTTCATACTTAATTGAAAATATCATAATGGGATATAAAATAAAAAATATAATAAGTAAAATATGAAAATTTTGATCTCGTCATTCCACCAGAATAATCGTACTCACAAAGCTATTGAAATGATGCATAATATTAGTAATACGATATTAATCTTGAAAATGAAAAGACATATAACCTTAAGGGAAAATAAAAGTGATTAAAAATAAATAGAATATGGAATATTTGTAGAAATTAGGGAACCCATATGACCATTACAAATATGATCGTTTGAATAGTAATATGACTATTTGAATAGTAACCTGACCATTGGAATAGTAAATAATCACTAAGAATACTAAAATAACCATTAGAATACTAATATCACATATGTAAGTGTAAAATAATATTTAGGTATCCAATAAAATGAAAAATGATATATTTAAACCTTGATATAAGTAAATAAATATTTAAAAATGATAAAGTGTGTGTATTTTTGTAAAACATAAATGTTCTAACTACAATTTTATAATATAAATATTGTTCTAAAAATAGATTTTATTTTCATAAAATGAATTTATAAATTAATATTATGATTTATTATAATGATAAGATAATTTTATGAGATGATATGTGATTTTTAAAAAGGATATATAATTGAACATAATATTAAAATTGACATTTTTTTTATATATGATGATTTTATTTATAAATTAAATTTCTTATATTTGGAAAAATATATTCATAAAATGTATCTCATTTTTTGAATCTACACATCAAAAAATGGTTAGGGTGAATTTTTAGTGAATAGTAAAATACTGTAAAATATGGTATTTAACATTATAAAATAAATACGTTATTTTTTAATTCATAGATGATGTGATCAACCATTAGTTCAAACCCACATATCCCTATTTACTATATATAGTCACAAGAATCAATACTGTTGATATTATTGAGAAAAATTAATAAACTAATGAATATAATTTTAAAAAACACCCCTAACCTCCCCTTATAAATACCACCCCTCACAACCCTTTATCGTCACACCTAATAAGCCTTTTATATTAAAAAAATTCTAAAAAATTACCTTCCAAATACTCTACCCCATGTCCTAGTTTTTTTGGTCTCCCATAAATCCAATTCTAAGTTCCTTAAAGAGTTTTAAAAGAGAGGACGTTTAAGAGGTAGTATTCTCAAACTATCTCTTTAAAATTCTTTTCTTCTTCTACCTTCTACTCACCTACATTATCTAACATACAGTGATAACTATAGTATCATATATATATATGGATGATACGATTATAATGAAATATATATCATCCATCATCTTCTCTTCTCTTATTATTCTAAAAATTAAATCATCATCTGTATTAGGTTGGTTAACCACCTCCATGGATGATGAGTTTTTTTTCCCAATACAACCTTCATGGCCGGTTTAAAGTAAAATAAATTTTTCTGAAAGTAACTAAATATGTATATTATATATTTTTACACTTTACAGGATGAGTATATAATCCTAATATTAAATAAAATAAAACTAGTTCTTCAATAAAACTGCCAAAATGAACTAACCAAATAACCTTAACATTTTTACTAAAAAATCACCCCTGTGTGAGAACACAAAATTATACTTGGGAATATTTGGATTTATATATGTATATTAATACCATTTTCATTAAATTTCATGAATTATATATCCATTTTACAAGAAAATAAATAATTAACCACAAGTGATCCGACCTGGGAACCATGAAACAAATGCCCCCAAAACTGTGAAATTAAGCTTTATACCTAATTGAAATGGTAATAAATAATCATAACAAAATTATAATGAATAAAATATAGTTGTAAAAAGTTCTTAATTAATTAATTAATTAATATAATTTTATTATTTAGGATATTAAGTAAATGTGTATAATAACTTTGGATCCTAATGTAAGGGATCCCTCCTAACCACCCTATTTCATTTAAGATAAATTTTCTATCTTTACCTCAATTTATATATCTATTATTCTTATTTAATTATTCTATATTTTTTATATTTGTCTCATACATATATACCTAGTGTAATTCATAATTACTTGATGGGGATATACATGTTTTAAAGGCACATTTCTTAATTTCATTCAGAAAGCTGATTAAAGGGAGCTTCTATATTTTTTTGTCTCCATTAAATCACCATTCAATGAAATGTTTTAAAACTTACATGTTTTATAAAAACAATTATTTTATATGTAAGAAAATTTTATATCACCTATGGTTTTATGGAAACTATAATGATCTTACCTTATTTAAAGACACTTTATCCTTTTTCCTAAAACCCCTCTTAAAATCAATACTTCCAAAATAATTTTTCTTCTCCTTTTTCTATATTTTCAATTAAATTGGTATTTATTTTCATTTAATATGATTATTTCTCACCAATTAAGTTCCAAGATTTATTTAATCCCTTATTTCCTGTAAACCATTACGATATACCCCAAGTTATGTTATAAAACATGATTATGAATCCCATTTCATTCTATGGGTGTAACGACTCTATTTTTCCAATATAACGATTTAAAGTATTTTAATGTTTGTTTTTAAATCCACAAGTAGAGTCATCGTGGGATTCCAATTCTCTAGGAGGCTTAGTTTTGATATAATAAACATATTAAAATTTTATATCACGTGTGAACAAGTTCTCTAAAATTATGGAATAACTCCCAAATTGAGTCTCAAATGGAATATATGATACAACCATTAAATATGGAATGAGGATTATACCTAAGAAAAACATAACATTCGTATCCTTTGAGAATTTTTTCAATAAAAAATTGTAGGCACAAATGGTAAAATAAATAAATATATTTATTTATTTATTATTTAATCTTCATAAACTAATCTCCCTCTATAAAATCCCACTTATGGAAAATACCACGGTTTATTTTTATAACCCCAAGGATTGAGAGAGGATTCATTATAGGATAGTTCATTTAAAACATCAACAAATCATCCTTTGGAAATCGGTGTGCCAATAGATCTTATGGTCTCTCCAATGACAACAACGTGAAATTGTTCTTCATCAGCAATCAATCCAATCTCAAGGTAGGGAAATTTTTTTATTTTGATAAATCCCATTTTTTATCCCATGTCGAATGTGAATCAATTAAACTAAGTAAATTTATTAATGGGTCAATGTTTGATTAATATTGTCATGTTATATTCATATAAATAGTAATTGTTGTTTCTTTATATTCCTTCTTTTGTTCATTTTTCACATTCCATGTGATTGAATAAAGGCCAACCTAAACAATGGTCAAAATTAGATCCTCACTATGTTTTTAGTGATTTTACCCCGAATTTATTTGTGTATCCATCATCAACATCATGTTCGGACATTTGTTAGAAAAATACCTAAAAACAAATCATTTCACATTCAAACTTCAGCACAATTAACCATATCTACAATTGGTGTTTAAGATTAAGGGCACGATCATGGAACAATGATGACTATGGGTGATTTTAGTGTCAGATCAAGTGTTTAAATTCCTATTTTTGGGTATTCTCAGGATGTGGCAAAACAATAGTTTTTTTAGCAGATTGGGGGGGGGGTCAAAATATGGTCATTGGTGATGAAAATGCTCGGTCAATTTTAGATTCAGATTCTATTGAGGGAATCATGGCTAGATCGAAGCCTTCAGAGGTGTGTGATGAAGATGTGTGAAGAGACTATGGGTGTAAGAAAAATCATGAATATATGACATTTAGTATGAAGAACACATTCAATATTTTACCATGGATGTGATAGCTAGGATTTTTAGTAAAAAATATATTTTATTCCATGTGATACCTACCACATGTCATGGTACTGATGACCAATGACTCAACATGTACCAATTTAGTAAAGGAACCTGACCCAGTACCTAAACATGACTAGGTATACAATCATAACTAGAGTACATGGGAATATCCTGGTACTCACACATGGCCATGTACATAGATATTTCCATGTACGCATGCATGGCTATAGTACACGGGCATAACCCAAGGTACACAAGCATGGGTTGTAGAACACGAGAATACATGAGGTAGGAAATACACATCATGTACTACTAGTAAACACTATTTAATTTCTCTTGGGTATTTTTAGGACCATGTTATCTTTAGTGTGGATTAGTTTTCTTAGGGTATGTTCCCTCACTCCATCCCCATGGGGTAGAGTGATGCATCATGTCTTGAGAATAAGATGTGATCCCCTATGTGGGATTAGTATTAGTTAGAGTTCAAGGAATCCATTTATGTGGACCTATGTGGGATCATCTATCATCATATTCTTATTTATATGGGGTTTTCTAGGAATTGACATGACCAACATACTTGGGCGTTGATCCCCAAATTAGAATATTTTTTCTAGACAGTGTCTAGTATATCCCACAAACACTGGGATAGATCCCCTATATTTGTAATTCTCTATTTATGTTATATTTCATACTTATTAATATAATTTCCCAATGATAATGACCTCTCAAATAATCTCTATCATCATTATTAGGCTCTTGGAGTTAGTTCTCTTGGACGAGTCTTACTTTGAAACCTCTAGCAGCATCCTAGAATGGTAGTGCAATTGTGACCTCTCTGGGAGACTTAGTGTTTATATTGAATATATATGGGTTAATATTATTATGTATCATATTCTGATTGGAATGCCTTTGTGATGATCAGTTAACTACTCTATTGATTCTTTATGTCTAATGATTTTGTTTTGTCCTACTAGGTATTTTTATAATCATCCATGTATGGTCTTTAACAACATATGTTGTGTCCTGTGTAGATTATAGGCCAATTAATGGGTAACTAGGTAGGCAAGGAGAAAATGGATTATGGTTGATCTAGAAAAACCATGGATTGTACCAGTTGTTTCATTGGTTATAGTCCCATTCTTTTAGCATGTTGTAATTCTTTTACAGTTTTGGTGGGATTTCATTTGGAACTTTATTCTTTTCAATGCTTTTTCATACACTAATTATGGTATATAGATTCATTCATGTATTCTGTATTGGTATTATTTTGATTAGTGTGCATCTAGTATCTTATGCATCTTCAGCAGGGAATTGTAACTATGGACTAGTATTTTTAGAGGTTCAATAACCTCCCATGATACTCCATGGATATGGTTTGAGATTAATTTTTTCAAACATGAAATTTATAGTGTAGTCTTTGTAGAGATTTATTGGATCTTGTGATAACTCTTTTCATTCCTACTTATTCTAGAGTTCTTGAAAATTCTCTGGTAGTGCAGTGCTTTATGGTTGAGTAGATTCCAACACATAGTGATATTAGTGGGAAAAAAAGATATGAGACTTCAGTAGTAGGTATCCAACAATATACATAGGAATCTGAGCATGTGAGATTCTTTAAGAGATAGTGTCAGGATAGGGGGTCTATAGTTTAGGTCTCTTAGGACTATTATGGTCAGTCAAAATATCGATAGTACCACTCTTGTGATGATTAAAGACATATCATGGACGATGTATGACCCACTGTATAGATGATAGAGAGGCAGTCAATGGGATACCTAGGAAGAGTAAGTGGTTCAAGCAAGGATTTCTGAAGGGTGGAGGATGTGAAAGGGGTGATGGAAGATTAGAATTAGGTTGTAGGTGATTTAATCTATTTCTTCCACCACCCCCAGGTGGTCCATGCCATGCTCGGGGAGTTTGTGGTCAAGGATGAGGAAAACTACAGACAATAGAGGCTTATGACCTAGAGGCCCCTGGTATGATTAGATGTATGATCTATATCTTCTATACTTTATTTGTAGTGTTGATATACTCAAGTGTGAGCCACTATTTTCTTACTACTTCAATTTTTTGATACCTAGATATTACAGTAGATCCTTAGGACCACCACTTATTTTTGGAGACTCTTAATAGATGAGATGTAGTGATCACACACTTTTGTCAATAATGTGACCTGACTCTTGAAGGAAAGAGTGCCCTTTGGGATCCCTTTTTAGCTGTGAAAATGTTACACCCAAAGATTTTTTGAAATACTTTTCTTCTAATTATGTTTTCATTGAATTATATAAAAAACTAATTTAATCATGCACTACACGCAACATAAATTTTAACTTTCTCCATGCGGAACACCGAGGTTATCCTGTGTTACACGCAACAATTAATTTCCTCGATGGATTACATAACATGTACGACTGATTTTTATTGAACAATAATATATCATTAAAATGTTATAATTTAATATAATAATATATAACATAAACATTAAATTAGTGGTTTTTAATAGTATTGACTAATTTATGGAAATATATAGTTTACATAATATAGTATTAATTCATAGGTTACCAATTAATTATAAAGGAATATGAAAGTTAATTGAATAAAAAAGGTAATATTATTATTTTAATGGTCCCAAAGGTATTTTACTTAATAAAATAAATTAATTACAATTAGTGAGTGATATTAATGTAATATATATGTTAAATATTCAACAAGATATTTTTTTCATCCAATAAATTGGAAAAACATAAGATAAGAACAAACCTAATTATATATTTATATAACCTATATTTTTTATAATGCTAGTTTTAACACCTTTTAATGGAGGAACAATTCTAAATACACTTTCTGGAGCTTTTATAGATTTAATATTTCTCAATAATCTTTATATTTTTATGATAAACTTAAAATTTTGGTTAGGATATGTTTTTGTATTTCTCTATAAGGGTTTATTTTTTAAGGAATAGTTAAAAATACTGGATTTTAATTCAAAACTGATTTTTAATTTAGTTTATTTATAAGGATAAATTCTATTTTAAATTATTTTAAAGTTTAATTATATGATAATTTTATAAATTAATCTAATTTAGGTCATTGTAACCAATTTCACATTAAAATTGGATATAAAAACATTGCAAATTTTCTATCACTTTTACTTCAAAACTAGTAGTGTCATCTCATCAGTGGGATTAATATTAAATTAATTTCTGACACTCCTATGATTGGAATTTTTAAAAATTGATTAAATATTTTAAATAATAATAATTTATAATTTATAATATTTTCCACTTAGTTTTTGTCCAAAATTATTAGTGAAATTAAGTAAAATTAATCACATCAGTTGAGGTAAAATTAAACTTAGCTAAAGACAGACCATAAATTTAAGACCCCAAATACATAAAAACTTTTCCAAAATCAATTTTGTGAAAATATTTGGACTTAATACTCCATTTTATCTACTTTAAATAATTATTGGATTCAATTTTAATATTAATAACATGGGTGGAATTCTCTCTTCAAATATTTTCAAGAGTGCCACTCCTTCCCAATAAAAGGCCTCCACCTATCCCTCTTATTCACACCTTTAAAACATCTTATGTTCGTCCAAGATCTTACCAATAAACTTCCCAACATACCTACCTTCCTCCTTGAATCCTCTATTTGGACATAATGTCTTCCAATGAATCCCTTTGGCACAAACCAAAAGCAGTTACCCAATTAAGAGGTAATGCGTTCTCCCAAACTCTTTTCATTTATTTTCTTTCTCCAATACCTCCAATATCTTTATTAGATTATTGTATAGAAATAAAAGTATCCTAAATATACTAGGATATTTTTATTCTAATCTTCTGCCTACACTTATACAAAAATCCATCTAATTGGTAATGATCATACTGTTTATGTATACGGTGAACTTTCGCCTCGCAAAACGATAATTGTTCAATTTTCCATACCACCTCTAATGGTGGAAATTATGATGGAAACCATATTTATATATATTATATATTATATTTATTATGTATTTTAATATTATTTATTCTTTTTAAAATAAATATCTTTTTTACTTTCCATTTGGTGTAAATTCGATAATTTCGTTTGAGGTAGTGTGGACTACTGCTGCCTTAAAGCGATGTGATTCATTCACACACTACATGGAATGTATTAAGGATGGGTTTAGTGAAATAATATGATATATATAACATTATAATTATAATTTAATGATATTATATAAATATATACTTATATTTCATTTTTTTTCTTTCTTTCAACATGACAATAAAAATGGAAACAACGTTCATGTGTACGTACATCTTATCATCTCCATGAACGGTGTATTCCAATTTTTACTTCTATATTATATAGATTATTATAAACAAATATATTGTATATAAATTATATTTATATAATATTTTAAATTCTGGAATCATGATATAATTATAAGGTCCAACTATACAACAAATTAATACACATGCAAAGAACAAAGAAAATATTATCAGAAATAAATCCTTAACATTTGATGGTTAACAGAAGGGAAATATAAGGTTTTAATAATACTATATATGGTATTATATATAATAATATAGTTATTTAAATGATTTATAATAAATTTATATTTATTATATAGGTGGTCAGAATGAGTACGATGATGGTCAAGTAACAAGGTATGGGGATTTCGTCTCGATTTTATTTTTAGAAGATACATGTTATGTTCTCCTTTATTTACTTTTTTTGTGTATTTACTACCCATTATTGTATACTATGAATATTATATTTAGATTTATGGATATTAAAATATTCTTTTTATGATATTTATTTCATGAATATTATGTCTGAAAAGTTACGAAATTAGTGAAATAATTTTTTCTCAATTTTCCTTCTTTGAGACTCATGTTTTTTTATGCACCTAAATTCTCTTTCCAAGTGTATATATTTTCATTTTACTTGTTAAATAATTAATTTAATTATTTTAATGATAGTTTAAGTTTCATAAAATTTTCTTTTCTTACATGGAGAGTATGATCACATGTTACCAAGTTATACGAGTTCACTAAGATAATATCATCGCTTATTAAGATTGCTTATGATTATGCTTACTTTGATTAAATATTATGATCCATATCTAAATAACATTAATAAATTTTATTTTCCTATTATTATTAATGATTTATCTATATATGTGTACCATTTCATCCACTCTTTGGTTCATAAGATAGTTACTAAATTGTTTTTAATAAATCCAGACATTACCCTCTCTTCGGTCGGAAATCTGTTTTCCAAAAAAACCATGTTTTCTAAAAAGGGATTACAAGAATATTTTACCATTATGATATAATATTTAAATGTATTTTTTACCCATTTTTTAATTTTTACCAATATTTTCAAAAAAATATTCTTATCGCTTTCCGATCAAGGAATTTTTCTAACCTTTTTACCATGAAAATGGAATGTTCTTTTTACCTCGTACTGCATGTATGGCTTTACCCACCATCATTTCTTTGAAGATTCATTTTAATTTTTAAAAGGTTAATTTTTAATAAAATGTTTTTTAAAAGTGATTTTCAATGAAAATTGTATTCAAAATGTTTTCAACCATCTTTTATAATTTTTCATGGAAAATTGTTTTCAAAATTTTGACAAGCCATATTTATATGTTATCAAAGTATTATAAAAGAAATGGTTTTCAAAAAAAAATTAAATATTATTTCATAATTTTTCAAGTAAAATGGTTTTCAAAAAAATTTCAAGCATCGTTAATATATTTTCAATTAAAATGTTTTTTTTAAATAATCAATATTTCTTTATAACTTTTCAAATTGTTTTCAAATCATTTTGAAGTATCTTTCATATGTTTTCAATTAAAAAAATTCCATACATTTTCAAGAAAATTTCAAATTATTTCAAGTAAAAAGGTTTTCAAAACATTTTCAAGATTTATTTATGATTTATCAAAGTATTTTCAAAGAAATGGTTTTAAAAAAATCAAGCTTATTTAATATGTTTTCCAGTAAAATGTTTTCTAAAACATTTTCAATATTTTTTTATTGGTTTTCAAGGTGTTTTAAAAGAAAAAGGTTTTTAAAATTTTTTTAAGATTGTTTTATAATTTTTCAAGGAAAAAGTTTTTAAATATTATTTCTATTATTATTTATATGTTTTCAAGGTATTTTATAAGTAAATTATTTTTAAATAGTTTTATGAATTAAAAATAATTTTTCATAGAAGAATAGATATTTTCCTCAAGAAACATTTTTGGAAAGATATATCAAAATTATTTTCCATTTAATATGACATATTTTTATGTTACTCATGCCCTTCTGGGAAATGTTCTAAAGGTTTCATTCATATCATTTCTATTAATGATTTATGATTAATGTCATGGTTTTTATGAAACCCATTTATATTTAATGGATTATATGTTTATGAAATTTTTTTCCCTTTCACTGGTTATGCTTTTGATGAAATGATTATGAAGCCCAACATTTTTCATAGGTTATGAAATAATTACATGTTTATAATACCCATTTCATTTCATGAGTTATTATATGATTATTTATGATCTTGTGGTACATTTATGTATGATTTTATTATGATATGGTTGAGACCTATATCGCCCTCCAATGCATTGGGTAAAGATTTATATCTCATGAGATATACTAAGATGGTCATGGTAATGAACCTTGACTACTGATATGGACATGTGAGTGAACCATGAATACAAATATGGTATGAATAGTTAAATCGTGCTACTAAGATGGCCATGGGAGTGAACCCATACTATTAAGATGGTCTTGGTAGTGATTCTTTGGATAATATGGAAATCATATTGTATATTTATGTGCCTTCCACAATACCATGTTGTATTCATATGTTATATTTTCATGGAATACGTTATTTAATTATTTATTATTCATGTATTATGAACTTCCAATATTTATTATGATATAAAATATTCATGGTATGATCTTCAAATGTTATGCTCATGTTTCATACCCTTTTATTATTTTTATTCTTATATATTTCCTTTATTTACCTTATACAGCATCTAAGATCACCCCATTCTTATGTTTCCTTTTCTCGGGTTATGAAGAAAGGTTTTAGTAGAAGTAAAAAAAGTGGAGATCTTTATCGGATATTTTGAAGATATTTTACTAGGATTGAAGATTTTGTTTCCAAGTTTCCAAAGAAACTAAACTATTGCAGTCCTCAAGAATGTATTTTTTTTAATGTATTGAGTATTCATCTAATACGATTTAATATTCATGTATGTTAATCCTAGGTAGATATAGTTGGTATTAAAGGAAAGGTTTATTAAAATATGTAAACTAGGATGTGACAACATTAGGTATATCCCTAGGTATATTTATAAAGATATTTCTAATGATAACCATAAGCATGAGTCAAAGTTTAGGAACATGTCCTAGAATTTAGGTAAAGGATAGAGTGAGTGGTTTCCAGGAAATACATCATTGTATGGATACTATAAGTGGATGTGGATCTGGAAAAAAATGTACCAAGGGGTAAAAACATTGATAATATGTTCCAGACCAGACTCGGGGTAATCTGGTACATGACAACCGGCCTTGCTGCACATATGGCTTGACACTCCCAGGGGATATTTTTTGTGAATTCACAAGCTCTTCAAAAAACATTAGGAAGTATTTAAATATAAGTTGGCTATGAAAAACCTTGGATGAACCTAGGGTGTTCTATATTAAGGATGGTTTCAGTATTTAGACATCCTACAAGTAATTATTTTCATAACTATGTGGTTTTATGCTAGGATAAGTAATGATCACACAATGATTTTGGATTAAGTTAGTGGAGAGAACTAGAAGTAACTATATTAACGTTGAATATGATTGAATATTTTTTACGATAATTCAAGTGGGATAAACATTGGAGTGAAAGATGTTGTGGTTATGCCTAATTAGTTTTCACAGAACATGATTAACAACGTGTACCTTAACCAACTCTTAGACTCATAATGGAAGAGAAAAAAGAATTTTGATAAGAGTTAGAGTAATAGAGACTATGGGGGAAAAAAGATTCGGTTTCATTTGTATCAAGAATGTTGAAATAATCACTTAAGTTAGTACCTTAGAGGAATAAAAAAAATTTTGACTATGTAAAAGAATAACAAAAAGCAAGTGACTGCAAGGGAAAAATGAAGAGTTAGGTTAATGAAATGGAGGGGAATATTGGACTCCCTAATATACCCTCTATGGTTAAGTGTTTTATGTGTGTCATAAATAGTCATTATAGAACTCAATGTACCAATAGGAAATATCCTAAAGATGTCCAGTAAGGTGTAACGAATAATGGTTACAGTGTTGATGATGAAGATACTTTAGATAAAATGTGAAAGGAAAGAGGTCTTGTGTAATAGGTTGAGTTATCCTTGATAATGGAATAAGGATGAGGAGGAATAATAAATGATTTTATATATTTTGATTCAAGAAGTAAGTTATATGAAAGGTTAAATATATAAGGATTGTTCAGTTTATGATTTTCTCTATGGATTTACAGGAACATGTTGAATGGTTCCAATGGAATTGAAATGTGATATAATGGAAAGGAAATTTCCATGGAAAATATGATTAAGGGAAATAAAACCCTTATTATGTTTTTTATGTTATAAAATTATTGGTCATATAAAGATATGGGTGCTATGAATAAGTAAATTGGATGGAACTTATTACCTTAGAACTAATTAAGGGATTATTGACATGTATTTTATGATATAATGTATGGAGTTTACAAATTCTTGGATTTATGGAATATATCTAGTAATCTACTGAATAAGGAATCATGAATATTTTCCAAAATTATTTATGATAATTCAGTTTGTTAGCATGTTCCAAGAAAATTTACCATGAGGGTATTGACATGTTTGGAATGTGACAACCAGGAGATACATTGTGATATATGGGGTATCGATGTTATGTTGATTTCATGAATCACTTTCTAATGTTTTAGATTTTAAACATTTAGAAGGGATATAATGTTAACCATTCATGAAATGTTTATGTTAAACTTATGAGGAAGTATTTATCCACTGAGTTGGTATTTAAAACCATGGTCAAATGGATATTTAGTGATTAACCATATTTCAAGGATGTCCATGTTATTTATTTTTAAAATCATATTAGTATTGTTTTATAAAACGAAATCATATATGTTGGGTAAAAACCAATAATTTCCAAAAAGGTTGTGGGATTTGAACCCATGATCAAAGGATGATAAGGGTTTCATGCCTACCACTGGCCTATGCGATGTATAGGTTAATGTATAATTTTTTTATCTAATAATTATTAATAATGAACCAGTAGAGTTACTTTTTATTCTTATATATTAGTGTAAAAACCATATTGATTTTTAATAATAGTTAGAGGCTAATAGTTGTACTTTTTCATTCTTTTATGGGATGTAAGATTTGTTAAAATTTTATTTTAGTACTTATGGCATCAATGTTAATTTCTGAACATCCATTACATGAAGTAATGGATGAATTAGAAATTGATAAAGGCACAACGAAAGAATGAATTTTTTTAAATAAATATACAAAGTAAGTCTCTTTCCTTAAATTCTTGTTCAATAAAATAATAACTCAAAATTAGTATAATGATCAAAATAAAATGTGTTATCCTTAAACCTTAATTTTGTTGAACCGGTGGCCTTTTAAATCAACACAGATTTATGAATTGGAGGCCCTAAACATTTCATTGATCATAAAATTATTTGTGATTGATGGCCTCAATCACTCCATATAAATATTTATTATTTTCCTCCATGAATAATATTTACTCCCAATTTATATTCTCCTATGTGGAAACTAGTTATATATTACTTTGGTTAACCGTTATGGTTCCAACATTACCTTTTTAAGGGAAGTTTTAGTATTCATTTTTATGATATGTATTTCTATGAATTAAAATTTTAAATATTAAAACTTTGATAAAATAGATAAAGGTTTAGGGTGAAATTTTTTTAAGGGGGTAGAATGTAACATCTTGAGATTTTTTGAATTATTATTTTCTGAATTAATTTAACCATTGTGATATTTTTCATTTCACAGAACATTGGATTTTTTTATTTTATATTAAATAAATATTTTTGAATTGTGTTAAAAAAACACCAAGTTAATAATTCACTAAACGTAACATAAATTTTATCTTTATCCACACAGAACACCGAGTTTATGTTGCATTACACACAACCATGAATTTCTTTGATCGATTGTGTAACATGCATGACCAATTTTTATCGAACAATAGTATATCGTTAAAAAGTTATTATTTAATATAAAAATACATAACCTAAATGTTAAATTATAGGTTATGAGTAGTATTAACTAAATTATGGAAATATATGGTCTACATAATATAATATGAATTCATAGTTTACTAATTAATTATAAATAAATATGATAGTTGATTGAATAAAGAAGTTAATATTATTATTTTTAAGGTCATAAAGATATTTTAACCTAATAAATTAAATTAATTTAAATTATTGCATCATATTAATGAAATATATATGTTATATATTCAATAAAATATTTGTGGTATTCAACTAATATATTGGATAGCCATAAGATAAGAACAAACCTAATTTTATACATAAAACCTATATTTTTTATAAATGTAGTTTTAATGCCTTTTAATGGAGAACCCATTTTAAATACAATTTTTGGAAATTTTATAGAATTAATATTTCAAAATAAAAGTTATATTTTTAATCCAAAAATATATATTAATTTTCTTTTAGGGTTCATTTTATAATGAATAGTTAAAAATACTGGATTTTAATTCAAAACATCTTTTTAATTTAATTTATTTATAAGGTTAAATTATATTTTATTTTGGTTTAAAATTTTAATTAGATAATAATTTTATCAATTAGTCCAATTTAGTTCATTGTAACAATGTTCACATTGAAATTGGATATAAAAACATGAAAAAATTGATCATTTTTACTTTAAAACCTCACAGTGTCGTCCCGTCAGTGGGGTTAATTTTAAATTAATTTTTTATACTTATATGATTTTAATTTGGAAAAATGGATTCTATATTTGGAATAAAAATAATTTATAATGTCTAATAATGTTAACATTGTTTTTTACCAAAATAATTAGTGAATGTAATTAAAATTAATCACATAGATTAAGGTAAAATTAACTTATCTAAGGACTAAACCTTAAATTTATGAACCAAAATGACTTATAAACTTGTCCAAAATCTATTGGTAGGCCCTATTTATACACTATAATAACTTTTATAAACTTTTTATCATTATTGTATCCACTTGCAACATGCAAAACGTGGGTGGAATTCTCTCTTCAAATATTTTACAAGAGTGTCACTCCTCATTCCCTATAAAAGGCCACCAACTCTCCCTCTTCTTCAAACATCTAAAAAAATTAGGTTAGGCCAAGATCTTCCCAATACACTTCCTCAAATACCTCCGTTACTTCTTGAAGCCTTCATTTGGAAAGAAAATCTTTATAAAAAAAATTCTCCCTATTACACACTTAAACAAGGTTTATTACATAAACCTGCACTTAAGACAACTATAAGGATTGAGAGGTATATTTTCTTGGTAAATTAGGAACATTACATAACAAATTATAACATAAAACTCAAAATCTTTACTAAAAAATTCTTTTCCATCACCGCAACATTCCTTCGTACTTAGCATTGCGTGGGATAACTTGGGGATATGCATAAAAAGGGTGAGCTTTAAACACCAGTAAGGGAGTAAACAAGGAATAACTTGAATAATATAGTAAATTTTAAGAAACATTCATATAAATGGAGTTCAAAAGAAACATTAACATAAATGCATGATATAGCATGATTATCATAACATGGAAATGTGGCAACAACATTTAACATTATATTACCATGAGCCAAGGATCATTTCGCATGGAGCATGAGTAAACCCTCATTGCACTTGATTTGAATGAGTAAACCCTCATTGTACTTTATGTATCATGATACTAATGTTTACCCAATTTATTGAAGTGCTATCATGGTGCACCATTCTTAATCATTTTATTTCATGCATAAGTCTGCCACAAAGATCATAAAACATGGATTCATTAAAAATCATCATTTATTTAATGATAAAGGAATTTTGAATTCATACATGAAACTATTTAATCAATAATTAAATGTTAATAAATTTTAATACCCTTGATATATAAATCGGCATGGTATTCACTACACAATGACTTTGGCTTGGAAAATCACATTTAAATTTCAGCAGTATAACTGCTTGACATAAGAATTCATAAAAATTGTTGATGAGATATAAAGGTGTGTATCATAATATGAATATAAAATTTATATTAAGGGGGTCATATATATATATATCCCAACATATGTAATGTAATTTAGATTCATAAAACAAAATAATTGCTTCAATGTAAATGAGAAGAGAGAAATTCCTTACGGAATTTCGGCATGGTAATGGGTCTACATGGGAGGTATTAATGAGAGAGAAATGGGTATCTCATCATTAAAAAATATGGATAGAATTATGGGGGAGGTGATAAATCATACCACAAAATTTTTAATTGAAAAATATGGTATAACAACATAATGAAATTTGGACAAAAAAGAGAAAGGAAGAAATCCCTTACTTGGAAGTGTGATCCCAATGGCTAGGGAGGGTCTTGAGAGAGGCTTATTATGAGCTTGGGGTGACTTATAATGATTTTAGATAAATTAGGTAAGAGTTTTGTAGATCTAAAAAAGGCTTTTAGTGAAGAGTAATTGATATCATTGGTGGTTTTGTATAGGAAAAGATATGGAATTCATTATTATTTAGGTTTTAGACACCACACATTAAACTAATCAAAACCACAAAACAACCCATGTATTTTTTTCAAGTTTTTTTCAAAATCGTATTGGAAAACATTATTTTATAATACAAATATCCTAAATTCTTAAAATATTAGGCTTACTTATGTGGATGTGAGTCACACTCTTAAGGAAATCAATTTAAAAAGTCAAAATGTTTTATAAGTCTTGGAGGGTCCACTAACGATTTTTAAAATAAATAAAACAAACCTAAAATAACATTATTTTAATGGTAAAACTTATATTAGCATAAAATTTCATTTATAGTATTCTATTACATCACTATTGGGTCATTATGATGTCATAAAACACATTATATAATTAAATGGTATTTAATTTTTACCCAAAAAATCAATTGTCTCATAAAATTAGGAAAAGTTCACAATTGGAAAATTTTTACATCTTGATTCCAAAAATAATATTAATTTTATGAAAATAATTTTCTAAATATTCGATTTTTCACTTTTAATATAAAAATTGACATTTATCAAAAATTCATCAGTTTTGATAAAAACGGTTTTCAAACCTTAATAAGAATCACGATTGTATTCATAAAAACTACACGATCATTTATATTTAATTAAAAGTAATTTATTAAAAATATTTTATTAAAATATTATTTAATTCAATAATCCATTAATTCATCAAAACAGATTTCTTAATTGAATATTAACTAAAAGTACTATTTGTTATTTAAAAAATATTTATAAAGTAACAATAATAAAATGAATGTGTATTATTTTTTCTATAAAAAAATAATACACATAATCCTAGTGCTAGGGTCTTGTTACATAACCCCTCATAAAACCAGTATAATACTGAAGTTTAATGTGTGCGATGGTGACAGACTCTTGGGGTGACTCGGATAACATCGCTCGGGTGGTAATCTCTATCACTTCTAGTTCTCCCATAGGCAGTTCCATTCGAGCTTAATGTGTCCAATCTCATATTGCGATGGGTAAAGAGTGAATGCCAATGATTCCACCTCCTTTCGGTGCTCTGACAAATGGGATTTGTACAGAGAAATTCTAATGGACGAGGCTATCACTTCATTTTCTTGAGTAAATTGGATTTGTCAAATCCCTATATTTATACTAATCAATTGTTCACTATTCAACAGATATATTAAAAACGGAAAAAATTATTAATGGTATTTTAAAATCCATAAAACCAAGGAAGTTCATATGTTATATAACCATTTTACATAATAATATATTTAATTAAATCAAGAGGAATATTCATTAATAAAATTTTGGGTCGTTATAATATTCCCCAATGAAGAAATTTCTTTCTCTAAATTTCATTTTCCCATAATAAAATAGATGAGGGTAACTTCTCTTCCTCACTTCCTCTAATTCCCACATTTCCTCTTCAAACTTATGGTTTTTTCACAACACCTTGACGATGGGCATTGTCTTATTTCGTAGAAATCTTTCCCTATGATCTAAGATCATCACTGGATTCTCTTCATATGAGAGGAAATTATCCAATGATACCACCTCTAGATTCAATAAATGTAATGGGTTAGGTATGTACTTCCTCAATAGTGATACATGAAATACATAATGTACTTGATATTGGTTCGATGGGAGTGCTAGTCGATAGGTCGTGCTCTAATGCAATCAAGGATCTCAAAATGTCCAATATACCTTGGACTAAGCTTTACCTTCTTCTCAAATCTCATAACCCACTTCCATAGTGGTATGTGGAGGAATACCATGTCTCTGAAATCAAACTCTAGGTCTCGTTGACGATTATCTACATAGCTCTTTTACCGACATTGAGCTGCATTAATGTGTTGTTGGATGGTCTTAACCTTCTCCACCATTTCTTTGACCATTTCTAGACCTAGGAGTTTTCACTCCCTAACTTCATCCCAACATGTCAGTGTTCTGCACCTATTCCCATATTGGGCTTCATAAGGATCCATTTGGATGGTTGAGGGAAAACTGTTGTTGTAAGAGAACTCAACTAGAGGGATATGTCGACCCCATCCTCTTTTTAAGTCCATTGAGCATTCCCTCAACATGTCCTTGAGTGTTTGGATAGTCCACTCAGATTGGCCGTTAGTATGAGGATGATATGTTGTACTAACTTTCATCTCAATATCTAGATCATGTTGAATAATCTTCCAAAACTTAGAGGAGAATCTTGGTTCTTGATCGGATACAATCGATATTGGTACTCCATTCACCCTTACCACATCTCTGATGTATATCTATGCCACCTGATCCATTGATAAATCCTCTCGAATTTTAATGAAGTGTTCATTCTTTATAAGATGATCCACAACAACCCAGATATCATTATTCCCTTTGGTTGTCTTCAGAAGTCTAGTGACAATGTCTTTGGTGATGTTCACCCATTTCTATGCTGGTATGGGTAATGGTTGCATCATCCCCTTAGACTTCTTCCTCTCAGCATTCACTTTCTAAAATACCAGGAACATTGGTGTATACTCAAAGATATCATTATTCATGTTATCCCCCTAATAAAAATCTCAAATATATCAATACATCTTTTTGTTTCCTGGGGTAATGGAGAAATTATATCTATTGTCATAATCCAAGAGTTCTTTCTTTAACTTTTTATTTCATGGAACACATAGTCTTGACCAAAATCTCACAATTCATTCTTCATTATTGTTTCACTCTAAGAATTTCTATTTTCTGATAGTTTCCAATTTCTTTTGAATTCCCACATCATCTTTTTAGTATCCTTTAACCATTCCAAAATATATGGTTGAGAAATAATTTTTGAAAGGATTGATGATGTTCCCTTCTTTATTATTCTCATGTCCACCTTCATTAAATCTATAAATATTGGATCCTTTTCAATTCTCATAAATGATAGAATTTTTGGGTCCTTACTACTTAGATCATCCTTCGCCTTGTTCCCTTTACCAAGGTGGTAATGGATTGACAAGTCATAGTCTTTGATCAGATTTAACCATCATTGTTGGATCATTTTCAGCTCTTTCTATGTGAATATATAATTGAGGATTTTTTTATCTGTATATATTTTCCACTTCTCCCCAAATAAGTAATGTTGCAAAATTTTTAAAGTAAACATTATTCCATCCAACTCTAGATCGTTTTTTGGATATTTTTTCTCATTATCTTTCAATTTCCTTGAATCATAGGCAATGAATTTGTTATTTTGAATCAACACACATCTAAGGATCTTCTTCTGAGAATCACTAAATACCACAAAATGATCTTCACTTGTGGGTAGTGCAAGAACAGGCACAGTGATGATCCGCCTTTTAAACTATTTAAAGAACTGTTCACATTTATTATTCCATTCAAACTTTACTCTCTTCCAATTTATCTTGGTAAGAGGGTTTTACAATTGTGAGAAATTTCTCACAAATCAAAGATAATATCCACATAACTTCCGGAAGCTACGAATATTCGTTACCGATGCTGGCCTCGACCATCCCTCAATTTCAACTGTCAAAGATGGATCCATATATATCCCATTTCTTGTGATGATATGACCCAATAATAAGACCTCCTTCAACCAGAACTCACACTTGATGTAATTTTTATAGAGATTCTCCATTCACAAGGTCTCTAGTACAGTGCTTAGATGCTCCTCATGCTCCTCCTTGGTTTTGGAGTATATTAGAATATCATCAATAAAGACTACCACAAATTTATTGAGGTAATAGATAAAGACTCTATTAATCAACTCCATGAATATATCTAGAGTATTAGTGAGTCTGAAAGTAATTAATATTAATTCATAGTTCTCATACCTTGTACAAAAAGTAGTCTTGGGGATATCCTCCTTCTTCACCCTTACTTGGTAATATCCCAACCAAAAATCCACCTTGGAGAAGTATTGTTCTCCATGTATTTGATCGAACAGGTCATCAATTTGTGGAAGAGTTTACTTGTTCTTTATCATGATTTTTTTGATCTCATGATAATCAATGCAAACGTGCATTTACCCATCCTTCTTCTTGATAAAGAGGACTGGTTCACCCTATGGTGAATCACTTGGGCGTATAAACCCTTTACCCAGATTCTTATGTAGTTGTTTTTTCAGATCCTCGTGCTCCACAATAGCTACTCTATATGGAGTCTTGGATATTGGAAATTCCCCAGGTATAAGATCATTTGAGAATTCAACATCTCTTCAAGGAGGAAGACTAGGAAATTCCTCAGGAAACACTTTAGTGGATTCCTTCATAGTAGGTATGTCTTCAAGGATGGTTTCTTCCTTAGACATAATCATTTGATCTAGATACGCATTCTCATAGGGAAATAATATCCACGCTTGAGATGATGTTATTAAGGAAGATTCATCCTCCTCATCTCACTTGTATAGAATCAGGGGTCACTTCGCCATATGGAGAGTGATTTCCCTCTCACAGCAATTTATGTTGGATCTATATAGGGAAATACAATCCATGCCAGGAATTGCATCAAATTCCACCAGAGGGAGTATGACAAGGTTCCCTAGTAAGTTCAATCCACAAAATATGATAGGGGAGGTGTCATATTCATGGGATGCAATGATTGACCCATTTTTCATTCTCACTGACATCATTACCTCAATGATTTGTGGTGATGTTGGGATTGTTCTACTAAACATTTAAGTTATAAAATAATACGTAGAACTAGAATCAAAATGTATGTTCACTATTCTTGAATAAATAACTAGAGTACCTATCACCACTTATTTTTCAGGGTTTGCATCGGCGGTAGTGATGGAAAAATCACTCCCTTGCTGCCTTGGAGGTTGTTGGATGCCTCCAAAAATTCTTTTCTTAGGGAACTAGTTTTCAAATTTCCCTAGTTATTTGTAGTGGAAGAAATGAACCAATCATTGAGTATTTAACGAATTTTTCCTCTCCTCTGTCGTAGCCATGGGTTTTTCTTGTCGGCATTTAATATCTAGGTGCCCTTCTCTTCCACACCTAAATCATTTTCTCATCCCCTTCAGGCAATTTTTGAGGTGATTGTTTCCACACCTTTGGAAAGTGGGGTGATGGATTTTATTAGCACTGTTTGATTTATCCATCGGACCACCAGAATTAAATTCTACCTTACACTTCTTATCCCCATAATACACTTGAGATTCACTGATCCCCATTTAGAGTTTGAAGTTCCAATGGACAATTACTACATAGATCTTGAAGTCACGGATAAGTAGGGCTTTCCATAGGCTAGGTTTTTTCCCACCAAAGAAGAGGTCAACCTTGAATTTGGGGGTAACCACATAGTCAGAGGAATATCATGAAAGACTTGTGAATTTTTCCTCATACGCTTCAAAGGATTTGTCATCTTTTCTCTTAAGGGCAAGGAAGTGTCTTTCCATCATACGTTGGAGGTTGTGAGAAAAATATTTGTTGAAAAACATTTTCTGGAAATCCTTCCATTCCAGTACCTTTATCTCCTTATTAGGTTTTTATTTTTTATCAATGATCACCATTTACCAAATTCACCCTTTATATTATAAGCATCTAAAAGTACGTTCACTTGTTTAGAACATTGAAGGATGGAGAAGATCTTGCCAATGGATTTGATCGATTGTTTGGCAAGAGAGGTATCAAATAATCCACTCAAAGTAGGAGACATTTGTCTCATGAAGCTCTCAGTTGTGACTTTTTCATTCTTAGGGGGGTTGAATTTTCCACTTGACCCATGATTCTATTAAAAATATGAGTTAAATGAGAGAGTATCGTGACAATGTTCGTGATTCATGCTCCCATATTATTGGGCATCTCATTAGAACAACCATCACATTGATCTTTACATCAGTTGTTATCCTGAGTCCTCCATTTACTGGACATTGTCTAGAATAAAATAAAAGTTATGGGTAACACATAAAGGGTGATCCAAAGACAAAAACGGGTGAATTATAAATTACTTTTATTTACTTAACTTATGAACTTATAGGATTCAATCTATGTTTTCCTTGATCTACTTCCAAACATATATTCTTAGGGAAATTTTTTATTCCCTTAATAATTATTCATACTAAGATAATGAATTTACCAAATTATATCCCCTGGAAGTTTCACAACCAAGAGTTCATCAAGTCCTATTTTCATGCACCAGTTCCCATTCGAGTCTAGTTCAAAGCGGTGTTTTTAGGTTTTACCCAAAGACACATCTGTTTCAGAGCTTCCTCAACCTGCTCGTATCCAAACAGATATGTATTTTCATGAAAAAACACTTACACAATACTAACCAAAATTTCGGTATCTTCTTATTATTCTTAGTCTTACCCTTAAGGCTTTCACTAGGGTTTTCTAATCCAAATCCCAAAAATAACTAAATTTATCCTCTGATACCAACTATAACAACCCTACTCTTTATTGCAAACTCAAACATGATTTATTACATAAACATGCACTTAATACATCTTTTATGATCAAGTGGTATAGTTTATTGTGAAATTAGGAACATTACATAACAAATTAGAATATAAAACACAACATATTTATTGAAAACATATTTTACATGACGACAACATTCCTTCATACTTATCATTGAATTGGATAACCTAAGGACATGCATAAGAAAATGGTGAGCTATAAATCCCAATAAGGGAGAAAAAAATTCATATCGTGAAGAATAAAGTACATGTTAGGAAAT
This sequence comes from Viscum album, assembly GCA_963277665.1. NCBI lineage: Eukaryota > Viridiplantae > Streptophyta > Magnoliopsida > Santalales > Viscaceae > Viscum > Viscum album. The sequence goes on from OY728126.1 coordinate 1,960,434,562, forward strand.
AGGAAAATCAATGGAGCACAAAATAAATATGAACATAATGGCATGATATAGCATGATTATCATAACATGGAAATGTGGAAACTACATTTAACATGATATTAGCATGAGCTGAGGCTCATTGCACATGGAGCATGAGTAAACCCTAATTGAACATGCTTATCATGAGTAAATTATAATTTAGATAGATGTTTCATTATATTAATCTTTACCCAAATCATTGGAACACTATCAGGGCACACACTTCTTAATCATTTCATTTCCTGTATTAGTCTGCCACCAAGATCATACAACATTAATTCATTAAAAATAATCACTTATTCCACGATAAAGGAAGGTGGAATTCATACATGAAACTATTTAATCAATAAGTAAATGTGCATAAATTTGAATACAATTGATAGAGAAATGGGTGTGGTATTCACTACACAATGACTTTTTCTTGGAATATCGCAGTGTAATCTCAGCAGCATAACGACGTGACATAAGAATTCATAAAAAAAAATTATGAGAGATAAAGGTGTTTCTCATAATATTTACATGAAATGTATAGAAAGGGTTTCATATAGATACATTTCCCAACATATGTAATTTAATTTAGATTCATAATACAAAATAATTTCTTGAATGTAAATGAGAGGAGAGAAATTCCCTATAGAATTTCAGTATGGTAATGAGTGCACATGGGAGGCATTAATGAGAGATAAAGGGGTACCTCATAATTTAAAAATAAGTACATAATTATGGGGTAGGGTTGAAATCATACCCCAACATTTTTAATTTAAAAAATTTTATAACAACATAATGAAATATGGACAAAAATGAGAAAGGAATAAATCTCGTACATTAAATTATGATCCCAATGGCTTGTGAGGGGATTGAAAGAGGATTATTGGGAGGTTGGTAATACTTAAGAGGATTATATAGTGATTAGGGATGGTGTTTTTTTAGCTAAAAAGGATTTTATTGAAGAGTAAGTGGAAGCATGGGTGGGTTTATATAGGAAAAGATAGAATTCTTTATTATTTAGGTTTTGGACACCACACATTAAACAAATCAAAACCACAACCAAACCAATGGTTTTTCCCCATGTTTTTTCCAAAGGGTATTGGAAAAAAATATTTTACAATTACAATGCCCTAACATCTTAAAATATTATGTTTTCTTATCTGGAGGTGAGTCACACACTCATGGAAATCAATTTAGAAAGTTAAAATGTTTTATAAGTCTTGGAGGGTCCACTAAAGCTTTGTAAAATAAATAAAACAAACGTAAAATAACATTATTTTAATGGTAAAACAAATATATTGTCCTAAAATATCATTTATAATATTTTATTACATCACTATTGGGTCATTATGATGTCATAAAACACAATATATAATTAAATGGTACTTAATTTTTATCCAAACAATTGAATGTATTGGAAAATTATAAACAATTTACTGTTGGATAATTTCGAAATCCTAGTTCCCAAAATAATATTTATTTTATCTAAATAATTTTATAAATATATGATTTTTTACTTTTAAAATAAAAACCGACATTTATCTAAAATTTATGGGTTTTGATAAAAATGGCATTCAAACCCTAATAAAAATCATGATTGTATTCATAAAAAATTTATGATCATTTATATTCAATAATAACTAATTTAGTAATAATATTTTATTAAAATATTATTTAATTAAAAAATCCATTATTTCATCAAAATAGATTTCTGAATTAAATATTAAATAATAGTACTATTTGTGATTTAAAAACTATTTACAAAGTAACAATAATAAAATTAATGTATATTATATATTCTATAAAAAAGTAATACACATAATCATTGTGATAGGGTATTATTACATAACCCATTATAACACCTGCATAAGACCAAAGGGTAATGTGTTCGATGGTGAAAGGCTCTTGGGGTGGCTCAGATAACATCATTCGGGTGGTAATCTCTATCAACTTTCACTTCTCCCGTAGGCAGTTCTGTTCGAGCTAAACGTGTTGAAACTAGTCTTGGGCTTGGTCAAGAGCGATGCCCAATGATGCCACCTCCTTCACAATATCTGAAAAATGGGCTTTGTACAGAGAAATTCTACAGGACGTGGCCATCACTTCCTTTGTCTGAGTAAATTATATTTTTCAAATCCCTATATTTATACCAATCAATTGATCACTATTCAATGGCAATATTGACAACAATAATAATTCTTAATGGTATTTTTAAATCCATAAAACCAAGGTATTTAATATTCTATATAACCATTTTACATATTAATATATTTAATTAGATCAAGTATAATTTTCATTAATAAAATTTTGGGTCATTATTGTCTTCCAAGGAAGTCTTTTGGCACAGACCAAAAGCAGTTACTTGATCAATAGGTAACGCCTTCTCTCAAACTCCTTTATTTTATTTTCCTTCTCCAATCCCTCTGCACTCTTTATTACATGATTTTTTAACAACACCATTATACTCAATATAATATTATATTTTATTCTACTGTTTCTACATACACATACACACACCTCTATCTAATGGGTAACGAATATATTGTTTATATGTACGACAAACTTCATCCTCACAAAACAGTGATTGTTCAATTTTCCTTACTGCCTCTCATGGTGGATACTATGATGGAAAATATATTTATATATTATATATTATTTTTGTTTTTTGTTTTTAGTTTATTTATTCTTTTTATAAAATTTATCATTTTACTTTCCATTTGTTGTAAATACGATAGTTTTGTTTTAGGAAGTGTGGATTATCGCCCCCTTAGAGTGAGGTGATTTGTTCACACACTACATGGACTGTATTAATAATGGGTTTAGTAAACTTATATGTTATATATAACATTATAATTCTACTTTAATTATATATATATATATATATTTCATTTTTAGTCTATCTTTCAATATGACAATAAAAACAGAAATAGCGTTCTTGTGTACATACGACTTACTGTCTCCATGAATGGTGTATTTAATTTCATACTTATATATTATATAGATTATTATAATAAAAATATACAATATATATTATATTTATTTTATGGTTTATATTCAGGAACCATGATATAATTATAAGGACCAACGATACAACAAATAAAGATACAAGCGAAGAACAAAGTGAATATTATTCAAAGTGAAACCCTAACATAGGACGGTTAAAAATTGGGTAATATAAGGTTATAATAAAACCATATATGGTATTATATATAATAATATAATTCTTTAAAATATTAATAATATATTTATATTTATTATACATTTGGTTTGAATGACTACAACAAGGTTCAAGAAACAAGGTAACATGGTTTCATCTCACTTTTTATTTCCGTGAGATACATGTTATGCTTTCCACTCATTCCTTTTGTGTGGTGTATTCACACAACATGATTTTATTTTATGTATCTTATAATTAAATTTATGGTTATTAACATATCCATTATATGATCATTCTTTAATAGGGATAATATTTCAAAAGTTACCAAATTAGTGAAATAGTATTGTATCGATTTGCCTTCGTTGAGACTCGGGTCTTGTTATGCACCTAAATTCTCTTTCAAGGTGTATATAATTCCATTTTACATGTTATATAATGAGTTAAATTATTTTAATGATATTTTTAGTTTCATGAAATTTTCATTTCTTTTATGGAGAGTATGATCCCATATTACTATGTTACAAGAGTTCATTGCGATAATCTCATCACTTTTAAAGATTATTTATGTTTATGATTACTTTGATGAAATATTATGACCCATATCTCACGAAAATTCATCAATTTTCTTCTCATATGGTTATTAATGACATATTCATATATTAGTACCATTTATTCAACTATTTGGTTCATAATATTGTTAAGAAAATGTTTTTAAGAATGACTGACTTTCCCCTATCTTCGGTCAGAAATCTATCTTCCCTGAAAACCATGTTTTCTAAAAACAGTATCCATGAATATTGGTCCATTATCCTATAATCTTAAAAATACATTTTTACCCTTTCTGTCATTTACTAATCATTTCAAAGTAATATTTTTGTTTCTTTTTTAACAAGAAATTTTTATAACCATTTTACCATGTGATTAGCCACTAAATGAGGCTAATATTCATTGTTAATATATATAATATTCATATTATTTATTATTCATGAACACTATTTTAGTTCATTTTACACTTTGAACATCATTTCATATTATGATTGTAATACCTTCTTAAAATGCGCTATTATGTGGTACATTTTTGAACATCATTTAAAGTAACTAATGATTAATCTGATTTTAAGGAATATAATTATACATATTTTAATTTTGAATTTTTTTAAATTTATATAAACTTAAATATTAACATTTTTTATTCAGGGATCAATGGATAATTCATGGAGGATGATGGAGATATTTGGCAATGAAAGGAAGCAATTATGGAGAAGGCAGATTGGAAACTATCCCATTGATGAGACTGTGGGGACCATCATACATGCCCAATGAATCCCAAATTTTGTTAGATGATAGAAGAAATATTTAGGAACAAATAACTTTTCATGAGATTATGCTAATTGGGCCTCTATAGTAGTCATTAAGGCGGCCCAAGTTAGAGATACAATTCTGGGCCAGATCCTGCGTCCCAGAAAAACATCCCACTAATCTGATCGTATCTCCGAATATACAACTCCAACATAGCCCAAATTTTACAGGCAATTAGGAGATATCTGGGGATACATTTTATTATTCTATGTCCCACTCTGATTCATCCATCTAGAAGGTAATCAAAGCGCGTCTGTTTGGTGGATGAAAGATGGCTGCCACCTCAGGTCAAATGTGGAAAAGTCTAAGTTCCATAAGCTTTCCACCACCCTAGGCCTACCATAATCAAGTGGGATGCTTTGTACTGTTTGAGGCTCGACCCAAGGCTTAAAAAATGCATATTTAAGGTAATGGTGGTTGAGGAGTTGATAATATTTGAGCTTTTTTTCATCTTAATGTTATGCTGCCAATTTCTCTTTGTAATGTTCTTCCTTCACATGTAAGTTGTTTTAATTCATCCCTGTTTATTAATAAAAGTTCTTCTTCTCTTATTATTCTTTTCTTCTACTTATCACTTTGGTACCGTTGGTTCAAGGTGTGAACTTGTTCATACCAAACCTTGTGAGATTATCACACAACGGTGGAGTGTTTGTTATTTTGTTGCGTTTTTTTTACTTCTCCATTTCCTCCCTCATGAGTCTACTTTCCGCTTCCATTGAAACCATAGAATCAATGGAGGGATAACCCACTTATGGGATGATCCAAGGTAGTAGAAAGGGGATGGATTGGATGTTATTTATCACCTCATTAATTTATAATCACTTCTTTAATTGAGATTTTTATTTGATTATTTTTAAACTCCATCGTCCTTGTTGAATTTAAGGCCACACACTTCATGTGCTAATACGAACCATTACCTTGAAGTGCTCAAAACATTGATCCTTCAAGTGTATAGGTGATTAGTATTAAAGGTTGTAAGCATTAAACCAGTAAGTTATGATGTTGTTTTATCTCCTTAAATGAACCCATCTCAAATTTAAGAAATTGAAATCATTAAAAAGAAAATACGTCCAATCCACCCCGAGCGATAACCTAGGATCAAATCATTATTTTAAATTGAATTCACTTAAATCTGTTAGTTATACTTTAAAACCATATAAAATCAACCCAATTTGGCCACTTCATACCCAAAAATAGTCCATAGAATGTACGTGTCTATAGGTTTCTTCTTAGGTCTATGAGGATACGATAACCCAAGCTAAACTACAAGGACCGTCTTACCTTATTCTCTTGGGTAAATTTGAGCGAGAATCACCATGAAAAAGGAATGTTCTTTTTACCTCTTAGGGCATGTATGGATTTACCCGCCGTCATTTCTTTTAATATTACTTTTAATTTTTTAATGTTTTATTTTTAATAAGAAAATATTAAAAGATATTTTCATGGAAATTTTTTTTCAAAATGTTTTCAAGCTTCTTTTATATGTTTTTAAGGAAAATTTTCTTTGAACTATTTTCAATCCATATTTATATGTTTTCAAAGTATTTTTAAAGAAATATTTTTCAAAAAAATCAAGATTATTTAATATGTTTTTAAGTAAAAATATTTTCAAAAAATTTTAAATCATATTTCATATGTTTTAAATTAAAAATTCTTTAAAAACATTTTATAGATTTCTTTAAAAGTTTTCAAAGTATTTTCAATGAAATAGTTTTCAAAAAAATTCAAGAAACATTCATATGTTTTCAAGTAAAAATATTTTCAAAAAAATTTCAAGCATCTTTCATATGTTTTAAAGTAAAAAAAAATTCAATATTTTTTTATAAGTTTTCAATGTATTTTGAATGAAATGGTTTTTGATGAATTTTCAAGATTTTTTCATTTGTTTTCCAGTAAATTGGTTTTCAAAACATTTTCAATCTTTCTTTATTGTGTTTTAAAAAGTTTTAAAAGAAAAGGTATTTTAAATGTTTTTGAAGCTTATTTTATAAGCTTCAAAGTAAAAATATTTTCAAAAATATTTCAATTCTTCATTAAAAAAATTCAAGTTATTTTATAAGAAAATTATTTTCAAAATGGTTTTATGTATTAAAAATCATATTTCAAAAAAGAAAGGATATTTTCCTCAGGAAAAGTTTTTGAAAATAAATTTTAAAATAATTTTCCATATAATATGAAATATGTTGATGTTACTCATTCCACTCTATGAAGTAATATAAATGTTCCATTGATATTCTTTCTATGAATGGGTTATGATTAATGCCATGGTCTTTATGAAACCAGTTTCTCTTTCCAAGAATAAATGTTATTGAAATCTATTTCTCTATCGTGGGTTATGCTTTTGATGAAATTATTATGAAAACTATTATTTTTTAATAGGTTATGATATGATTGCATTTTTATAATTTATATTTCAATTCATGGGTTATAATATGATTGTTTATTATCTTATGGAACATATATATATGATTTCATTATGAGATGGGTGAGACCTATATATCCCTCCAACACATTGGATAAAGATTTATATCTCATGAGATAGACTAATATGGTCTTCGAAATGAACCTTGACTAATAAGATGGTCATAGGAGTGAACCATGACTACCAAGATGGTATGAGGAGTGAACTCATGATACTTATATAGCCATGGGAGTGAACCATGACTACCAAGATGGTATGGGGAGTGAACCCAAACTACCAAGATGGTCTTGGTAGTTATGACTTGGTTACTTTGGAAATCATATTATATGCTTATGTATCTACCAAAATTACATGTTTTATTCATATGTCATAGTTTCATGGTTTATGTACATTATTTATTTATGATTCATGTCTTATGAACTACCAATATTTATTATGATCTCTAATATACAAGGTATTATCTTCAAATTTTTTGATGATGTTCCATACCCTTTTGTTAAAGTTATGCCTACACATTTCATTTATTTACCTTACTAATCATCTGATCTCATCCCTTTCTTATGTTTATTTTCCATAGGTTATGATGAAAGGTTTTAGGGATAAGTAATAAAGGTGGAGATTTTTATTGGAGATGTTGAAGATCATTCTCCAGGATAGAAGATATTTTTCCAAGTTTCCAAATACTCTAAACTATGACAATGCTTGTCCATATATTTTTTGTAATGTGATGATTATTCATCTAAAATGATGTAATTTCCATGTATGTTAAGAATTGGTCACTATATATAAGGCCTTATGATTTCATACAAGGTATGTACTGGCTATACATAGTTCATACATAGATTGATTGTTTCAAGTTGAGGATGCGGTGATTCCACATAGATGGGATGTGGTTTTCATTATTTAGTGAGAAAGAAACCTAGGAAGACTAGGTTAGGCCTACACGTAGGAGGATATATTTGATTACTAAAAAATGGTATGTATGATCCTTGGAGTAGTATATTTTATGAGCCATCCATTTTCTATAGTGGTGGCGGAGTATTTGGACATCTTTTATGGGTAAATCTCAGAATTACCTCCCCACTATAAGATATAATTAATCATTGAATGACACATAGGGAATGAACCGATATCTAATACTGCATATCAGATGGCTCCCATAGAGCTTCATGATCTGAAGGTGCAGTTGGGGGATTTACAAAGGAAAGACTTTGACAGACCCAGTGTTTCCCCCTAGGCAGCACTAGATTTGTTTTTCAAGAATGTGGATGAGTTCATGAGGTTAATTACATATTTACATTTTCTAAACTAGGTAACCATGAAGAATATGTATCCATTATTGAGTATTGATGAACAATTTAACTAGATAAAGGGGGTGAGGTGGATCTCAAAGATTAACCTATGGTCGGGCTATCACCAGCTTTATGTTCAGGATGAGGATATACCTAATAGGATATTATAATGTCTATACGGTCACTATGAGTATTTGGTGATTCATTTCATCATGAAATAAAACCCTATTAGTTTTCATGGAACTCATGAACCAAATATTTATCCCTTCATATTTCTTTCCATGGTAGTCTTCATCGATGGTATCCTTGTGTACTTGGTATCAAAGGAGGACTGTATAAGGCACATGAGGATGGTCCTGTAGATACTCTAAAAGGACCATCTTTATGGGAATCTCTATAACTATTAAGATCTTGATTTTATATGTCCACTTACTAGATAATGTCATCTCATGTGAGGGTGTAGCAATTGGTCCAGTAAAGGTTGAGGCATTTCTAGCTTCGGAGACACCCAATAGGATGACTGAGGTACAAATATTCCTTAGGTTGGGAAGATAATATTGGATATTTTTATCTGATTTCCCTAGGATTGAGGCACCCTTCAGTGATTTTAACCAATGGGGAACACTTTCATGTAGAAAAAGAGGTGCCAATTGAATTTTTCGGAGCTAAAGCAGAGGTAGAAAATAACCCCTATCTTGATACTATCATAGGTGGGTGTTGATTATGTAGTATTCTTCAATACCTCTAAAACAAGTCTTGGATGTGTTTTGATATAGAGGTATGAAGTGATCACCTATGGTTCCTAGATGTTGATGTCCCATGAGAAGAACTACATGCCCCAAGATTTGGAGCTGGTAGTGGTGGTATTTTCCCTGAAGATGTGGTAACACTACCATATGGGTGAGTATTTTATCATGTATTTCAACCAAATTAGTCTAAACAAGATATTATCATAGAAGGATCTCCACTTTAGATGAATTTAGTGGCTACAATTAATCTTTTATTGTGAATTTGAGATATTCTATACACCCAAGATGGATAATATGGTGGTATATTCTCCTATCAAGAGATCTTGTTCACAATTATTTAGCAACTAATCATAGTAGTTGGCCTCATTTTAGTTTTCCTTAGTGGGAATGGAGGGTGTATCTTATCTCCAATAAATGGTTATTACCTTTTTTCTTCTACAGTGAGTTAGGGAGGCTCATCTTAGAGATACAAGTTGTGAGACCTTGTGTGTTCAGATATACACTGGATGTAATCCTGGTAGATTTTACAAATATACGGTGTACATCATCCTTTTCCAATGATGTAATATTTTACCTCAGACGTTATAGTAGGAGGTTTTGAGATATTTTAACACATCCCATTTAGTGGCACATCTATGTGTGAAGAAGATTTATCAGAAACTTCAATGTCAGTTCTATTGGTCAAGAATAAAAAAGTGTGTAGCAGAGTTCTTCTCATAATGCATCGCTTCTCAATAGGTGAAGGTTGAGCACCAAGTTCTAGTGGGTTTATCCCAATCCCTTTTAGTGGAGTGAATGTCGAATGTTATCTCTATGTACTTCATGATGGGACTCCCATGATCATCTAGAAGACATGATTCCATATGGGTGATCATAGACTGACTCAGCAAGTCAGCCCAATTCATATCCATCTAAGAGAAACATTTTATAGAGATATTGGGATGAATTTATGTGTATGGTATATTCTGTCTTCACGGAGTTCTATCAATGATCATTTTATACCATGATGTTTTCTTCACATCGCAATTATATAGTGGATTGTAGGTGGATTTTATGAGTAAGTTTTTTTAGCATGGAATTTCACCCCCAAACTAATGCCCAAATGAGTGGAATATTTAGGATCTAGAGGAAAAATAAAGATTTAATTTTTTATTTTTTTCATAGTTTCTAGGATCACTTAACCGTAGTGATTTTTTCATATAAAAATAAATATCATTCCACTGTTATTATGGAACCATTTAAGGCCTTGTATGGGAGACCCTATTGGTCAAAACTATGTTGGAATGATCTGGGGGAGTCAGCACTCATGGGGCGAAAGTTAGTGCGAGTGAAAATAGAGAACATGAAGATCATCTAGGGGTGGATGAAGACTACCTAGAGCTATCAAAAGTCTTATAAAGACTAACAATAGATTCTTTTGGTGTTAGAAAAGGCAGACCATGGGTTCCTAAAGATCTCACCTTGGTGAGAATTCTGGAGATTTGGTTGGGGCAGTAAGTTATCTCTAAGATTCATCGGCCCTTTTCAAATATTATGTAGGGTTTTCATGGTAGTGTACCTCTTATCCCATCCATCATTGTTTCACTTGGCATAAGATGTCTTCCATGTGTCATTTCTAAAGTGGTATGTGCATGACCCATCACATGTTATCGAATGGGGCGAGTTGGTCATTGAGGATGGATCTATATTTAGAGATTAAAAAAATAGATATTATGTATTGGAAAGATAAGATACCTCATGGGAAATATATTCCCTTGGAATGTGTCTGGTGGTAGCACATGAATCTTTAGATGAGAACATGAGAGTGGGAGATCCAGATGTCATCCTAGTACCCTAATCATTTTAGAAGGATTTTTGATTCATGGGAATAAGACCTAATGTGGGGAGAATGTAACGACTATATTTTTGACTTGTCAATATTTGTAATATTTTAAATTATATTTTTGAGGCCAGGAAATGAGTCGGCATGGGATTTCAGTGCTCGTCCAGGCTCAATTTTGATATAATAAAAATATTCAAATATTATAACACATGGGTGAAGTTTCTTGGTAATAATGTAATAACTCTCAAATGGAGTCTTAGATGGAAAATATTATACCACCATTAAATCTGGAATATAGGTTTTACCCTTGTTACAATATAACCTTTTTCATTATCGAGTTTTTTGTTAAAGTCCAATGTATGGATCAAATGATAAAATAAATAAATTAATTTGTTTGTTTGATATTTAATCACCATAAACTAATCTCTCTATATAAATGGATTCTTATAGAAAATACCTAGGTTTGGCTACACAACCCTATGGATTTAGAGAGGATCTACTGGATGATTTTTCTTAGATAAACATACACAGATCGTGCTTTGACAATTAGTGTGCTAATAGAGTTCCTGGATCTCGCTAATGAAAGCAATGTGAAACTATTATTCATTAGTGGTCGATCCAATCTTGAGGTAGTTTGGTTTTTATATGGATTAATATTTATTTTTCTGTCGTTTAAATAGAATCAATTAACCCAAATGTATTGATTCATGGATGGAAGGTTGATTATGTTTGTTTGATTATTCAAAAAAATTGGAATTGATGTTGCTTTATGGACTCTTCCTTTTGTGTGTTCATCACATTCCCCAAGATCAAACAAAGTAAAACCCAAACAAAGTCCAATGTCTGATCCTTTCTTTTTTATTTGCGGATTTATCCCCACATTCTTCCTGAAACCGTCATCGATATCCCGTTTGGTTAGTAGTTGATAAATACCTGAAAACTGATCATCGCACATTCTTCCTTTGGAAAAATAGATTTTTTCTATAGTTGAGGGTATTAGATTGAAGAAAATATCATGGTATGATGAAGATGAAATGAGATTCATGTGTTATATTGGGTGTTTGCGATTATAGTTTTGGTTATTATAAGGGTATAATGTGAGGGAAATTGTTTTTTGAGTAGATTGGGTGGTAAAAATATAGCAACCGGTGATGGAAAGACTCAATCAATGTTAGATTCAGATTTTATAGTGATAATCATGGATGAATTCAGAGTAAATACATGGAGATTCATGAAAAACTAATGGGATTTTGAAAAATACTAACTATACAGAATATAGCATGAAGAATACACACTATGTAATACCCCAGCTGTGGAAGCTAGGTTTTTGGGAAAATAAAATATCACATCGTGTGTGGAACTCACCAAAATCCATGTGGCCTATAACCAATGACTTGATGTGTACCCATGGGGTACATGGGCACTGACACGAGTAGTTACACAGGCACGACCAGAGTACATGGGAACAACCTGGTACTCAGACACTACCATGTACATGAGCATTGCCTGAGTACATGGGCATTTCTCGATACTGATACATGGTTAGGTACTCAAACATTTCCAAGTACATGAGCACGACTAGAGTACATAGGCCTGACCTGAAGTACGTGGGAATCGTCCAAAGCACATGAGTAGTCTCGGGTCAAGAATGTCACTCCATTTATTACCAGTACACATAGTATACTTTCTCCAGGGTAGTTTGTGGCTCTTGTTCTCTTCAGTGTAGACCAATTCCCTTAGGGTATGTATCCTCGGTCCATCTCTATGATTATAGAGTAAGGAATCACATCCTAAGTTTAGGATGTGATCCCCTATGTAGGATTAATATCAGATAGGGTATCAGTAATCCCTCTATGTGGCCTAGGGTGGGATCATATATCACCAAATTCTTCCTTATATGGGATTTTCTATGAATCTACCTGACCAAAATACCTGAACATTGATCACTTACTTAGTGTTTTATTCTACATCGGGTTTGGTATACACCATAGTCCTTGGGATAGATCCCTTATTTTTTATTGATCTCTTTCAATTTTAAATGTGCACTTCTTTATAGTGAGGCCTGATGAGAAAAAACCTCTCATATAAGCACCATCATCATTATTAGGATCATGGAGTGATTTATCCAAGACAATAATTTCGTTAATTACTCGTGTAGAATCCAAGGCCGACAATGTGTTTTTGACCTTACCTTAAGACTTTGTGCATATCTTGGGTGTATAATGGTTGATATTATAGTGTGTCATATTTTTATTGACATTACTTTGTGATAATGAGATGACTACTCTGTTAATGCATTATGTTTAGTGATTTCAGAGTCTTCTACTAGGTATTGTTATACTCACCCTTGTATAAGATCTTCACACACATGCCATTTTTTATTTAGATGACATTTCATTCGATAGTATCACAAGTAGACCAATAGAAGACATAGTATAGTTGATCTAGAAAAACTGTGGTTTGTAGCAGGTGTTGCATTTTATAGAAGTCCCATTCTTCTAGAAATTTGTACTTATTTTACCATTTTGGTGAGCTTGTATTTACCCCTTTATACTTTATAGTAATTTTTTCATAATCTAATTATGGGATATATATGTATTAATGCATTTGGTGTTAGTTTTATTTTATCTTCCAGCATGGTATTGGTGGTTTATATGTGTGTGTGTGTATATATACCTTAGGATAAGGACTAAAATGTGTGTGTTATATACCTACTCAGTGCTTGTCTCCATCATATGGCCTATTAGAGTCGATATTGGTGTGTCACACTTGGCTTAGCACAAGCTAGGAAGGTGTCACACCCAAACCATTTTAATTATTTTATTTTATTATTTTCATGGATTTGGATTGTGTTTTCAGGGTTCAGGTTGAGTCCTAGTTTAAAATTTTGAGTTTTTATTGAAAAATGCATTTTTTTGGGTTTGGAGGTATTTGATGTATGGGAAAAGCACAAGTTAGGAACTATGTGGCTTCGCCCAGACACCCATGCAACCTACCCATCTTCAAAAAATAAAATATGAAGTAAATGAGTAAAAAAAGAGAGTTAAAATAAAATAAGGAAAGTAAAAATATAATTAAATGTTTTATTTTAATAAAAATCGTCATGATAATATTATTAGGGGAATCTTATTGTTATTACTATTAATATTATTAATAGTAATATTATTGAAGTTATATTATTATATTATTATTATTATTATTATTATTATTATTAAGAGTTTTTTGTGGGTTTTAGACTGGTGGACAGGCACTGCATGGTTAACAGAGACTATACGGTCAGCCCATGTACCTGTGCGGTATCTTCTGGAGTGGAAAAATTACTTCATAGTATGTGCATGGTCACATGAGCCGTACATGGACCGAATGGTTGACCAATATTTAGATGATTTAAATAAATAAAATAAAATGATAAAAAATGGTAAAATAAAATCAAAGCAATGATAATGTTTTAACCATAATAATGATACTATTAATGATGCAGATAATAATATTATTATTATTATTAGAATTTTTCTTGTTGTTAGTATTATTAAAGTTTTTATTATTATTATTAATTATTATTATTATTATTATTGAATATTATTATTATTCAATTATTATTATTATTATTATTATTAATAGGTTTATTTTTTAGGGTTTTTCTTTCTCTCTCACTCTCTCCTTTAACTCCCACATGACCATCCCACTTACTCCCTCCTAATGTAGTGTGACCAGCCCTCCCCACCCCCCTAAATGTTTGGCACACCTCTCGCTCAGAAAAATTGGAACCATCAGCCAACTACCCCTGCTGGTGTGGCCCCCTATTACTACACATCTTCAGTAGCCTCCTCCCCTTTCGAGTGCAACCCTTCCTCCTGTGACCTCCCCTACCGATGTTGCACATCCCCCAATATGGACACCCTCTCTAGTGTCTTCAAATCTTGGTGTGTTTCCCCTCTGGTTGCTTCCTCTATGGCATGCATAACTGCTAGCCATTTCCCCTTCCAATGTGAACCTTGTCGGTGCACCACCCATGCCGACGCAGTTTCCCCCTCTAGTGTACCATCCTTCCTTCTCTATTTTATTCTAGTTTTTATCTTTGATTTTAATAAGTTTTTTTCTCATTAATGGTTTATCTTCATTTATTTAGGGTTTTAGGACTCCCATGGAGTGATTTTAGGTGTGCATTGTCATCACTCCATGGATCTGAGGTAGGTTCCCCATGCACTTTCTCTTTTAAATTTAAGATTCATTTGGTTTCATGAATTTTTCACCATCCTTGATTATTAATTAGTAATATTTGATCCTTGAAATATATATTTGATTTAAAAATTGATGATTTATTCCTTTTTTATGATAAATAGAATAGTTTTGGTAAGAATTGAATACCTTGAGGAAATGCATGGTTAGCCTTTGGGAGTGCTTTTTAAAATTTAAATCATGGTTTGGAAATGTAAATGGATTTATGGTATTTTAAATGATGATTTGGAGTTTCTTGAGTTGGTTACCAAGGGGTTTTGTATTAAAAATAGAATGTGAATTAGTTTTTCAAATGTGGTTCGGCATGTGTTTTTGATTAGTGGCCTATTTGGAATTTTGGTAAAACTGGTTTTGTCTTAAAAATGAAATTTGAGTACGACGAAGGGATTTTTTTCAAAATGGTCATGAAATGGAAAAGGGTGTTTGTTCCTTTTTGACGAAATATACATGGTTATTTTAAAGTATTGGTTTTGTGAAAAGTTTAACGGCCCGTTTGGAAGATTTTTGGAATTAGTAAAAATGTTTATTTTAAAAAACACTATTGGATGACCATCGTGCCTTGTGATATTTAAATGTGTGGGTTGTGCTCACTGTGGAATCCTTGTGACCCATTAATGGAGGTCCTCAGTATGGACTCCAAGTGTTTTATTTATTCTATGGAATGTGAATCGATCCTTAGAGTTCCACAGGGTGATGTGTTTTGTTGATTTATTATTATTTTATAAACATGATTGGATTCCTAGCTGGAATCACTTGGCTCACCCTCATTATAAACATGAGACAAGGGAAGCTGGAATATTGAGATACATTTATAATAATGATTGTTTCATCGGTAGTTGACGTACTAACTAGTGGCCTATAGTTGGTGAATATATATTTGGGTTTATTACTATGGAATTTTTCCTCGATCTATCCTAAGTTAGCATGGTCGAGCATATTGAGCATTTTTTATTTAATTGTGTGTGGAATGATATGGGTAATGGGATTAGATTTATTAGTATCTTATGGATTATTCTTGATCTCCTACATTCACTTGTTTCTATTGGCTTTAGTCACTTGCAGTGATGTTGAGATACTTATAAGATTATTTCAGCTACCACTATTGTTTGATTACTATGGCAACTCTAGTGTATTTTTTTTTAAAGTGATATGTCGATTTTAAAAAGGGTTTTGGAATTTTTTTTATAGAAAAGTATTTTATCATCTTTTGTGAAGATTGGAAATATAGACACCACATTACCTTTGAAAATTATAATGTCTCACTAATGGTATGATCATGGTTTTGAAAATTAAAAGGGGTAGTGGGTCATACATTTTTTTAAGTAAAATGTATATAAAATCATAATTTTATATATTGTAGTTCAAACATGGAATCCATGTTTCTTTTATTTTAAATGAATTACATTGGGAAGTAGATTAATAGGCTAGCCTACTGAGTTTTGATACTCATACTTATAGCTCTATTTTGTTTTTTTATCCCTTGTGCAAGTTTCAGGTTGATTTTTTTCCGTGAGTGATGATTGATCATTGTGTTGTAGAGTGACCTGTGAGGTCACATGGAGATAGTGTGGTCATCTTGTTAGTTTTTATTTATTTATATATTTCTTGTATCTTATTGTTTATAATGTATAAAATAATTTCAATCCAGTTTTATATATATGTTGAACTTCCTTGAAACATTTGTTGTTTAGTATTATTTATTTATTTATTGGGTAAAATAATTCCTTGTTTGTACTTTGTTGATGCCCTTTGTTCTTGTCACCAGCCTGATAGAATCCATAATTCATCTCAAGCCTTGCCACTGATCAGCTCGGGTTTCTGGTTCAGGGTTGAACCAGGTTGGTTCATGAAAAAATGGTATCAGAGTCGTGTTGGCTCTTAGAGGACATTTATTTTCAGAGCACCCATTTCTATTTTGGAATTCCAAGGTTGGTGGAGAATTATTTATGAGAAAATAAGGGCAGGAGTGGGATTAGTGTCGCAAACACTTTCCCGTTCTGATGCTCATGTTTCTATGGGATGTATGGTTTTGTTAGTTTTTTTGTCCTTTATGGATTTTCTGGTGATTGGGATATGACAATGAGAGTTGGGATAATGGGATCTGTGAGCTCACAGGGCCTAGAAAGCTAGGTAGAGTTGGGGTCATGGTTCTAGAAGGCTCTATATGTTGTTGGCGTGTTTGGCTTATGGCTACCAACCATATCCTCAAGTTACCCACTGACACTAGTACCCTTTTGTGGGTCTTTTGGACCTTTTTTGAATTCTGAAAAAATATATTCATAATTATTGTGTGGGAATTGTGGAAATAGGTTTTAATGGAATGGTTGTAAATGAATTTTCATGATTTACACTAAGATTGGTTTTGGAATGTTGGGTTATTTTGAAAGTGAGTCTTGTTGAAAAATGTTTGAATCAAATATATTGGTTTTGGAAATAGGTTTTGAATGATTTTTTATTTTTAGAATGGGATTTCTATAAATTGAAATGGGTTTTGATCATGATGGCTAACGGATTATAAAAAGAGACTTTGGTGAATTTTTGAAAATTTTAAAATGGTTGTTTTCGAAAATGAAGCTGTTTTTCAGCCTTTGTGTCCTTATGGGTGATTTCATGCATGGTGGTATATGAGAATGTGAAGAGATGTCTAGTATTACATGGTGGATGGGTTCCTGGAGTGGCATGGAAATATGCATGTGAGTGAGACTCTAAGGAATACTGATGGAAAGTGTTCAACAGACCATGTTTGTTTTAAATTAAAGATTTTTTCAAAAAGAATATTTTGATTCTATAATGACTTGTTTTCTTGTGTTCAATGATTTTCACCTATGTGGTGTTTGATCTTGATTATTTTTCATTATTTATTTGGCCTTGATTTGGTTCTTGAGTTTTTATTTACCAGAGGTTGTCCCCATGGAGCTTTGATGGGTGATCATAATGCGGTTGTGGGTGATTCCCCATTAGTGGGATTTTCAGTTGATCAACCTAAGGATTTTATGCTTGAGTTCCAGAAGTCGGATCCAACTCTCTTTTATGGTCAATAATACCCTTACATAGAGGATAATTCGATGTGAAACTATGAAAGTAACTTTATCCTCGTTGAGTTTCCCAAGTTGTTTAATGTTATGTTTGAAACTTTCATGCTTGAAGGTTCACTATGGATGTTGTGGAAGTCGGTATCTCAGAACAAGCCTCGTGAGGATATTACTTGTATGTTCTTCAAGGATTTGTTCATACGCCAATATTTATATATGAAAGATAGGGTGAAAAGGGGGATAGAGATGGGTTTTTTGCAGTAGGGTGATGGATCAGGGTTAGAGTATTTCTATTACATTTTAGATCTAGTCCCTTATGATCCAGGTTATGCTGAAAATGATTCCATGTAGGTTCGATGTTTTGAGGTTACGCTTCATCCTGACCTACAGTCGAAGGTTCCAGAGCACAATCTAATTTCATTTATTGATATGGTGAGGCAGTTATTTCATTTTGAAGTTGTGATGGTGGGTGTGCATGAGTTAGTCCTCCCACCTTCAATCCCAAGGAGTAGCAGACTAGATTCTAATAAGGAGATGAGGAAGACGTTGAAAGTTGATGGATCGTGTTGTGGAATCAAAATTCATTGACATCTTTCATCAACATCTTCAGAGTGAGAGATCCTCATATCTTATTAGTGTGAAAATTCAAGCCAAAATAATTTTCCATGTACAAATTCATTAAGGACCTTCTAGGCTTGTGGTTCCTTGGGTCACATGCAGCGATTCTGTCCGGACGTTTCTAGAAAGCACCATGAATAAAATCCATAAAAGTGATGTCTTGTTGGAAATTTGTATGAAGTTTATTTTTTTATAAGTTTCCTTTATGTTTAAGGGATCTTTTATCATGTTTTTTGTGATGATGGTGTTTTGTTTTAAATGTAAGGGATATTGTGAGTCTCCTTATGAACTCCAATTTCCAATGAATGTGTGGTTTCATTTCCAAGAATTCTGGTCTTTCTCTTTTATCTAATCAAGTGATGAATGTATCAATTCATGAATTGATGATCCTAACTTTGAAGAGGTATATGGTTCATAAAATAGAGCTCTATCCATATGTCCCTGAGTTAAGTTGGCACATAATCATGAACCCCGAATGTTTAAGGAGTCTGGTTAAGTTTGTGCCTCAATTGTTGTGATGAGGAAGTTCTAGAGTTTCTATTATGGTTTATCTATGGATAATAATTATTTCTAGTTTTAAGAATGTATTGAACTTATCCCTCATGATATGTCTATAATGTGTCATCTTGTATCTAAGTCCCTAATCAATTTCCTCATGTGGATAACCCTTGTGAGTCAAGTGTGATCTTGGTTTCTATTTGTTTTAGGGTTAAGTGTCAGGTAGTTGATGGTGGAGGCCTAATGGTTGATTCATTGGGTCCCCTCCCTCCCAACCTGTGTGGTAAGGGTTTTTGGCCCATGTGGTAGAGGCCCATTTCATGTTTGTGTTGAATTTCTGATTGGTCATTCTTAGTTGGTTATTAATGGTGGGGAGACCCACTGCGGGTCTCATTGAGTTTTCCATTAAGATGCTATCAGATGCTAGTGGAATTTTAATGGTGGGTATTCTATTCAGGGCTCCCCTCAACTGGTGATCTCTTTCGAGTTTGGTTTTGGTTGATCCAGTTGATTGGATTCTTTAAAATTAATTTATTTCTTAATTTACTTTTTGGTTTTGATCAGCGTGGGGTTTCATTAGAGAAGGCCAAGTAGTCTTGTTTTTTATTGGGTATGGATGCGGTGGTTTGAACCCTTTTCGTTGTTCCAAGGATGTGTTTTTCGGTCATTATTTCATTTTGGGCAATGAGGTAGTGTTCTGTTGGTGGTCGGTGAAATTTCCTTGGATTAATAGGTTGGATTATATGTATGTGGAAACCTTAGGCACTGATCAATCAGCTAGAATGTGTTGTGTCTTTCCATGGGAGGAAAGTGTTATGGAGGGGAGAATTGTCCCACCCTAACACTTTTAATTATTTTATTTTATTATTTTCTTGGTTTTTGATAATTGTTTTGGCGTTCCAGTTGAGTCCCAATTTAAATGTTTGAGTTTTTATTGAAAAATGTGTGTTTTGGGTTTGGAAACGTCTGTAACACTGGCATAGCATGGGTTGGAAACCATACGGCTTCAACTAGGAAATTGTGTGGCCTACCCATCTTTGAAAAATAAAATAAGAATTAAATGAGTAATAAAATGAGAGTTAAAATAAAATAAAGGGAGTAAAAATATAATTTAATGTTTTTTTTAATAATAATAGTGATGATAATATTATTCTGGGAATCTTGTTATTATTACTATTATTATTATTTTTAATATAATTGAAATGTTATTATATTATTATTATTAAGAGTTTTTGTGGGTTTTAGATTGGTTCTCGGGCATTAAAAGGTTTGCAGAGATTGTGCGGTCATCCTTAGTACCTATGCGGCAGATTCTAGAGTGGATAGAAGGTACTTGATGGTTGCTTGATCCATGAACAGAATGCGCAGATGCCCAATATTTAGATGAATGACATAAATAAAATAAATTCCAAAAAAATGGAAAATTAATGCTAAGTAATGATAATTTTTAAAACATAATAATACTATTATTAATGTTGTAGATAATAATATTATTATTATTTTAATTGTTCATATTGTTAGTATTATTAATGTTATTATTATTATTATTATTAATTATTATTATTATAATTATTGAATATTATTATTAGGAACTTATGAGTGATATAATTATTATTAATAGGTTTGTTATTTTTTGATGGTTTTCTCTCTCTCCATCCCTCTTTTCTCTCCCACATGACCACCCCCCTTCCTCCTTCCCGGTGTAGCATGACCAGCCATCCTCCCCCATAAATATTTGTCACACCTCTCCCCAGGAGCACATAGCACCTCCGACCGACCCCCCCCCCCCACTAGCATGGTTCTTCTCCAAGGCGACCCCCTACTGCTGCGCATCTCTGAAGGACACCTCCCCTTTCAGGAACCACCCTACCTCCAACTACCTCCCTTTTCGGTGATTCACCTCCACTACCACGGCCTCCTTGTCAGGAAGCATCCCCTTTTGGTGTGAATAATCTCCATCCACTACCCATGTCAGCGCACACCTTGACGGTGCGCCACCCCTACCAGCACGACCCCCTGTCGGTGCTCCACCTCTTTTAGGAATGGTTTCCCCCTCTGGTGTATTGTCGTTCCTCTTTCTCTATTATATTCTAGTTTTTTACTTCAATTTTAATGGGGGTTTTCTCATTAAGGGTTTTTCTTCATAGATTTAGGGTTTTAGTACTCGTGTGGAGTGATTCTGGGTGTGTTTTGTCATCACGCCATGGATCCAATGTAGTTTCCCCATGAACTTTCCATTTTTAATTTAATATTCATTTGGTTTCATGCCTTTTTCACTATCCTTTATTATTAATTAGTAATATTTGGTCCATAAAATTGTTATTTTGTGCACACATTGATGATTTATTCCTTGTTTGATGCTGAATTGAATTGTTTTGGAATTAATTTCACACCATGTGTTCGATGAAATGCCTTGTTGGACATTGTAAGTGATTTTTTTAATTTAAATCATAGTTTGGAAATATAAAAGAATTTATTGTATATTAAATTATTATATGGGGTTCCTTGAGTTGGTTACCAAGGGGTTTTGGATTAAAAAATTAATTCTAATTGGTTTTTCAAATGTGGTTCATCATGTGATTTCAATTAGTAGCCCGTTTGGAATTTTGATAAAACTGGTTTTACCTTAAACATGAAATTTGAGTATGTCGAATGGATTATTTTCAAAATGGTCTTGAAATGAAAAAAGTAAATTTGTCCCTTTTTAGGGAATATACTTGGTTATTTTAAATTATTTGTTTTTTGAAAAGTTTAAAGGCCTGTTTGGAAGCATTATGGAATTAGTAAAAATGTTTAATTTAAAAACCTATGTTGGATGACTGACTTGCCTTCTGATATTTAAATGGGTGGGATTTCCTTATTGTGGAATCCTTGTGACCAATTATTAAAGGACCTCGGTATGGACTCCTAGTGTTTTATTTGTTCTATGGCATGTGAACCAGTCCTTGGAGTGTCATGGGGTGATGCAATTTATTGATTTATTATTATTATATACATGTGATTGGATGCTCGGTTGGAATCTATCGGCTCACCACCATTATATACATGATACATGGGAACCTGGAATATTGAGTGAATTTTATAAGAATTATTGATGAACCAATATTTGATATACTAACAAGCTGACTATAATAGGTGGAAATATATTTGGTTTTATTACTGTGGGATTTTCCCTTGGTCTTTCCTGAGTTAGGGTGATCGAGCGTATTGAGAATATTTCATTTCATCGTCTCTAGAATGCTACTGGGGTTGGGTTCACATGTATTAGTATCTTCTGGATTATTCTTAATCTCCTAGGTTCACCAATGTTTGTTGGCTTTAGTCACTTTCAGTGATGTTGATATACTTTTATGATTTTTTTGTTTACCCTATTGTGTAATTATTGTGGTACCTTCTTGTGCAATGTTTTTTTAAAGTGATGTGTTGATTTTAATAAGTCTTTTAGAAATGGTTTTCAAAGAAAATTTTTTTAACATCTTTTGAAAATATAGACACTACTTTCCACTTGAAAATTCTAATGTCTCGTTAATGTAATGATCTTGGTTTTGGAAATAAATAAGGGAAATGGGTTGTACATTGTTTTTAATTAAAGTGTGTAGATAATAATACTTTAATATATTGTAGTTAAAACATGAAATTGATGCTTCTTTTATTTTAATAGAAGTGAATTGGGAAGCAGATTAATGGGATAGCAACTGAGTTTTAATTCTCATGATTATAGTTCTTTTCTGTTTTTTAGCTCTTGGGAAGATTTCATCTTAGACTCATTCTCCTTGAGTGATAGTTGATCATTGTGTTGGAGAGTGACCCATGAGGTCAGATGGAGCTACTATGGTTGTCTGGTTAGTTTTTGTTTATTTTTATAGTTGTTGTATCATATTTTTATTGTTAATAAAATATTTTTATTTTATTTTTTTATATATGTTAAACTTCCTTGATTCTTCTGTTTTTTAGTTTTATAAATTTATTTATTGGGAAAAATAATTCCTGGTTTGTACTATATTGATTCTCTTGGTGCTTCTCACTAGCCCAGGAGGATCGAGAACGCCTCTCAGGCCTTGACATGGGTCAGCTAGGGTGACTGGTTCAGGGTTCACCTAGGTTAGTTCCTGATAGAAGGATCTTGTGGTTCTGGTAATAAAATATGAAATCCTTATGTTTATTCCTTATGATTGATTTCATTTTGTGGAATACATAAGCATAAACATCTAGTGATGGATGAACCTATATAGAATTCCAATGCATTTGGTAATGTTTTTGTCTCATGAGGTGGTATGTATTGATTTGGGAGTAAATCTAATCCACAATGGTACTCTATCCACAATTTCATGTTGTCTTATAAGTTAGACTTGACTTATGTGTATGTCGTGTTTTATGTTACTTCTACTTTCCTATGTTTCCTTAATTTTATAGTAAATTATTCTTTATGTTATGATCCCATGTGATTATTCATTAGTTATCTATCTATTTTATGATAGCATGTTATGTTTTTTGGATCATATGTTATGTTTTATTATCATGTTTATTACCTTACTATGATTTTCAGCTCACACATTTTGTTTATGTATTCCCTAGGTTAACCTATATAGTTTTGTCGGATTAAGGGTAGTTATGAGATCATTATGGAATTAAAATTATTTTATTTTATTTTATTTTTACATTGATGTTATATATACCTATGTTAGTGCCAACTCAAGATTAAGTATCAGTGATAGGGGGAGGGTAGAATTAGTGATATCTTTTCTATTAAAGTTTCCTTTATTCTTAAACAACCTTCGCATCCTATTAAAGATTTATTTACCTTATTGAAAAAATATATATTCACAGGAACCCAAGAATTTTCATGGTTCATTACTAAAAAGAGTTGTTACATCCTTAGTATGGTATGGATACAATATCATACCACACAATCAACTAAAAATGATCCTTTAGTGTGGTATATAATGAGTAGGATATTCTCTTACACTAGTGTAGCACTATGTTCAATACAACAGCACATGTGCTTCATGTAGCACAAAAATATGTAATAAAATTTGTGTAATAAACATGTTTTAGTGTTACCTGATCAACTTTCACAAATATGTTCTTCAAAAAAATTATTCCATTTCTAACCAAGAAGCAAGGATGAACTTTAAAGACTTTATAAGGACACTCAGTCTGATTTCCTAGTCCAATTATCCAGTCTGATTGCTAAATATATAAATATAATTTTATCAAAACATGGTTGTGACAATACTGAACATCTTTTTTCAGAGTCTAGAAATCCCAGTCTAATTCCTAGTTAGATTATTTAACCAAATATGATGATCAACTAAATACGATAATCTATTTTCTCCTTTATTCTTATGTTGGAAAACTTCCTTAGGAATACTCAATATAAAAAATATATTCTCTCTTCAATTCATCAATTCTCTACCTTCTCTCTTGAACAGTACATTGATGTTAGAAAGTACAAAGTACTTCCTCCTTTTATAGGCAACCCAAAAGTAGTTTGGGTGGGATTCTGAAAATGTTTCCCTCTCTACCAAATTTTCCCAAAACATAAATTCTCCTTGAATTTAGGGTGCATCTGGACTACTTCAATGCTTATAAACTCTTCCAATGTGATGATGAACTAAATATGATATTCTCTTATCTCCTTTATTTTTATTTTAGAAAAAATTCTTAGTAATATTCAATCTAAAACATATTCTCTCTTGAATTGTTCAATGATCCACCTTCTCTATTGAATAGTAATTTGATGATATAAAGTACAAAGTACTTCCTCCTTTAATAGGAAACCCAAAAGTGGTTTGGGTGGGATTCTAAAAATGTTTCCTACTCAACCAAAATTTCCAAAACCATAAATTCTCCTTAAATTTAGGGTGCATATTGACTTGTTCAATGCTTCTCAACTCTTCTCTAAACTTCTCGAATCATCTTACTACTTCATCTCGCTTCATACTTTCTTCAAAAAACCCAGTTTGATTTCAATTACCCATTTAAATTTATATATTATGATGAAGACAATAGATTCTTTAATATGTTTCTCTAAACCACTTAAAAACATATGAGAAAAATATTTATTATTATAATGATCTATCGAACCGACTTCCCATTTCACTTTCCCACTTGAAAAAACTTAAGAAATTACTTTAACAATCCAGTCAAGATCTCCCTTGAAAACTCTTTTATGGCTCGTTAAAAAACTCATTTCTTTATTTATTCAGACAGAAGATCCTACATACAATTATTTTTATCGGTGTCATCCTATGTCAGTTGGATCAGTCTCTACTTTACTCTGATAGGTCGATGTTATATCTAGCCTAATAGCCCTTGTCACAAATGTTTATTATAAAAAATAATTCTTTTTTATCTCTTGATCCTCTTTTAAAGGAAAACAATGTTTCCATCTATTAAAAATAAGTGTTTCATCTTGTTGAAAACGGGTGACTATATTGTGGATTTATCTCTATTTTTCTTTTTTACATCGATCTCCACAAAATTATCTTCTTCTCTGAATTTATTGGATCCAAAAATTCTAAATTTATTTTCCTTTAATTGATCCCAAAAAATCCCAAAAAATAACAATTCTACATCCCATAAAACACTTCTTCCAACATACAAAAAATACCAATAATATGAATCAATGTTAGAATCCATTATGATGGATCGGTGGCATACTACATCTAATAAACTAGTTATGGTAGCTTCAACATAACAACACAAAATTTTGAATAATATTTTGTTTCCGAAAAATGTATGTTTTACCGTGTCAGAATCAATAAATCTATATAAGTATAATGGAAATATAACCATAGTCTTTTTATATTTATATGATAATTTTTTAATATGAATTTTGGAAACCATAATAATTTTAATGTTATAAATATTATTTATTAATTGAAATGAAAATAGAAAATTAGTGTAAAAAAGAAGATTTGATGGTGTCTACTAGTATAATTGTTGTATATGAATCCCAATTATTAAAGATTGGGAAGGAGCTAGTGTCACTGGGTTTGCTCTGGACTAAGACCAAGTCGAACTTCAACATATTAATCTTGAACGAAATCCCCTACGGTAGAAGTTCAAGTTGATAGATATAATCACTCTGTTGATGTTATTTGAGCCACCCCAAGAGTCTATCACAATTGAACACCTTACCCTTAGGATATATACAAGGTGTTATAAGGAGTTATGTAATGAGGACCTAGTTACATTGTGTAATCAATTTTTAGTAATAAAATTTTTATTATGGGAAAATAAACATCATTTTTGAATGTCAAATGTCAAAATTAATCTAGGATAAATTTTTAGTATTTTTATAATAAGTTTCATACTATTGATGAATATTGAAAAAATATTATTTTAAATTAATTTTTACAATTTAAATAAGATATAGTATGAATTTATTTTTTTTAAACACACATACATAGTTGTGATCAGTAATAAATTTAGAGTCTAATAAGATCTACTTAATTTTTAGTGAATAGAATCTTCTAAATTATAATATTACCCTTATGAATAGTAATGTGACCAATGGAATAGTTACCCCACCAGAGGAAGTTTAAATATAATTTAGTCATATTTAATGGTAACTTGATATAATAGTATAATTAAATAACTTTTTTAGAAATTCTTAGTTAAGTATCACTATTTTTTGAGTAAATAGTGATTTTACTTAAAAATTAAATTTCTCATATTTAGAAAATTATTTTCATCAATTTGAGTTCATTTATGAATTTATAACATTGATATTAGTTTAGGGTAAATTTATGAAATTTTTATAAAATGTTTTTTTCCAGTGAATCGTAAAAATATAGTTTTTGAGTTTTCGGTGTGCTTAATGATATCATAATGATGTAATATAAAATTTAAAATTCTGGTCTACTCGTGTGGATTTAAATATTATATAAGGTGCCCCATGTTTCCAAAACCATAGTCAAATACCAATGGAAACCCCATGGTTTTTTCAATACCACTGATGTGGTGTCCGAAAAAATTAATAAAAAACTCCCTCTATTTTACTATAAAACCCGACAAATTCCTCTAATTTATTTCATTACTAATTAATTACCCTATAATATATGATATTTTTACCTCCCAATGAGTCCTACTAAAGTTTTCTCAAGCCCCATGGTCCCTACAATTTAGTTTTAGGAGTTACACTTCATGTGAGGTAAATCTCGACTTCACTTTTCCTTTCATGTTCTCTTTTTATGTCATATGTCTTTCAAATTTCAATATCATGTTATTTGATACATTTTTTTCTATAAATATACTATATTATGGGTCTTTTATTAATGGTAGAACTTTTTTCCCTCTCTATTTAATGTTTTCTAAAACTGTGTTTCATACCAGTTACGCTGTTGGATTTTCATCTCAAAATTTCTATCTTTTTATCATGAAATTATTTTATTTTATTTATTGAATACCCAAACATATATATTCTCCAGTGGTATTCAAATGGATTTCCAAATGATATATTTTAATTTTGGGATTAATATAAATGAAACCCACCTTCCTTTTCCATTGGATTAAAATGACAAAAGGAGCATGTTTTTAAGTACTTTTTAAAATGTCATGATTTTGATATGAAACCCATTTCGTTTATTCTCTATGGGTTATTTATGAAATG
Source organism: Viscum album (assembly GCA_963277665.1). Taxonomy (NCBI): domain Eukaryota; kingdom Viridiplantae; phylum Streptophyta; class Magnoliopsida; order Santalales; family Viscaceae; genus Viscum; species Viscum album. The sequence continues at coordinate 1,960,462,373 of OY728126.1, forward strand.
TTTGATTATGATCTATGTTGATCATATGAAAATAATTACATATTTAGGGTTCACCCTAATATCTCTCTAATACATTGGGAAAATAAATTAATCTCTAAAGATGACGAGTTTAACAATACCTTGGTGAATAACCTTGGAAATTTTTATGACACCTTGGCGATGGAACATGGTGATGTAATTATGAATGTCTAAGTTAAATGTTTTATTCACATTTTCAAGATATTATTCCAGTTCTTATTATCATTATATTCCTCTTTCTCATGACTTTATGATATTTTTTCAATTTCCTATTGTATTCTCTAAAGCTCACATGTAAATTGTTTTCCCTTTTTTCCTTTACTAGGCCTTATGCTCACCCTTTCCTTTGATATATGTCCCCAAGTTATAAGATACAATAGTCTTACTTTGGATGAACATTTCAATAATATTTTCAAGTGGATTAAAATAATGTTATATTTTTTCATGTATTATGTACCATATTTCCAAGACACTAGGCTTTAATGATCCTCTGTTTGTAAAATGTAATAAAAAGATATGTAATAAGAAGGAGGGATTCCATAGTTGGTATAAAAGTATTTTTTAGTTATTTTTTGAAATTAGGATTTTAAATGTTTATGAATAACCCAATGGAAAATATTATATATAGGAAAACATTCTTGTATTTTGGTGAAATATTTAGTAAGTGATTTCTGAACAAATAAATCTTTGTATAGATACAAACAAGTCGATGTTGCTCTAGCACAGATGTATCTAGGGGTAAAACACAAAAACGCCACTTTGAGATAGACTCAAACAAGAACGGGTGAATGACAATGGGACTTACTTCACTCCTAGTTTTAAACTCTTGGGGGATAATTTTGATTAATCACAAGATTTTTATTAATCATTTTGAAGGATGTATTGAGAAATGTAGTTGTAGTTAATGAATAATATGCTTAAGCATGAAGTTATAAGACAAAAAAATCCTTTACATTTAAAAAATTCATAAATGAAATAAGTTTCTCTCTAAGGTTTATTCCTTTATAAAATAGTGGAAAATAAGATGAATTGTTCAAATAGTGACTGTAACGGACCATGCACTGATTTCCCTCTTATGAAAGATGGAATGGAAACTTTCTTGAGAATGATGAACCAACCAACTCAACTTATATAGAATAATTTAAATCAGGATGAGATAACAATTTCACTATGAAGGGAATAACTCTCTGTTGAGTCCATTATGCATCAATGGCGACCAAAATTCAGTGGATCTAACAACCCATTGATTCATAAATAGTGGATCAACTCTATCGAAATGATTTTTTTTCTACTCCTCTATTCAGAACAAGTGAAGATCACACTGTATTTTTACCAATTAGAGGAAGAAGATGATCAGTGGTGGGAACCGATTAAAAACATGAGGCCAATATGGGAGATTAAATCTATGGAGTGGTATGTTTTTACAGGTATCTTCTTCAATAAGTATTTATTTCATTCGATGAGAACAAAAATGGAGTAGTTTCTCGAACTGAAGCAGAAGGACAATGTATCTGTTGGAAGCTATGAAATGAACTTCACAAGAAATTGACATTACACCTCAAGGTTTTTCATGGATACTAATGGTAATTTTGATAGATTATATAGGGTACTAAGACCTCATATATGAAATAATATATCCATATAATACTATGATAGGTATGAGGAGATCATATGGAGTGTTGTGAAAGTTGAACTGGAGTTTTGTGAGATGAAGTGGTCCCACAAATCCAATGAAAAGAAGAGATCAATAGATCTAAACTTGGAGAGGATTATTGATCAGGGAATAGGATGAAATCAAGTGAAACTTTTCACATGTAGTAAATTTGGGAAGAATAATTCATGGAACTACCTCCTCAGGAGTGGGAAGTGTTACAAGTGTGAAAGAGATGGCCATATCACTCAGAATTTTCATAGTGAGGTGAATCCTAAGCTTTCCAACACTAACAAAAAAGGGATGATGGTTCATGACCTACCTAAAGTCCAATGAATCAATTGTGGAAAACTAGGTCAGTTTTCCAATCACTATCCAAATCCAAGGGTAGTGGAGGGGAATCACCTTCAACCACACCAAAGGTGAAGGGAGAAGGTTATGATTTTTATATCATGAAAAATGAATTTGAAACTCTAAATAATGTGCTAGAAGGTACCCTTGTTGTTCTCCCAAAACTAGTAAGTACTTTTTTTTATGTTTCTACACATTAGATTCTTTCCTCCAAGTTTGCAATGAATATAGAATCGATCCCTAAATAGCTAAAAATAGATTTATTAGTCAAGACTCCTAGAAGGATTATCCAATAATCAACATTGTTTTGGAACTCCGGTATTTATTTTAGTGAGAAAAATCTTATCGCAAATCTAGTAGTCACTAAAATTTTTGAATTTAAAATTATATTAAAGATGGACTGGATATCAAAGTATAATGCTGGGATAATATATAGGAACTAGTAAATATTAGTATTCTTGAATGGGAAACATATAGTTATCTTCCAAGGAGATATTTATCAACTAGATATTTGTCTAGAGGATACTCCTATATCATTCTTTATAGATTTGATTGGTGAATATGAAGAATGAAATGAGATTATAAGGATATAAAATGTCCATATCATACAGGAATACATTGACATATTTCCTGAGGAGTTACCCGGACCTTCTTTAAAAGGAGAGGTAGAGTTATCCATTGAAATTGCACCTGTATCTCATTCGATATCAAATAACCTATATAGGATGAAAAATTTGGAGCTGGAGGAATTAAAGAAAAAACTACAAGATCTTTTAGAGAAGGGTTTTATCTGAATTAGTGTGTCTCCTTGGGGAGTGCATATTCTATTTGTGATGAATAAGGATTGATCAATGTGTATATCCATTGATTATAGGGAACTGAATGAGATCGTAGTGAAGAAAAAATACTATATTCCAAGAATTGAGGACTTATTTCACTAGCTATATGGAGCTCAATTATACTCCATGATTGATATTCGATCTGGTTATCATCAATTTTTGGTGGAGAAAGAAGTTATTATGAAAACTACCTTCTGATCAAGATATAGGAATTATTAGTTTTTTTGTTATGCCCTTCGGTTTGACTAATGCACCAACAGTATTTATGGATTTGATGAATATAGTATTTAAGGACTACCATTATAATTTTGTGGTAGTTTTTATTGATGATATTATAATATATTCCAAAATTTCTGAGGAGTATGAATATCGTATAATGGTTATTTTGAAAAATATATAGAAGTAAAGGATTTTTAGAATGTTCAGAAAGGGTGTATTTTTGTTATAATAAGTTTCTTTCTTAGGGAATATTGTAACCAATGAAGTAATCTCAGTTGAACATATAAAGAAAAATATTGTAATGTAGTGGCCTCATCGTATAAAGGTAACTTATATTTATAGTTTCCTTGGTTTGGTAGAATATTATAGGAGGTTTGTGAAAAAAAATTCATGACTTTTCAATCCACAAACCAAGTTATCTCGAAAAGGGGTCAATTTAATCTTGAAAAAGGATTGTGAGGAATGTTTCCAATAGATGAAAAATACATTGGTTACTACACATATGATACCTCTTCCCTCTATTGTATAATGATTCATTATTTTTAGTGATTCATCTCTAAAAGGGTTTGGGTGTGCCATCATGAAAAATGAAAAAGCCATTTCTTATGCATCTCGACAGTTGTATCCTCATGAGAATAACTTTCCTACGCACGATCTGAAGTTGGCTACAGTTTTTTTCTTTTAAGATGTGGAGGAACAATTTTTATAGGGGTAAATGTGATATATACACAGACCATTAAAGTTTGAAGTATATTTTCACAAAAAAGGTATTGAACATGAGACAGAGGAGATAGTTGTAACTTCTTAAATACTATGATTGTAACATCACGGATAAATTAAGAATATGAAATTTTCATATTTAATAATATTTTTTAATTAAATATTAATTTTACTTTAAATGGGTTGTTATGTTCGATAGCGTACCTGATACGCAACAACGGGTTTCTTTGAAATCTTACGTTGCACGCTAATAATATAATATTATTATTTTAAATGGTCGTTAACTCCTAGATGTTGTATTGGTGGGAATGAATAAAACTAACTACAATATGATTATACATGTTTGTTAATTATATCTACATTTTTCCAATAAAATTTAGAGGCTTAAAATGTGAATGAATCTAATTTTAAGCATAATTTACATTAAAAAGGCTGATTTACCGCCTTTTAATGGAGAACCCTCATTAAAGCTAATTTTGGTCACTTTAATACATTCTATTTGACCAAATAAAATCTTTCTTTAGAATGGGGACATCAAAATTTACTTTGTGTAATTTTTTGGAATTTTTCTGATAAAGTTCATTTTCTAATGAATAGTGAATAATATTGTATTTTAATTCAAAACTATGTTTTAATCTAATTTATTTATAAGGTTATATTATCTTTTTAATTGGTTTAAAAGTGTAATTAGAATATATTTTTACCATTTAATCCAATTTTGGTCATTGGAATGAATATCACTTAGAAATTGGACATAAACAAGTATCTATCTTTTGATAGTTATTGTTTCTTAAAAACACGCTATTTCTTTTCATAACAGGAATTAATTTTAAAATTAAATAATTTAACTTCTATGTTTTTAATTTGGAAAAATAGACATCATATTTTAATTATGAATATCAAATATATCTTAGGCTTAATTTTTGGTATTTTTCTAAACTTCAATTTTTGATGAATAGTGAAACCACTTAGCGGTAGTTGAAAAAACTAACTTTTTCATTTAAATGAAATTTTACCACTTCTGTGAATTTAATTTTAAAAAACTGACATACATGGTTTTTATCAAGAAGAAAAATTTGGTTCATTAAGATGAAAATAATTTTTGGTGAATAGTAACTTTTGGCTTTTATTTACCGCGGTTAAAGGAAAATAGGTTAATTCAAGGTAAAAATGAATATTATAATAATTCAAAATTACCTTAAAAATTGTCCAAGCCTTATTGGTTGAGTCATTAACGACCATGGGCATCTTTGGGACGATTTTGGGACCCCATTGAGCCACTTGGGTTTGATAATGACAATTTAGAATAATTAATTTAATGTAAAGACAAAATTGACATTAACAAAAATATTTTAGTAATTAATTTTTATATGGTGTTATATAAGTCATATTTTCTACTATAAATATTAATTGGAAAGAGAAAAATATTTCCTACATCATGATAATTTCTTTATAATTTTTAGACAAAAAATAAAGTAAATTATTTATGACGTAATAATGATGCAGTATTTACCTCATTAAAAAATCATTTAAATAAATAAGATTATAATGATTAAAATAATATCCAAAACATGTAAAATTCTGATTGGATTATTTTATTTCGACCATGAGTCATCTTATCTTAATCTTTAATGATTTTTGGACCATTATAAACCGAATATAATTATATAATAAAATAATATTTTCACACTTTCCTAAAGAGACCCTCCTCCCCCTTATAAAAGGAGACCACTTCTAACCAATTACTCACACCTATCAAGCCATTTGGATCGTCCAAACTCTACCCAATTAATCTCCCTACATCCCTATCCTCCCCCTATAAGCCTTAACTTAAGCATAAGGCACTTCAAGAAGTCCTTTTGGTTCAAACCAAAGGAAGTTACACCAATTAAAGGTAACAGTTTCTCTTAAATTGTTTTCATTTATTTTACTTCTCCAACAACTAAAATCTTTTTATTACTTTATTTTGTAAAAAACTCAGTATCCTCAATATACTAGGATGTTGTTATGAGAAGTATTCATGCTAAACTTACACACACCTCCATCTAATGGATGAAGAACATAATGTTTCTGTGGATGGCAAACTAATGCCTCACGAAATGATGATTGTTCAAATATCTCCAACCGCCTCTCATAGTGGCCATTATGATGGAATTGTATTTATATATGATATATATTATGTTTATATTTTATTTATTCTTATGTATTTTCCATTTATATCATTCCTTTATGGTTTCCATAGTGGGTAAATACGATAATCTCATTTGAGGAAGTGCGGACTACCGCCCCTCAAAGTGATTTGATTCGTTAATACCTTATGTGAGATGTATAAAGGATGGAGTTAATGATATTATATATGATATTATACTGGAATTATAATATACCTATGTATCATTATGTTTTATTTCCATTAAAATAAGAAATAGAAATTAAAGTAGCGTTCATTCGTACGTACGGCTTACCGTCTCCATGAACGGTGCATTTCATTTCTTACCTCTAAATGTTATGTACTATTATAAATACATGTATATAATTGATATATATGATATATATGATATAAAAATCATTCATATAATTCTGGATATAATGAACCATTGACCACAAGAACAACATGTGATTATAAGAATTCCATTTTTGACTCTAGTACCAAATATCGACAAAATTGACGTTGTTAACTTAAATGATTACATAATGTTTATAACATGGTAATAAGTGATATAAAAGGAATAATATACTTTAAAAAGGTTCTGAAGCAATTATAAATTAACTTTATTTTATTATTCAGGAGATTAAAGAACGATCGAGTCAAGTCTGACACGAGGTAAGGGATCTAACCTCTCTCTTTCCTTTCAAGTACTCTCTATTATGTCACTTCTTTTATGCTCCATGTTCTGATGTTGGAGGATGTTATATTATATTCACCATAATTTAATTTGTATTTTCATATGATTATATACCCCCTATTACTCTAATCAATTCATTTTATGAATTTTTAAGTGGCACCGTTAGGCGGCCGAATTTTTGTAAGGGATTTTCTTATCTCACTTTTAATTCCGTGAGATTTCCATTGTTCGCCACTTATTCATTGCATGTGGTGTATTGTGTACTTAAATTTGATATATATTATCATGATTCTAAATATATTCATGGTATTATATAATTAATTTGGTGGTTATTAACTTTTGGTCATATGACTTAGTTGATTACAACGTGGTAAAGGGTTTTGTCTCACTTTTTATTCCCGTGAAATTCATGCTATATTTGCCACTATTTCCTTTTGTGTGGTGGTTGTACTACCCATGATTTTACACTTTATGTAATATAATTTCATTAATTAGTATTTACATCTTCATTTTATGATCCTTCTTTCATTCGGCGTATGTTTTGTAAATTACCAAATCAGTAAGGGAACAATTCACCCTCCCCTTTATAAAAGACTTCTTTTTTGTTATGTCTTTTAATTTACATTTTATTATGTTGGGATATGTTCTTATATATACTTATTGATTTAAACTTTATATCAAAGTTATGAGATTCCATTTTTTATATCATGAAATCATTTTTTTTTATTTTAAAGTGACGTCGTTATGCTGTCGAATTTTTACAAGGGAACCTCTTAACCCAATTTCAATTCTTCGGGTTCATCTTATACTTCTTGAATATGTCTTCCTATGAATATGTGTGAATGAACTCTGATTTTTTTACACATAATATCCACTTATATTGGGTTTATTTATATTTTTCACACATAATTATGTGATTACTTTATCCTTAATTTAAGGATACCATCTTTATAAGGGATTTTATCTCAATTTATATTTCCATTGAGACTTCATTGTTGTTATGCACCAATTAAATCTTATATGGTGTATATATTGTCCTTTGAAATATTATTTCATGAATCCATTTATTCTCATGATATTATAATGTTTTGATTAAAATTTATTCTTCAATTATTTGTATTCAAGCGTCTCTCTTTTTGTTAAAAAATCTTTACCTAAAATATCATTTTAAATGTTTTAAAAATTTATTCTTCTAAATATTTATCATTAATGTCCATGTTTTCAAAATGAGTTTTAGGATTTCTTTATATGGACATTAATGTTTTCAAATGATAATTCATTTAAAATATTCAAATTGGTATGGGACACTTTGATTCAAAAATCTCTTTTTAAATGGTTTTGAAAATGATTTGATAAAACATTGTTTATTACAATATCTGGATTTGATATATTGGAATGTGTAAATGTTATATTTACTTTATACATGTGTCATATGTTATGATTATGTTATGGTTATTGGGCATTTTTTACGTATACGGGTGGTTCCGTGATAAACCTTGGGCGGGTGAGCCCGAGATAGCTCCCCAATGCATTGGGTAACGTGATGGAGGTAAACACAATGTTTCTCCTAAGAGATTTAGGGAATATAATGTGATGGGTATTCCAAGTGTTACTCCCTACGTAGATATGATAGATACAATGTAAGTTTGATATGGATTCCATAAGTAACCTTTATGATTTACGATTTGTGTGTGTTATTCATAAATCTTATGATTTCGTAAGGTATGTTATGATTGAAAAATGTAGTTTCATTGATTTTTATTTATTGATGGGATAATGTTTTCCTTCCTTATTTTATAACCCTTACTAAGCTTTTTATTCTCATCCCAAGTTTTTGATATTTTTTACATAGGGCGTAAAGATGAATAGGGTCTAGGATGGGATCACGGAAAAGTCATGTTGTCTAAAACATGGAACTAGACATGTTTCTTTTTAAGAGTTTTTATTTTATGAAAAAATGGATACTGAGTAGTAGTGTCTACTTGTAATATTAAAGTTTTAATGTAATAGTTATGGCCTAATTCTCTAAAACTCTAAACCTAAAAAGATCCTCAATGTAAATTATTCATTTAATTCAGGATTATGTAATGTTTTAAGGCTGAGTCCTTATAATGATTGTTCAATTCAATATCACCTTAAATGAGAGAAAAACATTTGCTGATGTATTAAATAGGAAAGACCCCATTGTTATGAAAATGATGAGGATTCAAAGAGATACCTTAATCAAATACCCAGTAAAACTAGACATGTGAATTTTAATAGAAGGGACATCATCAACCCTATCCCAAATTATTTCTCAATCATCTTTACTAGAGAAGATCAATAAATATAAAAAATTTGTTCCTATGTTATAGAAGAAGTTTGTGGCTATGAAAGATGGGAAGTTTCTTGATTTCAATATTGATCAAGAATGTTTACTGTAATTTCATACAATACTTTGTGTTCCCTCTATTCTGGAAATAAAGAAGGAGTTGATGGATGAATCTCATAACTCTACATTCTCTATAAATCATAGAATCACTAAAATTTATAGGGACCTTCATGATCATTATTCATGAAAATACATGAAAAGGGAGATTTTAGACTACACTATAAGGTGTTTGGTGTGTCAGCAAGTGAAGGAAAAGTGAAAACTACCAAAAGGGGTATTATAACCACTACCTATACTAGCATGGAAGTGGTAAAATATCACTATGTAGTTTGTCACCAGTCTCCTAAAATCTTCCAAGGGAAACAATGAGATATGGGTTATAGTTAATCATCTCACAAAGGCAACCCATTTTATCATTATCCATGAAGATTTCTCTATCGATCAACTTTCCATTATTTATGTAAGGGAAGTGGTAAGGCTGTATGGGGTACTACTCTCTATCATATCTAATCATGATCCAAGGATCATATCAAAATTCTAGATAACTCTTAAACATGAATTGTGTACTGAATTTAATTTTAGTACATCCTATCAACCTCAAACTAATGGACAATCCAAAAGTACAATTTAAACACTCAAGGACATTCTAATAACATGATCAATGGAATTTAAAGGTGGATGGGATAAACATATCACATTAATTGAGTTCTATTACAAAAATAGCTTCCATTAGAGCATTCAAATGGCACCCTATGAAGTTCTATATGGGAAGCAATTTATAACTCCAACTTGTAGGGATGAATTTGTTGAGAGAAATATTTTTGGGCCTATTATAGTTTTAGATATGATAAAAAAAGGTTCATGACATCCAATAACACATTAAGAAAACGTAGATTTGGCAGAAGAGTTATGCCAAAAACCATCGAAGGGAATTGGAGTTTGATGTTGGTGACAAAGTATTCCTTATAATTTCACCTTGAAATAGAATTATGTGGCTTGGTAAGAAATAAAATCTCAACCCTAGGAACATTGGCCCCTATAAAATCATGGATCACATAGGAGTATTGACTTATCAGCTTGCACTTCCTCCAAATATATCTCAAATTCATGATGTATTCAATGTATCCCTCTTGAGGATATAACTACCTAACCCATCACATTTACCTAGTCCTCATGTGATACAACTTGAAAATGTACTCTCTTATGAGAAGAAGATGGTGGAGATCTTGGATCACGGAGACAAGGTTCTACATAAAAAGACTACTCACCTTGTTAATGTTTTATGGAGGAACCCCAAATATGAAGAAGCCACATGTGAACTTGAGGAAACAATGAGGCAGAAGTACCCACACCTTTTCTCTTCTAAGAATATAAGTTGAAATTTCTGGGAAGAAATTTTTTTAAGGGGGGGAGAATTTAATGACCGAAACATTTGAATAATATTTTATTTCCTAGAAATGTATGTTTTACTATGTCTGAATAAGTAAAAATATATAAGTAAAATTGATATATAATCATATGGTTTTGACGGTTATATGACCATTGGTTAATATGACCATTGGAAACCATAATAATTTTAACTTTTTAATTATTGTTTATAAATAGATATGAAAATGGAAAATTAATGCAGAATGAATATTTGATGGCCTATACTGTTAGAATCATTCCATATGAAGCCCGTTTGTTAGATCTTGGGAAGGAGGTAGTGTCACTGGGATTTGCTCTGAACCTATCCCAAGACTATATTCAATATGATAAGTTTGAATGAAATTGCCTATGGGAGGAGTTCAAGTTGATATAAATCACCACTCGGGCAATGTTATCTGATCTACCCCAAGCGTCTATCACCATTACCCACCTTACCCTTAAGTCTTATGAGGGTGTTATAAGGGGTTCTATATCGAGGCCTTAGTTACTTTTGTAATCCATTTTTATAAATAAAATTGTTATTATGGAAAAATAAACATCATTTTTTAATTCCAAATGTCAAAATTAATCTATGATGAATTTTTAGTATTTTTCTGAGAAGTTTCATATTATTAAAGAATATTGAAAAGAATAGTATTTTTAAAATAATTTTACACTTTAAATAATTGATACTGTGAAATTATTTTCAAAAAAAGGACATACATGGTTATGATCAGCAAAAAATTTAAAGTTTGATAAAATCAACTTCATTTTCAATAAATAGTAACTTATGAATAGTAATATTACCCCTATTAATAGTAATATTACCAATGGAATAGTAGCCTCACCTAATGAAGTATTAATATAGTTTAGGCATATTGAATGGTAATGTGATATAACAGTATAAGTAAATAATTGTTTTATAAATTATTAGTAAAGTATTAGTATTTTTTGAGTAAATAGTGATTTTAAAAAAATTATCATATTTAGAAAATCATTTTCATAAAATGGAGTTCATTTTTTAATTTATAACATAGATATTAGGTTTGGGTGAATTTATGAGTTTTGTATAAATTTTTTTGTTTTTGAGGAATAGTAAAAAATAGAATTTTTCAGTTTTCGGTGTGTTTAATGACATCATAATGATGTAATATGTAATTTAAAATGATTGTTGACTCATGTGGATTTAAATGTGACATGAGTTGTACTAAGTGTCCCAAACCATGGTAAAATACCATTGGAAAGACCATGATTTTTTAAATACCACGGATGAGGTGTCATCAAAAATTAATAAAAAAGCTCCCTCTCTTTTACTATAAAAATCCACCCATTCCTTAGTTTTATTTCATTCCAAATTCATTACCCTCGAAACTCTGAAAGTGTTACCTCCCAAGGAGCCCTCCAAAATTGTGTTCAATCCCCAAAGGTCTCGATCTTCGAGTTTTAGGAGTTACTCTTCAAGTAATAGAAATATAAAATTTGAGGGTAATGAATTTTGAATGAAATTATACTAAGTATTACGTGGGATTTATAGTAAAACAGAGGGAGTTTTTTATTAATTTATAAGGAGACCTCATCTGTGGTATTTGAAAAACCATGGGCTTCCCCATGGTATTTTCCCATGGTTTTAGCCACATGGGACACCTCATATCATATTTAAATCCGCATGAGTTGACCATCCTTTTAAATTACATATTACATCACTATGATGTCATTAAACACACCGAAAACTCAAAAACTATATTTTTACTATTCATAGAAATACAAAACATTTTATACAAATCTCATAAATTCACCCTAACCTAATATCGATGTTCAGAATTCAAAAATAAACTACATTTTATGAAAATAATTTTCTAAATATGAGAAATTTAATTTGTTAAGTAAAATCACTATTTACAAGAAAAATATTAATACATAACAAATAATTTCTAAAAGAGTTATTTACTTATACTATTATATCACATTACCATTAATGATTCGTAAAATATATTTATACTTTATTAGGTGAGGTTATAATTCCATTGGTCATATTACTATTCATAAGGGTAATGTTACTATTCATAAGTTACTATTCACCAAAAAATAATTTGATTTTATGAGACTCAAAATTTCTTGCAGATCATAACCATGTATGTCCTTTTTTTGAAAATCATTTCATAGTATCAATAATTTAAAGTATAGAATTTTTTTTAAAATACTTTTTTTCAATTATCATCAATAATATGAAACTTCTTAGAAAAATACTAAAAATTCATCCTAGATTAATTTTGACATCTAAAATTAAAAAAATGGTATTTATTTTAAAATAATAAAAAATTTATTTACACAAAAGGATTACACAAAGTAACTATGTCCTAGATATATAAACCCTTATAATTACCTTTAATGTTCTCTTTTTATGTTATATTTCTTTCAAATTTCCACATCATGTTCTAATATCTATATTGTTCTATCACTATATTGTAATATGATTAATTTATTAATGGGAAACACTTTTCCACTTTCTATTTAAAGTTTTCTAAAACCATTTTTCATACCTTTTATATTGCCAGATTTTCATCTTGAAATTTCTCTCTTTATATCAATAAATTATTTTATTTTATTTTGTGAATACCCAAACCTCTATCTTCTCCAGGGGTATTAACATAGATGTAAAAATGATATATTTTAATTATGGTATTAACATACATTAAACCCACCTTCCTTTTTCGTGGGATTAAAATAAAAAAAAGGAACTTTTTTAAGCACTTTTTAAAATGCCATGATTTTGATATGAAACTCTTTTCTTTTATACTCCATATGTTATTTATGAAATGTTTGATTATGATCTATGCGGATCACGTGAAAATAAATTCATATTAATAGATCAACCTATAGTGCTCTAATGAATTGGGTAAATAAATTAATCTCTAGAGATGACAAGTTTTACAATACTTTGGTGAATAACATTGGTATTTTTATGACACATTGGGGATGTACCTTAGTGATATGATTATGAATGTCTCAATTAAATGTTGTAGCCAAATTTTCATGATTTTATTCAAGTTATTATTATCATTATATTCCTCTTTATCAATCCTTTATTATATCTCCTCATGTTCTTATTGTATTATCTCAAGCTCACATATAAACTCTTTTCCCAGTTTTCCATTATTATGTCTTATGCTCACCCTTTCCTTTGATGTATGTCACCAGGTTATGATATGAAGTAATTTTAATTAGAATTAACATTTAAATAAGAATTTCAAGTGGATTAAAATAATGTAATCAATTTTCATTTATTATGTTCCTTTTTTTCAAGACATTAGACTTTAAAGATCCTATGTTTGTAAAATATAATTAAAATTTATGTAATAAGAAGTAATACCATATTCAGTATCAGTAACTTATTTTATTTATCTTATTATGATAATCATCAATATATTTCTTTTAATATATTTTTCTTAAGGCTTAGTGGTCTTAATTAAAACTAGTATCTTCAAAATTTCACATTTTGATCAACCTTCTCGACCTTTCAACAAATATGGGTCTTGTGTTCTCACTCTGATTAAATGAGATCAGAAATATTTGGCTTCAGGAACTTATCTTATTTAAAAAAAATCTTCTTGTGCCATATATTCCTCATGATTTTTAATGAGTTTAAGATTAGCTTTCCCATTTCATGACTTACACTGAGAAGTATTGTAACTTACCCTCTTTTCAAGTCACTTCCTTCTTTCCAACCCTCATTAGGATTGGAAGCACTCCCTATTTCCTTCATCAATAGTGAATCAAAAGGTTTAAAAAATATTATGATTTATGTGAACTTGAAGATCATAAAATCCTCATCCATTTTTATATATGATACATGAAAATCTGATTCTCTTTCTCATTATGATTATAACTTCATTCCAGACCCATGGTGAGTCCGATGATCCTTTTCTTCTAATAAAAATCTTTAAAATCCGATGTAATTTATTAATATTGTAAGTTTGATATTCTGAATAATATGTACAGTCTAATTTTTAGGTTATAAAAAGTGAATTTATTCCTTTTTCTTCTTAACCTTCTTTTACAACAAAATACAATATAAACTTCTATTATCTTCGAAAAACAACTTCTTTAGTGATCTTGGTCCCAACAATATCCTCCTTTGGTTTTTTTCAACCAAGATTCATAAATCACTAAACATTGTAACCAGAATATACATATATATATATATATATATATTACTTATCAATAATTCTAAGCCTACGTGAGCTATCTCATTATAGGAAATAAGAATTATTTATAGAAAAACCTTGTTGTCCAAAATTAGTGATTTGTGAAACATTCTCATCTTTTCTTCATAACTGTCTTAACTTCTTTGTTTTCCTCTTCAACTTTCCAATAAAAAAAATTCTGCAATCACTCGAACAAACAATTAGAATATTTCACACACTTACATGCTTAAATATTAGCTTACCCACAACTCCAATTATTTATAAGTTTCCTTAAAAGGATTAGAATATAAAAATTGATAGATTTATGATACATTATCCCCCATTGAAAACATAATCCAATGAAAATAAGAGAGAGGGGACACATACACATGCCTCAATAATGATTAGAAATTTGTTGTACACCCATGTTCAAACTCAATTTAGAAAAAGGATCATTTGATAAATGTTTTGTGAAAATGTTATCAACTTATTTTGATATAGGTACATACTCCAGATTCAATTCATTTTTCTCCACATTCTCTTTGATGAAATTATATATGACATCAGTATGTTTTGTATGATAATATTATACAATATTTCTGGTAAGCTTGATTACACATAAATTATTACAACCCAAGAGAAACGGTGACTTTAGTTCAATAAGTAAATATTCCAACCGAGTCTTCATCAACATGAGTTGTGTAGTGGGTTGAGTGGCCGAAACGTACATATATTCAGCAATGATAAGAGTTATTGAATTTTGTTTTTCTATATGCCAACTAATAAAACTTTTTTCCAGAATGAAAAATCCACCATATGTGGATCTTCTATCATCAAAATTTCATTCCCAATCAGTATCTGAACTCCCAAACAAGTCAATAATTTTGTAGATATCATACCTATTTAGAAAATTTATTTTACCTTTGACATATCTGAGAATTATTTTTCCATCTAAAAAATGTGATTCTTTTGGAGTACTCTAAAATCTTGCACATAATGCGACAACATAAAAAAAATCTGGTCTTGAGGTATTCATATACAAAAAACTTCTTATAAGCTTCTAAAACTCTTTTTGATCAACTTTCATACCTTATCCATCTTTTTTCAACATGGTTCTCATTGAAATCGGTGTAAAACTAGTTCTGAATCTTCCATGTTGAACTTCTTCATATGTTAATTAGAATACTTTTCTTAGGAAGGAAATTTTTTTTTCTTATTTGTTAAAATTTTTAACCACAGAAAGTATTTCATTTATGTAAGCATGGAAATTGAAAAAAATATTTTAATCTCATCAGAAAATATTTCAAAATTTCTTTCATTATTCCCAGTAATGATAATCTCACCAACATAAAAAAATTTATTTAGGAAAAAATCCTAACTTTCTATGATTTAGATATTTGTGTCAAATATCCCTTTAAAAAAACTCATATTTGTTATGAAATTATCCAATTTTTAATACCATTCCCTTAGATCTTTTTTTATCCCATACTTGGATTTCTTCAACATGCATACATAAATTTTATCATTCCCAACAAAAAATACATAGGATTGTTCAATATAAACTTCCTCATCAAGATCACCATTAGAACATGTTTATTTCCCACATATTTGAAACATTTTTTAACTTCACTATTAAGAAACAACAGTAATGATTATAATTTTTTCTAAAATTTCCACCAGAGAAAACATTTCCTAAAAATCAATGCCTTCAATTTGTGAGTAACCTTTGCACACTAATCTTTCCATGTTTTTTATCACTTCATAATCTTCATTAATCTTGTTTAGAAAACCCCAATTTGTACTAATAATAGTTTTTTCATTTGGTTTAGGTATGAGTTCCCACATAACATTATTTTCAATATGATCAAGAACTTTATTCATATCCTAAACACATTTTGGATGCTCAAAATATTTATTTCCATCTTTTGGAACAACTATTGAATACAAATAAGTATATGTAATTTCACGTCTTGTTTAAACCCTTTCATGTTGATCACTATAATATTTTGATATACAAATTTCATCCTTAGACTATGATGATTTTTTCAAGATTCTTCCTCATCACTTGAAATAGATGAGTTTGATTCTTTTTCTAACGTAAGATTACTATTGTTAGTATCCTTATTAGAATTGTCACCAGTCATCTTTTCTTCCTATTTATCTTCCTTATAAACATGAGTCTGTTTACCTAATTAGATTTTTTTAAAAACATTCACATCAGTAGAGACGAATAATCTTCCTTACACTTTTTCAAAACATTTATATCCTCCTTCATCTGGTTCATAGCAAAGAAAAAATCCATTTTCACCTCTATTCAAACTTTCTAAGGTTTACACCTTTTTTATTTATAATGAATGGACTCCCAAAACTCCTAAGTTTTTCAAACTTGTAGTTTTTACATAAAACATTTCATATGAAGTCATATATGAAATTATTCTATAGAAATATCGATTTTAGATATACACAATAGTATTTATAGCTTTCCTCCAAAATTAATGAGAGATATTATGTTCAAATAACATAGTTCTTCCCATTTCAACTAGACTTATATTATTCCTTTTACTAACAATATTTTTTAGGAGTTTATAGTATACTAAAATCATGCTTAATTCCATGATTTTGAAGATAACATTTAAAATATTTATTGTTTTAACCAGTATTTTCATTTATCATCTTCTTTTCTAAAAATTCACATTCCTTCTCAGCTTTCCTCCTAAAATTTTTAAACATTTTCAAAGCATCTTACTTATGATTCATATACATAACAAAGGTAATTTCATTAAAGTCATCAATGAAGGTAATGAATTAATTATCTCCATGAATTGATCATTTTCTCATTGTACCACAAATGTCAGAATGAATATGTTCTTTGCATCATATTGACCAAATTCTAAATTTCTTATGCATTGAATTTTTTATCTTTACCTTATAAGAAATCTTGCAACACCAATATCTTCTTCATGACATATTAGGAATTCCCTGGACACTGTCTCACTTTAAAAAATTGATCATTTTTCTCTAAAACATGTGATTAAACCTTTTATTACATAATTTAATTTCATTCAACATACTCATGTAACAAGCATTTTGAGCCTCACCGACTTAGAAGAAGTTTCCTTTTTTGTGTTGTCCTCTTGTAACTATTTTTCCATCTTCCTCACTTTTAACATAAAATCCATATTTTTTTGAAAATAATTATTTTTTATTTCATCACAATTTTGTGAAACACTTTTCAAGTTTTGTTCCAGTCCATCAACGAACAAATCCTTTTTTGATTTCAACTTTTCTTCCCTAGTGATGGTCGATCCAACACCTTTTTTTCTAATAGATTCATAATTTAAAAATTCACCATTCCTTATTTTAATTCATTCCCATTCTTCAAAATTTTTAAGTCACCTTTCATATGAGATAAACAACCACTATCTAGAATCCAAGTTAATTCTTCTTTTGTTTCTTTGAGAGAAATTTCCACAACAAGAGATTTTTTTCCATTTTTCATTCTTAACTTCCATCTTATGATAATTGTTAACAAACTTTTGTTTTTACAAAATAAAACAACAAATCCATTTTTAAGTTGAAAAGTTTGTTTAAATATTTATAAAATAGATTCCAAGGGTTGGAACCAATATTTATTTTTCACAAAAACCCTCTCAGGTTTCTTCATGATATCCTTCTCAAACTTATTTCATTGAAAGGACTGACTCCCCCATCAAAATTTCCCTTCTAGAATTTGTGTAAAAGTGGTAATGTTGTTGATTAAACCAACAAATATTTTTTTATACCCAAATACTCCAAAATAAAATTACTATCCATAGAAAGATTATTTTCCTATGAAAATTCCATACTGACTAATGTTGTGATCATGTTTATCATAAACCTTTTTATCATTTTTTTTTAATACAAACCTTTCTGTTATTAGTCCAAATTGTATTTTTCAACTCAGTTTTCTTTTTATCCTTATACAAACCAAAATTAATAGAACCTATTTTATATTCATGTTTTTTATAAACTTATGAATTCCTTGTTTTATTAGTCTTGGCCACATACACAACTTTCTCAGCTTTCCTCTTCTCAAAAAAATCAACTTGTTTCTCAACCTTTGATGTTAGTTTTTTATCCTTCTTAGGTTTACCCTTTCTAGATATTTCACCAACTTCGTAGATATAATTATTTATACTAGTAACATTAAGTTTATCTTTAGAAATTTTTTATTAGAAAGGTTCAAACTCTTCTACTTTTTCCTTCAATATTACTTCTAGATGTTAATTATGATTCTTTTATTTCTCAACAGATTTTTTAAAATAATCATTATATTCAAGATACTTGGAATTATCATCAGGAAAACATTATTTATTGTTTTTCTAAGAGTCCTAAATATTTATTTTCCTAATTTCTTTTTTAATCCTCACAATTTTTCTCAAATATTCTTTCAATTATTCTTTCAGATAAAATTCTAATTGAGTTTCTTCTTCTTCAAAAATATTTCTTCCTAAATATTCATTGTCAACTATTACAATAAAATTATTATAATCCTTCTTAATAGAATATTATGATTCAAATTCACTATCTTATTCTTTATCATATTTATAAGATAAACCTATCCTTTTGGATTTGGGGAATTTTCTATTCTTTCCATTGAATAAGACTTATCCTTTTCTCCATGTTTCTTCCATGATCTTAATTTCTTTCTGTAATCATATTCACTATCTACATATTTACTTCTTCAAGGACAATTAGTAGAAAATTATCAATGGTTCTACATTAAAAACATTTCAATGGAATTTCTCTCTTATATTTACCAATACCCCATTACACATTTTTATAAAACAAGGATAAAAATTCCTCAAAATTTTTACATACCTCATTTTTTGAATCATTTTTACCAGCATTATGTTTAATAAGAATCTTCTTTGACTTTTCTTTCTTTGAATCCTTGAAAGAAATTTCCCTATAATTTTTTTATTTCATAATTTTTTCCCTTATCATTTCATAATTAATGATGGTTCTATAAAAATCATCCAAAGATAATGTTTTTGGGTCTCTATCTTCAAATGAGGAAACTCTAACATAAAATTTATCGGGAATAATTCTCAATATCTTTTTAACAATAGTAGAATTTATGACTTTTCACAGAGACATGTGATGGTGATGAAAATGTCATTTACCCTGGTAAAGAAGTCACCAACAAATTCATATTCATTCATCTTGAGATATTCATACTTGATCCCCCATATTGGTAACTTTCCCATATTCACGTTTGTATTACCTTCATAAATGTTTTTCATCTTATCCTTGATACCTTTGGAAGTGTAAGCACCCTTCACATTTAAAAACAAGTATTCAAAATGTGATGAGAGTAAATAAATATTGGCCCTTCCATAATTATCAATATTCTTCTTCTCAAAATATGTGATAAGAAAATTATCATCAATAAGAGGAAATCCTTCTTTTTTAGCTTCAATAATATCATACTCAAAAGATATAAGATAAGGAAAAAATTTATCTTTCCAGATATGATATTTTTTATAATAAAAGACCAAAATCCCCCTACTATTCACATAGTTGAGATTCTATATCATGACTTATTCATCAAAACATAAGAAAAGAGTAAATGAAATAAACATTCAGCTCTGATGCCAATTGTAAGATCCCAGTTAAGATTAAGTATCACTGAGAGGGGTATGATGTAAGAATCTATCCTTAAACATTACATAATCTTGAGTTTTGGTCAAGAAATTACTTTCTTTCACACTGAGGGTCTTTTTTAGGTTTATATTTTTAGGTAATTGGGTCATAATTCATACATAGCATTCCACATTAATAAAAATTGGATACTTCTAAAATAGTATATATTTCTTTCATGATATAAAACCTTTTAAAATAAAACATGATTTCTTTTTCATGAAAAATCTTCATAACTTTCAACTTAACTTCCTCCTTTCTCATACCCATCCTTATACCCTATCAAAAAAAATTCAAACTTAGTATGAGTACAAAATTCTTAGTAAGGGACACAAAAATAAATAAAATAATTTTTAGTCTATGAACACTTTAAACCCACTAAAACATTTTCACAGTGATTTCACCCATAAAACATAAGATCATTAGTTTATATCAAAAATAATATTACTTTAAAACTCCATAGAAAACATAAATAATAAATGAAACATGTCAAAATAGTTCTATTTAAATCATATAGTAGCTTTCATGTCTAAATAGGGAGTAACCTTCGTGATTATATTTGTAATACCCACTACATTATATTCCAATAATCACTTAGGAGAAACCCTACCAATTAACTCTATATCATTTCCAAATGCATTGGAGATCTATCAAAAGCTCACCAACCTTAGTTTATCATGGAAGCACCCATACTCTTAAACAATTCCAAAGAACCATAACATAATCATTATACTTAAAATAATAATAATGTGAAAATAACAGTTACACATTGAAATCACATTTCATTTTTACAAATTCATGAACTCATAAATAAAAAAAATTGAAAATAAAATGGTAGAGTTGTAAAGGAGATATAAAAACATTAAATTGACATGAAATAGATAAATTAATTTCCTAACATATATTTAAAAACATTAATTTTGGATTCTCTAAAAAAATTTGAAAGAGTAACTTTAAAAGTAGTTTTAAAAAGAAAGTCCCTAACCACTTTGAACATTTAAATCATAATCTCCACGAAATAATACATTTAAAAAACAATAATAAGATGATTATATAAAATATATGGATATTAAATCTCATATTATCTCTATATATTTTTTATAAAATAATAAAGGTTCATATCATTAAGAAATTCCTCAATGAATGAAGATTGAGACGAAATACCTTACCTTAAGTCTGACTTATCATGTACAATATTTATCTTACTAAATAATAAACATAGGTTAATTATTTGATTTCATGAGGATATTTTTCAACTTTATTATTTCGTTTATATCACTTATTATCATGTTATAACAATTAATTTTTAAGATCACATCAGACGTTTTGAGGATATTCGGTACAAGAGTCCAAAATGACTTTCGTATGATGTCAATTGTTAAAGTGGTTATTAGTAAATCATCTCCAGAATAATATTCAGGACATAATAATCAATGTTATAGATACATTATACTTTTAAATCCATCCATTATATATGGATATGAGAAATAAACTACATCACAATCATGGAGATGGTAAGTCGTACATACGCTAGAGTAAAATTTCCATTTTTCAGTGATCGTTTTTGGAAAGACGTTATGTATTATTTTATCTTTAAAGAATTATAATAAGATAATAAAAAACATATTAATATTTTAAATATAATTACATATATCATACATGTGACATGGTGATGAAAAACAGATCACATCACTTGGTGGAGGTGATAGTTCACATGTATGCAAGAATGATGCAATCATTTTTATGTGCATAGAAACATAGAAATTAATTGATATATTATTATATTATACTGATAAATATTTAATTAATATCATATATAAACATTAATTTCATCATTATAACATTTTTTAAGGTATAGTGATGGAAAATGAATTATATCGGTTCATGGAAGTGATCGTTCAAACATACGCATAAAGGACGTTATCATTTTTTTATGTATGGAAAGTTATAACATAATTGATAAATTATTCACTTATAATGATAAATATGTAATTAATATCATATATAATCAATAATTACATCATTATAACCATTATTGAGAGATGGTGATGGAAAACAAATTATATCGGTTCATAGAGGTCATAGTTCACACGTACACACGAATGATTAATTATTTTCCCATTTGATGGAAGTGGAGATGGATTTAGGTTATAATATTAACATAATAAAATATAATTATAGTTAGGATACTTTATTTATTATTTCATAATGGTTAAATAATATTTTATGTAATTGGAAGAAGAAATAAAATTGAAACACATAACTAAAAAGGATACATTTCCTTCAGACGATCTCCTTTGATTCACACCTTAACACCGCTAAGGAAGGTGTTATGCCTTAAATAAGGACTATAAAATGTGAGGAGGGATTATAGTAAGTTATTTCGGTATATATTTTCCAAACCAAGTACATTTTTAATTGTGGAGAAAATATAATAATGGGTTCCCTTTTATAGGAGAGGGGAGGGGCACTCTTAGAATTCTCCAAAATATTATAATATAAAATGTATATTATAGATCCAAAGACTTCCAAAATAACAATGAATTAATAAGAGAATTATATTTATACCATATCATATCCAATTTGTGATTATTTTACATTTTTTGATATTTTTTTAATAATTTAATAATATATTAATTCAATAAAATATCATTATAGTCCAATTTGGTACTGTTCATTTAATTTGACTTAAAATATATCAATAAAAATTGTTAATTCAAATATAATGGATTAAAACAAATTTAATATATATTTTAGATCCATAAAATTAATTATAAATATTAAATTATCCAAAATATATCAAAACTAATATTTTTAATCTTAGTTGTTTTGTTTTCCTCTAAATTAATTAAATATTATTTTAGAAATAAATTAATGTTTAAGTTAATTATATAATATCTAAAAATTAAAAATAAAATTTTATAACTAAATTAACATAATTATTTTAAAAATAGACATTTATATTCGTTAATATATTGATTTTCTCCCTATGTGGACATATAAAAGATATTAAATACACAGAGAGAGATATTTTTTAACTTTGTTTAGCTTAAATAATATATATGTTATTTTCCCCGAAAAGTGTCCATTAAACAAATAAAATTCTATATTATTTTTATAAGGGTCTAATATCATTCATCAAATAATTTTTGGATGAGTTTTTATTATTTTTTTATCCTTATTTTTTTTTGTTTTAGCCATTATTTAACCCTTTTAACTCTTACCATGAGATCATTTAATTTATAAATTAAGGGTTAATATAATTACAATAAAATTACAAATGACCAATAAATGAGTAATTTATAAATTATTTATATTTATCCCAATAATTTTCACTAATTTTATTATTTTTTATTTTTTATTTCATTTAATAAAATATTATTTATTTTAAAATATCATAAATGTCAATTTTGACACAATTCATTATTTTTCCTTAGAAAAAAATCAAAAAAACAAGATAAATTCATACCAAGACCAATAAAACATCACTAACAAGTATAATTCAACAATAAAATTCTTTTATGACTTTAACTCTCTCCATTTATATTTATTTTAAAAAATTTAATATCATTTATTTGATTTTTCCATTAATTAAACCATTATTGCATCATCATTCTATCGCTATTTAATTTAATTTTTTATTTCAGAAAAATTATAAATTAATTTCCATGATGGAGATAATATCTTTCAAAAAATTATTTATATTCAAACATATCCCTTATATAACCCCATAAGAAATATTTCTCTTGTAAAAAATAAAAGAATAAGAAAATTGACTTTCCTTTAAATATTGTATTATAAAGGTTATATTCTCACCAAAAAGAAAAAAATGGTCTCATAAACAATCATTTAATTTTTATGAAAAAAAATAATCATACAATAAAATTTGGATATGTGTTAAGGTAAATTTCTAATATTTATAATATTATTTTTACCCTTAATTACATGATTTACCCTTAACTGTGGAAATAAAAATAAAATTACTAAAATTACTATTCATATTTTCCAAAAATAAAAGTGGCATATTTACTAAATTTGTAAATTATAATTCCAAATATTAAAAACCAATAAATTGAATGAATTAATTAAAAAAATCTCATTGTTAGAACAAGAAAATGGTTTTTTTAAAGTAAAAACGTTCAAAAGATCACAAAGTTTTTATATCAAATTTCGATGTGAAATTGATTATAATTACCTAAATTGTATAAAATGATAAAAAATTTATCTAATTATACTTTAAACCCATAAAAAAGGTAATTTGACATTATAAATAAAATTTATGACAAAATAGTTTTCAATTAAAATGCATTATTTTTTCAGTATTCATTAAAACATGAAACTAATCAAAAAAATACCATAAATTCAACCAAAGTAAATTTTTATAATCTTATTACAAATAATAAGCTTATTTTTTCACATATAACTTATAAAATATTCAAAAACAATATTTAATACATGTGCATTATCAAAAGGCAGCAAAACCGCCTTTTTAGAAAAATCTTCTTTTATCTGTAAAATTGAATTTGTTCATATATCATGTCATGAAAAAATATAAGTTTAATTTTAAACATTAAATTGATCATATTATAAATAAATTTTATTAATATAATCCAATATAGTGATTTTAATATTTTATATTTGAATTTAAATAATTTTTTAGAAAAACATTTCCTTTTATTTTAAAAATGGTTTTGGATTCATTTATAATTAATTGGTCACCAATGAATTAATTATATATACATGTGTAAACCCTAAATTTTTAATTAAATAAATATTTTCCATTCCTTCCATTCTAATGGTTAGGTTTTAATGGAAACATTTAAATAATAATATTTAGATGTTTACTTATGATCAATGTGTTGAATTATGTATGCCATAAAACATAGTGTTTCCTTGTTAAATTCTCAAGATGTTACATTCTCCCCACCCACCTTTAATAAATTTAGTCCTATCAATTTGAAATCTGGATAAAAAACTAGGGGTTTGACTTTTCAAAATACCTTTATTGATATCTGACATCGAAAAAAGGATTAATAAAACATCCAGATAAAAAGAAAGAAAGAGAAGTATGAAGGTCACCTGAGATGACACATACTAGGTTTACATATATGAAAACATATACATGGAATATAAAAATAACTATCAAGATATGAGGGAGATTAATAGATAACATGATCATGAGAAAGTTAACAATCAAAAAACCATAAATTTTTTTATGTGTAAAATGGTCATTAATTTCTCATAAAAAATTAAATGGATAACATTATTAGTTAAAGATTACATTCATAGAGTTAAGTAGTTATTTTAATACATTGACTATGAACATAAAGAAAAATACTTACTTAAAAAGTAGGGTTTTATAGGTTAATCTATTTCCACCTCAAACTCATCACTTTCTCCAAATGATGAGTATTCAAGATAAATTGTTCATTCCTGGAGCAGTAGAATATACTTCTAGAGAATCACATAATCCAAAAAATATTAACGATATATTTCTCCTATATTTATACATTAACCAAAACCAAAAATTTTATTATATTATAAGATAATTCCTAAAAAATAATAAACCTTATATGATTAAAAACTAAATTAATCTCAAAAATTCAATAGTAATTCCCAAAGTTGAACGTTGAACATTCAAAAAATAATTTCCCTTAAAATTCCTCAAAATAATCCCAACTAAGATTTAAACCCAAAATTCATAAGGATTTGATAACATAGTTTTCCAATATATATTTTAACATTTATAATCGAATGACATCAATCACTCTTAATGTCTCATAGAAAAATTATAATGTCATAAATCACATAATCTCTAAGATATGATAATTATTTCCATAAATAAACTGAATCAAAATAAGTCCACAATAAAATCATAGATTGTTAAAAAATATAATTCGACCTTTACTTCTGAAATAAAATCTCATACTATTTTGTTTACCTCAATCAAAAAGGATTCCCAAAATAGTAAACATCTTCTGGAAAAAAACATTAATCACTCCACCAAATTATTTTCCAGTCCCATGTTTATTTAATCGATAAAAAATATATTCCAAAAATCAAATTATTCTTTATCCATCATATAATTAAACTAAAAACAATAATTTATACTAATTGGGGAATCACGTATGCCGGTGGTAGGTGATGCACCCTTGTCTCCCATCAGTTGTGGGTTCGATACCTCTTGATTTGCCAGATGCAACGGGTTTCACCCATCCTATAGGTTGTCCTTTTTTTAAAACTATATAATTCTTATAACATTGCAAAAATATGATAAAATACAAAAAAATAACCATAACAAGTTTTAACCTCAAATTTTATCTCATTACTTTCATTTTGCCTCCCAAAAAATAATAACTCGTAATTACCTCAAAAATAAATGCCTACAAAAATACAGTTAGTCACCTTAAACTTTCTTAACATAGATCCAAAATGGGGGTTTCTAAGACATTAAACTCATGATCAGTCTGAAAATTTTAATCCCATGATTATATCACTAACTGTTAAAAAGATATCATAATCTTTTATGTTTTTTAAACCATCCTTTAATACCAACTATAAGGACATTGCCTTAAACAGTACATAATCTTGAGTTTTAGTCAAGAAATTACATTCTGTCACATTATGGATATTTTGAGGTTTATAGTTTTAGATAGTTATCTTATTATTCATACATAACATTACACTTTCATAATAATTGGATACTTCTAAAATGGTATCAATTTCTTTCAAAATATAAAACTTTTTAAAATAAAACATGCTTTCTTTTTCATGAAAAATATTCATAAATTTCAACTAAAATTCTTCATTTCTCTTACCCATCCTTATACCCAGAGAAATTTTATTAAAAAAATGGGATTTGTCCAAAAATATTAGCAAGGGAAATAAAAATAAATAAATAAATCGTTAGTCCATTAATACATTAATCCCATGAAAACATTTTCAAAAATTTATACTTTTCACCCATAAAATGTTTGCTCATTAGATTACCTAATGAAACCATAAGATTATTATAAATATCCATAAAAAACATAAATCACAATGGTAACTTGTGGTATCAATTCAATTTTACTCTTAGAGTATCTTTCATGGATACAGAGGGAGTAACCTTCATGGTTACATTTGGAATACCCACCACACTATATTCCTTTAATCTATAAGGATATACCCTACTGATTAACTCCATATCATTACCCAATGAATTGGAGAGATTTCATGGGCTCACCCTCCATTATTTTATCATGTAACCACCCATACATGTAAAAAATTCCCAATAACTATAACATAATCTTAATACTTAAAATAAGAATAAAGTAAAAAATATCATTTAAACTTTGAAACCACAATTTATTTTTACAAAGTTGTGCACCCATAAATGAAAACACTTTTTTTGAAAATATAATGGTATAATTTTAAATGAGATATAAAAAAATTAAATAGACATGAAATCAAAAAATTCCATTCATGACGTATATGGTAAAAAAACATTCCTTTTGGATTTTTTAAAAATAGTTGAAATAGTAACTTTGAACGTGGTTTTTAAAAGAAAGTCTCTTACCACTTTGAATGTTTAAATCAAAATATCCATGAAAGAGTAAATTTAAAAAAACATTAAATAAAATTATATTAGATAATTTATAGATATAAAATATCATATTATTTTTATATACATCTTATAAAATCATAAAGGGGCCTATCATCAAGAAATTCCTCAATGAAAAGAGATTGAGAAGAAATCTCTTACCTTGAGTTTGACTCATCGTGTATAATAGTTATCTTCATGAATAATAAAAATATGTTAATTAATTAATTTATTGAGTACCTTTTCCAAGTTTATTATTCCTTTTATATAACTTATTATCATGTAATAACAATTAATTAATTATTTAAGTTCATGCTAAACATTTTGATGATATTCTATACAAGACTCAAAAAGACTTTGGTAAGATTTCAATAGTCAAAGTGGTCAATGGTCCATCATCTCCCAAATAATATTCATGATATAATAATCAATTTTATACTTAAATTATACTTTTAAATCCCAAAATTACATATGGATATGAAAAATGAACTATGTTACAATCATGGAGACATTATGTTGTACATACACATGAGTAACATTTCCATTTTTAAATGATCAATTTAGAAATAAGTTTCAAATTATTTATTATCTATATAATGATAATAATATAATTAAAATAGTATTAATATTTTAAATATACATATATATATATATATCATCTATGTGATTTGGTGGTGAAAAATGAATCACATCACTTCATGGAGGTGATAAATCACACATACGCACGAACAACGTTGTCATTTTTATGTGGATGGAGAGTTAGAAATTAATTGATATATTATTATCTTATAAAGATTAATATTTCATTAATATCATATATAAAAATTAATTACATCATTATAACTGGTCTTTATATATGGTGATGTAAAATTAAATATATCAGTTCGTGGATGTAATAGTTTACACATACGTATGAACAACATTATCAATTTTATGTGCATGGAAATATATGTCACGACCCATTCTCAGGGACCGTGCTATGACTACCGCAAGCCCGCCTTCCATAGGCCCGGGGCTGGTGACTAGCACCAAAGGCGTAAAACCCGACGAAGTGAAGGCATTGCCTTTATATAAGTAAACAAACATACAACAGAGTACGCAAGATGAAGTAAACACTAAGTAAAATTAGAAGAAAAGTAAGTTCTGTAAAGTAAATTGGCCAGAATACAAACCCAACTTAAAGTAAAGTACAACTGAAAAGGAAGTACAACAGCAGAAATGTAAAGCAGCAACACTGAGCCGTCCACTAGAAATCCCACCTGAAGGGTGGGTACAGATAGTCACCTCAGCTCCTCAGGTCCAGCTATTTTCTCTATGTACGTATCACCCAGTGGTCCACCTCACGGTACCGTCCAGCTCCACGGGCCTCCACCACGATCAGTGATGTTCGTCGTCTACTTCCAACACAACATTGTGCGTGCATACCCCGTGCAGGGGTGAGTATACGATACTCAGTAGGGACTCCGAGACCCCCGTACGTCTCCCAGAATCCACGAAGATAAACCATAATGGATAAATATAAACATGAGATAACAATTAACCCTACTGAGGTATATGCCCATACATACACCTAAGTCATCAAACCTAGACCGGCTCCATCTCTCGATCCCAAGCACAACCCAGTCCACACAAGAAAGCACAACCCAGTCCACAAAGAATAACACAATCCAATCCACATAGGAAAGCAGGTCAATCATATCATGGATAATGATTGAAAGTCAAGACTCAGCTCACACAGGTATCCATTTATGAAGAGGGGTGGAGATGATTAGATGTAGCCTCTAAATCATCTTCTCTGCCGAACCCACATAGGATCCAAGTATAGTATTCATCGCTGCCGAACCCACGGAGGATCCAAGTATAGTAGTCGTTGTTGCCAAACCCAAGGAGGATCCAAGTATAGTAGTTGTCCACGTCGAACCCTTGGAGGATCCCAGTAAAGTAGTCATCATCATCGAACCCATAGAGGATCCCAGTATGGTAGTCGTCCTCGTCAACCCCACGTAGAATCCCAGTATGGTAGTCATCCTCGTCGAACCCACGGAGGATCCCAGTACGGTAGTTGTCCTCGTCGAACCCACGGAGGATCCTAGTATGGAAGTCATCATCGTCGCAACCAGCTCTAGGTTTCCCGCACAGAGCACGCTTGATTCCGGGAGGGTCCGCTCCACGATCCTAGAGTTTCGATACATCAATGGACACGAAGTCCGTAGTTGATGTATCCCAAAGTTCCGTCTTGTCAAAAGGAACTCAACGCGACAAACGGCACGTTAATCGGACACCCGGTCTGAGAGTTATTGGCTTTTTCGTCCCAGGGGCCCGGTTGGGTTTTAATATAAAACCAACCCAACCGTACTCCAACTGCATCCAAACCCTGAGCGGAGTAATCCAGAAGAACTGTCTCACTAAGAGGAAACCAATAAAGTCGACGGCACGTCAATCGGACATCCGGAGCTCAAGTTATAAGTGTTTCCGCTCCGAGGGCCCGGTTGGTTTCGTGTTCGAACCACCCCGGCCAAACCCAAGGTTCTCCGAAACCTAGATTCTAATATACCAAAACGATTGTCTTGATCCAAGGATCCCAACGCAAATGACGGCGCGTCGATTGGAGGTTCGTATCCCATGTTATGGACGTTTCAATGGATCTATCCGAAAACAGGGGGTTTGGGCTCGGTCCGACCCGGCCCAATACCCCTGGGGTCGGCCCGAACGGGGTCGACCCGACCCGGGTCCAGGTCCGTCCCAGTTGGGCGCTACCCCCCTTGATTGAGAAATGGAAGCCCCCTCTTGGGGGGCCCACCCTTGCCACCTGTCAGGGGTTACGACCCCCGGACATTCGAAAAAAAGGGCATGCCGTAATGGTCGGCCAGAGAGCCACTTCGGGACCTGCTGGTCCCGCCTCCTTGAGCACCAGCAGCTGGCGGAGTCCGGCCGCCCTCCTCTGCACCGTCGCGGCCTTAGGTTGCGGCCCCTGTCCGACCGGCATGGCACAACGGCGTCGCACCCCTCTGCCACGGCCCGCTCTTGGTCGCAGCTTTCTTCGGCTACACTGGCGTGGCGCGACGGCACCACGCACCTTCGCTGCGGCCCACTCCATCCACCGTTCTCTCATTCCCGTGTGGTGCAGTTTCCCCATGTCGCCTCCGTTCCAAACCACAATGGTGATCAACAACAAAATAGGGGAGGAGGTTCGGTCGTGTTCATGCGGTCTGACCTCCTCCCGTAATGTTGATAACAGGCGGCCAAAAATTAATGAATAGTATCAAAATAAACTCAAATTTTAAATCAACCCCTACCTCAACAATGGTGACATAAGTCGGCATCGCAGTTTATGGCATCGGCGTACGTCCAAGGAGGGAATGACGTCTCACACCTGCTATGGAGAGAAGAAGAACGACACGTCAATCACTCCTTGCGGTGACGGTGTTCTTCGTCCAGGTCACAGCGTTCTTCAATGAAGAAGATGAAGATTTTAGAGCTTCCTCCCCAAAAGTCTCCACACAACGAACCCCAAGCAAATAAAATAAGGCCTCACCTTATTTTATTCATTTCCCATGCTTTTCAAAACTTCAAAAGTTGAATTCACTTAATTTAATTAATCTTGAGTTGTCAAAATTAAATGGAGTTAAGTTGGAAACATTAATGTGAGGGAGTGTCACATAATTTAAGAGGAGTTTAGAGGAGTTAGGGAATTTGAAAAGGTGGGGGCTCGTGTGGGACCCACATCACTAATATCCTAACAAGAGGAGTTAGGATTAAGTGGGTCCCACCCCAACTCCCACACATGGGAGTTACACCACTTAGAAGAGAGAAATAATGTTGTGACAGAACTTTATTTCACTTAACACTTAAACCTTATTTTTTAACAACTCCCCCAGAGCAAACTCTACTCCAATAAAAGTCTTCTTAAGAAGTTACTAGCACCGTGGTTTCATCAGTTCCCTCGGATTTCGATTACCAACATCGGTTCAAAAGTTATAAAAACCCGCTCGTTCATTCCCTGAACGTACCTGAGCTAAACTTCAGAAATTGATTCCGAGCACATCAGACCTCAGAATCAGGTGCCGTCAGAAACTGCGGGCTCGTGAAATTCAAAGAAATTAAAAAAAAATCATGAAATTTTCGGGTCTTTACATTACTCCCACCTCATGGATTTACGTCCCTGTAAATCTTCCACACAAACTAAGGAAAACAAAGTGGTACTGAGCACGCATCTGAGCCTTCCGCTCCCATGTGCTCTCCAAGAGGTTCTCGTGCTGCCACCTGATAAGCACTAGAGGAATCGACCATCCACGTAGGACTCACTCCTATCGATCCTCGATCTCCACCAGGACCTCCGCAAATGAAACTCCGTCATCGATGTCCAGCTCCCCCTGGTTGATGATATGCGTCGAATCGTGCACGTATCTCCTTAGCTGAGATACGTGAAAGACGTCATGCACCCGGTGCAACTGAGGTGAAAGAGCTAGGCGATAAGCCACCTCTCATATCCTTCTGAGAACCTGGAATGGTCCGATGAAGCGCGGAGATAGCTTGATGACACAGCCAAAACTCCTTAGACCCCGTTGAGATGAGACCCCTAAGAAGACATTGTCGCCACCCTTGAACTCCACTGGTCTCTGTCTCCTATAAGAATAGGACTTCGTCTACTCTATGTAGTCTTCGTCTGCTCCTAGATGATCTCCACTTTCACTGATTCTATACGTACTAACATCAACACTATCCACAAAGGATATCTAAAAAGCAGCTAGCTGCTCCGTCGCCACTCCATGTATTTGGATGCCCGACCTCCTGCTGAGAGCATCAGCTACTACATTCCCCTTCCCAGGAGTATAGTCTATCTCAAAGTCATAGTCCTGGAGGAACTCGATCCATTGCCGCTATCTCAAGTTCATGTCCTTCTGAGAGAGGATACACCTGAGACTATTGATTTGGTGAGAATCGTAAATCGTTCGCTCGATGAACAATGGGTGAGACTAGCCGTTTGTAAGTACTCATCTCTACCCTTCTTCGTCTACGATCTACCAAAGCTGCTGAGATTCCTCCTCTACCGAAAAGAAAAATCTAGTCTCATCCCCTGGATGAACCATGTTCTTTGCCTAATATAGTCAATCCTGACATGAATGGTACTATTTCATGGCATGGACAATGTCGTAAGGCCTTGACACTACAACCAAGAGATCCATCCATTACTCTCACCTTCAAGGGTCAAGTCGCACTGTCGGCAGCAGTGTGTGGTCACTAGGTCTCCTCGAGTAGAAATCTCGAAAGTGAGGGTCAAGTCAACAGTTTTAACCGGAACCTCTCAGTATCTACTACATAGAAAGGACAGGGAAGAAAACTTCACAAGAAAATGTGTCTTTTATTACTGCATATCAAGTTACAATGACAAAAAGAATCCACCAACAAAACATCAACAAACCTAGAAGCATCATGAACAAAAGGCTCCATGACTGGAGCTAGTCCCACTCCTGTCTATCTGCTCCCGGAGCTTCATGGTCATAGGCATCAACTGCCTATAGCTGATCTCTCCTCTTTCCACACGTTCCTTACGATTGGGGTGGTCTTCCAGGTGGTGGTGGTGGTGGTGGTAGGGCCTCAAAGCGTCTCCCACCATCTGCTGCTCGGCCAGCTCCTCCGCCTCGTCCGCCTGCTCCCTGCGGACTACCATGGTCGAACCTCTACCTGGGAGGTCCCTCTACCGCCTCCTTCTCATCTACTGGGCGGGTTGGGCAGTCTCGAGCCATGTGACCCTACCCGCCGCATGCATAGCACTACCTCCTCCTCGTGTGGCTGGCACTCCTTCGTGTGCCCCGTACAATCGAATATGTATCCTGAGATTGCTCATTTGATATCCTGGCCTGCTTGGACCTCTGCATCAACTGTCTACTGCCAGCTCGAGAAGACTCTGATACAGGTCTTCCCGCAGAGGGTCTCGTTGCTGGTGACTGCTCAGTGAGAAAACTCTCCAGTAGAAGGGCTCTCTCCAACACCCCGGCCTGCGTCGAGATGTTGATGGAGATCATCAAAGCCCTGATCTCATGCCTTATTCCCTGCTCGAAAGTAGGGCCTAGAAGAATGGGTCTTGTACTATATACGTGGAGTAGCGCTAGAGATCGGTAAACCTCGCCAAGTACTGGGATACCGTCATGCTGCCCTGCCGCAGCTGTAGTAGTTCCTGAATGTGCACCGCATGGAGGGTGGCTGGAAAAAACTCCAAGTGGAAGAGGCTCTCGAAGTCCGTCCAAAGAATTGATGCCTCGTCATGCACCTAGAGCATCAGGCTCCACCATCTACCTGCTTCCTCGTGTGGAAGACTCGCCACAAGGATCACCATGAGGTCAGCTGGTGTCCCTACTACCCTGAAGACTCAAACACCAGCCTCCAGCCAATCCTCGGCTTCCTGAGGGTCTATCTCTCTGCGGAACCTGGGCGGTCTCTAAGGCTGAAACTCGCGTAGTGCACTCAGGCAACGTGCACTCTCATATACTAGGGCTAGTAGTATCGGTGGCTCGGTGGGTAGAGGTACCGTCAATGCCTCCGCTATAAAGGGGCCCTGCACTGAGGCCTCATCACTCGGTGGGTTGTCGTCTCACACAAAGCTTAGAAACCTAGATGGATGCCATCGTGGGGACATCCTAAATAGAAATAGGTGCACCATGGTTAATACAGAATACCTGGTGAGCTAACACAAAGTGATCACAAAGAAAAATTTTGAAACACACATGCAATCAATGTTTTCGTGCATTGAGTCAGAAATTAGAAGTCAGGGTCCTGGTGTATGGATACGTCGGTCGCCGCACCAACACTGGACTCCCTGGAATGTTAACCACACTCAATACTTTAAACATTATTGTTTCACAGAGATGAAATTATCAGAGTCTCAGGTTTTGCGGTAGAACCGTCTCCTCTGATACCAATTTGTCACGACCCGTTCTCTGGGCCCATGCTGTGACTACCCCAAACCCACCTTCCATAGGCCATGGGATGGCGACTAGAACCAAAGGCATAAAACACGATGAATGGAAGGAATTGCATTTATATAAGAAAACAAACACACAACAGAGTACGCAAGCTGAAGTAAACACTAAGTAAACTGAGAACAAAGGTAAGTGCTGAAAAGTAAATGGGCCAGAATACAAACCCAACTAAAATTAAAGCACAACTGAAAAGGAAGTACAGCAGAAAAAAAAAAGTAAAGCAGCAACACTGAGCTGTCCGCTGGAAATCCCACCTGAAGGGTGGGTATAGATAGTCACCTCAGCTCCTCAGGTCCGGCTATCTGCTCCGTGTACGTATCACCCAGTTGTCTACCTCCCTGTACCATCCAGCTCCACGAGCCTCCATCACAATCAGCATTGTCCATCGTCTGCATCCAACACAACATTTTGCAGGCATAGCCTGTGCAGGGGTGAGTATACGACACTCAGTAGGGACCCCGAGACCCCCGTAGGTCTCCCAGAATACACGAATGATAAACCAAAAAGGATAAGTATAAACACGAGATAACAATTAACCCTACTTAGGTATATTCCCATACATATACCTAAGTCATCAAACCAAGACCGGATCCATCTCTTGATCCCAAGAAAAAACAAGTCCACATAGGAAAGCACAACCCAATCTAGAAAGGATAACACAATCCAATCCACACAGGAAAGCAAGTCAATCATATCATGGATAATGATTGAAAGTCAAGACTCAGCTCACACAGGTATCCATTTAAGAAGAGGGGTGGAGATGATTAGATGTATCCTTTGAATCATCTCCTCTACTGAACCCATGTAGGATCCAAATATAGTAGTCGTCTCTGCCAAACCCACGGAGGATCCAGGTATAGTATTCGTCGTTGCCGAACCCACAGAGGATCCAAGTACAGTAGTCATCCTCATCGAACCCACGGAGGATCCCAGTACAATAGTTATCCTCGTTGAACCCACAGAGTATCTCAGTAGGGTAGTCATCCTCGTCGAACGCACGGAGGATCCAAGTATGGTAGTCGTCCTCATCGAACCGACGGAGGATCTTAGTACGGTAGTCATCCTCATCGAACCCATGGAGGATCCTAGTACTGAAGTCATCATCGTCGCAGCTAGCTCTAGGGTTCCCGCACATAGCACGCTCGATTCCGGGAGGGTCCGCTCCACGAGCCAAGAGGTTCGATACATCAACTGAAACGAATTCCGGAGTTGATGTATCCCAAATTTCCGTCTCGTCAAAAGGAACTCAATGCGATAGAGGGCGCGTCAATCGGACGCCCGGTCTGAGAGTTATTGTCTTTTTCGTCCCAGGGGCCCAGTTGGTTTTTAAGCTAAAACCAACCTGACCGTACTCCAACTACGTCCAAACCCCGAGTGGAGTAAGCCAAAATAACCGTCTCACTAAGAGGAAATGAAAAAAGTCGACGGCACGTTAATCAGACGCCCAAAGCTCAAGTTATAAGTGCTTCCGCTCCGAGGGCCCGGTTGGTTCCGTGTTCGAACCAACCTGGACATACCCAAGGTTTTCCAAAACCATGAGTGTAATATACCGAAAAGATAGTCTCGATCAAAGGATCCCAACACAATTGAGGGTGCGTTGATCGGAGATACGTAGCCCAGGTTATGAGAATTTGAACGGATCTGTCCGAAAACAGAGGGTTTGGGCCCTGTCTGACTCGGCCCAATACCCCCTGGATCGACCCGAACCGGGTCGACCCGACCCGGGTCCGTCCCAGTTGGGCACGATCCACCTCGGCTGGCGCGGCCCGGCCTGGCTGGCGCGGCCCGGCCCGGTGCGGGGGTCCGGCAAGCGCGGGCGGCCGGCCAGGCGCGGGGGGTCCGGCCCGGCATGGGCGGCCCGGCCCGGCGCGGGCAATCCGGCCCCACGCGGGCGGCCCGGCCCGCATGGCTGAGCGGGATGCAGGGGGGTGCTTCCCCCCCTTGATTGGGAAACGGCAGCCCCCTCTTGGGGGGCCCGACCTTGCCACCTGCCGGGGGATACGACCCCCGGACATCCGAAAAAAACGGTGGTCGTAATGGCCGGCCGGAGGGCCACCGCGGGACCTGCTGGTCCCGCCTCCTGGAGCATTGGCAGCCTGCGAAATCCGTCCTCCCTCCTCTTCACTGCCGCGACCTTATGTCGCGGCCCCTGTCCGACCGGCACAGTGCGATGGCGCTGCGCCCCTCCGCCGCGGCCCACCCCGTCCCCGGCCCTCTATGGTGCTCCGGTGCGGCGCGACGGTGTCGCGCCCCTCCGTCGCGGCCCGCTCTTGGTTGCGGCTTCACCGGTGCAGCGTCACGGCGCTGCGCACCTTCGTTGCGGCCCACTCCGGTCACGGTTCTCCCGTTCCCAGGCGGTGTCCTTGCACCGCGTCGCCTTCGTTCCAAACCACAATGGTGATCAACAAGAAAATAGGGGAGGAGGTTTGGCCATGTTCGTGCAGTCCGACCTCCTCCCGTTATGTTGATAACAGGAGGCCAAAAATTAACGAAGAACGTCAAAATAAACTCAAATGTAAAATCAACCCCTACCTCAATAATGGTGACAAATGTCAGCGTCGCGGTTGACAACTTTGGCGTACGTCCAAGGAGGGAATGACGTCTCACACCGGCTGTGGAGAGAAGAAGAACAGAAAGTCGATCACTCCTTGCAGTGACGGCATTCTTCGTCGAGGTCACGGTGTTCTTCAACGAAGAAGATGAAGAGTTTAGAGCTTCCTCCCCAAAAGTCTCCACACAACGAACCCCAACCAAATAAAGTAAGGCCTCACCTTATTTTATTCTTTTTCCATGCTTTTCAAAACTTCAAAAGTTCAATTCACTTAATTTAATTAATCTTGAGTTGTCAAAATTAAATGGAGTTAAGTTGGCAACATTAATGTGAGGAAGTGTCACATAATTTAAGAGGAGTTTAGAGGAGTTAGGGAATTTGAAAAGGTGGGGGCTTGTGTGGGCCCCACCTCACTAATATCCTAACAAGAGGAGTTATGATTAAGTGGGTCCCACCCCAACTCCCACACATGGGAGTTACACCACTTAGATGAGAGAAATAAAGTTGTGATACAACTTTATTTCACTAAACACTTAAACCTAATTTTTTAACAACTCCCCCTGAGCAAACGCAACTCCAATAAAATTCTTCCTAAGCAATTACCAGCGCCGCGGTTTCATCGGTGCACTCGGATTTCGATTCCGAGCACCGGTTCAAAAGTTAGAAAAACCCGCTCATTCGTTCACTGAATGTACCTGAGATATACTTCATAAATTGATTCCGGGCACACCGGATCTCGGAATCAGGTTCCGTCAGAAACTGTAGACTTGTAAAGTTCCAAAGAAATTAATAAAAAAATTCCTTGAAATTTCTCGGTATTTAAAATATAGAATGAAATTGATATATTATTCTCTTATAATGATAAAAATGTCATTAATATAACATATAAACATTAATTCCCTCATTGAACCATTCTTGAGAGAGGGTGATGGAAAACAAATTATATCGGTTCGTGGAGGTGATAGTTCACACATATGCCTGAATGATTAATTCTTTCCCATTTGATGTAAGTTAGATGTATTTAGGTGATTTTATTAACATAATAACATATATTTATATTGATTATAATAGATTTGTTATTTAATCATGGTTTAATAATATTTGAAGGAAGTGGAAGATGAAATAAATTAGAAACACAAAATTAAAAATGACACATTTCCTTCGGATGATCTCCTTTGATTAACACATTAACGCTTTTTAGGAGGGTGTTCTGCCAAACATATGGAATCTATAATGTGTTAATGGATTATTTGAAGGGATTATTGTAGATATTTAATGAAACAAATAGGTTTTTAAGTTTTAATAAAAGATAATAATGGGTCCCTTTAATAGGAGATGAGGGGCACTCTTGGAATTCGCCAAAATATTAAAATATAAAAAGTCAATTATAGATCCAAAGACTTACAAATGTAAAATAAATGAATAGGAGAAGAAATTATATACCATATAATATCCCATGTTGGGTTATTTTACATTTTATTGATTTTTAAATAATTTAATAATATATTAATTCAATAAAATATCATTATTTTCAAATTTGATAGTATTCAATAAATTTAACTTAAAATATATAAATACCAATTGTAAATTAAAATATAATGGTTTAAAACATCTATACTATATCTTATAGATCCATAAAATAAGTTATAAATATTAACTCATCCAAAATATATCAAAATTAATATTTTTAATATCAATTATTTTGTTTCTCTATTAATTAAAGAAATATTGTTTTAGAATTAATAAAATATTTAAAATAATTATATAATATATAAAAATTAAAAATAAAATTGAATAATGAATATAACTTCATTATGATCAAAATATACATTTATATTCATTCATATCTTGATATTTTTCCTATGTCGACACATAAAAGATATTAAATACAAAGTGAGTGTAATTTTGTAACTATCATTGAGTTAAATAATATATAAGTTATTTTCAAGGAAAATTTTCCATTAAAAACACCAATTAGATATTAAGTTGATATGTTTCAAACCATATTCTTCCAATAATTTTTGTAGAAGTTTTTATTTTTTTAATCCTTACCGTTTTGTTTTAAACTTTATTTAACCCTTTTAACTATTACCATGATATCATTTAATTTATACATTAAGTGTTGATATAATTACTATAAAATGCCAAAATTCCACTAAAGGATTCATTTATAAAATTTTTATATTTATCCTAATTAGTTGGCCTAATTTTAGATTTTAATATATTTTATATCATTTAATAAAATATTATTTATTTTTTAATATCATAAATTTCATTGTTGAAACTATTCATTATATTTTCTTATAAAAAAATAAAAACTACAAGGTAAATTCAAAACAAGAGTTATAAAACATAAATAATTTAAAAAATTAAATAATAAAATTCATGTATGAAATTAACTCTCAAATTATATTTATTGTAATATATTTAAGATCATTTATTTGATTCTTCCATTAATTAAACAAGTACTTTATCATCATTGTGTCACCAATTATTTTAATTATTTATTTCATAAAAACTATAAATAAATTGTATTTATATAGATAAACATTATATATTTCAAAATACTATTTATATTCAAACATATCCCTTATATAAGACCATAAAAATGATTCTCTTCTAAAAAACAAAAGTATGATAAAATTGACTTTCCATTGAATATAGTATTATGAAGGTTATATTCTCATACAAAAGGCCGTAAATGGTCTCATAACTGATCCTTTAATTCTTACGCACTAAAAATAATCTTCCAATAAAGTTTGGACATGTGTTAGGGTAAATTTATAATATTTACAATAATTTTTTTACCCTTAATTACTTAATTTACCCTTAACCATGGTAATAAAAATAAAATTACTCAAATTACTATTAATATTTTCCACTAAATCTGTAAATTATAATTGAAAATATTTAACTAATTTTTCGAAATTCAAAACATAGAAATTTTATAAATTAATTAAAAATTAATCTCATTGATGGAATGAGAAAATGAGTTTTTAATGTAAAAAATGTTCAAAAGTTCACAAAGCTTTTACATCCAATATTAATGTGAAATTTAATATAATGAACTAAAGTAGATTAAATGCTGAAAAATCGTTCTAGTTATATTTTAAAACCATTCAAAAATATAATTTGACACTATAACTAAATTTGATGAGAAATTAGTTTTTAATTAAAATACATTATATTTCATTATTCATAAAAACATGAAACTAATCTAAAAAATGTATCAAACAATAAAATCTTGATACTCTAATTAAAAATAAGAAGTTTATTTTATCAAATTGAATGTATAAAAGTGTCAAAAACT
Organism: Viscum album; assembly: GCA_963277665.1. Taxonomy (NCBI): domain Eukaryota; kingdom Viridiplantae; phylum Streptophyta; class Magnoliopsida; order Santalales; family Viscaceae; genus Viscum; species Viscum album. The sequence goes on from OY728126.1 coordinate 1,960,503,081, forward strand.
AGATTTAATATAGGTGCATCATCAAAAGGTGGTGAAACTGCCTTTTTAGAAAAATATTACTTTTATCCATAAAATTGAAGTTGTTCTTATATCATGTCTCGAAAACATATAAGATGAATTTTAAATATTAAATTTAATATTATATATATATATCATTAATAGAATCTGATAAGAATGATTTTAATATTTTATCAACACTCTTATTTTTATTAAAATAATTTTTCAGAAAAATATTTAATTTTATTTAAAAAAAATTTTTAAATTAATTTATAAATAATTAGTCACCAAATAAATTTTTATATAAACATGTTTAAACCCTATATTCATAATTTAGTTAATATTATTCATTCTTTCCATTCTAACAGTTTGGTTTTAATAGTAACATTTTAATAATAATATTTATATGTCCACTTAAGATTGATTTGGCGTATCCTTTATGCTATTGAACATAGTGTTTCCTTATTAAATTATTGGGATGTTATAGAGTGGTGACTTAGTGATACATTTTCCTTTTTAATTTTCTTTTCTTCTAATAAAAACTTTTTCACGACCCGTTCTTGGGGCCCGTTCCATGACTACCCCAAGCCCGCCTTCCATAGGCTAGGGGCTAGCGACTAGAACCGAAGGCGTAAAACACGAGGAAGGGAAGGCATTGCCTTTATATAAGTAAACAAACACACAACAGAGTACGCAAGATGAAGTAAACACTAAGTAAACTGAGAACAAAAGTAAGTACTGGAAGGTAAATGGGCCAGAATACAAACCCAACTGAAAGTAAAGTACAACGGAAAAGGAAGTACAACAGCAGAAAAGTAAACCAGCAACACTGATCCTTCCACTGGAAATCCCACCTGAAGGGTGGGTACAGATAGTCACCTCAGATCCTCGGGTCCGGCTGTCTACTCTGTGTACGTATCACCCAGTGGCCCACCTCCTGGTACCGTCCAGCTCCATGAGCCTCCACCACGATCAGTGATGTTCGTCGTCTATATCCAACACAACATTGTGCGGGAATAGCTCGTGCAGGGGTGAGTATACGATACTCAGTAGGGACCCCAAGACCCCAGTAGGTCTCCCAGAATCCACGAAGGATAAACCACAAAGGATAAATATAAAACCTAGATAACAACTAACCCTACTTAGGTATATTCCCATACATATACTAAAGTCATCAAACCCAGACCAGCTCCATCTCTCGAGCCCAAGCACAACCCAGTCCACATAGGAAAGCACAACCCAATCCACAAAGGATAACACAATCCAATCCACACAGGAAAGCAAGTCAGTCATATCATGGATAATGATTGAAAGTCAAGACTCTGGTCACACAGGTATCCATTTACGAAGAGGGGTGGAGATAATTAGATGTATCCTCTGAATCATCTCATCTTCCGAACCCACGTATGATCCAAGTATAGTAGTCATCACTACCGAACCCATGGAGGATCCAAGTATAGTAGTCATCGTTGCCGGACCCACGGAGGATCCAAGTACAGTAGTCGTCCTCGTCGAACCCACGGAGGATCCCAGTACAGTAGTTGTCCTCGTCGAACCCACGGAGGATCCCAGTACAGTAGTCGTCCTCGTCGAACCCACGGAGGTTCCCAGTACAGTAGACGTCCTCGTCGAACCCACGGAGGATCCCAGTACGGTAGTCGTCCTCGTCGAACCCACGAAGGATCCTAGTACGGAAGTCATCATCGTCACAGCCAGCTCTAGGGTTCCCGCACACAGCACGCTCGATTCCGGGAGGCTCCGCTCCACGATCCAAGAGGGTCGATACATAAACTAACATGATGTCCAGAGTTTATGTATCCCAAAGTTCTGTCTCGTCAAAAAGAACTCAACGCAACAGACGGTGCGTCAATCGGACGCGCGTTCTGAGAGTTATTGGCTTTTTCGTCCCAGGGGCCCGGTTGGTTTTTAAGATAAAACCAACCCGATCGTACTCCAACGGCATCCAAACCCCGAGAGAAGTAATCCAAAAGAACCATCTCACCATGAGGAAACCAAAAAATTCGATGTCACGTCAATCGGACGTTCAGAGCTCATGTTATAATCATTTCCGCTCCGAGGGCCCAGTTGGTTTCATGTTCGAACCAACCCGGCCGTACACAAGGTTCTCCGAAACCCTGAGTGTAATATATCGAAACGACCGTCTCGATACAAGGATCTCAATTAAACTGACAGTGCATCGATCGGAGGTCTGTAACCCAAGTTATGAGCATTTGAACGGATCTGTTTGAAAATAGGGGGGTTGGGCCCGGTCCGACCCGGCCCAATACCCTCTAGGTCAGCCCGAACCGGGTCGAACCGACCCGGGACTGGGTCCGGACTAGTTGGGAGTGGCGCGGCCTGGCTGGCGCGGCCCGGCCCAGCCGGCGCGGGGGTCCGGCCCAACGCGGGCGGCCCAGCCCGGCGCGTGCGGTCCGGCATGGCGCGGGCGGCCCTCCCCGGCGCGGGCGGTCCGGCTCGGTGCGGGCGGCCCGACCCGCGTGGCCGGCGGCTCCGCCTTCGACCGAGCGGGATGCAGGGGGGGGGGTCGCTACCCCCCTTGATTGAGAAATGGAGGCCCCCTCTTGGAGGGCCCACCCTTTCCACCTATCTGGGGTTACAAACCCCGAACTTCTGAAAAAAACGGTCGGTCGTAATGGCCGGCCGGAGAGCTGCCGTGGGACCTGCTATTCCCGCCTCTTGGAGCGTCGGCGGCCGGTGGAGTATGGCCGCCCGCCTCTGCACCGCCTCAGCCTTAGGTCGCGGCCCCTTTCTGACCGGTGTCGCGCGACGGCGCCGCGCCCCTCCGCCGCGGCCCACTCTTGGTCGCGGCTTCCTTCGGCTTCACCGGTGCGGCGCGCTGGCACCGCGCACCTTCATCGCGGCCCGCTCCGGCCGCGGTTCTCCCATTCCCACGCGGTGCCGCTGCACCGCGTCTCCTCCGTTCCAAACCACAACGTTGATCAACAACAAAATAGGGGAGGAGGTTCGGCCGTGTTCATGTGGTCCGACCTCCTCCCATTATGTTGATAACAGGCGGCCAAAAATTAACGAAGAACGTCAAAATAAATTTGAATGTAAAATCAAACCCTACCTCAACAATGGTGAAAAATTCAGCGTCACGGTTAACAGCATCAGCGTACGTCCATGGAGGGAATGACATTTCACACTGGCTGCGGAGAGGAGAAGAACGACACGTCGATCACTCCTTGCGGTGACGGCGTTCTTCGTTGAGGTCACGGCGTTCTTCAACGAAGAAGATGAAGAGTTTAGAGCTTCCTCCACAAAAGTCTCCACACAACGAACCCCAACCAAATAAAATAAGGCCTCACCTTATTTTATTCTTTTTCCACGCTTTTCAAAACATCAATAGTTGAATTCACTTAATTTAATTATTCGTGTGTTGTCAAAATTAAATGGAGTTAAGTTGGCCACAATAATGTGAGGAAGTGTCACATAATTTAAGAGGAGTTTAGAGGAGTTAGGGAATTTGGAAAGGTGGGGGCTCATGTGGGCCCCACCTCACTATTATCCTAACAAGAGGAGTTCGGATTAAGTGGGTCCCACCCCAACTCCCACACATGGGAGTTACACCACTTAGATGAGAGAAATAAAGTTGTGACGCAACTTTATTTCACTTAACACTTAAACCTTATTTTTTTAAAACTCCCCCCGAGCAAACACAACACCAATAAAAGTCTTATTAAGTAATTACTGGCACCGCGGTTTCATCGGTGCCCTCAGATTTTGATTCCGAGCACCGGTTCAAATGTTAGAAAAACCCACTCGTTTTTTCACTGAATGTACCCGAGATAAACTTTGGAAATTGATTCCGGGCACACCGGACCTCGGAATCACGTTCCGTCAGAAACTGTGGACTCGTAAAATTCCAGAGAAATTAAGAAAAAAAATTCCTTGAAATTTCAGGTTCTTTACATTACTCCCACCTCAGTGCTTTATGTCCCCGTAAAGCTTCCACACACACTAAGGAAAACAAAGTGGTACTGAGCACGCATCGGAGCCTTCTACTCCCTTGTGCTCTCCTGGAGGTTCCCGTGATGACACCTAATGCACACTAGAGGAAGCGATCGTCCATGTAGGACCCACTCATGTTGATCATCGATCTCCACCGGGACCTCCGCAAATGTAGCTTCGTCATCGATGTCTAGCTCCCCATGGTCGATGATATGCGTCGGATCGTGCACGTAACTCCTCAGTTGAGGTACGTGAAAGACGTCGTGCACCTAGTGTAACTGAGGTGGAAGAGATAGGCGATAAGTTGCCTCGCTTATCCTGCTGAGAACATGAAATGGTCCGATGAAGCGCGGAGATAGATTTCCACTTCGACCAAAACTCCTTAGATCCCATCGAGGTGAGACCCGTAAGAAGACGTGGTCACCACCCTCGAACTCCAGTGGTCTCTGTCTCCTATAAGTATAGGAATTAGTCTGCTCTGTGCAGTCTTCATCTGCTCCTGGATGATCTGCACTTTCTCTGATTCTATACGTACTAACTTCAACACTATCCACAAAGGATATCTGAAAAGCGGCTTGCTGCTCCGTCGCCACTCCAAGTAGCTAGATGCCCATCCTCCTTCTGAGAACATTAGCTACTACGTTCCCCTTCCCAGGATTATAGTCTATCTCAAAGTCATTGTCCTAGAGGAACTCAATCCATGGTCGCTATCTCAGGTTCATGTCCTTCTGAGAGAGGATACACCTGAGAATAATGATTTGGTGAGAATTGTAAATCGTTCACTCAACAAACAACGCGTGAGACTAGCCGTTTGTAAGTACTCATCTCCACCCTTCTTCATCTACGATCTACCAGAGCTGTTGAGATTCCTCCTCTTCCAAAAAGAGAAATCTGGTCTCATCCCCTAGATGAACCACATTCTTTGCCTAATATAGTCAATCCTGACATGAACGGTGCTATTTCATGCCATGGATGACTTCATAAGGCCTCGACACTACTACCAAGAGATCCAACCATTACTCTCACCTCCAAGGGTTGAGTCACATTGTTAGAAGCAATGTGTGGTCACTAGGTCTCTTCCAGTAGGAATATCGGAAGTGAGGGTCAAGTCAACAGTTTTAACCGGAACCTCTCAATATCAAATACATAGAAAGGACATGGAAGAAAACGTCGCAAGAACATGTGTCTTTTATTACTGTAGTTCAAGGTACAAAGACATAAAGCATCCACAAACAAAACATCAACAAATCTAGAAGCATCATGAAAAAAAGTCTCCATGACTAGAGCTAGTCCCGCTCCTATCTATCCGCTCCCGGAGCTCCATGGTCGTAGGCCTCAGTTGCCTGTAGATGAGCTCTCCCATGTCCCCCCATTCCCTATGGTCGGGGTGGTCTTCCTGGTGGTGGTGGTGGTAGGGCCTCAAAGCATCACCCACCATTCGCTACTCGGCCAGCTTCTCTGCCTCGTCCTCCAGCTCCCAGCGGACCTCCACGGTCGAACCTCTGCCTGGGAAGTCCCTCTACCGACTGCTGCTCATCTACCAGGCAGGTCGGGCAGTCTCGAGCCATGTGACCTTGCCCACCACATGAATAGCATTGCCTGCTCCTCATGTGGCTGTCTCTCCTTCGTGTGCCCCATAAAATCGAATCTGCATCCTGAGATTGCTCATCTGATGGCCTGGCCCACTTGGACTTCTGCGTCAACTGTCTACTACCAGCTGCAGAATATTTCTCTACTGGTCATCCTGCGGAGGGTCTCGCCACTGGTGATTGCTCAGCGAGAAAAATCGCCACTAGAAGGGCTCTCTCCAGCACCCCCGCCTTCGTCGGGATGTTTAGGGAGATTATCGAAGCCCTAATATCATGCCTCAGTCCCTGCTCTAAGGTCCGGGACCGGAAGAATGGGTCATGTACCATGTCCGTGGAGTAGCGCGAGATATCGGTAAACCTAGCCGAGTACTGGGATACCATCATGCTGCCTTGCCGCAGTTGTAGTATCTCCTGAATGCGCACCGCACGGAGGGTGGATGGAACAAACTCCAAGCGGAAGAGTCTCTCGAAGTACGTCCAAAGAAGTGATGCCACGTCGTACACCTGGAGCATCAGGCTCCACCATCTACCTGCTGCCTCGTGCAGGAGACTCGCTACAAGGATCACCATGAGGTCAGCTGGTGTCCCTAATAACCTGAAGACTCGAACGACATCATCCAGCCAATCCTTGGCTGCCTGAGGGTCTGTCTCTCCATGGAACTGGGGCGGTCTCTGACGTTGAAACTCACGTAGTGCACTCAGGTGACGTTCACTCTCAATGGTTGGGGATGGTAGTATCGGTGGCTCGGCTGGTAGAGGTACCGCTGATGCCTCCATTTTAAAGGGGCCCTGCCCCGAGGCCTCATCACTCGGTGGGCTGTCGTCTCACACAAAGCTCGCATCCCTAGCTAGCTGCCATCGTGGGGCCATCCTGAATAGAAACAAGTGTGTCATGATTAATACAGTGTACCTGGTGAACTAACACAAAGTAATCACAAAGAAAACTTTTGAAACACACATGCAATCAATGTTTTCATGCATTGATTCGGAAATCAGAAGTCAGGGTCCTGGTGTATGGATACGTCGACCGCCGCACCAACACTGGAATCCATGTACTATTAACCATACTCAATACTCTAATCATTATTTCTTCACAGAGATGAAATTATCAGATTCCAAAGTTTTGCGGTAGAACCGTCTCCTCTGATACCCATTTCTCACGACCTGTTCTCGGGGCCTGTGTCACGACTACCCCAAACCCTCCTTCCATAGGCCAGGGGCTAGAGAGTAGCACCAAAGGCGTAAAACCCGATGAAGGGAAGTAATTGCCTTTATATAAGTAAACAAACACACAATAGAGTACGCAAGCTGAAGTAAACACTAAGTGAACTGAGAACAAAAGTAAGTGCTGGAAAGTAAATGGGCCAGAATACAACCCCAACTGAAAGTAAAGTACAACTGAAAAGGAAGTACAACAGCAGAAAAGTAAAGTAGCAACACTGAACTGTCCACTGGAAATCCCACCTGAAGGGTGGGTACAGAAAGTCACCTCAGCTCCTCGGTTCCGTCTGTCTGCTCCGTGTACGTATCACCCAGTGGTCCACCTCCCGGTACCATCCAGCTCCACGAGCCTCCACCACGATCAGTGATGTCCATCGTCTGCATCCAACACAACATTGTGCGGGCATATCCCATGCAGGGGTGGGTATATGATACTCAGTAGGGACCCCGATACCCTCGTAGGTCTCCCAGAATCCACGAAGGATAAACCATAAAGGATAAATATAAACACAAGATAATAATTAACCCTACTTAGGTATATGCCCATACATATACCCAAGTCATCAAACCCAGACTGGCTCCATCTCTCAAGCCCAAGCACAACCCAGTCCACACAAGAAACAACAACCCAATCCACAAAGGATAACACAAACCAATCCACACAGGAAAGAAAGTCAATCATATCATGGATAATGATTGAAAGTCACAACTCAGCTCACACAGGTATCCATTTACGAAGAGGGGTGGAGATGATTAGTTGTAGCCTCTGAATCATCTCCTCTGTCGAACCCACTTAGGATCCAAGTATAGTAGTCGTCGCTGCCGAACCCACAGAGGATCCAAGTAGAGTAGTCGTCATTGCCGAACCCACGGAGGATCCAAGTACAGTAGTCGTCCTCGTCGAACCCACGGAGGATCCCAGTACAATAGTCGTCCTCATCGAAACCACGGAGGATCCCAGTATGATATTCATCTTCTTAGAACCCACATAGGATCCCATTACTGTAGTCTTCCTCGTCAAACCCATGAAGGATCCCTGTATGGTAGTCATCCTCGTTCAACCCACGGAGGATCCTAGTACAGAAGTCATCATCGTTGCAGCCAGCTCTAGGGTTCCCACACACAGCACGCTCGATTCCGGGAGGGTACGCTCCATGAGCCAAGAGGTTCGATACATCAACTGACACGAAGTCTGGAGTTGATCTATCCCAAAGTTCAGTCTTGTCAAAAAGAACTCAATGTGACAGACGGCGCATCAATCGGACGCCCGGTCTAAGAGTTATTGGCTTTTTTGTCCCAGGGGCCCAGTTGGTTTTTAAGCTAAAACCAACTCGACTGTACTCCAACTGCATCCAATCCCCAATCAGAGTAATCCAAAAGAACCGCCTCACTATGAGGAAACAAACAAAGTCGACGGAACATCAATCGGACGTCCGGAGCTCAAGTTATAAGTGTTTTCGCTCCAAGGGAACGGTTGGTTTCGTGTTCGAACCGACCCGGCCATACCAAAGGTTCTCTAAAACCCTGACTGTAAAATACCAAAACGACCGTCTCGATCCAAGGATCTCAACGCAACTGACGGTGCGTCGATATAAGGTTCGTAGCCCATGTTATGGGTGTTTGAATGGATCTATCCGAAAACAGGGGGTTTGGGCCCTATCTGACCCGGCCCAATACCCCCTGGGTCGGCCCGAACCGGGTGACCCGATCCAGATCCAGGTCCGGAACAGTTGGGAGAGGCCTGGCCCGGTTGGCATGGCCCGGCCCGGTGCGGGGGTCCGGCCCAGCGCGGGCGGCCTGGCCTGGCGCGGGGGTCCTGCCCAGCGCGGGTGGCCCCGCCCAGCGTGAGCGGTCCGGCCCGGCAGGGCGGCCTGGCGCGGGCGGCCCAGCCCGCGTGACCGGCGGCTCGGCCTTCAGCCGCACGGGATGTGTGGGGGCGCTACGCCCATTGATTGAGAAATGGCGGTCCCCTCTTGGGGGGCCCAACCTTGCCACCTTCCAGGGGTTAAGACCCCCAGACTTCCGAAAAAAACGGCCGGCCGTAACGGCCGGCCGGAGAGCCGTCGCGGGACATGCTGCTCCCACCTCCTAGAGCGCCGGGGGCCAGCGGAGTCTGGCCGCCCTCCTCTGCACCACCGTGGCCTTAGGCCGCGGCCCCTGTCAGACCAGTGCGGCGTGACGGCGCCGCGCCCCTCCGCCACGGCCCGCTCTTGGCCGCGGCTTTCTTCAGCATCACCGGCACGGCGCGACAGCGCCACCCACCTTCATTGCGGCCCGCTCCGGCCACGGTTCTCCCATTCCCGCGCGGTGCCGTTGCACCGCATCGCCTCCGTTCCAAACCACAACGGTGATCAACAAAAAAATAGGGGAGGTGGTTTGGCCATGTTCATGCGGTCCGACCTCCTCCCGTTATGTTGATAATAGGGGGCCAAAAATTAACAAAGAACATCAAAATAAACTCGAATGTAAAATCAACCCCTACCTCAACAACGGTGACAAAATTCAGGGTCGCGGTTGACGGCGTCGGCGTACGTCCAAGGAGGGAATGACATCTCACACCGGTTGCGGAGAGGAGAAGAATGGCACGTCGATCACTCCTTGCGGTGACAACATTCTTCATCGAGGTCACAGCGTTCTTCAACGAAGAAGATTAAGAGTTTAGAGATTCCTCCCCAAAAGAATCCACACAAAGAACCCCAACCAAATAAAATAAGGCCTCACCTTATTTTATTCTTTTTCCATGCTTTTCAAAACTTCAAAAGTTTAATTCACTTAATTTCATTAATCTTGAGTTGTCAAAATTAAATGGAGTTAAGTTGGAAACATTAATGTGAGGGAGTGTCACATAATTTAAAAGGAGTTTAGAGGAGTTAGGGATTTTGAAAAGGTGGGTGCTCATGTGGTCCCCACCTCACTAATATCCTAACAAGAGGAGTTAGTATTAAGTGGGTCCCATACCAACTCCCACACATGGGAGTTACACCACTTAGATGAGAGAAATAAAGTTGTGACACAACTTTATTTCACATAACACTTAGACCTTATTTTTTAAAAACTCCCCCCGAGAAAACACAACTCCAATAAAAGTCTTTCAAAGAAATTAATGGTGTCGCGGTATCATCGGTGCCCTCAGATTTTGATTCTTACAACCGGTTCAAAAGTTAAAAAAACCCGCTCGTTCGTTCACTGAACGTACCCGAGCTAAACTTCGGAAATTGATTCTGGGCACACCGGACCTCAGAATTAGGTGCCGTCAGAAACTGAGGACTCATAAAATTCTAAAGAAATTAAGAAAATAATTTACTTGAAATTTCCTGGTCTTTACAACCTTCTCCTCCTGCTAAATAGTTTTTACCTTTCTGGAAAAAAACCAAGCACACATCCATAGGAATACAAGAATTTATAAGTTTCGCTACTCAACAGGAGTATTTATGTCCTTGGTATAGTATGGAAACCATATGATACCACACAATACACTAGAAATAAATCCTTTTATGTAGAATAAATTGAGTAGGATATGTCCTTACACTCATTTATCACTATTTTTAATATAATATTTCATTACTTCAAGTAGAAGAAAAATATGGCATGACGACCAATAGAATTGACCTTGTTGGTGATAAGATTACTTGGTATAGAAGGAACCTAAATGGCATGAGGGATAGTATAATTGATAGGGCCTTTGTGAATGAATCCTATCTTGGGGGTTGGAAAATGAGTTCATTCCTAACTCTTGCTAATCACAAATCTAATCATCATCCTATTCTGGTGAGTCTGTTTGACAATATAGAGAGATAACCTCTTCCAATCATGTTTAATATTTCCTGGGGGATCTTCTAAATTACTCTGAAATTGTCTAGTATACTTGGAGACTTGGTGACTACAATGCTAAGCCTCTGATCGGTATTTTAGAACTAAACATTCTTAATGGAAATTTTAGGGATTGGTGCAAGGTTAAATTCATATCTCTTGATGGATACATTGATTCCCTCAAGTGTTCCCTTCATGATTTTTATATGATAATTACTATGAACAATTTATCTGGTGATATTAGTCAAGAATTTGTGATGTCCTCAAAAATGAAAGATCTTTTAAGGCTTTGGGACAACATCAATATAAATATCTTCAATGTTATATGGCTCGTGGAGGGGGATACAAACACCAAGTTCTTTCATAACCTTCAAAGGGTAAGGAAAACCAAAAGGGACCTCTATTTACTTAAGGATTGGGACCGAATCTTGGAATGCAGGAAACTTATCTCCAATCATTTTGTCTATTTCTACATGGAATCTTTAATGTACCACCAAGAAATGTGGAACTTATGGAGGACATCATACCTAAATTGGTCACAGATGGGGACGACTTTTTCATCACCTCTATTCCCCCAGATTCTGAAATTAAAGAGGCAGTCTTTGGTTTGAAAAAGGATAGCCCACCTAGGACAAATGGTTTCATAAATTATTTTTTCCAATGCTATTGGGATGTTTTTTAGGATGATGTTGGTATGATTATCAAGAATTTTTTTAGAGGTGGTACTCTCAATGAAGGTATCAATGCTCAATTTATTACCCTTGTTTATAAAGTGAATAATGATAGTGTTGTGTCCCATTTTAGACTTGTTTCTCTTGATAATACAATTCCTAAAGTCATTACAAAGATTCTTGCAGTAGGCTTACATGCATCTCAGAAAAAATCATCTCATGGAATCAATTTTGGATATGTAAAAGGTAATAATATCCAAGATTGTTTTCTCAATGAATCAGAATGTTTTAACCTTCTTCACAACCCCACTAAGTTGGAAACATTGCTCTTAATATTGAAATTAAGAAACCATTTGACACTATGGATTGGGGATTCATAGACAATTTCTTATACAATTTTGGTTTCAGCATGAAATTCATTAAATGGATCAAGATATTGTTTGAATATTCCAGCATCTTAATTATCATAAATGGATCACTTGAGGGTTATTTCAAATGCACTAGGGGGTATGGAAAGGGGACCATCTATCAGCGATCATCTTTTCTAGTTTAGAGGATTGCCATAGTAGGATCCTTATTCACATGGTGGGTATAGAGGATATAGAAACTATTAGGGAATCTAGAGGTACTTTTGCTCCTCCAGATCTATTCTTCGCTGATGACATTATCATTTTTACATAGGGGGAGTATAAAATTGTCAACATCAAAAAATCTCTCTGAAATTATGAATTCACGTCAGGTCAAGAAATCAGTTGGGTAATATCCTTAATATATATTGGTAAGACCATTTCATCTCTGGGAAAAAACTATTATTATGAATGGTTATGGTATAAGATAAGGTTATTTACCTTTAATCTACCTTGGAGTTCCCATGTTTTGGGAGAGAACTTGGGCCTACCATTTCTCCACTATTTAAGTCAGATTAGAATAACACTTGCCTCTTGGAAAGGCAAGTCACTTTTAATGGAAGGCTGAATTTTCCTTATTAAACATGTGGTTGTTTCAAAGCTAGTGTACTTGTTTATGGTTTATTCATTTCCTACTTCTATGATTAAAACCATTAATTCGATTATGAGTAATTTTGTTTGGAGTTGTAGTATTTTGGAACGGATGGCCATCACAACCCATTGGAAGCAGTGTTTCAAACCTCATGCACTTGGTGGACTTGGTATAAAAAACATAGATCTCTTTAATCAGTCCCTTCAAGACATGTTTTTTTGGGAGTTAGTAAATCAGAATTATGATTCCCAGGTCTTCCATAACTCCGTATTTATTTCAAGATTTATTAAAGGAAAATAGGGATACATTCAATATTCAATCTGTCCTAGTATCAAAGTAGTTTTTTAGAAAATTTAAAGGAATTCTCACTTGATGGTCAAAAGGTATTCTTCTCTTCGATTCTAGAATAACAGTTGGACTAAGACACATCTAATTGACGAGTTGTATTCTTCTAATCACTATATTGATCATATTATTTCTATCAAAGATCAAATGGAGAACCTGGATGCTCTACCTGATGATATTTCATCCATTGTCTCTAACCATGTTTTAATTATGTAGAAATATATGGTGATTTTGGAACCTACCCCCAATGGTCTACTTGGTTCAAAGGGCCTTTATAAAAATATAATTCTACAGGATAGACATCGAATTGGTGATTTCAATAAAAACTAGATCCTTCCCTCTAGGTTTACTCTCATTTGGTGACTCTCTCTTAATAATCCTACTGATGATGTAAATCTATAACATATTGTAATTTCCCTATGTTCTCTATGTGTACTTTATCATCAACATCATGAAGATGTTGATCATCTATTTCTTTACTTCTAAACTGCTTCATCCCTGTTGGATTTTTTTGACATTTTGGAAATTCCACCCTTGCATGTCATCTCCCTACAACACTTTTTGTATGCCTTACATGATGTCTAGCTATTTATCCATCTTGAATCATTGATCAGGGTTTCCTACATAGAGCTATTTCACACTATCTCGACTATCCATAACAAAGAGTTGCATGAAGGTCAGACATTCATTTTATAATCATCTATTAACAAAAATCTTCTTGTTGTTCAGTAGGCAAGTGTAAATTAAACTTCCTATTGCAGAAATGTTGTAGCAGACCTTTGCATACGTAGGTGGAATCATGTTCTAAGTAACTTCCCTAATTCACTTTTCACAATAGAGGTATTTTGGTTTCCACTTTTTTTGGGATAGTCTAAGTGTAGTATATATGGAGCCTTGAGGGGAATTCATGGACCATTTGTTTATGGGGTGGTCTTTCGAGACCACATCGATCATGTTATTGAATACATGTTTGGAAATTGTGGGCATGACACAATCTAGGAAGCAAAAATGATTGGATTTATTAATTTTTTTGATATTACAAGCCAGAAAAATTGGAGTAACATCTGGTTTGGGTGTGAATCCACTATCTTTATTCATGTGATAAGGATGGGAAATATCCTCCTTACATGGAATCTAACTGCAAATTGGGTGAAATATCTTGAAAAACTCATATCAATGAACTGTATTATCATACACATCTATCGGGAATCCAACCAACTTTTTGATGGCCTTACCAATAATGGTGTTTCTAAAATGGTGTGCATTGGATCTATTAGCCTACCTTGTCACATGGTCCATGTTTTCTAACAAGATAAATGTAAAATTTCTTTCTTTATACTTGTGTATTATTATTTTTTGATTTAATATATAGAATTTCTCTTGTTTTTCTTAAAAAACCATCCTAGACTTTATAATGATACTCAGTTCGATTTCCCAGCCTGATTAACTAGTCTAATTTCTCATTACAAAAATATAATTCTTTCGGAAACTGAACAAGGAGATCAGTCTAAAGTCATCTGGACAGCTTGGCCCTTACCCGGATTTGGTCTTAAGTTTGGGTGTTATGGTGACAGAGTAGGTTTTATTCCTCAATGCCTCAGAAGAGGATGCAGCCAAGATGATGGGTAGGAATCTTGAAGTGGAGCTTAATGAGGAACAGTATATTTGGGTGGATAAATAGGACACGATCCTGGTTGGAGGCTTCAATAAGGGGTTGATCGGACTTGAGGAGTATATGCAGGTCTGGAACAAACTGACTTCTGCCTTTGAAGACATGATAAGGGGGGATCCTCTTCTGCAGGTGTCTAATTTATCCTGGAGGCTGGTTAGAGACTCTGACTCTGGTAGGATTCAACTGGTTTTCAATGACACTATTTTACTTATTTCCTAGATTATTCTTTTTTTAGTCACTAATCATGTTGTGTGAGGAACGTGGAAGGTTCAGTTAGGCTCAGATGGGCTAGAGTGTGCTGCTTCTTCCTCTGCATGACATTTGGTATGTGGTGGATATAGAGGGATGGCTTGCCATCGGGAGGGACCATGCTTGCATGGGATCGTCGAGTGGTCCTTCTTTGGAGTTAGCGGTCGCTGCTTTGGCTTGGATGAGTTTGTTTTTGATCTTTTGTTTTTCATTGTTGGGTTCTTGTTGGAACTTACGGTTTCTCACTTTGAACTCAAAAGTGTCTTTATTTATAATAAAAAAATAATTTTCAGTCAAAAATATTCAAATTCTTCTATCTATGTCTATAAATATCAGTTGGATTCCTAGTCTGATGATTCATCCTAATATTATGATAAACTAAATATGATCTTTCCTTTTCTCTTTTCTTCTTCAATCTGAAAAAACTACCTTAGGAATACTCAATCCAGAGACTTCTTTTTCATAAAATTATTCAGTGTTATGCATTCTCTCTTGAATAATAATTCGATGTTAGAAATTAAAAAGTACTGACACCTTTTATAAGTGACCCAAAAGTGGTTTGGGTAGGATTCTGATAATATTTCATGCTCAACAAAATTATCCCAAATAACAAATTGTTCTTAAATTTTGGGTGTATCTTGACTTCTTCCACACTTCCCAAATCTTCTTAAAAATTTAGGAATATTTTAACAATTTCATCTCACTACATACATTCTTCATAAACACCAATCTAATTATAATTACCCATTTCAATTTCCTCATTACAATGAAGACATTATATTCTAAAATACATTGCTCTGCACCACTTGGAAAACATATGGGAATAAGATGCCTTCTCATAACTATCCTTGGAACCAACATCCCATTATGATTTCCCCCTTGACAACACATCAAATATTACTCCAACCATCCTTTTAAGATATCCCTTGAAAAATATTTTTTTGGATGGTTGAAAAGTTTATTATATAATTAATTTATTTAGATTGAAGATCATGCATCTGATGATGTTAATAAATTTCATCTTATGTCAGATGGGTTAGTATCTAATTCACTCTGATAGTTAGGTGTCATTTCTTTTCTGATGGATCTTGACCCAAATATTTACAAGAAAAAACCATTCTTCCTTTTCTATTGACCCACATGAAAAGTAAAAAAAAATTACATCTGAGAAAAAACCAACAATTTATTTTGATGAAAATGGTTGACTATATTGTTGATTGATCTCTATTTTTCTTCTTTACATCGGTCACCACAAACTTACCTTCCACCATAAATTTATTGGTTCCAAAAACTCTCGATTTATTTTCTTTTTATTGGCCCCAAAAAAATCCCCCAAATAAAAATTATTTCTCTGATAAAACATAAAATCTGATATATAAAAAATACCTATAATATAAATCTATTTTAGAATCCATTACAATGGATCGGTGGCATACTGCATCCGATGAACTAGTTTCAATAGCTTCAACATCAGCAACTATGTTTCTTTCCCGGATTCTAATTCTCATCCACATATTTCATTGAATATTAGATTCTCGTGGAATTGTTTTTTGACTAAAAACTAGAATCTTTATAAATTTGTGTTCTATTCAACTTTTCCGACCTTTCAACAATTATATGTCTGGTGTTCTCACACTGATGAACTGAGATAGAAAAGCATTGGATTCAGAAACTTCTCTTCTTTAAAAAAATTCGTATATGATTCTTTCCTAATTATTTTGAATATGTTTAATACTGGCTTCAGAATAGTTTGACTTACATTGAAAGGTATTGTAACATCCCATCCTTTCCATGGAATTCTTTCTTTCCAACCCTTAATACGATTGGCAGTACTCCCTCATTCTTTTATAAATATTTCATCACATGTTTTACAAAATACATATGATTTAAGTGAACTCTTAGACCATAAAAGAATCATTAGAATTTACATTGGACCCATGAAGAATCTGATTCTCTTCCCCATTATGATTGAAACCTCATTTTGGACCAAAGGTGAGACCGATGAGCCTTTTCTTCTAGCAAACATCTTCTCAATCTAATGGACATTATTAAGCATTATGATCCGGATATTTGGAATATGATGGTCAGTCTAATTGTTAGGTTTTATAAAGTTAATTCATTTATTTTCTTATTAACCTTCATTGACAACAAAAGAAAACACAAACTTCTTATAGATTCTAAAAACAAATTCTTCATCCAACTTGTTCCCAAAAACCTAGTCATCCATAGACACTAAGGCTCTAAATCCATTGGTTGTATTTAATGTATATTTATGTTACAAATCATGTAATAATATATTTAAATGGTTTGGGTACCTGTAGGATTCGATGGAACTCCTTTCTGAAATTCATCTACTCAAGATGATGATTTTGATGCTTTGATTTAGGTTCTTCAAAAGTGAAGTTGGTCAATTGTGTACCATAAAAGAATAAACTAATTATAATATTATAATAACTTTAACAAGGGATAGTCTCCCTATGAGGGATAAATACTTCCCTATCCAAGAAGAAAGATGGTTTTTGATACTTCTAGAAATATCCCAAAAGTAAGTAACTTTAGGTCTACCCCTAAATAGGGTAATACATAAATAAAAGAATGGAAAATTTCTTCTTTTTATATTTAGTTACCTCTTGATGAGTATCTTTCATTGATAATTTATGTTCTTACTAAATAAAATAAGGGTCTTATCCAATGTAATTCATGGTCCAGATATTTACCCATATTGGTTCAAGGTGTCCTTAAGAACCTTATTGTTGGTAGTGTTTCGTTAATAGAAAATAATAACATCATCCACATAGAAAATGTTTGATAGGGATTTAAGATGCCTTCTATATTGTATCAATCCAAGTTTCCCTTCTTCCACAAGCCTCAAAATGACTCTACTCAGATAGTCTTTAGTTTTGTTAGAGAGGATAATAAAAAGTGGATCCCCCTTCCAAATAACACATGAGAAACAAAAGTATCCATAATGTGTTCTATTGAAAATAATAGAGATCCTCCAAATTTCAAAGAAAATTTTAAACCAAATATTCAATAATTATTTGAATCCAAATCTATTAAACACTTAAAAGGGTAAATCCTAGTTGATCATTTCAAAGGCCTTTTTAATGTCGATCTTGAGCACAATGTTACTCTTTTTTCATCTTTTCCCAAAATAGTATCACATTTCAAGGTAGTGATATGGATATCTTCAATATTCCTACCATGTATGAATCCAAATTGATTATTGGAGATAACATTCCCAGTTACTTGACAAAATCTGTTAGCAAGTATTTTTCTCAAAATATTTTATATAGTGTTATCTAGAGAAACTACTCTGATTTGAGAAAATGATTCAAAATCTTCAATTTTTGGAAATTAAAAAAGGAATTGTGAGTGCATTCCCTTTTGGATAATTCAATTTAATAAGAATATTGAGATCATATTTAACTTATCATTATGGATAATATCTCAAAATTATTGGAAGAATAGATTGTTGAAACCATCTAAACTAGGAGCACTTATGGGATTAAGAGAAAAAAGAGAATGCCTCACCTTCTCCAAGCCTGAAATTTAGAAGATAAACAAGTTTTTATCTTCATTAATGGATTTATGAAACACATATTTCATGTACCTGATGTCTACCTTCAGGTTTTGGTTTAATCAATCCTTTTAGTAACCAAAAATTTGCTCCCTGATTTAATTCTTCTCTATTATAATAGTCTCCCAATTTATCCAAACGGGGATGATCCTATTATATTTACTCACAGTTTTTATTTTTTTTAAGAAAATTGAGTTTCTATATATCACATTGAGCAATCTTACTCTAAAATTTTCTTTGATAATTTCTTCCATGATGTTTATTTTGTAATTGAGTTGAGTGGATAGGTCAACTTAATTACTAAGATTAGTTATATCAAACTTCTCAATATGGTTGTCCTGAATATCAATCAGCATCTTGTCCAAGTCATATATATTGATGTCAATTCCTTTGAAATTATCTTTACCCCAATCTCTAATCTTTTTGTTAATGTTTTTCAGTTTCAAAGTTCAAGAATACAGGTCATTGTTTAAAACCATTCTCAACCATTCTTTCCAAACCACACTTACAAAATTAGGGTACATAATCCAAGTATTTTTTAATATAAAATGAATTAGACCCATTTAATTATCCTTATAAAAGGTGGTAAGGATGGGATGATAATTAGAATTTATCCTTATTAGTGTTCAGGGATTAACTTCCTCCTACTAATCCAAAACCTTAAAAATTCATAAAACTTATATCAACTTTACTATTGGCAACATTATTCCCAAACATTTTATACCAAGTGTATTTGTCAGTATGAAGGGCCACTTCCACCATATATTTTGAATCCATACAATATATGAATTCCTTACTTGGAATTCTTGTTTCATTTTTCCTAGAACTCACACACAAATTCAAGACCATATTGAAATCCCCCATTTAATCCTTAGTTATTTGATGGATTGTTTTAGATCACAAATTTTATACTAGATATGTCTTCTATTGAGGTAGTTGTTCAGAGTATAGATGAAATATAAATTAAAATAAATCCCTTTAAATATGAAATTATAGATCAGCATCTAAGCACTGATGTTTATAATATCAATATTATTCACTTTGGTGGATATTAGAACCCACTGTGTTTCGACAACAATAGTGTGATAATTTATACAAACAAGTTTATAAATCATGTACCTAAAATATAAACCTTTTTACGATATATAGTAATCCATTGGTTGAGAAATCCCAATCATCATTGAGTGATGTAATAATGAAACTTTTTAACATGTTTTCAGTGTCTTGGTTTTCTAGAACCTAACAATTCCAAAAGAGAATATTCATCTTTTACGATGTATTGATTTTGATTTACAGACACTTGAGAATGAATTTTTGTTACCAAATAATCCTTTTGATCAACCCCTATTCCCATTTGAGGGTGATGAAATATATTTATTGTATTTTAATAAGACATTACTTTCAGTTATATGAATAGACATCTTATCCAGAGTGGAAAAATAATACCCTTTTTTAGCATCATGATCTGATTTTCATTACCTGCTATTTTTTCATCACATTCCTTGGAAGACCCTCTCTTATCTAAGAAACTCACTTTATTCACATCTAATTATAATAACATTGTATACATAATTATTTTTTATGGATTCCATGTTCTCCCCTTTAGATTTTCGAGGCCAAGTCCCATTAAATGATTCAATATCATGCACAACATGGGATGTGAAAAACACCTCCCTAGAGCTAGGATCCTTTAGTATGTCTTGTACCAATATATATTTAGTAGGTTGGTTAGAAATAAAAGCATGAATTTGGGCTCTCTCCGTAGAGATTTGGGACCCAGACCTTTTATCCCTATTCTCAAAAGCATTAACTTCAACCAAGTCACTCCATTTTCTTCATACTAAATTCTTATACCTATCTATATGGTCTACAAGTTCTACTCATTTAGAAATGGAGTTATCTTATTTAATAAAATTTAACTGATATTTTCCATTCTCATCTATAACATTTGGTTTCACATCATAAGGCTTTTGGGATGACCTCAGAACATAGGATGGTTCTCCCCTCTCTAAAATTTTCTTGAGTTATAGTACATCCTTCCCTTTATCCTTTTGAGAGGGAGGGTTATGTTGCTTAATATATATATTCCAAATATCCTGAAAAATTTATATATCATGAACTAGTAGTTTGTGGTAGTTTCAGAAGTAATGGATGAATTCAAGCTCAAATTAAACCTTAATTCTATCCCCATTAATCACAAGAGTGATACAATGTTTAGGGTGTTGTTGGACACCAATATACATAATAACCCCATATAAATAACCACATTTACCATCAAGGGTGATATCATCCAACTTTAGGGTGGATAAAATGCAATATTTTATATCCATCAGGACCTGAGGGTGCTACAAGAAACTTAACCCATGTATTCTCACCTAAATTTGAGCATTAGAGTGATTTTGTGTGTCTAGGTTAAAACGGATATCCCAGGTAGAGAGATGAAAAATCCAAAGAATAAATTTATAAATACTAAAACTCCAATAAAATATATGGGAATTTTTATATTGAAAAATAAGGTGAAAATAACCCTTACCAATAGGAATGATCTTCTGATTGTCGAACTCCCAAATATGAAAGAGGTTGAGCTTTAGATCTTTTGGATTTAGTGGATTATTCACTTTTTGTTAAAATATCTATAATGATAATTTTTCTTATTGGATGAATACTTCACATTATTTTTATGATCCATTGAACCATGTACATAAACTAAAATCAAGATTCATAAAATCAAGACAAGATCATCACTGAGTCACCAAGTGTGGATGCCTTGCTAACTCCATATAAGAATTATCCTAGAGAAAAATATATTAATAACTATCAAAATTTTCACTATTGATGATACTAAATTCCATAATTTCATTCATGAATTTCAGTAAGGACATTTTGTTAATTTATTTCTCCATTAGTAATCCTACTCTCTATACATTAACTTAATTTACACCTTGCACATCATGATATTTACTACCATCACATATACATTCAATTTTTTAATGTTGTATGATTCCAATATAGATATCACAATTTATCTATAATGAGTCATGTTTTATGATTTGGAAAAACTAGTGGAAAGTAGGTTTCAACTAAGATAATTTATATTAAGTATTAAAATTCAATATTTGGGTTTAGTTTTTTTATTGAATATTAAAATTATGATTTCTTTTCAAGATTTATAAGGGTTTTTTATAATGATAGTGTCTTGCGAAAGGATGGAATACATTATAATCTTCTAAATATAATGGAATTTAGCTTTGGGTACTTTATGGATGTTTATAAGGTACTTGGTGGGGTGTATTGGGGGTAACAAGCCACTGAGTTTCTACCATAAGGCCAATGAACACCCACTAGATTGATTTTGGAAGCCTATCAGGATTTCGATTACTAATTGATTTATTCTTTTTAAACTTTTTTATTAAAGTATTATAAAAACATAAATAAAACCCCCTTATTTGGTTAGAATCTTGGTTATACAGTAACTAGTTTCTATTTATCTTCTTCTCCCAATACCCTATTTTTTCCCCAAAGTATCCATCTCTTCCCCAATTGATTAGATTTTTAAGGTGGAACATTCTTAGTGAAAATGATGAAGTGACACACCATTTAATTTTTTATTTCATATCCTATAAGCATCATTCATCCCTAATTCCTCTAATTTGGTGGCTATTGATAGTCACTTTAATTTCACTCAATAAATGATGAATTAAGGGGAAATAATTGATTGCATAAAACCTATAAGAATGATGTTGTTACTTTCTTACTTATTTAATGTTATGATTCATGTTTTGTGTAAAATTTGATATGTGGGAATGGTTATGTGGTTTAAGGTGACTTGAATGGTAATGGGGTGGGTGTGAAATTGCGAGATAACTTAGGCTGAGTCTAATTAGATATGAATGGAAATTTCACTTTTGTTGGGGTGATTTTATGAATACCCAATGACCACTTTGTCATTGTGTGTGTAATCCATTTATGTGTGATCTGTTGGTATCAAGGCATGTAATAGAATCTGATGGGATGATAATTTAAAAAAATTCATCATTGAAGTGATGAAAATTGTCATCTCTAGCAATCCATTCCTTAGTAGATATCTGAGGTTCTCATGTAAATTATTCAAAGCATGTAAATTAAATAAATGAGTACCTCATTCGATTTTTCCACATGTTTGATTGTAGCTCATCTCTTGTGATCACTTCTTGAAGGATTTGAATTCGAACCCCTCTTAATCTTTCATACAGACTCCAATAATCCACACACTTATTGTTCACTGAATTCTTAGTGTTATCATAGACCTCTGATGAATCTGTCAGCAATGAAATTATCACTTTGATCCTGTGACTTTGATCCATCAAAGGAATTCTTAGATTGGTTGCTCGAAGAGTGAATTTATCTCTTTATAAATCAAAAGGAGAGATATTATCTCATTCCATTGTAATTAAAAGCATCATAGAAATGAGATCCTCCTCCTACTAATATAGTTGGTGGTTCAAATACCCAAAAAGGGATCCCAACCCCCAAAAATAAAATTCCCACTAAATAAGAAATAAATAAATATTTATGATGAACTAACTACATCATAAATATTATTTATATTTTAACACTTAATTATAATATATATTAAATATATTATGTGATAAACTTGATTTATTAACTTGACTCTTAATTTTCACTGATATTAAATGAACCATGAATATTAATGTAATATTCATTTGAATAATATTTTTTCCCTTCTATTCACAAAATACCTGATGAATAATTTTAATAAATAAATTTAACCCAATTATTCTATACTCAAGTAATAATGAATTTATTTATTTTTTAGTGATCAATAATTCTTGGACAACTCTCAAACCCCATGGTGGGGCCAACCATATCCTATATACCTATTCACCAAAATATGGAATATTGTTGAGTATTCTACTGTGTGTGGCCATCTAGACCCTTATCTCGATAGTAATGAATACTATTCATAAACCAAAATTCGAATATAGAATACCATCAAGGACCGTAAGAGATTAGGAATTGTCATAGCAACAAAAACCATCTGATAAACATGTATTGGGTAATATAATTTCTTTTTCTCTAGATATCTCATAATGTATAATGCACACCTTTTTCATCATCCTTTATTTCTTTATTATTTTTTGATCTATCTAGATAGACCTACCTTTGACTACCTTGGACAAGTATTTATGATGTTTCTACCATTTTGATCAACTAGACCAAAGAAATTACTTCCTCAACTCAAAAGAGACAAATTCTATCTTTATCATTCTACTAATGTCATGCACCAATGACACACCCAACACAAGCTATCTTTTCATGACTTCATTGTCATGGTTTACCATATACATAAAATTAAATGATAAAATGGAAAACATTGATAATGATCTCATGTTAGGAGACCAATACATATGTCTATATATAGGAATAATAAATGACAGCCAAAAATGTGGTGTTCCTATTAGTGGGTATGTCCTAATGATCTCAATTACTCGAGGTCACCAACTAAAAACGTCATGAGAAGAAGTATCAATGATTATAATCCCCTATCACTTGATAGTTAGACATCTATTGTGTCTAGTCAGTATGATGTATTTAGACCATAGGAAATATTTTTAATGTTAATCTCATAGTATCTCAAGGTTCTCATTATTTTTTGGGAACTACTGTAACCTTTTGATATGAAAAATAATCGATAGAAATTACAATTTAAATAGTGGATAAAGAAATATCAACACTATAATGGTATGTATGCATCATATATATGTCACTGTATAAATGAAATGAAAATAAAAAAGTACTATTAAATTTGGATCTAGGGAATCCACTATTACGACACACCCACTTTCACTAAATGCAACTTGCTAACTATCCTTGTTATCTCCCACATTATTAAGATCATGTTTATACTAATTTATGGCTTCAGATTCTATGTCTTCCATGTTTACACTATGTGGAAATTATATAATGTGTGACTTTACCTACTTATGTAAAATTCCACAAGAGAAATAATCCTTGAGTGTATTCATTTTGGCCATTATCATAACTTGACATATTGGATAGTGCAAGTAATTTAATTATCATAATAATAAAACTTTATATTCTAGATGTGATTCCAATAACCAGAACAAATATTTTCATTTTTTACATTTCTTATTAGCTACCTTAGAAGCCACAACACACTCGGTATTTTTAGCTATTACTACCACTAGCTTGTATGATCGTGTCTCTATCAATATCTAACTGTGATATAAGATGATACTAATCTAAAGGAAGAATATTTTCTGTCCTATTATAACTAATATATCATCCTCTACATATTCTAGGTAAATATCCTTTCTAATTATTTAAGTACAATAGGATAGTTTTGACTACAACCCTTGCAGTTCTCTTAGATATAACTGATATTTTCCTACCATAGAATATATGATGTAAATATCACTTTTAGTATTTAACATGGAATATGTAATTGATCAATCACATAATAATATGGAATTAAACTCACCAATTTAATCTCCTCCTATTCCCAATGTGTGTCTTCTTGGAGAGATTTATGCCACAAGGGATTGGTGACAATTCTATCTTAAATTGTTCCAAATGGTAATTTTTCAATACCCTGTCAGTATATGTACCTTGAATTTATATAAAAACCCTTTAGATATACCTCATTATATGAAATCTCATAAAATTTAGGTTTTTACTTTAATTAAATTTCTATATGGTTGCATCCATCCTGTTCTTAACTGACTGTAACACCAATAGCTATTTTATATACGTTATCAAACATATTTCACTTAGAAAACTATATCCCCCCCACTAACCTCTAGTAGTCATATGTAAAATATTAATTCCAAATGAATATTATATGAACTTATTTCTTACATCAATACTATTCTAGATTTCAGTAACTTTCACCCCTTATTGGATTTTTATGGTGTCACCATGTATAGAAACCTTCCATTATTGGTGGTTTTAACATCTAATTCTCAATAAAATGGTCATAGAAAGTAGCCCTGAAAAGTAAAATTATAATGGATTTAAAAAAAATTAATTGGTATTACCAATTGACCTTTATTGGTATAACACTTATACCACCCGTGTATGGTTTCACTTAAATACCAACCACAGTATTCAAAATAATGAGCCCCTTGTACATTGATACATAGAATCCATTATTGAATTTTAATTGATCTTAACAGTATTATCTATTTTCCATGTACTACTTACTTATAGGATTTATTATTCTCAATGAATAATGTATCAATGTTCATGGTGAATATAAAACTAACATTGTGGTTTAATTTTTCCTATGTAGTATGTGTCTTTGGAGCATTCCTCATCCACACCTCTTATGGAACTCATTCCAATGTCAACTATTTATACACCATTGTCATTGACTAAAGCTAATTAAATATTGCTCCCACTATCTCAAGTAGATATTTTTTCCCTTATATAGAAATGCATTCTATTACTTTGACTATCACTTTTCTATCTTATGAAATTTTATAATATCCTTGGAAAACTTTTGGATGATTACTTTTTGTTTTTCATGATGCAAGTTTGTTTATATCCTCAAAAAACACTTCGTTTCTAAATACATGTTCTTATGTCATAATGGACCTCTATCATACTGTAACTCATATGATATCAATTTTTCATGATATTTAGCATGTTTTTATGGGATAACACTATCATTTACAATGAATGTTTTTAAAAAGAAATGTTTCATAATGAATATGAATCCCAACATTGATACACCTTGTACTTACATCATGTCTTTGATGTGTATAAGGAAATGTACATTTAAGAATTACTACACACTATATTTTATCAATAAGTGTTTTTATATAACACTCTTCATCGATCCTCCTTATTATCAGCATAGATTTGATGTGAATATGGTAATGTGTGTTTAGGAATTACTCCCAACTACATTATATTGGTCGATGAATTCTTGGTCAATATATTATTTGGTATACCGGCCCAAAGAAACTCGTATCTCCTAACCATTTTAATACCATACATTAGTTTCACACTCCATAAAACTCTTAAATAAATATTATGATGTATAGAAATATACCTCTAGCTTCATCTTGGAGTATTTCACACTCTCTAGCTAAACTAGTTCTGAAAGATTTGTGGTTTAACATTATTTCTAAAGGTTTATTTTTTCAAAACTAAGTATACAAGTGTATCAATAATAACTAATGTCTTTAACTCCAAAGATTCTAAAACCATACTGGGTGTATCCTTGGAAACTATTTAGTTTTTATTTATGAAGTATTATCTTTCCACAACTAGGTAAATATGTCTTACATTTTATATTCATCACATAATGCCAAAGATTCATGTATCACTGAACTATTGGTTGAGTTTTAAAAACCAAAAAATATTCATTCCTAGACTAGAATAATGTCTCTTTGTGTCCAAAGGAAACATGAGATAATTTTTTTGGTAATACATAAAAAAAAGTTCAACTAGAACCACTTACATGGAAAATAGAAGTTGTGTGATTCTCATCATTGACTTAGGAACCACACTTTCTCAGCCGCTTGAAAAACACACCTCTCTTCTGGTAATATTTCTATAGATACATGCTTACTATATTTAAATACGCATTTTTTATGGAATATAGTATTTAATAGACAAGAAATATAATATAAACATGAAGAATATGTGATTAGTTTCTTCTTTAATTTATTTCATTACATTTAAACTTCCATATATTTATTTCAAAATATGAAAAGAAAATAACCACCAATATAATATACAACCTATTTTAATTGATGTACATTTTGAAGGTGCCTTTGATGTAAAATTTTCATTGGATATTTTGACTTTCCTTTCAATTTATTCATCTTAATAAATAAAACATTCTCTAAGTTCTTATTGACTTGGTAAACATTACCTAAAATGTAATGATGTATTCTCTCCATACTATTCATTTTATAATATTAAATAAGACTAGAGTAAATGGGTAAAAAATATATAATAATGAAATGTATATAAATATTTTTATCCACCTATTGTATTTACATGTTGCCTATATAATTATCACTCATTCATTTCTCTCTTTACTTTCTCTTTGCAATCTTCTCAGAGATGAGACAACTTGTGTAATCATCCATGTCCTAATGTTATATCCACAAATCACATCAAATATTGATGATATAATTATGAAATATATATCATATGAATCATCCATGAGTCTCTTGTAAATTTTTTTACACCCTCGCTACTTGAGGTGGCTTAATAGGTATTGGGGACACTAGTACCCTGAATTCTTAATGTCTTAGTACTTTACACAAGCACTTATACTACTCTTTTGAAACTCATGACAATTTATCCATTTTTATTTTTCCAATATTATCACAGTGTACTTGTGGTATTACTTTCATTTTATATTAAAAAAATGTAATATATTTTACTTTTATCTTGATTATTGATAAGACATTACTTATTATTTAAATCATTATATTTCTCCAACTATTTTATCAAAGTCTAAAATCCCTCTGTACAAGAATTGGAATACTCATTCACTTGATTATTCTAGTTGTATGTATCCTTGAACATACCCTCATAGTCTATAATCTATGGATACTCCACTGATCAAAGAGTTCAAGGTAGGCATTTGAATGGCCAACTGCATTAACTCGTAGCTCCTTGATCTAATGAGTAAAGTCTTAACTTCTAAAATTATAAAT
The DNA here is from genome assembly GCA_963277665.1 of Viscum album. Lineage (NCBI taxonomy): Eukaryota > Viridiplantae > Streptophyta > Magnoliopsida > Santalales > Viscaceae > Viscum > Viscum album. Next base: position 1,960,530,887 of record OY728126.1, read on the forward strand.
ATTATTTACTAAATCCTTGCCTCTAAATTTGAAACAATATATTTATGGGTACTTATTTATAGACAACTTTAGTTAAGTTAGTCCATCACTCTCATAAGAACTCACCACTGGTAGTAGGCACCCTCAATTACGACTAATGAGAACCCCGAATTTCATATTGTGTTCAAATTCAAATGATGGAAGTTATTTTGCGAATTAATATTTCTCTGAGGGTTTTTAATATTTTATTTATGAATTTAGTCTATCAATATATTCATTTTATGTTTCCATTCTCAACCAAACATTAATATAAAAAAATTTATTAAATCTTTCTATATTTTACTTATTATTATTTTATGTTTTTCCACTATCATGAAAATGTATAAAATAATAATAAAAAGCATAAATGAAATAAAATACCTAACGGGTTTTGAGTATCTAATAATATTTAATCTATTTAAACTTAATGGATAAACCATAACCTATGGGGTTTATACCTGAGTCATGTCTTGACTCATGATGTACCGCATCCTCATCTAATGGGTCTATTTCTTATATGGATTTTGTCTTGACATGGTGTGGTCCACATTGTACATCATCTTTATCATAATAAAACCTTACTCTCATGCAGGTGAGGGGGTCTTGAGAAACAAAATCTACATATAAAAATACATATGGATTCACAGTACCATATAAATATTTAAATAAAAAGTTTTATGTGTAGACCATCATAAAAATTACATACTTTTTACAAACATCTTGTATAGGTAACAAGTAATTAACTAAAATAAACCAGACATAGATAAGGTCAGTCAGTACTCAAGACCAAACATTGTGATAAAATTAAATTATAGTAATTTTATCATATGAGGGATTTAAAAAAAATTAAATTAAATATTTAAATTGAAATAATTTACTCAAACAATTCATTTGGTCCTAATATTAATTTAATTTTAATTCCAATATTTAAATTTATTAATTAATTTTATTTAATATATAAATTAAATTAATTTTTCCCATATTATTAGAAATTAATTTTTAAACCAAATCTTGATATTTAATTAATTTAATTTAATAGTAAAATTAAATTAATTAATTCGATTAATTTTGTATTATATAAAAATAAACCAAGCCCCAAAACCCTTCTCATTCCAATAGCAGGTCATTCCATAACCCCACAGGCCCATTTTGAGCCAGGAAGACCCCATGCATGGGTATTCTGGTCCAAAAAGACTCACCCTAACCTCTTCTAGGTAGGGATGATCTCCCTAAGCCCATTGAAGGAAAAATCAGGTTAAACGATACCTACGAGGGTCTAGAAAGATCGTTGATAAGCAAATATCATGGGTATAAAAGGGGTTTCATGGGAGCGTATCTCACATGGGGTGGATGATCTTATTGGTTGGTGGTGGCTCAGCTAGGTGGTGGTGGTCCATTCAGGGTGCCTCTTTGGTAGTGGTCGCAACTAAGGTAGCATGCTCAATGTCCGACCACTCGATGATGCACCTGTTGTAGGTGATAAAAATGTAGGGGCTTGACACTAGAGACGTCAGGTGCAGAGATATGATGGGAGAGGTGGTTTGTTCCAGTTCCAGGTACTTTTATGCAATAATCAACAGCAAACATAGAGCAATGGGGTAAGGAAGAGGCGGCTCGAGATCTTGGGTGGAGAAGGTTCCAGATCTGATTAGCATGGGACTGGATGTGAGTGGCATAGCCAGGGTGAGGAAATGGAATCCTCATCCGATAGTATCTCATATTCCATGGTGGGTGCATCCTAATGTGGGTAGTGAGGTCGAATCCCTCCTAGCAGTGTGGCGGCTGTAGTAGTGGGCTGCTGAGGAGGGAGACGGTCGACTCAACTATCACAACGACGATGACAGTTGGCGGTTCAGTTGTGGGTCCTAGTGACCTCATGGAAGAAGATGAGGTGGGAGATCAATGGTGTGTGTTTTCAATCAAGGTAGAATGACAGGTGTTTCCAAGCATAAATAGCTCATCCAGCATCTGGGAGCTCCACGTAGAAGGTAGTTGAACTGGGGATGGTGGCCTGCCCAGTAGCTTCCTCAGAAAGATACAGTTTTTTTATCACTCTTTTAATTTTGAGAAGTTTTTTGTTTTTCTAAACACAAGTAGGACTTTTTCTTTATCTACTAAAGTCGTGCCACCCCCATGGTTAACTATTTTTCTCATTCCTATATAGTACACAATTAAAATAAATATTGTAAAAAGGGTTGATTAGAAATACATTTGACCACTATCTCAACACCGACTGGCCCATTTTTTGTTTTGTTTTTGATAAAATATTCTATTTTATTTTGGAATAAAAAACTTCTCCCTAGAATTACTATTCCGGAATTCAGTGTCTAGTTGAAACTTGGCTAGATTTTCAAGAGGTCACCAAAAGCTTATACAGATAAAAATTGACACATATTTTTTTCCTTTTTTTAATACCTGAAAGACCACTCCTTTCAATCCTTGAAATTTTTTAGGATGGTTGTAACTTGGCCATCCGAGATCACATCAAAACACTGTTAGATCTATTGGGACTAAATTTAAACCCTATATTTAATTTTATGAAAATTAGTTTTTCATTGGCTCAAAAAATTCACATGATCTCTCGGATACCAATTTTTGGTATTGAGGTGCACAATTAAGGTTAATGGGTTGGGTATTTAATAATCTTCATCACTGGAATGATGAAACTTGTCATCTCTAGAGATCTGAGCCCAGGTATAGGTCCAAGGATCTTGTGTGAATTATTCAAAGCATAGTAATTAAATAAATGAGTACTGCATTTGATTCTACAGCATATTCAACTACATATTATCACAAATGATCATTCCTTGAAGGATATAAAGCCTTACCTGTCACGACCCGACCCAACGGGGCTCGAGCCGCGACTCCCCAAGCCCGCCTCCAATAGGCCAGGGGCTGGCGACCAGCGCCGAGTAGGCTATCACACACATGGGAGGCATTAGCCTAAGGTACCTGTACACACGCACCCACATACACCTCCATGCAACAGTGCAGAGATATAGAAACTGAGAAGTAAATGCATGCATACAATCTATCCCAAACCAGAGTGCAACAGAAAAAGTACAAGGGAAAAACAGGGCCCACCAAAAGAAAACTACAAAGCGCGTCCAACCTGCTCTGAAGAAGGGAAACGCTGCCACAGACACCCGCCGGAAAGCTCCCTCGGCACAGCTCCGGTAAACACCCCGGTCAACTCGTTCACTAAGCTCTGCCTGCTCCGGGTCCTCCCGGGACTCCGACAAAAGGCCTGTGGTCTGCACAAGACACAAACATGTGCGGGAAAAGCCCGTGCAGGGGTGAGTATAAACATACTCAGTAGGCACCCCAAAAACCCCAAAACCCAAGGGAGCAACTGAAAGGCAACAGTCCGCTCTACCCAGCCAGAGGGAACCCAGACGAGAGAGAAACTCCATCTCGTGACCATCCTCGGCTAAACACAACTAGTCAGCTCATCTCAGCTCAGGTGTATGCCCATACATACACCTTGAACAATCCAGATATACACAGCTCACGCCACAAAGCCACAAGAGGTACCGACCTCATCACCAGCAACTGTCCACAACCAGGAGAGTACACCACGAACCCTGTCATACCAGATGACACTCATCCAAGAGATACACTCCATCGGAATACTCGCAAACATCACAGACGCTCACCCGAGAGACCACGCTCATCGGATAGTATCACTGAGGAAACATCGCTGAAACAACATAACCACCAAACTCCTCGGAGAGGGGATCGCCGCTAGGGTCCGCTAGGGGATACCAAGACCCACTCCGGTATACGTAACTCACAGATAGGGGATCACTCCCAGGGTCCGCTGGGGGATACCACAACCCGATCTGGCATACGTAGTTCCCACAGATAGGGGATCACACCCAGGATTCGCTGGGGGATACCACAACCTGATCTGGCACTCGACAGAAGCTCCACACTCAGATAGAGGATCATCTTCCATATAAAGATGGTCACGACGATACCAGAACCCTATCTGGTATAACTCACGATGTAGGGGATCGAACCGACGATGCCACAACCCTACCGAAACCACGCGCTGAGTAGGGGATCGCATAACCAACGATACCGCAACCCTACCGATACCAAGCGCTGAGTAGGGGATCGTATAAACAACGATGTCGCAACCCTACTATAAACATCATGCTGAGTAGGGGATCGTAAACCCGACGATTCCACAACCCTACTATGCACGACCCACCGCATAGGGGATCATATTCCCGATGATGCCACAAACCCTACGGGGTTAACCTGCTAGATAGGGGATCGCTGCCCGTGAATAAGCGGTCCCAGCGATACCAAGAACCCGATCTAGGGTAAAGATGCTAGAGGATCCACTCCGGGCCCACCGGAGGGATACCACAACTCTAACAGTTTAAACATCCCATCGAGAGGATCACAATCCATACGAAGGTTGTGATACCACACGAACCCTCGTAGGAACGAACCAAGGGAGAACCCTCAACCACTGCTGGTCCAAACGTCGCTAACCCGAGCGACTCGCCCCCAAGCCACACTGCGCACCTCTGAAGCCAAAACCGAGGCCACCATCGCGTTCCACGCGGAAAAACACGCAGGATAGGCTGTTTACTCGCCCGAAACGGAGCACCGGTGAAAAAGGCACTATTTACCGTAGCTAGCTCATGCGGGGCCCACACAACGATCCCGAAACCCATCGAGCGGATCACACCACGACGATCCCCTCGGAAAAACAAGCGGAATCGACTACTCGCTCGCCCAAAACGGACACCCGGTGAAAAAGGTACTATTCACCGAAGGCCGGCTCGGGTGGGGCCCACGCCTGAATTCCGAAACTCATCGAACGGATCGCACCATTGCGATCCTCTCGGAAAAACACACAGGATCGACTATTCATCCGCCAAAATCGGACTCCTGGTGCAAAAGCTGCGTTTCTCCGCAAACGCCAAAACCCGGCCTCGTGGGGCCCGCACCCCGTTCTCAGTCCCAATACCCAGAAACCATCTCAAAAAGTCCGTCGTACCATCAGGGTCTCAACGCCACTGACGGCACGTCAATCGGACGCTCTGGGTAGAAGTTACAACGGCCCGAAGTCGTAAAATAATAAAATAATATTATTTTATACGACGTTTCTAGCTCTCGGGCCACGATCCCGAACCTTTAAACCCTCAAAGTAAGTTCAAAAGGTCCGTCTCGACGCAAGGAGCGCGTCGCCGCAAACGGCTCGCAAATCGGAGTTACGGTTTGCGAGTTACGGGGGTTTAAAGAACCCCCGAAAAATCCTGGTCGGACCACCGCCAGCCTCGCCGGAAACCACCGCGCTGTCACCGGATTCCGCCATGGCCGCCGCCGGAAAACCGGGTTTTCGCCGGAAAACTTCCGGGAGCCACCGGGAGCACCCCGGTGCTCCAAATTCAGATCCGAAACATGTTTTGGAAAGCTCGGGACCCGAACTATACAAATCTTATGAAAATTTGAAGAAAAACAACACAAAACGGGATCCGGGATTGTAAAACTCAAACTGCCTACCTCGCGGGCAAAACGCCGACGTTCTGCCTCAGATCTGCGCTCCAGAGCTTCCGCTGCGCGCTCCTGGAACGTCCGTCGTCGAATTCTGAGCTCGTGGGTGCTCCGTTTGCTCGATTCGGCGAAGTGGCGGCGAAGAAAGGCGAAGAACGGCGAAGAACGATTACAAGGGGGGGCGCTGATATTTATATCAGCCACCCGCCGGCGCCAAACTCGCCTCGGACCCGACGCCCGATGCGAACAAAAGTAAGGTCACCCCTAGGGTAAACGCGCCGTTCTGAACGCAACGGCGGTCTCAGATTTTCCATCCGAGACTCCGTTCAGAAGTTATTCGAGCCGACGCTCGCACACAAACTTGCCCCTTATTTACGGAAACGCCCCTGGTGGCGTTTCTCACCGCAGGCCCGCGCCCGCAAAGTTTACACCCCGCCTAGGGTAAACGGCACGTTCCGGACGCAACCGTGCCCTCAGATTCCCGTTCTGAGCTACCGTTTAGGGGATATCACACCCCCACCACGTGCATAGTATAAAAATACTTAATATTTTTATAAAATTAATTCTGGGCACACCGGGCCTCGGAATCGCACGCCGTCTTCGCGCCCAGCTCTGGAATTATTCGTAGAAATATCCCAAAGTCTGACAGGGCCAAAAACCCGAGTCGCTACATCCTCCCCCCCTTAGAACTTTTCGTCCCCGAAAAGCCCTAAGCACAAGGAAAGCGACTGAACTCTCAACTGGGTCTCAGACACCAGCGAGCTCACCAACAACAACCACTCAGGGTCTTACCAACGCCCTGAACAAAACTCGAGCAAGCAACAAAAGGAAAGAGTACCTCTAAACAGTGTCTGACAAACTACTACAGTAAGTAGAAAAGACACAAGGCGTACCTCTATCCATCTGTGGTGCCTCTGGGTCGACTGCCTCTAGGGAATGCAGTTGTTCTCGCCCTTGACCACCAGCTCCCTGAGCTTGGCGTGGACCACCTGGGGGTGGGGGTGGTGGCAACTGGTACTGCCTACCACCGCCTCCCGCTGCACCAGCTCCGCGGCCACGTCCGACGCCCTGCGGACCTCCTTGCTCGAGACGCTGCCTCTGCCAAGGCGGTCCATCGACCGGCTCCCTCTCAGCAGCACGTCGGGTCGGACAATCTCTAGCAAGATGTCCCCGACCATCGCAAGCGTAACACCGCCTCTCCTACGGCTGACCAAAACTGGCCTGTGAGCCCTGTGAGCTCCGAGGCTCAGATCCCCCATCCTGGGGTCGCCTCCTGAAACGTCGGCCACATCCAGACCCCTGAGTCTGTCGTCGGCTACCAGATGCCGATCCGACCGACGAAGTCTCAGCTCTCGCGTTCCCAGCACCAACAGGAGAGATCTGCTCGGCCAGAAAGCTCTCCACCACCAGCGCTCGCTCCAGCACTCCAGCATAGGTGGGCAGGCACAAGGAAACCACACCTGCTTGGATGTCCCTGCGTAAGCCCTGCTCGAAGGTCCGAGCCCTAAAGAACGGGTCTCGAACCATATCCAGGGAGTAGCGTGACAGGTCTGTAAACCTCGCTGAGTACTCCGACACAGTCATGCTCTCCTGTCGAAGCTGCAGAAGCTCCTGGATCCGCACTGACCTCAGCGTCACCGGATAGAACTCCTCCCTGAAGAGCTGCTCAAACTCTGCCCACGTGAGCGTCTCCTCGTCATGGGACTGCGTCACCAAACTCCACCATCGCCCAGAAGATCCATGTAGAAGGCTCGCCACTAGGACCACCATCTGATCTGGAGGTGTCCTCACTAGGCGGAAAACTCGAGTAACTGCCTCGAGCCAGTCATCAGCTGCCTGGGGGTCTGGATCACCCCGAAACCACAGAGGTCGCTGCCTCTGGAACTCGTGCAATGCACTCAGCCTGCGTGCAACCTCGTCCTGCACCGCCGGCACAACCAGCTGCTCGACAGGTGGTGGCTCAACTGGCAGACCACCTGGAGGTGCAACCTCAGAACCTGCGCCCTGCTCCATAGCCACTACACGGGGCGGGTCATCATCACAATCCTGCCGCGGAACCCTCGCTGGCTGTGGTCGTGGAGGCATCCTGAAATACATTCAAGACGCACCACGGTCAAAGAGTATATCTGGAGAGCTGACTCAAGAAGGACAAAGAAAAACCAAAAACCCAGTCCTATGTCATGCATGTACCATTATGTCCCCGCGACCAATGTACGAATGTCCCGAGTCGAAAGGCAGGTTATCAGAGTCCTGGTGTATGGATACGTCGGCCGCCACACCAACAATGGAGTCCTTGGCCTGAAAGCTGAGCTCGAAACACCCTAACACTGCCGCTATGCAACCCAAATCAAGCTCACAGCTAGACCAGCTACGCTCTGAGATCCCAAAGGTGGAACCTCCTCTGATACCACTCTGTCACGACCCGACCCAACGGGGCTCGAGCCGCGACTCCCCAAGCCCGCCTCCAATAGGCCAGGGGCTGGCGACCAGCGCCGAGTAGGCTATCACACACATGGGAGGCATTAGCCTAAGGTACCTGTACACACGCACCCACATACACCTCCATGAAACAGTGCAGAGATATAGAAACTGAGAAGTAAATGCATGCATACAATCTATCCCAAACCAGAGTGCAACAGCAAAAGTACAAGGGAAAAACAGGGCCCACGAAAAGAAAACTACAAAGCGCGTCCAACCTGCTCTGAAGAAGGGAAACGCTGCCACAGACACCCGCCGGAAAGCTCCCTCGGCACAGCTCCGGTAAACACCCCGGTCAACTCGCTCACTAAGCTCTGCCTGCTCCGGGTCCTCCCGGGACTCCGACAAAAGGCCTGTGGTCTGCACAAGACACAAACATGTGCGGGAAAAGCCCGTGCAGGGGTGAGTATAAACATACTCAGTAGGAACCCCAAAAACCCCAAAACCCAAGGGAGCAACTGAAAGGAAACGGTCCGCTCAACCCAGCCAGAGGGAACCCAGGTGAGAGAGAAACTCCATCTCGTGACCATCCTCGGCTAAACACAACTAGTCAGCTCAGCTCAGGTGTATGCCCATACATATACCTTGAACAATCCAGATATACACAGCTCACGCCACAAAGCCACAAGAGGTACCGACCTCATCACCAGCAACTGTCCACAACCAGGAGAGTACACCACGAACCCTGTCATACCAGATGACACTCATCCAAGAGATACACTCCATCGGAATACTCGCAAACATCACAGACGCTCACCCGAGAGACCACGCTCATCGGATAGTATCACTGAGGAAACATCGCTGAAACAACATAACCACCAAACTCCTCGGAGAGGGGATCGCCGCTAGGGTCCGCTAGGGGATACCAAGACCCACTCCGGTATACGTAACTCACAGATAGGGGATCACTCCCAGGGTCCGCTGGGGGATACCACAACCCGATCTGGCATACGTAGTTCCCACAGATAGGGGATCACACACAGGATTCGCTGGGGGATACCACAACCCGATCTGGCACTCGACAGAAGCTCCACACTCAGATAGAGGATCATCGTCCATATAAAGATGGTCACGACGATACCAGAACCCTATCTGGTATAACTCATGATGTAGGGGATCGAACCGACGATGCCACAACCCTACCGAAACCACGCACTGAGTAGGGGATCGCATAACCAACGATACTGCAACCCTACCGACACCAAGCGCTGAGTAGAGGATCGTATAACCAACGATGCCGCAACCCTACTATAAACATCATGCTGAGTAGGGGATCGTAAACCCGACGATGCCACAACCCTACTATGCACGACCCACCGCGTAGGGGATCATATTCCCGATGATGCCACAAACCCTACGGGGTTAACCTGCTAGATAGGGGATCGCTGCCCGTGAATAAGCGGTCACAGCGATACCAAGAACCCGATCTAGGGTAAAGATGCTAGAGGATCCACTCCGGGCCCACCGGAGGGATACCACAACTCTAACAGTTTAAACATCCCATCGAGAGGATCACAACCCATACAAAGGTTGTGATACCACACGAACCCTCATAGGAACGAACCAAGGGAGAACCCTCAACCACTGCTGGTCCAAACGTCGCTAACCCGAGCGACTCGCCCCCAAGCCACACTGCGCACCTCCAAAGCCAAAACCGAGGCCACCATCGCGTTCCACGCGGAAAAACACGCAGGATAGGCTGTTTACTCGCCCGAAACGGAGCACCGGTGAAAAAGGCACTATTCACCGTAGCTAGCTCATGCGGGGCCCACACAACGATCCCGAAACCCATCGAGCGGATCACACCACGACGATCCCCTCGGAAAAACAAGCGGAATCGACTACTCGCTCGCCCAAAACGGACACCCGGTGAAAAAGGTACTATTCACCGAAGGCCGGCTCGGGTGGGGCCCACGCCTGAATTCCGAAACTCATCGAACGGATCGCACCATTGCGATCCTCTCGGAAAAACACACAGGATCGACTATTCATCCGCCAAAATCGGACTCCTGGTGCAAAAGCTGCGTTTCTCCGCAAACGCCAAAACCCGGCCTCGTGGGGCCCGCACCCCGTTCTCAGTCCCAATACCCAGAAACCATCTTAAAAAGTCCGTCGTACCATCAGGGTCTCAACGCCACTGACGGCACGTCAATCGGACGCTCTGGGTAGAAGTTACAACGGCCCGAAGTCGTAAAATAATAAAATAATATTATTTTATACGACGTTTCTAGCTCCCGGGCCACGATCCCGAACCTTTAAACCATCAAAGTAAGTTCAAAAGGTCTGCCTCGACGCAAGGAGCGCGTCGCCGCAAACGGCTCGCAAATCGGAGTTACGGTTTGCGAGTTACGGGGGTTTAAAGAACCCCCGGAAAATCCTGGTCGGACCACCGCCAGCCTCGCCGAAAACCACCGCGCCGCCGCCGGATTCCGCCGTGCCGCCGCCGCCGTCGCCGGAAACCGCTGCCGCGCCGCCGCGCCGTCGCCGGATTCCGCCATGGCCGCCGCCGGAAAACCGGGTTTTCGCCGGAAAACTTCCGGGAGCCACCGGGAGCACCCCGGTGCTCCAAATTCAGATCCGAAACATGTTTTGGAAACCTCGGGACCTGAACTATACAAATCTTATGAAAATTTGAAGAAAAACAACACAAAACGGGATCCAGGATTGTAAAACTCAAACCGCCTACCTCGCGGGCGAAACGCCGACGTTATGCCTCAGATCTGCGCTCCAGAGCTTCCGCTGCGCGCTCCTGGAACGTCCGCCGTCGAATTCTGAGCTCGTGGGTGCTCCGTTTGCTCGATTCGGCGAAGTGGCAGTGAAGAACGGCGAAGAACGATTACAAGGGGGGGGGGGGGGCGCTGATATTTATATCAGCCACCCGCCGACGCCAAACTCGCCTCGGACCCGACACCCGATGCGAACAAAAGTAAGGTCACCCCTAGGGTAAACGCGCCGTTCTGAACGCAACGGCGGTCTCAGATTTTCCATCCGAGACTCCGTTCAGAAGTTATTCGAACCGACGCTCGCACACAAACTTGCCCCTTATTTACGGAAACGCCCCTGGTGGCGTTTCTCACCGCAGGCCCGTGCCCGCAAAGTTTACACCCCGCCTAGGGTAAACGGCACGTTCCGGACGCAACCGTGCCCTCAGATTCCCGTTCTGAGCTACCGTTTAGGGGATATCACACCCCCGCCACGTGCATAGTATAAAAATACTTAATATTTTTATAAAATTAATTCCGGGCACACCGGGCCTCGGAATCGCACGTCGTCTTCGCGCCCAGCTCTGGAATTATTCGTAGAAATATCCCAAAGTCTGACAGGGCCAAAAACCCGAGTCGCTACATTACCCATCTAGATCATCCCTAAATTCTCCAAAAATCCATGCTCTCACCATTCATTGAATTCCAATTTCTAGTGTAAAGATTCAATTAATCCATCAGTGTCATGATGATCACCTCAATCTCGTCCCTTTGATCCTTCGAATACATTCTTGGATCAGTTTCTCAAAGAGGGACTTTATCTCTCTTGAAAGGAGGAGTGAGAGTCTCTCTTTCCATTGGAAAGAACAACGCCACAAAAATGATCTCCTCCTCCATATATAGTGGTTGGTTTAAATACCTAGAAAGGGTTCCCTATCCACTAGAAATTAAACAACCCGTAGATAAGTAATAAATAAATAGTTATGATGAACTAACTACATCATAAATATTATTTATATTCTATCACGTAATTTCTATATATATTTTATATATTACATGATTCATTAACTCGACTCATAATTCAAGATAATATTAAATAAACCTTTAATATTAAAATAATATTCATTTTTATATATTTCTTTTATTCAATAAATACCTCATGAATACTTTAAATAATTAAATTCAATCTAATTATTCTATACTCTAATCATAATGAATTATTTATTTTTTAGTGATTGATAATGCTTGGAAAACTATTAGACCACATGGTGTGGCCCACCATGTCCTATATACCTATTCACTATAATATGGTAGATTATTTAATACGCAATCATGTGTGACCCTCTAGGCCCTTATCTTGATAGAAGTGAAAAGTATTCATAGACCAAGAATAAATTATAGAAACTCATTGAGACCCCTAAAGAGATAAGGAATAGTCATAGCAACCACAACCATCCTTCAAACACAAACTGTAAAAAATAATCACTTTGTATTTAGATATCCCATAAAATAGGATGCACACTTGTGTCATCTTCCTTTGTTTATTTATTAATTATTTATCTAACTGGATGGAATTACCTTCAACTACCTTGGCCAAGGATTTATGAAGGTGCTATCATATTGATCAACCAATCCTAAGATATTACTTCCTCAACATTGAAGTGAAAAATTATATCTTTATCATCCAACCAATGTCATACCACCAATGATGCACCCAAAACAAGTTACCTTACCATGACTTCATTATCATGGTTTTTCCATGCATAAAATTATGTGGTAAAATAGAACACAATGATAATGATCTCAATTTAGGACACCAATACACATGTCTATAAATCGGAAGAATCAATGACACCCAAAACATGTAGTGTTCCTATTGGAGAGTCTTTCCTCGTGATCTCACCTAATCAAGATCACCATGTGAAAACACCATGAGAAGAAGTCTCAATGATTATGAGATCCCAACACCTGGTAGTCATAAATCTACTATGTAAAGTTATTTTTATGTCTCTAGACCATAGGACATATGTATAAGATTAATTTCATAGTATCTCAAAGTTTTCATTATAACCTGGGAACTACTATAACATTTTTATATCACAAAAAATATATAGAAATTACCATTTAAATGGTGGGAATAGAAATATCAACTCTATAATGGTAAGTATACATCATGTATATGTCAATGTATATATGAAATGGTAATCAAAAATTTCTGTTAAAGTTGTATCTAGGTCACCGACTATTACAACATGATGTACCTTGAATATTTATCTTGACATGGGAAAAATTATAAGTAGCCTTAGATATTATCTCACGGGATAGTAAAAGTTTTCTTGTGGGGATATGAATTCTATTTTGTTGTTGAGGTTAATGGTTCAATGTGAATTTTATTGTAACCTTCTAAAAATAGATGATTATAGATACAAGGGTATTAAATTGATCATGATAAGACTTATAAGGTTTAGTGTATCCATGGTTTAATACTTGGTAGAGTAATTCAGTGGGTTGATGAACCAAGATCCCCCCCTTATGGTAACCATAAAAGGGTTAATGATAGAATATCATTTTGGGGTTATGAGTCTTATTATTGAGGTTTTATGTTGTATTAAGTAATGGACTAAAGGTTGAAACATTATATGACTAGGTGAGTAGGGTCAAGTGTTTTATATCTAGGTAGGTTGATGGGTTGTCATGTTAGTTGGATTCACATAATTTCTTAGAGTATGGATTAGTTTATGGTAAATCTTGAATGAATTTAAATTACCATAGAGGTAATTGTATTATTATTGGTAACACGTCATTGTTATCTCAGATAGTTCCTAGGGGACCAAGTGGGTGAGATGAGATAACTAATTATTTCAAATTATCAAGACATATAAGTTAGAGTAGGGTATGAATGAAAATTAATTATTGGCTATGTGAGTTGGATAGGGAATATAGGGATAAGTCTAAATGATTGAATACATGGAATGAGAGTTAGGATATATGATGAAATGAATATGTAGGATAATTGTTGAGAGACTTGAATTTTTTTTAATTCTATAAGTTGTTTTAATTTATTATTTTAAATTTCATATGGTGTAGTGTGATTATATAAAGATGTTTCTCTTATAATGGTGTTTTAGATGTAAGGAAAAAGTAGTGATCCATGGTTACTCTCTAGGTATATTTTCTCCAAGTTTCCTTAGGATAATGAGGCTCTACTGATGAGTTATGGTACCCATGTAGTGGAACTCCCAGTTGATATTGATGTTAGGGGACTCTATGGTCTAGACCAATATTACAGGGAACTAATGGTGTGGTTTCTTCAAATTGATTTGGATTCTATGGACCTAAGGGACATTATTATGATAATTTTATTGTAATTCTCCCAAGGGTTATGATTATTTATTTACCTATACAATTATTTGTATGTTAATATTGTTATTAGTGCCCCCACTTACAGACTATATAACTCAACATCGTAGTTTTCTTTGTATGAACAACTTGATTCTCCTTCACCAGTAATAGTAGGTAGGTTTAGGTGTCATGGTGCCTAGTTAGAATTATATGGCCCTACATTATTATTTATATATTGGGTGAAACTATTTTATTTAACTTTTCTAGTATATATTCATGTGAAATGTTGGGAAATATAATAGTAGTCATATTGGCAGTTTATTACTATGTTTAATACTAACACCCAATGTTTAACTTAGTAGACATGATGACCTTATGTCCGAAATATAGGTTAGATCACATTGTTTTTTTATTTATGATTAGTCTTAAGTGTCTTGATATGGTTTTAAAGATGATGTCATTACATTTGTTGTAACCACAACTTTTATTGTTAGATTTATTTACAATTATGTTAAGTAGGAGTCATTTATATTGGATTAATAATTTGAGGGAGTTTTTTGAAGGAATATATTGAAAATATGATGAAGGTTTAGGAGTGGAAAAGTCTATAAATTATCTATATACATAAGAATATATATTTAAAATATAATATGTTTAAAAGTGGGAGAAATATTTAAGTCCTAGAGTTCCCCGAGTACATAAAATATTTAAGATTTGCAGTTTTGACTGAGACATGCGGTTCATAATGATATATAATATACTTTTGGATGATGAAACATGATAGGGGAATTGTTCCCTATATATGTAATAAGTCAGTCTCCATACATAAGAAATTCAGATTTATATGTAAAAGTTGAATTATTATACATGACATGGTTGATGATATGTAAGATATGAAACTTCATATATAGAATAAGTGAAGTATTTCCATGTCATGAATAGGTATGAAGTTTGTTCCTAATACATAAGATATATAATAATGAAAAAGTTATTATAAATTATCTATAAATGAAGTGGGATATTTCTTTATTGTGAATGGGGTAACAATTTTAGTTTTCATTGCATGAAATATCATTCAATATTTGAATGATACTTGGGTGAATTCACTAAATCTAGGAAATTGAGGATACTTGCACCATGAGGAGGATGGTTGCTCTATGAAACTAATTTCAATAAAAATAAAGGTTTTATCTTAAGATTCATTCATATTGTGACATTTAAGTTGTTTCATGAAGAATAAATTCAGGAATTTAGATATTCCATGGAATAAGTTTCACTTCACAATAAGGTTTTATTGGAAAATATGATTGAAGGGTATCACAGTGTCATCTTGCAATGGAATTGTGTAGGATCAGGATTTTTATGTTATTGGTTTTTTGTGAAAAAAAATTGTTCCACATTATGAATATCCACACCACACTATTATCCATTTTGTTGTTGAAGTATGTTAAAATTGAATTCCCTATCACATCATGAGATGATTTCATTCCATGAATACAGGAATCTAATGAATTCAAGAAGATTTAATGATGTGGAATTTTAAAGGGGGGAATTTAAAGTTTTCCATTAACTACCCATCATAATAACTATGGTGGATATTATTTTTATATTTATATAATGGTTATATTTAATATAGAGGTTAGTTTAATTTTCTACTAGATATAGAGGAATATACTTTAAGAACCTGAATCTTTATTCTAGGTGTGGATCTTGATTTCGGGTGTTTTGAGGAAAATGGAAGAATTTGGGTTTTTCTAAGTACATGTCGTGTAATCTTGAGTACACACTGTGTACCCAGTTTTCACACATAACCATGTATTGGCTGTGTAACGGCTGAGTAAATGGCGGTTTGGGTGACCTGGTTGACCGCTTAAAGTGGGGGCCAGTTGAGGCTAGTACACGGTGTGTATATTAAATAAAGACACCATGTACTTTTATTTTTATTTGATTAATCAGATCGGGGTCACGTCTCACCGACATAACTTGTTTCTTCTTCTTGTGTCTTGTACAGGAGGGCAGCGTACAACCAAGAATCTTTGAGCACCTCTCATTCCTCCGTTCAAGCTCCGATTGAGGCCCTTCCAAGTGAGTTGGATTCCCACCAATTAGTTCTCTCTATCCATAGAGTCTCTCTTTCGGATTTATCCTCTCTCTATTGTTATTCAAGGTTGAAATATTTTTACCTTTTTGTATATCTAGGACATTCTAGGGAGAATCAAGGGTTGAAATTCAAGTGTGTTCATCGTACAACGTCGAGGTAGGCAGTTTGTTGCCTATCAGAGTTTTTCATTGAGTTATATATTCCCGAGTGTCGATTAACCATGATTCAGATATCTCGTGTTAAGGAATTGAACCCGGTTATCATCTTCCTTGGATTTATTGATAGATTAATGGTTTTCATTGATATTTTATTCTAAATTGCATGTTTAAGCGACACCCCATGGGTGTGTTCCATTTTTTGAATGTTTATGGTCATTTGGTCGAGGTTGCCTATAAGGCAGACCTTGTTTTCTTGACTTTCTTGTTTGGTTGGAATTGATTTCTTATTTTAATACCTGTTAAATGCATGTTTTATGCATTTTATCTGCTCATCATTGTAGTAGTTGAGATTAATTTTGGTTTTTGTTTATTGTTTCTGCATGATTGTATTACACAGGGTTGTGAGAACCTGGTGTAGTTAGACCATAGGGGGAATTGACGTTGAGGGCTTCCCCAAAGTGTCTGTTATATTTACATTTCAAGAACATAGGGGGGATTTACAATGAGTTCTCCCCTAGAGTGTCTATAGTATACTATTATGATACCACAATGGGAATGGACATTGAGTTCTTCCTTATAGATTCTATAGTTTATCATTAAAAGACCACATGGGGAATTGATGGTGAGTGCTTCCTCGAAGAATCTTTTTTTGTGGGACCAAAGGAGTTAGACTCTGTGAGATTTCCTAGAGGTTCATTATATGTTTATTAAATTAATGATATGTTAAAACAGAGGGGTTAGACTATGAGAACTTTTGAAGATGGTTTCTTGTGAGTGATTGATTTATTGTGACGAGTCTACCAATCCAAATCAAAAGCTTGGACTCGGTCTTACATGATTGTTAGATGGTCTTCTGAGACATCTATTTTTTTATAACATAGGGGGCATAGATATTAGGCTAGATCGTGGTATTTCATTATTAAATGGTTTGAATAATTAATAAATGGAAATGAATGCTATTGGAAACTCTAGGATTGTTTGCTTTGAGTACTTCCTTTTTATTGCTTCATTTTTCATATTGCCTGATATATATATTCATTGGCCGTTATGCACAAATCTTTTGGTGGTTAACTACTGGGATTCGTGTCACACCATGTTTGGGTCAGGCTTTTGGGCCCAAACATATTTTATGGTTGTTGTTATAGATTAGAGAAAGGGCTCTTCTACATCAGGTACTCGATTTCTGTGGAGATTGAGAGCATGGGACAAGGCTGAGGCTTGCGATGTTGTTGGAATTATTTACTATTTTCAGTACATTGGTTTTGTTTTTTTTATTTCTAGCATTTTGATTTGTTTGGATTTCTTCCTAGATACTTGTGACATGCGTCATTATTTGTATATATGTTGCAGTTTTTTATACTATTAGTATTCTATTGGTTACTTTGTTGTAGGGTATTACTGCTTTTGTTAATTATTACTATTTGTTTCCTCTGTGTTACCCTGCCAATGAGGGAAAAGTTTCTACACTATCAAACGCAAGGCCCTTCCTGCTAGTTAGCAGCCTCTAGTGTTCAGGGAAATGTGCTTGAGGCCACGTGACCAACTTGGTATGAGGCACATTTGGGCGGAACACGCATCTGGGTGATTACAAAGTGGTATCAAAGGGATTTTTCTCTTTATTGACTTACTTTTTGGAGCCTATATCTAGTGATAGGAAGGAATAGGTAGTTGGTAATAAGATGTTTTAGGGAGTAGCTAACCTATTTATAGGGAAAAGCCAAGTTACCTCTAATATAGAAATTTTTCTAGTTTTGCAATTTTTATAGTTGATTTGATTTCATTGTTGAGTGATTCACTTGTTTTGTGTTTCTATCGTTAATATTATTGAGGCTATATTTCTATTTAAACCCAATGAGATGTGGGTATTCCATCTCATGAATCATATACACACTTGTTAGGGATCACATGTATTGCATTCTTTTAATTCCATTTACAGTGCATTGCGGATCACCAGCTGTTGTGATAGATGTTGTGATAGATATGCATGTTGTTGTGATAGATGTCATGATATAATACCTGATATTTTGATAGGGTGTCGGAATATGTAAAGTTTTATTTGGATGGGCACCAAAATTTGGTCCCTAGGGTGTTATGGGC
This sequence comes from Viscum album, assembly GCA_963277665.1. NCBI lineage: Eukaryota > Viridiplantae > Streptophyta > Magnoliopsida > Santalales > Viscaceae > Viscum > Viscum album. Next base: position 1,960,549,297 of record OY728126.1, read on the forward strand.
CCTCTTGTATTGGGATTTGGTGGATCATATTTGAACATTAATTGAGTTTTCTCAAGTTGTAATGTGAAAAAGGATGTCAATATTTGATTCGTGGGATTATGGGCTATCACGGGTTGGAATTTGTAATTCCTTGGACAATGTTTTATGTTTTTTAAAAGTTCTAGAGAAGTTTGAGAGGTATACTATCTAGAAACCTAGACAACACGGTGTGTGGTGTTATGAAAACATGCCATGTGTTCTTATGTTCAAGAAGAAAATAACTTTTCTTATGTACACACCGTGTACTGTGAGTACATATCGTTTAGAGCATAACTGTGCGACTGAATATGTGAGAAAATACATGGGTTGATAAATAGTTGGTAGAACATGTTGTGTACTAGAAGTACATGCCATTCAAAAGAGGCCATGTAACTGGCCATGTGACTAACGACATGGATGGATGAAATTCAGGTTGTATACATCGTGTCCCATTCTTTCATGTCGTGTAGATTCGACCTTATATTCGGATATGTGACTAATGAAACAAGTGGTTAGAACATAAGTGGTACACATCATGTGTGGGATGAACACACCATTTAGTGTTACCTAGGAGAGAACTGTGTGGTTTAGTCATGTAGAAGAAATCAGGAAGGAGTAAAATTTTAAGTACGCGTCATGTCACAAGATAAACACACTATGTATAGGGGTGTTAGACAACCAGTTTTGGAAGAGGTACAAGACCATGTTAAAATCTTAAGAGAACATTCTGTGTAGGGGTTATACACATTGTGTACCCTTATTTGAAAAACATAATTGTTTTTATTCCCCAATTTTTTTCTTGTAATTCTATGTGACAGTCCTTAATAACATTGAAATGAGGTGTGTGCTTGACCATGAAGATCCATTCCACTGAGACGTCCTACCATTATATGCCAGATATCGAGAAACTATCAGACACCAAAAATGGTAGATCAAGGACTTCCAGTAGATCCTCTCATTGTGCCTATCATGGCACTAGTTGTTATAACTGACACAAGTGTTGATTTACAATTCCAAGAAGGCTTCATGACATTTATGCAAACCTACCTAGGAGCATCGCATACTGCCCTGTCTATGGTTAAGTTGACATGGGTTTTTCATAAGTAGCATCCTTTTACATTCTCAGGGGTATAGGACCTATGGATAGAGATTCATGGTTAGAATCCATGTTGTCTATCTTCATGCATCTTGAGACACCTCTTGAGAGAAGGTTGAAGCTTGCAATCTACATGCATTGAGATTTCAGTAAGATATGGTGGGATGTGATATCACACTCAAGACACCAATGAGTTATGGCTTGGGAAGAGTTCTAGTGGACATTCTATGACTATTTTTACATGGATACCTTGAGGGACAACTGAGAACGAGATTTTATTGGTCTGGAACAAGGTACTATTTTAGTCATTGAGTATTCTTCTCACTTCACAGATTTGCAGTGCTTCACACCCATTCTGGGGGGGGGGGGGGGTTATGAGTTATTTCTGGATAGAAAGTTTTGAGGATGGTATCAGAAATTACATCCAATCCCAGGTGAACATCATTATGTTGACTTCTATATCTTCTATATTAAACTAGGTACTAATCACCATGTGTAATCTGAGGGAGTTTAGAGCTGTGAGCCAAGGTGGTTCGGCATCCAGAGTTTGTACTCATCCGACTAATAGTAGGAAGCTCCATAGGGATTCTACGCGTAGAGATCTGAGTTTTTGGGATATTACTTCATGTATCCATGTGGTATGCTACCAATTTGGTAAGAGTGGGCATATGAGACTTATGTTCCTGAGAGACCCAGTTGAGTCCCGATCTTGTAGAAAGATGGGTCATCTTTAGCATTTTTTTCAGTTTTTCTCACCAACATCTAGTGATATGAGTTCTACTACAACTCCACATTCAGAATAAGGACCACTATTTTCCCATTATTCTGGGAATTGGAGTTTGTCCGGACATTTAGGCTAAGGAGGAGATTTTGGTTGTGGTATCCAGTCAGCAGCCTTTCAGCAACAACAGTGTGGACCAACTCGGGGTAGTTAAGTATGGTCACAGGGTCATGGTACACCTCATACCTTTGTAGTGGAGTAGACCTAATAGAAGCAGGATCCTGGAACCTCTATGGTTATAGGTACGATTCTAGTTGCCCCAGTTTTATCTTCTTCTCTTTTTAATACAGGGGCTTCCCATAGTTTCTTATCTGTTGCCATTGTGGAGATCCTTGGGCTCTATATCTTTACTTATGAGTATGTTATGAAACTAGACACTCTATTGGGGATTATTATGGCTAGTGTAAGTCGATGAAAGAAGTTCCCTCTTGAGGTTGGTGGGTGTCACTTCTTATGGGACCTCGATGTCTTAGAGATGACAAGCTTCGTGGTCATTCTCTAAATAGACTGGTTGGTCTCTTTCTAAGACTTGTTTGACTACTATCATTGTATATTAGTTTCGCGTCTCTAGAGGGATGGCCTTTTATACACTAGGGCGAGGTGTATGTCTAGGCGAGCAGAGCTAGACCCGAGCATCATGGGTTAGGAGGAGTTACAGACCATATTTCTAGTTTATATCTAGATGACTGGGGGACTTCAAAGAAGAAATTTATTCTTGTGGTGGTTCGTTTTAGATATGTCATTCTAGATGACTTTTTAGGTTTACCTTCAGAATGAGAGGAAGATTTATCCGTTTATCTTGTTTCAGGAGAAGCATTGGTGTCCATTTCTCCTTATAGTATGGAAACATCTGAGTTATAGGAGTTCAACAAGTAGTTAGAAGAGTTTTAGGCAATGTTTTTCATCTGACCCCGTACTTCTTCTTGGGGTTCACCTGTCCTTTTTGTGAAGAATGTGGGTGCTACCCTAGAATTTGTGTGTATTATTGGAAGCGTAACTAGTTGACAGTCAAGAACAAATATCCTTTGCCGAGGATTGATTATATCTTTTATTATCTTTGAAGATCACAGGTTCTTTAGAATATTGAATTGAGATCTGGTTATCATCAGTTTCACTTTAGACCATCAGATATACCTCTTATATCCTTTTGGAGTAGGTATGGTCTATACGAGTATTTGTTTATGTTGTTCAGTATCACGAACGCACCAGTAGTTTTCATGGAACTGATGAACCGAGTGTTCCATTCGTACTTGGATTATTTTTTTGTAGTATTTTTGGATGATATCTTGGTGTACTCTCACACTCAACATGACCATTCCACCCATCTTGAGATCATTTTGAGTACAATGAGAGAGAATCAATTGTATGCTAAGCTCTCAAAATGCCACTTTTGGATGGATCCAATTCACTTCTTGGGTCATATTATCTAAGAGATAGGGGTATGAGTAGACCCAGAGAAAGCGAGAGAAGTAGTTTCCTGGGAGTAGCCGAAGAATGTCATTGAGGTATGGAGTGTTCCAGGGATGGATGGTTACTAAAGGTATTTTATATAGGAATTTATATGCCTAGTAGAGCCACTAATGTGCCGGACTAACAATTTTTCAATGTACTTGTGGATATATTCCTGCGATTCAGACTTTCATGAGATGAAAGGGATATTGACTTCAGCGTCGATACTGGTTTTGTTAGATATGGTCAAGAGTTACACCGTTTACTGTGATGCATCAAGTATCGTATTGGGAGTAGTGATTATGTGAGGGAAATGAGTCGTTGTGTATGGGTCTCAACAGTTGATACCACATGAGAAGAATTACCCAACACACAATCTCGATTTGTCTACAGTTGTGTATGTCTAGCGTTGTTGGAGACATTGTCTTTTGGGAGATCATTTTTTGGTTTTCACTAACCACAAAAGTCTCAAGTATATCATTACTCAGTGTGATCAAAATTTTAGACAGTGGAGGTGGGTTTAGTACCTTTAGTATTTTGAATTTGAGTATATTCTTGGGAAAGGCAACGTGGTGGCTGATGAGTTGAGAAGGTGGACTCAAATACACGAAGTTCAGGAGGCCAGTAGTGAGTGGACGCTTAAGGATCTGTTCTCTAAGATGCATTTATAGGTACACTATAGGCAGGGGTAGATGTTTCTTTCTTCTATATTTGTTACCTCTACTCTTATGGATCGAGTGGAAATGAGGTAGCTACTAGATTCTCAATTCCTAGTCCAACGTGAGAGTGCGTCAGGAGAGGACCTTACTCCTCGATGGACCATATGAGAAGATGAGATCTTTTGTTTTCATGGGCGCATATGGGTGTCAGCAGACATACGTGAGGAGTTGATGAGGGATTTTCATTCCTCAGTTTGGCCGGTTCATCTTGGTGTCACCAAGATGTATCAAGATCTACACTATTAGTATTGGTGGCCATGTGTGAAGAGAGATGTTGCTAGTTTTTTATGAGATGTTCCACCTATCAGTAGGTGAAGGCAGAGCGTCAGCAACTAGTAGGGATTTTATAGTAGTTACCCATTCCCGAGTGGAAGTGGGATGATGTCATTATGGATTTTGTGACAGGTTTACTGAGATCACCTAGAGGGAATGATGCATCTTGGGTTTTCATTGATAGAATCACGAAGGCTTCACACTTCTTACTGATCAAGGATACCTACAGTGTTGATGATCTTATAAGGTTGTATATCAAAGAGATTGTATGGTTTCATGGGTTTCTTAACTCTATCATTTAGAAAGGGATGCCTAGTTTACTTCTTATGTCTGTCAGGGACTACATAGTGATTTGGGTACACAGGTACTTCTGAGTACATCTTACCATCCCAAGACAGATGGCCAGTCCGAGCGCACAATTCATGTTTTGTAGGAGATTCTACGAGCATGTGTCCTAGATTTCAGGGGCTCTTAGGGGAATAATATACCCCTGGTGGAGTTTTCCTATAATAACAGTTTTCAGGTGATTATTTAGATGGAACCTTATGAGGATTTGTATGGTAGGCCATGCCAATCACCCCTATGTTGGCTAGAGGCTGGAGAGGTAGTTATGTCGGTACCTCGTCTTTTGTAGGAGACCACTAAGTAGGCGGAGTTGATTTGGAAGAAGATGGATACTACATAGTCTCTCCAGAAATATTATGTTGATCGACGGAGACAACCTCTAGAGTTCAATATTGGAGATCCGGTTTTCTTTCCTGTCAAATTGAGGTTGGGACATAGGAGGATTGGAATACAAGGAAATCTTTCACTAAGATATGTTGGGACATTTGAGGTTTTGGAGAGAGTCGGTTCATTTTTCTATCAGTTGTAGCTACCTCAGAGGTATGGGGATATGCACAAAGTATTTCATGTTTCTCATCTACGACGTTACTTTTCAGACCGGTCTCATGTTTTTCAACCCAAGGAGGTTGAGTTGGTGGTTGATGCATCCTTCGAGGAGAACCCTATATGGATTGTGGATCACAGTACGAAGGTTCTCTAGGGCCGGTCTGTTCCACTGGTATGGGTGTTATGGTAGCATGAGCGAGTACATGATGAGACATGGGAGAGGGAGGCTAACGTATGATCACAGTGGCCAGATTTGTGTGAAGTTTCTTCTTCGACAACCTTGTTAGGTAAATTCTGGAACAAATTTCTTTAAGGGGTAAGTTTATAAGAACTCGGATCTTCATTTCAGATATGGATCTTGTTTTTGGGAGTTTTTTAAGAAAAAGGATGAATTAGGGTTTTTCTAAGTACACGTCATGTACCCAGTTGTTGCACATAACCATGTACTAGCCGTGTAACAACTGAGTACATGGTTGTGTGGGTGTCCTAGAAGACCGCCTAAAGAGAGGGCTGGTTGAGGCTAGTATATGGTGTGTACATTAAATGAACATTTCATGTACTTTTCTTTTTATTTGATTAATTGGACCGGGTCGAGTCTCATATCCAGAACTTCTTTCCTCTTCTCGTGTCTCGTATAGGAGAGCGACGTATGGATGATAATTTTTTATTGCCTCCCCTTCCTCTGTTTGAGCATCGATTGAGGTGTCTCCTGGTGCGTTGGATTCCCAATAATGATATATCTCTTTCCATAGAGTCTCACTTATAGATTTATCTTCTCTCTCTATTTATTCAAGGTTAAACGATTTTGACCTTTTTATAGATCTACGATGTTCTCGGCTGATTCAAGGGCTGACGTTCAAGAGTGTTCATCGTACAATGTCAAGGTAGGTGTTTTGTTTCCTTTCAGAGTTAGACTTTTAGTTATATATTCCTTAGTGATGATTACCCATTATTAAGGTATTTCGTGTTAAGGAATTGAACCATGTTATCATCTTCCTTGGATTGATTGATAGATTATTGGGTTTCATTGATATATTATGCTAAATTTCATGTTTATGGGACATCTTGTGGGTGTGTTTCCTTGATTGAATGTTTATGGCCATTTGGTCTAGGTTACCTATGAGGAAGACCATGTTTCATTGAATTTCTTGTTCGGTTCAAATTGATTTCTTATTTTGTTGCTTGTTAAATGCATGTGTTATGAATTGTAGCTTCTTATCCTTGTAGTAGTAGAGATTAATTTGTGCTAATAGATATCATTTTTTCAAGATTGTATTACACAAGGTTGTGAGAACCTGGTGTAGTTAGACCATAGGGGGAATTGATGTTCAAGGCTTCCCCAAAGTGTCTATTATATTTACATTGTGAGACCATACGGGGGGATTGATAGTGAGTTATCCCTTAGAGTGTTTATAGTATACCATTATGATACCACAGGGGGAATGTATGTTGAGTTATTCCTCAAATAGTCTGTAGTTTATCGTTAAAAACCACAGGGGTAATTGATAGTGAGTGCTTCCTCAGAGAGTCTTTTTTTTGTGGGACGGGGTTAGACTATGTGAGATTTCTCAGAGGGTTGTTATATCTTTATTGAATTGATGATATGTTGAACCAGAGAGTTTAGATAGTGAGAACATTCCCAGAGGGTTTCTTTTGATTGATTGATTTATTATGACGAGTCTTCCAAGAAAAAATACAATCTTGGGTGTTACATGATTTTTATATAGCCTTCTGAGACATCTGTTTTTTTATTACATAGGGGATATAGAGCTTAGGATAGATCTCAGGATTTCATTATTCAACTGCTTGAATAATTAGTAAATGTAAAATAATGTAGTTGGAAACTATAGAATTTTTTATTTGAGTCCTTTCTTATTGGTTGATTCATTTTGTATATTACCTTCTATATATATTCACTGAAATTTAGGAAAAGATATTTTGGTGGTTGCCTACTGGGATTAGTCTCACACCCTCTTTGGGTCATGATTTTGGGCCCAAAAAGATTATATGGTTGTAGGTATAGATAAGGTCAAGCATCCTTCTACATTAGGTACTTGATTGCTGTGGATTTGGAGAGAATGGGACCATGCTGAGGCTTGCAATGCTATTAGTGTTATTAACTATTTTCAGTACTTTGGTTTTAGTGTTGTATTTCTATAATTGTGATTTGTTTGGATGCTTTCCTTGATACTTGTGACATGAATCATTATATATGTGTGTGTTGAAGTTTTTTATACTATCAGTCTTCTGTTGTTTACTTTGTTGTGTGGTATTACTGATTTTAGTATAGTTTTATGTTTGTTTATGTTGTGTTACTCTGCCAATGAAGGAATAGTTTCCCCACTATCACACCCAAGGCCATCGCTTCTAGTCAGTAGCCTCTGGAGTTTTCGGAAATGCACTTGAGGCCATGTGAAAAACTGGGTACGGGGCACCTTTGGGTGGAACCTAGATCCGGGTGGTTATATATACTAAATCATAAAAAGAGAGTGACAATTAACATAAATAATTGATCCCAAAACTCAGCTTAAGAGTGGGTCACATGAAGAGATTATAAAATATATTTTAATAGTTTTGGATATAATTTATTAGAATACATTGAAATATCTAATGTATAAGAAGAATAAGAGGTAGAATTAGTATGTTGAAAAATGTAGTTCAGAGAAAGAAGAAGCATATCCACATAATATTTTTATTCCCATATCCTTTGTAGTTTGAGATAAGTCTTGAAGAAGAAGTAATTATTACATTTCAGTATCTAAATAGAGAATAATAAGATAATTTGAGTTTGTAATTATCTTCATCTAGAGAAATAAGGTTCTATTGTAATATTTTCATGGGAGTAACATATTCAACCCTCACACTGAGGTTTTAATCTCATATATAATCAAATAAGGAGAATAGAATTAAGAGGAGTTCAAAGGATCATAAAATCAGGAGTTATAATGCTTGTAAATTATAATGATGAAAAGATAAGAACCTCACATCTATAAAATATTGATGAATAAATACAATCCTATAAATTATCCAATACTTGTCTCTGAGCAGTGCATAGACAGATAAGAATAGATAGTTCCCCATTAATCGATAGTGAAATTTTTGAAATAATTATAATACATGCAGTACATAGGGTTATCATCTAGTACATTGACACAAAATCAATGTACACTCCTTGTATTATCCAATAACAATGAACAAACTAAAATCCTTTTGTTCTTTTTGATTTTATTTCTACATATGTATTTAAAATTTAGTGTTATCAATGAGAGTGACTAAGAGGTTGAATAGGATTATTATAACATGGAAAAAAGATCTATATGGATAAGAGAAACAATGAAAATGAAAAGATTTTAATTGTTATACACCATGATTCACATCCCATTTCAGGGTTCCCCAGGTCAATCTAGTCCCAAAAATTGATATCATAGTCAAAAGGTTTTTTTCGTGAAGTTCAATCTCTGAATCTGTTTGTATGTTTTATGTACATGGATTCAATGACGAGACCACCATTTTTTCAAGGAACTAATCATGGTGGTTGAAAAACAAAAAATCTTATGTTTCTACATTCTTTTAGGAACTGTTTTTAGAATATATATTTTAAAATGTTGGTTCCCCAAAGCATAGTAAAATATTTGGTGATGATAGGGTAGAGAATATTATGATTAAATTATAGTTTATTAAGGTGTATAAGAACACCTATCACTATGACATTTTAATTGAGATGTGGAAGACTATAGAGATTATCTATGAGATGTTAGTGATAGTAAAGGAGAAGGACTTATCAAACACAAAATATAGTGAATACTACCTTATATCAAAATCAAGGAAGGAGAAAAATAAAATACAACTTCTGATAAGTTTAACTCTCTAATAAATGTGATCAGTTTCATGTTTTTTTATAATTATGATAGTCACATTGTTTTGGAATGAATATGAAAAGGTATAATTTTTTGTTCCCCATGGAAGTTGGAGAGAATGACGGATTCATGGAATAAAAGGCAATGACATCTAGTCTTCAGTTAGGTGAATGGTCATTTTCTAATCAAGATAAAATCCAATTCTTATATGAAAAAATGTATTAATAGGAAATCGTTTATCAAGTGGACCTAATATTCATAGAATATTTGGTCATGTAGAAAAAAAGGATGAAGGGAGTTAAAGTAGCCTTGAATAAGGATATAATGAATATATGTGCAAATATGAAGGGCTCTAATGATCTACTTGAGTAACTTTTACAAAAAATAGGATAAAATGTCTATAGAGAAACTAGAAGAAGAAATAGTTTTCCCTCTCATGAAAAAAATGAAGAGAATAGACAATTTAAGAAGGAAGCAGACTCAAAGTCATAGAAGATGTCAACCCAACTTAATTAGAGGGATAAAATGGTCAAGGACCTTGTATTAAATCTCAGATCCTAAAATAGAAAAGATAAATTAAAGATCCCTCCTATATTAGCTTTAATAAATGAAGCAAAAAGATGGACAAATATGGAATATAAAAACAAGAATAATTTTTTTTTAAACTATAAAATATATGTCTCTCAAGAGAAGAAAGAAATTAGTTTCTACTTATATGGAAGACTGAGACACACTATGACATTGTGTCTAAAATCCTAATGTGACAAAGGAAGAATGAATTATTCTGTAAAAATATCTCAATTGAGATGTGAAAAAATAGGAACATTTTTTATAGGATATGTTTCATTTGTGATAACTAGGATCATATGGCTAGAAATTATTGCATGAAAAAAATAAACATTTCATAAGAAATTCCTCATTTCCCATGAAAAACTTGAAGAAATGTAACAAAGAAATAAAATATATTAAGATAGAAAAAGATTTTTCTATTTTGGAGGAATGTAACGATTCTCAAATTAGGGTGTTGATGTGTCCTTATTTTTACATAGTTTTTACAGATATTTTTATTTAATTTTTAATGATTAAATTATTTGTTTTTTAACTTTTTACTAAATAAATGTACTTTTATATTTTTTAATGAAATTTATTAATTAATCAACTTTTATAAAAAACTATGTATTTTTAGTTTTTAAAATAATTAATTTAATATTACTTTACTTATCTAATATAATTATTTCATAATTTGTTTTGTTAAAATTAATATGTTTAAATTCTTAATAAATTGATACTTTTATTAAATAATCATTTAATCATTTTTTTTATTAATTAACTAAGTTTTCTATTTGATATTATAGGTTGTATATTAGATTGATTAAAATAACTTTAATTTATTAATTTAATTATTCTGCCAATTAATAATAGTTATGTTCTTAATTTCTAATTTAACTAATGAATGTGTTTTTAATTTTAAGTGTATAGTTTGTTATTTAACTGATTATTTTAGTTTATTAAAACTTTTTTTTATTTTAATTTTATTTATGCAGTTTTAAAAATTTAAGTCACTGAATTTTTAATTTTTGACCATTGGTCTCACCAATGTGCACAATCGGTACTGCCATTCTTTTTCCTGCCACTGATGTATACCATCAGTTCCACCCTTTTTCTCCACTATCAGTGAGTTATTTCAGTGATACATCTTACCCATACCTTGTCGGTCTCACAAAAGTTTTGCTGATATAAATTTTATTTTGTTAGTTTTAATTATTTAAATCATTTAACCAAATTTAATCTCTTTTAATTTAATTAATCTTTACTATATTTCAAAGCCTTTAATTATTTTTTTGCTTAATTTGTTTTATAAATTTTAAATTCTAGTTTAATTACAATAATTAATTTAACCCTTTTAAATTTATTGTTATATTTCAATTTTTAATCCTTGTTTTAATTGTTTTAATTAGTTTGATTAATAAATTAATTAGTTTAGTCTATATTATATTATTTAATTTTCAATTGTTATAATTAATTATTGTTTTATTTAATTTGATAATCTATTTATTTTATTTTATTCGATTTTTTTAGTTCACCTACTGATAGTTCACTGTGTATTTTGCACTATCGATGAGATGACTCACTGATCACCCTTTAGTATTCATGTCAATGATCCTTAACTCTTTCATTAGTGACTCAAATCACTAATATACTACTTATTTCAATTTGACTCAATGACGTGCCATCGACATCAGTCTCACCCTCACCCCGATGTCAGTCACTCCCCCTTCTTTTTATCAATGTCGCTCATCTTACATCCTACGGATGCTTCCTCACACTGATACTTACCATACTATGGGCACCACTGATAGAAGTTTTGTGCTCTTGATACAATCATTTCTTGGATTCACTCACTGATCCTTCTCCTCCTCCATCCTTTCATGTTTTTGATGCACCCTATCAGTCCATTTTATTTTCACTTTCTACCGATGCTTTCCCAATCTTCCTTTATACCAATAGCCAAAACTTTGGTAGATCATCACTCACCAACATATCATTATTCTAGTTATTCCCCAACAACATCATCTTGGGTTCACCAATCATCATCTCATCAATAAACAATAAAATATACTATTTAATTAAATAATTTTTTTAAAAACTAAAATATTAATTTTAACTATTAAATTTAAATAAACTTATAAAAATTATTAATTTTAGTAATAATAATAATTTAATTTTTTTTAATTATAATAATAAATTTAATAAATAAAAACAACTAATTTGAAAATATTTAATTACTTAATTACATTTGTTTTGAAATTATAATTTTAATAATCTAGTTAAGAAACTTATAGTCTTAATAAATTAATAATTAACTTAATTAAATTAATAACTGTTTATTAAATTACTAAATGTTCTGTTAAAATAAAATATAAAATTAAATAATAATTATCATCTAAAATTTTTATTAATTAACATTAATTAATTTTTTAAGTAGTATAACATTAATTAAAAAATTAACTAAAATATATTAATTAACTTTTTTCATGTTTTCAACTATTTTATTTTATTATTTACTATGAATATTCATTCAAAAGGCAGACCCCATCCAGGTTCACTCATCTAACCCATGGGATGTTAGTTACAATGGAAAATGTAGCACAACGTTTGGTTTATAAAAATTTCATGTGTGCAGTGCAAAGCAAGAAGACGAGACTATGTTGGTGTAAAACAGGGGTGACATGTAGTAGATGACAGTGGATTTTAATGGAGCTGGAGTAGAGGTAGCGAGAGACAAATCTCATTCAATCATTCAACATTTGACACTTTATCTCACATCAGAGTAGAGAAAATTCTTCTTGGAGATCCTGGGGAGCCATTTCCCGGAGATCCAAGGATTAAAGTAGGTAACACCATAGTTCAGAGGGGTGTTCTCACTTTCTTCTATATTTTCTCAATTTCTGTTCTTGTAACCAAATGATTTCTTTTTTGAATATGATAAATATATTTAGATAAATATTCTAGTTCATGGAAATTTCATCTTCTTCTGGTTTACTTCTATGACTTTTCACTTAATCATTTTAATATGTTTAGAATTTGATCAATGAGATCAATTCTAGATGTATTCTACTACACCGTACCATTAGTACGTAATTTTGAAACTCCACAATAATTCGGGGAGTCTGATTGCGGATTCATTTTCTAAAAAAAATTAATTCAAAATAAAAACTTCAGAACTAATGGTGAGTATGTTATGATGCACTTTTCAAATCATCATTCTCACAGTTAAACTTTCTTGGAGTTGCGAACTCTATGATTGCTCAACCTGAGTGTGTTATCTCCTGGATAAGGAAATAAGCCATTCCCTTTTCATTGGTATGTTTCAATCAAAATTTAAGTTATTAGGAATTATTTCAGAACCATTAGAATATAATTTTTCCCAGGGCATTTCATTCTGATTGTTCATCTATCAGCATTTTATATATTAGTTTCTTATAGCTTTGAAACTATTTCTTGTTCCATCATAGTTTAGTTCTTAAATATATATATATATATATATATATATATTACAAAAGTAAAAATAATAATAGAAAGTTTACCCTACTGCTGACAACAGTTGGGTGATTTAAAAAATTAGAAAAGTTTTGGTCAATTTCACATTCCATGTGAGTTCGACCCTACTTGCCACTAGACAATAGTTTATAGGAAAGAATAAATTTTAAAATTTTTCCAGCTTCAATGACAATCATGTGAGGTTTTTTTCAGCTTTTCCAGGGATGGAAAGCACTAACAGCCAATATTTTTCTAAAAAAACATCAAAAAATCACATAAAAACAAAAACAAAATTGAAAAAAATTGAGAAATGTTTAAAAAAATCAATTCTCTTAATTTCTATTTTTTACAGTATTATTACTATTACTGTACTTAAATTTTCAGTTACGTTTGTTTCTATTTTTTTCTACTGTTGTGCTGCATTGAATGGTTTTTACACTTTGCATGACCACAAGAAACTCTGTTGTTAGTCTAGAGCCCTTGAACCTGAAAATAGACAAACACCTCACTACTCTAAATAAGAATCAAAAAATTTATATGGAAAATATAGATAATAGGGTTCATGCACCTGAAAACTTTCAAAATCATCCACATGAACTCTTAAAAGAAAATTAATGGCATGTGATTAGGGAGTTCTAACTCCCTCGGGTTTCAAGAAACCCTTCTTCCATTAGACTTAGTTCATGATCTTGAAACTATGAGCTAAAATAGTCCCATATATCATTGATCCCTAAATTCAATGGGCTCTCTAATGAGTAATCTATAACATTCATTAGATATTTCTACAATACTACGAAGCAGTTACCACTTTTAGGACTTTCAGATAATGATCTAAGAATGAGATTCTTTCCCTTTTTCTTAAAGGGAATGATAAGAACTGGTTTCTGAGTCTATATGAGAACATATTTGAAAATTGGGATCATGTCTATAACTCATTCATAATTAAATTTTATCCCCAATGACTTGAAGGTGAAATCAGAACAAAAGTCCCTAGTTTTTATCTTGAGGATGTAGAATATTTCCATGAATCTTGGGATAGATTTAGGGACATTATTAGGTAGTTTCCCCATCATCAACTCCCATCCCGCCTTCTCATGGATACCTTCTATGAAGGGTTATCCTCCTCTAGATAGAACCTAGTTGATCAAGCTGCTGGGGGTAATTATAATGATAATACAGATGAGGAACTGAGACAAATTTTCAATAACATTTCCCTTAATTCTCAATATAAAAACTCAAGAAGAAAAAGAGTTAATAGAAATGTTAATGTTAACATTGGTTCAATGAATGAAAATCAAGATCAACTTGATGAAATCACCAATTAACATTAATATTTAACGAACCATAATTCAAAAAAAAATTGTTAATCAATTGGGATTTCAAAACACCAAAAAAATCTTTAGTAAAACAATGTTCAGACTGTAGGATGTATGGGAACACTAAAACCTTTTTTCCCAATATTGAAATAATAGCCCAACAATAATAGAACTCAAATTTTGTTAACTATGGTCTTAGTATGCCTCCCAAAGATGATCTATTTTCAAACAATTATAATCAAGGATATAAGAACCATCCTAATTTTTCTTCAAAAAATCGTGGTTTAATTAAACAAATTATTTCCCCTAATTACTGAAACCAACCAAGACAATACATTAAAAATAAACGAATGGGTGAGTCTTGAAATTATCAAGAAAACAATGATAACCAAACATTTTCATAGATGGATCTATTTTTTAATAAAATGAACTCTCATGAAGTGGGCAGAATACTCAAATTGATGCTCAAAATGATTTTGAAAATGCCCAAAATTAATATCTTCATGAATCTGGAAACAAAAATCGGTTATGTACACAGTCCAGAAATTCAAAGAAAGGTCTTGAAAATGATCAAAATTTTAATTTATAAGCTAAAAATTAATCTAGAAATTAATCTAAAAATAAAAAGAATAAAGGAAAAGAAAAATTATGCAAAGAGGTGAGGGAAATTCCTTCTGTTCTGAGAAATTTTTTCCCACCCATCCCTTTTCCTGAAAAACATAAACCTCAAAGAAACACCAAGTCTAAACTTCTTCAGTTCCTTAGTCTCTTTTCAAAACATCAAGTGATCATTTCATTCATTCAAGCTTTGATATAAATTCCATCTTACTTGAAATATATTTAAAAAGGTATTTCAAATAAAAAGACCCTTGAAGAATTTTCTACTTACAACCTCACTGTAGAGTGTAGTGTTGTACTACAAAAAATTATCCCACCAAAATAGAATGACCCAGGTAGCATTATTATTCCCTGCACCCTAGGAAAGTCTGATCAAATCAATTGTTAGAGTGATTGAGGTGCTTGTATTATTCTTATCCCTTTCCCATTATTTCAATAGTTGAGGCTGGGTGATCTTCAATCCACCACATTCATACTTCAGTTAGCTGATGGATATTTCACTCATCCAATGGGGAGGTTATTTGACTTTCTAGTTAGGGTAGGGAAGATTTTTTTTCCTGCTGACATTCTAGTACTGGATATAGAGAGTGATCAATAGGTGCCAATAATTTTTGGTAGGCCCTTCTTGGACTCAAGTGGTTCTCTTATTGATGTTTCTAAAGGCCATCTTATCTTTAAAATTTGAGAACAAAAAGAAGAGTTTAATGTTTTTAAAAATGTAAAAGGACCAAATTTTTCTAAAAACTGTTTAATGGTAGAGTCTTTCGAAGAGGAAAACTCAACTAAAAACTCTGAAGAATCTAATAATAAATCACCTGTAGAAAAAACTCATCTGGAAGTTTGAAATTATACATTACATGTCTCACAAATTGAAAATTCTATGTTTCTTGTCTCACAAATTGAAAATTCTACTCAAATAAAGAATCTGGAAAATTTTCCAGAACTGAACAGCTATCCAGTTTTTGTTGTAGAAGAGTCCACTGTTTCTGAACTTATGAGCCATTTGAGTGAATTATAGTGTGTTTTTATTAACACCAACACTGCTTAACACATTTATGACCATTATGGAGAAATTTCGAGACAACTTGATGATTCTTCTTTGAAAAATTGGTTAAGTTATAATCGGGAAAATCTGGACAGTGAGTTGTCCACTTTGGATAGCAGCACTATAAATCATGAATCTAATATAGAAATTAGAAATATTTCATCTATTAATACAAATTTTAAGAGTTATTTGGAATATATTGGACCACCTAGTCCTAAGAGTCTTACTTTGAGTGTAGAACCACCCACTCTTGACCTTAAACCACTTTCTGCTCATTCGAAATACTCATTTTTGGGTGAGAATTCCACTTTTCCTATTATAATTTCTACAGAGTTGAAAGATAATCCTGAAGAGAGATTGCTCGTTGTTTTTAAAAAGTTTAAATCTGCCATATCCTAGACCATAGCTAATATAAAGGGTATTAGTCCCTCATTCTACATGCATAAGATTCTTATGGAGCCGGACCATAGGGCAAGGGTCGAGTGTCAAAGAAGATTCAATCCAAACATGAAATAAGTTGTGAGGGAGGAATTGATTAAGTTGTTGGACACTGGAATAATCTTTCTCTTCTTTGATAGTTCTTGGGTCAGCCTTGTCTAGGTTATCCCTAATATGGGAGGTTTCACTGTTGTCAAAAATGAAGAAATCCAAGTTATCAAAGCCAAAAAATGGAGAGTATGTATAAATTATAGGAAGATTAATGCAATCACTAGGAAGGACCATTTTATAATTCCCTTCCTTGATCAAATTCTTGAGAGGCTTGCAAGGAATTAATTTTTCTATTTCCTAGATGGGTATTCTAGTTACAACCATATTCATGTTTCAATAGGGGATCGGGAGAAGACCACTTTAACAAGACCCATTGGGGCATTTTCTTACAGGCAGATACCTTCTAGGTTGTGTGGAGCCCCAACCACCTTTCAAAGGTGCATGATGGCTATTTTTTCTGATATGATCGAGAGGATCATTGAGGTGTTCCTGGTTGATTTATCCATTGTGGGTAGTACTTTTGATACATATTTAGAAAACCTTGAGTTATTTTTAGAAATATGCATTGAAACAAACCTTATTCTTAATTGGGATAAATTTTAATTCATGGGTACAAAAGGTATTATGTTAGGACATAATGTTTCTAAGAGAGTTCTGGAAGTCGATACTGCTAAAGTTGAATTCATTCAAAAATGGACAACTCCTAAAAATGTTAAAGGTATTTGAAGTTTCTTAGGGAATGATAGTTTCTATCGGAGATTAATAAAATACTTTTTCAAAATCACTAAGCCCTTGTGTTCTCTTCTTGTTAAGGATGCACCATTCAAATTTGATGAAAACACTTTGAAATCATTTAATCTGTTAAATGAAAAATTCACTAAATTACCAATCAACAATGCATCATATTGGAAACTACCTTTTGAACTTATGTTTGATGTTAGTGATGTGGATATAGTAGATATCCTTAGACAGGGGATAGAAAGGAAGTTACATGTGGGGTATTATGCTATTAGACTACTAGATGAGGACCAAAGAAATTATACCACCACTGAAAATGAATTGTTAGTTGTTGTGTTTGCTCTAGAAAAGTTTAGACATTACATTTTAGGCTCAAAAGTCATTATATTCATTGACCATTATTCTTTAAAGTACTTACTGTCTGAGAAATGAACTAAACCCAGGAAGATTAGAGGGATTCTATTGTCATAGGAGATTGACTTAGAAATATGCGATAAGCAAGGAGATGAAAATTTAGTTGTTGGTCATATTTCTAGGCTTCCTCACACCAAATCTGAAGATCCAATGCATATTTATTATTTCTTTCCCAATGAAAAACTACTCACAATATCAATCTGGTAGTCTGCATGGTATAATGATTTTTCTAACTTCCTAGTAGCATGAGTCTTTCTCAATGTCCTGTCTAATAACTGATGGAAAAAATTCATCTCTAAACATAAGTAATACCTTTGGGATGACCCTTTTTTATTTAGTATATATGATGATTGTATAATTAGGAGGTGAATGCCTAAATATTATATGGGTCTTATTCATGATATTTTTCACTTTTCACCTTGGGGAGGTCACCATGGTGGTGAAAGGATAACTCAAAAAGTCCTTCAATATGGTTTTTATTTTCCCACCCTTTTTAGAGATTCTAAGAGCCATGTAGTTGGTTGTGACAAGTTTCAAAGGTTAGTAAATGTGGGTATGAATTAGGAGTTACCAAAAAAGGGTATTTTAGAAGTTGAAATTTTTGATGTCTAGGGCTTATATTTCATGGGTCCATTTCCATCATCTCAGGGGAATGAGTACATTTTAGTTATTGTACATTATGTTTCAAAGTGGTTTGAGGTAGTGGCACTACCCAACAATCAGGTCAACTCTGTAATAAAATTTGTCAAAAACAATATCTTTTCAAGATCTGGAGACCCAGAATCCTTTATCACTGATAATGGAGATCATTTTAAAAATAAAAAGTTTAATAAATTGATGAACAAATATGGATGTGTTCATAAAAATGTAACTCTTAATCATCCACAGTCTAGTGGAAAAGTGGAAATCTCAAACATATAGATGAAACAAATTCTTGAAAAAACAATTTCTACCTCAATAAAATATTGGCCTCTTAAACTGGATGAAGCATTATGGGCATAGAGAACTACTTTCAAGACCCTAATAGGAATGTATCCTTATAGACTATTGTTTGGAAAATGTTTTCATTTTCTTGGGAGTTAAAAAATAAGTCAAATTGGGAAGATAAAGCTCTAAATATTGATTCTGAGAGTGCTGGTCAGAGAAGATTACTTGAGTTAAGTGAACTTGATAAGATTAGGAGAGAGAGTTATGATAATTCCAGAATATATAAAGAGAGCAAAAAAATGTTTCATGATTTGATTATTCAAACCAAGGAGTTCAAACCTGGATAGAAGTTCCTTCTCTTTAATTCTAGACTCAAACTATTTCCTAGAAAATGTAAGTCCAAGTGGTCAAGACCTTTCTCTATTGTTATAGTTTTTAAGAATGGAGTTGTTGAAATTGTAGTTGAGGAGAATAAACCCATGTTGGTTAATGGGAAGAGAGTGAAATTGTATTTTTAGGGACAACCAAAGGGCTTGGATACCTTCATTGTGCTAGGAAATTGATTCTAAATAAAGTATAGCTGAAAACTTTAAACATAGCACTGCATGGGAGGCAACTCATGGTTCTTGTTTTGTCTTTTTCTTTTTTCATTTTTGTCTTTTAATAAGTGTTTCCTGCATGCTATTTTTTTTGTGAAATTCAAGATTCTATTTGGTTCTTGGTATTCTTGTTCTAAATTAAAAATGATGTTGCTGCTTTGTCAATAAAGGAGTGGAATTCCCATGATGGAGGTGAAATGGAAAACTTTAATTTAGGGAAGTACTCAACTCATAAAAGCTGCATTTATTTTTCTGATCTGATTTACTAAAACATCTGCTGCATTTCTTTCTTTCTTGAAAAGTATGCATTTTCTAAAAATTATGTTGCATGTTTTGGTGTATTGGATGTTTTTTATTCATGTCAATAAGTTGAATAAAATGATTTTTTATGTTCCTAATTGCAGAAAAATTGAATCTCACTATTGATAAAACCACTAATTTCTTGAACTTAAGTGTGTGGGGGAATATGTTGCCTGGTTGTTGTGTTTTTCATTGAATTTTATTGAATTTTTTGGGTTTTTAGCATTCATTTAAACTTTTTTAAATTTATGTGAATCATATTTCCTATGATTTATTTTACCTATTACACTATTCAATTACATGTTACATGCTACTTTTGAACTGTATTGAGATTTTATTCAATGGATTTAATAATGCATGTACTTACATGTGAAACTGTTAATAATAACCATTGTGGAAAACAATATTTTTGAACTTTAATGAGACCTTATACATGTCATAAATCTACTAATTTGAAATCGAATTTGGAACCTTAAATGTTTAATTGTTCTTCTCTACTTTGGAATTCAACATTAGAGATAATGTTGCGTTTTAAGTGTGGGGGAGGGGGTCAATTATTTAATGAGCTAAATTGTGTTTAATGAGAAGTCCATCAATTCCCACAACAACTTCAATATTTTTGTAAAAAATGGGTAATTTTATTCAAAATTATAGAATAAATTTAGGATTTACACAATTTCTCAAATGGGTCTTGCCTAAGGATAATTCTTGATTAGTAGTTAATAACTAGTTTAAATCTATAATTAATGTGGGTGGATGATTGCTGAGTTAATATACTTAGTGATTTAATGGAAATTTGGTTTAGAAACGACTTTTTAGATTTATATGGGTAACTTTTTAATAGAGTTATGATTATAACCCTTGGAAGTGGAAGTTTGATTTGATTCTAGGGAACTCATTTTACTTTTAATTATTAAAGTAATTACCTTAGTAAAACAATGTAAATGTTTTTTATATTAATCTTTTGAAACTGGAGTAGTTTGGGAATCTAGGATCCCATGGTGAATCTTTGAGACCCTAGATTCTGGCTACAATTCTATTCACTATAATCCCACTGTACATCTTGAAAAGGTGCATTGCATAATGCTCAACGTAATGATACATATCATGGGAAAAATGAAAATAAAGTTTCCAGGGTAATGAACAAGTTCATTATGGTGAGGGGAATGATAAATTCCAAATGAAGAAGTGGACAAATTTTTTATATGGGAATCATTTAGGTTGTATCAATATGGTGATTCGGAAGAAATTGTTTATTATTTGGAACCTAAGTAATGAGTCAAAGTACAAAGTTCCTTTGGTTAAGTTCTTAATTCCACATAAATTTAACCTGTTGTCACTCTTGGATTTAGATATTAGATTTGAATAGAGATGAGTCACTAAGTAGTTTCACATATGAGGATGTACATCTCCATTTCTAGATGATTCATAGCTTTATAGATTACCAATGAGAGTTTTATTTAAAGAAAGATTCATTTGAACAATTCATTTTTAAAGCCTATTGACTGGTAACAATCCTCTGTTTTGAAACTGTTAGACATGTTACTTTTTAAGCTATAATATATACACTTTACTATTTTTCAAATAAAATAAAACATGGGATTGTTTAAGGACAAACAATGGTTAAATGTGGGGGAATTTGATGTGGCCTTATTTTTACATAGTTTTGCGACATCTTTTTATTTAATTTTTAATTATTTAATTATTTATTTTTGTACATTTCACTAAATAAATGTACTTTTATATTTTTATAATGAAATTTAATAATTAATCAACTTTTAAAACAAATTATATATATATATTTTAAATAATTAATTAAATACTACATTACTTATCTAATAAAATTATTTCGTAATTTATTTTGTTAACTTTAAGCTGCTTAACTTTTTAAAAAATTGATACTTTTATTAAAGAATTATTTAATAATTTTTTGTGTATTAATTAACTTATTTTTTAATTTGATATTATATGTTGTAGATTAGATTTATTAAAATAACTTTACTTTATTAATTTAATTATTAATCCAATTAAAATTAGTTAAGTTCTTATGTTCTAATTTGATTAACTACTGTGTTTTTAATTTTAAGTGTATAGTTTGTTATTTAATTGATTATTTTAGTTTATTCAAAAAATTATTTTAATTTTACTTATGCAGTTCTAAAAATTTAAGCCACTAACTTTTTAATTATTGACTAACAGTCTCACTAATGTGTATCATCGGTGCCACCTTTCTTTTTCTTTCCATCGATGTATACCATCAGGGCCACCCATTTTTTTTATCTATTGCTGATTCATTTCACTGATACATCTTACCCATACCCTGTCAGTCCCACAGAGTTTTTGCTGCTTTAATTTTTATTTTTTTATTTTTAATTCTATAAATAATTTAATCAAATTTAATCTCTTTTAATTTAATTAATCTTTAATTTATTTCAAAACATTTAATTATTTTTTTTCTTAATTTATTTTATCAATTTTAATTTCCAGTTTAATTATAATAATTAATTTAACCCTTTTAAATTTATTGTTTTATTTCGATTTTTAATCCCTGTTTTAATTGTTTTAATTCGATTGATTGATAACTTAACTAGTTTATTCTTTATTAGATTAGTTAATTTTCAATTGTTTTAATTAATTATTGATTTATTTAATTAGATAATATTTTTATTTTATTTTATTTTCAATTTTTTTAGTTCACCTACTGATGGTTCACTATCTATTTTGCAATATAGGTGAGGTCCTTCGGAATTGGTCTCACTGATCCTTCCCTCTTTTGTCAGTGACTTTAGTCATCGATCCACTACTTCTTCCACTTTGCCGCACTGACGTCCCATCAGCATCAGTCTCACTGTCGCACTAGCGTCGGTCTCTCCTCCCTTCTTGCTATCGATGCCCCTCATCACGCTGATACATACCATACTATCAGTGCCAATAATAGAATTTTTCTGCTGCCGATACAAGCATTTCCCTACATCACTCATTCATCCTTCTCCTCCTCCAGCAACCCGTCAGTCCCTTTAATTTTCTATTGCTACCGATGCTTACCCAATCTTCCTTCCTAATAGCCCATCCTTTGGTAGATCATCACTCGCCAATATGTCATTCTTCCAGCGATTTACCCACATCTTCAGCCTGGGTTCACCGATCTTCAACTAATCAATAGTTCACATATCTCACTTTTTCATACAGCCTTCACCCTTCCTTCTCAGGCACTGTCAACCCATCTTTGTTCGCACCAAACATACATTTGAAAATGCACACAAATTCCAATAAAATAAAAAAATAGTAAATTCTTCATTCAACATCACAACAAGATGCATAACTATCCAAAATGTCATGAAATCTATTCAGTTCTAATATCCCTTGCACTTTCTAGATCCGAAATTTGGATCCCACCTTCACCCAGATCTGAAACCCTTCGCATAGGAGGAGAAGGTGTGAAGTTTTTGTGGAATCAGACCCATTGTGTCGGCGCTGCTATTTTAGGGCCGCAAAACATGCTGGAGATGATGCCGCTTGATTGAAGTTGCTGGAGGCACGAAGACCCATAGAGGAGCATAATGGAGGCACGCCTCGATGAAGAGTTTTCCGTGCTGTCATCCCATATTTATCATCACTTCAACATCCACCATGATCTGAACCTTGAGGATCAGAACTCGATGTTGGTCCTCTTGAGGAAGTCGTCGTCGGACCTTCTCCCAAGCATGGAATCGAACCCTCGAGCCCCACCTATGTTTCGGTGTGAGAAAGATGAGGGGGGAGAAATAAAATTAAATTTAAAAAATTAAATAATAAATAGGCTAAAATACAAAATATAATAAAATAACTAATAATTCAAATAAATTATTAACAATAATAACTAAATAAACAATAGAATATACTATTTAATTAAATAGTATTTTTAACTAAAATATTACTTTAAACTATTAAATTAAAATAAACTTATAAAAAATTTATAAATTTTATAAAATATAATAATTTAACTTTTTAAAATTTTAATAATAAAGTAAATAAATAAAAATAAAAAATTTGAAAATATTTAATTACTTAATTACTTATGTTTTTTAATTATAATTTTAATAATCTAGTTAAAAAATTAAAAAATTAATAAAAACATAATTAACATAATTAAATAAATTTCTTTTTAATAAATTTCTAAAATTTATTTTAAAAAAATATACAAAAGTAAATAATAATTATCAACTCCAATTTTTATTAATTAGCATTAATTAATTTTTTTAAACTAATATAACATTAATTTAAAAAATAACTACAATATATTAATTAACATTCTTCATGTTTTTAACTGTTTTATTTTATTCTTTACTATAAATGTTAATTCAAAAGGAATAACCCCATCTAGGTTCACTCAAATATCTCATGGGAAATTAGTTATAGTGGAAAAGCTAGTGCAACATGTGGTTCGCAAAAAGGTGCACGTGTGCGGTGCGTAACAAGGAGATGAGACTATGTTGGTGGAAAATAGGGGGCGACGTGTTATAGATGATAGAGGGTTTTTAAGGAGCTGGAGCAGAGGCAGTGATAGACAACTCTCATTCAATCATTCAAAATTCGGCACTTTCTATCACATCGAAGTAGAGAATATCCTTCAAGGAGATCTTGGTGAGCCATTTCCTAGAGATCCAAGGATTATAGTAGGCAACACCATAGTTCGGATGGGAGTTCTCAATTTCCTCTATATTTTCTCAATTTCTATTCTTGTAACCAAATGATTTCTTTTTCGAATATGATCAAGATATTTAGATAAATCTTCTAGTTCTGGGAAATTTCTAATTTTGGTTTACTTCTATGACTTTTCACCTAATCATTTTAATATGTCCAGAATTTGATCGGCGATATCAATTCTAAATGTATTCAACTACATCGTACCATTAATACTTACTTTTGAAACTCCAAAATCATTCAGGGAGTCTGAATGGGGATTCATTTTCTAAAAACAATTAATTCAAAATGAAAACTTCAGAACTAATGGTGAGTCTGTTCTATTGCACTTTTCAAATAAAAATTCACACAGTTGAACTTTCTTGGAGTGGCGAACTCTAAGATTTCTCAACCTAAGTGTCTTTTCTCCTAGATTAGGAAATAAGTCATTCCCTTTTTGGTGGTACGTTGCAATAAAAATTCAAGTGATTAAGAATTATTTCTGAACTAGTATAATAGAATTTTTCCCTAGGCATTTCATTCTGATTGTTCATCTATCGGTATTTTATATATTAGTTGTTTATAGCTTTCAAACTATTTCTTGTTCCATCATAGTTTAGATCCTAAAAAATATTAAAAGTAAAAATTAAAAAATAGAAAATTTTATCCCACTGCTGACAACAATGGGGTGTTTTAAAAAATTAGAAAAGTTTTGGTAAATTTTTCATTCCTTGTGGGTTTGACCCTACTTCCCACTAGATAGTAGTTTATAGGAGAACATAAATTTTAAACTTTGACCGGATTTAATGACAGTCGTGTCAGGAGTACTAAGATAATATGATATTACACTCAACAAATCACTCCTTGAGAGAAATATAAAAAATTATAAAAGAATAAAGCTTATCTAGTTGAGATTAAGGTAAAGGAAAATGTCCGTAAAGATTCACCAAGGGCAATTAAGTCTGAAGTGGTTCTAATGGAAATTTAAGAGGACATACACGATGAATTAATTTATTTTTTCAAAAAATATAACATAAGGTAAGACGTGATAGTTTTTTGGGAAGAAACCTATTATGAATGAGGAATCATGTTAAAGGATTCATTGAAATTGAATCATTCAAATATACCTATGAAAGTAAAATTTTTCTCACAATAGAGATCAAGGCCAAGAAAAATAAAATAAATAATCCCAAGGAAAGCATCTAGAATGAAATATACACAAGTGGTATTATATGATTGACCACTGGAAAGGCTTGGAAGAAGGTTGAAAGAAATATATTGCTTTATAATGACCAACCACACTCTACTACTTGAGTATGTTGGAGGTACCCCTCTCCCCATGTGTTAAATGGTTTTAACTATTGTTGAAAGGGATACAAGATTAACGGGAAGATACATTCCATGGTGTGATTGTGTTGAAAGGATACATGTGTGTTATTATGATGAAAGGATATATATATATATATATGATAATGATGAAATAATACATGTGTGTAAGATAACTAGACTCATGTGTAACAAGTGGAGTTATAAAAATATTTACTTTAATTGGTATCAGGCTTGAACACAAAGCATAAATGGAATCAAGGCCCCTAACTAACTCAAATAGTCATGGAAAGAAACCCCTTTTTATTTCCAAGATAAATATGAAATTTTCTTTTTTATTTGAAGAATAAAAAAGGATCTAGAGAAGTATATTGAGTTTAAGTGGTTTTAAAATTTATTTGAAATATCCAATGGTATCAATAAATTTTTAAAGAGAAAAATGTGACATCAAATTATATCTTAAGTGGTAACATACCACTAAGAAGAAGAAGGAAGATTAATGTATGGGGTATAAATGATTGTGGATTTTATGTTTATTTTTCAATATAAAAACATTGTGGTATCATTTGACTAGTTTTAGGATACCAAAATGTTGTTGTAAAGAATGATTCATAAAAAATTAATGGTTTTCCCTTGCTTGCAATTATCTCAAGACTTAGTGTAAAGTGAAAAAGGATTTTGGAGGAGTTTTTTTGTGAGAATTAAATATATTTTTTACCTTATATGATAACAAAGTATCTAGTGAATCTAAGAATGTACATATATATAAAGTGGTATCAAAAGTTTATAAAAAACAAGTGGTATCAGTTTGGCCATATTTTTGTATGTCGCACACACTTTTTCTTTATTGTTTATTTACTAATGGTTTGGTGTTAGTATATAGAGATCATAGGATATATTGAAGATATTTAAAATGTCATACTACTTTAATTTATTTAAGTAAGTGAGTGATATGGATAGATTTATTGGTTTTGACTTAAACTATCATTTCCTACACTGAGTACTAAATCATTTGGAATAGAATATTTGTTGATGACTCAATGAAAAGTGGAAATTTCACTTGATGGAAATCACGAGATAAATGAAGTAGAATATGTGAAATTGTATCACATTTTGTAATGAAAAAACTAGAAATACTATGATTAATAAGTGGTATCGTGGCTAAAATGAAAATTTGGATGTGTGTTTATCCATGTGTAATCAAGGCTGAAATATAAAACAAGAGTTTCTTTACAACCAATAATTCTAATATGTGATATAATAGAAGAAGTCTCAATCGATAAGTGGTTTGGCCTAAAGACTTTAGTATGGAAAATGAAGCCAAAACTTTATAAATTTTGGATAATTTGAATTTTTTTGAAATAGTCCAATGATTTGGAGGTATCCCCTTATAATATTATAAGAAAGTGGGAGTATATGAAAAAAAGTATAATAAAAAGATACATTTCATCTGTATTAATAGATTGGTAGTGAAGATGATGAAAATGTTCCTTTGAATTTTGATGTTAAAGTGGGAGTAAATTAATGGATTATAAATCCATATCCTTGGAGGGTATTTAATGAACAATGGATTTATGATAGTATTGAAAACAAAAATAAAAGGTAGAAGATTTCAGAATCACAAATTGCAGTTTTAGATTTATTTTTAATTTTTCCAATTAGAAGTCACCAAGATTGGATTCATATCATGGTGGAGTTTTTGAAATGAATCTATTTGGATGCAAATGAAGAGGTTTAAGTGTTAAATTCTATGAATTCTATATATATTAATGAAGATGTGTTTTATATATAATATGTTTGAAATATAGATAAATGGTTAAGTAATAGAGTTCCCTATGTATGTAATATATTCAAGAGTTATTGTTTTGGAAGAGCCATGATGTTCACAGTGATACAGAATATACTTCAAGATGATAAACTGTGGTAGAGTAGGTCTTCCCTGTATATATAATAATTCTATCTTCATATATAAGTTGTAAAACTCCATACACAAAATGTGGGGTCTCGTATGTTTGATGGTTGATGACATGTAAGAAATGAAACTCCGTTTAGGGAATAAGTGAAGGGTTTTCATGCTATAAATATGTATGAAATGTTCCCCTAATAAATAAGATAAATAATGATGTATCTTTATGTCATGAATGGAGTAACATTCTGAGTATTTAGGTCATGACACATCATTTTTAATCTGAATGTGACTTGGTATATTTTAGTAAATCTGGGAATTATAGGATACTCACACTATGAGGAGGATTTCCACATAACAATATTTGTTCATGAAAAAATAATATTGAATTATAATATTCATTCACGTTGTGATATATATCTTGTGTCAATGAAAACATGTGAAAATTTAATATTTTTGGGGAAGAATTTCCACACCGCAACAAGTTTTTATTTGAAATAAAATTGAAGGGTCACACCATGTCATCTGATCTTGAAAATAATATAAGTCTCTAATGTTGTACCCCACACTCTTTGATTTTCATGATCACAATCACTTTCATATGTGTTTAACTTTGTTTTTAAGTGTTGTGGATGATAGGCAAGAGATTGCCAAAGGAATGGCCCAAGAAAGCATCTCAAGTGGACTGAAATTCAGTCCACCGGCCAACCGGTGTGATAGCACCGGCCAGCCGGTGGACCTGGCAGGGCATTGCCCACTGCCAGGCTCCACCGGTCAGCCGGTGGCTTGACCACCGGCCAGCCGGTGGCACCTGCACTCAAAGGGAAGCTACTGCCTCCCCACCGGCCAACCAGTGGCCTCAGCACCGGCCAGCCGGTGGCACCCAGCAGAACAGTCTGAGCTACTGTCTCAGCACCGGCCAACCGGTGGCCTCAGCACCGGCCAGCCGGTGGAGGCTGAGCCCGAATCCTATGCCTTTTTGCACACACCGGCCAACCGGTGGGACTGTACCGGCCAGCCGGTGGAGCCAGTCAAACTAGCCGTTGCAGTTTGACCAGGCTGGCCCACTTGGCTCCCAACGGCTCTTTTAGCCTCTCCAACGGCTCCGAAGCCTCCCCAAGGGTTCCATGCCTATAAATAAAGGCCAAGGAAGCCCTGGACATTAACCGGAACTATTGTGAAGCCCACGGACATATTTTGCATCAATTGGCCAACCTCGGGCGACTTCCTCCAAGGGAACCCCAAGTGCTCCAACTACTTCCACATCCAAGGAGCTCCTTCAAAGAAGCTTGGAAGCAGCCTTCAACATCTCCAATCATCAAAGGCGCCCAAGGCTTCTCCTCATATACGGTTTTTATTGTTTATTTTATTTTGAGCTTAAATTTGGGTTTGTGCCTACAAACCCCAAACCCTTTTCTCATCCCTCTTTCTTTTGGG
Source organism: Viscum album (assembly GCA_963277665.1). Classification (NCBI taxonomy): domain Eukaryota; kingdom Viridiplantae; phylum Streptophyta; class Magnoliopsida; order Santalales; family Viscaceae; genus Viscum; species Viscum album. Next base: position 1,960,578,199 of record OY728126.1, read on the forward strand.
TTCTCACACCACCATTAAGGTGTGAAGAGGTTAGTCAAGCATTTCCTTTTAAAAGGCTTGAGTTTTCGGTGAGCTAGCCTTCACCCGTTAAAAAGGCTAGTGGGTTCTTGCTATTCCATTGAAAGCAAGTGGGTTCTTGCTTAACCACCAAAAGCAAGCTGTAATAGGTCCTAGTGCTACCTCAAAGCCTAGTGGGTTTCTTGCTAAAACCATTGAAAAGCAAGCGGTAGGAATCTCTCAACGGTTGAGTTGGGAGCGGAGACGTAGGCCGGGTTTTGGCCGAACTCCGTTAACAATTTCTTGTGTGATTGCCTCTTTATTTCCGCTGCACTTTCAACTCTGATTTTAATTTGTTAATCTTTTTTTAAAAAGGCAATTCACCCCCCTCTTGCCATCACTCCCCTGCTTTCTCCGCCCAACAATTGGTATCAGAGGACGTATTTGAATAATTCCTTAACCGGTTTCAAATTAAAGATCCTTTTTGATGGCTTCTACCGCTTCAACCTCTTACGCCTCCGAAGGCTTTTCTTTGGATCGTGCTCTATTTTTTGATGGAACCGATTATTGTTTTTGGAAAACCCGCATGACCACATTTCTTAAAAGTATTGGCTATCCTATTTTTAAAATTGTTATGCAAGGATTTTCCCTCTCCTCTCCCGATGAGTCTAAATGGACCCCCAATGACATTGCTTATTTTGAGCTTGATGGCAAAGCCATGAACGCTCTTCATTGTGGTCTTGACCGTAATGTTTTTAATTGCATTTCTACTTGCTCTACTTCACATGATATTTGGAAATTTTTAGAACTAACCTATGAAGGTACTAGCGAGGCTCCAAAGCTAGAACCCGCTCAAAAGCTAGAACCCGCTCAAAAGCAAGAACCCGATGCAAAATCCGTACCCGCTTGCCCACTTCACAAGAAAAGGGCCAAGAAAAAGAAGGGAAAGAAGAAGGCTTCAAAGGCATCTTGGAGTGATAGCTCCTCCTTCTCCTCCTTCTCCTCAAGCGACCAAGGTAAAAAATGCTTAATGGAAAATCATGAGGTATCATCTTCCGACTCTTCTTCCTCGTCTTCTAGTTCTTCTAATTCTTTCAATCATTTGTCCTATGAAGATCTCCAATACGCTAGAGATCAACTAGAAAGAGGTTTTCATACTTTATCGTCAAAATTTGTTGCTTTAAAAAAGTCTTTCAAAAAACTCTCCTCCGAAAAAGAACAACTTCTCAAAGAGGAGGAACTCTCCCTAAAAATCCAAAATCTCCCCAATGTTGATTCTTTGGAATCAACCATCAAAGACCTAAGGGAGACCCTAGCTAAGTTCACCCAAGGGGAACAAAATCTTTCAAAATTGCTTGGTTCCCAACGAATTTCAAGAACCACCCAAGGGCTAGGATATACCAACCAAGCCTCCTCCTCCTATGCACCAACTGTTTTTGTAAGGGGGAGCTCTAGTTTTAAATTTTGTAACTATTGCAAAAAACCCGGGCACCTCATTTATGAGTGTAATTGCAAAAATGCCCGGTACGGCCAACCCAAGTCTATTTTCTATTCCGATGAGTTCTATAGGAGAAGACCCGCCATGAGACAAATTTGGATTGAAAAATCCCTCTTAGCGAGTCTCTCCGGGCCTAAAATTGTCTCTTTTCAAAATCCCTCTCCCCGGTGATTTGTTGTTTTTATTTAGGGGGAGTTAGGATCGTTTTAGTCTTTTTACTTTCAATTCAAACTTTCATTTTCAACTCTTGATATCAAATTTCTTCATTTCAAAATTTTCAAACTCTTGGTATCGTATTTTTATTTTCAATCTTTCAATTTCAATTCTCTTTTCAAAACTTTCAATTCAAATTTCAAAAATTTCAATTGGTTTAAAATCTCCATCTCGTTTTTCAAACCCTTTCCCTCAATCAAGTTTTATGCCCCACGCTATTTTGATAATCACAAAGGGGGAGAAATTTCTTGATTGATTGGGGGAGAATCTTTTCTCTCATGCTTAGTATTTATTTTCAATTTATCATTTAGGCATGCCTTTCATTTAAGTTTTTACATTGCTTTGATAAGTGATTGTGATCATCAAAATATGGGGAGATTGTTGTACCCCACACTCTTTGATTTTCATGATCACAATCACTTTCATATGTGTTTAACTTTGTTTTTAAGTGTTGTGGATGATAGGCAAGAGATTGCCAAAGGAATGGCCCAAGAAAGCATCTCAAGTGGACTGAAATTCAGTCCACCGGCCAACCGGTGTGATAGCACCGGCCAGCCGGTGGACCTGGCAGGGCATTGCCCACTGCCAGGCTCCACCGGTCAGCCGGTGGCTTGACCACCGGCCAGCCGGTGGCACCTGCACTCAAAGGGAAGCTACTGCCTCCCCACCGGCCAACCAGTGGCCTCAGCACCGGCCAGCCGGTGGCACCCAGCAGAACAGTCTGAGCTACTGTCTCAGCACCGGCCAACCGGTGGCCTCAGCACCGGCCAGCCGGTGGAGGCTGAGCCCGAATCCTATGCCTTTTTGCACACACCGGCCAACCGGTGGGACTGTACCGGCCAGCCGGTGGAGCCAGTCAAACTAGCCGTTGCAGTTTGACCAGGCTGGCCCACTTGGCTCCCAACGGCTCTTTTAGCCTCTCCAACGGCTCCGAAGCCTCCCCAAGGGTTCCATGCCTATAAATAAAGGCCAAGGAAGCCCTGGACATTAACCGGAACTATTGTGAAGCCCACGGACATATTTTGCATCAATTGGCCAACCTCCGGCGACTTCCTCCAAGGGAACCCCAAGTGCTCCAACTACTTCCACATCCAAGGAGCTCCTTCAAAGAAGCTTGGAAGCAGCCTTCAACATCTCCAATCATCAAAGGCGCCCAAGGCTTCTCCTCATATACGGTTTTTATTGTTTATTTTATTTTGAGCTTAAATTTGGGTTTGTGCCTACAAACCCCAAACCCTTTTCTCATCCCTCTTTCTTTTGGGTTTTCACACCACCATTAAGGTGTGAAGAGGTTAGTCAAGCCTTTCCTTTTAAAAGGCTTGAGTTTTCGGTGAGCTAGCCTTCACCCGAGTGATTGTGATCATCAAAATAGGGGGAGATTGTTGTACCCCACACTCTTTGATTTTCATGATCACAATCACTTTCATATGTGTTTAACTTTGTTTTTAAGTGTTGTGGATGATAGGCAAGAGATTGCCAAAGGAATGGCCCAAGAAAGCATCTCAAGTGGACTGAAATTCAGTCCACCGGCCAACCGGTGTGATAGCACCGGCCAGCCGGTGGACCTGGCAGGGCATTGCCCACTGCCAGGCTCCACCGGTCAGCCGGTGGCTTGACCACCGGCCAGCCGGTGGCACCTGCACTCAAAGGGAAGCTACTGCCTCCCCACCGGCCAACCGGTGGCCTCAGCACCGGCCAGCCGGTGGCACCCAGCAGAACAGTCTGAGCTACTGTCTTAGCACCGGCCAACCGGTGGCCTCAGCACCGGCCAGCCGGTGGAGGCTGAGCCCGAATCCTATGCCTTTTTGCACACACCGGCCAACCGGTGGGACTGTACCGGCCAGCCGGTGGAGCCAGTCAAACTAGCCGTTGCAGTTTGACCAGGCTGGCCCACTTGGCTCCCAACAGCTCTTTTAGCCTCTCCAACAGCTCCGAAGCCTCCCCAAGGGTTCCATGCCTATAAATAAAGGCCAAGGAAGCCCTGGACATTAACCGGAACTATTGTGAAGCCCACGGACATATTTTGCATCAATTGGCCAACCTCCGGCGACTTCCTCCAAGGGAAACCCAAGTGCTCCAACTACTTCCACATCCAAGGAGCTCCTTCAAAGAAGCTTGGAAGCAGCCTTCAACATCTCCAATCATCAAAGGCGCCCAAGGCTTCTCCTCATATACGGTTTTTATTGTTTATTTTATTTTGAGCTTAAATTTGGGTTTGTGCCTACAAACCCCAAACCCTTTTCTCATCCCTCTTTCTTTTGGGTTCTCACACCACCATTAAGGTGTGAAGAGGTTAGTCAAGCCTTTCCTTTTAAAAGGCTTGAGTTTTCGGTGAGCTAGCCTTCACCCGTTAAAAAGGCTAGTGGGTTCTTGCTATTCCATTGAAAGCAAGTGGGTTCTTGCTTAACCACCAAAAGCAAGCTGTAATAGGTCCTAGTGCTACCTCAAAGCCTAGTGGGTTTCTTGCTAAAACCATTGAAAAGCAAGCGGTAGGAATCTCTCAACGGTTGAGTTGGGAGCGGAGACGTAGGCCGGGTTTTGGCCGAACTCCGTTAACAATTTCTTGTGTGATTGCCTCTTTATTTCCGCTGCACTTTCAACTCTGATTTTAATTTGTTAATCTTTTTTTAAAAAGGCAATTCACCCCCCTCTTGCCATCACTCCCCTGCTTTCTCCGCCCAACATCTAATTCTTATGTTTTTGTTTTTTTAGTGAGAAAAAAATCGATTTATACCAGGAAGATTCACACCATGTCACAACCCATCTGGGGGTTGATGTATTTTGAAGGATAAATTTAAATATCACACCATGAGGTAGTATGTTATACCAAGATTTTAGGAATATAGTGAATTCAAGCATATTTTATGATATGAAATTTTAATTTAATTAGGGAAAATTCTATTACTTCCATTAACCCCCATCAAAATTTATATGGTGAAGAATATTTTACTAAATATTTTATTCTTATATTTAAATTTGATGTAGGTGAATGTTTTTTACTAGATATAATGAAATATGTTATATAAGAAGAATATAGAGACAATGTGCACAAATAATAGTTCCCAAACCATATTTTTAGGGTACATGGTATGTAGATCTTATAAAATTGCTTGTAGAATTTTTTGAGATAATTTACAAAAATATATTGAAATATATTTTACATAAGAAAAAGAATAGGGGGATTGAGTATATTGAAAAATCTAGTCCAGAGAAAGATGAAGGTGAGCCATTGAAGATTTTTAATTTTATATCTGATGTAGTTTAAGATAAGTCTTGAAGAAAAAAGAGGTATTACATTGATATATATTATCGGATCACAGTAGGATAATTATATTTTGGAATTATAATTATTTTAAGAAATAGTTGATGCTATTGTACTTTCATGAAAGTGACTATAACATATTGTCATTAGGTAAATTCAATTTTTGAGATTTGGGATGTTTCTTTATGTTTCTAGGAATATTTGGGAATGTATTAGTATATTTAAATGGGTTTTTTGGACTTTTTTGATACACATGAATGACCACGATCAGGGTGTAGATAAAAACCTTTATCAATACAGATTTCTTAGTATCAAGTGATCACCAAGTGGAAAGGACTAAGTCTCAGCTTGAGACTGAACCTCTTGTTTTATATCCACTACATTTTCAAATTTAGTTTTATTTGTTTTTACCTATATTTCAAAAAATTGAATTTCACTTTGATAGTTATTCTTGGCTAGTGTTTATAACTATTTTAGCCTATTAGATTAGTTTCAAAAGTTGTATCAATATCTCATATTGTTACAATTGATAAATAATCAATCATCTGAGAAACTAGTTTAATAGTGAGACTATTATAAATTCACTAATTTTAATAGATGTCCTATTTTGTTTTAAATTGGGGAATCATTTAAATAAAATTTTAATAGAAATTTTCATAGGAACTCAATTAACCCCCCCCCCCTTCTTGAGTGTCCTACTTCGACCAAAATTTGGTACCAAAGGATTTTTTTAAATACTATTTTCAAAGGATTTAAAACGTTTTAAAAAATATTCAATTATAATTAGGTTGTGTTTTAATGACCTTTAAATTTCCACTAGTTCTCAATTTTTAGCTCTTTAAATTCATTTCTTTAGTATGGATAATAGATTGGAATGTGCTTCTACAAACAAACCTCCCTACTTTAATGGAATAAACAATGCCCAGTGGAAGATTAAGATGAAAATGTACTTAGAAAGTATGGGGTTTGGAATTTAGATAGTAATATAAGAGAAATATGAAATACCTGAAAATCTAAGAACTATATGGAGTGAAGCTAAAAAATCTACATATAGTAACAATTTCAAAGCTATTATTGATCTATTTTGTGCACTAGGGGATAAAAATTTTAAAAGAATATCTGCTTGTAAATCTTCCTATGAAATTTGGGATACCATAGTTGTCTCACATGAAGGAACTTCTAAGGTTAAATAAATGAGAATTAACACTTATACTATTAAATATGATAATTTGAAGATGAAGCTTGATAAGTCGATTTCTAACATGTATCTCAGGTTTAATGAAAGTGTGAACACCATGATCTATTTGGGAACATCTATTACAGCTATGTAGAAAATCAGGAGAACAATCATATTCTTACCAGATAGATGGAGAGGGTCTTCTGTATCAATTAGAGAATCCCGTGACATCATCAGGTTTCTAATAAAGGAGGTGATAGGAAAGTTTATGATATATGAGGAAGAACTAAAAGTAAACAAATAAAAGGATGGTGAACCCAAAATAAAATCAGTTGCTTTAAAATCTACTACCTCCAAGAAGAAGGACAAATCTCAAGATGAAACTGAAAGTTCAAGTGATTTTCAATTTTTAATAGACTGTGATAAAGAGATGGGTAAAATATCTAGAAGGATTAAGAAATTTTATAGAAAGATGAAATTCTTTAGAAATCCCATCTACAAAGGTAAATATGATTATAAGTTCCATTGGAAAATGTATTGGAATAGAGGTGATAATTCAAATGAAATCATCTGCTCTGAGTGCAAAATAAAGGGACATGTAAAGGTTGACTATCCTAAGTAAAGTATAAGAAGAAGTATGATGATAAGGACAGGAAGTATAAAAAGGCCATGAAGAAAACTTGGAGTGCTTCTAAGGACATTTCAAGTGACTCAGAATCCTATCATGAAAAAAAGGATAATAAGGCAAATATGTCATTTATGACAAACACATCTGAGGTAACACTCAACTCTCCTGAACATAATGCTTACTATTCTGGAGATGAAAGTGATTCTAAAAACTTGAAAAATGAGGAAATATTTAAATATTGTAGAATTCTAGAAGAAACTTGTAATGAATTAAAAGATAAATATAAATCTTTAAATAAATAGAATGCTTTGACTACCACTATTAAATCTAAACTTGATGTAGAAAAAGAGAAAAATTCTCAACTACTTAAGGAAAACAATGAACATAAATTGTCAAATGAGAAATTGAAAAGGGATCTATAATGATTTTCCAATGGTAAAGAAATATTAGTTCAAATTCGTGGTAAACAAGTATATCCTAAGTATACTACTAGAATAGGATACGAATTACGAAAGAGGAATATGTATAAAAATTAGTTTTTTTTCAAAATCTATAAAATCAAGTTTTGTGATTAGTTCTATAAAATTTCCTACAAGATAAAAATATGAAACATCTTATACTATTTTAATTTTTTATAGAACAAAAAAATTATATTTTTCAAATACTTTACATACTATTTATTGGAAACACATGAAGTAAATGTGGGTTCCTAAAGCTCTTATTACTAATGTTACTGGACCCAAACAAATCTGGGTACCGAAATCATTTATGATCTAACATATTTTCTTGGGAAAAATATTTTAAGAGCTCATGTAAAATATTATAGTACTTGGAGAGTGGATGTTCACGACACTTGATAAAATATTACTCATTATTCAAGAACTTTATAAATATTTATAGTGGGCATGTCACTTTTCATGACAATGCTAAAGGAAAAATAATTTGTCTTGGCCAGATTGGTAACTATAACTCAATTTTAATTTCTAAATTACTTTTTGTTGATGAATTAAAATACAAACTACTTAGTATCTCTCAGTTATTTCATGATGGTTTTAATCTTAAATTCAAAAATGATACATGCAATGTTTTTAATTCTAAAAATGAGTTAGTATTTTCATCTCTTATAAATGAGAATGTTTATTCCATTAACTTAACTTATTTAATTTCTCAAAATGTTTCTTTTTTGAGTGATTTTAATAATGATTCTTCAATTTTTCATTTTATATTAGGACACTTCAATAAACACTCACATAGAAAGATTACTAGAAAAGGATTAGTCAAGGATCTACCTAATACTTGTCAAAAGGTTAAACAACACAAAATCTCATTCAAACCAAAGAAAGTAGTTTCAACTTCTCAACCTCTCAAGTTGGTTCACTTGGAATTGTTTGGACCTTATAGAGTTTCAAGTCTACGTGGGAATCACTTTTTCTATGTTCTTGTAGATGACAACTCTAGATATACATTGACCTTCTTCTTGGATCACAAAAGTGAATCTTTCTCTGATTTCACCAAGTATGATAGGAATGTATAAAATCTTAGTGGTAATAAAATTAAAACCATAATAATTGAACATGGTTTTGAGTTTGAGAACCAAGAGTTGAATAATTTTTCTCAAAGAATGGCTATAGTCATAACATCTATGCTCCTAGGACACCCCAGAAAAATGGTGTTGTAGAAAGAAGAAATATAAACCTATAAGAAATTTATAGAACCATGCTTAGTGATTATGAACTACCTATATACTTTGGGGTAGAAGCTATCAATATAGAATTTTTTATAATAAATAGAGTCTTGATTAGACCTATCCTTAAGATAACTCCTTATGAGTTTTAGAACAATAGAAAACCCAATGTTAACTACATCAATGTTTTCGGTTGCAAATTCTTTATTCTTAACACTATGGATAATCTAGAAAAATTTTCCTCCATGAGTGATGAATGAATTTTCCTAGTTTGTTAAATTTTTAGTAAATCATATAGAGTCTTCAATAAAAGAACCAAATGTGTGTAAGAATATATACATGTCAACTTTAATGAGATAGATCCACCTGAGCCAAAGACCACACTATAAAATATTGGGGATGATATTTCAAATTTGGACATCAATACTAAATCTTCTAACCGTCCTATGAAGAAATATATTAAAACGTCCAGTTCTGGAAATTCTCCAGAATCTAGTCATGATGAACCTAAACCTGGAGAATAACCTAAAGTGACTAGCCATTATTTTTATAGACCTATTATAACTCTCAAGAACTATCCTTTAGATGCTATAGTTTTAGATTTAGACAAAGGAACTCGAACTCTAGCTTCTCTTAGAAATCGTGTTGAACATCAAGATTTTCTATCACAGCTTGAACCTAAGAACATCTATGATGATATCAATGATGAATTTTGGGTGTTTTATATAAAAGAATAATTAAATCAATTTTAATGAAACAAAGTCTGGAAACTTGTAGATCGACTCAAAGACACCTTGACTATAGGAACTAAATGTGTTTTTAGGAATAAAATAGATGAATCTGGTAACATAGTTAGAAGAAAAGCTAGATTGGTTGCACAAGGTCATAGTCAAGAAGAAGGAATTGAATATGTGGAGACCTTTTCACCAGTATCTAGACTTGAGGCCATTAGAATGTTATTTTCCTATGCATCATATCTAGATTTAAAACATTATCAAATGGATGTCAAAAGTGCATTCTTAAATGGTTATATAATTGAGGATTTTTTTGTTGAATAACCCCTGGTTTTAAAATCCCCACTTTCCAAATATTTTTTTTAAATTAAAAAAATATGTATACGGTTTAAAGAAAGATCCAAGATCTTGGTATGATAGGCTCAACACTTTTATTATTTCTAAAGCTTTTAGAAACAGTATTTTTGATCCAACCCTTTTTATAAAATGAAATTTCAAAGATTTTTTAGTAGTAAAAAGTTATATAGGTGATATTATTTTTAAATCCTCTAAAAATTATTTATGTGTTGATTTTTCAAAGATGATGCGAAGTTAATTTGAAATGAGTTTCATGGGAGAACTCAAATTCATTATTGGATTTCATATATATTAAAATAAAGAAGGAATTATTTTGAATCAAAGTAAATATACTAAAGATATTTTAAAAATATTTGTCTTTGAAATCACTAAGAGTATGGACACTCCAATGAGTACCACTTGTAGGTTGTACCTTGATGAAGATGGTAAATATGTTGATCAAACCACTTACATAGGAATGATTGGGAGTTTACTCTTTTAAATTTCTAGTATGATAGATATTATTTTAATGTTTGCATGTGTCCATGTTTTCATGAAAACCCAAAATAATATCATTTAAATTTTATCAAAAGGATTTTTAAATACTTCAGATATACAACCAATTTAGGCTTGTTCTATCATTGAGGAAAATATTTGGATTTGTTGAGTTATTTAGATGGTGAATTTTATGGCAATAAGTTAGAAAAAAGTGAACCTCTAGAACATCCCTCTTTTTGGGAAAGTATCTAATTTCAGGGTATAGTATGAAACAAAATTATGTTTCCTTATCTAGTGAAAAAGATAAATACATAGATATTGGTTGTTTTTTTACACAAATTTTGTGGATGAAATACACATTAGTAGATTATGGATATCAATTCAGACATGTCCCTATAAATTGTGATAAAATAAGTGCTATCAATATTTCTAAGAATCCTGTTTCACATTCTAGGATAAAATACATTGATGTAAGACATCACTTTTTGGTATATCATTATCAAAAAGGTGATATAAATTTAGAATTCATTGGAATTGAACATCATATTTCTAACATTTTCACTAATCCATTGAACTCTGAAAGAATGAAATACATCAAACATGAGTTAGGAATGATTAATCTATCGGAACTTGTGTTGTTATTCCTCTGATTATTTTTAAGTGAATTTTTCATATCGACACTAGAAAATTCCAACAGATAATTTCATGCCGACACTGATAATATAAATCTGAAATTTTCATACTGACACCAATAACTTTTTCATACTGATGTTATGTCATGCTGACATAGTTGTCATGCCAACACAGTTGTCATGCTGACACTGATGCTTTGTCATGATGATACCATGTCATATCGACACTGACGCCTTTCCATCCTTACACCATTAGTGTTATGAAAAATCTATCATGCTGGAACTGACGACTCACTGTTTTTATCCATTTTGTGTATTTTTAAAAATCACACTATTTCTGTAATTTGGTTGTACATGGTTCACAATTTCAGGATTTTGTGATTTCACATTCCCTAAATTATATAAATTTTAGTCAATCCACTCTACCCCTTTACCCTTACACTCACTCAGTCATTTCTCTATCTACCCCTGACCACTCACCATTATACCTTCAAACTAAACTATTAAAATGGTGCGTAAGAAGAGAGCTCTTGAAGGTGGTGAGTCTCATGTAGCTAAGAAATAGAGACGGGAATCAAGAAAATCTTCTGGACCTATGAATCTTGCTCTGGAAAAACGTGTAGTGACTCCAGAAAAAGAGGTTCTTGCAGAATGGATTTTAGAGAGAAATTCTTTGCCGCTCAGAGTGTTACAGGATCATGGATGGATTTAGTGGTTCTTAGATAATGAAATACATTTCTACCCAAATCTAGTTCATGAATTTTACATCAATATGGAGTTCCTATTGGAAGGAAGTGACATTGATTAGATTAAGTCCATAGTGAAAGGCAATATAATCTCTTTTTTATCAAGACAATGAGATGAATGTTTTAAGGTACTCCATGAGGGTGTGTTTGATGATTATCAAGGTACCTATCCACCTGAGACCGATATTTTCTACTTTAATATAGCTCTAAAAGAGCTTACTGATAATGATGAGCACAAGATACCCATTTCTATAGAGTTATATGTAGAGTGTATAATTTTGATCAAGATTATACAACATTAAATTTGTCCTTGGAAATGGGACTTCCCATCTCTAAAGTATCCAGATGTAAACTTGTTTTATCTACTGAGAAAAGGGATTGAGGTACATCTATAGATACCTTTTTGTTCATAGAAATGAAATGTTCAAGACTTCTTGAAAAATCAATTCCGTATTTTATTCAAGGTTAATCTCTGCTATGTTGAAAAAGAAAGGTTGTGTTAGTGAAGGAGATGAAGTTGTCTCTTAGTGCAGTGGGATCTACCTACGTAAAGAAATCTGTAAAAGGATGATGATCAATTAGAACCCATGGAAGAAATAATGGGTTGGGGATGAAGATAATATTTATGAGGAGTTCAATCCAATGGAACATTCAACTAGGCCTAAGAATATAGTTTATCCTTGTCTGAAACTAGATGAGGAAGTTGTTTACTCTTTAAAAGAAGAAGAAGTGCATGCCACACTAGTCAGAGATCAAGGGTCAGCTATCAATGATAGGAGTGATCCTGATACCAATGAATCTCACAATTGTTTTTATTTTGGACCTCCTAGTCCTCCACTTACTTTACCCTCTACTGATCCCACACTTGAAGATAATAGTGGTGAAGAGACAGAAGTCTCAAGTTTTGTGGAATATGGAATTAGATATAGTGTCTCTAAAGAATTAGAAGAAGAAGTTAGTGAAGAAGATGATAGTGGTAGTGGTGGTGAAGAGGAAGAAGGTAATGAAAATATTAACAGAAATGGAAATGAAGAGCATGACTTTGGACATAGTTAAGGTAGTGTTGAAGGCATTGAAAGTGATAGGGACCATTATGAGGATGATCAAGGTAGAGATGCAGAGATGGTTGAAGTTGTGGTTTAGGAACAGTTGGAAGAACCCCTTGAAGTAGTTGAAGAAAAAATAAAAAATGTTGAAGTTCATGATGAAGTGGAATCTCATGCAATTTCTACACCTCAGTTAGTATATGAATGAAGTAGACCTAATGATGAAGGTGAGAAACTAGTGAGGGCAGCTCAGATTTAGGGGGAGCATCAATAAAGGAGAGATCAATATGATGAGAATCATCAACCTAGAAGAGTAAGACTTGACACTCTCACTCCTCTAGATAATGATGTTATGATTGAATGGTAAAGGAATCTTGGGTATGTAGCACTGGGTTTTGATTATGAGGACTCAGATGATGAGGTATTTGTACCTATTCCCAAAGAATTAGGGGATGAGACCCTTTTTTGTTACTCTATTTCTAAAGAAGATTCTGAAAGGTTTAAGGAGGAAGTATGTTCAGTTGTAAGTGTATAAGTTAAATCTCAGATGGTGTATGAGATTAAAAAATAGAAGTAAAATACTGAGTTGAGTGATTAATTAAACTCTCTCAGATCCACAATAGAAGAAATGAAGTATTTTGGGAAATTTGTTTCTATTCCAAGTCATATAGTGTGTGTGAGTGAAGCTGATGTAGCTAATGTTTCAAAGAAAGTTATATAAGAGATTCAACCCAACTTAATCACAAATGTTGAGACAATTGTTTCAAATACTTCCAAGTTGAGAAAAGAACTAACTGGGGTTGTCTCTATAATAAATAATTTGACCTCAAAGTATAAAGGTTGTATGGAGACTATTCTTAAAGCTTTGAATACTTATACCTCAGCTCCTACTGATGTTATGTCTGCCTCAGTTTAGTCATCTCAAGCCTTGGACATTGAGGCGGTGAGAAATGTTTCTAAGGAAGATATTCAAGCTTAGTTTGATTCTTCTAGTTTTTTCAAACTTGAAAAGATTGAAAAGAATAATAACCATGTTCATGATATGGTTAGACTCTATTACAAGAGTGTTGAGACTGAAAATTCTTAGATCACAGAAAAGGTGGACTACTATTTCAAGAAGATCATTACCAAACATCAGTTGACCAGTCTTTTAAAGTATTTGACTGAGAACCTGTCATTTACTCCAGTGACCAGAGCATTCAAAGACCAAGTACAGAAGTTGAAGGACTTCTCCCCTCTTCTGGAAAAATTCATGGAGAACAAATATTACTTTGATAAAGCTATGAATTATGGTGGTGAAATCAATGAGGATGTCATCATGCTGTTGAAGCAATAACTTTAGGTGAAAAGTGAAGCGATTGTGGTTCATGTTGCTTCACCTATTGGACATGTTGGATTAGTGCCTCTACCATATATAATAGTTCTTTAAGATTTCAATCATATCAAACCAGTGATTCAAGAGCAGATACGACCTCTTGTGTTATTACAGAACAAACCCAGCCTTGGACCTAATGTTTTTGAAGGAGTGATCCTACATCCTCTGAAAATTTCTTCAGACCCTCCAGCTTCTAATCCACCACCTAATGGACCATCTATTGACCCCTATGAGAAAAGAATGGAACCTTTTAATCCTAATAAGTAGTGTGCATAACTCTCTGATAGGGATGTTTTGTTGTCTTTGGTTGTTTTATCCAAAAGATTTGTAATCCACTGTACTTCATTGATTAATTAAATTTTCATGTTATTGAATTTCATCTATTTATCTTCTCTCTATTATTCCCTGATACTTTTTATTCCTTTGATACTTGTTTTCTTCTTGATTAGAATCAAAAGGGGGTGAACAAGTTTTTCTCCCCTTTACCTTTTTGATAATCCCAAAAGGGAGAGAACTGTTTGGTATTATCCTTGTTTATTTTACACTTGATATCACTCTTATGCATTTTATTTTTATTACCCCTGATTACTTATGGGAAGATAAGGAATTAGTCATTGATTCTATTCTTTTTATTTTTCCTTCAAAACAATTATGATTTATTTTAACTCTGGTTAGTTATCTATATATTGAGTAAATTCATCAATAATGGAAGATGATAAGTTGAATGATTATATTCCACATCAAATGATTGTTATTTATAATTCCTTGATTTGTGATCATCAAAAAGGGGGAGATTGTTGGTCCATGGGAGACTACTATCCACCCTCTCTAGTATTAATGGTTTTAATAATCACAAATCATGTCAAATCATATTAATTATGACTAATCATTTTAATCATGTTTATTTAATTTTCAATATGTATAATTATTATTATCTATGATCACATATAAGTTTAACACATTTTGTTAATATTTATGTTTTAATATAGTCCAAGAAGAAATATTTTCTATCTATGACAGACTGACACCAATAGAAGAGATGAGACAATAATAGTTTAAAGGAGTCACTGACAGCTCAATTGACATACCGATGCATGGTGCTACCAACGCATGGAGGTAATGATTAAAGGACCTACCGATGCAAGGACCTACTGATGCAAGGACCTACCGATGAATGGACCTACTAACATAAGGACCTACTAACACAAGGACCGACTGAATCAAGGACTTACTGAAGCATAGATAGATTGATAAAAGGAGACACTGATAGAATGAGTCACCAACAGAAGTAGATATCAACCTAGGACTCTTCGATAGACTGTTTAAATTTTCTTTTATTTAATATTACTTCAAAAGGTCATATTTCAAGTGTTTTAATGCGACTGATTAATTTAATGATTTTTTCAAAAATATTAAATGAGGATGTCAGAAGTATGAGGTATATAATTTACCTTAAAACATTCTCATTGTTGGGCTGCAAGAATATATATATATATATATATATATACACAAAGAATAGCGCATGAAAGATACATGCATGCACAAGAAGATACAAGTAAACAAAGTAGCAGACCTATGTGAGAAACATATAGAAAGGAAAAACACATGAGGAACTATTCATTATTTATTGTTGGGAACCAAAGGACTTTTTCCATTAAAGTTCTCTCATCTTTGTAGCATTCAACTAAACCTAAGGAGAAGAATATCTCTCCCTCTTGGAAGACAGAACACTGTGCTCCACGACACCCTATTTGTAGTGTCTGCTTCAAGAAGAGTACTCCAGCATCAACTCTGATTCATTAAAGATTCTAGATCTGAACTGTATAACACACAAAGACTTTTAAACTCTATCTAATACTTATTTCTCTTTTGTGTACCTTTTTATTACATTCTTGGGTAGTGTGTGTATCTGTTTGTAAAACACAAACCACCTCCTTAACTAAACTGATGGATACTATATATCCTCAAAGAACTATATTTTTAGACTTGTATATCCCATAAATAACTATGGAAGAGGCCCTATTTTACCTGGTTTTATTTTGGTTCCCACGTAGAACTGTTTTATAGGTCTTATAACCAGGGCAGTCTGTGTACTATTGTGTAAACCCTGATCTAGGGTGTGGATGAAAACCTTTATCTATATTGATTTCTTATTGGATGAAGATCACCAAGTGGAGAGGAATAAGTATCAGCTTAAGAATGAACCTCTTTTTTTATATCTGATGTGTTTTAAAATTTAGTTTTCTCTGTTTTTACCTATATTCCAGAAAAGTGAATTTCACTTTGATAGTTTGTCTTGGCTAGTGTTTATAACTGTTTTGGCCTATTAGATTAGTTTCAAAACTTATATCAGTGTCTCATATTGTTACAAAAAAGAAATAATAAATCTTCTGAGAAACTATTTGAACAATCAGACTATTATAAATTCACTACTTTGATTAGCTGGCCTATTTTGTTTTAAATTGGGGGAATCTCTTAAAAATTTTTACATAAATTCTTATAAGAACTTACTTATCCCCCCTCTTGAGTGTCATTCTCAGACCAACATAAATAAATAATATAATTTCATATTTACTATTTACATTATTTATATTCATCATTATACCAATAGAAATAAATTATTGATGAAAAATAGTTTGCACCATAGCGTAAAGACAGTAAGTTGTACATATACACACAATGTGATATTATTTTCCCTAGGCTGGGTAAATAGATTAATATGGTTGTCCCATAATCATAAAAACATATTAGAATTTATTAGATTCTAGATTTATTGCTTTAGTATGCAAACAACTTAGGAAAAGTAAGTAGAAGAAGAAAAGAACTTTGAAAGAGTTGGTAAAATAATTACCTCTTCTTCGAGTGTCTCTATTTGATTTGAACAAAATCACTCCTTAGGTTGTATTTATATCCAATGTATGGACTATAGAATGAATTTAGGGACGTTTTAAGGATAAATGAGAAATTTTGGGAAAACAAAAATGTATTTTTAGGTGTGAATAAAAGATAAGGATATGTTCTATTTTATAAGAGAAGGGAGGGGCACTTTAAGAAACTCTCAAAATATAAAATTAATATAAATTAATTTCCAATTATAAATGCCTCTAAAATGAGTTATTTAGAATTTAGGATGACTATGAGTTGAAATCCCCTCAAAAAATAAAATTTATACATGCTTTCATTTTATTTTTAACCTTATCATTTTGATTTATCCTTAATTAATCTATTTATTTTTAATTGTGGTAATAACATTTTAAATATCAAAATATTGGAAATATTTACTTATATGGTGTAAATTTTATATATATGAACACTTTATGACATTTTAGACCTTATAATTATCACTTTTTAGTTTCTAAATATTTTTATTATTTTAGAATAATTTAATAAAATATTATTTTTATAAAATATCAATAGGGTCAATTTTAAGACTATTCATTACATTGACATTAAATAAAATTAAAAAATAAAGATAAATTAAATAAAACCTATTTAATACACTCCTAAAATATTATAGAAACCTAAAAAAATCATGTATCACCTAAATTTAGTCAAATTATATTTATTTTAATATTTTAAAATCATTTATTTGACATTTCTATTAATAAAATAATTACCTTTTAACTATTGTGACATTATTTATGGTAATTAATTAGCTCTAAAAATGATAAATAAGTTCATATAATCTATAAAATTCTATCATATTTAAAAATAATATTTATTATTGAAGTTATCTTCTGGTTATCCTCATATTAAAATTATTATACTTATAAGAAATGAGAGTCTGACATATTGTCACATTCGTTGATGTTTATAATATCTATGTCATTTTCATAGAAAATTGTCCATTAAATGGTTAAAAATAGATCATAATGTTATAAGGTTTGAATATTATACATAAAATAATTTTTTATAAGTTATTATTACTTTTTAATGCTTATCTTTTTGTTTTAACCCTTATTTAAACAATTTCACTCTTACCGTGATAACTTGTCCTTTTCACACTATAATGTTAATATAGTTACAATAAAATTCCAAAAAAGACCAATTTCATAATTTATGATATATTTAACATTATCCTAGTTATTTGGACAAAATATATATTTTAATTAATTTTATATCATTTAATAAATTCTCATTTATTTAAAAATCCCCTTTATGTAAATTTTGACATTATTTGTTATTGGACATTTTATAAAATCAAAAAAACATGATTTCTTCTAAAAAAAATACATTACATCATCCCTATAATATAAATTTCATCCAAAAAATCATTTATGTCTTCAAATATATTAAATTACATTTATTTTAATATTATTAATACCATTTATTTGATTCATCCTTTAATAAATCAATTATCGCATCATTACTAGGTCACAATTAAATTTAATTATATATTTTATAAATAAATTACCGTAATATATATAAACATTTTATATTTATAATTACTATTTATAGTTGATCATATCATTTATATAACCTCATATAAAAAATTATATAGATAGTAAAATCTGACTATGATATTTTTAACTCTTATTTAAATAAAATATTATAAGTGTCCTAATATTACAAAACTGGCATAAAAAGGATCATATTTTATTACTATTGTTTATTTAGGTCGAAATTATCTTATCCAATTAAATTAGGATAGGTTTTAAGATAACATTTATATATTATAATATATATTTTTTACTATTAATTACCTGATTAAATCTTTACCGTGGTAAATAAATAAAAATTTAATTAAGTTACTATTCAAAAAAATTAATCTGATCCTATTAGATCACAAATTTCATACTAATTAAAACCATTTAAGTCCATTTTTCTAAATTCAATTCATAAAAGTGGTAAAATTACATTTAATGCTAATCCCGAAGATGTGGCTAGAAGGCGGGTAAAAGAGACTTTCAAAAGTTCAATAAATTTTTATATATAATTCTAATATAAAAATGATTCCAGTGACCTAAATTGTAACACCCTGACCCTATAGGACCAGATATGGTGAATTATTTTAATATATTGGCATTATTACAAGGAATCAAGTCCCGAAGAACCGATCAGTTTATTAGTCTTGGAAAATAGATTACATATGTGAACATTACATTACACATTAAAACATAAAACACAACATAAATAATCCTTTGATAATTCCATTATTCCCCTTTATTAATCCTTCATATCTATCACAATACACTTCTTGGAATCCTAGGAAAAGAAAACATAAGAAAGGGGTGGGCTAAGATGCTCAGTAAGGGTAAATAATTTAGCTGAAGCTATAAACATTTAAGGAAAGATGTGTAATAAAAACAACAACCTTTTAAACATAAAATTAAATATAATATAGAAAAAATAAATCATAAATTACCATATAAAAATTTACATAGATATTATATTAGTTCAATAATCACATGTAATAATGAATTTCATATCGAGGGAATGCATAATGTCAGACATCATAACCACATAGTCAAGGCCTTGTGCCAAGACTACAAATAAATTTTTTGTCAAGGACTTGTTCCAAGACACTAGTTTGTCTCATGAGACCTACCGATTCATTTAAGAGCTATAGCAGGCTCCACCCATCACCTACTATGTCCAATGCATTCCTCATATGAAAATGTTGAAACATAACATAAACATTTGTATTAAATCTAGCATACGAAATGTCAATACTTTAACCATAAACCATGAATGGTATAAAATTTCATATCCACAATCAAAAATATAATAACTCATTCAATAAAATATGGATGGTTATATTATAACAAATTAACCTCAATCAAGAATAATATCTAGTAACGTATGTTGATATAGTTAAAAATGAACAGTAAAACTCTTTGAGAGAAATATCCATTTTTGTGAAATCATTTAAAAGTCACGCATTTATAAATGAAGTTATTTAAAAAAGATTTTTGAATCTAAGTATCCCATACCACTTTGAAACTTTTTAAATGAATTAAAATTTTAAAACAATCGTGTCCATATACAAAAATATTTAAAATCATTTTTAAAACAAGGGCATTAATTAAAAAGATTTAGAAAAATTAATCTTTAAAATAATTAAAATGATGATCTTGATAAAGAGTAACTTACAAAAAATCTTAAAATATTTATTCTGAATTTTTTTTTATGAAACATGGACATGGATGATAGAAATGTCCTAGTAAATACTTACACATAAACAATTTCGGATAATAATCAGATTGAGAAATTAACCTTGACCTTGTACTTTTCTTTAGTGGAGGGTACTTTTAACCTCTTGTATAATGACAATAGTATGTCATTGAATTATATAAATAACCATATTCATATTTATGATATCATACATGATTCATTCATGGCTTTATACTACCCATTTAATAATAATTTCTATGTTAAAATAACATTTTGGGTAAGAATTGTTTTCTTTATCAAACGTGTTTTAACTTGTTATTCTTCATCGTATAAATTATATCATGATTTAATTGATTCCAAAATATAAAAAATTATTCATGTATCATATATATTCATAATATATTGATATATGAAATGGAAAAAAACTATTTATGGAGACGGCTGGCCGTGCGTACACATAAAAACTGTTTCTGTTTTCATATCGTATTGAACGAAAGTAAGTGAATGAGATATATGTAAATACACACACACACACAGATATATATATATATATATATATATATATATATCTAGTTGCATTATTATGTCATATATTACATACTTATTAATAATATATATATTTATAATCATCATTGAATGGTGAACGTGAATCCCATCGTGTCGTGGAGACGATAATTCGTACGTACGCACGAGCGATGATATCATTCTATTGATAGTGAAATCGTATGTAATTGGATGGTATATTATATATAAATAATAATTAATATGTTATATTTATTATTTACATCAATTATACTAATTATTATATCCATTTAAATAATTAAGTGTTGAATAACAAACTACACCCTGACGTGCAAATGGTAAGTCATACGTACGCACGTATGGTGACTTTATCATTCATAGGATGGATTGAATAATGAACATGGTTATACCATATTTATAATAACATATTAGTTTTTAGAATGTACTGGATCTATTATTCTATTATGGAAACAACAAAGAAAGAGGAAGTGGAAGAAGAAAAGAACATTGAAAGCAGTGATGAAGCAATTACCTATTATTCAGGTTCTTCCTTTTGATTTGTTCAAAAGGGATACTTAGATTGGATTATGATCAAATTAAGGCCTCTAGGATGAATTAAGGGTTGTTTGGAGGATATTTGATCAGGGTTTGGCCGAGCCAAATGTCTTTGGAGGTTTGAAATTAATAGAAGGGGATGTAAACTTTTATAAGAGAGGTTAGGGTCACATTAGGAAAAGCTTGAAATATTATTTTATTATAAAATCATTTTCGATTTATAATGGCTAAAAATGAATTTATTTAGAGTATAAGGTGGGGGTGGGTCTAAATCCTCTCAACCAATATGTTTTAGACAAGTTTAGGTCACCATATTAACCTTATCATTTAGATTTAACTCTTAGTTAAATAGATTAAGTTTTACAATGTCTTCTTGTATTTTTATATTACATGGTTAATGAACATATTATAAAATTCCAAGAAAACCTAAATTAGATCATTAATAAAATATATATCATTATATAAATCCTTTGGATGGACTTTATATTTTTAGGAATATTATATCATTTAATAATGTAGTATTTGTTTTAAAAACTCATTTATGTCAATTTGGAGACAATTTAGTATTTAGTTTTTGTGAAAGTAAAAAAAATTATTACTTTGAAAAAAATACATTAAATCAACCATAACATGTCATACTCACATATAAAATTCTTGGATGGCATTAAAAGTTTCAATTTATATTTATTTTGATATTTATAATATTAATTATTGTAATCTTTTATTACAGCATCATCATTTTGTCATAAATAAATTTAATTATTTAATGTTTAAAAATTAGAAATAAAATAAAATGATGTTGGAAATATTTTTAGATTTCTCATGAATATTTATAGTCTAAATTTTCTAAAGTATTACCCTATATTAAATATGTTTTAGCTATTAAAATTTGAATTTAACACTTTTAAATCTTCTTTAAATAAAATAATAATAAATGTCTAATCTAATCCAAGTGGATAAAAGAGGATAATATTTTATTCCTAATGTTGATTTTGGACGAAATAAACTTATCCAATGGAATTAGGTTATGTGTTAGGGTAATTATAATATCATTTTTACCTTTAATTACCCTATTTACTTTTAATCATTGTAAATAAAATTCAAAAGTTACTATTCATCAAAAATTATTTTCATCCTATTGAACGACATTTTACTTACACATATCAATTGTGTCTCTTAGATTTATGAAATTCAATTCACAGAAGTGGTAAAGTTATGTTTTATGCAAATTTGGAAATGTTCCTAGAACGTGGGAAAAGACGTTAAAAAGATAAATAAAATTTTATACATTTAATTTTATTATAAAATGACTCAAAATAATTAAGTTGAACTTATATAGTTATTATGTATATATTTTTAATTAAAATAAATTTAAATAAAATAAATAATTATTTAAATAAAAATTCAGTTTTAAACAATAACGTAGTGTTTTTCACTATTCAATAAAAATTGAATGTTTTCAGAAAAATATGAAAAATTCAGCCTAAGATAATTTTGATATTAGAAATTCAAAAATGAGTTTTATTTTACCAAATTCAGAACATTGAAGTTTCATTAATTAATTTAAAATTAAGTGACATTGTCAAATCCAAAAAACAAGTTTTTAAAATGTAAAAACTATCAAAATATTGACATGTATTTATGTCCAATTTAAATATGAAATTACTTATAATGACCTAAATTATATTAAATGATAAAAATATAATCTAATTATACTTTAAAACCACCCAAATTCATAGTTTAACAATATAAATTATTTCTATTGAAAAAGTTGTTTTCAATTAAAATTTAGTATTTTCACTATTCATCAAAATATGAAAGTTATCAGAAATGTACCAAAAAAATATCCCAACTAAAATTTTATGTCCCACTTCTAAAGAATAATTTAATTTCACTAAAGTTGAATATATAAAAGTGTCAAATATTGGATTTTAAAAGGGTTCACCATTAAAATGCGGAAAAACTACATTTTTTGAAAAATACTTCTTTTATCTGAAAAATTGAATTCGTCCTAATATTAGGCCTAAGAAACATAAAAGTTGAATTTTAAAATTATATAGGATATATATAAAATTAAAAATATGGTTAATAATATTCATAACCTATTTTTTTATTCCATCATTGTTGGAGATTATAACTTTTTTGGATTTAAGGAGTATATCTAGTATTATATGTTTTACAGAAGGAATAAGGAAGTACATACCTATTCAAATATGTTTTTTTGGTAATTCAAGTTCTTACCATGTTTTAATAGAAAACATGATGAAGTTATTCACATGATGTTACGCGATAAAAGAGATATTAATTATTTTATGTTGACCTTCCTTATAAGTTTTTGGACTATGAATTTGGACACAAGTATTTTGGATAAGTCTTAAGGATGGAATTGAGTAAGTTGAACATTTGATATTTTGTTTGAGGTTAAAGTATTTTGTATTGAATAATTTTACCTAACCTTTTGGTTTTTAGTAAAAATTTAGAAGATTAAGGGAATACATTTGGACCTTATGATTTATCAAATGTGCTTCAGACATAAAAAATCATTTTTGAAATTTCATTTCCAAGTGTAAGAGATGAATTGAAAATAGATCGAAGCCCAACCAAATGATGAGAATATGATTATAACAGTTAATGAAATCAATTATGTTTTCTTGAGTTCTTATCTTGATAGTAAATTAATCGCTCATCTTCAAAAAAATAAAATAAAAATAAAGTATCTAAAAAATGTTTTATCCTAATAACATATGTTTTGTTGAAAGGATGATACATTAAATCATCATAGATTGATGGCTTTAAGGCCCTCAGTTTTATATTTATTTTTCACTTGTTTGTGATTGATAACCTCAATCACTCCCTATAAATATTTACATTTTTCCTCCAATTATGTTTCTCTAATTTCCACCAATGTTATCCTATTCGAAATCCTAATTTGGTGGGGGATTTTTCATTTCCCTTTCCCTCTTATTAAGACTAAATTTTGTTAACCCTACTTATGATGTGGCTTTTATACAAAGGTATTTTCTATTTCAACCTTTTATTTTCAAAGAACAATATCAAATTGTGAGGATGAAATTTATTAAAGGAGGGGAGAATGTAACCTCCCAGGATTTCATAATACATTATCTCTTTAAATTAATTTAATAGCTTGCACTACACACAACATTGAGTTCGAGCTGACCATGACTTACCAAACTAGTCTTTTGAGCACACCACGACTTACCAAACTAGTTATTTATCTAAATATATTTCCAATTATGTTTCTAAACATCATATGATACCAACTGTAACACCCCGACCCCAGAAGCCCAGAGTCGGTGCATTATTTTAATACATTGGAATGATTACAAGGAATCAAGTCCCAAAGGACTGATTAGTTTAGCAATCTTGGAAAATAGATTACATACATGAACGTTACATTACACATTAAAAAAACACAATATAAATAATCCTTTTATAATTCCATTATTCACCTAGCATAATCATGCATATCAATCACAATACACTTCTTGGAATCCTGGGAAAAAATATAAGATAGGGGTGAGCTCAGATGCTTAGTAAGGGTAAATGATTTTGGAGAAGCTGTAAAATTTTAAAGAAAGGATGTGTAATAAAAAAAATCCTTTTAAACATAAAATTGAACATTATCTGGACAAAATAAATCATACATTACCATATAAACATGCACATTTATATTCTACTAGTCAAATAATAACATGTAATAACTAATTTCATAACGATGGAATGCATAATGTCGGACAACATTACCACATAGTCAAGGCCTCGGGCAAAGACTACAAATAAAATTTTTGTCAAGACCTTGTTACAAGACATTAGTTTGTCTCATTAGACCTAATGATTCATAGAGGAGCTATGGAGGGCTCCAACCGTCACTTGCTAAGTCCTATATATTCCTCATATGAAAATGTTGAAACATAACATAAACATTCGTATCAAAACTAGCATAAAAAATGTCAATACTTTAACCATAAACCATGAATGGTATAAAAATTTCACATCCACAATCAAACATATCATAACTCATTCAATATAATATGGAAGATTTTATTATAAAAAATCAACCTCAATCAAGAATAATATTCACTAAAGGATGTTGACATAGTTGAAAATGACCAGTAAAACTCTTTGAGAGAAATATCCCTTTTTGTGAAATCATTTAAAATTTACATATTGATAAAGTAATTCATTTAGAAGATAATTTTGAACCAAATTTTCCCCTATAACTTTGAAACTTTTGAAAGTAATTAACATTTTAAAACAATCATGTCCATATAAATAAATCTTGAAAATCATTTTTAAAATATGGACATTAATTAAAAATATTTAGAAAAATAAATCATTAAAAAATTTAAAATGATGATCTTGATAAATTGTCCCTTCCAAAAAACGTTAAAATATTTATTTTGATAACATTTTTATGAAACATGGACATCAAATGATAAAAATGTCCCAGTAAATACTTACACATAAACAATCTCGGATAATAATGAGATTGAGGAATTAATCCTTACCTTGTACTTTTACTTGGTAGAGGGTACTTTTAACCTCTTATATAATGACCGTAGTATGTTATTAAATTATAAAGGAACCATATTCATATTTATGATATCATACTTGATTCTTTTATGGCTTTATATGACCCATTTAATAATAATTTCTATGTTAAAATAACATTTCGAATAATAATCACTTTCTTTATCATAAATGTTTTAACTTGTTATTTTTAATAGTATAAATGATATCTTGATTTAATTGATTCCAGAATATAAAACATTATTTATTTATCATATATATATTTAGAATATATTGATATATGAAATAGAAAACACCTTTTATGGAGGCGGTAGGCCATACGTATGCATAAACGCCGTTTCCATTTTCATATCGTATTGAACGGAAGAAAGTGAATGAGATATAGGTAAATACCTATATATATCCATTATAATTATTAAGTCATATATTAAATAATTATTAATAATATATATATTTATAATCATCATAAAATAGTGAACGTGAATCTCATCGCGTCGTGGAGACCGTAAGCTATACGTACGCACGAGAGATAATATCATTCTATTTATGGTGAAATAGTATATAATTGGATGGTATATTATATATAAAGAATCATTAAAATTTTAAATTTATTATTTACATCAATTATACTCATTATTATACCCATGAAAATAATGAAGTTTTGAATAACAAAATACACCATGATGTGGAGACGGTAAGACGTACGTACGCACGTATGGCGACTTTTTCATTCATAGGATGGATAGAATAATGATTATGGTTGTACCATATTTATAATAACATATCAGTATTTATAAGGTACTGTAGGTATTATTTTAGTATGTAAAAAACAAATAAAGAGGAAGTGGAACAAGAAATGAACTTTGAAAGAGGTGATGAAGTAATTACCTCTTCTTCGGGTTTTTTCCTTTTGATTTGATCAAAAGGGATCCTTATGTTGGCTTATGATCAAATTAAGTACACTAGGTTTAAGTGAGGGTAGTTGGGAGGATATTTGAGTAGGATTTGGCTGAGACAAATGGATTTGGAGGTGTAAAATTAATATAAGGGGAAGTACCCTTTTATAAGAGAGGTGAGGGTCACTTTAGGAAAAGTTTGGAATATTATTTTATTACCAAATCATTTTCAGTTTTTAATGGCTACAAATGGATTTATTTCTATGATAAGGTGGGGATGGGTCAAAATACTCTCAACAAATATGTTTTAGACAAGTTTAGGTCACGATATTAACCTTATATTTTAGATTTAACTCTTAGTTAAATAGATTATGTTTTAGAATGTCTTCTTGTATTTTTATACTACAAGATTAATAAATTTACAATAAGATGACAAGAAAACTTCAAGTGGTTCATTAATGGAATATCCATCGTCATATAAGTCTTTTTAAGGAACCTTATATTTTTAGGAATATTATATTATTTAATAATATTGAATTAGTTTTAAAAACTCATTTATGTCAATTTGGAGACTATTTAGTATTTGGTTTTTGGGAAAGTAAAAAAAACATGATTACTTCAAAAAAATACATTAAATCAACCCCAACATTTCATATTCACCTTTAAAATTCTTGGATGGCATAAAAAGTCTCAATTTACATTTATTTTGATATTTATAATATCAATTATTTTAATCTTTTATTAATAAGGTAATTACTACATCATCATTTTGATAAAAATAAATTTAATTATTTAATGTCTAAAAATTAGAAATAAAATACCATGATGTAGGAAATATTTTTATATTTCTAATGAATGTTTATAGTCAAAAGTTTCTGATGTATTTCCCTATATTAAAAATGTTTTAGCTATTAATATTTAAATTTAACACTTTTAACTCTTCTTTAAATAAAATAATAATAAATGTCCTAATCTAATCCAACGGGATCAAAGAGGATCATATTTTATTTCTAAGGTTTATTTTGGTAGAAATAAACTTATACAATGGAATTAGGACATGTGTTAGGGTAATTATAATATCATTTTTACCTTTAATTAACCTATTTACTTTTAACTACGGTAAATAAAATTCAAAAGTTACTATTCACAAAAAATTATTTTTATCCTATTCAACCACATTTTGCTTATCGATATCAACCTTGTCTCTTAGATTTTTGAAATTAAATTCACAAAAGTTGTAAAATTACGTTTTATGCAAATTTACAAATGTGCCTAGAAGGTGGGTAAAAGACGTTAAAAAGTTAAATAAAATTTTATACATCTAATTTTATTATAAAATGACTATAAATAATTAAATTTAACTTATATAGGTATTATTTATCTATTTAGACTTAAAATAAAATAAAATAAAATAAATAATTATTTAAATAAAAAGTTGGTTTTAAACAATAATCTAGTGTTTTTCACTATTCACCAAAAATTGAATGTTTTCAAAAAAAAATACCAAAATTTTAACTTAAGCTATTTTTGATATTCAAAATTCAAAAATTAAGTCTATTTTACCAAATACAAAACATTTAAGTTGCATTAATTAATTTAAAATCAATTCATGTTGTCAAAACCAAAAAACGGGTTTTTTAAAAAGTAAAAACTATCAAAAGATTGACATGTATTTATGTACAATTTAAATGTGAAATTACTTATAATGACCTAAATTATGTTAAATTATAAAAATATAATATAATTATACTTTAAAACCACTCAAATTCATAATTTAGCACTATAAATTATTTTGATTAAAAAAGTTGTTTTCAATTAAATTTTGTATTTTTTACTATTCATAAAAATTTGAAAGTTACTAGAAAAGTACCAAAAATTTATCCAAACTAAAATTTTAAATCTCTATAATAAAGAAGAAATTAATTTCACTTATTTAATATATAAAAGTTTAAAATATTGTATTTTAAAAGATTTCTCCATTAAAAGGTGGAAAAATCGTATTTTTTGAAAAATACATCTTTTATCTGAAAAATTGAATTTGTGCTTATATTATGCCTAAGAAACACAAAAGATGAATGGTAAAATTATGTAGGATATATATAAAATTCAAAACGTGGTTAATACTATTCATGACCACTTTTTGAACGTCTAGTTTGGTAAGTTGTGGTGTGCTCGAACTCGGTGTTGCGTGTGGCGCAAGTTATTGAATTACTTTAAAGAGATAACGTATTAGGAAATCCTAGGGTGTGACATACATTGGGTTAATATATTTATTATTTATCTATTATGACATTAAAATCAATTTAAATTAAAATAATTATTTAAATGAAAAAGACGGTTTTTAACAACAATGCAGTATTTTTCACTATTAATCAAAAATTGCAACCTTTCATAAAAATATCAATAATTAACCCTAAGTTAATTTTTAATTTTATAATTCAAAAATTAAGTCTATTTTGAAAAATATATATTTCATAATGTGGTTAATATTATTTATAACCACTTTTTAAATGGCTAGTTTGATATATCATAGTGTGCTCGAACTCGGTGTTACGTACAATGCAAGCTACTAAATTTATTTAAAAAACTATACCATGAAATATTGTGGTGTTACATTCTCTCATCATTCAATAAATTGCATCCTATCAATTTTAAAATTCAGGTTTGGTAACTAATGTTTGAATATTCAAAATTTCTTTACTTAAATCCCACATCAGATCATGGTTCGATGCTTTAAAATAAAAAAAGTACAAAGTTTAACAGAGATAACACATAAAAGGGTTCAATGAAGGAAAACATAGACATGAAATAAAAATCTAACAATGAATTTTTTTGGAGAGTGATAGATAACATGATCAGGAGAAAGTTAACAATAAAAAAGTTATAAATATGTGATGATCTAAGGGACAATTTGATTCATCAGAAAAAGTATTATGATATAATTTCTGGTTTCAAGATCCTTTCCTTAGAGTTGGAGAATTGTTTTACTATTCAGATAATCACTTAATTGATTTATTTCCATTTCATAGGCATAATATCATCCTTTGGTTTTTCTTTGATCTATTTTCACTTCATCCCTTATACCTAGAAATGAATTTTTCACTCCTAAAGCAATTTTGATAAATCATAAGTCCCTCAAGTATTTCCTTAATCCTTTAAATGTTTACTGAAACCAAAAATATTATCCCAATGTATCTAATAAATCATAATTTAACCTTAAACAATAATATCATATGTTCAACTTACTCCATTCCATCCTTATGACTTTCCCAAAATACATCTATCCAAATTAACAGTAAAAAAAGGTCACTAAATTTCCGAAAAACAATATTAACATCAAATTCCCTGAATAGTGTAATTTTTCTATTATTGTTACATACCAAATATTTAATTACCTTTAAATACATAATTAAAACTCTTGTGATTAAAAATCCTTAAATAATAATTACTGTAATACAATCCTTATATATATCTCATGATTCTTATAAACACATAATCATTGATGAAATAATTAATTAATCCCCATACATGTGAGGTTTAATCATTCTACTTCATTCTCAAATAATTAACTATGTTTCATCATCAGCAGTATAAACATTACTTTTATAACCTTTCTGATTCTAACCATTGACAAAAACTCGAAACATAAAGTGAGTAACACTAATCATAGTGATATAGTCATGAAGAATCATTTTTAGGATTTTTAAATGATTCCATATTCTTCTCAATCCATAATTCCATAATATTAACCTAGGTTATCCATTACTAAATCTAAAGTATGATATCTTATACGTAGAATTATCCTTAAAGTCATTCAAAGGATTATTTTTTTAATATTTTATTTCTAAATCTAGTTTCCAAGGTTGCTACTAGTCTTCCTTTGATACCAACTATAATTCCCTGACTCCTGAAACCAAGATTTGATTAATTATTATAATACATGTGAATGATTTCAAGGAATCAAATATCGAAATACTAATCTATTTAGCAGTCTTGTAAAATGGATTACATGCATGATATTTAAATTACAATTCAAAACATAATATGCAACATAGATAATTCCTAGAGAACTCCATTATTCTCTAAGCTTAATCCTGCATATCAATCATAAAACACTTCTTGGCATCCTAGAAAAATAAAACATAATAAAGGGGTGATCTCGGATGCTCAGTATGGGTAAACATTACATTATAATCTTTCATAAATACACAATAACTTTTAAAGAAAGGTATAAAACTAAAAAAAAATTTTTTAAACATAATATTGAGCTTAATATGGAAATAATAAATCAAATAATTCAATTTAAACATACCCATAGGTATTTTACTAGTAAAAAATCACATTTAATATCAATAAGTAATCTCATAATGTGGTAATACATAATGTTGGACATCATAACCATACTATCAAGGCCTCATGCCAAGACCATACATAAATGGGTAAGAACCCAAACTATTTTGTCTCATGAGACCTACCAATGCATCTAGGGGCTATAGTGACCCATTCTTATCACTTACAATGTCAAATTCATTCCTCATATGAGAAGAGTAAAACCTAAAGTATATAAACATTCATATTAAAACTACCATATGAAATATTAATACTTTAACCATAAACTATGAATGGTATCAAAATAGAATATCCATAGTCAAACTAATAATAGACCCTTCAATACAATGTTATATATTTTTTCATAATAAATCGACGTCAATAAAACATAAGATCCAACAAAATATGTTGGAATTAATGAGAATACTCTAATAAAATCATTTGAAATATCTTGAAAAAAATACCATTTTTATTTAGAATCATTTTTTAAAATCCTGGTATTTATAAAATAATATATTTAAATAATAGATTTTTGAATCAAATTTTCCCATACCACTTTGAAACATTTTAGTGAAATTCAAAAAATTTCATTTTAAAAAAATCATGTCCTTATAAATAAATCTATAAAACCTATTTTAAAAACATGGAAATTAATGAGAAATATTTAGAAGGATAAATCATTAAAACATTTAAAATATTGTTTTAGTTACATATTCCCTTACAAAAACCCTTAAAAATATTCCCTTTGAAAATATTTCTAAGAAATATGGACATGGTTGAAAAATATGTCCCAGTAAATACTTATGTACAAACCATCTCAGATAATAATGAGATTGAAAAATTAACCCTTACATTAAACATTAAAAATATTCCTTTTAAAAAAATTTAAATGAAATTAAAAATATAAATAGAATTTGCTTTATAATCCTTTATATATATATAAATAAATATGTATGATAATATCAAGAATATTTAAGTGGAGAAAGGATTGATTCTTTAAACATTCAAAGCCTCCCATACAACTTTCAACATTTAAATCATAAGACCAGTATTATAAAATGAGTACTTAAATACCATGAAGATAAATTTATTCATGATATCAAATATAATGGGGGAAATAAATACACCACACATAATAAATAGGTGCTGAACCTGGCTTATATCTCACGCAAATTGAAAGTGAGATGGAATCTCCTTACCTTAGGTATGATACTCTATATACATGTCCAAAACAAATATATAATGGATTTAAACATATTATTAACTTATAAAAGAATCCTAATAATATTTATGATATCATATATGATTCCTTTATGTCTTTATATTATCTGTTTACTAATAATTTCCAAGTTAAAGCAACATTTCAGGTAAGAATCGTTTGGTTTATTAAGTGTTTTGACTTGTTATTCTTGTTATTATTACTTAGATCATGATTAATTAATTCTAGAATGTAAAACATGATTTATTTATCATATATATTCAGTATATAAATATATATAATAGATAGATAAATGAAATGGGATACACCTTTCATGGAGACGGTAGATCGTACGTACGCTTGAACATTGTTTCTACTCTCTTATCGTAATGAATGGAAGCCAGTAAATGACACACACACACACGTATATATATATTATTCCAGTATAATTATTATGTCATATATTTCATACTTATTCATTATATAAATTTTCATAATCATTCTTAAGTGGTTGTAGTGGAGAATGAATCTCATCACGCTGTGGAGACGGTAGGCCGTACATACGCACGATTGATGATATCATTTTGTAATTGTAAAGGGTAAGGAATTGGATGGAATAAGAATTATAAAGAAACAAAATAATGTCATATGTATTATTTACATCATTTATATTCATCATTATACCCATTGAAATAAAGTATATATTAAAAACAATTTATACCACGACGTGGAGTTGGTACACCATATGTACGCACTCATGGTAATATTTTTTTTCATAGAATGGGTAAATGGAAGAAAATGGTCATACCATAATCATAAAAAAAATCATAATATATTATCTTCTTTAGTTATTAATTTATTTTGGAAACAACTTAGGAAAAGTAAGTAGAAGAAGAAAAGAACTTTGAAAGAGTTGGTAAAACAATCAACTCTTCTTCAAGCGTCTCCTTTTGATTTGTGAAAAAGGACTATTTAGGTTGGATTTCTACCCAAATTATGGACTCTTGGATGAAGTTAGGGAAGTTTTAAGGAGAAATTGGTAGGTTTTGTCTTAGAAAAAAGTATTTAGATGTGTTGATAAAAGGGAAGAAGAGGTGCCCTTTTATAAGAGAGAGGAGGGGCACTTTATGAAACTCTCAAAATATTAAATTAATATAAATTAATTCACAATTTAAAATGCATAAAAATTGAATTATTTAGAAGTTTAAATTTGTATGAGTCTAAATCCTCTCAACCAAAAAATTTAGGCATGCTTTGATTTTTTTTAACATTATCATTTTGAATTATCCTTAATTAATCTATTTAATTTTAATTGTGGTAATAAAAGTTTAAATATTAAAAGGTTATAAATATTTACTCATATGGTTTAAATTCTACATAAATACAAACTTTAGGAAATTTTAGACCTTATAATTATCAATTTTTTTAAATTTTTTATTTTATTTTATAATAATTTAAAAAATTATCATTTTTATAAAATATTAATAGTATCGATTTTGACACTATTCATTATATTGACTTTAAATAAATTACAAATATAAATATAAATTTTAACCAAACCATTTAATACACTAATAACATGTCATAATAACCTATAAAATTTTTGTATAACCTAAATTATGTCAAATTATATTTATTTTAATATTTTTAAAATTGATTATTTGATATTTCTATTAATAAAATAATTACTTATTCATTATTGTGTCATTATTTATAGTAATTATTTAG
Organism: Viscum album; assembly: GCA_963277665.1. Lineage (NCBI taxonomy): Eukaryota > Viridiplantae > Streptophyta > Magnoliopsida > Santalales > Viscaceae > Viscum > Viscum album. The sequence continues at coordinate 1,960,611,918 of OY728126.1, forward strand.
TCTCTAAAAATGATAAATAAATTTCTATGATATATAAAATAATATTATATTTCCAAATATTAATTATGATCTAATTCATCTCTTTGTTATTCCCATATTAAAATTATTATACTTATAAGAAATTAGAGTGTGACATTTTTGTCACATTATTTGATTTTTATAATATCTTCATCATTTCCAGGGAAAAGTGTCCAATAAATGATTCAAAATCGACCATAATTTGATAAGGTTTGATTATTATCCATCAAATTATTTTTCTGGACAATTTGTTATTTTTTTTATGATTATATTTTTGTTTTAACCCTTATTTAAATAATTTAACTCTCGCCCTCACAACTTGTCTTTTTACACTATAAGGTTTATATAGTTACTATAAAATTGAAAATGAACCCCAATTGGATAATTTATGATATATATAACATTATAATATTTATATTTATGAAATATATAGTTTTATGAATTTTTTATCATTTAATAAAATATTATTTATTTGGAGATCTAGTATATTTCAATTTTTACACTATTTATTATTTGACTTTTTATAAAATCTTAAGAATTAATTACTTTAAAAAACTACATTCACTCATCCCTAACATGTAAATTTAATCCAGAAAATTATTTTTTGAAATAAATTATTTCAAATGATATTTATTTTAATATTATTAATATCATTTATTTAATTTATCCTTTAGTAAATCAATTACTACATCATCATTGTGTCACTATTTAATTTTATTATTTACTTTATAAAATTATAAATAAATTTACATAATGTATATAAATATTTTATCTTTCTAATTATTATTTATATTTGACCATATCATCTATATAACCTCATATAAAAATGAAGTAGTTATTAAAATTTGAGTATGACATTTTTAGCTCTTCTTTGAATAAAATATAATAAATGTCCTAATCTAAAAAACGTGGCATAAAATGATCATATTTACTACCTAAGGTTTATTTTGGTCGGAATAAACTTATAAAATGATATTAGTAAAAGTTTTGTGGTAACTTCTAAATATTATAATATTTTTTTACTTTTAATTACTCGATTAACTCTTAATAGTAGTAAATTAAAAAATTACTAAAGTTAATATTCACTAAAAAATTAATTTGATCCTATTAGATAAAAAAATTAATATTAATCACAACCATTTATTTATGATTTTTGAAATTAAATTCAAAACTGTGATAAAATTAAGTTTAATGTTAATCCCACAGATGTGGATGGAAGGCAGGTAAAAGAGACATTCAAAAGTTCAATAAATGTTCATATCTAATTATGTTATAAAAATGATTCCAATTAACTAAATTATGTTAATACGTGTATTAATTATCCATTTTGACTTTAAAATAAATTTAAATTAAAATAAATATTTTAATGAAAAATTCAATTTTAACAACAATACAGTATTTTCACTATTCATCAAAAATTGAAACTTTTCAGAAAAAAATTCCAAAAATTCACCCTAATATAATTTTAATATCCCGATTTCCAAAAATAATTATATTTTTAATAATATAAATTTCATAATGTGGTTAATATTATCTATAACCACTTTTTAAATGGTTAGTTTGGTATATCATAGTGTGCTTAAACTCGATGTTACGTTCAATGAAAGATACTAAATTTATTTAAAAAATAAATGTACCATGAAATGTTGAGGTGTTAAATTATTGATATGCATAAATAAATATTTTTTGATAAAATATGTTTTTCCCATTATTTTGGTAAATTAAATATGTTTTCAATGCACTATGAAATGGTTTATGGAATTGGTTTTAAAAGAATGATTTTGATGAAAATGGTTTTTTGGAAATTGTTTTATGAAATTTGATAAGAGTTTTGAAATATTTTGACATACACAACAGATGGTGGCCTTGGGTACCCAATAAGTAGTTTTAGTACTAGTCCTTTTCGTTACTTATGTAGTGGGTTTACTCATGGGTTGTTACACTATTACCTAGGCCATTTTGGGCTACAGAATTGATTCTCTAACACTGTAGGGGTTTTATCCATGGGGAATTCCTATATTCCGTAATTCATATTTTTATTGGGACTTGTTTATTAAAATATAACTTGATTTTATACTAATGTAAAGGTGAACTAGCTACCCTGGACCTATGTTATCCTAGGGGGTTTTTCATTGTGCTTTTCTTTTGATATCAATATATGATGCATGCTTCAATAGATGAAAAATGGTTTACTTAAAATGTGATTTGAACTATTTTATATGGAATCTATTTTAGAAATATGGAAAAGGGGAAATGTTTTACCATTATTTTGATATAAATGTATAAATTATTTTGTAATTCCATGTTTTAAATATATTAAGCATATTGGAATTTTATGAAATGGAATTTATATGGAAAATAGGGGTGGGATCCCAATGGGTTTGTTTTGTTCACACCCTGCACATGCTCGCAGGTGTGTGTAGAACTTGTTTTATATAATGTAGGAAAGGGAAAATAATTACAGTGATGTGGTGGGGATTCATGTAAGTTGGGTATGGTTATCTGGTGGTGCTATAGTGTGATGTTTCCCACATATCACATAGTGTAGTTTTTGGTGGATTGGGTTTCCTTGGGTTTTATTCCTGGACAAGTACCTTGGTTTTTATCTTTTTGACTTATTTGTATTTCCACTGCTTTTGGTTTTTTATTTCATGTTTCTATTTTGTTATATTTCTCTACTCATTGTCCATGTCAATTGTTTCAGGTTTGAAATATCATTCCTTGTGTTTTTTATTGGATTCTTAGGTTCTAGTTACAAGCTCGTGGGGATAAAAAAATCCCTTCAAGTCATCCTACATACTATTTCACAGCCTAGTTTAAGGGGTTTTTGCATACGGGTCAAGACAATTTAGTATCAAATTCAGTTTGTGATCATAGTTTTTTATTCTTGTTAAGTTAGTAGACAAGAGATAAATTTTTTTGGGACTTTAAAGGTAGGTTATAGTAAGTGGATATCTATCTCCTATTGTAATGAGCCTCAAGTTACCATGGGATATTGGTTTGTGTGTCTCATGCGTTGGGTTTTGATCTTGATCTTAGTTTTTTCTTATGTCCTTTGAGTTTAAAATAATATTGTTTCATTATATAGTTGTCTCTTTTTATTTTTGGTATATAGAATAATGCCACCAAGATGTCTTCCAAAGGTTCCTTATGAGGGTGTAGTAGGAAATAATCCTCAAGGAAATCCTCATATCAATAAGAATATCATTGAGGTTTTTATGAAGGAAATTAAAGTTTTGGACTATAATGTAAATCCTATCCAAAATAATGATAAATAGGCAAACCCATGAGATAAAGGAGACAAGGAATGAGTGCAAGAATTCTTAATCTAGAATCCCTGATATTTTAAGGGTACTAATAAAACACAAGTGGTTGAGGATTATCTAGAAAAAATCAATCAATTATTTTAATTCCTTAATACACTTGAGTCTATCGAGGTTAAGTGTATGAAAATTAATCATGAGGGTCCAAGAAAGCGATTGAGGGGCCCTATGATTTAGAAAAATTAAGAATTCGTATCATAGTAGAAATAAATAAAGTCTATTTTCTTTTAGAATTTATTCTATGAATACTTAATGGTGATGAATTCTATAGAGTTTATTTCCTTTTAGAGGAGAGATCATTCAATGATAGAGTACACCAACTATTTTTATGTGTTGTTTTTTTACTCTAGAGGTGTTGATGAATGATAAGATGAATTTATTAGAAATTCTTATAATCTTTTCAACCCAATATCAAATTGTTAGTATAAATGATAAATATCACCAACTATATTAAAATGGTCAATCAGGCTATGATGGTAAATATTAACAAAGTGAGAAATCTAGGATTCTGGGTTTACCCTACCACCCTATAGAAATTCTAGTGGAACACATGGGAATAAGAGGTAGTGACATGATAGACAGGTAGGTGGTGGAGATATTTCTCTGTAGTGGTCTTTCTCTACATCCTTACCAGTTACTAGTAGTATACCCATGACTTGTGTAGAAAAGAATGGTATGCCTAACAATATTCCCCACACATCTAAAGGCACGTAGTGCATCTGTTCAATAAGGTAATATGCATAGATTATATTAGAATCTATCTACAATTACATAATTTCATGGATAATTTACTTCAAATGGCACAATAACACTGTCAAAAGATTCAAATTCAATATGGCTCCAACCACAGGCCTCAATAGTGAGGTAATTCTATACTGTAGAGGAGAAACTAGAAGAAGTTGATATGGGACCAAATATGGTAAGAGGTACCATTTTTATTGCATATTCTATATAAAATAATTTTTTTAATAGGTCCTTTCATTCATCTATATTTTCCTATTTTTTGGATGTGTATAAACTTTTGATGAACCTCGTGTTTTATGTTATGGAGATGGAAATGCCTCTTGGAAAGAGAAAGGATATAGGGTTTCACTATCCTTTGTTTTCTCTTTTGAAAAATGATGTTGAGTTAGTATGGGAATTTTTGGTTCTTGATCAAGATATCTTTAACATTATCATCAATATAGATTAAATGGTTTTTCATTAAACTGATATTTATTTTTGTCAGTTACTAGATGATGAAGACCGAGGATTATCATTATTAGAAAAAGATGCACTTACTGCTTCTTGGTGTAATACCAAAATATATGGTTGATACATAGTGATAGCTAATGTATCGACATGTTCTAGGTGTTGTGTGCCTAATGATGGCCAAAATGTGGTATTCAACATCATAGGGAAGAAGATGATGGTTGCATTGATGAAATCTCTCAAAAATATGGATGATAATCATTCTATGTCGAATAAAGTGTACTTGATGGAATTAATATTCAATATGAAAATGATTGAAGGGAATATTTTTGTTAATCATGTTAATGAATTCAACACCATCACAATTCAGTTGACATATGTGGGAATTACGCTTGATGATGAGGTCTATGCACTAGTTTTACTGTCTTCATTGTCTGAAAGTTGGGAAGTGATTGCAATAGCCAGAAGTAGTTTTTTGGTAATTACAAAGTTAGTTCAGAAGGATGTGTGATATATAATCCTCAGTGAGGATATTATAAATATATAATCAGGAAGATTCAATGGTTCTTCTCTAAACAATGAAGGAACAGGAAGATATTTATGGTGAGATAATCACATAGGATGATTACAATAATGATGAAATAGCATAGAAAAGGAAAAGGGTTCTGGTCCTACCTATTATATTTTCAGGAATAAAGGACACATCAAGGAGTAAATATAAAATTAATGTTCATGATACCAATACAAAAAACACAATAGATGAAGGTACGAATGATGTTTTGATTCTGATCATGGATATCCCTTTGGAGGCTTAAATTTTAGACTTAATAGAATCACTTCATTCCATGTTAGAAAGGGTTTCCTTAAAAAAAATCAGAAAAATTTGGAAAGATATATCTTGATAATGATGAAACCTTGCATATTTGGGGATGGGATATGCATGAATTAAAACCAACAGTTGGAGTTTGATGGTTCGGGATAATGTAAGGTATATCCTAAGACTGATAAGAAATATTATTTTTATCAATTAGATTGATGATGTAGGTTTTATCACTGCATTAACTAGAAATGCATCGAAGATTACTAAGGGAGATATGGCTATAAATCATGGAGTAAATAATGGTACCTTGTACAACATGACAGAGACTTTAAAAGACATTATTTCATCAATAAATTTGTTTGGGGGATTCAAAACTATAGCACTGTATACTAGGACACATGAGTGAAAAGGGGATTGAGGTGTTGGAAACAAAACTAAATGTTACTAGAGATAAAGTTGGTGGATATTTTCTTATGTGAATATTGTATCCTATTAAATTAGAAGAAATCATCATTTATAAAAAGAGGATGAACATTGATGTTTGGGATGCTGGACCTAGAGCAGACTAATGAGTGGGGGAAAACACTAATATATTCCTTTAGAGGGTCGCTATATTATGTGAACATTATTAAGGACTCGATTGTGAAGGTATATGTTTACTTTTTCAAAATAACATATGATTTGTTTACCATGTTTCAAAAGTGGAACACCATGATGGAGAATGAGTTAGGATTAAAGCTGAAATTCTTGAGGCTTGAAAATGGAGGTGAATATAGAAGTCAAGAGATTAGGTAATTATATGATAATAATGGAATTCAGTGGGAGATAAAAAAATTTGGAACACCATAATAGAATGGTTTGACTGGAAAGATGAATAGGACACTGAATAAACATTCCAAGAGTATGAGGTTGTACTCAGGGATACCCAAGACTTTCTAGACTGATGTAGGGAACATGGAAGTACACCTCATCAATAGGAGTCCATCAGTACCAATGGGATAATGTCTACCGGAGGAGACATTTTATATAAAGGAGGTAAGAATATCATATTTATGAGTATTTGATTGTTTTTTATTGGTACATATAGATTCTAATAAAAGGTAAAATCTTGATGCTAACTCCAAACCATGTTTCTTTATTGGTTATGATGTTAAGGAGTTTGGTTATCACTTTTGGGATGATAAGAATGAGATTATCATTCATAGATAGATAGTTATATTTAATGAAGGTGTCACATACAAGGTCTATCATGTAGCTAAAGTTGATAGTGTGAATAAAGAATCAAAGTTCCATGAGAAAGTTGAGCTTAAAGGTGTACTTGATCATGTGACACCAATACTATTGTAACCTACTTCTCAAGTGGATTTAAGAGGATCAACAAGGGTGAGAAGGCCTGTTTAGAGGAATTCGTTATCCTTGCATTATTTTGTATTGATTGATAATGGATAATTAGAATACTTTGAAGATTCAATTCAATTGAAGGATTCGAAGAAGTTAGGGATGTTTATGAATGAGTATATTTCTTCATTACATGACAATAATACTTGGTATATAACAAATTTTTCACAAGGAACGAAAACATTGTAGAAAAAATGGGTCTACCATGTTAATTAAGAACATGATGGTTAGAGTAGGTAAAAGGAAAGGCTGGTGTTGAAAATATTTCAATAAAAGGAATGTATGGACTTGAATGAAATTTTCTCACCTATAGTGAATCTTACCACAATCTTGGTGGTTCTTTATATTATTGCATCAAACGAATTTCATCTTTTGTAGCGTAATGTGAAGAAAAATATTCTTCCTGAAGATCTAGAGGAGGATATTTATATTTAAAAATCATAGGGATATATTGAGTAAGGAAAGTAATACCTGGTGTGCAAAATTAATAAGAGCTTATATGGGTTAAAGTAGGCACCTAGTTAGTGGAACAAAAATTTTGATACATTCAATACCAAAAATATATAAAAACTATGTGGCATGTATCAATGATAATATTTAAAATATTTTGGTGATGGATATATTATACTTCTTCTATATGTGGATGATATGATCATTGAGGGATCATTCATAAAAAAGATTGATAAACTAAAAGGGTATATGTCCAAGGAGTTTGAGATGAAATATCATGGATAAACTGGAAAGATTTTTGGGATGAAGATAAAGAGAGACCATGAAAATAAAACCATGATGTTATCATAGGGTGACTACATTGGAAAAAATTTGAGAAGATTTAGTATGCTGGAATCAAATCTAGTATCTATGACCCTGGAAATCCATTTCAAATTATCAAAGGATCAATCATATAAGATAAAATAAGAGGTTGAGTACATGAAAATGGTTCAATAAGCATCGGTTGTTGGAAGCCTAATGTATTCCATAGTCTATACCTAACACATTATTTCTCTTGTAGTGGGAGTTTTGAGAAAGTACATGGATTACACTGGAAAGAAACATTAGAAATCTATGAAGTGGATATTAGGATACGTGAAGGGAAGTAAGGAATTATCTATGATATTTGGGAAATTGAAGTCATTGAAGGTGTATCTGGATGATAACCATGGAGGTGATGTTGATAGTAAGAGGAGTACCACCAGTTATGTATTTACCTATAGATGAACTATATTAAGCTTGATATCTCAATTGTATAAGGTAGTGGATTTATCCACCACATAGGTAGAATACATTTCTGTAAAAGAAGTTTCATGGAGATGGTTTGGTTGAAGAGATTCTTGGAAGATCTAGGTATAAATAAAGAGGAAAATGTATTGCATTATAACAGTTAGAGTGTCATAAATATTTCAGAGAACCCAATATTTCATTTCTGGATGAAGCACATTCATTTGAAGTGCCATTTTATTAAAGTAACTATACATGATGGGTTGCTGAAATTGCAGAAGATATATGGAACCAACAATCTAGCAGACATGTTGACAAAAATGATGGTGATAGAGAAGTTGAGGCATTATTGTTCCTTTATTATCCTCCGCTGATGGATGATGGATGATCATAATAATATGGAAGAACACTATGGGAGTATAGAAGGGAAAATAAATAATATATCATGAATCATTAGCTTGAAATTAAAGCACACACTAGTGAGTATAGAAGAGGAGGATCTCAGATTAAGTAAGTTGTCTAAGTTAGTAGCATCAATGCATTCTAGAATTATGTATTGGCTCCAAGTGGGATATTTTTGGAATGGTGTAGCCTGATCCGTTTGGACGAAGTTAAGATGAACTCTAGAAACCTAGATTGCAAACTAAACTGAGACTATATCCACCGATCATTGTAGCATAATGGGAATATCGTGTGATTGGTGGCATAGACTAGACCACTAGTATTCATCCCAAATTTATCCAAATAGATCGGGATACACCATTCCAACATTTGGTTCCTGGTATACTGACGCACGTCTGTCGTAGGGCGTGGCAAAACAATTATTTCCTAAGTTAAAATGTAGTAATGTGGTTGACCTAGGATGTCTCCCGAAGAGGAGTGCACACAAAACGGGTAGTCACTTTAAAACGTGGGTAAAAATGTTGAGAAGGGAATTTTGAAATTCAAATGATTGAAAAACTATGAAATTAAAAGGGTGATTAGTTCGGGGTCAGTTTCCTAATTATAATGCTATCCTTGTTCAATTTAATTCAAACCTCTTCTTCTTAGTTGATTAAAGTGAGTTTCCACAATCGTTTCCTCTCACTTCCTTGGTGAAATTATTATTGTGAGAGAAAACCTTACCAAGATCTTGGTTTGGTCAACTCTCATTCCATGTGTAAAATAGTTGTATTGAATATCCTTAATTTAAATGGGCAATACCCGATCGGGTTTTTTTTATCCCAAACAATCAAGAACATTCACTACACCTTTTACACGTACTGACGATCATCGAGTACTTCACCACTAATTCTTGGTTTATTCCATCGTATATAAACTAGAAATTAGTGGAGGGAGATATTGATTATTTTACCAAGGCAAAAAATCAATAACGGAATTAATATTCAAGAACGATCGAACTTGATAAAAAATCCACTACAATAAATTGAAAACAACTTTTAAGAAGAAAGAAATTTATTCAATTCCGTCCAAGAACTCAAGCATAACAATGTAGAAAACCAACCCTTCCCCAATCACTCCAAAAGTTTACCCCACCATGGTAAGGGTAATCGAGTTGAATGGGGAAGAAGAAGGCATTAAAAAACTATGAAAAAGAAAATAAATAAAAAAAATAAAGCCGAAAAGATCTTCTTCTTGGTGTCCCGGAATGAATGGGATGGAGAATGGATGCTTCGAGAGGGTGGAGCTCTCCTCCTTTTATAGCCAGAATGTTTCCCCCGAATTTCGACGCGTTGTAGCCCCATTAAATTACCTCTTCACGCGTTGAGGCCTTCTTTAATGTTGTTTATAATTCCCTTGTCCGTGTCCCCTCAAAATCTCACCAGATTTGGACATGTATTCCGAGAGTTATGGCCGTTTTACTATGAGTATTTATTCTATCCAGTCAGACTCTCCAAAACGAAATCCTCCGGATTAGGGTGATTTAATGACCCCATAAACGGCCAATTCACTCGGTTACTCATTCATAAAGGATGCTTCAAAACTCCTTGCGCGTCCACCCACCGAATTTCACAAGGTTTGGGGCCACAGTGGATTAGTTATGTAACACACATCAAAACTAGGAAGAACTGAAAACAGTTTTCTTGAGCCAACTTGTGAGCTTCTTTTGATCTTCCATATGTCCGATTCAGATTTTAGTTCAAATATAGTAAATGAAACCCTGGATGTTTAGAATCTGGAAAAGAAAGAATTTTTCAATTTGGATCCGTGTAGATAATGTTATGGCCAAACTACCGAAATAATTTAAAACTGTTAAAAATCCAAAATGGCCAATTTTTACTATTCAGCTCAAAATAACACCATTATCAAAAAAATGAAACAATTCATCTTAGAGGATCAATTTTGTGGGTTTAAAACAATGATATTAAATATAAATTAATTGAAAATATTTTCTCTATCAATTTTCAATGGGAGGTAGATTGTGATTGGGCCATGGATTGATTTATGAGGTTGAACAAATTTTAGTGATTGAAATGAAAATAATAGAGAATTATTATGCATATATGAGACATGATGGAATTCTATTTTGGATAAAATCATTGACATTTTTTCATTTTTTTATTGTTGTGTGGATTTTGATTTGGATATAAGATGATTGCCCAGGAGTGCAATGTTTAAGTGTGGGGGAGTGATGAATCTCATATTTTCATATATTTTATACTGTTAATCAATGTTTATAATCTCACCATAGTGTTATTGAATGGGTAATTGTCATGTTTTTAGGTTTTAGTGTTATTTTGAACCCAAATGTGAAAAACGACTAATTCTGGATTTTTGACAGAATTTTACGTCAGGGGTATTTTGGTCATTTCAAGAAAAATAAAATTCCAAATCTTCTGATTAAAATTTTGTTAGAATAATAATTTTATTTCCTTCAACTTTGTCTTCTGTACCAGGATCTGATTCGACCATCTTGAGATCCAAACAATTCAATGAAGTTGAAGATTATTCAGGAACACCAAGGAAGCTTCCTGGAAATTTCATCCAGAAAAAAGAAGGTTCAGTGAAATATCCATAACTCGTTCAAAACGACTATAATGGAGCTGATATTTTGTGGATAGACGGATAAGAGGATTTGGAACAAGTTTCATTAAGGGGTCCACGCCTTAAATGGCCGTGTTCAGGGACATTAATTCATTACAAAATGGTGGTTTGCGGTTTGATGATTCTGACTGGACAGAATACATTCTCAGAGTAAATTGTACATAAAGAATTCATCACTTGTCCACATGCGCTGAAATTTGGAGGGTGAACGTCCAAGAAATATATGAACAACATTCATGAAGGGTGGAACGCGTGAAGATGTCATTAAATGTGTCTAAAACGCGTCTACATTTGAGGGACAAATTCTTCCTATAAAAGGAGGACCTCACCTCCTTCCCAAAGCATCCCATTCTTCATCCATTCCTTCAAGGCACCAAGGAGGAGATCTCCACCGAGGGAGGCCGGCCACAAATCTTCCCCATTTCTTTTTATTTTATTTTATTTATTTATTTTTAGTTTTCAATTGTAATTTATATTTCTAATAAATTCAGGCATTGTTTTTATTTTTGTGTCCACTGATTCACCCTCTTCTCTTCCTCTCGTCTTACCATTGTGAACTATAATACTCATGATCATGAGTAACTAATCCGAAGAATATCCCAAGGGAGTAATCAGGTTCTTGAACCCAAGACCATGTTTTTAATATTCTTTGAGTTAATTCTAATGATAATTTATAGTGGGTGTAATCCTCACTGTGGTTGTCTAAAGATTAACTTCTTAATCTACAACCATTTTCCCTCAATTGAAGAGGTGGATGGAAGGTGTGCTTGGCGATCGCTAAGTAGACTTTTAATTCATAACCGGTGTAGAATAAGGTGTGACAACATACTATGGGATCCATAACTCATCCAATGTAGGCCCAAAACCAATTTGACGAAGCATTGTCGTGTGCGCTCTCAAAAATATTTATACTAAGTGCCGCACAATGGATGACCTAGGTCGTTCTCTTGAGGAGCTTTTATGGTTAATAAATCACTACTTCTAGTCCACCTAATCTAATTCTTTTTGTTGTTTAATATTTTATGAAATAAATGTAATTTAATAAAATAAATGAAATTTATAAATCAGAAGAAACTAAAATTTAATTCTAAATTACCATGCAATGCTAAACAGAATGTAATTAGGGAAGAAAGGAAGTTCTCCCGAGAGAATATTCAGGGAGCATCTTCATTGGCCAATTTCAAATATTCTTAGTCTACACACTCCATCGTATGTGTGCACACCTTATTCTACACCGGTTATGAATGAAAATTATACTTAGCGATCGCCAAGCACACCTTCCTTCCACCTCTTCAATCGAGGGAAAATGGTTGTAGATTAAGAAGTTAATCTTTAGACAACCACAGTGAGGATTACACCCACTATAAATTATCCTTAGAATTAACTCAAAGAATATTAAAAACATGTTCTTGGGTTCAAGAACCTGATTACTCCCTTGGGATATTCCTCAGATTAGTTACTCATGATCATAAGTATTATAGTTCACAATGGTAAGATGAGAGGAAGAGAAGAGGGTGAATCGGTGGACACAAAAATAGAAACAATGCATGAATTTATTAGAAATCTAAATTACAATTGAAAACTAAAAATAAAGAAATAAAATAAAATAAAAAGAAATGGGGAAGATTTTTGGCCGGCCTCCCTCGGTGGAGATCTCCTCCTTGGTGCCTTGAAGGAATGGATGGAGAATGTGATGCTTTGGGAAGGAGGTGAGGGCCTCCTTTTATAGGCAGAATTTTTCCCTCAAATGTCGACGTGTGGTAGACCCATTTAATGACATCTTAACGCGTTCCACCCTTCATGAATGTTGTTCATATATTTCTTGTCCGTTTACCCTCCAAATTTCAGCGTATTTGGACAAGTGATGAATTCGGTATGTACACTTTACTCTGAGAATGTATTCTGTCCAGTCAGAATCATCAAACCGCAAATCACCGTTTTTTAATGAATTAATGTCCCTGAAAACGGCCATTTAAGGCGTGCCCCATTTATTAAACTTGTTCCAAATCTTCTTATCCGTCTATCCACAAAATTTCAGCTCCAGTATAGTCTTTTTGAACGTGTTATGGATATTTCACTGAACCTTCTATTTTCTGGATGAAATTTCCAGGAAGCTTCCTTGGTGTTCCTGAATAATCTTCAACTTCATGGAATTGTTTGGACCTCAATATTATTGAATCAGATCCTGGTACAGAAGACAAAGTTGAAGGAAATAAAATTATTATTCTAACAAAATTTTAATCAGAAGATTTGGAATTTTATTTTTCCTGAAATGACCAAAATACCCCTGATGTAAAATTCTGTCAAAAATCCAGAATTAGTCGTTTTTCACATTTGGGTTCAAAATAACACTAAAACCTAAAAACATGACAATTACCCATTCAATAACACTATGGTGGGATTATAAACAATGATTTACAGTATAAAATATATGAAAATATGAGATTCATCACTCCCCCACACTTAAACATTGCACTCCTGGGCAATCATCTTATATCCAAATCAAAATCCACACAAAAATAAAAAAATGAGAAAATGTCAATGATTTTATCCAAAATAGAATTCCATCATGTCTCATATATGCATAATAATTCTCTATTATTTTCATTTCAATCACTAAAATTTGTTCAACCTCATAAATCAATCCATGGCCCAATCACAACCTACCTCACATTGAATTTTTTTTGTCACTCTTCACTCAAGAGAAATTGAATCTAGAGTTATACTCATACTTGAAAATCACATGTATCACCATAGGTCTGTGAAAATTCTCATTTCTCCACAACGTGAAACATAAAAATGAATTTAATCATGAGGTCTTTAATTAAAGGTTCAAATGATTCTGTGGCTTAGGGTTGGTGGGAAAATTATTGAAAAAAAGTTCCAGTCTAGAAAAAGGAGGTTTGACTTTTAAGTACAATGCATGACTAATTCAAGTGAAAACACAGAAAATTCATCACTCAATACTGCTTGTAAATGTGAAAAAAACCCCACCCCTCTTTATGACATGGCACATGAGCCAATAAGTGATGATATCATCTAAGTTCTCCTCTTTTTTTTCAAAGCTCCAAAAAGGCACAACTTTATTTTTTTTCTTCTTTTTTTTATGGAGGATGAGATGAAAATTGAATACAATGAATGAATGAAAATTCATGCCCTTGAATTTTTTGGGAGGGACATGAGTCATAAAATAATGTACAATGAGGAATTCAAGCTCATCTCCATTTTTTGTTTTCTTTTTTTAGGAGAAATGGATGAAACAAATAAAGTACAATGAAATGACGACACATGCCCAATTATCTTATTATCCACTGCCCAAAGTATTGAAACACACTTCAAACTACCCATAAATGATACACATCCCAAGGAACGCACATGAAAGGCCCTTCCCCCACACTCAAACTTGAAATATCCATGCAAAAATACTAAATGTGCGGGTAGGTAAGGAAAAATTGGCTTGTAATGTGGCTTTAAACCTATAAGGTAATTCATGGCATCTAAGGGCTTACGAAGGATAAATGTAAAGGTGGGTATTAGGATAAAATGTGGCTAGACAAAGAGATGCCTCAATCATTTCAAATACATTTCATGAAATCCAAATCTTCGAAAGAGAATGTTCACAAATTCTAGTTCTCACTCAATATTCAAGTTTCCCTCAAGAAAGTGTGGGTATTATTAAGAATATGTAAAAGTGGTTTAGAATACCTCACATGACTGGGAAAATATTTTGAGTCAGTGTTTCATGGTCATGGATTTCAAAATTCAGTCAAACTCATAAAAATGATTGATCATCCAATTCAAGAAAAAAAAATTCACATCAACAATCATTTAAAATCCATTATTTCAAAAATCATTTCAACTCTTTCAAAATAAATTTATTTGTGAAAAGTGATAATAATGTTCATTAAAGCTCAAAAATCCTAAAAATATAATAAAAAAAATGAAAAGCACACAAGAAAAACTAAGCAGGTTGACACTCCCCCACAATTAAATTTAACTACCCCTTATTTCAACTCAACAAAATATAAATATAAAGGTAGAAAATCAAAGGGAAGGAAAGATACAACCTGGAATTATTTTAGAGGTGGATGCCTTGAGTTAAGCTCCTGGAAGAATCCACTTTAAAACTACAAGAAAGTAATGAAAATACATAAAAATAAATAAAAAGAATGAGAAAGGGAAAAGAAAAGAGATAATGCTTGGTTTAGACCCCCAAGAGGGTGCTAGGTTTTTACTTCCCCTAGTCAGTCAGTTTCAGTAGATTATCCCCAATCAGAAGGTGGGTGTGGTTTCATTGAGATGAACCACCACATGTGAGTTTTCCCGATGTCCATGATTAAACACTGAAAGTAGAGAACCACAAATAATATAAGAATGTTCTCAAACACCGATAAAGAATAAAGAAGAAATTTGAGGTTCGAAGTGGGAGGGAATAAAAGATAAGGATGCTCCTTGTTAACTTCGGTGGTGTCCTCCTCCATATGGTATACAAGTTTTTGTTGAGGAGGTAGTCGCACCACCACCAGCTTCTTCGGCTCTTCTTCCTCGATTAACACCAATTTGGTGGTATCATCATCAAAATCCAAGGCCTGATCCATTTGTGTTGTATCTGAAATTTTAGGAAAGGAGAAGTCAGAAAACAATTCAGTTTGAATAAAATTAAAACATGACGAATCAATAAAGAAATCTTCCCTTTCAAGTAATTCAGCTTGGTAATTGATCTCTTCAGGCATGACCATTGGAAACTCAATATCAAAAGGTGTGTCTTATTACTTATCTTCCAAAGTAAGAGAGAGGTAGAAAGTGTCCGATGTTTCATTATCATGTATGGGAAGATCATGTTTCAAGTTATCTTCAACAAAGTTATTCCAAGATTCTTCCAAAAAATGTTGACCTCCCATCAGTGCATCAGTTGGAATGTGTACTTTTGGGACCTCCTTGAGCAATGGTTGAGTGTGGGATGATGTGATAAGTTCCTTTAGAAGTTCTTTCTCACCCGCCTCAGGTTCTTTAACATAAAATGTGATCGGTGAAATCTCTTCCACCACTCGTTCTGGTTCAGGTTCCGGCTTAGGTTCGGGTTGTTCTTGGGATGCGCGTACATATTCTACAATCAATTCTATTTGGCTCTCCAGTTTTTGAACATTATCACTAATCCTATGAAATTGAGCATCAAGTTCATTTCAAACATTTTCTGGAACATGAGATTGTCCAGTAGATGAATAAAAATTTGAATTGAAAGACATCATGAACAAAGAAGATTTTTTTTAGTTTTTGAAATTTATAATTTTTTTGTTGTTTTTTTTAATGAAAGAAAAATTATTCACTCAATGTGAATAAAAAATAGTGAATTAAAACCACTTGGCTCCCTGGAAACGACGCCAATTTGACGAAGCGTTGTCGTGTGCGCTCTCAAAAATATTTATACTAAGTGCAGCACAGTGGCTGACCTAGGTCGTTCTCTTGAGGAGCTTTTGTGGTTAATAAATCACTACTTCTAGTCCACCTAATCTAATTCTTTTTGTTGTTTAATATTTTACGAAATAAATGTAATTTAATAAAATAAATGAAATTTATAAATCAGAAGAAACTAAAATTTAATTCTAAATTACCATGCAATACTAAACAGAATGTAATTAGGGAAGAAAGGAAGTTCTCCCGAGAGAATATTCAGGGAGCATCTTCATTGGCCAATTTCAAATATTCTTAGTCTACACACTCCATCGTATGTGTGCACACCTTATTCTACAGCGGTTATGAATGAAAAGTCTACTTAGCGATCTCCAAGAACACCTTCCATCCACCTCTTCAATCGAGGGAAAATGGTTGTAGATTAAGAAGTTAATCTTTAGACAACCACAGTGAGGATTACACCCACTATAAATTATCTTTAGAATTAACTCAAAGAATATTAAAAACATGGTCTTGGGTTCAAGAACCTGATTACTCCCTTGGGATATTCCTCAGATTATTTACTCATGATCATGAGTATTATAGTTCACAATGGTAAGATGAGAGGAAGAGAAGAGGGTGAATCGGTGGACACAAAAATAAAAACAATGCATGAATTTATTAGAAATCTAAATTACAATTGAAAACTAAAAATAAAGAAATTAAATAAAATAAAAATAAATGGGGAAGATTTGCGACCGGCCTCCCTAGGTGGAGATCTCCTCCTTGGTTCCTTGAAGGAATGGATGGAGAATGGGATGCTTTGGGAAGGAGGTGAGGGCCTCCTTTTATAGGCAGAATTTGTCCCTCAAATGTCTATGCATTGTAGACCCATTTAATGACATCTTCACACGTTCCACCCTTCATTAATTTTGTTCATATTTTTCTTGTCCGTGAACCCTCCAAATTTCAGCACATTTTGACAAGTGATGAATTCGTTATGTACAATTTACTCTGAGAATGTATTCTGTCCAGTCAGAATCATCAAACCGCAAACCACCATTTTGTAATGAATTAATTTCCATGAAAACGGACATTTAAAGTGTGTCCCCCTTAATGAAACATGTTCCAAATCTTCTTATCCGTCTAACCACAAAATTTAAGCTCCATTATAGTCGTTTTAAGCGCGTTATGGATATTTCACTGAACCTTATTTTTTCTAGATGAAATTTCCAGGAAGCTTCCTTGGTGTTCCTGAATAATCTTCAACTTCATTGAATTGTTTGGACCTCAAGATGGTCGAATCAGATCCTGGTACAGAAGAAAAAGTTGAAGGAAATAAAATTATTATTCTAAAAAAAATTTAATCATAAGATTTGGAATTTTATTTTTCCTAAAATGACCAAAATACCCCTGACGTAAAATTCTGTCAAAAATCCAGAATTAGTCGTTTTTCACATTTGGGTTCAAAATAACACTAAAACCTAAAAACATGACAATTACCCATTAAATAACACTATGGTGGGATTATAAACAATTATTTACAGTATAAAATATATTAAAATATGAGATTCATCATATACCATTGATTTTTATACCCTCTAATTGTATGAAACCTTCTAAATTGAATGATTTTAATGTCCATTTGGATTAACTATTGGAGAAGGGCTTTGTTCATATTAGTGTTTCACCGTGGGTTGCCCATGTGTACTTTTCCAAGAAGGACTAGTGTTATGTTCGTATCTGTGTAGATTACTAGAAACTAAATAGGGAAATAGTTAAGAATAAGTATCATTTTACTTGATTGGATGAATTTTTTGATCAGTTAAATAGGGAAATGTGGTTTTTGAATATTGATCTTCAGTCGAGTTATCACTAGAATGAAGTTATGGAATTAGATATCCTAAATACTGCTTTCTGGAGCTTATATTGACACTATGAATATATCATGATTCTTTTTGTAATAATAAACACTCTTATAGTGTTTATTAATTTTATGAACTGGATATTCCTCCATTATCATGATACCTTTTTTGTGGTATTCATGGATGATATCTTTGTTAATTTATGAAATGATCAAGAGAATGAATACAATATGAATTAAGTTTTGGGAATCTTAAGTATTAATCACCTTTATGTGAAGATATCATAATGAAATTTATGGATCTAAGAGGTGAAGTTATTGGGGCACATGATTACATAACATAACCTATTTTTTGGTCTTGAAAAGGTAAATGTTTTCTTTTCGTGGGAATAACCACAGAATGTATTTGAGATACGAAGCTTCCTATGTTTAGTAGGGTATTACTAGAAATTCATAAATTATTTCACAAAATATAAAAATCACCATTTATTGATCTTACCAATAATGAAGTGAGATTCTCATGGGATGCTAAATGTCAAGGATCTTTTGATGAGTTAAAATGGTGTCACACATTGACTCATATTCTAATATGTCTAGAACCCAATAAGAACTATGAGGTCTACTATGATGCTTTCAGTGAAAGTTTGGGATTCAAACTTATACATGATAATCATGTGTTTGTGTATGGTTCTCATCAGCTTTGGTTGCATGAGAAGGACTATCCTACTCCTGACTTGGAACTCGCCATTTTTAGGAATGCTCTCAAGTGTTAATGACACTATCATTTTTAGGAGAGTCTTACAGTCTATTCTAATTACAAGAGATTAAGTTAAATATTCTCTCATAAGGACCTAAACCTCAAGTAGACGTAAGGGGCGGAGTACCTCAATACATTTAACATTGAAATAACTTACACCCTTGGAAAGGGTAATATTGTTGTTGACACTCTTAGTATGATGTTTCCTTCTCAGGTCATCTTAGAAGTGATGGAGTAATGGAATCTTATAGGTATTTCCACTCAGTTCTATCTAGATGCACAGGAGGATTGTTTAGGTTTGGTTCTGACTAGTGTTCAGTTTTCATCATACACTACTACAAAATTGGACTTTAATAATGTTGTTATTTATCAGTGTTAAAGGAGAAGGATGATAAATGGAATATTTATGAATGCTAAAGAAAGTGCCGATACATTTAACCATTTATCAACACATTTATTTTAGTACTAATAAAGGGTGCACTTATTTAGTGCTTTATGCTTAGTTTTGAAAAATATTTCTTTCATCAATGCATTTTTAAAGCTGATAAAAGAAAATAATTAAATAAATAAAGATAAAATATGTGTTTATTACAATTTTTTTTCTAAAATTATTGATAAAAATGAATTGATTGATTATAAATTATTAAATATTAAAAAATTTATTAATTATATAATTTTGATAATCAATGTTATTAAATTGTATATATTAAATATATAGATATATATTAATGTATATAAATATGATTTATATATTACAGAATATTTATGTGATTTACATTAAATAGTCATATATTTATTGAATAATGGTTTATAGTTAAAAATTATTATGAATTAAAAATATTGACTAATTGCATAGTAATCGACATATAATTGAAGGTCATTTGATTTTTCAATTAATATAGATCAAATATGTGTTATATTGATTTCACATATATGTAATTAATTTATTTTTATATACAATATTCACACACAAAGAACTTATCCATTTTTTCAATATTGTTAAAGTGTAATTATATTCTTAATTTATTCAATTTCACTCAATTTTAACATATATGCATTCACTTAAAATTATATATTGATTAATAATGTTAAAATAAGTATTTATAGAAAAATATTTATAAATAAATATATTTATAAATGTACAGTCACTATATTTATACAATTATATATTTATAATTAAAAATAAATAAATATTTTTTTAAAATTATTGATATAATTATAAATAAATAATTATTTATATTTAAATAATTATTAAATTTATAATAAATTTACTTAAATAATGAAAATATTTACTATATTTATATTTATATATATTTATAATTATATAAATATATATAATGATATAAATAATATTTTTTGAAAATATTTCTATAATTAGAAATAAATAATTATAAAATTATAATAAATATATTTAAAAAGGGATATATTTACTGTATTGATATTTATATATATTTATTATGTATTTATAAAAAAATTTTAAATTTCTTTTTATATTTATAATTATAAATCCTTTTGCAGCACTTCAGTAATAATCGCTGATAAAAGAATCTTTATCAACACTTTTTTCGTGCTAATAAAGATGAGGATTTATCAGCGCTAAATAAAGCATTGATAAAATGAACATTTATCAGTACTCTAATTTTTGGGTTGATAAATATTTGTTTTATTAGCACTTTTTTAGCACTAATAAAGATAGGTCTATATTAGTGCTAAAAATCGTTGATAAATAGTCCTTTTATCAGCACTTATGTTATAAGTGTTGATCAAAGGGTTATTTATTAGCGCTAATTTGTAAGTGTAGATAAAAGTATCCCGGTCTATTTTAAAAACACTAACTATTTGTGAACCTATCATGATATAGAGATTTATGTGGAATCCACCCACTATCAGTGCTCCTCCTCAGTGAATTAAAGGATGAATCACACCACTCAACTACCTTCGAACATCTTAGTTGGAATTTGAAGAGGGTCTCTGATTTTCTTCAACCTAGCGAGGTAGGCCTTCCAATTTTCATTGTGTATTTTTTTTTTGTTTTTTTAATTCTTCTTCTACGATTTGTTCATGATCCATTATTTATGATTTTTTGTGATCCTTTGTTTAGGGAATGATTTATGGTCCCTTGTTTTTATTGAATACCAATATATGATTGGTTGTTTATACCAACTCATCAATTGGATCTTGATGAAAAATAGGACACTACTTTTTGTTGTTATGATTTCTCTTGTTGCACTCGTATATATCCATATCATGCATTCCACTTGTTGTTTTATTCATTTTCATTGTTCTAATGATACTTTTATCCAATGATACTACTCATTTTTTTTATCAGGGTGGAGGAAATATAAAGGGCCCTTTTTCTATGTTCACTCACTACTGATATTCTATGTACATCTACGGGAAGGTAAGGATCAAGCTTTGCATCAAATTTTTTTTGTAGCATGATGACTTGTTCTCCTATTTTTTTTCTTCCAACACTTTTTATCTTATCAAGATTTTTATTTAAACACATTTCTAGTGAAAGAAAATTTCACCTCATGCATCCTCTTTGTATTCTTATTTAATAATTTTAGGGGTTGTGCGTTAGGAAACGAATTCATGCTCAATATTTCTCGAAACAAAATCACTACTTTCAATCAATATTTATAACTTCATAGTATGTTTTAAAAAGAATTTTTCATCTTTTGATGCAATTTTCATCTTTTGGACCTCTTCTTGAAACCTATTTTAGCTTAGTGGTCTTCTTTAAGCATACCATAAAATCTATATCTCAAAGGAATATACTTTTCATTGAGTTTATGTTGGTTCCCTTCCTCTATTCTAGTTAAATATCACCTGAGACGTCCACCAGAGACCCATTTAACAAGGAAATAATTATTTGAATAATATCCATAACTTCATTAGTATAATTGGTAACATTATTTTATAAATATTCCTTTAACTTCACAATAGTGAATATATTCCAAACAATTAAAGGAAAACTAGAAATATACCCCTGTAATAAAAAATAAAATTTTAGGTATTTTACCTTCCTTTATAGCCCATCTAGTTTTCCTTAATTTTTATATAGGTCATCTTCAGTTTATTTAAAACATATCCTTTATTATAACTTTTACTAAGAACTTATAAATCTCTATTTATGAACCCAATAGGATGGATATGAACCAAAAATGGATTCATGCAAATCGTTTGACAAAAAAATAAAATGATGGAGTTAAGGATTTCATCAAGTTTGCAAAATAGAATTTAGACGACCCTTCTAAAATACTTTGTACGTGATTACGTTGTTGTTATTAGAAAAATTAGTTTAAAAGATTTGGATGAACATTTGATTTGTCACTAAAATGATCAAAGATATAAATTTTGGAGTAAACATGGGTAAAAACTAAAAGTAGACATCGATTGGGATGATACTATGGTTTATGAAATATTTGATATGAATACCTTTGTAAAAGGTGATGGAGATAGCATGGAAGAAATGAAAATGGGAATTTAATATAACCTTCTTGATTTTCCAATGTTGTTTGAATATTTAAATAGTTGTTTCAATGAACAATTATATTATGGTGGTACTAAATACACAGCATTGTCATCTGTATTGAAGTTACATACTGTGAAAGATGTAAATGGATAGAGTGACACCAGCTTTACAGAACTACTTGGTCTTATGAAATATGTGCTACCAGAAGAAAATGAACTACCACGCTTAAAATTTGATTCTAAATGAATGTTACATTCAATGGGTATTATCTCTAAAAAAATTCATGTGTGTCCAAATGATTTCATATTGTTTCTCAAGGACCATGAATCACTCATGAAATTGCCTAATTGTGGAGTGGATCAATACAAGAAAAATGAATCAAGTCCTTCAAAATCTGTATGGTTATTGCCTATCATTCCATGGTTTAGAAGCCTATATGTATGTCAAGAAACCTCAATATAATTAACATTACATTAAGATACAAGAATTAAATATGGGAAGCTACGTCATCCAGTAGATTCTCCATAGTGGAATAAAATTGATTACAAGTTTCCTATATTTGGAGATGATACAATAAAAAATTATCTTGCATTATCTATAGATAGAAGAAATCCTTTTGGTGTACAAAGTAGTACTCACAATACATGGCTCTTCATTTTGGTAAATTATAACTTTCCTTCATGGTTATTCCTGAAGTGAAAATACATTATGTAGTCTCTGTTTATATCTGGACCAAAGAAACTCAGTAATGATATTGATGCCTATTTGGATCCATTGATCGAAGATATGAAATATATGTGGTATAAAGGTTTTATAATGTATGGATCTCAAAGAAGTGAATAATTCACATTGAGGTCCGTGTTATAAGGAATGATAAATGACTTCCCTGCTTATGGAAATTTATTAGGCTACAACATTAAAGGCATGTTGGGGTGTCCCATTTTTGAAAAACGCACATACTCATTTTCTTTGAAACATTCCTCAAAGACTTTGTTTTTAGGACATCAATTTTTTTTACCTCAATGACATAAATATTGATCTTGGATGACAGTATTTGATTGGAATATCGAACAAGGTACAAAACCATCTCCAACAATAGATGATCAACTGTACAAGAAAGTAAAAAATATTCACACTATTTCCAGTAAACCATTTTCAAAAAACATTAAAAAATTAGTTTGAAAGAAGAGAAAAATTTTCTTTGAATTACCGTATTGAAAATGATTGTATGTCATACATTTTATTGATGTCATTCATGTAGAAGAAAATGTATTTGATTGTGTTATTGGAACATAACTAAATGTTCCTAGAAAAATGAAATATGGAATCAAGCCTAGTTTGGACTTGATTGAAATGGGGATAAGGGATGAGTTGGCATCAATGAAGGGTAAAAGGCATACTTTTCTTTTTCCAACATCATACACTCTATCTAGAAAAGAAAAATTTCAATTTATCTTTTTCATTATGAGTGTAAAAGTTCCACAGGGGTATTCATCAAATATCAAGAATGTTGTGTCAATAACTAATTTTATGTTATAAGGACTAAAATCATATGAATTTCATGTTTTGATGTATGATTTAATGTACATTTCTTTCCATTGCATTCTACCTCAAAATGTATAACTTACATTAACCGAACTTCTCTTCTTTTTCAAAGCCATATGCAGTAATGTTGTAGACTTGGTGAAGTTTCCTATCATGAATAAAGAGATTTAAATCATATTATGTGAATTAGAAATGTTCTTCCCACCATCATTCTTTAATATAATGGTCCACCCTATGGTTTACTTAGTTAGAGAGGTTCAACTACATGGTCCTGTCTATAATCCTACAATGGCCTGAAGGCCTTCATTTCTTTATTTATTTTGATAATCCACCTTTCAAGGGTTGAGGTGTAACCCTTACATGGCTCGTAGGAAAAAGTATTACATGGCCTGTAGGCCTTAGAGTAATTCATTGCCCATAAGCTTCAAACATTACATACAACCCAGAATAACTACTTGGAACTACTCCTCCTCAGCATCTTCATCGTGAAATCAACTCTCAGCCTTTTCATGGTTGTTTGAAAAGTCTTTTGCATGCATTCATAGGCTTGTACTAATGGCTGGTTCCATATCCTCTCATTATTTCAATCTATTTAGCTTTTTCTCTGTTGAAAGCTCATTTTCTCATCCTCCTTCTGGAGTTTGTTTCTTCTAGGTTTTCTAGTTTTCCACTGCACTTAATATGGCTCTAAGGCCTTGAGGTGGCCCAGAGGCCCTACTGACCCGAAGGCCTGGGTGGCCCAAAAGCCTTAAAGGACTCGAGGACCAAATCGGTACCGTGAAGGCCAAAATGAGGTAATAGTCCCGGATGCTACAATGCCAAATAGTAACTGCTACAATACTGCTACAGTGCTGCTGTTGTGCCCCCGAAAATATGCCTTCACCTGGATTTGATCCCGAGTTGCTAGAATACACTTAAAAAGTCCTCAACAACCTAACTGAGGCTAATGTGTGTGGTCCCATCTATTACAAATGGATGTACCCCATTGAACGATATATGAAGATTTTGAAAGAGAATGTTAAGAATTGAAGTCGGTCAGAAGGTTGTATTGAAAAATGATATATTTTTAAAGAATCTATTGAGTTATGTACCAATTACCTATCATATGTTTAAATAATCAGTCTCCCAAAGTCTCATCACAACGAATGCCTTATGGGCAAAGGGATTTCCGGAAGAGATTTTGTTACAATTACCTTGAGAGTGGGAGAAAACACATCTTTACATATTACAAAGTAGTGAAGATGTTAAACCATACATTTAAGACCATAAATAAATTCTTAGAGATTTAAATCCATCAAGGGATGAATTATGGATATCAAATACACATAATCAACAATTTATAGGATGGTTCAAAGATCAAGTTTATAAAGAGTTATATGAAAATACGAATTCATTTTCTGAATGACTTCAATGGATAGCCAGAGGACTGTATTCAAATTTTCTATCATACACTGGGTTTTTAATCTATAGTTATACATTCAATACAAAACAACACGATGACTTCAATGCGATGAAAAATAGTGGTGTTATGCTTGGGGCTGAAGTGATGCACATATCTGGTTCCAAGGATAGAAATCCAATTTCTGAAAATATGTCATATTTTGGCATTATCAAATACATATATGAGTTGGAATATACAACATTTAAAGTGACACTTTTATGTTGCGAATGGGTTTCCAATATCGATGGAGTGAAATTTGATGAAATGGTCTTTTTGAAGGTGAATTTCAATGTAGAAGGAGAAAAAGACAAGCCGTTTATAATAGCATCACAAGAAGTGTAAGTATTTTATGTCTCTGATCCAACAAATAAGGATTGATCGATTATCCTGCTGGAAACTAAAATAAATGTTGAGTCGGATGAAAATTCAATTGAGGATGACCCTTTCATTGTGAAATCATAATCAGTTCTTGCTGGTCCCAATATAGATAGTGTCTTGTACATTTTAGGGGACCACAAAGAGGGTATTTGGATTCTCAAATGAGGAACCAAATCCTAGAAGCCTTTAAAAAATAAAGGTATTTCAACGATAAGGTAAGTGTTTTTTAATATATTATGTTTTCCTCATAATATGATTTGTTCTCTACTGAATTAATATAATCTAAATTAAATGTTTGACTACTCATTCAGACAATGTCTTCTGCACATGATGATGTTACCAAATACCTTGGAAGAACAAACTATAATGAAGGAAACCCTTTTGAAATATGTAAAGGTAATGTTACAATATACATTCTCTATTTTTTCAAAAAATTATATAATAGATTGTTGATTTCATTTTCATTATTCCTTTATGAGTTCGTTTATATTATTACTAACATAAGAATAGTTTTTTATATAGGTTTTTTTTCTCAAGCAGCGGGTGGTTTGTTCAGCAATAGCATGATTCGGGTCAGGATTAAAAGATAAATGATCATTGATGTTTTTGATTGTATGTAATAATTTATATATATATAATTTAATAAACCGGTGTTTTAAATATCTATAATATCGTGTTTTTATGGTATTTGTGTTGTAAATTTCATTTAATTTAAATTGTGTATTGGGACTTGTTTTGTTGATATTATATGTGTTTCTGGTGTGTTTTGGTTGTTATGGTGTGTTGTAATAGTGCACTGTAGTGGTGTTGTAGTGTGCTGTTATAGGACAATGCAGTATGTCAATTTATTAGCACTGATAAAAGGCCTTTATCAGCACTTTTATAAGCGCTGATAAAGTAATCCTTTAGTAGTGCTAAATTCAAATGCGGATAAATGATATCTTTATTAGTGCTTTTAAAAGCAATGGTAAATGTCTTATTTATCAGTGATTTTTTAGCACTGACAAATGGACCCTTTATTAGTTCTTTTTCAGCGCTGATAAAAGTAATGGGCATTTAACATCACTCGAGTTATCATTACTTTTCTAGAAAATATAAAGGACATTTCTAGTGTTGTTAAAGGATATTTTTGTATTAATGATGTCTCCTTGAGTCAATTATACAAGAACAAAAATAGTATGATGAGCTTAGATGAATCAAGGAATCCTTATTTAATGGGGATTCCACTCCTAGATTATCACTCCCCCCTAATGGAATTATATGCTTCAGGAGCCGGTTCATCATCCCCTTACCTATCAAGATTTCAATGTTATATGATTTTCATAGTTCTTATTGGATCATTCATACAATCACTATGAAGATGTATTATGACATGAGATTACATTTCTGGTGGTCGAATCTAAAGCATGGCATTTCTAATTATGTGTCTCATTGTTACAACTTCCATAATATTATGGTAGTGTGCCTAAATCCTTCTACTTTTATTTAAACTATCCTATTTATAGTATGTAAATGGGATGAGGTATCTATGTACTTTATAGTTTTATTCCCATAGACTCCCTTAATAAATAATTTTATTTGGGTAGTGATCGATCAATTGAAAAAATTAGCTCATTTTATTCTAGTTAGGGACACCACCAAGATTGTAGTTCTAAGTAAGATGTATGTGCAGGAAATTGTGAGGTTTCATGGGGTTTCCTTTATCAATGTCTTTGAAAGGGATAATAGGTTTACTTCCTAGTTATAGTTGGGTCTCTAAGAGGTGATGGTGACTCAAGTAAAGTTTAGTATAACTTTTCATTCAAAAACGAATGGATAGACAGGGCATGATATTTGATTTCTAGAGGATATGATTCATAAATGTGCCTTGTATTTTGGAGGATCTTGGGAAATACATCTAGTATTGGTTGATGTTTCTTATAATAATTGTTACCAGTATTCTATAAGAATAGATCCCTTTGAGGATATGTATAGTATCTTGTGTAGGTCATCAATTTTTTGGTCATAAGTAGGTGAGGCCTCTCTCATGGGACCGAGTATCATCCAGGATGCATCAGAAAGGATCCAGGATATATTCCAATGATTGGTTATATCTTAGAGTCAAAAAAATATTATGAAAATAATCAATGTTGTACCTTGGAGTTCTCTATTGGTGATTGAGTAATATTAAAAGTTTCTCTTCAATTGGATTACTATCGGTTAGGGAAACATAAAAAGTTGGCTCTGAGATATGTTGGACTATTTTAGATCACTCAGCAGGTCAGGTAAGCCGCTTATTGGTTTTAATAACATTCTCAATTGATGGATATTCATTATTTTTTCCACATATCTTTGCTCAATAAGTATCATCTCAACCCCTCCCATGTTCTTAATTGTGAGGAAGTAGTTTTGGAGTCTAATGTATCAGTTGTCAAGGAGCTAATGGAGATCATTGAATCTTAGATGAAAGTTCTACATGTTAATTGTATTCTATTGGTAAAATTATTATTGAGGAACACATTAGATTCCCATGATACTAGAGAGTGGGAATCGTTGATAAGGGAGAAATATTCTCATCTTTTTTGGATCTTCCCTTTTCTACAAAACTTTATGAGGAGAGAAAGTGCTATGGTGGGGAGGTTATAATATCCTAGATTGAGTTATATTATATTTTTTTTATATTTGTGATTTTTCCTTCTAATTTTGGGAATATTTGGTAATTTATTCATAGATTTAAATACCTTCTTTGGGATTTGGTGAAACACAACCAGGAACATGGCCATGGTGGAGGTCATGGAGTGCCCATGATGCCCTTGTGTAAAATAAACTGATCATGCCCACCAAATGTAGGGTGTGGACCCATTTGGGGAATGATGGTGGTCACCCTATCCACCATGTCTAATAAATCCTCAGCACGACATGTTTGAGTATATGGTTAGACCAAAACAACCATAGTTTTGGGGCTACAGTGTGGATAGTGGGAACGCTGGGCCACTTGGTGTGATGTAATTGAGACCATCAGGCCATGGTGCCGCCTATTTTAAAATTTCAAATAGTAAAATATACCACCTAATTTTCAGGATAGTTTTATACCTATTGATTGAAACTCATAGGATCTTTAGGAATGGGTTTTAATGTATCCTTGACATGATTTTATCCTATATTAATACCTCATTTTCATTACACCACTTGGTTTTTCCTTTCTATCCAATTCAAGAGGATATATTTGGGAAATACTTATACATTAAAACTTCTATAAAAGGTTATCTAGTACCTACTGTCTTAGTTCTCATTCCTCCTTGATATAAAATATATGTATGGGGGATAGAGGCTAATTATTTTATCTTTATATGGGAATCATTGAGTTATGTGACTCTGTTTGTCTCCTTTGATCTCGAGGGTATTGGTTTTTGGTTTTGTAATGCACTGTCATTTTTTTAGGACCTCCTAGTACAACTATTTATATCCATCATTGTTGTTTACTATGTCGGTCCCATTATCATTTCCATGAGAAACCAAATGTGAGGTATGTTATTCTATCTCTGGTCTTTGATTGGTGAACCACATATGATCTAGTTTTTTTATTTTTTTCCCTAAATTATTATTGGTATGGTCCTTGGTATTTTTGGTAAATGTACATAACTTTTTTTGATAAAATATGGTTTTCCCATTATTTTGGTAAAATTAAGATGCATTTAAAGTAATATGAAATAGTTTATGGATTTAGTTTTCAAATCATGTTTTTGATGAAAAGGGTTTTTTCTAAATTGATTTATAAAATGTGATAAGGCCTTTAAAATTTATTGTCATATGAAGAACATGGGAGCCTTAGGTACCTAGGTGGGGTTTAGTATTGGGTGTTACCCTTTCTTTTATAGAGGTTTCACTCATGGGGTGTTCGTTTGTTCCCTAGTAACTATTATTCTAGGGACATTATTCTATAACACTATAGGGGTTCTTCCATGTGGTGTTTCATTGTTCCCTAGGCCCTATTGTTCTATGACCTTATTTACTGCATCATCTATTGATTTGATATTGATGTATAAGTGACCTAGCTAGCCCAAACCTATATTATCCTATAACATATTTACTAAAAATGTTCTTTTAACCGTTTTATATGGAATCTATTTTATAATTATGGAAAATGAGAAATGTTTTTACCATTATTTTTATTTAAGTATGAAAAATATTTAATCATACCATGTTTTTATATATTAAGAATATTGGGATTATTTGACATGGAATTGCTTTGGAACACTTGGGTGAGATCCTATTAGGATTTTTTCACACCCTTCACATTACCTCAGGTGTTTTTAGGCCATGTTTTATATAATGTAAGAAATGGAAAGGCACTATAGTGATTTGGTGTGGTTTCATGTCAGTTGAGAATGGGTATCTAGTTGTGAGATAGTGGGACGTTTCCTATATATCACAAGAAATAGTTGTTTGTGGTTTGAGTTGCCTATGATTTTTCTCCTTTACATATACTTTGGTTTTTTCCTTATTACCTTAGTTTTATTGAAACCATTTTTGGTTTGTCATTATGGAATATTTCCATTATATTATCTTTCTCTAATCGTATTTAATGTATCTTGTTTTAGGTCTAGAAAATAATTCACTCTGTTTGTTATTGGAGTCCTAAGTACAAGTCACCAGCCCTTGGGGATAGGTAATTCCCTTAGGATCTTTCCATGGTCCTTTTTAGAGCCTAGTTTGATGGTTTTTCTAGTCTAGGTCAAGAAATTAATAGATTCCTCCCTCACATTGAGGAGTTTGCCTCATCTATGATTGAATAGGGATTGTAAAGTGAATCAATGTTCAAATAAGCATCAAATCAGTAGTTATGATTCAAGTGAAGTATCAAAAAATAGATAATGCCTTCATATCTATAAAATATTGAAAAATACATGAATGTATATAAATTTTTCTTGATTTTTCTATGATAAGTGTGAAAATGTAAATAAGAGGGAGTACCCCTAGGATTGAAAATTCATAATTCTTAAATAATTTTGAAGCATATAGAGTTTAGTGTTATCATATGGTATATCAAATCTTTATTGGCGTTTTCTCCTTGGATTTTCTATTAGTGGTGAACCAAGTAAAATCCTGATGTTCAACATACTTTATTTTTTGTAACTATATATATAATTTGGTGTGATTAGATAAAGAGAATGAGAGATTTAATAGGTTCATGATAACATGGGGAAAATATTTTTATGGCTAAGTGGACCAAATAAAAAATAAAATGTTTAAATTGTAATACACCTTGATTCACCCCTTCTTAAGGTGCTTCAGGTTTATATTGTCCCAAAAAAGGCATTGAAATTTTATAGTCATGTATTCTTATTTTTATTTCATATCTTTATTTTATATTCTATTGTTTATTAGACTATTGGGTGGTGCCTATTGATGTATATTTTTATAATTTTATATGGGTTTATTATGATGTTGATTTATAATTTAAATACTTATTATAACAACTAGGTTTGGGTGAAATGTGTTGGTTTTATATTTTTCATAGATATTAGATTTAATATTGATGCTTAAAAAAATCAGGGTTTATTGATGTTCAATTTTTTGAAACAAATTCATATATTATTTTGCATTTCATTTTTCATAGCACCATTGGATCTATAATGACGTGTTTACCTAGAGTTCCAAGTTTCATAGGAACCACAATTTCTAAGAAGAGATGGAGAGGGGTTGTACCAGGCTATAATGTCACATGAACAGTCTTGGAGTACATGAATATTGATCATGAATTCTATATTGGGGGATTCTATCGGTTCCTACAATTCACCATTATGGTTTAGGAGATAATTCATGATAACCATGAATTATGAATTTTTTTAAGCCAGTAAGAAATGCCTATGATTAGCTCAATGGTCTCAAAGACCATGCATAATGACCAAGTAGTCAAGTTAAGTGATGAAGTTTCTTTATTAAACAATTTTTATACATTTTATTCAGTCTAATTCTCATGATAAACATCCTATAGTTTTTCTTTGCGTAATTTAAAATCATTTTAGTGAACTCATATGCTCTCTTCATTAAATTGTGATCTTGTATCATCAGTTCAACATTGGATTTCATAGTGAGGCCTAAATATATGTTTTCTATATTTTTTATCTCAGTCACTCATTAGGATATGGAAATAATGGTCTCATCTATTTGGGTATATGGATATTATTGAATACTTTTGTTCTTATATTTTATGTATTTCATGATTTATACCTTTTATGTTGTTATAGAAAATTAAATTGGGAGATTTTCTAGATGGATAGAACTAGGTAGGTGGATATAATTTCTTTTATGAGATTATAAAATTTAATGTACATTTTTGATTAATTGTGATTTATCAAGGACTAAAATCATATTATTTATGGGAAATTATAGATCTTTAAAAAATGGGGATTCTTCAAATATATAGGTTTTCAATAGAAATTGAGGATTTTCATTCATTGATGTTTTGTAATAAAATCGGTAATTTAAAATTGGGATTTTTAATGGAAATTTATTTTTCTAAAGAATTCTATTTTTTAAGTGAATTCCATAAAATGATGGTGTTTAAAATAAAATTGGGTTTCTGTGGATTGTTCTAGAAAATGGGATGGATGTTTGGGTGGATATAATTTTTAGGAAAAAATAATATAATTTTTTTGACAAATTAATTTAAATAGAGTTTAATTGGAAGGATATATGATTAATTTGTAATATTTTTGGGATTTATTTCATGAGTTATGTTTTTTTAAAGTATATTTTCTGTGAATGGTTCTTAAAACCCACTAGGATCTATCCATGGGGATGTGATTGCTCAGGGAGTGTGAACTAAGATGATAAATGTCTAGGAAAACATAGTTTAGAAAGTGACACACACATTAGTGAGAGTTTTGGGAATATAAAAAAGGATTCAAACCTTGATAAAGATATATAGAAATAAATTTATGGATGGTTCTTGGGATGCCTTATCATGGGTAATTAATTTTGGGGAAGTAGATAGTTTCCATCATTATCATGGGTAATTAATTTTTTAGGAAGTGGATGGTTTCCATTTGATATTTTTGAAAATATGAATTCTACATTGAATGATAGGAAAAAAGTATTTTCATTTTTCATGAGGATGTGTATGTTTCATGTATTTGGGTAAGGGTTTTTTCAATGTAAGGGTTTTGGGGGGAGGAACGTATTTTTTTGTTTTTATTGTAATTTTGGTTTGAATCTTGAAAATTTATGAAATTTATAGTAAAAAACGTTTTGGTTTTGGATTTGTAAGGATTAATTTAAAATTTTATTGAAAAATATTTTTTATTTATAATTATTGATGGTTATTATATATTTAAATTACTCTTGTCTGGTAGTGTATTAAATTTATTGGGGGAATTCCAACTGAGTTTATACTCAACACACACATGTACATTTTAGTGGATATGTAGACATGATTAGTGGTGATTCATGTAAGGGGAATAATTTTTTATATATTAGTTTTGAGTTATAATTCCATGTTAGAGTTATGGTAGAGGATATACAGTTTCATGGTTTTTTCATTTACATTTTTCATGATAGCATGTGTCATGTTTTCTTACAAGAAATGTTAGATTTTGTAAATTAGTTTTTTTCTTCCCTAGTATTTTTTTAAAGTGGTATCATTTAAATGGATTTTATATTGGTATGCATAATTTTCGTTTATATTAAATGTAATATCATTACTAGTGGTTTATTTTCATCTATTACTTCTTTTTGTATCCTCTATCAATTAGGGAATATGCTTGAGGCTATGTGGGAACCTAGATCGGGTCTTGGGATTTGGGATCTGGGGTCGGTGTGATATATAATGGTATAAAAATAATGTTTTGGGTCTAGTATTGGGATATTTGGTAGGAGTGGAGAGTTTGGTGGTTTAGATGTCTAATGTACTCATAAAAAGATATAACTAAACTTTTTATTCGGAATTTTGGGTTACTGAAATGTTTAGGTAAAATAGAGATTAGTAATTAAAACTTAGGAGTGTTATTTGTGCTATTTTATACCTTGAAGGGTCAAAATAGGAAATATTTCAGGTATCATTTTAATCATGGTATAGAATAAATCACATGAAATAGTTTTAATGAAAAAAAATTATCTTAATTGAAATAGTTCTTCATTGGATTTGATTTTTAAATTTTCAAAAGTGATATTTGTAATGAATGATTATGGGAAAACATGATTGAATTTTTATGAAAAAGTGGTTGGGAATAAAATTAGCTATTTTAATATAATTTCACCTAGTCTTATAACTAAATTTTGATTCATTTTTTTGATGATGTTTGATTGAAAAATTATGTAGTTTTAGTGAAATTATTCATGTGTTATAGAATATGAAACATATTCGAGATCTAGTTGGATGTGTTTATTAAAAATAAGTGGTAAGGTATTCTCTTATGGACCCTAGGTTTCTGGGTTCTATTATAAAAAATATCTAGGATATTGGTAAGGGAAATTTAAATATTGGTCAATGGAGGTTGATTAGGTCATAGAGTATCAAAATAGAAACCTCCATCATTAAGGTGTGATGTTCAACTCAACCATACTGAATAGTGGTTTGA
Organism: Viscum album; assembly: GCA_963277665.1. Lineage (NCBI taxonomy): Eukaryota > Viridiplantae > Streptophyta > Magnoliopsida > Santalales > Viscaceae > Viscum > Viscum album. The sequence continues at coordinate 1,960,646,346 of OY728126.1, forward strand.
AAATATAAACTATAAGTTCATTTTTTATGAAAATATACATAATCAAAGGTAAAATTTATATTTTATTTTATATAAGGTCTAATTAGGAAGAGGTGGGGGTGATCAAAGTAGTAAAACAAGATAAATATCTATATTGAAAATGATTTTATAGGAACATTAATCATTAAAATAACCAAAAAGTTCTAAAGTTAGCTAAATATCAAGATTTCTTGGACTTCATGTTGGGTAAAATGTATTCTAAGGATTATGATTTGAAATTTTTTACTATTTTAAAGTATGTTTCAAAGCTAGTGATGGCTGAAATATTAAATTCAAATAAATTTATAGTATAATTGTGACCAGAGATTCAGTCGATGAGTATTCTATTGAAGGAACCTACCTATACATATGTTGTGAGTATAAAAACATTGATTTATATGAATATAGAGGATATATAAAAGGTAATTTATTTTCATCCATGGTATGTTTGAATAAATAATTCATTTAGTGGGTAGAAGTGGAAGTGGAATGATTATAATGGGAAGTAAGTTAGATTGTTTTCCCACATTCATTAGGGGAAGGGACTATTAGAGTTATTCTAGTGTTAAACAGCGGGACACATGAATTAAAAGTGTCTAAATACTCTTTATAAATGTTTCCTGTATAGGAAAGTGGTCACTTTAAAGATTTTTTGAAAACAATTTTCATGGATGAGTAGTAATTTTGTGTCCAATCATGTGTACGGATTAAGGATATATATATCATGAACTGGCCTAGTTTAACTTTCCATATCACATAGTTTAGTTCATGGTAAGTCTTGAAGAATATTCCATATTTCCATACTCTAGCGAAATTAACTGGGCAATCAAATAATAACATAGTGGGAATGGATTCATCCTAAGATAGAAATCAATAAGTAGCTGAAACTAACTGAGAATATGGTATGGTGTGTTTATACATTGAACAAACTTGAATATAAAATAAAAAATCCTAAATAAATAAATAGAAAAACATGGAATAATAAATATAAAAATCCAAAATTAATTAATGAAATACAATTGTAGAGTAATATTTAATAAGGTTTTGACATAAAGGAAATCAAAATCAAAATAAATAACTAGCTGGATATGCCAAGAAAAACATTATAAGATGAACCAAAAATCCAAGAACCACAAGACATCTCCATGTGATCCATGGTCACTCACCATGTCCATAAATGAGTGGACCACATGGACAATAACCAATATAATATCACAACCTAGTAACCTATATGAAAACATAAGGTACACATACCTACGCATAGGTGTATATGTAGGGTGTGAGCTAAACAAGTCCAGTAAAATTTCACTATAGTGCCAATGTAATTCCTTTAATATAACATTTCATAAATTACAATTTTAATATAATTTAGAAAATAGGTTTTTTCAAATGATAATCTATAATTAAAATATGAACCATACATTTAATCATTTCTAAATTCTTAAGGTAAAACCATTCATTGAAAATAAATCCATTATCCATATTGAAAACCATCATTTTAAACTCATAAAAATAAATCCAATCATTCTTTTAAAATTCTATTTCATATACCCTATTTATAATCACAAGGAATGGATCTATATCCTTTTTTGAGGTTCCTCAAAAGTTTTTTTAACATAAAATTCAAAAATGAAAATTCTATATCATCTGTCGGCTAATGCTTTAGGGAAAATGGAACCCCTATACATTGGGTGATTTGAAGAGTTTTCTATAAAGTATCTAGGGTTTTCAGGTATGGAAGATGATCTCACTTACTAAGGGTTCATTTCAATTTTTCTTCCCATCTGAAGAATAAAAATCTAGATCTTGAGTTATGGGGTCAATTTTTATTAATCCTATAATTCTAAGAATTCAGGACTAGGATCTTATTTTCAATCTAGACTTTGGAAGTAATTATCTTAATGAAGTGTGCATTATAATCACAGCTCTTAACTAAATGTTCTATCATCCACAAGTCCTTTAGGATATTTCCTCTACTTTGGTGTTCCAATTAAATTTTGTCTAGGATACCAAAAGAGCCATATTTGGAATTTTATAAGAATTATTATCACGGTTGACCTATCTATTCCTTTAATTAAGAAGGTTATTTTGGCTCTCACTGATGTTAAGATTGAAAAAAGTTTGAGTTTGAAAACCAACTTGGTTTTTGTATGAACTTACAACTTATTAGGCATTATATAGAAATTTTTCACAGGAACAAGTTATATGATAATTGTAAGAAGACGAGGCACTTGATTTCTCAATTCATGTTAAAGGTCCCTATCTTGAATAGAGCATGTGTGAAGTATATCAAACCTACGGGTGTTCCTCATTATTATAATAGAATTGGGATAGGGAAAGTTAATCAGCCTATGTTATTTACTGTAGTGGTTGTGGGTAACATCCCTCAGGTATCCTCTATAGTCACAGCCCCTCATACTATGACTTTCTCCTTGAATAAAGGAATTGAAAATATCATGGAAGAAATTATCCCCTATCATGTTTCCATAAATATTTCACTTATACTAATCAAAGGGTGATCTTAAAATGTGTTAGATGATCATGTCCCTACTCTTCCTAATGTTATCATACCAGTTAAGGGCATGGGTGTGATTGTGAGTCAATTTATGGATGGTGTGGATAGCTCTAAGAAGGTTGATCGATTGGAAGCTGATGAAGTAGAGGTAGTTAACCATACCCTACTCTTTGAAGAATTTTATCTTCAATATGGAAATAGTAAGGGTTGAAAATCTTATTCCTTAGAAGGATCATCCATACCTTATCAAGAAAAAATAAAATAACACTTAGTATAGAGTAGGGGTCTCACTATAAGGACACTTCATCACCTGGATAGGGTTCTAAGGATGGGGACACTACCTATGGTATTTCTGAATAAGATCATGACCAATAGGTCATTGAAACTACTATGGTGGATTTCGTTACTTAGGGAATCTCTTAAAATCTAAGTAACATCAATAAATACACATATGGGTCTTTTAGTCTAAATAACACATGACTTTGGAGTCAAATGCTAGAGAGGCTAGTGTCCAATATTCTATTTATATGTCTTCGACTGAGAGTGTGCACTTGGGTTCTAATAAAGTATATGCTTAGCCTACTGCTAACCAGACCAATCTTGGAGCTAGTGTGGACTTGTTCTTAGAGAATTTGGAAGCTTCATGTTTGAAATTAAACCATGTTAATGAGTCTCCCTTTATCTAGGTACAATCAAAGGTAACAGAGTATTCACTTATTCTTCTGGAAATTTTTAATAGTCCCAATTGTAGGGGGTATTTCTTGAAGGATTTTAAAAGATCATGGAATGATCCTATTCGAAGGTGAACACTCAAGAAATTCAATTATCAATTCAAGGAGTAGTTCTATTCAGAATATATTATCAAAGATTTTAAGACTGGTTAGAGGACAAGATCACTGGCCTCTTGAAGAAACCACCCCACCAGATGATAACACTAACCCTCAAGCCAATGATGAAAAGAAATAAAAAAATCCCAAAATTCAGGATGTGGGGTCTTCATCAAAGAGGTAGGGGAGGTTTTTAATTTTATTCTACAAGTTTAATTTTCTTCACTTGTTTCCTGGGTAGTTTTCATCTTTTCTTTGTGGTTGTGGTTTGTCACTATTTTTCACATGCCATCTCCCGTTGTTCTTTGTGTTTTTTTATTTTTAAAACAAATTGGGATAATGGGGTAAATCCAATGGTTCACTCCATTTTTAGTGAACCCTTAAAAAGTGTATAAAATCAATTAGCCACCCTAATATCATAAAAAATAGTAAATAAGAAAAAATCAAGAAAATGGTTCCACTGAACAAAGATGATTTCAATAGTTTGAAAATAAGGTGTGAAATGGGAATCCCCATGATAAAATCATCATATTACAAATAAGAATCATGGGAAACACACTAAGTCCTAAAATTAGATATCTTATACATACTTAATAGGAATCAACAACTTCTCTACACTGTATTCCAAAAAATATAAGCTCCAGAGTCAATCCCATAGACTCACCATGGCACTTCCCTGTAAATTATATAATCTATAATAAGGGACACTAATCAGTGAATAATATAATGTAGTGTATAATAAACCAAGATCTCTCACTTTGTTACCTCATGTTTCATTGACATAGCCAATGTGAAGGTGAACAAACAATATTTCATATGATAATTATATAGATCAATCATAGTTTTTTAAAATAAATAATCCTTATCTCACCTCAAATTACCACTCATAAAACAAACCCCTTAACATATACATAATTATCACATAATAATTCATTTCATGACACATAAAGGGCATAAGTGTATACTAGCCATAACACAAAGGGGTTCATACTAAGGGTGTCCATTCATTAAGAAAAATAAATTTTAACGTGTCAAATGTGACTTTGAAACTAACATGGAATTCCAAGTTATTTAAAATCCATTGAAAACTAAACATGGCTTAACATTTTTAAAAAATATCACATAACATAGAAGTTAATTGAAAATAAAAATATCTATTTAATTTAAAATAAACCCATAAAACATGGGTTTTAACATTTGAAAATAAAAACAAGTAAAATCACTTTTTTATCCACAAATTCATTTAAAAATATATTCTTAGGCATTTAAACAAAAACATGACATATGTAAATCAAATTTTTTAGAAATAAAGAACTAAGACCCATGAAAACCCATTTTTGAAAAGTATTGAAAACAAGAAAAAAATTATCAACCCCATAAAGGGTATGAAAAATAGGTATATCTTGGGGGGAAATGGATTTTTAAAGCCCAATTATTTTATAATATGTAGAATAAAATAATTAGAAAAAAACACAAACCTAAATATTTAAAAATGAATCTCCTTCAATGGAAGATGCCAAACCAAGAAATATAATGGCCTACACAATCCATAGATAGTGAAATTCCCAAGAGTAAACAAACTCATACCTGGGGACTGACCACCATAATCATTAGGGTTCATTAGAGAAGAAGAGACCAAGGGGAAATATAAGAAGGTCGTGAAAATAGTCATAAAAAGAACTCTACCTTCCAAATCCACTTGAAATCTAAGGAATATGGGCTTGGATGCAAGAAGAAAAAAGATTAGAAGTTCCCTTGATCTCTAACAAATCTGTTTAAGTAAAAATGAGTTGGTAAAAGTCTAAACAAAGTTAAATTAAACATGGGTATAAAAGGAAATTTATAACATAAAATTTTGTGTAGATCTCGCAATTTAGCCTTATATTTTACCAAACCATGTGTTAACCTTTTACCCTACACAAGAATTAAGTTTTTTCCCTCACATATCTAGTTTTCATAACTCTAAAATCTTTTCACAAACCATGTGTAACTCATAAAAAACTTATGTATCAAAAACATCACATAATATATTATACAATTACTTCTAATTATACACCGTAAATAAACTATAAAAATCAGACATAAGGGTCATATTCATGGTTTAATATTCCTATAATATTCATATAAATAGTTTTCCCCAAAACATAAGGTTTTTTTTATGGTTAAATATAATATTTCATCAACCTTGCATCTTTCACCGAAGGAAATCCTAATATGTGAACATGTAAACATGGTTATTACTATCATTTATTATCCATGAAATCATTAAAATGAAAAAAGTATTTGAAATTTAAAGTTAAAATTTAGAATCTCATAGAAAATTTTAAAAAATCTTAATTATATAATATTTAATACAACAGTTAAATTGGGGTGTCACAATTATTCCCATTATTATACTTTATTCCCCTTGAAATTCATTGGAAAGAGTATAATGCAATAAAGAACAAAAAATCCTCACTTAATTAAGGGTTCAATGGTGTACTAAAGAAATAAATCGAGAAAGTGGATATAAGTGATCTATCTCATGAAATAACATCCTATACATTATAGAATTACCAATTGATATCAACAAAAATCCCACACTATCACACCCTTCCACCTAGATACACATTGTTAGAGAGTCAAGAAAACTCAAAGAGGTTCAGTGTAAAAAAGAGCACTATGAAAACATGCTACTCTTCAAGATCATTGAAAATAATCCTCTTTATCATCAAACAACACCAATAATATTCTGAATCAAAGTCAAGGAAAACAAATCCCAAATATCATGGAGTCCTATTATAGTCTCCCCACCATTTAGAATTCATCTTAAAATCATGAGACAAGATAATAAACATTCTTACTGGAAAGATATCACCATTTAAAACATTTTTTATATAGCCACTAGGTGAAATGATAATTCTTTACTAACCATAAACAATTAGTCAAGAAGCTAGTTCAAAATTCTATAAAATAATAATAAACCTAAATGATATCAAAAAGAACATAATATAAGGTATAAAAATCCATCAACATCCAAAAACATAAGAATAGAAAATATATATCAATCAAAAAAATCCTCAACATGAAAAAACATGGGCTCTAACCTCAGGTAATGATGTTAAAGAGTAAATGACTTAGGACCATCTTCAAGGAACACATTCCCATAGTGAACCTAATAGAAACACAACCTGGGAATAAAATCCACTAGGGATACCAAATGATTCATAAACTGAACTAGTGTAGCACTGATCCTAGTTACCCAATCACACACCCAAGGTTTCCCATCAAAAAGTCATCAAATCAAAATCTCATCACATTTTTAACAATATATATAAACCTTAAGAGCCATAAAAAGTAAATTAGGCATTATTGTGACAAACAAATAATGAACATATCAAAAAATTAGTATCAAGGAGTTACCCAAATAATGCACTAAGAAACAATTACCTCAAAACACCAATAACTCTAAACACAT